>JAEOAD010000024.1:3542500-4992500 GCA_036365145.1 Orientallactaga sibirica
ACTGGCATGAAATATGGAGTTTGTTGCAAATTCAAGACAAAAATAGCATAATACTGAAAACTTTAATAGTGATATTTATGATTCTTTTTGGAATTTAACAGTCATTACATGTATCTCTCTTAATATTTGTATTTTGTGATATATATTAGATAGATATGATCAGACTTTCAACTTTTCTATACATTTACTAGGACTCAGTGAATTAAAACTTCCTTCTATGAGTACCTATTGGAATAAAAAAAATGTATCCAAAGTTTAAGAAATTCTAAAATCTAAAAGTAAGTAGGGAAAAGAGCCATTATTGTTATCTATGTCTGATTGATTTCAAAGTCAACCACCTAACTAACACACAGCCTTTGTTTGACCTGCAAAAAATGACAAAAAGTAAGGTCTAAATTAACTTGTGGATCCATTGTTCACTTGGTTAGACCTCAAAAAATGACTCAAAGTCGAGATTGTAATGAAAGTAGCAGGAAGACAGAAGGCACATTTTCCTTAGGAGGCTACATTCAGCCCATAGATGATCAGACATCCTCAGTGAATTCTAAAATTCTTAAGGTTCATAAACTTCCAAATAATGTTAAATGAAATTACTGGTACAGCATTAAAAAATGAGTATTTGTTACAAAGCAACTTTATAGTTTACTATTGGTCTTGGTATTTTTAAGTTCTAAACTATGTTTCAAACATAAAATTTTATATTTTACATCAAATTTGTTTATTAATGGTTTATAGGATTATCCGATATATTCATGTTATCTTAAAAAGTATACAATAGTAAAATCTCTTTCTAAAAAACAAATGAAAAAGGGATCTTTTATAGGATGGTAATCAAGTATATTTCAAGGAATTTTGAGTAATAAGGCCATTTTGAAATCAAAAGTTTTTTTTTCTCTTTTTTTTCCACATAATGGATTGCTTTCTAAAGGAGGTGAGCATGATTTTCAAATTGTCTACTTCCTAATAAAACAAATTTAGAGGAAGCCACTTTTACCATGGTGTCTAAATCTACATGTGGATTATTTCATCAGAAGAAGACAATTTTCCAAAATCAATTCAGCTCATGACAGTAAATATATTACACTGAATATCTCACACAGAACTATTTTGCAAATACTTGGAAGTGTTGTGTCTGACTAAAGTCTTCAGGGTTTAGGAACTAACTAACCTGATAATAAAATCTAGGCAAAGCAAATGTAGCTTTCATAAAAGAAAGCTATTGTATTTTGTAGGACCTTGCAGTATTAAATACAAAGTGACAGTGGTTAAACAACAAGCAAAATACAATATATATGAGAAGCTTCTGTCCCTACTTTCTGAGACCTTGTTCATTCCTGTGATTTGATGATATTAAATGACAAAATTGACAGGGAACTTCACTGTTCTATACAAAGTTCATAAACACACATGTCACATGCAAATCCCTCGGCATTGTTGTGACACCAGATGAGCAAAACAGAGAAGGAAAGATTCATTTTTGCTCATCATTTTAGACTCTTCATTCCATCTTCACCTGGCTCCAGGTTTCAGGGACTAATGAAAACTAAGGGTGACAGCAATGCAGAGAATAAGAGACAAAAGGTATAGAAAAGACAAAATAGATCCTTCAACAGCACGTCTCAGTGATATATTTCTTCCACTTATTCCCAATCCTGTTATGAAGTCATCAATGTATTAACACATTAGTGATGGGTGTACTTTCATGATACCATAATCACTTTTCCTTAGTGCCACCAGCCAAAAACTAAGCCTTCAAACAAAGAGTTATTTTTGTTGTTGCTTTTTTAAATTTACTTTTTACAATGCTAAAGATTGAGCTGCATGGTCATGAGCATGTGAGACAAACACTTTGCAACAGAATTATAACCATCGCCCATAAACACATGAGCATTTTGGAGCATAGCATATTTTCCAAAGGTTTGGTTTGTCCTAGATCACATAGGCTAATATAAATTGCAGACAGAAAGAGTATCACCATATTCCTATGGACACCAACCCAAACCCTAATATCAAGGTGCTTATTTTATACTTCCTAGAGATACACACACACACACACACACACACACACACACACACACACATATATATGATGTACAAAGCTCCAACTCCATGTTTCTTGAACATCTGTTGCAAAGATTCGGGTTCACTGAGATGAACTCCATGTTTCAGATCCAGGGGGATGAACATAGGACCAGGCAAAGAGAGAAAAGCCAACCAACCACAGCACACCAAACATCCAAACCAGGCACAGTTTATAGGAAGAAGGGGTTTAATTCAAGCTTACAGATATAGGGAGAACTTCCATCAGTGAAGAAGTTACTTCCATAAATCCAAGCAGAGAGAAATTATCACCAGCCAGCAAACACCAAAAGAAGCAACACAAAACCATCAACAAACAGCTAGGACCCCACCAGTGCTCAGACTTCTCTGCATACCTTTGGTCTGGAATTCAGATCCACCCAAAATCATACCTTAGAATAGGACCTCAAGTTTCAAGCCCCAGGGACACCTCTTCCAGTAAGGCAGCAGGAAATCCAAGTTATAAGCTTTAATAAGACACCTGAGTACATGTCATATATGATGACATTCAAATATATATATATATATATATATATATATATATATATATATATGAATGATTGTTTGTTGAAATTGATAGATAAAATTAGGAAATTGTCCAGACATGATTATGTTGATATCCCTCTTGTCATTTTTCATTTGTCTATCTCTTATCATTGGGGCAATCATTCTAGTTTTTCTACATATGCAAATATAAGTATGGCCTTTGCATACATGCCTAAATTATCACTTCTAAACATGAAAATAATTTATTTCATCAGTTTTTGTTTTGAAACAAAAGTGTATTTTGTGTATTTTATTATAAAGTTATGTAATCTAAATTGCTGTGCAGACAATTATATAATTTTAAATATCTTTATAGAATAGATTAAAACTACATTTTCTCTGAGTTTTCATTTGGAACTTTGTTTTTAAAAAGTGCACAAAAATAAAAATAAATAATGAAAAATACTAGTGCTGGAAAGATAGCTTAGCAGTTAAGGCACTTGCCTGTAAAGTCTAAGGACCCATGTTCTCTCCAGGTCCCACTTAAGCCAGAAACACAAGTGTTTAAGGGTGTACATGTACACAAGGTGGTACATGCATCTGCAGTTCGATTCCTATGGCTGGAGGACCTGATGTGCCAATTTGCACTCTTCTCTCTCTCTCTCTCTCTCTCTCCCATAAAAAAATGCAAAAAAAAAAGTGGTTGCTTTTTATCTAATGATGGGATAACCTATTTTATGCCAGTGGCCTACAGACATTGATAATATAATTATTTTTCTCTTTTATTTACTTACCTTATGCAAGGGAAAATTGAAAAAAAAAAAGATTGAGCAGGAAGTTAAAAAAATACTGCATTACAATTATAAAGGGTCCTAATATATCCAAGGAGGAGTGAGTGTTAGATAAATATTACTTCTAAATATTTTAGGCAAGATGTACACCAGTAGAAAACTTTTAAGCAGAGGCCAAAGAGACTAAACAAACTGATGGGGAAATATTCCAGGTATAGAAAGATATGATACAAAGTATATATATTTATAACAGACTGTTATATTCAAGGAGCTACAAGAAGGCTAGAATTCTGATGGGGCCTCACATTTGCATGCCTTATTTTAGATATTCATCATACTATAACATTTATGTCCTCATATAACCTTTTCTAAAACTAGTAAATTTAAATTATGTTATATTTAAAACCATATGTTTCTATTTATTTCTAGATATATATTTCAATTTTTGTTAGAAGCTATATAAAATATGAATAGAACGTTTAAATTTTTTGAGCTAGTTGATGTTAAGCATTTGTGAATGTGTGGGTGATCACTTCTGGTACATTTATCATGATGTTAGCATGATCTTTTAAGTTCTTCTTGTAGATCTTAAATTAAAAGAAAATATAAATTTTTACATGCTTGGAATCTCATTTTCTTGGTGATAGCTACTATTTTTATATAAGCTTCTGTTTTTTATTCCAGAGACCCAGGTTGCCCTTGAACTCATGGAAATTACTCTTACCTCAAACTCCCAAGAGCTGGATTTAAAGGCATGAGCCATCACACCTGAGGGTCAAAATCGTAACAGAGAAAAAGACAATGGAAAGTAAGGCAGGAAATGTTTTCAATGGTATGATCTTTGAGCTCAGTAAATATTTAAAGATAATTGTCTTTTTATTTTTGTGATATCTACTTTATGGTTTTCATGAATGATTTTTTTCTTGCCCAAGAGGCTTTCTAATTTTTTTAAAAATATTTATTTGTGTGTGTCCATGTTCAGCTATCATGGATGTGTGTATGGATACATGTGTGTAGAGGTCAAAGGAAAAATTCCAGGTCTGTTCTTGTGTGTAAATACCATTTTGACAAGCTTCTTGGAAATTCTCTTGTCTCTGCCTCTAAGGCATATATATATATATATATATTTTTTTTTTCAAACGTGGGATCTAACTTGGGTACCAGCCTGAGCTTGAAGTCCATTAATCTACTGAGCCCCTCTCCTAGGTCATCTCAAGAAGCTTCCCCTTGACCCTTCATTTTGTAATGACTTTTCCACATAACTCAATTTCCCTATGTCCCCTGGAATGCCCAAAGAGATGATTTTAAATATCATTCCAGATCTCTTAGTGGTCTGCTTAAATGATAAAAATCACATCTGGTCTTTTTAGATGTTTGGAACTGCACAAAGTATTTTAAAGTAGGTCTGGTAACACATTTTGTATCTATAATTGTGTTAAAATTTATCCTAAAACATTGTCTTTAGGAATTGGAATGACAAAATAGCTCCTAAGCAGGTGTTGCAGTCAGCTCCTCCTTGATAGACAAACACTGTCCCAATAACACATTTTGGGATGAAAGGGTTTATTTTACATAGAAAATCCATGGGGAAACCATCAGTGGTAGACAAAGCTGGCTCACTTCAGCTTGAATCCCAGCAGAGCCAGCACCAACAGCCTCCACAACTGAAAATATGCCAGAGCTAAAACTGCTTTCCACACACCTTAGGCTGGACTTCAAGACCTACCCCCAATGACACCCCCTCTCCACCAGAGATCTACCTGTTAGGGGCTTGGGTTGCTAGTTCAATTTTAATAAAACATCAGAGTGTATGGAACCATAAGTTCAAGCTATCAAGTTAAAACTACCACAGCAATATACACTGTATCTGGGCTGATTTGGGGCAGGAAAAAGAAAAATGTGCAAAGGGATTTATATCAATATGGTTTTGATAAATCATAATAGATGTATGACACTTGTATCTGTGCAGAGACTAAAAATTTGAGGGAATAAAAGTAATCACTTGTGGAAAAGTCTGTCAAACGTTCATTCTCATACAGTAGCAACTTCTCTCTGACCAAAACAGAAAATACTATCAACTCTGTTCAGCTTTCCTACATTCAAATCACACACACATTGCTCTACTTATTGGGAACACATATCTGTTGCTTATCTGTTGACTCTCCATTTGAGGTTTAAAAAAAAATTGAAACCAAACTGGAGAGATGGTTTAGCAGTTAAGATGTTTGCCTGCAAAGCCAAAGGATCCCGGTTCAATTCTCCAGGACCCATGTAAGCCAGATGCACAAGGGGTGCAAGCATCTGGAGTTCATTTGCAGTGGCTGGAGGCCCTGGTGCCCCCATTCTCTCTCTCTCTTCATCTCTCTCTCTCTCTCTCTCTCTCTCTCTCTGCCTCTTTCTCTCTCAAATAAGTTAATAAAAATGTTTTTTTTTTTTCATTGAAACAGTATCTTGACATGCAAAGTTGAGGTGTTCACCAGAAAAATACCCTTTTAGTAAATTCTTGTCTACACTCTCTTAAACAATTCTCACCCATCTTAAACTTTCAACATGATAAGCTATAGGAAATTAATCTATTAAATTCTATATTGAATATCTTTTTAAATCTACCATCTATTGCATTTTAGTGACTCAGTCTAAATTCCACTTTAAAAAATATGTGATCAAAACCTTGTGCTAGGGAAATCAGTCAGTGGTAGGGCCTTTGCCTAATATGTACAAGACCCTGGATTCTATCCCCGGCAGTGAAAATATCAAACAAGAATGCAACAGCCTAAGCCAGGTATGGTGCTATATGCCTCTAATCATGACACTTGAAAGGTGGAAAATAAGATGACAGATTGGAGGCCATCCAGGGTCACTGCACAGTGAGAAAATGTCTCAAGAGATAAAATAAAGACCCCCACACCTAAAAATTATCACAACCTACCAATGTTTCCATTTTAAATGATAGTGTATTATTTATTACATTTAGCATGCAAAAAGTTAATGTAGCTAACCTTGAAAAGCTTAATGGAGTTCATAATAAGAAAGTAAAAAAAGACAAAAAAAAAAGCCTATTCAATCTATCAAATCCAAGCAATATGCCTATGGAAACTGATTTCAAGATAAGAAAGGTGATCTTATTCATCAGTATTCAATTCCGCCATTCCAGCTGGGCAGAGTCGCCAGAGAAAACTTTTATCCCATGCCAACACTGCACTCCATGGTAGCCCTTTTGCACAGTCCTGGTATATCCAAACCATCTTCAGGTCTCCATGCAAACCACCGGTCCATCTTCCAAAGGCTCTTTCAGCCTATTCCTGATGCTTTTCCAGCCCTGCCTCATGCCGCATCTCAGCAGCGGCTCCTGGAACCGTGTGCAATTCATGACCACTCCATGCATTTTTCATGCTTCCAAAACTAATACCAGGTGTGCAGGGCACAGCCACATTCTTAATCCAGGGACAAAATAAACCATAGCCTTGAAAAGCAGGTTCCTTCTCCAGTCAGCTCTTTCCAAGAATTTGCATTTTTAACAGTCTTTCCTCAGGCCTCCTCTCCATTGTTTTAATGTAAAGCACCTTCCTTCCACCTTCCTTAAGATTGCTAATGTGTTGTCAATAGCAGCTAAACCAGTCTCAATGCCTCTACTTTTAACTTGCTTCAGGTTTTCCAGCTTAAAATTTTAAAATCTCAGTCCAATATCTTTAGCCAAGCACATCAGTCCATTACAAATTTAAGTTTGATCAAACACTCTGGGCCTGGATAGCGGAACGTAGCCATCCCTTATACCAGTAGCCCAGTTCCAACAAAGTCCTCTGCCGTCTTTCCTTCCCCTTAGAAAGCTCACAAGCCAAGCCTCGAAGTTCAATACTGTCTGCACTTAGCATTCTCAAACTCTCATCAGAATAGTCCATAAAACTTGGCTTACCACTCCAGAAGGCATCTTCAGTTGCAAGCACCAAGTCCATGCCCATTCCTCCAAAACAAAGGTTCCAAAAGACGAATATCCACTCGGTCAGGTTCATCTCCCCACACTCCTCGATACCACTTTACTGTAGCAGACAGCTTCAGGTTCGCTGAGATGAACTTCCAGACCAGGCACAGTTATGGAGGAAGGGATATTATTTATTGAAATTTACAGATCCAGGGGAAGTTCCATAAAGGCAGGAAAAGCAGCTTGCTCTTCACAGGGCCAAACAGAGAGAGAGAGAAAGCCAACCAGCCACCACAGCACACAGAGCAAAACTACCGCCAAAAGGTCACACAGCACACTTCAGGAACTCCTGCTAGGCACATTTGCATATCTTTACAATGGAATCTCAAACCCACACCTTAAGACCGGCCCCCAGTGGCATTGCCTCTAGCAAGGTGATTGCAGATGCAAACTATAACTTGTAAAATACTGAATATATTGGGGGACATATATTCAAACTACCACACCCTCTAATAGCTTTTTGTGTAAAATAATAGTACCTTCTGGTCCAGGCTGGCCTCAAGTAATCCTATTCTAGGATCCCAGGTAGCTGGGACTATTAGTGAGAGCCACCACACCCTGATGTAACTCTCCACTCTTTTCCTGAGATAGGGTCTCACTCTAGCTACATAGTCTCAGGCTGGCCTTGAACTCACAATATGGACTGATTTGGTTTGCTTGGAAAGTGAAGGGTGTAATCAGCAGTGTATGACAAAGGGAACCATTATTCAAAAGTTACATTTTTATATTGATGTTATTATTATATAGTGAATTAATATGTACTAGAACATTTACCTCTTTCCATGGTTATATTTCATTTTATATTAAATTATTAATCAATTTTCTTTTATCACATATTTCCTTCCATAATGGTTCTAGTTCACAAAAGTCTATGAGACCTATGCAGCCAAACAGGCTTCAGTGTTTCTCTTTATTTCAAAGAGAATTAAAAAGCTTAGACAAAACAAATGACGACATGTACTTGAGACTCTGAAGGATTTGTGAAAAATTTACAAACTGGTCTCATCTATTTAGTGGCCCTTAGAGGAACTACATCTCACTGCATTTAACAGTGAGTGGAAAAGCAAGCCAAAATTTTCATTTTGCAAACTAGGCCTTGGAAATATATCTGGAGCAAATTTCATGTAATGTCCCAAAGAGACAAAAAGAAACAGATGTAAAGCACCATTGCAGTTTCCTCGATTTGCTCTCTCAGAACTAGAAAATTCCAATGAAATCACCATCTTATGAATACTATTCAGATATTTTTGAAATGTCAGGCTGTATCAAATGTTTACACTGATGATAATGTACAATGTTTAGGTCTTCATTTTCCTTATCAGCTATCAAAAATGAGTGCATTTTTTTCTTTAAGATATGACAGCCTAGATAAATCAATAAGCATTTCAAGAAAATATTGTTTTTCAATAAGAATTAACAAATGAGAAACCTTCCAAAGAGAGAAATAATATGACCATAATTTTATAGTGCTATTCAGTAGGTATTTTTGAATAAAAATTCCATAATTATTTATGTTAGAATTTTGGGGAAAAAATGGAGATTCATAGACATATTCATATTATTTTTGTTGACATATAGATTGTTATTAAAATCTATGACTGTAACATTTATATTTGTTTACATTTTACTGTTATATTAAAATATGATTTTATTCATATTTATATATTTATTTGTCCTTGAGTGTAACATTCCCTTCATGAATGGCTCCAAAAAGCCAGTTCTGAAGCATATCACATCTCCAGGATCCAGGTAAATGCACATAGAGGCCGACATGCACAAACAAGCACACCCCCACACACCCAACACTTACAAAATGGATAGCAGATCAAATAGATGATATATAAACCAGACAGATATTAGACAAAGAAGAAAATGTTGCTTTGGTGGCATTAAAACATGAATTTCAAAAACAGTGCAGAGTATGGATAGGACACAGTGGTAGAAGACTTGCTTAGTAAATGTAGTAAGTGTGAGGCCCTGTGTTGGTGTCCAATATTTAAAAAAAAGAAAAAGATTCTTCACAGGAACAATATGTAGCCAACAGCTTTAGTTTTGCTGAGATGAGCTTCCAGACCAGGCACAGTTATAGAGGAAGGGATATTTATTGAAATTTACAGATCTAGGGGAAGTCCCATAATGGCTGAAGAAGCTGGCCCTGCTTTCACATGTTAAAGCAGAGAGAGAGAGAAGCCACACCCCAAAAGCCAAAAGCCAGACAGCACACTTCAGGAACTCCAGGTGGAACTAGGCAACTAGGTACTTTGCACATCTTTAGCTTGGAATTTCAAACCCACCACCACTCCTTAAGATCTGCCCAGTGGCAGCTCCTCCAGTGAGGTGGCTGCAGATCCAAATTACAAACTAATAAAACATTGAATACATTGGGGCCATCTATTCAAACTATATATATATATATATGTCATTGTTACTTAAGTGATTAAAATTTTCAGAAAGTGGGGCTGGAGAGATGGCTTAGTGGTTACGGTGCTTGCCTGCAAAGCCTAACAATCTGAGTTCAATTCCCCAGTACCCTCTTAAAACCAGACACACAAAGTGGGACATGTGTCTGGAGGTCATTTGCAGTGGCAGAGTTTCTGTTGTGCCCATTCTCATTCTCTCTCTTCTCTGTCTCTCTTTGCATTAAAAAAAAAAATCACAAAGTGATTGTAGATACAAATATTAACACTTTATAAAAGGATACATCAAGTACTTGTGCCATCATTCCCCTCCTCCCTGCCCCCACTCCACTGAAGGCCCTCCTTAGTGGCATTGCTGGTATTCACCATGGAGCTGTGAGTTATGAGTTGGGGGGATGGGGGGGCAATGCCTCTGGCTATTCCTTTCTACCCTGTGGCTCTTACATTCTTTCCATCCCCTCTTGCACAAAATTCCCTAAACCTTGGTGAGTGTGTCCTGTCTGCTTTAGTGTTGAGTTCTTAACAGCTTCTGGGGATCTGCTTTAGTGCATTTTGAATATCCTCAGTGTTTGTCTCCTTCACTCTGGCTAAAGTGGGCAGGCTCACCATGGAAGCAACATTCTTGCTCATCTTACCAATTCCTTTGTGTTTTCACCTGGGCCCTATAGCTTGAGTTCAAAATCATACACTTTTCAGAAGAAAAAGAAGAGTGGTTCGTCTGCTGACATGGAGTCACCAATATTTGTCCTGTTGAGAAAGTTTTGTTGTCCTTGGTTCTCACTGCTTTCTGAAAAAGAAAAACAGATTCTCCAATTGAGAGTGAGATCAGGATAGGTAAAGGGCATAAACATTGATAATTTATAGAGATTTTTATGAATGCATCCTCAATTTTGGCCAAAAACAAGTAGAAGCTTCACATCAACTAAATGAAAAAAAGAAGGAATAAAAAAGAAGGATAGAATAGAGATGAAGGTAGTTAGAGGTGATAGGTATTACATAAGTTCAACCAAAAGGATATCAGAGCTTATTAAATAAAACGTAACCTGTGGTTTTAGCTTTAACACATTCACATTTATAAAGTACTAACTTTATGCTAAGAAACATGAGGAACTTTGACATATTTAATTTTTTGTATTATGTGATGCTGTTATCTTTTATACTTGATCAAAAAGTGGAGGAATATTTTCTTTCCTGCAATAGAGCAAAAGTTGTCTAGAATTTTATTTTTTTTAATTTAAAAAAATTAATTTTTTATTGACAACTTCTATACTTACAGACAATAAACCATGATATTTCTCTTCCATCCCCCCATTCCTCTTCAGAACTCCATTCTCCATCATATCCCATCCTTCTCTCCATTAGTCTCTCTTTTATTTTGATGTCATCATCTTTTTATTTGTTTGTTTGTTTTTGTTTTTTGAGGTAGGTTCTCACTCTAGCTCAGGATGACCTGAATTCACCATTTAGTCTCAGGGTCGCCTTGAACTCACGGTGATCCTCCTACCTCTGCCTCCCAAGTGCTGGGATTAAAGGCATGTGCCACCACACTTGGCTTTAAAATATATTTATTTATTTATTTATTTGTAAGCACAGAGAGGGAGACAGAGAGAGAGAGAGAGAGAGAGGGAGGGAGACAAGAGAGACAGAGTGAATGGGAACACCAGGGCTACACACTGCAAACAAACTCCAGATGCATGTGCAATTTGTGCATCTGGCTTTATATGGTGTGGTGTAGTTTGATTCAGGTGTCCCCCATAAACTAAGGTGTTCTGAATGCTAGGTTCCCAGCTAATAGCAATTGGAAATTAAGGCCTCCTGGAGGCAGTGTATTGTTGCGGGTGGGCTTATGGGTGTTAAATTCATCTCCCTCTTGCTAGTATTTGGCACACTCTGCTGTTTCTGTTGTCCACCTGATGTTGGCTATGGGATGATGTCCATCCTCCGCTCATGCCATTGTTTTCTCTTGCCATCATGGAGCTTCCCTCTCAAGCCTATAAACCAAAGTGATACCTCTTTTTTTTACAAGCTACTCTTGGTTGGGTGATTTCTACCAGCAATACAAACCTGACTATAACATATGGGTACTGCAAAATCAAACCAGGGACCTTAGGCTTTGCAGGCAAGTGCTTCAACTGCTGAGCTATCTTTTCATCCCTGGATTTTTTTTTTTTTTCAGATAGGGTTTCACTCGCACCCAGGCTGGCCTGGAATTCACTATCTAGTCTCAGGGTGGCCTTGAACTCAGGGGTATCCTCCTACATCTGCCTCCTGAATGCTGGGAATAAAGGCATGTGCCTCTGTACCCAACTGTTGGATTTTTTTTTTAAAAACACAGACTGAGTTCAAAATAATAACATTTTCAGAAGAAAAAAGTTCTCAATATTTTTAGCACTGGATAGATGGCTTAGCAGCTAAGGTATTTGCCTGCAAAGTCTGAGGACCCAGGATCAGTTCCCTAGTATCCACACAAGCCAGATGTATAAGGTGGTGCATGCATCTAGAGTTCATGTTCAGTGGCTAGAGGCCCTGCTGTGCCTATTCTCTTTCTCTCTCTGCCTCTTTCTCTCTCAAAATAAATAAATAAATAAAATTTTTAAAAGTTAAAAAATAACACTTTAAAATATAAAATATTGAGATAAAAAGATTTTCATTTTTAATGTATTTCTGAGCACACATTGTTGATTTTAATATTGTGTATAACAGAGTATTTCAACAGCTGATTATCCTTGCCTCAACCTATTCTATATCCGCATTCTTTTTAACATCTAGTAAATAATCCTATGTGTACATGAGTTCTTCTATTTAAAAATTTTGTGAACTGAAACCCATATACAATTATTAATAACGATATTAATGGTGATAAAGTATATACACTGATTTTCTTATGTCAGGCTCTTCTTGTCCATTTCCTCCATTTCTACTTTGTGCCCTTTTGTGTATTAATTAGGTCTCTTTAAGTTTCAAATAGCTGAAGTGTTTGTTTTTGATGTGAAAGTGCTACTTTATTTCCATTTGCTGTAATGTTATTATCAATAATTTCAACACCATTGTATTCTTTGAATTTATACTGTTTCCACTACAATTTCCCTTACATTTGATTCTTATATTAATAATAACATCAATTATATTATTATATATTATAGTATATTAATACTAATAATTTTAATGTTCTGTTATTTCTATTGATTTTGTAATTATTCATCTTTTTGCAATATATTTTACAAATTTTCCTTACATCTTTAACTCAGTTGGAAATATAATTAATAATTTTAGTCTCTTTTGAAAAGAAATGAATGGAGATGTAATTATATATTTGCAACTTGCTCAATTTTAAACTTTCTGAACTTCTGAGGAATCAATAAATGTGCTGTTGTCCTGCTTTAGTGAAAGATCGAAGTACAAATACATTCTTAGGACAAAATACATCTTTAATTTAGTTAATGTACATATTGTTTTTGACTCAGCTTCACTATGAGCTCTATAATTCACTTAATATTTTTACATTTTTGTTTATTTGTTTGTTTGTTTGTTTTGGTCAAGATGTTCATGAGTTGAAGACTGCTTCTATCTCTTGATTTTAATGGATGTTTGGTAAGGTGTAGGAAGTGGGGCTGAGTTGGGGCAGGACATCAGTAGAGTATACCCTTGAATGGCTTGCTGTAACCTTTCTTCCTTGGGATCCTCTTTTTCTACCCCCTGTTTGCCAGGAATAGAAAAGCAAGACTACCATGAAAATCCTGTCATGATGTTTCACCTCATAACAGGTTCAAATTGTGCATCAGCCAAAATAAATCTTCCCTACTCATATTTGAGTTGCCACATGTTCTGACAGTCACACAAATCTAACATGTGAATGAACATTATCATGTTCACTTATTAGAAATAGTCTTTAGAAGTGCTAGAATTCCTTAGAAATTTCTCCATTTCTTTGTTCCTAACTTTCGCATAGCAAAAACTATTTCCAATTTGATTTCCTGAGGACACCTTCCATCAGAATCCATTTTCTCTCTATATAAAAGTCTTCCTTTCCCATTGTAACATGAGGTCAATTCCCCACTGTTGAAATAATCACTTCCTTTTAATAATTAAGGTTCCATCACAACATTTTTAAACTTTCATTGAGTGATATTTTGAATAGATGGCCTGCAATATAGTCAGTGTTTGATTAGTTTGTACTTTGGATCTGCAGCTTCCTGGCTGGAGGAGGTGTCACTGGCCAGATCTTAATATGTGGTGGTGGATTGGCAACCACAGTCTAAACATATGCAAAGTGTGCCTAGCAGCAGTTCCTGAAGTGTGTTATGGGGCTTTTGGTTTGTGGCTTCTCTCTCTCTGCTTGGACTTGTGAAAGCAGGGCCAGCTTCTTCTGCCATTATGGAACTTCTCCTGATTCTGTAAGCTTCAATAAATCCCTTCCTTCATAACTGTGCCTGGTCTGAAAGTTTATCTCAGTGAACCCAAAGCTGTCTGTTACACATTGTTACTTTTAAAAATGTGTATTATAGATTAAACTGTTATTAATTTGCAGGATATTTTCAATCTGAAATCTTTTGCTATCAACAACACACATCCATGTTTACTATAGTTAATTATTTTACAAGTTTATTCATTTTATTTTACATATATGTTAAATTAAGTATTCATGAATTCCAGTCTTTAATTTTTTTATTTTTATTTATTTATTTTCAAACAGATAGAGATAGAAGAGAGGCAGACAAAGAGAGAATGGACATGCCAGGGCCTCCAGCCATTACAAACGAAATCCAGATGTATGTGCCCCTTGTGCATCTGGCTTACATGGGTCCTGGGGAATCGAACCAGGATCCTTTGGCTTAGGCAAATGCCTTAACCACTAAGCCATTTCTCTGGCCCAGTCTTTCATTAATTTTAAACCTCTTTGGTCATTTTGTTTCAGTTACTATATTTCCTTCTTTCTGGTAAACAGATTTTTTATCTCTACCTCACAGTCTTATTCTCACTTTCATGTTTTTAATTTATTTTTCTTTCAGATAGCTTTATCAAATATTGTTTCTGGATTAACAGAATTTTTATTTATCTATTGTTTAGGTCACTATTTTTATATAAGTTTGACAACTTTGTATATACTTACATCTTTTGCCAAACCCAACTGTGAAATTTCTCTTTTGTTCTTTCTCATTTCTCAAAACTTTATTCTATTTAATATCTCAAATAGATAAATGTTTTAAAAATTGGCCTGAGGATATGGCTCAGTGGTTAATGTTGATTGCTTCTAAGGTGCTAATTCATTTAAGAGGGTGGAATCTTTTGGCTCCCTCTCTTACTAAAGGCTCCTCCTCTTTATACTGTTGCATTTGTGATTCAGCTATGTTAAATTTTGGAGGGAATACATTGTATGCTTTTCCACTTACTGACATATTTATCTATGTAAATCTCTTGAAGTGCAATTGTTATGAGATTCAGGCCCTTGCTTTAGGAAGGAGCATCAGATCTAATACTTTTTTTTTTTTTTTTTTTTTTTTTTTTGGTCTTTTTAAAATGTTATCTTTATTTATTTGAGACAGACAGACGGAAAGAGGCAGAGAGACACAGAGAGGGAGAATGGATGCACCAGGACCTCCAGCTGCTAAAAAGCAAACTCCAGACATATGTGCCACCTTGTGCATCTGGCTTATGTGGGTTCTGGGACTCAAACTTTGATCCTTTGGTTTTGCAGGTATGTGCCTTAACCTCTAAGAATCTCTCCAATAAGGTTTTATGTGCTTCGTGCCCATATGCATTTTATGACTTTTTGCCATACAACATTTCCCATAACTCCAGATTACCCATAGTAGATTTTCATTTATAGGAAGTACAATTTCTACTTGACTCACAACCTCCCCTTCATTCTGCAAACTTTTATTTCAGATCTTCATGAAGCAACTTCTTATTCTACATCTAGTTGCAACATCTCTTCTGCAAGGGCATTCCATATGAGAAATAAAAATAAATATCACCAATCCTCCTGTATATGTAATCCTTTAGCATATGTCAAATTTGTGTTTTATTAGAAATTGTCATTATCTGCCTAGTCAACTTTATTTATTCATTTATTTATTTGAGACAGAGAGAGAGAAAGGGAGAGAGAGAGAGAAGAGACAGAGAAAGAAAGAGACAGAGAGAAAGAGGCAGAAAGAGAGAATGGGCACACCAGGTCATCCAGCCACTGCAAACAAACTCCAGACACATGTGGCCCCTTGTGCATCTGGCTTACGTGGGTCCTGGGAATCAAACCAGGGTCCTTAGGCTTCACAGGCAAATGCATTGACTGCTAAGCATTTTCCCCAGCCCTGCCTAGTCAACTTTAAAATTGAAATCCATTTTAATCTTAATGGTGTATTGATAAAAGTTTGCATACAGTGTAGATTTAGAGAATTTTTTTTCCAATTAGTCTGCAAACAACAATGCCATAGTTATTTTTTTCTCCTTTATACAATTTAAGTTTTGCTTATGTCATCTATGAAATGTAATCTTAGCCCGGAGGCTCAAACTCCTGAATAGCTGCTATTATATAAGTGTTAATGGTAATTGAATTTACTCACAATATAATTGTTAATACAAGTTCAATTTTTTAGAATGTTTGTTGTTGGTAATTCAATTAATTGCTAAAGTTTCAATAAACCAACTAGTATATAGTGATAATTAACTCATTAAATACGTCATTAATTGATTATGTATAATAAAACCTTATATAAATGTCAAAATTCATAGTTAAGCAGAGATATTGAGAAATTTTCTCTGCTTAAAATATGAACTTAGTATAATTTAATTAAGTCTTTGTGATGGTTAATTTGATATGTGAACTTGACTGTGAACATGGTGGCAAGATTAAAAATTATTCTGTGCTATGTCTAAGGCTATGGTTCTGAATGATATTTGTATTTGAATAAGGAGCTTCAGTAAAACAGTTTGTTGTTACTGATAAGGTTATACCTAAACAGTGAGTAAATAGCTGGGAACTCAGCAGTGAGTAAAGAAGGGACATACTCATATGCTTTCCTTACTGGTGGCCTGAAGGAGCTAGAACAGGAGCGCCTCCTTGCCTCTGCATTGGGAGAACTACATATATCTTCTGCACTTCTCACTTTTTCCTGCTTAGTCGAGGGTGTGGTAGAAGAAATTCAAAAACAAACCAGACACAGAAAATAATTTAAAACAGTTTCAATTGTACAAATTTTACCAGGAAAATAGAATGACCCTGAGTCTTCTTTCTATGTGTGCAGCTGCACCCTGCTTGTGTTATATGGCTAGTGCAGCCATAAGCATAAGCACCCCTAACAAACAGCTTTCTGTTCTACATTTGTACTTTCTTATCACTGATTCATTGCTAAGGAATTGTCTTTGTGCCACAAAATCATGTAATCTTTGAAATTTGTAACCACCAATAATATCATGAATACAAGATATGCCTGTGGCACTATCTATAAAATTCCTGAGCTATCAGAGCTTTGGAAGTTATTGCCTTGAGGCCATGTTGACATGAATTAATTTTCTGATTCTCCATTCTATATCTGGTGCCATCTCTGTATGTCTCTGTTTCCCATAACTAGGGTATTGTCATCTTTTCTCATTTGCCTTCACGTAGATGGAGGATAATGACATTTCTAAACTTCCATAATCTTCTTAGATAATCTGGCATTATTATAAGTCTCTCTCTATGTCTCTCACACACAGAAAAAAAAATATATGTATATATATATGCATATGTGTATGTATGTATAGAATATGCACATCAAATCTCCTGGCAGAATTACATACAGATCACAACTTTTTCTTCTGAATTTTTTTATTATTTTAGAGGTTTTTTAAAAAATATCTTTATTTATTTATTTGAGAAAGTGAGAAAGAGAGACCAAGAATGAGAATGGGCACATCAGGGCCTCTTGCCACTGCCAAGAAACTCCAGCTGCATGTACCCCTTTGTGTATCAGGCTAACAGTTGCTTTTATTCCAATCTGTTAACTGCTAGCTCCTGCCCTTCAACCTAACTATGTATGATGGTTAATCTCAATTGTCAACTTGATTAGATTAGGAATCAACTAAGAGATCCTTTGAGAAGGTCTGTAATGGTATATCTATGGGAAGGATTGGTTGTGAAGGCCTTCTAATGGAAGGTCAAAGATATTATATATGATGATCTGATAAATACACTTCGTAGTATGTTAATTTCTAGAAGTTCTTTTTTTCTAGAGAGCTTATAAGAACATTAATACCATGTACATGCTTAAAAATTAATAAAGATTAATCTAGTAGAAAAATGAAAATAAAAATGAATTAGAGAAAGGCGTGGGTATAAGAAGAATGAACTATATTGGAGTAAAATGATGAGGGTTATGAACAACGTGCATTTGCCAGTAGTCAGCTAGGGACATAGGCCCAATAGAGCATAGTTTCCCTTTGCCCTGTAGAGACTAAAGAGAACTTCAGTGTGATTCAGGATGGTATTCACCGACAGCTTCCTGGTTCTTCTTTCTTCATGTTTCCTCAGTTCATCCCCCAAATTCCAGAAGTCCACACCACTCCCCTGTTGGTAGGACCTTTCTGAGTCTGTGTTTTCCTCTTGGGCCCACAAACCAATTGACATCCTTCATGTACATTTGAACATGGCAATGAGGCTCATTACAATTGGACACCTAATTCATAAAACGACCTGTTCCAAGTATCAACATAAATTTCCCTGCATTTTCCCTAACAAGTCAACTACAGCTGAGAGTGGAAGACCCCTTGAAGCTTAGGAAATTTACTTGTTTTATTTATCTTATTTCTACATTCTCTTAATCTAAAACTTTCATATTTTACCCCTCTTTGTGTCCATGTTCGTCTATTCTTTGCTAATCATAAGAAAAAAAGAACTTGAAACTTAAGAAGCACTGGCATGGAGGGATCAGACCCCAAAGAGGCATCATTGGCTCTCAGTCCTCTAACAAAATTTCACTCTTGACCATGGTTTATCTGAGCCAGCCCCCATATGAATGTATGACTTTGTTCCATGCAATATTTCTTTTAACTCCAAATATTTAACCATATTAGATTCCATCTATTACATAGGAAATACAGTTTCTTTTTTTCTTTTTTTTTCTTTTTTCTTTTTTTTTTTTTTGGTTTTTTTCATTTTTTGGTTTTTCAAGGTAGGGTCTCACTCTAGCCCAGGCTGACCTGGAATTCACTATGTAATCTCAGGGTGGCCTCGAACTCATGGCGATTCTCCTACCTTTGCCTCCGGAATGCTGGGATTACAGGCGTGCGCCACCACGCCCGGCAGGAAATACAATTTCTACTTGATATTAGCCCTTTACTTTGTTGCTCATACTTTTATTTCAGATCTTCATTCAACAACTTATTGTTTACATTTAGTTTCAGTATCTCTTCTGAAAGAAACTTATACATCAGAAATAATAAATAAATATCACCAATCCTCTTTCAGAACTAATATTTATTATGTCAATAATTTGGTTTCTTCCTCGGCAATGCCATTATCTAAAATCATCTTGCCTATGTGGTTGTGTAACCTTGCTGCTGGGACAAGTACCCAACTTGACACAGCTTATGGAAGGAAAGGGTTAACAGATTCCAGGGAAGCTTCATCATGGCAGAGAAAGCTGGCTTACTTCATTATAGATCCAGGGCAGAGAGAGAACAGACAGCACCAGCAAGCAAGGTCTGACTCTCTATAAATATTTAGGAGTTGCCCCTAGTGATAATACTCCCTCCAGCCAGGCTCCACCTGCTGAAGACTAAGTAGAAAACTTAATTTAAAATCCCTGAGACTATGAGGCCTTTAACGTGCAAACCACCACATAAACTCATGATCATCTCACAGTGCAAAATACACTTAGTCTAACATTAAATATTTGCACAAACTTTATCAATTTTAACAGTTTAAAAATTTAATGCCTCATCAATGATTGAAGACTGTCTCATAACTATGAGCCTTGTAAAATCAAAACACAGGTTATATACTTTTAACACCTAATGGTACAAGGCAAACATTTCATTTGTAAAAAGAAGGCATAATAAGGCAAGACTAGATCAATTCAAAATCAATTACTATGAGGGCAAACATAAAACATCTTCAGTTATACATCACATCTGGGACTCATGAAGAAGCGTTTGGATTCTAAACATCTTCAACAAACTTTTGACCCTTATAGTCTGCCTGGTTTCTGGGCAGGTCCACCAAAGCCAGAGCTAGCAACTTTCCTTGGTGGCTATCCCACATTCCTGGTATCCACAGTCCGGTGTCTCCATTACAACCCATGGTTTATCTTCATAGTCCCATACAATGGCCTTACAGCCCTACCATACAGGGATTTCAACCTTACTTCACATTGATACATTTCAGTGGCTCCTGAAACCATGTGCACTCCATGATCCACTTACCTGCATTTTTCATTTCCAAAACCACTACCAGGTGGGTGGCATAGACATATTTGTAAATCTAGGAAAAGGGGAAAATAAAGCATAACCTTGAAGAGCAAGACACTCATTCATCAGACTTCTAACTAGACCTCTTCTTCCCAAAGAATTTCATTCATGCTAGCTTGAGCCTTCCATGGGTTGGTTTTCACATTAAAAGTCATCTTAATTGTTGTCCCAAGACAAAAACAATTGCCCCACCATTAATGGTTGTAATCTCCTTAACAATTTCTGCTTAAGTCTAAACCCAATTTCTGACCCAATTGAACTTGGCAATTTCTATGCCGGTAAATTCAAATTTGCTTGCATTTCTTTCTGTGCCAAACTTTATATCTTTCATATCTTCTTGCTCTATACATTCTGCCAGGCACACCAGTCTATTACTTTAAAATACAACTTTTCTCAGATTTTCACAGAATGTGCAGAACACAACCAGTCTTTCTGTCGGATCCCAGTTCCAACAAGGTTCTTTCCTTACCCTTTTAAACTTCATAAACCAAGTGGTCACAGTCCACAATTTTCTTTGCATTTAGCATTTTTAAACTCTCACCAGAATAGTCCATGGAGTTCTATTTACAACACTGCAAAACTTTTCTTGAATAAAGTACCAAATTCTTCCATGTTCTTCTGTCAAACAAATTGGAAAAGACCATAACCCACATGGTCAGCAGCAATCTCACTCAGCCAACTTTTCTGTTGCAGTTACCGTCTCATTGCTGGGACAAAAATATGACCAGAAGCAGCTCTTGAGAGGAAAAGGTTTATTTCAGGCTTATGATTTCAGAAGTTGCTTCATCCTTGCTGAAGAAGCTGGCTCACCACATCATACGTACATAGCATAGAAACAATAACCAGAAGCAGCAAGCACAACCTGACTCTCTATATACACTTTAGGACTTCACTTAAGATCTGTCACCAGTAACACACCTTCTCCAGCAGGGCTCAGCTTGCTGAAGTCTAAGAAGCTTAATCAAAAATCCCTGAGGGTCATTTACTTTCAATCCACTTCAGATAGTATACCTATTTTATTGCAAATTCCATTATAGCACCAAGGTTATCTATTCATATTAGTTCAGTATAAAGATTCAAGTAAGAATATTAGTATTAAGGGACTGTGACACATAATTGAGCTATTATTTAAGGAACCCATGATGGACTTGAGTTGTAATGATAAAAATAAGTATGGTATAATATTATATACTTAGATATAACTGACTTAATTTTCTGGAAGATTTGGTAGCAGATTTCAGATTTAATTAATCAGATATCAGGAAAATATTTATTTTTTTTTTTTTTGTGTCATATATATATATATATATATATATATATATATTTACATTATGTTATATTTTATTAGCTTAATATAATATATAAATAAATATATTTGTAAGCATAATTTATACAAGTTTAATCTCCAAGACTTGTGGAATTCAATTAATGAGTTTTAAACATTATAAGTAAGTGAATATAAGAGAACATGTAAAGTAATACATTTCTGGTAATCAATTCATGTGCCATATTTTAATCAAATGAGTAAATAATGAAAATTACTTTAAAAATAAAAATAATTTTCTTAGTCTCTGTGAGGTATCATTTTTAAATCACTTTTATATTTTGTCTATTGAGGCATTCTATTGTATTTTTGCCTCAGAGACATAAAAGGCAATTTGGCCTTTGCTCTAGGGATTTATAATAGATGTGTACAATAAAGCAATTCAACCATAAAATACACCCGCTAAAAGGATGGTTAAATGACTGTTGTATAAACTCTTTGACTTTTCTTTTAAAGTTATGAAAACATTTTCAGCTTTAACAACACAATCACTATTAGACAATTACTTAGAAAGTCTAATTTTAGTGGCTATTTCTAAGAAATGGAGAATGATTCTATTTTGCAATCAAGAAGCCATCCCACACATAGCCTCAGTATAGGCTTTGAAACATTAATGTTTTAAAGGAAAACTTGGTAGTTACTAGAATGACTTAAAACATTGCAACCATAACAATATGAGCAAAGATTCTCATAATATATTTTACAGATTAAATGTTTTTGATCTTCTATTCTAATGAACAATTCTTAAGACATGAATTTACCTGTGGTGAATGATAAAACAATATATCCTTACATGGAAAGAATATAGACAGTTATTATAAATAAGAGAATGATATCATATATATATATATATATATATATATATATATATATATATATATACATAAAATTTTCATTTTGCATTCAATTGAATAGTCTATTTATAATACATAACACATACATACTTGAAACACATACATTAATGGAATCACTACATGATATTAATGGCATCACTATATGACATAAATGATACTGGCAGACTTTAACAAAAATGAAACTAAAAATATGTATCCTTTTTATTAAGTATCATATTTTTAGATCTGAAAATTATATAATTTTCATAAAGCTTAACCATGCAACTTGATAACTATTTTCAGAGACACAGAAACGAATATATAAAAATATACTTGAGGAACCTTATATAGAAACTACTATACTTACAGGCAAATGATAAATGTTAATAAGGAATTTTTATATTATATACCATCAACATATATTTCTTAATAAAAATATGTCTAGCTTGTGGTGATTTGAATGTACATGTCTCCCATAATCCTCAAATTATTGTGATTAGGCGTCCTACTTTGTGCCCATCTGGTGGAGTCTTTGAATCAACCCAAATGTCCATCATTAGATGAGCCTTTGAAAAATGAAACCTTACTAGAAGAAGTGGGTTGCTAGGCATGGGCTATGGGGTTGACTTTTCAGCAAACTATGTGTTCTGACCTAGCTTGCTCAAGCAGCTCCTCCTTGCCAGAAATATGTGACAAAGTGAGCCAGCTTTCCAGTCCATGATGAAGCTTCCTTTAGAAACTCTAATCCTGGAATAAATCCTTTCCTCTCATAGGTTATTTTTTTTATTTAATTAATTTATTTATTTGAGAGAGAGAAAGAGGTAGAGAGAGATAGAGAGAGGAAGAGACAAAGAGGAAAGAATGGGCATGCTAGGGCCTTCAGCCACTGCAAACGAACTCCAGATGCATCTGCCACCTTGTGCATCTGGCTTACGTGGGTCCTGGGGAATGGAACTGGGGTCCTTTGGCTTTGCCAGCAAAAGCCTTAACTACTAAGCCATCTTCTCCAGCCCCCCATAGGTTATTTTGATCAGATGTTTTGTCCCAACAATAAGAAAATATAACTGCTACATAGCTAATAAAACGTGTGATTTCATCCCTGTGATAGTGGAAGAATGTAAGCACATGTGTTACTGCAATACTGGACATGTAGTCTAACATAAAAGTTGGCTTATTTCAGCAACTGTTTTAACAATATATAAGGCACAAAACTTGGGTCAACTTTAAAGTGTATTTGTAATTCTGCCATCCTACATGTACAGAAAATGCAAACATGAATTTATATATTTACAATTACTATGAGTATTCTTTGTTGTTTACTCTTTTTAATATTTTTATTAGTGTGGGCATACTCAGTGTGTAAACAGCACATGTTGGTACCATCCTTACTCTCATCCCTGTCCCCTCTTCTGAAGGGACACTCCTTATTGGGTATGTCAGTTATCCCCATGAGAATTGTGAGTCATGCATTGTGGGAGTAGCCATCAGTTATGGGGAATGGGCAGTGTCTCTGTCCTTAATGTCCCTTGTTGTTTACTCCTTAAATGAAATGTACTAAAGTGTAACCCTCTGGTGAGGATATAATATTTGTATGCAATGAATATTTTAGATTGTTGATTATTATTAATTCTTATTAATAATGATTATTATTGTTATTTAATTTTAGAGCAGTAGTCATGGGGGCCCTAAAAAGAATCATGCTTTAGGGTTGGAGGTCTATATTATCTTCTGTATTCTCCAGCCACAGTAATGCCAGTAGAGATATCTACCTTCATTTATTTTCTTGACATCTACAAGCCAAGAAAAAATATTTACACTCCTTATTTCTTGTGTGTGTGTGTGTGTGTGTGTGTGTGTGTGTGTGTGAATTCATTCACTATGGGGGTAAATTGATTGATGGAAAGGTACCTTAGGTAACATCAGCAACAACTCTGATGACAAGGATCACTTTTCCAATATGAGGAGACAATATCTTTTTTTCTGTGAGTTTGGTTTTTGCTTTTTTAAAATTATGAATATTTGTCTTTTTTCATTAAATTATTTAATTGAATTATTTCATTAATTATTTAATTTAATTTAATTATTCCCTCCCTGTGCCCCCATTCTATTAAGGATGCTCTTCAGTGTTGACATTGTTTTGATATTAACCTTAATAGAAATCTCAAAGATCATACATAGGTAAAGCTTAGACTAAATATTTCAACACAATTGTTGTAGTTTCTTCAAAGGAAATGCATCTAGTGCAACTTAAGTTGAAAAGTAATCATAGAGCATTTAAAAAGCTGAGATATGATAGTAAGTCTTTCTCTTGAGAGAAAATTTTATAATCACCTCCAAAGAGAATTATGCAAATCTCAAAAGGCAATATGTGCAAACTCAGTAATCAGATGTATTATATTCACAAGCTATCATGTGAATTAATCATAGCTACACATTCTTGTATTCTATGAATTATCCTGAACAAATTTCAGGATAAGTCAATATTGAGATAGCCTTAGCACATTGAAATGTATGATTTTGAAATGGTACAGAGGATTGAAATTTATTTTTATTAATTATTAAAGTTTCTTAGAGAAGTATGATAGAGATAGGAAAAATAGAGGAAGAGAAAAAGTATGAAAGAAATTAAAAGAACTCAAATACACACATAAAGTATGTGTGCAATTATAAATTAAATACTAGCATTCTCAACCAAAAAGAGGAATAAAATATGGATATCTCACTGATACTTTCAAAAGTCATACATAATATAATCAAGAACTTTGATCTTGGAAATTTCTTCCATGTTCTATAATTAAAATGCTTATTCTTTTCAATGCTCAAATGTAGGAAGGAAGAAATGATTACTCCCATACAAAATTAAGTGATCTTTCATACACATGAAACATAGATTTAGACCTAATAAATGCATCTTGGAATAATATAGTCAGAGTTAGGCTACTTATAAAGAAAAACTCAGGGCTGGGTAGATGGCACTATGGTTAAGGCACTTGTCTGAAAAACCTAACGACTCAGGTTTGATTCCCAAGTACCCACATGCACAATGTGGCACTTGCATCTAGAATTTGTTTTCAGTGGCTAAAAGCCCAGTGAACACATTCTCTATTTCTCTCTCTTTCCTTGCAAATAAATAATAAAACATTAAAAATATAGGCACACACAAGAATAGAAGTAGTAATTATTAATAGTAATATAGTCTCCAGAGTTCACACAGCATCAACAAAGTGTATTAAGGAACAAAGCCATGAAAAGATGCTGATGAGTCCTGGGAAAATAGATCAACTAATAAAATACTTGATTTCTAAGCATGATGACCTGCGTTTGTTCTCCAGGAGACACATAAAACTGCTGGGCTAAGCCAGTCAATTATCTGCTTATCTGAATGTGTTTCTGCAGAAATTTAGGAACAGCTGGCAATAACAATGCTATTTTATGAGCCTTCAGGACAACTGAGGTCATTATGGGCCCTCAAAATGACTACAATCTAATGATGAAGTGTTTTCATAAGACTTAATTAAAATTTTACCATAACTTGTTCAAAGCTTAATGAAACTTGCAAAAGTTAATAAATTGCATGAAAAAAAAAAAAAAAAGATGATGAGCATTGTGGCACATTACTGTCATCCCGGCACTGGTGCTTGCTGACCAGCCAGTCTACCTTAATTTGAGAGTTCCATAGCCATGAATGACCCCGTTTCAAAATTAGGTAGAGTGCTCCTAAGGAAGAGACATGAAGTTGTCCTGTGATCTCCAAATGCAAACATACATACATGCACACTCATGTAAACAGGCATGTGCATGTAAGTGCACATGTGCACACACACACACAGACAGACATTAAATAAGTTGCTGGTCTGCAAAAAGCAATTAAAAACGTACTTACTGGAGTCAGATAACTGTCCTATTGTAAGCCTACATGTAGGATATAGCTCTTAAGAAGGGTCTCTCAGATCCTGGACTAAAGAACTTTCTATTGAGTTCTATAAAGAAAATCATTGTATGTTGTGGCAGTTAACTTCTCATTGCTGGGAGAAAACACTCAACCAGAAGCAGCTCATGGGAGGAAAAGGGTTGTTTTGTCTTACAGATTTGAGGGGAAGTTTCAGGGTGGAATGAAGAGAAAGCATAGCAAGAAGAAGGCAAGTGTGTGTCACATCTTGTCACACGGCTGGAAGAAACTAGTTAGAGTGAGCACCGAGCACTAGGGAAGGACTTAAGGTCTCAAGGCTCCAGTGACACATCTCCTCAAATCCCATTGTCCCCAGTCTTGGCTGCTGACAATTAAATAAAAGGCTTAACCACAAAGAGCATGATGCTATGGAGGACATTTCACATTCAAACTATTGTCTTGATAAGAAATTCACAACTTATTATTAGTACTTAGTCCTGGCTGAGAATAAAAGTTTCTCAAAGCCTTATGTAAATCCAATTTGCTATGAACTTACCTCTATTCACAGAAGGTAATTGAGATAATATCTAAGTACACAGAATTATCCCCTAGCCTATGTTTTGTTCAACCTCACTGTGCTGTGACAAACACCTGTAATAATCACCGTGCAAAGAGAAAAGATTTATTCTGCTCACATCATCACAGATTTCTGTCTGTAGTTGAAGAGCTGGTGGAGAGAGGCCCATTTTATTGCATAGTTATCTGGAAAGCTGATAATTATTTGGATCTCCAAAACCTCTTAAAGTCACTGCACACATTATCTAACTTCTTTCCAATAGATCCCACCACTTAAAAATTCTACCACTACCATCTGATTCAAGGGACCTCCAGCCATAATTGAGAATCCTACTCCATGTTTGAAAAATGTCCTATCCAAATCACAGTTAAATTTCTACCAGGAAGCCAGACATATTGGCAAGCCCCTTTAATCCCAGCACTTGGGAGGCAAAAGACTTAGACTACATAGTAAACTCCAGGTCAGCCTGGCCTAGAGCAAAACCCCTACCTCAGAAAACAAAAACAAAACAAAAAACAACAACAAAGAAATCTCTACCAGGAAATCCAACTGGCCACATATTATAAAAACATACTCAGATTCTGTTTTCTTTATGAATTTGTGGCAACAAGGAAGAATGTATTCCAAAAACAAAAAAAAAAAAAAAAGAAGAAGAAGAAAAAGAAAGAAGAAAGAGAGAGAGAAAGAAAAGAAAAATAAAAGAAAAGAAAAGGAAAGAAAAGAAAAGAAAAGAAAAAGAAAAGAAAAGAAAAAAAACAGAAAGAAAAAATAATGGAACGTTTTAGAAAAGGTTTGTGGGAAGGTACTCTCAAGTTTTGGCCATGTTATTTGTTACCTTAGAAGAAAGGCAAGATCAGCTTCATTTACTTAAATATAACATTTGTTCAAGGGAACTAATGGTCTTTGAGAGTTAGGAATGAGAAAGTGGTGACTCATTCAGAATTTCTTTCCCTACTCTATTTTTTAATAAGGGCATTTGTTTATTTACCATGGTGATTATCTGTTATAGTTAATCAGCTATAGGAAATACACAGAGTTTTTTTTTTTTTTTTTAACATAGTGCACCAACCTCACAAAACTACTAGATTTTGAATAAGAAAAAATAACCTTAAAACAAGCAGGAATCATATTTTAAAATGATTTTACACATGTGCTTCAACAAGATCTTTGGAGTGAACTATTCATTAGGAATGCAACATTCTGGCTTTTTATGACAGATATAATGCATTAATAGTCTCCAAAATTTAAACTCAGATAAAATGAAAAAAGTGACAGTGTCAAATTATTCACTTTTCACCATTGTATTTGTATAGTCATTTCAAATATGCAGACTCACCTCTCACCATATTCCATAGTATTGTCTCATGCTCTTAACTTGTAAAGAATTTTCTACTGTTTACTGTTACTCAAACCATACTGTAATGCCACAGTATTCTAAAAAAAAAAAAAAAAAAAAAGGGGCCTGACTTATTTTCTCTAAAGTGGCAATGTCCTATTACACCATAAACACATGCTAGTAAAGACATCTCGATCTGGGAACTAGGAAATTATTTTCCTTGGAAAACTGACATGTCAACCATGTATTGATGACGCTTGACCCTCAGAGGGTGTTGAGATACTTTCTAAAAAAAACATTTTTCCTCCCACTTCTGAAACACTCGAGTTTGAAGCTTCCTCTGACCTGTTCATAAATAAGGGAGACAGGGGCCCTGCAGTTGGCTTTCTTTTCTTCCTTATCAACATTTAATGAGAAGTGGAGGAGGAAAAAGAGAATGCATGCTGTTAGCTATTATCTTTACAAATGACTTGTTAGCCTTTTCTTTGTGGGATCTTGCTTCAAACACTCAAAGGACATTTTCAGAATCTCAGTTGATGAAGGTTCAATCTTAAAAGGCCTTGACAGGCTGTACCTTCCTTAAGAGATTTTGACATGATATTAAGCCATACGTACAGGCCAATACTTGAATGGGAAGCCCTGGGGAAAGCTTTCAGTGCCAGAACACAGCAGTGCAGCAGGAGGCAGGTGTCTATAGCAGTGAAGCAAACAGCAATATGATATATTTAGTATCGAAAATGGGAGCAAAACCACTTTTTCTTTACCGCTGGGGAACAATGGCAAAGTTGAAAGAGGGGGGGAGACAATCTTTCAGGGTCCCTGAAAATGTTAATTTACTGACAACATGAAATATATTCTCATCACTGCGGGCACACTAAGAAACAGGTGCTGTTCCCAATATTGTCTTTGAATTTATGTGGTTCTTTTGCAGTGATAGGGTGGGAAGCAGCTGCACTATCCATGTGGGCAGAAAGCAAAGAGCTTTTAATTAGCAATAAGAGGGCTGTTAATTTCTTTGGGGATCTCTTTCTCTCCATTTCATTGTCTCTCTCCTCTTGTACTTTTCTCAGGTATTTATCAGGAGTTCCTACATACTACCAGACACAGAGAAAACTAAAGGGAACATGTATAATATGGGTAAATGATTTTATCAGCATAAAATTTTTATGTAAATTAAATCCATAAGCAACATAATTATTATTTATTATATTGGCTTTTAATATTAAATGATCAAGTTAAAAAATTAAGGGTATCAATTGGTCTTGATGTTTTTTTTTCAAATAATTTAACTTGGCTGTGATTTTTAGACTTTTTTGTGCAAATTGTGTAAGCACTGCAGTTGTTATTCAGTTCTAATTAATAACTATATTTGAAGCACAGTATTCTATATATAACTATATATGTATAAGTGTATATTTATAAAATTGAAAACTGTTCAGGTTACATTCGCGCTACTGGCACAAAGCATGTGGCCAAATGTGGCTTGTAGGAAGAAAGTTGTTTATTTCAACCTTAGCACTGGAGGGGACTTTCCATGATGGCACAGGAAAGGATGACATGAGCAGAGGCTGGGCATTACCTCGGATATAGCAGGTGGAACACCACTGAATTAGAGTAACCCACCTAATGCTGGAAAACAGGGTAAATAACCCTCAAGATCCACATCCCATGACACATGCCCTCCAGCCCATTGTCATCGTGTGTTTAAAACATGTGCGTTTAAAATGAGGAAGACCTAATTCAAACCATCACACTATCATTAATTTATAGATCTAGGTTTACAAGTATTTATTTTTGGAAAGAGAGATAGAATTGGCATGCCAGGGCCTCAGCTACTGCAATTGCGCTTGTCTTGCCTTTGGCATCTGGCTCATGCAGGATCTGCAGAGAGATTAAACACAGGTCCTTAGGCCTCCCTGGCAAGCACCTTAAGTGCTAAGCCATCTCTCCAGCACTATAGTATATTATATTATATATTATTATTATATATTATATTGTATATATATTACACACACATATGTTAGTAACTATTATCCCTTCACCTCAACTTCTATTGTTTGGAGGCCCTCTACACTGTGAAAAGGTAATCACTATGGGGTTATAAAGGGCTCAGATAGTATTTTACAAATCAGATGAAATCTCAATTTAGTCTAGCAATTAGTAACCAGTAGTTGTGAGTATTCTCTCTCTCTCTCTCTCTCCATATATATATATGGAGAGAGAGAGAGAGAGAGAAATGAAAGAAATACAAAGTGAATTTGGTAGATTAGAATCATGACACAGAGTTTGTTCCCACCATTACATTAAACACAGTATTGAATCCATAATCATTGATTATTAATAATATATCAAGTAGTTCTTAGTAACTGACCACTATAGTAGAAGAGAATAAATTCTTCATTTAAATCTCAGTTTTAATTTCTCTTTAGATTTTATATCCAAGCTTTGACCTCAGGTATATACCTTGATTCTCTCTTTGTCTCTGATGATGACTGATCAGAATCTCAGAGACCATTAGTTGCAAGGATGTGGATGGGGGATTATAGAAATGTAGCTTGTTCCCTAAATTCCTTTGTCCTATCTTGGTCTCAGGGTAAACATTTTTTTTTTTTTAATTTCAAGATTGTGGAAGGTTGAAAAATAAATAAAAATAGACTTACCTTTTCACAGTTGATATAGATTCCAAGTAACCCCTCCTGTCAATTCCCACCATTGGAAATGAACAATAGGCTATTATCTGTTGGGATCTGAAACTCCTGCTGACTGCCCAATTAGTTTGATGTCTCTTGTCATTTTATTTCAGTGTGGATATCTTCTTCCTTGTGAATTTCCCCCTGTTTAAATACCCTGCACCCTATACCCCTGCTATTACTAAATAAATAGTTAAAATACAGCTGGGATAACTCAACTTCATGTAGCTTTGTGGCCATGGTATCCTCCTTTCCTGAGACCTTTCAAGGTGGAAAACAAGAAGCACATATGTATGCCTCATACACAGTGGGGTAGTAGGTTGATCACTGTACACACACACACACACACACACACACACACACACACACACACATGCATATATGCAGGAGGAATGTTAGATTAAGTTCTCTCCATATGGCAAACCAATGGCTATGAGTAACTATTTAGACCTGCATAGGCTAGGCCTAAGTAAAGGATGATAATAAATCTATTCCTCATGAAAAGACCACATCATGCCCTACATTGGTAACTTCCTTAAATACTCAACCCAAAAGTTTACTTTTAAAGATTTGTTTTTAATTAATTAATTAATTTATTTATTTATTTATTTATTTATTTATTAGAGACAGAGAGGGAGAAAGAGAGTGAGAATGGGCATACCAGGGCCTCTAGCCACTGCAAATGAACTCCAGATGCGTGCTCCACCATGTGCATCTGGCTTACATGGGACCGGGAGAATTGAACCTGGGTCCTTAGGCTTCACAGGCATGTGCCTTAACTGCTAAGCCATCTCTCCAGCCCAACCCAAAAGTTTTTAGTTGGGCAGTATGCACATGTCAGTAGATGATAGAGCAAAGATGATTTTTGTTCTTGACTTTTTTATTTTTAACCAAAAGCATACATATATAATGTATTTTATTAATATTCACCCCTGTTAGCCACTTTGCTTCCCTTCCCACTCCTGTTGTATACCTTCTTATTTCCTAGTACTTGTGTGTGTGTGGGGGGGGTATATGTGCGAACCCCTGAGTTTAACTAGGGCTGCTTATGTGATCATGTGTAGAACATGAACATGGGTTATCATGACAGCTTGACTCATTAAGTTATGTCTAACACTATTATTTAATAACTTGTTATAGGGCTAGAGAGATGGCTTAGCAGCTCAAGACCTTGCCTACAAGGCCTAAGGACCCAGGATTGATTACCCCGTATGCATGTAAGCCAGATGCACAATATATTGAATATCTAAAATGTTTAAGGATATTTTACTCATTGAGATACTTAATCATTACAAAATATATGATAATGTCAGTATCTGTAATCCCTATGAACTGCCAACACACTTGAGCTTATTATTTTAATAATGTGTGAATATAATCAAAATTAACTTTGTCCTCACATAATCTACTTTATTTTGTAAAATATATATTTTAGAGATTTATTTACTTACTTTTGAATATTAAATGATTCCAGCAGTAGTGTCTTACCATTAACCTTCGGTGGGTAATCAAGTGCTCTGACAGAAGTCTGTCTTCTTTTGGGAAACTATTTAGGTCTCTCTGATCAGCAGCTCATGGTAGATGTTAACCTCATCCTGGTACTAGGAGTTACAAGCCAGCACCAAGAGCAAAGAAGGAAGAAAAAGACAGGTAATATAAAAAAGAAAGAGAGAAGAGAGAGAGAGAGAGAGAGAGAGAGGGAGGGAGAGAAACAGGAAAAGATTAAGGTTAGACACCATATGCTATTGGTACAGAATATGGAGAGATCTGGCTGGAATCTGGAAGACAGCCAGTTCCCAGACAGTTAGCTTGTCTAGTGCCAGAAGGTGCTACATGAGCTACTGGGGAAAATCGCCAACATCTGTCCAAGGAACTCCTGGGCTAAGCTACTCATCAGCAAACAACCTGATGTGATGCTCACACAAGTGCAATAGTGGCACACAGCCATGTTGGGTAACCAACTGCTCCTTAATTGGCTAACAGCTCCCCTCAGTGGAATGGAACCTATAGCTGGAAATGGGAAACAAGTCAGAATCATATCCAAAAACCTAGTTCATTCTCCAATATCAAGCTCCTTCCAATCTTGGGCTACAGGAGGGCTTACACTTATTAAATTGTTTCTAAAATAATAATGGTTGTCCCATTTACCCAGTACTTACTTCTCTCTCCTTTGGAGAATCTACTTCTCTTTTTGGATGGACACAGAACCTGAGGAGAGAATCAGCCCATCACCCCTCACCAGGGCCCCAGCTGAAACCATAGAGTAATTGGGGAAATGAGCAAAACTGCTGCTTTCTTGGTGAACCTGGTATCAGCACAGAGAGCATTCAACTCCTACCAAACCAGAGATCCAGAGACATAGGGGCTCCCAAAACCTCATCACTGAAGTAGACCTAAAATGAACCCAACATGGTTTAGGGAAATTTGCCAAAGAGTGGGTAGAAAGATTGTTAGATCCACAAGTTGGAACATTATGCACAGAGACATTGCTTCTTCCCCATAACTAATCACTACCCCCACAATGCATGACCCACAATCCCCATGGAAATAACTGGCATCCTCAATCAGGAGGGTCCCTTCCGCACAGGGGAGGATAGGGAGGAGAATAAGGATGGTACCTACATGTGCTATTTACACAGTGGGTATGTACATAACTAATAAAAAAGTAAATGATTCCTTAAGAATCCTTGTCTTTTTATAAATAAGCTTTATGTCAGTATCTATTTTTCTATGTTTCCTAATCACTATTAAATAGACAAAATTTTTTACACATTAGCTCAAATATATTTGACTTTGTAAAGCAGAACAAAAAATTTCAACTTTGAGTAAATAATTAATGTCCATGGTTGGCCATGGGTGACTTCTTCTTTGCAATAGTTTTATTACTCTGAGGTCATATAGAAAACTGCATCGAAGTAGGCTTTGTAGAAAAGTGCCTCAACTGCTGAGTCATCTCTCCAGCCCCTGTTATTTTCTTTAAAATATAAAACATTACTTTTATTTATAGACTTTTATTCATCAGCTAAGTCAGAAATAAAAAAGGCCTTTCCACTGCAAAATGAAAAAAAATGCAATACCACATATATCTCAGATGTTATCAAAGATGCACCAGCCTATATGTAACTTTGATCTCCATTCAGACTTGTATAAAAATCTATCTCTTAGCCATGCATGTTAGTGCACAACTGTAATCCCAGCACTTGAGAGGTAGAGATAGGAGGATTGCCATGAGTTTGAGGCCAGCCTGACACTACATAGTGAATCCAGGTCAGCCTGGGCTAGAGCAACACTTCAAAAATAAAAGTACAAAATACACACAAAAAAAAAAAAAGAAAAGAAAAGAAAAGAAAAGAAAAGAAAAGAAAAGAAAAAAACACCTCTCTCTTTCTCTCCCCTCCTAATAAAGAAGACAGACATGATTTTCTCAGTGTTCAAACAACAAAACTGGGGATTTAAATTTACAACTTACCATGGACTCTCCTTTATGTGTAAGTAATTGCACCTCAAGGAATATATGAATAAGCATAAGCAAAAATTAATATGAGATATTTTAATCAATTCATTCCTCAGTAAGACTTTAATGTATTATTACTCTGTACAGCAAAATGAAGATGTTGGCTTCTGTTTTTCAATTTGGATATATTTTGAAAGTCAGTTTCAGAGCACTTTAAACACTTTTGCACTAACAACTCTTTTTTCCCCCCACAACATGAAACCTGACATTTCTATTACCAATGAATGAATGACTTACTTCGGCTGATATTCAGGAAATGTCTCACATAATTAAAAGAATACATGTTTAAGAACTAGTGTGGATTTCTTTTCCATGCTTGGTAACTACAGTGATCACAAGTTAGAGCAGAAAAAAAAATGTTCACAACTTAAATATGTAGGTAGGACTCTCAGCCACCCTTGATCTTTGCACTAGACCATTGATTTCATTAAGAATGCAATGTAGCCCAGAGTCTTTAAGCAAACACATTTTACCCTAAAAAATCAAATAGAGAAATAGGCAAAGAATTCTCTTTCATCTATAAATTATAAAGGCAAGTTCAAGAAATTCAAACTACTTGAAAAGAAGTATTTGATTTTTATGTAAAAAATGGAAAAAAAGAAATATAGTCAACTCAGACTTGCTTGAATAACTTTAAGATTTTAATACCAATGCAATATGCTATATGCAACTGCAATTAATTGGAGGCTAATTGGAGGAGTAAGATGGGACACCATGTTAAGGCAATCAGTTCCAAATGTAATCTCAGAATCAGTGCTCAATGAATAAACATATGTCAAGAAAAAAGATAATTGCAAATACTATATCTACAATCAAACACACAAACATACACACATCACCACCACCACAAATACACACAATTTCCTCAGGCTTCATCATCTCCTTTTTCTTCCTTTGCATTAGAGAGATGATGCATCAAATTCAGTTCTGAAGGTGTAGAGGTGAAAAGATTAAAAAATATACATGCTAAATTTCCATTCTCTTAACTATTTGAAAATTGAGAAATAGAAGACCTATGCTTATTGCTTATAGCCAAATTATTTTAAATATCATCAGTGATTGACAGGGACTCTTCTGATATGATCTTGCCTGCATCCATTGGGATGAGAATATAAGTCTGTTCACCTTCTCTGTCATACCTGTTCATTTTTTCTTATCACTGAGGAAGGAAAATTAATACAATTACTTGTCACCTGCCCTCTAGTCAAACAGAAAAGTTAAAAAGGCTTTCATCTAGGCCTTATGACAAGATGTTAGTTCATGATGAAGATGATGGTGGTGTTGGTGATATTGAAACACACTTCATATTTTATGAGGAAAGACCATCCTTCATCTTCTCGAGAGCTTATTCACTAAGCTAGGCCTAGCACACCTATCTTCTTCACAAGTGTAAAGCTCTAAGCTCCAGCAATCCCAGAAGGGCTGGAGCAGGTAGGGAGAAGAGTTACTTATTATATAAGCTGCTTCAGCTTTGGAAAAGAGTTACTTCTTTTATAAGTTGCTTTGGAAATAAAATTCTCAAGTTTCTAATTGTTTTAGTGCCTTAGGCTTCTGTGAAGTTTAGATTTTTGAAATCCATGCTGTGTTTTTACTATAGTAGAATTTTCTTATTGCTTTAGAAATATAATCAACACTAAATTAACATATCTATGTCATCAATTCAATTATGCAAAAATTTTGAAAAAGACAGAGGACATCATTTTGCCTAGTTTCTAATTTTATAGTTTGACAAAAGCCCACATAATGAAGTGATTCAATTTAGTTTCTTGAAGTGTCAACCACTTAGTCCTGTCTATGTTTCAGGTGCATTTTGACTGTTCAGACATCTCATAAATACTCAGAAACTTCTCAAGATCATTCCAAAACTTTGCAGGTAGGGATGAAGGAAACTAAACATCATTAAAATATGGTTATTATTTAAGCATTTTTTTCTTTTGTGTAGCAGTTTTTATTGAAAAGTAATTAAAAAATATTAAAGCAGTACATCCAATTTTTAAAAATGGGTTATATATACAGGAATAAGTGTTTTATTTACTATATGCTATTTGCCAAATTACTTAATATTTATACCTGCTTAAACTATTCAAAATGATTCAGTACTCATGGAACTAATATGGTTATCTCTAACTTATCATCATAACTTACAAAGAATCCTTACATAGGAAGGTGTGGAAGCTTACATTCTAAATCCCATCACTTGAGAGGTTGAAGTAGATGGACTGTCATGAGTTTGAGGCAAGTATGGGCTACAGAGTGAGCTCCAGGTTACCCTAGGCTAGAGTGAGGCAATGCCTCAAAATAAACAACAATCCTCCCATAATTTATTTTTTTAATATTTTTATTGGGCTGGAGAGGTTGCTTAGTGGTTAAAGCACTTTCCTGCAAAGGCAAAGGACCCAGGTTCAATTCCCCAGTACCCACACAAAGCCAAGGTGTCCAAGATGGACCATGAGTCTGAAGTTTATTTACAGTGGCTAAAGATACTGTTGTGCCAATTCTTTCTCTACCTGCCTCTAACTTTCTATGTCTCTCTCAAAAATAAATAAAATACTTTTATTTATTTATTTGCAAGAGAGAGACAGATAGGAGACAGTAAAAGTGAGAGATATCGGAGAGAGGGAGAAATGGCAGAGAAAGAGAGAGAGAATGAATGAATGAATGAATGAATGAATGAATGAATGAATGAATGAATATGGGCACACCAAAGCCTTCAGCTGATCCAAACAAAATCCAGATACATGCACCACTTACTGCATCTGGCTTTACATGGGCAGTGAGGAATCAAGCTGTGGTCATTAGGGTTTGCAGGCAAGCAACTTAACCACTGAGCAATCTCTTCAGTCTGAAAATACATTTATGTCATGGAGAACTTATAAATCCTATTGTAATTATTGTGTAATTAAACAGTATATAAAATTGTATTTGCATTTTTATTTTATTATTATTTATTGACAACTTCTATACTTATGTACAAAAAACACATGATATTTCCCTCCCCTCCCCCATGCCACTTTAGAACTCCAATCTCCATCATATCCCCTCCCTCTCTCCATTAGTCTCTCTTTTAATTTGATGTCATCATCTTTTTCTTCTATTTTGAGGGTCTTGCGAAGGTATTGCTAGGCACTGCAAAGGTCATAGATATCAAGGCCAATTTCTGTCTTCCACAATGGTTCCTGAGCCTTGGACGGTGTGACAGAGGTGTTTAAGTGCTGGGCACTCCTCCATCTATTCTTCTCAGCACTATGTTGGCTTTTGTCATCCCAGTGGTCATCTCTATCTGAAAAGAGAAGCTTCTCTAACCAGCAGTGAGAGTAGTGTTAATATTTGAATATGAACATTAAGTTAGTGCTTTCAGGGCAGCTTGATGGGAATAATATACACATTTAGTCAGACAAGAGCAGGCTTTATACCCCTAAGGCTCATGACCTCACCTGCCATAGACTTTTGCTTAGGTTTTTCAGTACCAGGTATGTATTCCCTCCCGTAGAGAGGGCCTTCAGTCCAATTATGGAGCAGTTGGTTCCCCAAGAGTAGACATGCCACTATTGCACCCGTTCAGTCATTGGGTCTGTATGGCCAAACTTGAATATTCAGTGTCAACTATTTTCACTGCTGATGACTTCTGTCTCCCATAGGGCTGCGTGCAGTGCAGCTTTTTCCAGCTTTCAGTTGGCTGGTCTACAGGGAGAAGGTTTTCTGCTCAGCACCAGCTTGCTTTCTCAGTGACCTTGCCTCTCAGGCAAGAGATGTCTTCAGCAATAGGGTCTTACTATCTGTTTCTCAAGGGAAACCAAGGGTTTTGGTAAAAGCCTTTAATGTTTTGGAGGCTACCGGGACCTTCTTGGCCAACAACTCACTGGAAGATATCCCATCCCAGACACTGAAAATTTTCTAGTAACAATCTACAGCTTCTCGATGTGCCATTATTCAAAACAGTAGGTTTATATTAGTCTTATTCACACTATCTTGAATTTAGATTGACCCTCCCTTTGCCCTTCTTTTATGCATTTTCTTCCCATGGCCTCGCTTATATTTACATTTTTAATACTCTAATTTTTGGCTATATAAAATTACATATTTAAAATGTAGCCATATGACTAAATAGAGTCATTTTGAATATTGATGAAGGTTGCTCTTTGTTACTTTTAAAGTTTCAGGAGTATGATACAACTTAAAAAATTTAACATTATTCATTTATTTGTAATTTATCTGTGAACATTACTGCATTTATATCTATTTATAATATTCCATAATTTCAGGAAAATTAAGTCATACAACAACAAACACTATTTAAATACTTAGAATATACTTTCATATATAAAACCTCCACTTCTTTCTAGTAGGGATTCTATAATAACAAAAAACTCCATGATAAATGAAAATGTATTATTATATTCTATTTCTACCTTCAGTTCCTGAATATAATTAAGGAAGAAAATTAGTCGGGTAAGTTTTTCCACAATTTTTGAATTTCTATGAATTCAAATTCTCTGTACTGACTAGATAGCAATGTTAATTCAACCATGGATGTGTTGAGTGTGCAGGCTAAAGGACAATTCAGCTATAAAAAGTCCCATTTCAGAAATGCTAACTATTCCTGGCTTCTCATTTCTTGTAATTTAAAGAAGTAGCCTGCAGACTTTCTTATTATGACTGCCACATCTGCCATTATATGTTGCTAACTATGAAATGTCGGTCGCATTTCAGACTCCAATTGCATCTCATAAGTGATAATGTACACCCCCTCTCCCACAATGTAGGGGCACAGCAGGTCAACTCCTCTTCTTCTTTTTCTATAAAATCAGTTTGAAATGACTGAACAACAACCAATTTAAAAGGCATATCCATAATTTTTTTTTCAAAGAAAATATGTCTGATATCATGTCATATGTATCTGTTAACTTAAAGTATAATTTTGAAAAATACAATTTGGAATTAAGTCTTTTGCTATGCCAAATCTGCAATTTACAGATTTTCAATTCAATATAAATTTTACTACAAAAACTATAGGTATGGAAGATTTTTTGTATAAACTTCAAGCTTTAAAAATGTAGGGATAGAGGGCTGGAGAGATGGCTTAGCAGTTAATGTGCCTGCCTGCAAAGCCTAAGAATGCTTGCTCAAATATCTAGGTCCCATGTTTAGATGCAAAAGTGACACAAGGACACAATGTTGCACATGCACACAAGGGAGTGCACACATCTGGAATTCGTTCACAAAGGCTGACAGGCCCATTCTCTGCCTCTTCCTCTCTCTCTCTCTCTCTCTCTCTCTCTGTCTGTGTGTGTGTGTGTGTGTGTGTGTGTGTGTGTGTGTGTGTGTGTGTGTCTTTCTCTCTGTCTCTCTTGAATAAAAAAAAGTTAAGGGTATATACACAGGAAATGCTTTTAGGGAAAAAAGCAACATTTATTTTTTAAAAAGAAATTTCTCTTAAGATGTCTCAACCCACATTTACTTGAACATTTACTAACAAAGTCTAAGTATTTACAACCACATTCCTATAAATTTACTACCAAAATCAATTATAAAATCTCAAGCTAATATCAAAGTAGAATTAATTAACTATTAACATGTAACCTACTCCATTATGTTTGAAAATATTTATTATAATTTTAGAAACACATGGCCAAAATGGATTACTAGTGCTGGTTAACTTGCAGTAAAAGTAAACAGTGAGCACGTTTTATAAACAGTTGGTGTTCAAAACTCAAACCACCACTTAAAACTCCCAATATAGGCAGCACTCAAGCCCCAATCTTCCCCACCGGAAGAGGAGAAATTCTTCAACTTATATAGTGTGTGTACATGTGTGTTTGTGTGTGTGAGAGGTCAGAGGATAAATTATGTATTTTTCTCAGAAATAAGTATTGGATCAAGAGTGGTTGCTTATATCATTTTCTTCTTGAAAAATAAAGTTGAGGAATTTTGTAAGTGAAGACAGTAGAATAATGAACTGACCGTGAATTGTATGTTCTTTGAAATTGACTCACTTCAAGCTACTGCCTAAATAAGCTGTGGTTTGGAAAAATCCAGACCTTCCAGTCTTAAGTTCTCGGAGAGGAGGACCAGGGTAGCACATATTCTGTACTAATTCCAGAGCAAACCACCTCTAATGTAATTTGAAATTCAGATAAATACTGAATCCATTTTTTTCTATAAGATGGACTTAGTATATGTTCTAAATATTACAAGCATACATTTCTTATAAGGCATGTAACTATTTATTAAAATTTTACCTAAACTTCTATGTTCTGTTTTCAAAGTTGGATAGCCCTATTCCACAAATAAACTAACATGATTTTTAAAAGCCCATTTAACTTATTTTAACCCAATTACTTCCAAAATTTATGAGGGAGTACTTTTTGTAAGGTAGAACCTACTAGTATGCCAATGGACACAAATCTTGAAAACCATTTTAAAATCATACAGATACTTTATGTTAGAAAAGTAAAAGAAATCAATTTATTGGAAGTTTCCTCACACTAAATCTCAGATATTAATTATCTAACTAGAAACATTGTCTTCCTTTGTTTTATTTTAGAAAAATCAAGTCTTCTCACTTATTTTCAAGTTTAATTATCTAAGAATCCTAAATAAAATTTTCTGCTTATTATAATACACCTCATTAACATTTGTATATATTATTTAGAAGAGTATTTTTTATTCATATATATATAATTCGCTATGCTGATGTTATTTATTATAATTGCTGATTTCAAATATAGTGGTTATATAAATAGTGATTATTGTTTTTTAATTTTATTTTATCTTAATTTTATTGACAATATCCATAATTGTAGACAATAACCCATGATAAATCCCTCCCTCTCCCCACTTTCCCCTGTGAAACTCTACTCTCCATCATATCCCCTCCATCTCTCAATCAGTTCCTCTTTTATTTTGATGTCATCATCTTTTCCTCCTATTATGATGGTCTTGTTTAGGCAGTGTCAGGCACTGTGAGGTCATGGATATCCAGGTCATTTTGTGTCTGGAGGAGCATGTTGTAAGGAGACCTATAACCTTCCTTTGGCTCTTACATTCTTTCTGCCACCTCTTCCCAATGGACTCTGAGCCTTGGAAGATATGATAGAAATATTTCAGTGCTGAGCACTCCTCTGTCATTTCATCTCAGCACCATGGTGCCTTCTGAGTCATCCCAAGGTCACTGCCATCTGAAAAGAGAAGCTTCTGTAACCAAAAGTGAGAGTTGCATTAATATGTGGGTATGAACATTAAGAGAAGCACTTACTGGGAAATTTGATGAACATAGTACAGACACCAGCAGACATTACACCACTATGGCTCATGACTACCCCTGCTATAGGTTTTCAGTATCAGCGATGTATTCCCTCCTATGGGTCCAGTCCAATAAGAGAGCAATTGGTTTCCCCTCTAACAGACATACCACTATTGCACCCATTGGCTCATATGGCCTGGCTGGCAAAATTTAAGCTTGCAATGTCCACTGTTGAGTATCACCACTGGTGATTTCTCTCTCTCCCATTGAACTGCATGCAAATAAATATATAAATAATGAATTTAATGAATCTATTATATAAAATATGAAATTTGGAATTTTGTAAATAATTCCATTCAATTTTAGCCAAAAATATATTTCATATACATTATAAGTCTACATATATATGACATTTAAAAAGTGATTATGACCATTGAAGAAACAAAGATTATCATAAATTTTTAAACAAAACCTGACTATATTATATTTAAAAATCAATATTGTGGTGAGACTATAGATTTGCTGCATTTCCCTTTATTTTCTGAAATATTATGTACTTTTGAAATAATATTATTTGATTATTAAATTTAAAAATTTGTCCTTTGGTGGTAGTTCAATATTTTTTTAAACTTAAAAGTGAATATGTGACTCTTCTTGGCACATTGCTTAATACTCACCAAGCTAATCCATTCTTTTTTTTAAATTTTATTATTATTTTTTATTTATTTTTGGAGAGAGAGACAGAGAGATAGACAGAGAGGGAGAGGGAGACAGAGATGGGCGCGCCAGCAGTCTCTCAGCTGCTGTGAACGAAATCCAGATGCATGAGCCCCCTTGTGGGCAAGTGCGGCATTGCATCCTTGTGTCACTTTGTATCTGGCTAAACGTTGGACTTGGAGATTGGAACTGCTGGACATTGGAACCAGCATTCTTAGGCTTAGTGGGCAGGTGCCTTAGCTGCTAAACCATCTCTCCAGCCCCTAATCCATTCTTATAAATTTTTCTGTGGATTTTAATGGACTGACCATGCAAAGATTTTTTTAATGTGAAAATAATTTACATTAGAGTGGAGGACGATAGCATATTTTTATTTTTCCTTTCAACGCATGGATGCTCACATAACTTAAGGAAACTAGTCCTGAGTAGTTCACATGAGGCAGTATATTTTTAAAGTTCATGTTTGCCTGGAAAATATTTCAAAATCCTATAGTGAAGATAAATTCTAGATCTCTCTTGCATGAGATAAACTTGGCTTTCCTAGACATTGAAAGCCAAAGGCATAGTTAAAATACAAAGTATGTGACTGAAAATAAGCAATTTTCTAGCTTGTTTACTAGAATTACTGATAATGCCTGGAGCAACTGAATCATGGTGGTAGGTTGATATGATTTTATATTTAATATTACTTATAAATGTTGCAGGGCTATGAATATACAATTATTCTCTTCAAGAATAGTTATGGTAGTGAATTTACTGTGTTTCCTTAAACATTTACACATACAGGACAACTGAAGATTTGAAATATCATGTTTGGGGAATTATTTGTACAAACAACTTAAATGACACTATGCCTTGCAGCACTAATTGATTATTTAAACATATATGACAATTTATGGCCCTCAAATTTTATAATTTCCTCTTGCTTTATAAATGAAAAAAAATCTATTCTTTACAATAAGTCTATAATTCCTGTGTTAAAAATGCATGGATATTAATGCATTTTGGCTGTTACATAGTTGTTTTGAAGTAATTCAAACTACTATAGGTAAATTTTGTGACCAACTTCTAAAACTTGAAAGAAGTTCAACAATTCACAACTCATGATAGATAAAATAGGATAAACAACTGAATTTTAAGTAAATGAAGTATTTTTAAGGATATTTCTTATGTGATATTATGTGAACATAAAGATCATATAAAATCCATTTCTGTAATACTATATTTTATTTTTATTTTTTAGCTGGAGAATTCTTTTTCCCATTATTTTTTTTTCCTTTCTATTAACATCTTCCATACTTGTAGACAATAAACCATATGAATTCCCTCCCCTCCCCCACTTTCACCTTCATATATCTACACTCCATTAGCCTCTCTATTAGCCTCACTTTTATTTTGATGTTATCATCTTTTCCTCCTATTATGCTGGTCTTGTGAAGAAACTGCTAGGCACTATGAAGTCCTGGGTTTCAAGGCTAATTTGTGTCTGAATGATTGCATTGTAAGCAGTCGTACCCTGTTTTCAGCTCTACATTCTTTCCATCACTTATTCCACAATGGACCCTGAGCCTTGGAAGGTGTGATAGAGATGTTATAGTGCTCAACATTGCTCTGTCATGTCTTGTCAGCAATATTTGGCCTTTTGGGTCATTCCAATGGTCACCACCATCTGAAAAGAAAAGCTTCTCTAATGAACATTGAGAGTAAGCATTAATCTATGTGTATAAATATTAAGTAAAGTGCTTACAGGGAAGTTTTGTGAGCAAAATATGTGAATTTAGCCAGACAAGAGCATGCATTACACTCCTAATGTTCATGATGTTCCCCACCATAGGCTTTTGATTAGATTTTCAGTGCTGGCATGTATTCCCTCACATAGAGCGAGTCTCCAGTCCAATTAGAGAGTAGTTGATTTCCTCCATAACAGACATGGCATTATTGTACACGTTTTCTCATTTGGTATGGCTGGCCAAACTTGTAGCTTGCAGTGTCCATTGCTTTCACCACTGATGGCTTCTGTCTCGCATAAGGCTGCATGCAATAAAGCTTTGTCCAGCTGGTCTACTGGGAGAAGGTTTTCAGCTCAGCCTGTTTGATTTCTCAGTGACCTTATAGCCCAGGAATGTGGAGTCTTGAGCAATAGGGACTTACCTATTCCTGGTGGGAAACCAAGAGCCTTGGCAATAGACTGTAATATTTTGGAGGCATCAAGGAACTAACTGGCCAACAATTCACGGGAAGATATCCTATGCCTGAAGCTTATATTTTTCTAGTAACAATCTATGGCTTCTGGGTGGGCCATTATCCAAAAAAAGTAGGTTATCATGTGACTTATTCACAATATCCTGGATTTTGATTACCATTCCAGCCACATTCTTTTTATTCAATCTCTTCCCCTGACCTTGCTTAGGCCATTCCACCTGCACTAGTCTGTCAATCTACTTACCTATATACAGTGCCTTCCCCTTAAGTCCACCTCTCTCCTCCTCCCTTATAGCCCTTTTCTATCTTACTGGCCTCTACTACTGATTTTTCACTCCAACTCTCACACAAGTCTGAACATTTGTAACTAGATCCACATATGAGAGAAAATATGTGATGTTTGGCTTTCTGGGCCTGGGTTACCTCACTTAGTGTAATCATTTCCAGATCCATCCTTTTCTCTGAAATTTCATAATTTTTTTTTTTTACTACAGAATAGCACTCCATTGTGTAAATGTACCACATCTTTATTATCCGTTTATCTGCTGAAGGACATTTAGGCTGATTCCATTTCCTAGCTATTGTGAATAGAACAGCAATAAACATTGTTGTGCAAGTATCTCTAAGTTAGTGAGAAGAGTCCTTAGGATATATGCCTAAGAGTGCTATAGCTGAGTCATATGGTAAATTTATTTTTAGCTATCTCAGGAACCTCCATACTGTGGCTGTATGACCACTATATTCCCACCAACAGTGTGGAAGCTTTCCTCTTTTTCCACATCCTCACCAACATTTATTGTCATTTTTTTATGATACCATTCCGACAGGAGTGAGATGGAATGTCAAAGTAGTTTTATTTTGCCAAACAGGGAAGAAGGAAGTCAGTTGCTTCTCCTTCATGAGGATACTTATTCATTCACCACTTTAAATAAACATGCTACACTCTGTGCATTAAAATTTGGAATGTACAAAACAACTCAATATAATGTATAAAGTCAAACATATATATATATATATTTTATTTTTGCTTCATGTGCTGACATTTTCCTCAAGTGGGGTTTGATATTAACTAGTAGTAAAAACATATCAGAGTAATAATTTTAAAGGTAATTATTAAAATTATTAAAAGTAAGAATAAAATTTTATTCATGTTATTGCTTTCTCATGTAGATTGGGAAATGTCAGCTTTACAGTTGTGTGATTTTTTTGTTTTGTTTTGTTTTGTTTTGTTTTTGAGGAGACATGAACAAAAGTCTGTTCTTTAAATACAGGGTGCTTACAACAAACCAAATTCTATCCACTTTTCTTTTGGTTAAACAGTTCATTTCTGGGTGTCACTTGCAATATTTTGGGGGCGGATTTAATTAAAGGAAAAGGGGTTACTCAAAAGCAGTTACATCAATGAAAAGTCTACCCTAGCACAAATGCCAACTGATTTCTCCATAGTTCCCTGATCAACCTGCAGGCAGCACCAGGTAATATTTTGCCTTTTCTAGCAATTATTTACTCCTTTACCAACTTGGTGTATCTTGTCACTCTCTGATTTTCTTGCATCTTGTGTCTATTGTTCCTTGTGAGCTCCATTAGCTTCCTGAGTCTACTGAGCCTCCCTTGTCTATCCAGGGGTAAAGTTTCAATTAAAAAAAAAAATAGCAGTTGGGCGTGGTGGCTCACGCCTATAATCCCAGCACTTGGGAGGCAGAGGTAGGAGGATCACATGAGTTAGAGGCCACCCTGAAACTACATAGTGAATTCCAGGACAGCCTGAACTAGAGTGAGTTCCTACCTCAAAAGAATAATAGATAAAAGAAGAAATAGCTATATTCATAACAGGCAACCACATATTCATAGCAGATTATAATAATGCATTTATTTTTGTTCTTGTTACAATGTCCTTCTTTTCTCTGCTTAGCTTTACAAGATTCAGCTCCACAAATCTTTTCACTGCAATGATTTTCCTATGGGTTTCTATTTACATGAAACATCTATACTTGTATACAATGATCAACAGGAAAGCCATAAAACATGTTTGACTTTCAAAATATCTGTTCATCACAGAATACCATGATTTTGTTTTGTATCATTGATCCTAAGAATAGCATATTTCCAAGAGTAATAATAAGATGAGAATTTATGTTTAGAAAGCACTCCATGTTTTTTTTAACAATGAAAAAATATATGTACTCTCACAGAGAAGGAAAGGAATATTTTAACACAATAAGACAATACTTCCTGGGCTATTTGGTTACACACATAGGTTTCCACATGGGTACCTCTCCTATGATTCAAGTCTTCTCATTTACATGGGCTTATTCCATAATCTCATTGCCCTGAAGATTGTGGTATGATAAACTGTTACTATGCATTACTTTGGTCCATTGTCCTTGCCATAAAATAAATGTATAATTTAGACCTGGTTTTTCTTTTGCTGATGTCTATGTATGAGCACATCAACGACTTCTACCTATAATTACTAGAGATTCACATTTTCACAGTGTGTGGGCAGCTGAAAGTGCTGGCATGTTACCCTTTTGGGGGATAGAACTAAACTAAATGAGAAACTAAAACCAAATATCATTTCCCCCTGCTTCTCAGGAGCAAGCAGTTTCCCAGAACTATACAAGCCTGAGATGATAGCTTGGTGATATGCACAGACGATATTTATCAGGTAATAAAGACCAGCTTCTGGAGAATCCCTGTGGAGTGGAGTCACTGTTGCTTGCAGTGATAACTACACACTTGCTTTATCCTACCACGTTTCTCCATGTCAAGTTTCCCAGTACTCCCTGAGAAGTAAGCCAAATACACTATGTTGCTATTACTGTTTCCTCATGATGTGCTCCTGAGCTAAATCAACTAAAATTGCAGACTTTTAACATATACTTACATTACTTCATTTTATATTTGAAACTTATTCTTTGAAGATTTATATCCATAAGCCTTACAACACCTTTATGTTCAATGATCAATAAAAATGTCATTCTGTTCCCATTTTAGAGATGTAAGATTTACCCATCCATCATTCCACCTCTTCTTTCATCTTGCTTTGTATCTGTAGCAGACAGCTTCAGGTTCGCTGAGATGAACTTCCAGACCAGACACAGTTATGGAGGAAGGGATATTATTTATTGAAGCTTACAGATCCAGGGGAAGTTCCATAAAGGCAGGAGAAGCAGCCTGCTTTCACAGGGCCAAGCAGAGAGAAAAAAAACCAACCAGGCACACAGCACACAAAGCAAAAACTACAGCCAAAAGCCCAGCACACTTCAGGAACTCCCACTAGGCACACTTTGCATATCTTTACAATGGAATCTCAAGCCCACCACCAACACAGTGACATTGCCTCTAGCAAGGTGATTGCAGATGCAAACTATAACTAATAAAACACTGAATATATTGGGGGACATATATTCAAACTACCACAGTATCCTTTTCAAAACTCCCCATTTATTTAATTCACAATTAATATATTATCAGCCCTGTATTGTATTCCAAAGCACAGTAGAAGCAAAGCTAAATACACTGAGTGAAATTTATTTTAGCAACTCACAAATAAGTAGCTATATTTAAACAATATTACAAACTAGGTGTGTAACCATGTAGGTTGAGACAAATGCTGCAGTAAATGCTTCTGTATAAAAGGAATGGTCAGAAATGTGCAGAAAGTGAGACATTGTAAAGTGAGATAGAGAGAGAGAAGCTTCAGAGCCATAGATGTGGAAATTGAGAAGAATCTAGGGTGACAGTAACCTCACTTAATACAGAATCACGTGACTAGAATTAGACCCTTGTCTAATGTATACGGTGTATAATGTATAGTGATTTTCACTTCAGTGATAAACACTGCTCAAGTCCATTGGACAAATCATTTTAGTTGTACTAAATTTTTAAATATATATAGCACAATATTATTTTTAGCCATTTCTAAGTGATATTAAATGGTAGTAAATATACTCATAACACTGTAAAGACAGCAATATCAACCATTGATAGAATAGTTTTAAAAATTCCCAAATTGAGAAATACTCATTACAGAATAAATAAGCACTCCTCCACTCTACCAAACCTCAGGCCACAAATATTAACTATTTAAAAAATTCAGTATTTTTGAAGATCTGGACGAAGTATAGAACTGGTGGGAAATGATGCAGTTACTATTCAAAACAGTATAGACATTACTCAAAAAAAAAAAAATAAATAAAATACTACATTGGCCAACTATTACACTCCTGACTGTATAAACAAATACATGGAGTATAAAGACTGGAACAGATATTTGTAAACCTGTATTAATAGCTAAATTATGCACAAAAGCTAAACAAAATCCTCCCAATTGTTCATCCATGAATGAATGAATAAATATAATGTGGTACATGCACATAATGGAACACCAGCTTTAAAAAACATAAAATTCTTATAAATGGTTCACAGTTTATAGGTGAACCATGAAAACTATACAACATAATATGACCCAAGTATAAAAGGACAAATATTTAAAATCCCATACTGATAAATAGGTTATCTTTCCTGATTTGTTATAGAGTTCTCTGTTGTACAAAATTTTAAAACTTGATGTGGTCCAATTCAATTATCTTTTTCATATTTTATCTATACTTTTGGAGTCATATCCATCCAATGTCATGAGAGTTTTCTTTTACACATATTTTCAAGGATTTGAAAGGTTTATCTGGTTGCTTCACTTTTACATAACTAGTGTTTTGAACTTTTTACATGTATAATGCCAGGGTCCAACTTTATTCTTTTGCATGTAGGGTGACATTCTCATTTTACTATTTGTTGACATTGTAATATTTTTATCATATTGGAGAACTGGTCAAATTAACGTCTTATAAAAAGTTAATTTTGTTTTTCTGATGAAGAATTGAAAGTTAAAGTTAGCAGCATATGGAATGAGTAGGTAGAAGCAATTTTCAGTAGACAGGAAAGAGATGGTGCAATGGAGAAGCTCATCAAAATGAAGAAGGAGAGTAGGAGGCAGATTTGAAATATATTTTGTACATACAATATACATAATTTAATGAGGATAGTTTCTAGAAATGAAAAAGAGGAAGGCACCAAAGAAGATACATTTTTCTAAAAACAGAAGGTGTATGTATGGTAGAGCAGATGGTAAGAGGGGAAGAAATACATTTAGAAGTTTTGAATATTACAGTGAGTTTGGTAAAAACTCAGTTTAGGCATATTAAATACAAAGTTTCTATATATCATCCAGTTATACATGTTAGTGGACAATTGTTTATCAATTAAAGATAAATTAAAGGTAGAATGGCGACTGTAATAAGCATTTAATTCCAAAAGTTACCAAGGTTTCCTTTTGAGAATGTGGAGCATGGTAAGATGATGTGTTTAGGAATGACAAGAGAATGAACTGGAATTAAAGCTGTAGTAAGAAAAGTTGAGCTGGTTTAAACCTAAAACTTAAGATTTAGGCACAGATTAATTTATTTTAAAGAAGAGTATTTTTCCTCTCTTTTTTATCTATCATCTATCTATCTATCTATCATCTATCTATAGATATATCTATATATGGATATAGCTATCTCTCCATTTATCTATTGTCTATCTATAAATATCTCTCTCAATATATGTTTTATGCATCTTAAGCAGTGAAAAATTGAATATAAAGCATAAAAATTTATTACTTATTGAGTAATTTGAGTTGCATACACTATTTGTATTGAGTTTTCAAACTAGTTCTGCAAGGTATCTAATATTATTTTTAGAGACGTTAAATGATTCAATCTACACTTTGCCTATAGTTGTAAGAGAATAAATTGAATTGGATAATACACAATTATTCTATGGCATTCTTTTTAAATGTATTTATTCATAAATACACCAGGGCCTCAGCCAATGACATTGAATTCTACATGGTTGTGCTACTTATTGGACATGTGTACTTGTGCTTGCTTCACCTTTTGTGCATCTGGCTTACATTGGATCTGGAGAGTTGAACATGAGTCCTTAGGCTTTGCGGGCAAGCACCTTAACTGCTAAACCATCTCTCCAGCCCTCTTTGGCATTCTTAAGCACATTTTGATAATTGATAATAACTTTCTGTCATATTCTGGCACATCATTACAAAATATATCAATGTTTGCATATTCAAATATGTGATAATATTTCTATGTATTTATAGCACTCTACACAAAATATTTTCTGTACTTAAATGAAGTAAGTATTGAGGATATTAAAGTTAATAAAGCTAAAATAATTATTGAGAAATTTAAGATAAACTGAACTCAATACAAAAGACAATATTTTTTATCATTTGTTGAAGATATATTTAATCATTATCTAGTATATTCAAGACACAATATCTTATAACTGCAATGAAGGATGGATTACTGAATAATATATGTATTATAATAAAAATGTTACACTCAATATGAAATTAGAATAATAGTCAATGAAAGAAGTGTTTAAGGAATATAATGAAGGCTTATATACAGTACCACAAGCCTGCTTCAATGAGGTGAATTAGAAAAATCTTCCAGGTAGTCGTATTGGTGAATATGACAAGTTCTATGTTTTAAAAACAGTGGGGTTGGAGTTAAAGTAACATAATGAAGTAGAGAACATGGGAATTATGTTAACTAATTTTCTCATTTCTATGACAGAATATTTGACAAAAACAAATTAATGAAGGACACTTTGATTTTGCCTCAGCATTCAGAAGAAACAATATCATGGAAGGTGGGGAGTATCAGTGGCTGAATTGGCTCTGGCCATCAGATTAGGAGATTGTAGCTGGTTTGCTCATGTTCTGGAAGACCAGGAAACAAAGAGCTTGGGCAGAAGTGGTGTCCAGCTGTGACACTCAAAGCCCACCACTAGTAGTCTTATCAACCTACTATGTCCCAAGTGCTATTCTTTTTAGTTATCTCTTAATTTATAAGCCCACTGATGATAGCTGTGATGTATTTATATGTTAATCCAAAAAGTAAGAACTTAGTAGTAACTTTACATTTTTATTAAAAAAAAATATGAGTTTAATTATTTGCAAGGGGGAAAAAGAGAAGAGGAGAGCACAACAGTACTTCCAGCCACTGGAAACAAACTCAAGATGCACGTATAATTCTGTGCACCTGGCTTTCTGTAGATGCTGGAGAATGAAACCTGGGTTGTTTGACTCTGGATGGAAGCACCATAACTGCTGAGCCATCTCTTCAAACTTTAATTTTATTTTTAACATTTTCATTTATTTATTTCAGAGGGAAAGAAAGAGGGAGGGAGGGGGGAGAGAGAGAGAGAGAGAGAGAGAGAGAGAGAGAGAATGGAGGCCCTCTAGCCACTGCAATCAAACTCCAGACACACGTCCCACCTTGGGCATCTGGCTTACATGGGTCCTGGAGAATTGAGGCTGGACCTTTAGCTTTGCAGTCAAGTACCTTAACTGCTAAGCTATTTATTCAGCCCTAATTTTATTTTTTTATATTAAATGCTTACCTTCTACACAACTATAATTGTGAATTATTTAGATATTTATTTCTTTTTATTGAAACAGTCCAATATGTTGCATGAAAAGCAAGATAATATCCCTGTGAATTTGTACTGTTGGACAACTTCTTCACATTCAGTGACACAATTACAAATAGCTGAAAAGCATGATCTTGGATATTTTTAGAGACTATAGCATTTTACAGATAAAGGAGACATTGTGCTCTGTGATATTTAATCTCACTTGTCAACTGGATTGTATTTTGAACCACCTAGGAGACAAATATATGGGCATCTCTTTGAGGAAGTTTCTCTGCTAGGATAATTGTGGTGGAAAGACCCATGGTTACTATTAGCAGTGCCATTACATGGGCTGGGATCCCAGAAGGTATAAAATAGAGTAACAGTGCTGAAAATGGGCATTTATTGTTGTCTACTTCTGACTACACACTAATTGAGGTCTGCTTCCTCCTGCTCATGTTGCCATGCCTTTCCAGGAATGATAGAATGTATCCTTCTCTACTAAGGAAAATAACACCCTTTCCCTTCAAATTGCTTCTGGGTACACATTTGTTCAAAACAACCAGAAAAGTAAATAATACATATAAAATCCCTTTGGGGTGATTTAAATCAATATTTTGAAGGAGCGATAAGACAGGTGAATTAAAAGTAAATCTTACTTCTGGTAATTCTCTAGTGATGTATAATTCATATTCCTTTGTAAATAAAATAAGATTAAAAGTCATGTTAAAACAATTACTGTTAGGGGACATATTAGCAAACTGAAAGAAAGAATGAATAAGTTATTTTAAATAATATTTTACATTTGGGCTGGAGAGATGGCTTAGCAGTTAAGGCACTTGTTTGCAAAGCCTAAGAACTCATGCTCCAATCTGCAGGTCCCAGGTAAGCCAGATGCTCAGTGACACAAGCATGCAATGTCACACATGCACACAAGATGGCACACATTTCTGGAATCTGCTTGTAGTGGCTGAAGGCCCTGACATACCCATTCTCTCTGTAACAAAAATAAAAATAAATAAATAAAATAAATTTACATTTGAATTGTAGTAAATAATTCTCTTGTGTTTACTGTTTGACTTAGACATTGCCTGGAGAGAATACCATTGAATCATTGTACAATCCAATGATGATCACTATGGTCATGTATAAAACTGGATCACAGCCAGCGGAAGTTGGCAACAGTGATGATAATGTCACCCTTGAATTAAGTTCCACAGCATTTTATAATCAGATTTATTTTTCTGAGAAAGCTTTAAGAGAAACCCATCTTGTTTTGTGAGACCTTGGTCTGTGTGAATAAACATGGCAAGAAACAGTTGCTGGTTTCCAAGACCTGAGGGTAGCTTCCTCCAAAAATGAGCAGGAAGCCAGATTCTCAATCACAATATAAGCAATTAATTTTATCAGTATTTCAGATACATTTGGAAACTTATTCTTCCCCATACAGCCTCCAGATGGAAGAGTAACTGAGTTAATATCTGCATTTCAACAAGATAAGATCCTAAGTAGCAGATGCTTCTAGCTCATGGAATCTGAGAAAGGAGGTATTAACAAGTTTAGTCCATGACCGTCCATTACACAGAAATGGAAAATAATACAGTACTTAGTATGGTTAATAGATAGGTGATAATGAGAGTCATGTATCTAGATCATCTCGATAGATTCTTCTTATTGAATTTAATGTTCAACTAGAATTTCCACACTTATTTTCTTCTTTCTGACTATTCAGGACAGAACAACCTTCCCAGTACATATAATTAAAATATAGCAAGAGGATATTAAATATATTTGAAATACATCAATAGCTGGCTATTATACTTTTTTCATTTACTGCATTTAAGCAGGTATAACTGCATGATGCCTATTAACCCTAATGAGAATTACAGAACTAAATCCAAGTGCAACACAGAAAAAGTGACTCATGGTTCTTTCTGAATTTCTGTATTTTGTTGAAGGACATTTTGCCTATGGAAGACACATGTTACTTTTATATGAAACTCATTTCAAAAACCAAACTAGCATCTGTGGGTCTTTACATTTACGGTTTCTCAGGGTCATTGGCCACTGACTTCCCGGGGGGAAGGAGGAAGGAGTTGGGAGGGAATCAGGTCCATCCTGGAGGAGCAGTGGGTGTGATGATGAAGATAATGGGCAATGAACACCAAAAAGACCATCTGATGGACAGCACTCATTTATTCAAAAGAGGAGTGGGTTTATAAACACTGGGGGAAGGTTGGGATGGCACATACAGACTATATGGCAATTGGATACATAGTTTATGGGCTGTTATCTAGGTGGAAGAAGAACTAGTAACTTCAAAGCTGTGGGGGGAGGAGTTGAGAGAAGATAAGGGGAAGGGTGGATGGCTGTGACTTCAAAGGCTTTGAGGGATGAGAGAGATGATGACTTCAGCCACATAAGGGTCTCTTGGGCAGTTAGCCACAAGGTCAGGAACTGTGGGGGGCAAAGTCTGACTTATGGAATGGTCAGAGCCTTTTTGGGGTCCAGGGAGAGGGCCTCACCAGTTCTGCCCACTCTGGGCAATGACAGGGCACACTACAACCTACAACGTAGGGAAGGCCAGTCACTGTCACCAGGGACTCCTGACGGTAGGGCCAGCTGCAACCCCACAGCCCAGGGTCCCTGGCCATGTCCAAGAGTTCAGGCTATCCTCCTTACAGTCCCAGCCCATTTCTAGCAATGCCCAACAAGTATCGAGTAAATTTAATTAGTTAAGTCATTTAATTTATTATGTCTAAGGATATGACAGTATTTTTTATGAAATAAGTCTTCTTGATTATTAGTGCATTATATCACATACTTCATTTGTGATAAGAATATTTTCTATCAACTTTTCATGGACACTATATTTTTAGAGGTTTATTGTACTACAAGCTAACTGTAGTAAAAAAGTTTTCACATTTCTACATTCTACAAGAAGAGCTACAGTTAAATTATGATATTTTAATTTAATTTAAGATAGGAAAAACATTCCAAACATACACTTTTTTGTATTTTTAAAATAGTAATATATTAGGGAGCAATATGAAAATAAATAACTCAAATCAGTGTAGCAGGGCATCAATATAGATTCTAAGTAATGTTATAAGATAGTTTGTGAAACTTTAATTCTCAGCAGCCACTGATTTCCTGGGGAAATTCTAGAAGTATGACTGAATTCTCAGATATTTTATATGAAACAATGAGATAAAACTTGGTATTAAATTAAAATCTTAAGATGACAATTCAGAAAAAATGATATTTAAAGTAGTAATATAGATGCTTATCAGGACGCAACTGATGTCTAAGAAAGACACACTTTCCAAATGAAACCTTTACAGTGTTTCTCTCCCAAGGCCACATGAGGTAAGCTCAATAAATGGCTGAATATTCACAAGAATTGTTCAATGTATTTCATCATTAAGTTTGATCTAGACAGCCAAACATTGATATTGGGTAATTTATAGTTCTAAGTGTTACAACAAATGTTGTTGTAAATGAGTTAGGAATTATCTTTTTTTTTTAAAAAAGGAGGTTTTTGTTTATTCTCAAGCAATTTACACATCTTTTTTCAATGATGTCAAGGCAGAACGAAGGTGTTGTAATAACTCATTAGCTTCCAGTAAAATCAGTGTGGACATGACTACTGGCAGTACTTACAAATATGAAATTAAAGTTATGTAAAGCTTAGGTGAGGAAATATTAATTCAAAATATTATTGAAAATAATTGAAATGCTTGTGGTTCTAAAATACTGCCTTATTTCCACAATATAATTTACAGTACTCTGAACACTATGTTCACATTATAATATTTCTTACCTTTTCTTACCAAATTCACACCTTTATACCTGCCCCAATTCTTCTACACCAGAGTAATATTTAGCAGTCTAGCTTTACATGTGTATGTTTAATGCCAGTCTTTATAGTGTTATCAGATCAGGCAGTCAAAATTTTGCAATGTTCTTGACACCAGTATGTTATCCTTCCACATCCTATAGTTGATATAACAATTAACCTGATTTTTTTACTGTTCTTATATTATTATAATTAAAATCTTCATTACTGTTATTCTGAATGCACTCATGAAATTTCTGTATTGAAATTATTATTTAGTAATATTTATACTATATCTCTGCTTACCATCAGTTCTTATTTCTTGGGTAAGGTGCTAAGAATGCATGTAAATCTTAATGTATACTGTAGAGAATTGATTGAGAAATATAAATTTTCTCTCTCTCTCCATATATATATATATATATATATATATATATATATATATATATGATTTCTCCTGGAAGAGGAAAAAAATATTTCAAAAACAGAATTTTGAGTTCGTATTCTAATTTGGAATGCAAAAAAAATCTATCCATGTTAAGATCCCAGGTCTCATAACCTCTTTGAAATGTAAAATATATCCATGATAGGTAAACCTTCATAGAATTCTCCTTCTCATTAATAAGTCATGAATTATATTCCACAAGTTGTGTTGTTATTCCAGTCCTACATAGTTGTAAACTGTTTTTAGAAAACATTAATAATAAAAATCAGAAATATATGTTCAGAAATGTGTTAATGCATTTTTCACAACTCCAAAATTGCTGCAGATTGAAGATTTAAGTGAATGTTTTTATTTAGTCATTAATGCCTGATTCTCCATCACTATTTAATTATTCAAAGTTAATTATTTCTAAATACTTATATAAAATGTCTTTTCTCCTATTTCAGATCATTCACAATAACTTTTTAAGTCTTCTGTCAAAAGCTGAAACTCTGTATGGTTTAAATCTTTCTAGTAACCTCCTAGAATAATCTTGAATCTTTCCACTATATACAATTACTTCAAATGCAACAACTAATCTTACAACTTTTACAATGTTTTCTTGCTATTGATCAATTCTATTACCTGTTGAGCCACATATTTCAAGATCTTGTCATTGCCCATAACTCTAGACTTTCACTGATCATGAAATAATTAATTTTATAAATTACTACTCTTGTTCCTTTTATGGCATTTCATGTATTCCATTGGAGATTTTTACGACATGCTGCCAATCTCCCTGCCCTTATCCCTTGTTCTCTTTGTTGACTAACCAAAGTTTAATAGCAATAGACCATACTCTAATCAATGCTGATTTCCCATATATTCCTTGGATAGTCCCATCTTTTCCAAAAGTCAACTCTACAACAATGACAGGATTTTACTTTTTCTTAATGATTTCAACAGAATGTTGAAAAAATTATTCATGCACATGCCTTTAAGAATATATATCTAGGGCTGGAGGGATTGCTTAGCCATTAAGGAACTTGCTGGCAAAGCCAAAGGACCCCAGGTTATATTTCCAAGTACCCAGGTAAATCCAGATATACAAGGTGGTGCATGTGTCTGGAGTTTGTTTACAGTGCCTAAGGGCCCTGGTGTGCCCATTCTCTCCCCCTCTCTCTCAAATAAATAAAATATTTAAAAAAATACAGACCTATAATCAAAACTAGATTTCACAAATACATGCAGTAAGTTCTTATTCATTCTACTAAAGACCAACTGTCAAACCAATGACTTCTTTACGAATGGTACCCTAAAATTTGTAGTTTCACACTTTACAAACACTTTTTCCCATATGGGTGAACAATGTTCTGTATGTGTGTATGTGTTTTTGTCTTATTATGAAATAAACTACTACTTCACTATTTGAGGTGTACTGCTAAATAAGCTTATGAGCTTTTACTTGCACAGAACATTGTTGACAAATTTGTGATATGGACAATAGGGGAAAGAAACAGATGTAACATTGAGATATTGAATCTAAAATATTTCTCATATGATTTCTTTTAAAACTCCACTAAATATTCTTTGCTATATAGAACTCATAAAATATATCATGATTAAGAATATGGCAGAGAAACAAGGAAAGTGAGTTATAACTTTAGAATAATGTATTTTGTTATTATTGATTTTTCATACTGCTGCATAATAAAATATTTATCCTAATTATTACCTTAAAACAGCAATAATTTATTGTAACCTCAGGAAGACCTGAACATCACAGGCATGACACTACTATGTTTCTAGAAAAAGAACTTCATTTGGTAAAGATCAAAGTTACAAATTCTTATAGCCCTTCCATTAAATTCTACTTTCTTTATTAATCAAAATAAGTCTCCAAGTTAGGTCACATTTAAGAAGTGGGAATGAGACATCATATTTCAATAAAAATAACAAATAATTTGTAGGTATCTTTAATTCTAGAGGATTATTTTTCAAATTAAAGATATTTATAATCCTCCATATATGAGATATATTTAGAACTTACTAAATTCTAATGATATGACCCCAATACAACTTGAAATTCATTTTCAGTACAGGTTGTTGTCATTTAAATGAAAGTAGATATGAATATATTTGTGTAGATTTGTCCCTTGTGTGAACCTATGTATAAAAATATTACTTGTTCCCCAGTCAGTGAATTTACTTGTAGACATCACTTGTTTTTTTTTAAGTATAAAATTTATTACTATGTATACTGACCGAGAGCTCTTTTCTTTGGATGCTAATTAGTTCTTTAAAGAATAATAAATGCCAGTAAAAGTGATAGAACAAGATGTTTGTGTGTGTATCTGACATGAAATAGCTGGATGGAATTTTCATGTACAGTTACTAGAAAAGATATCACCATCTTGTAAATTGTGAATAAAGAAAGAAAGTTAGTAATATAGCCAGGAACAGTAATTTGACAACGATAGAGGGATTTAAGATCTTTCTAATATCTAAGTACAATTGTGATTAAAGGAATAGGTAGTATGAAGTAGAGAATATTTTTGTACATGTAAAAAGTGAGAAAATTCTGAAAAAATAGCACAAACAGATTTTACTTTGATACATGTGATGGGTATAGGAGCAAAAATTGCATTCATTGATTGGAGTGATTAGTTTTTTGTTTGTTTGTTTGTTTTGTTTTTTTATCGAGGTAGGGTTTCACTCTGGTTCAGGCTGACCTGGAGTTCACTCTGTAGTCTCAGGGTGGCCTCAAACTCACGGTGATCCTCCTATATCTGCCTCCCAAGTGCTGGGATTAAAGGTGTGCGCCACCACGCCTGGTGATTAGGTTTTTATTAACTGGTTTGATAGAAAATTAGTGGGATAAATATATTTTAGAAGAAAGTGTAAAATAGTTTTATGGGTGTTAAGTTCATAAATCCTTTCATATTCCCAGTATAAATGGTCAATAGCAGTCATTACTTGAATATTTAAACCTAAAAATTTGTTTAAATTTCAGTTAGTACCCAAGGCTAGTATTGAGATATTTCTCTTTGATTAAAGGAAGGTAGAAGTGAATTTCATTTCTATGAGATCAATTAAGGTGGCCATCACATTAAATGAATGGCATTCTCATTTGTGTTCATTCAGAATCTAAAGAGAGAAATTGGAGGCATTACGATTTGATAAACCATCGACATCTAGCATGGAGAGTCTTATCTTCTCTCCTGGCACACTAAAGCATATTTGTAAATGTTTAGCATCATATAATCAGAAAGGAATTTAACCCATTGTCTTGTTGATCAAGAACATTTTGATTTGAAAATGTAGAGGTCCTTTCTTCATGGGTGAACTAAACAAATACAAAGAGGAGTTAGAATTTTATCCAAGTATAGGAGCTTGTAATATGTTATAAAATTTCATCAAAATACTTGTTCAGAGCAATTTTGATATTTTAGAAAGATGTTTTTTTCTGAAAATAAAGCTGTCTGATTGAAGGTCAGAAAGTCTAATGTATTATAGGACTTTTCTTTTCAGTACTCGCTAGCCACAGTTAGCTCACAAATCTGGTAGTATAAGGAAGGCTTTGATTTAAAATATTAAGAAAGGAAGAGGTCATTTATATTCTCCATTTCCTTTGACAGAAATAGAATTATATTTCAACTAATGAGTCCATTGTGTGAATGGACACACTGAATACAAGTTAACTGCTGCTTAAGCTGGAGCAGATGAGTCAATAATTTTAGAATTCTTTGAGTTGAGTCCCGGAAGTAGAAGTTATTTATACTGTGTGTTACAATCTGAGACTTAGAAAGATTTTACAATCTGGTTCTGAGAGCCTGGGGATGTGCTTTGGTTTTAGTTTCCAATGGGAAGGGACCATGAACTCAGGTTTTTATACAATGTCATGAATCTAAAAATGCTCTTAATGCAATTTCTTTCACATGCTTACTCATGAAAATTGCACTACTACTTAATATTAATTATGGAAAATTTGTTGTCAATAATCTTTTTCAAGTGATTAATGTAAGACAAATAAAAAAATGTTTCAGTGGGGGAAGCGTGAAACATATGACCTTAATTAGAAACATGTACTTACACAAAAGGAACAGTCCTTCAACACTAAATATTTAATCTTTAAAATATTTGAATATCAATATCACATAAAAACTGTTATCATATTTGCTCTTCAAATAATTATTTATTTTATAATACTGAACAGCCTTAAACATTCTAATTCATTTATTATAAGAAAAATCAACAGGAATTTGAATTTCAAATAGGCAATGAATAAATAGTCAGTTTATCATTCTATGGAAACTTGGATGATGAAGATGTTACTTTGTTCTAAATTAATTAGTGATAAATTTTAGACTGAAAGAAATTTATGCCATATAAAAATGGAAAACCTGTCACAGAAAAGAGCAACTGGTTAGAATAAAAGCTACTTTTCAAAACAATACATCTCTTTTCTTCAGCAACAGGTTTCGAAAAACAAAAAAAAAAAAAAAAAAAAAAAAAAAAGCTACTTTTCAAAACAATACATCTCTTTTCTTCAGCAACAGGTTTAACACTGACTACTGTATTTACTTGTCTATTCTCACCATGCATATTGTACTATACTTTTTGTGCTTTATACATTTTCATGAGGCCACTTATTAATATCCAGGGTTTCTTTAAACATAAATTTTGTGCACACAAAATTGACAGGAAAATACAAGGTATATTTAAAATACAATATGGTGATGAGTATAATCGAAAAATGCATTAAAATGAAGAATATAGATTATTGATCAAGAGACACGGAGAGATACACAAGAGAAATCATCCTTGTAAGAACTGACTGAACTGAACTTCAAAACTTGAAAAGAATAAGATAAGCTAAGTGCACGGTTAGTATCTTGGAGCTGAGATAGATTATGGCCCAACAAAACAAAGAAGATGAATATTGCTAGAAGCTACCTAACAAGTCACTTGAAGATGTGAAGAGTAGCCCCATTCAATGTGGGGCAGAAAGATCCATAGGTAATGTGCTTGCCTTCCAAGAATTAAGACCTGAGTTTAGTCTCCAAAACCTGTATATCAAAGCCAAGTATAGTAACTCACACCTGTAATCTCAACATTGGAAAAAGTGAAGAAAGAAAATCCTGGGATCCACTGCCAATTTAGTTTAATTAAGCAAAGCCCAGGCCTATGAGAAACTTTGTTTCAAAAGTAGATGGACAATCTTTACAAGAACAGCACCCAACATTGTTTTTGGCCTTTCATGTGTAGGCACACATAACTTCACACACCTGTTTATGCTCACAAACACAAACACAAATATTTTATACACATATCAACTCACACATGCAAAAAACAGTATCATTGTTCAAAAGGATAAAATAATTTGCCTATGTTATAAATAATGGTTACAGAAAAGTACATTAGGCAAAAGAGTATCACATTAAACTTAATTATTGTGGAAGGTTTATTGTGAGATGTCCATGAAATGCACAAAGGATAAATAATTTTGAGGTAGGTCGTGTGTTTATAGTAATATCTTCCTAGCTTAAATAATATAAAATATAGATTTTGTGTTATGGATAAGGTGTATATTCACTAATCTATACATCTATATCCATCCATTTGGATGGATAAAAGAGTAACATTTGCATAGTGTATTACACTTACTAAATATAATTCAGGTCAAGAAAGCATTAAAGATGGTTTAGCACAGTAATTTTAGGTTATTGACTCAGAAATATCACAGGTAATATTGAGATAATAAAGTTATTTCCTTTGCCCTTGGTGGTATAGGGAAGAGTCAAATATTCAGTGAAAGATCCACCACCATGAATCACCCTTATTGTTTAAAGGGTAGAAATGGACTGCCTTTTAATAAAAAGAAGCTAGTAAGCTCGAAAAATATCTCTTTAAGCTCCATACGTTATTCTATTCTGGGTTGAGACATAGATGGGCACTTGATCAAAGAAAATGTTAAACCTTCCTCTTCACGGTGCATGTGTTTAGACAGGGACACCAGCAGACAAAAGCATGAGAGAAAGGAATGGAAACTCTGTCAGACTCCTATTATATTTCTGAAGATATATTTGAAAAGGGTTGGCAGGACCTCTTCTCTTTCAGTGAATTACAAAGTAGAGTCACCAATAGAGAAGGACATCAAGTTAAGCATCGCTCATATGTGGAACCTCAGTGTCTGTTAGAAAAGATCACCTTTAAAGGTACACGTGTGTGTTTATATCTGGCCTACTTCCCAAAATATGTGGGGTGACATAGCATGGAGGTACATAGGGAAAATGGTCAAGAATGAACTTAAAAGAATGAGCATCAGAAAACAATAGTTAAAAATAATTTCTTGACTTAGAACATATGTCATAATCATAGAGAAAATAATGCTCCACACTATTGTTACATATGTGAATCAAATTAGGCTTTGATTATTCAGGAATTTAAAAGGAAAATATATTTTTAACAAAGCTATCATTTTTTAGTAAAGATATGTTGTTTCAGATCCAAGGAGAGAAGATAGTTTTTACTTGTCATGCAGATTTAAAATAAATTTTATTTTCTAGTATCTTTCCTCTGTGAAAAAAACCAAGAAGGTTATTTTTATGTCTTCTCTTTTACATTTAAGAACAACTTTTTGAGTTGTTTCAAACACTTTCTTAGATCCATTTCTTTCCTTTTTATCTTTTTTTGGGGGAGGAGGGGTTTCTAGCCCAAGTTGACCTAGAATTCACTATGTAGGCTCAGGGTGGTCTTCAACTCATGGCAGTCCTCCTACCTCTGCCTCCCGAGTGCTGGGATTAAAGGCGTGCACCACCACGCCTGGCTCTTAGATCCATTTCTTATTCTCCTAGTGGGTTTCCATGCTTAACCTTTATCCATTCAAATTCATAAGATTCACCTGAATAACACCTTGGTTTATCAAAGCCATAGGATCTTGACCTTTACTCAATATCATTTTGAATTTCTGCAGAAAAGATATAGTTTTTGGAGCAGCCATGAGATAAATAACTGTAGCTCAATTACTTTATAAGAAATAGCTTTAAGAAAAATAGAAGATTGTTAGTATTGTTACTAATTTAAATGAACAAATTCTACCTCTGTGAAAATCAAATATTCTTGGCTGTAAAAATAACCTGAGAGACTATGTTTGAAAAATTACTATTTAAAAAAATAATGATTAGGAATAACCCCTTGATATTTACCCAAATGCAATGAAACTTCTGTTTTCATTTGTTTCCCATTCTACTTAAAATATTGCACACATTCTTTACCAAGATAAGCAACATCAAACTTTTTCCTTTCTCAGGTGACCTCAAATAATTTATCCTCAGTCATTTACTTTTGTTCTCACTAAGCTGCACACATTCATTTCTTCTATCCTTTCCTCAACATGGCCTTTTTCTTTCCATCATAGTGACTTTGCACTGCCATATATAGCATTCCTCCACTAACCTCTGTGTGCCTGCCTCCTTCATGTTGTTCAGTTCTGAGGTTCAATATTATTATTCATAGACATTACTACCTTTAATATTCATCATAACGTATTACCTAGTGGGGATTTCTTTTTATTGTGTATGCTTGCATATTTTTTTCTTTTACATGATATTTATATATTCATCCTGTTTCTTAGATTTTTGACAATAAAAAGAAGAAACTGAGTTACTATTGATTTTATCATGTGCAACAAAGTACTTCGTCTGCAGGAGGAAAAGTAAATCCTGTGCTAAATAGAAGAATATATGCATAAAAATTCATTCTTTGTATAAGAAACTCATTAGGGTGCAGATGATGCAATGGGTAGTATTATAAACAAAAGGCTCTCAGAAAAAGTAAAAAAAAAATTCAAAAGAAAATTTTAATTTGTCATTTTGCTTATTCTGCCCAGTGAAAGTGAAGGACTGAAAACCAAAATAATCCATGAAGATTCATGATGGGATGTTTTATGCAACTACATACTGCTGGCCTAGATTAACATATAATAAAAAATTTAAAATCATGTAATGTACAGTTTGTAAAAGACTGATACCAACCAAACCATTTGAAGAAAACTATGGACATTCTTATGACTAAAAGTACACATTCAAATATGTTGCCTGCTAAAATTTTCATGTAATTTTATATGGTTCTCTAACTTGTAATATATAATCACTCTGTTATGCCACTCAATAAACACATGAACTAGTGTAAGAAGCTGCTTATAACTTTCATAATATGCCATAAAGTTTGTGCTGTCTCAAAATTAAATTAAAATTACAAAGATGCTCATATTTTAGATTCATTATCTATGCATGTCATAATCTCTGAGCACATTTCTTAAAATATAGCCAATGATTTTTCATGAAAAGAAATATATTAGTGAAACTCTTTAATATTTGATAGTTTAAACTCAAGACAGATATGCAAACATAAAGTTCAATGAAAATTAAATATATATAATAATTGATTAATGCATGGGATAGCTACCACTACAGTGAATAATACATTGGCCCTCCTAGGGTTATTGCAGAAAATAATTGAAAGTGTTCTATAAGGTTTATATGAATTATTTTTTATTAGTTATGTATATAATATAAACAGCCATGATGGTACCACCATTAGCCTTGTCCCTGTCCTCCTCCCATGGGTAATGTGGGTCTTCGCTTATGGGGGTAGCCATCAGTTATGTGGGAGAGGCAATGACTCTGTGCATAATGACGCAACCCATGGCTCTAACAATCTTTCCGCCCCCTCTTCCACAAATTTCCCTGAGCCATGTTGAGTTCATTTTAGGTCTATTCCAGTGGTGAGGGTTTGTGAGTCTCTGTGTCTTTGGATATCTGATTTGGTAGGAGTTTAGTGTTCTTTTTGTATATATCCTTCGCCCTTGTGCTTGTACCATGTTCACCAATAAAGCAGCACTCCTGCTCATTTTCCCTATAACTCTATGGCTTCAGCTGGTGCCCTGGTGAGGTTTGAAAAAAGTGAAAGAGGAATTATTAATAAAAAGTCTCAGGTAAATTGAGGAGTACAGAACAGAGAAAGAAAATGATGACCATATAGGAATACAATGTTTTATGTGAGAAAAATTTTCAAAGTAAACATAGCAATGGGTGGACAGGGACAAGGTCACATAAAAAATTTAGCAGTAATGACATATTCACACTTGTTTTTCAAATCTATCCCTGATGAAATCTTGAAGAATTCAAGGAAAACATTTTGGGTAGGGAAATACTAAGGAGAATGCCATAATCTTTGTTGAAGTTATTACAGCATGAATCATCACTAGTTCAACTATTTAGTATCCTAACCTGCTAGGTCTTTCAAAACAGAGTGCCATAAACAAGTACCATAAAAATACAAATTTATTTTTTTTGTTTTGTAATTCTAGGCTAGATGTCAAAGATCAAGATGAAGTTGTTAATTAGGTTGACTTCATACTCAGATATCTCTTCTTTATTTAAGGGTGAATATATGCCCCCAGGATCTTTCTACAGTCTTTCCCTGTTAATATCTTGTTTTGTCCGTGTGTGTGTGTGTGTGTGTGTGTGTGTGTGTGTGTGTGTGTGTTATGTGAGTATATTTGCATGATTGTGGGCACATGCATGTGCACATGTGAAAGCTAGAGGCTGAAGTCAAGCATCTTCCTTAATCATGCTCCACCATATATAATTGAAACAGGGTATCCATCTTGAAGCCAGAGCTCACCAATTCAGTGGTCTAACTAACCATTTTTCCTCAGAGATCCCTGTCTCCACCACCTGTGAACTGAGATTACAGGCGGGCTGCTGATCCCACCTAGTATTTATCTGGATGTAGGGTATTTGAACTTACATCACCATGGTAGCATGGAATATTTTTTTCCAAGTGGTACATCCCCCCCCCAGTCACCTCACTTTTTATAACTTTCTTCCAGTTCTTTTCTTTTTTTATTTATTTTTTTTCTTTTTAAATGTTTCTTTATTTGAGAGCAACACACAGACATAGAGAGAGAGAGAAAGAGAAAGAGAGAGAGGGTGCACCAGGACCTACAGCCACTGCAAACGAACTCCAGATACATGTGCCACCTTGTGCATCTGGCTTACATGGGTACTGGGAATACAGCCTTTAAGCGGGGTCCTTAGGCTCCACAGGCAAGTGCTTAACAACTAAGCCATTACTTAAAAATTTTAGTTAGACAAACTTTTATAACTATTTATATAATCTTCTCTTGCCACACCTTTCTTCCATTTTCCTCCAAGCTACTCTAATGTATCCCTTCTTCATTCCAACTATTCCCTGTCCTATTTTGCTTTTTTTTTTCCCCTAATTCATCATTCATGACATGTTGATGGACCCAATGTTATGCAGGTCTTTTGTAGTAATGAAATATGCCATGAGATCAGGAATGCAATGTCTGGAAGAAACCATTTTAACATATATTTCTCAGTTGTTTGGCTCATACATTCTTTCTGTCACCTCTTTCCCAATGGGTCCCTTAAGCAATACTAGGTGTGATAGAGACCAAAGTTAGTTCTCAGCATTTTTAAAAAATTATTTTATTGGATACTGACCCTAGCACTTGGGAGGCAGAGGTAGGAGGATCATTGTGAGTTCAAGGCCACCCTGAGACTACAGAGTGAAATCCAGATCAGCCTGGATTAGAGTGAAACTCTACCTCAAAAAAAAAAAAAAAAACTAAATAAGAACTTCTGGAAGTATCACCATACCTGATCTAAAGGTATATTACAAAGCCATTGTAATAATAACTGCATGGTACTGGCAAATAAAAGCAGAAACTTAAACCAATGGAACAGAATTGAAGAAACAGATCTTAGGTCAAGTAACTACAGCTACTTGAGCCTTGACAAAGGTACCAATAATATAGACTGGAGTTCTCAACATTTTGATGAGTTTTGAGAGTCCCCAACTGTCACTGCCATCTGAAAAGAGAAGCCTCTATAACAAAAAAGTGATGCTAACCCTAATATATGGGCACAAATGTAAGTAATTTAGAGCTACTCTTGCAGTAGTAGGCATATATTACCTGGTTGGCTGGTTACACAGTATGTAAGGTCCACTGCTGGTTATAACTATTGATGACTTCTCTTCCTGCTCTGTTTAGGCAAACTACATAGGTTTCCAACATTATTACAGCTAGTTATCAGGAAACAGGCTTCTAATTAGTTGTGTCTTGATGACTTACTGTCTTACAACTGAGATAAGTGATGATTTCAAAAATTTGATTTACTTGGAAGTACCCTATTTCTGACACTGGGAATTTTTAAACAACCTAATTTTTCTGGCCACAAAATTCTTCCCCAGAAAGGTACTTCAGTCCAAACTCTCTCTTATTTTATCTTATAATAGTTTTAAATTATATATTTTTAAGTTCTAAATGAAAAAGTAGACTTCCATAGAAATAATTTATAATGTCATTTGTTTTGATTAACTCATCTCTCATTCCCAATCACATACAAATCTAAAAATTTGAAGCTAGGATTTGCATATCAGAGAGTTCTTTCTGAACTAGTCTTTACCTCAGTTAGTAGGATAATTCCATTCCCTAATTATTGTGAATAGAGCAGCAATGAATGTGGATGAACAAGCATCTCCACAGAAAATTTTAAAGTCTGTAGAGTATATGACTAAGAGTAGAATAGGTAGATCATGTTGTGTATCAATTTTAGCTGCCTTAGAATTCTCCATAGTGATTTCATTAATGACTGTACCAGATTATGTTCCCAGAAACACTGTGTAAGGGCTCCTCTTTCCCCACATACTATACAGCATTTGTCTCATGTAATTTCTTGATGACACCCATTCTGGTTAGAATGGCATGGCATCTCAAAGTAGTTTTAACTTGAATTTTCCTGGTCATTAAAGATGTTGAACACCTTTTAAATACATATTAGTACTTGTATATTTTTTTTTCTTTTTAGAACTTTCTATTGAGTTCTATAACCCATGTTTTGATTGAATCGTTTTAATTTCTGATTAGTTTATTGAGTTCTTTGCATAAACTATTAATTAATCCTCTGTCAGATGTAAGAGATGGCAAAGGCAGTCTCCTTTTCTGTAGGCTGTCTGTTTGCTCAATTAATAGTGCCCTTTGCTATATGAAAGATTTTAAATTTTATGAGGTCCCAGTGGTTGATTATTGGCTTTATATCCTAGTTGATTAGAATTCTATTCAGGGAGCCATTGATTATGGCCATATGTTGAAGTGTGTCCCGTATTTTTATTCTTTGTATGTGTTGATCTATACCTGTATCACTGGAATAAAATTCAATTGTCTTTTAGAAATATTCCTGTACTCTGTTGAAAAGTATTTTGCTGAGAATATTTTTGGATTTATGTTTATGACTGTGTTAAACAGCTTCAGATCACTGGGATGACCTTCCAAAGCAGGCATAACTTATGGGAGGAATGGATTTATTGAAGCTTACAGATAGAGTGGAAGTTCCATAATGGCAGAACAAGCTGCCCCACCTTCACAAGTCTACCCAGGGGGAGAAACCACCAGCATCACAAGCAAGCACACTCTTGGAACAACAGACAAAACGCTTAACTTTGAACATATTTGGCTGGAAATTTCAGATTCCAAATCTGCCCTCACACCTTAGAGCTGGACCTTAGGATCTGCACACAGTGACACATTCTCTAGCCAGGCAGCTGGAGATCTAAAACTTTTATTAAAACTGAGTCTATTGGGGAACATCCATTGAAATCACAACGATGAGGAATATTGGTCTGTAATTTTATTTTATTTTTTGTTTTGTATGGGTTTGTTATCAAGGTAATACTAGCTGTGTAAAAGGAATTTGGTAGTATTCATTCCTTTTCTATACTATGGAATAATTTGACAAACTTTAATATTAATTCCACTTTGAAAATCTGTCAAAACAAACAAGTTAAATCTTTCAACAGATCCTGGTAAACATTTTTGTTAGTGGGGAGAGATTTTTTTTCAAGTTCAATATTAACAGTTTTTTTTTTGAGAGAGACACAGAGAGACTTTCATCCCAGAGAGATGGGAGCCCTTTTGGAAGACAGATAGAGAATGGGTGCACCAGCTGCCTCTCAGCTACTGTGAACCAACTCCAGATGCCTCCACCCCCCTTGTTGGCAAGTGTGGCATTGCGTCCTTGCCTCACTGCATCTGGCTAAACATGGGACCTGGAGATTGGAACTGACATTCTTAGGCTTAGCAGGCAGGCTCCTTAACCACTAAGCCATCTCTCCAGCCCAATGGGGGAGAGATTTTTAACAGCATTGGTCTCATTGGTTGTTATAGGCATGTTTAAATAGTTCATGTCATCTTGTCTTAATTTTGGTAGATAACCTATATCTACATATTTATCCTTTCCTCGTAGATTTCTCAATTTTCTCTGTTTATTCTTAGCTGGGACAATCTATCAATTGATGAGAGCCTGTTATTGAAGGCCTGCATTATTATTGTGCTTGGATATACAATAACTTTATGTCTAGTACAGTTTAAGGAAATTAAGAGCACCCATGTACATTGCATATGTGTTCAGAATAGATATGTTCTCTTAGTGGACGATTTCCTTAACCAGTATTCAGTGATCTTTCTTATTCTTCTAGCTAAAGTTCATTAGAGTTCAATCATTCCAGGCATTAGAACAGTATCATAAATTTGTCTCCTGGGCCACTTGCTTGAAATACCATTTTCAATATTTTCACCCTGATCCAGCCTCTGATTTTTATGGAGAGGTGATTTTCTTAGAATCAATAAGCAGAATGATTCTGCCTTGTAATCCATTCTACTAATCTGTGTGTTTAATTCAGGAATTGAGACCATTCATATTCTGGGTTATTAATGTAAAGAATGTATTGCTGGGCATGGTGGCGCACGCCTTTAATCCCAGCACTTGGGAGGCAGAGGTAGGAGGATTGCCATGAGTTCGAGGCCACCCTGAGACTACATAGTTAATTCCAGGTTAGCCTGGATCAGAGTGAGACCCTACCTCGAAAAACCAAAAAAAAAAAAAAAAAAAAAAAAAGAATGTATTAATTCTGCATGATTCCTTTGTAGTACTCAAACATGGTTTAGTCATTCCTGTGGCCCAATGGAGGAGACTGTCCTTCTCTTCACTCTGAAGGATTCTGTTAAATAGTTTATAATGCAGACTTAGAGGTTGTGTATTCTTTTAGGCAGGTTTTATCATGGAAAATTCTTCTCTTTCCTTTAATTATGAGAGAGCACTTTGCTGGATAAAGAAGTTTGGGTTGTTTGTTTCTGAGTAGCTTGGACTTTGAGTCCCTGGAACAGATGTTGGCCACTTTCTCCTGGTAGCTCCTTCCAGCAATAAATAGACTAATTGTCTGGGGACTGAATCTCTTCTAGATTCCAACCTGGTCTCTGCATGGTCTGTGGGGACAGCATATGGTGTCTTCAGCAGTAGGGTCTTACCATTAACCTCTGGTGGATAATCAAGTGCTCTGACAGAAGTCTGTCTTATTTGTTCTGGGAGATCTAATAGGTCTCTCTGATCAACAGCTCATTGTAGATGTAAACCACATCCTGGTACAGGGAGTTACAGGCCAGAGCCAAGGGGAAAAAAAGAAAGAAAAAGACAGAGAAGAAAGATAAACAGGACAAGTTTAAGGTTAGGCTTCATCTCACCCTCTCTAGAGCCCTTTGATTCAGATGCTGCCCCTAAGGTCTTCTTGAGAGTTGTAGCTTTTAGTCTAACTTCCAGGATATAGGATTCTATGTTACCAGTTCAATTTGGGTTCAGTTTTGTGTGCCCCCTCACCTTTCCCCTCCCCCCCCCAAGACCTACCCTTCCTATTATCCAAGCCACAACATGCTGTTCAGGTGTGTCAACAACTCGGACTGATCCAGTTTCGGAACTGCAGATGAGGAGACCATGTGGCAATTGTCTTTCTGTGATTGTGTGGGTTCATTTAGAATGATCTCTTCCTAGTTCAACCATTTTTCTACAAATTTCATTGTGTCATTTTTTTCTTACTGCTGAGTAGAATTCTATTGTGTAGACATACCACATCTTGGTTATCCATTCATCCAATGATGGGCACCTGGGTAGATTCCAGTTCTTAGCTATTATGAATTGAGCAGTCATCAATATTAGGGTAAAATATTAGGGTAAATGCTCAGCAAGGGAATATCAGGGTCTGTTGGTAACTCTATATTCATCCTTTTCAGAGTCTCTATTGATTTCCATAGTGGTTGTACCAGCTTACATTCCCAGCAAAGTGAATGAGGTTTCATATTTGTTCCTTGTCAATATTTGTTTTCATTTTTTTAAATGTTTACTATTCAATAGTGGGGTAAGATGGGATCTCACAGTTGTTTTAATTTGCATTTCCATAATGGTTATGGATGTTGAACATTATTGGAAGAGTATGTTAGCCTTTTGCAATTCTTCCTCTGAGAACTCCTATTCAGTTCTCTCCCCCACGTTTGGAGTGGGTTGTTTGATTTTTTTATTGTTTAATTTTGAGTTCTTTGTAGATTCTAGATATTAGGCTTCTGTCAGTGGTATAGCTGGTGCAGATTTTCTCCCATTCAATGGGTAATTTATTGACTTTGCTTATGGTATTTTTGTCTGTGCTAAAGCTGTTTAGCTTCATGAAATTCCATTGATTGAGCACTTGTTTAATTTCCTGGGCTACTGGGATTTTGTAATTTTGTTCAGGAAGTCTTTTCCTAGTCCTATATTGTGGAGAGTGCCCCATACATTTTCTTCCAGTAGTTGAAGAGTTTCATGTCTTATATTGAGGTCTTTAATCCATTTGGACTTTACTTTTGTGCATGGCAAAATGAATGGGTCTAATTTCATTTTTTTACATAAAGTCGTTTGATTTGTCAAACACCATTTGTTGAAGATACTGTCTTTTCTCCAGTCTACATTATGGGAACCTTTGTCAAAGATCAAGAGCTATAGTAACTTGACCTAAGTTCTGGGTCTTCAATTCTCTTCCATTGGTCTATGTTTCTGCTTTTATTCCAGTACTAGGCTATTTTTGTCACTATATCTTTGTAATATAGCTTTAGATCAGGTATGGTGTTACTGCCAGAGGTTATTTTATTTATTTATTTATTTATTTATTTATTTATTTATTATTTATTTATTTATTTATTTATTTATTTATTTATTTATTTTTTGGTTGACTATATGTTTGGATATCCGAGGCTTTCTGCTATTCCATGTGAATTTCAAGACCCTTTTTCAATCTCTGTGAATAATGATGCTTTTTTAAATTGATATTGTGTTAAATCTGCCTATTGCTTTTGGTAGAATTGCCATTTTCACAATATCAATTCCACCTATCCAGGAGCATGGGAGATCTTTCCATTTTCTCAAGCCCTCCTCACATTCTTTCTTGAGTTTTTTTATTTTTTTTATTTTTGTTTTTTGTTGTTGTTGTTGTTGTTGTTATTGTGGTTGTTTTATGTTTTCATTATAAAGATCTTTCACACCCTTGATTAGTATTATTCCAAATAATTTAATTTTTTGTGGCTATTGAAAATGGGACAGCCTCACTGATTTTTTTCTCTGCATATTTTTCTTTTGCAAAAATAAAGTTACTGATTTTTTTGCATTGATTTTGTGTCCTGCCACTTTGCTGAAGGAGTTTATCACCTTTATAAGTTCTGACATGGAGACTTTTGGGTCACTTATATACAGGATCATGTCATCTGCAAATATGACTAACTTTACTACTTCCTTTCCAATTTGAATCTTTTTTTTTTTATTTCTTTGTCCTGTCTTACTGTTTGGGCTAGTACTTCTAGTACTATTTTGAAGAGCAGTGGTGAGAGTGGGCACCCCTCTCTTATTCCTTATTTCAGTGTGAAGTCCTTGAATTTTACCCTATTAAATATTATTCAGGCTTTAAGAGCTTTATCTATAGCCATTATTGTGTTGAGATATAAACCCTCCATGTCTATTCTTTCCAGTGTTTTGATCATGAAGTGGTGTTATATTTTGTCAAAGGCCATCTCTATATCAATTGAGATGATCATGTGGTTTTATTTATGTGATATATTACATTGACCACTTTCCATATGTTAAACTATCCCTGCATCCCTGGGATGAAACCTACTTGATCAAGATGGATAATGTTTTTGATGTCTTGTTGAATTCAATTTGCAATGATTTTGTTCAGAATCTTTGCATCCAAGTTCATGAAGGATAGATGTCTATAGTTTTCTTTTCTTTTTATATCTCTGTCTGGTTTTGATATAAGGGTGATACATCATAAAAGCAGTTGGGGAGCATTCCTTCATCTTTGATTTTGGGAAAAAGTTTGAGAAAAAGTGGTTTAAGTTCTTCAATGGAAGTTTAATAGAATTCAGCTGAGAAGCCATCCAGTCCCGGACTTTTCAGGAAAGTTTTTGATTAACTTTTCAATCTTCATGGATGTGATAGGTTTGCACTGAATGCAGCCCTGTGGGAGACAGAAGTCATCAGCCAGTGAAAACAATGGACACTGGAAGCTTCAAGTTTGGCAGGCCAGACCACATGACTGAATTGCATTTCTGCTGTAGGGGAAGCCAAATGTTTTCTAATGGGACTGTAGGTCTGTTATATAGGAAAGAATACATGCCTGGTATTGAAAATCTAATCAAAAGCCTATGGCAGGGGACATTCTGAGAATTAGGGGTATTAAGTCTGCACTTGTCTGGTTAAAAACATATATTATGCAAACTGCTCAGTAAGTACTACACTTAATGTGCATATTCATATATTAATGCTACTGTCACTTTTGTTTAGAGTAGCTCCTCTTTTCAGATGGCAGTGACCACTGGAATGATTTTATATCTTCCAGGCAGAAGATCAAGGTTCCATTTGTCCCCTCTGTAGTACTCCCAGAGTAGAACACTGACAAGTGACAGCAGGGGTGACCTAAGCTGGTGGATATGCCCTCTATGTGAAGTCTTAATAGTGAATAATCAACATTGTCCTTTTATTTTATTTTATTTTATTTTATTTTATTTTATTTTATTTTATTTATTTATTTATTATTATTATTATTATTATTTTTTTTTTTTTTTTGGTTTTTCGCGGTAAGGTCTCACTCTGGCTCAGGCTGTCCTGGAATTCACTATGTAGTCTCAGAGTGGCCTGGAACTCACAGTGATCCTCCTACTTCTGCCTCCCGAGTGCTGGGAGGCCATCTTGCCCAGTTCCTAGCATTGTCCCTTTTGACTTCAGTAATACCTGGTGAGTTTTGCAGTGAGTTTTGTTGTTGTTGTTGTTGTTGTTGTTTGTTTGTTTGTTTTTTATCTCCATATGTTGTTTAGAACCACCTTGTTCCACTATGGGATGTTCTCAAGTTGGCTAGGACCAGTAGAGGTTCAGATGAGCTGATCTGGATGATGCTGGGTGGAGATGTGAGATATCTTGGCTTCTTGAAAGCTAGAGCAGTGTTCTACAATGCTCTCCTACAAGGGAGGGAGGATTCAGAGTGCTCTATGGAGGTGATTCCCTGTCATTCTCTCCTGGTTTGTTGATCTTCACTGGTTAGTGTGAGTGGCAAAAATCCCTTTCCAGTAGTATCCAAGGCTCCCAGTGCTGGGCAAGGAGAAGCATGTTGCAGGGTACAGCAAGTTGAAGTCCAATTAATACATATTAGGGGTAGCTCCCATCTGTTTTTCTGTCAGAGTCTATCCTGAAAATAAATTCTTTACAGTATTTAACTTTTCCCAAAAATTGATTTTTAAAAGGGAATGTTGTAAGAAGCAGCTGTGCCGGTGCTGTGTGTAGGTCTCCTTGGCGGTGCACATGGCTGGGATAGCCCCTTGTCAACTCGGAGCCAGGGCGAGTCCGCTAAGTGTCCGTGCTTGGAGTTCTTTCTCATCTCGCTCAGCTGTGGAAAATCTGGCTGAAGCGACTGAGTCTGCGATGGAGAAAACTTTAGAAACTGTTCCTTTTGAGAGGAAAAAGAGAGAAAAGGAACAGTTCCATAAACTCTTCATTGGTGGCTTAAGCTTTGAAACCACTGAAGAAAGTTTGAGAAACTACTAGAAGCCATGGGGAAAGCTCACAGACTGCGTGGTAATGAAGGATCCTGTAAGCAAAAGCCCAAGAGGATTTTCTCTTGTAACTTTCTCATCCTTGGCTGAGGTAGGTGCTGCCATGGCTGCAACGCCTCATTCAAGTTGAGCCAAAACACGCAATAGCCAGAAAGGAGTCCAGAAAACCTGTAGCCCACGGGACTGAATTAAAGAAGACACTGAGGAGTGTCACCTTGTAGATTACTTTGAAGAACATGGAAAAATGATACGATTGAAATAATTACTGATAGGCAATCTGGAAAGAAAAGAGGCTTTGGCTTTGATACCTATGATGACCATGATCCTGTGGATAAAATTGTGCAAAAATATCACACCATCAATGGTCATAATGCAGGAGTAGGTAAGGCATTGTCAAGACAAGAAATGCAGGAAGTCCAGAGTTCTAGGAGTGGAAGAGGAGGGAACTTTGGTTTGGGAGATTCCCATGGTGGTGGTGGAAATTTTGCACCAGGACCAGGAAGTAACTTTAGGGGAGGATCTGATGGATATGGAAGTGGACGTGGATTTGGGGACGGCTACAGTGGATATGGAGGTGGACCTGGAGGAAATTATGAAAGTGTAAATTACAATGATTTTGGAAATTATGACCAGCAACCTTCTAACAATGGTCCAATGAAGACTGGAAACTTTGGTGGTAGCAGAAACCTAGGGGGTCCATATGGTGGAGGAAACTATGGTGCAGGAGGCAGTGGAGGAAGTGGGGGTTATGGTGGGAGGAGCCGATACTGAGCTTCTTCCTGCTTGACATGGGCTTCACTTTATCGATAGGAGAGGATGAGAGCCCAGAGGTAACAGAACAGCTCCAGGTTATCGAAGCAACAATGTTAAGGAAACTCTTACCTCAGTCACGGAGAAATATGCAGTGATATGACAGAAGACCCCAGAGCACATGCAGAGAGCCATTTTGTGAATGGATTGGATTATTTAATAACATTACCTTACTGTGGAGGAAGGATTGTAAAAAAAAAAAAAAAAAAATGCCTTTGAGACAGTTTCTTAGCTTTTTAATTGTTGTTTCTTTCTAGTGGTCTTTGTAAGAGCGTAGAAGCATTCCTTCTTTGATAATGTTAATTTTTTAAGTTTCAGGTGACATGTGAAACCTTTTTAAAGATTTTTCTCAAATCAAATTTTTGAAAAGCTATTAGGTAGGATCATGGTGTAATAAGACATAGCATTTTCCTTTAAAAAAAAATAAGTGCATGTGTAGAGTTAAGAAGCTGTTGTACAATTATGATTTAATAAAATAATTCTGAAGGAAACAAAGAGCATGTTGAAGCTTACTTCTTTTATTCCTCCAGGTTTCTTTGGTACAGCTCCGGTTTGTCTTCTTGACTTGAAACCCTCTTTTTGTTTTTAAGTATGTCAGCCATATTGAATTCAGATCTAATCCAGCCATGCCAATAAACCTTAATTACCTTTTCCATTGAATCAGGGTTTCATTTAGTCAGTGTCTCCTCAAATTCACTATGTAGATGATGGTGAACTTGAACTTCTGGCACTCTATCTTCCTTTTCCCAAGTGTGAGGATGAAAAATACAGGCCATCATGACTGGCTTGCTAAACTTATGTTTTAAAAGACATTATCTCCAAATGCAATCATATTTTGTCAAATATGGTAAATAAGACATTACCGTATGAATTTAAACAGTCCTGCAGCCAGTGCTGCAGGGTTCAGGTCCTAGAAGAGGGATGGATGCATAGAGAAAGAAACTCACAACATTCAATTAGGCATATAGAAGTGGAGCAGCCAAGGGGCTCTATGTCCCAACTGGGATCAGAGGCACTGAATTTTATCTCACAATGATTTTAGTGTTAGTATTATGCATGTTATCACAAAATCTTATGTATGCATCAGAAATAATGACTTTGATATAACACAGAATGTCTTGAGAAAACTTTCTTGACTTTATGATATGTGGTTTTAAGTTAACAGATTTGTTTGCCAGGAAGGAATCTGACTAAGGTAAACAGAGCATGGAGGCCTATGGTTAGGATTTAATTTATTTAATTTAATTTTAGGTAGGAACAGCTGCATTTCTCAACTTTCATCAACATACATGAGTACTTTGATACAATTATCCCATCAGCAATATTGAGATATGACAGTGGTCTTCAACAAGTTGTTCATATGATATCACCATATGATTTTTATGGATATAACTGAACCAAAAATGTATGGAAAGTGACTAATACAAATATTTAAGAGAATAAAGGTATGATAGAAAGCAGTTTGAGTATGGATTTATTTTGTTAGTTGTTAATCAACAATTTCTCCATTTTTCTAGATGATAGATAGATGGTAGATTATGCAAACATGATAGATTGATAACAGATAAGTATATTCCTGCTTAGCTGAAAACTTGATAAATAAAATTCCATTCAGATTTTTTGCTAAAAGGAAATGATACTATGAAGTAGGTGAGCAACTTTTGTGTTAGAAATATCCTCCAATAACCAGGAAGGATAGTAAATATAACATATCTCACTTTGGATGTACATGGGAATCACACCGAATACTCCTACTCACCTATCTGTGCAGAGGGATCCTGCTTATTAGTCTCTGAGTACAAATCTCTTTTGTGAAGCAAGAACTGCATTAATTTTTAAAAGTTCTCCAGGTTATCAAAAAAAAAAAATTATTCAGAACCAACAGACCCAGTATAAGGAGAGTGGGAGTGGAACTTTAAATAACTGCAGAAAGTTGCACCTGTGGTCCTAATCAAATTCAAGAGTAAAATTTTGAATCAATACATATTAATCAAGTTAAAACTATGGGACCAGATTATATAAAACCACTTGTGCAACAGAGTATTTGGCTAGACATAACTTTAAACATATGCCATTCTTTCTGTACTTTTAAGTAGCTGTATCATGTAATTTCAGACCAGATTCTATATCAAGAGAAGAATCACCCAAGTGTGCTAATTAGTGAAATATACGTATATACAAGAATGTGTCCATGCATGTAGGTAAGCTTATCAATGAAGCTCCTGCAACCATCAAGTTATATTCAAACCTGTAAAATTCATCACAGCATAAACTTCTGAGTGGAGATAAAATATTGAAAGCCAATAGCTAGGGAGTGTGAGATTTAGAAGTAAAGCTTTCAATAAAAGATGTGCAAAAATATCATACCACAGTCAATATTAAGCCTAACTCAAAAATCCATTTGTCATAAACTTCTCCACTGTGTAGTCTCCCCTTGCTCTATATTTCATTTCCATTTCATTCCCTTGGAATAGTCCAAGACCACAATCAGCATGGAATGCAAGGAGTGTAAATGTGAGAGAAACAGCATCACAAAATTTGGTTCCTTCAATATGCTTAATGAGAGAAGGAAAAGGAAAAGATTTTATTGACTGAAGAGTTAAGGACTGATTGAAGATATCTGACCCAAGATTTAATTACTGAATTGACTATATGCCTGATAATTTGCAGTGACCTTAGGGATTTAGTTAACTGAAAGATATCAGAATAGATATGGATCCTACTAAAGTTTCTTACAGATCAAGATAACAAGGTATTTTCAATTTTCATCTTAGGGGCAAAAAGAAAAACCCTAAGGACCAAATATTAACTTTTTATTATATCTAAATGGTCTTAATAGTAAACTGAATTTTATTCATTTATAATAAGCAAAGGAAAGGAGTACAAGTGTCACAACAAAATTTCACCTTCTATCACTTATAGATTAGGGATAATTTTTAGTGAATATGCCATAAACACTAAATCAGGTAACAAAATATTCCTGAAAAAATACATATATTTACTTTTTATGGTCAATACCATTGGTTGGATTATACTAAACACACTCACACTCAGAACCATGACTGTAATCTTCCATGGAGTCATTCAAATCAACTAATGTAAATTAAATGACATTTCACCTTAACTAAGTAAACAAGAAAAATAAAGAAAATACCTTGATTTACCTTAATTTAGAATCACATGTAGTAAAGTGAAGTAGAAGATTATAGTTAAAATCATACAATAGAGTACTTAAAAAGTTGAGACTGCAAGGATGACTTAGCATTTAAGGCGTTTGACTGAAAAGCCAAAGGACCCAGGTTCGATTCCCCAGGACCCACGTTAGCCAGATGCACAAGGGAACTCATGTGTCTGGATTTCGTTTGCAGTGGCTGGAGACCCTGGCAAGCCCATTCTCTCCCTCCCTCTCTCTCTTTCCCTCTTTCTCTGTCAAAGAAATAAATAAATAAAAAGTTGAGACTGTATTTTAATATATATGTTGTGATACAAAGCTAACTACCAAATAGTTGTCCCTAATCATTTAAATCTTTCTAAATTTGAACTAAATCATGCTAAATTTCTGTAATGATTTGTGAATGAAGGAAATTCATGAAGGAAAATATGGATTTTTTTTTTCTGAGAAGTTCAATAATTCCGGCTACAGTTTGTTACAAAGAAAAAAAAGTATAAATATAAATGGAATTGTCTCACAGGATTGTGAGGCCGTCAGTCATAACAGATGCAATGAGAAGCTACATATTCATGTGGGTAATACCTTTCCAACTGTCCGTTAGTTTTCTCCTCATATATCTTTCTGTTTCTATTTTTGTAACTTAGTATAAAGTTTTTTTTTTTTTTTTTAAAGAGACTGTCTCCAGTACTTTATTTTCTCAGTGAGTAGAGAGAACATTTTCTGTAAATCAAGTCAGTTAAGAAGCAACAAAAGAAAAATGAGGGATAATGAGTATTATTGAAAATTACTTTTTTTAAAACATAGCTTAGTTACTTACATTTCAGTTTACATACTTTTTTGAAATATATTGATATGAATTTATTAATGATGATGCCACAAAAAAAATCCGTACTAGTTACCTTCTTATTGTTAGGACAAAACATCACAACAACAGCAGGTTATGGGAGGAAAGAATATATTTTATGCTCACAGTTTCAATGGGAGGCTTCATCATACTGGGGGTAGCTATTTCACCTCATCATATATTCAAAGAAGAGAGAGAGAATAGAATCAAGTGTGAGCTAGCTCTGAACATGCAATAGGGCTGGACTCCACAGGCCCAAGATCCACTCCCAGAAATATACTTCCTACCTGAAGGCTCCACACACTGGGGATGAAGAAGAAAATCTCATTAAAAATACCCGAGGTTATCAGGAGTATTTGCATTCCAATTGTCACATTGCCAGAGGAATTATTATTATTTTTTTTTACTGTATGTTCACAGAGTTGTTTAAAGAATTCATATACTCCAAATAAATATTTTAACTCCTCTTTGCCCCTCCTGTTTGATTGTTATTGTTGTTGCATTTTTCTGCACCGTGTCCATCTCTTTCTTGAGGTATGATTTCAGGTAGAGATCTGATTTTCTTGATGCTTCCTGGAATTCATTCCTGCATTAGAGCACATCTTCATTAAGCTTAACCAGCAGGTTATTGAGATCTTCTATTTTTTGGCTTACCTTCAGTTCACTTAACTCTTTTGAGTTCTCTTTGTCTTTGAGGTTTTGTCTATTATATGCCAAGCTTAGTGAAGACAGCTGTTGTGAATTTCATTTATGTGATAATTGTGTGTGTGCGTGTGTGTATGTGTGTATGTGTTTGTAGATTCACTGCCAGTTCTGCTGTTTGCATATTCCTGTTGTCTCCTCTATGTTTTCATTGGAGATTTCCATTGTGAGACTAGACAAGCTTGTTAGAGCTCCTTCCATTTGATATTTCATGTTGTTCATTTTGCATTATGGTCTGCCCATCAGTGTAGGGATATTGTTTAATTAAGGAGGAAGCAAGAGTTTTCCCTTGTAGTGTCTTCAGTACTCATTTTTTTTTTCCATTTTATGTTTAAATAGAATAAGCTAATGACGGCTTTGCATTTTAGGATGCATAGCTTGTAAAGGCATAATGGCACCAGCTGCTCTGGGTTAGTGTTTAATAGCAAAGGTGGGATTGGAGATATGGGATCCCTTTGAACTGGTCTTAGCTGTGTCTTGCTTGTGGTTCTGAGGTCATTTCACTTGCCTTTGCTCTCCTATTGAACCCAGATGGGCGAGTTATGGAGGACTCACTGCTTCCCCCCAGGCAGGTGAATGCCTGGATTTCCTGTGCACTATGCAAGCCCGAACAACTACAACAAGAAAATACAAATGACATGATATGTTTCATTTAAATGTATTACCTGAGTTATTGATCTTCTACAAAGTAAATTTAACAATAAATAAATGAAAATGAACAAGAAGATCTTATATATCTTAAAAAGTTTACATTGTAAAGTTAGTACTTAGTGGTATTCTATCATTAGTACCGTGCCCTGTAATAACCAGCTAGATTATAGCAGTGTTTTAAAGGCTACAAGATCTAGTCCAATAACATGCCTACTTGTAGAGTTTGATTGCATAAAAAATCATGACAAATTGGTGCTTCTAAGATGTCTTGACAGATGCAGATTACTTCAAGATTGATTCAAGCCCAACCTTTATCAATAATGAAGAGAGCGAAAAGGATGTCTGCTTCTTCTGTACACTAATTCACCATGAGTATAAAAAATTCTGTGCATGTATTTTCATGCTAAGGCGAGGAATATATCATTTTATAGGTAATTTTGTAGAAATATATCTTATCAGTAAAATTATAGCATGGTAAAGAAAGCACATAGAAGGAAACAAGAAGTACTTATACTTCTAGTCAAATCATAACCTGAAGCACAAAGAATATGATTAGCAAGAGAAAATTCTGTACGTGGAAGCTGAATCTCATTTCTACACAATAACTAGATAAGTTAGAGTGTCTAAATAAACAAAGAGAGTGTTTCTGATGCGGGTTTTTTCCTCATTCCCACTATGACTTGCACAGATCATGTTGAAAAAGTATTAAGGATATCTATTTTCAAATTAATTTGGGAAGAAAAAATAAAGTATGGATATGAATGATATTATCCATTACATTCAATACTGGAACAGGATTCTGAAGGCATAGTTAATGATAACATTTATGTAAAAACAATGTGTGGGGCTGGAGAGATGGCTTGGCAGTTAAGGCTCCTGCCTGCCAAGCCCAAGAACCCCGGTTCCAATCTCCAGGTCCCACGTTTAGCCAGATGCTAAAAGTGATGCAAGGGTGCAGTGCTGCACTTGCCAAAAAGGGGGCTCACACATCTGGTGTTCATTCATGGTGGCTGCCCGCTGGAGTGCCCATTCTATCTCTCCCTCTATCTCCCTCTCTGTGTGTCCCTCTCAAATTTAAAAAAAAAAAATTAAAAACCAAGTATATAAAAGGAAATAAAGATCTCATAATTTATAAGGAAAGACATTCTACAGTGCTGATTGATTTGATTGAAACGTTGTGATTGTGGAGAGTTGGAATGTTACTGATCCAGACTCAAGTGAAACTATCCTGGACCATCTTTACCTGTGCCATCTTCAGTTCTTTTTTCTCTCTCTTTTTTCTTTTCTTAATGCATACTTTTATTATTAACAACTTCTATACTTAAAATTAACTGTGGTAATTCCCTCCTTTCCTCCACTTTCCCCTTCACAACTCCATGACATATCTTCTCCCTCTCGCCTTTAGTCTCTCTTTTAATTTGATATCATCACCTTTTTATTCTATTATGAGGGTCTTGTAAAGGTATTGCTAGGCACTGTGGGGTCATGGGTATCAAGGCTAATTTCTATTTGGACAGTTCCATTGTAAGTAGTGTACCCTTCCTTTGGTTCTTACATTCATTCCTCCACTTCTTCGGCAATGGGCGCTGAGCCTGCAGGGAGGGAGAGAGATGTTTCAGGGCTGGATATTCATTTGTCACTTCTTCTAAGCACTATGGTACCTTTGGGTCATTCCAGTGGTCACTGCCATCTGAAAAGAGAAGCTACTCTAAACAAAAGTGACAGTAGCATTAATATATGAATATGCACATTAAGTGTAGTACTTACTGAGCAGTTTGCATAATATATGTATTTAACCAGACAAGAGCAGACTTAATACGCCTAATTCTCAGAATGTCCCCTGCCATAGGCTTTTGATTAGGTTTTCAGTACCAGGCATGTATTCTTTCCCATATAACAGACCTACAGTCCCATTAGAAAACATTTGGCTTCTCCTACAGCAGAAATGCAATTATTGCACCCGTTCAGTCATGTGGTCTGGCCTGTCAAAACTTGAAGCTTCCAGTGTCCATTGTTTTCACTGGCTGATGACTTCTGTCTCCCACAGGGCTGCATTCAGTGCAGCTTTTTCTAGCTTTCTGTCAGCAGGTCTACAGAGAGGAGATTTTTGGTTCAGTCCCAGCTTTATTTCTCAGTGACCTTGTCTCCCAGGCCTGTGCAGTCTTCAGCAATAGGGTCTTACCATCTGTGGGAAACCAAGGGCCTTGCAATCACCTGTAATGTTTTGGAGACAACAGAAACATCCTGGGCCAACAACTCAGTAGAAGGTATTCCATCCTGGGTACTAAAAATTTTCTAGTAACAATCTATGGCTTGTGGATGTGACATTATTCAAAAAAGTAGGTGTGGTAGTTTGAATATATGTTCCCCAGTATATTCAGTGTTTTATTAGTTTATAGTTTGCATCTGCAGTCACATTGCAGGAAGCAATGTCACTGGGGGTGGATCTTAAGGTGTGGTGATGGTTTGAGATTCCATTGTAAAGATATGCAAATGTGCCTAGCAGGAGTTCCTGAAGTGTGCTGTGCTGTGTGCCTGGTTGGCTTTTCTCTCTCTCTTGCCTGGTCCTGTGAGAGCAGGCTACTTCTCCTGCCATTATGGAACTTCCCCTGGATCTGTAAGCTTCAATAAATAATATCCCTTCCTCCATAACTGTGCCTGGCCTGGAAGTTCATCTCAGCGAACTTGAAGCTGTCTGCTACTGTAAGTTTTCATATATCTTATTCAGAATATCTTGAATTCTGATTGACCATGCCTCTCACCCTTATGTCACTCAATATCTTCCCCTGGCCTTGCTTAGGCCACTCCATTACCTATAATCTGTTGTGCTACATATATATATATTATCATCCCCTTAAGTCCTTCCTCTCCTCCCTCCCTTATAGCCTTTTTTTTAGCTTATTGGCCTCTGCTACCAATTTTTGGTTCCAGCTCACATACAAGTATACATATTAGTAGCTACGGTGTACATATGAGAGAAGATATGTGACATTTGGATTTTGGGGCCTAGATTACCTCACTTAAAATAATCTTTTTAGATCCATCCATTTCCTGAAAATTTCATAATTTCATTTTCCTTTACCGCTTAATAGAACTGCATTGTGTAAATGTTCCATATCTTTATTATCCATTCATCTGCTGAAGGACATCTAGGCTGGTTCCATTTCCTACCTATTGATAATAGAGCAGCAATAAACATGGTTGTGCAAGTATATGTAAGGTAGTGAGAAGAGTCAATAGGATATATGCCTAGGAGTATTATAGCTGGATCATATGGTAAATCTATTTTTACCTGTCTTAAGAACCTCTACACTGATTTCAGCAATGGCTGTACCAAACTAGATTCCCACCAACAGTGTAGAAGTTTTCCTCTTTTTCCACATCCTTGCCACAATTTATTGACAATTGTTTTCTTGAGGATAGCCATTCTGACAGGAGTGACTTGGAATCTCAAAGCAGTTTTAATTTGCTTTTTTCTGATGGCTAAAGATGTAGAACACTTTTTTAGATGTTTATAAGCCACTTGTATTTCTTCTTTTGAAAACTCTCTATTTAGTTCCACAGCCCATTTATATAGTATACTAGATTTACTAATTTGCATATGTTGAACCATCCTTGCAACACAAGGATAAAGCCTACTTATTTAGGGTGGATAACCATTATGATATATTATTGTATTCTGTTTGCCAATATTTTGTTAAGAATTTTTGCATGTATGTTCATGAGGGAGATTGGTCTGTCATTTCTTTTCTTTTTTCTTTTTTCCTGTCTTTCTTTGGTTTTGGTATTAGGGTGATGTTTGTTTCATAGAAGGAGTTCCTTCCTTTTCTATCTTATGGAAAAGTTTGAGAAGCAGTGGTGTTAGTTCTTCTATGAAGGTCTGGTAAAATTCACCCGTTAATCCATCTTTGCCAGTACTTTTTTTAGGTGGGAGACTTTTTGTAGCTTTCCTCCCCATATTTGTTGTATGTCTATTTGAAATTCTTTATCTCATCTTGACTTAATTTTGGTAGGTCCTATGACTCAAATAAATCATCATTACTTTCAGATTTTCAAACTTAGAGGCATATATATCCTTAAATTACAACTGTATGATTTTCTGAATTTCTTTAGTGTCTGTTGTAAAGGTGCCTTTTTCTTCTCTAATTTTATTAATTTTTGTCTCTTTTGTCTTTCTGCTGGTCAGATTTGCTACAGTTTTATAAATCTTGTTGGATTTTTTTTGTTTATATTTCATTAATTTCAGCCCCAACCTCTATTGTTTTCTTGTGTTTGTTAATATTTGATTTGTGTCCTAATATATGGTCTATTTTGGAGAATGGTCCATGTTCTGCTGAGAAAAATGTATATTCTGCAGCATTTGGATTGAATGTTCAGTAGATATCTGTTAGGTCCATTTGTTCCATGACATTATTTGATCCAGATATCCCTCTGTTTATATTTTGTCAGGATGACCTGTCAATTGATAAGAATGGGGTATTGAAGTCACCCACTACAATTGTGTTTGATGTTATCTGTTACCTGTTATCTGTTACCCTAAGTCTAATAGTGTTTGATGAAATTTGGAGCCCCCTTATTGGGTGCAAATACATTTAGGATTTTTATGTCCACCTGTTGAAGTGTTCCTTCAATCAGTATAAAATGACCTTATTTATCTTTCCTCACTAATGTTGGTTTTAAGTCTATCCTCTCAGATATTAGGATGCAAACCCTGCTTATTTCTTAGGCCCATTTCCTTGAAATACCATTTTCCACCTTTTTACCATAAGACATTGTCTATCTTTTATTGAGAGAAGAGTTTCCTGGAGGCAATAAACAGCACGATCCTGCATTTTAATCCAGTCTGCAAGCTGTGTCTTTTGGTTGGGGCATTAAGACCATTGATATTAAGAGTTATTATTGAAAGGTATATGTTTATTGTCACCATTCTTCTTGTTTTGTAATGCTTCCTGATTTTCCTTTACTTGCTTGTTTCAACTGTTATTTGAGTATGGTTTATTTTTTTTCCTGTTTCCTCACTTGTGTGCTTTGCTTTCTCTTCAGCGTGAAGAATTCCTTCAAGTATTTTCTGTAGACCTAGCTTAGTTGTCATAAATTCCTTTAGCCTGTTTTTGTTGTGGAATGTCCTTATTTCTCCTTCAATTTGGATAGTTAGCTTTGTGGGATAAAGTCATCTTGGTTGACAGTTGTTACCTTTCAGAACTTGGAATACATCATTCTAAGCTCTTCTGGCTTTTAAAGTTTGTGTTGAGTAATATGTTGTGAGCCTAATGGGCTTGCCTTTTTATGTGACTTACTTTTTCTAACTGTTTTGGTGTTCTAAAAGCTTCCTGTATCTGCATTACCATTTCTTTCCCAATTTGGGGTAACTTTTCTTCTATGAATTGTTGAAAATGCCTACTATGCCTTTGGATTGAAATTCTTCTCCTTAGACTATACCCCAAATTTTATGTATGATCTTTACATAGTATCCTGAAAATCTTGAAATTCCCACTCATACCTCCTATTAGCTGATATTTTTGTTTGTTGGACTGTGTTAGATCTGCCACCTGGTCTTCTAGTTTGTATATTCTGTTTTCTTCTTCACCCATTCTACTAGCGAGACATTTCATAAAGTTTTTTTTTTTTTTTTTTTGACTGACTGTGTTTTTCAATGCTCAAATGTCTGCCTGTTTTTTTCTTTAGCAGTTCTATTTCCTTACTCATATCTTGTAATGACCTCCTTATTTCATTAAGATGGTTTCCTGACTTCTCTTGGAAATCTTTCAGGAGTTTGTTTTCTTTAATTCCTTTGTTTTTTCTTTTGATTTCTTTGAATATAGATAGCATTTTTTTGGAAATGTTTTTCAGGTATTTCATCTAAAGCACTCTCATTGGGGGGTCATTCTGATGGATTTATAATTTTTGGTGGGATTGTATTGTCTTGATTCTTTGTGTTTCTTACATTTTATTGTAGCAATTTTGGCATCCTGAGTTGATTTGATGGTTGGGTTTGCTAATTATCTGTGCTGCTCTTAGACTTGGAAATACAACTTTATTTACCTTCAGAGTAGGGGTTTAAGGTGCCAAGTGTAGATCTTGTACTCCAATCCAACTGCGGAAGTAATTCTAGGTGTTGAGTTGCCTGCTATTCAATTGTCCTGGTGGTCTGGGTGGAGCAGTTTACTGCCAAACTTCTAAAATTCAACTAAGAAATATACACAATCAATAAAAACCAGCACAGAGTATACAAGTGTGGGAATCGAAACAAACAAATAACCTTATAAAGCCAAAATCCCTAAGGGTTTGTGTTGCTTTACATACTTAATCCCGTCAGCTGGGAGGTTGATATTTCTGTTTTGAAATTTGTTCCAGATCAGCATGTGTCTGAATCAGAACCTGCCCCCAATAATGACAGAAGAAAAAGACAAGGGCCCTATGAATCTGAAAGCATGAAAGGCACCAGTAGCCAACCCCCCCAAAAAGCTTAATTAAAAATGGTAAAGCCAAAGAATATATAACCTGTAACCTGCCCTGACATGGAAAAAGAGATTAGTACTTCTAGTGCAGGCCCATGTATCTGCCTTTTTGTCATTCTTCCTTGTTAGCTTTTGGGGTGGCTTCCAATCTCATCAATGCTGACTGCCCACCTCTCTCCTTCCGTGTTGTGCCGTGGAGCTAGTGTTCTGAACACCTGTTCTGGATACCCTGCCGCTGGGGGCTGATGCATTCTCTGGAGGTTCCTTGTTCTGATGGTAGGGGGATGGGAGAGTACAGGAAATTTGAAGTTGTACTGGAACTGCTTAGCTGGTCCCACATATATATTTTCAGCAACACCTTAGCTGATCTCCGCTGTCTGCCCTTCAGGTTTGATGAGGTTGGAAAATCCCCTTTTTTGTTCTTTGCTGCTACAAGTGGGTGCTGGGCTGGGTGGGCATGTGGATCCTTATGTGCAGCAAGAACCTCTGTGGGATTTTGGTCAGTTTCCTCCTTTCTGGGTAGGTCTTGGTCTCTCCTGCTTCTCTGATGTGGCCAATACAAACCTATACACCTTCACTTCTTGAAAGAAAAGTGTATTTTGCTGTGGTTTGGCTTAAATACCTTTCTAGGTGGTTTGTTGTGATTCCTATGCAGCCATCTTACCCAGAAGTTTGGCTTGAAAACATGTTCAATGATTTAATTATGCTCTCACATTAACTATAGTCTTAAAGTATCTAAAACAGCAATTTTAAACTTTGTTTATCTTGCGCATATTATGTTAGCAATAGAAAATCATTTAGAATCATAAGTAACTCCAGGTAAAGACAGAGCAAGAGAGAACTGTGAAGTAGTACATGATATGTCAAAAGTGAGTGAGTGAGTGAGTGAGTGTGTGTGTGTGCATGTATGAATGTGTATATATCTTGCAGGCTGGGGATAATTTACTCAGTAAATTAAACACAAATTTTGAGACAGGGAATGACATATACTATATAGAAAACAAAACATCTCTGACATACACATGTGTGTAAACCTTTACAGTCTATAAAAGAATTTTATAGAATGGAAAATATTGAAATATATATATATGAAATCCCTATTACAAAAGTAATGTAAGGGCTGGAGAGAAGGCTTAGCGGTTAAGGCCTCCTAAGCCTAAGAATGCCAGTTCCAATCTCCAGGGCCCACGTTTAGCCAGATGTAAAGTGATGCAAGTGTGCAATGCTGCACTTGACCACAAGGGGGTGCATGCATCTGGATTTCATTCTTCCTCTCCCTATCTCTCTGAGTCTCTCTGTGTCTCTCTCCAAAATAAAAATAAAAATATTAAAAAAAAAAAAGTAACTTAAAGTTAAGCCAAAGAATCTACCTTCCATTATACTTGGAGAATAGGTCCACATTGAATATGTCAATTTCATTTCCCATGCATGTTGCTTGACTAATATATTCACAAAATGTGATTGGGGGTGCTTTGCACCCATACAATTTCTCTTGGAGCTCTTCCTTCAAATCTCAGTGGAAATTATATTTAACCTGTCAAAATATTATTGTAGACTTTCGAATTACATTTGTACTCCTCAATTAGTTTGTCTTCTAAAATCATGTTTGTGGTGAATTAGACTACGGTTAAAACCACAGAAAAAAATAACTTCCTGTTAAACTAAAATCTTCTAATGTAATTGGAGTAACATGTCATAATCATGTTCAGACAATATCCTTTTAGTAGTCCCTGAAGTTAGTGATATGTTTGCAGCATCTCCCTCTATCTCTTTCACCTGCCAACTACCCACTTATTCCATTTCCGCTGTTATCCCAATGGAATTTGTGGTGTGGTTTTCTGAGCAATTTTCAGAATGCTGAAAGACTTATATAAGCAGAAATTGTATTTTTGAAAATGGACTGCTGTGTGTGTGTGTGTGTTCTCTTTTAAAGATATCTGTTAATATGTTTTGTGGTTTATTGATCTTTTTTTAAAATTTTGTTTTGCTTAGTATTTTATTTTTCTGCTGACGGACTTGCTAGGAAAATTTAAAATACTGCATATTCCTTGAATATCATGGTATGAATATTCTCAGCTAATTATAAAAAAAAAAAAAAAAAAAAAACTATGGAGCTGGGTATGGTGGTGCATGCCTTTAATCCTAGCACTCAGGAGTCAGTGGTAGGAGGATTGCCATGAGCTCAAGGCCACCCTGAGACTACATAGTTAATTACAGGTCAGCCTGGACCACAGTGAGACCCTACCTCAAAAATCCATAAATAAGGGCTGGAGAGATGGTTTAGTGGTTAAGGAGCCTGCATCCTAAGCCTAAGAATGCTGGTTCCAATCTCCAGCGGCTCCAATCTCCAGGTCCCACGTTTGTCCAGATGCTAAGTGACACAAGGGTGCAATGCCGCATTTGACCACAAGGGGGTGCACACATCTGGATTTCGTTTGCAGCAGCTAAGAGGCTGCTGGCATGCCCATCTCTGTCTTCCTCTCCCCTCTCTCTCTGTCTCTATCTGTGTTTCTCTCTCCAAAATAAATAAATAAATAAATAAATAAATAAATAAATAAATAAATAAATCTATGCAAAATTTGACATATATTCATCATTAGAATGATAAAAGAAAACTTGCTCAAAATCCAATGGGCTCCCTGAACTTCATGATGTATGCCTATAATTCCAGTACATGGGCAGTGGAACCAGAAGGACTCTTCAAGGTCATCTTTGGCTACAGAGCAAGTTTGAAGCCAACGTGAACTGTATGTATTTAAAAAAATAAACAAATAATAACCACAAAATTAACATCAAACAAGGTGGCAATATTCATTCCTTTTTAAATTTTTTATTATTATTTTTTTATTTATTTTTGGAGAGAGAGACAGAGAGAGATAGACAGAAAGGGAGAGGGAGACAGAGATGGGCGGGCCAGCAGTCTCTCAGCTGCTGTGAACGAAATCCAGATGAGTGCACCCCCTTGTGGGCAAGTGCGACATTGCGCCCTTGCCTCACTTTGCATCTGGCTAAACGTGGGACCTAGAGTTTGGAACCGCTGGACATTGGAACCAGCATTCTTAGGCTTAGCAGGCAGGCGCCTTAGCCGCTAAGCCATCTCTCCAGCCCGCAATATTCATTCTTAAAGTGTCACTTGCAAAAAAAATGGTGCTAATTTGATAAAATAACCTACACTCAATTAAATAACTTTAAGATATTATTAAGAATATTTTTATTAACACAGATAATTGGATTTATTATCAAGATCTACTTACCCTATATAAAAATTTGAGTGTATCCAGTTCAAGGTCCTTTGAATTTCTTTAGCCATATTATTATTTATTTTATTTCAAATTGGAGCTTCCCAATGTAAAATAAATATTTTGAAGTGAATTTATGCAATATAATATAGTTTAAATTTTTTCAGTGAATTTATTCATGAAATTGATCACACTTGGTTTGTTTGCCACTCTATTCTGAAACATGAACAGAATATTATGTTTAGATTAGAAACACTTTAAGTGAATAATTAATGAAGTATTAGTGAGGAAGTTAAAGGGACTGTGTATTTAGCAAGGAATCATTTAGTAAAGTTATGGTAGCATTCTTTGTCTAGTAGAAATACATTTCAGGACCATTTCAGAGACATATTTAAGTGGATGCTATAAATATGTCATTTAAATTTACTTGAAAGGAAAATCTGTTCTAAGATGTCATCTTTGAAATGTCAGTAAATAGTTCTACAATAATATATTTAAATTATTTTCCTCAATATGCAATTCAAATGTTATTCAAAGTTTTACTAAAAAATGATCACACTGAAAGATGCCACGAACTTCACTACACAGGGTTTAAGCACCATAAATAATAGAATGAGCCCATGTAGCAATGAAACTGGTTTTCACTCCAAATCAGATCTTATATGTGGATACAGAACTGAAATACATCCTTTATAAAATACTAAATCAAAATCCTTTACACATATTCATCAAAGTTAAACCAATAAAATCTAATTACATTAACAAGAGAAAAATCTATAATTTTTTTTTTTCTGTTTTCATACTTTCTTTTTCCCAGGTGTATTACTATTTTTTTTTTTTTTTAATTAAGAACATACTCTGTATGGATACATCATGTGTTGGAACCATTTTCTCCTACTTTCTAACCTTAATTTCAAATTTTGCCACACAATATATACTGTGATGACCCTATTATAGTTAGATATGAAATGCTTTTCAAATGTCATGTGTGAAATGCTTGGTACCATACACAATACTCACAGGTGGTTCTGAATAAGTGATTGAAACACAAGGGCTCTGAACTCATCAGTGAATTAATCTATTCATGGAATCACAAGTAGATGGAATCATTGGGAGGGATTATAAAACAGGATGCAAGGACTAACTGGAGGGAATCAGTCACTGCTGTCTTAGCATTGAAAGGTGTAACTTGTCCTATCCCTCCATTCTCACCTTACTGCTTCCAAGTTCTCCTGTGTTTAAGAACTGTTCACAGTGACACCTAACCTTAGACCCCTGCTTGCTCACACCATTGTTGGACACTTTCCCCCAGTAGCTCATGTAACACTTTCCAGCATTTCATGGCCTGTCTGGGGACTGGCTTTCTTATGGATTCTAGCCAGGTCTCTTTGTGTTCTGTGCCAACAGCATATTGTGTCTTCAGCAAAAGTGTCTTATCTTCTCCCTCAGGTAGGAAATCAAGTGTTTTGATAGAAGTTTGTTTTATTTTGGGGGACCTCCTAGGTCTCTCCAATCAACAGCTCAATGTGGGTATTAACTATTTCCGGTACTGGGAGTTACAGGTCAGAGCCCAAGTATTTTAAGGTTAGGTTTCACCCCACCTTCTCCAGAGCCCTTCTTTTGGGGCATTCCCTCTATATTTCTGTTGAGGGTTACATATTTTAGTCTACCTTCAAGGAGAAATGTTTCTGTGGTAACAGTTCATTTAAGGTTTAGTTTTGTGTTTGTTCCCCCTATCCTCCTTTTCCCCTTCCTTCAAACCCTACCATCCCTATTGCCTGGGCCTCCAGATGCCTAAGCTGTTATGCCAGCAACTCATACTGATCCAGGTTAGGAACTGCAGAACCATGAGAACATGCCACTTTTGTCTTTCTGTCATTGTGTTTGCTGAGTATGATCTGTCTGTGCAAGTCCATGCATTTTCCTACAGATTTCATTGTATCTTTTTATTTTTACTGCAGAGTAGAATTACAATGTGCAAATTTACCACAACTATTTTATCCATTCATGCAATGATGGGTACCTAGGCTTAGCCAGTTCTTAGCTGAGTGGTTGAGCAAATATCTCTGTAGTGAAGTGTGGAACATTTATGGTAAGTGTCCTGTAGGGGAATAACTGGTTTTGTTGGTAGTTCTATATTTGTCTTTTTCAGGAATCTCCATATTGATTTCCATAGTGGTTGCATGAATTGTTTTTCTATTAACAGTAAATGGGGTTTCCTCTTATCCCACATCCTTTTTTCTGGGTTGTTTGATTTTTTTTATTTTTATTTTTAGTTCTTTGTAGATTCGAGATATTAGGCCTCTTTCAGAGTTATCACTGGTTAAAATTTTCTCCCATTGGTGGGTAATCTATTAGTACTTATGATGATATGTTTATCTGTGCAAAAGCTTTTTTAGCTTCATGAGATCCCATTGGTTGAGAGATTGCTTAATTTTCTGCCCTACTGACATATTGTTTAGGAAGTCATTCCCTAATCCTATGGCATAGAAAATTCCTAAACTGTTTTCTTCCAGTGGAAGAAGAGTTTCAGGTCTTATGTTGAGGTCCCTAGTGCTTTTGGAGTTGATTTTTGCATGTAGTGAGATGAGTGGGTCTAGTGTCATTTTCCTACTTGTTGTTACCCAATTTGTCCAGCATCATTTGTTGAAGATACTGTCTTTTCTCTAGTCTATATTATTGGCACCTCCGTCAAAGATTAAGTAACTGTAGCTACTTGACCTAAGGTGGTTTGTGTCTTCAGTTCTGTTCCTTTGATCTATATTTCTGATTTTATGCCAGTACTATGCTTTTTTTTTTTTTTTTTTTTTTTTTTTTTTTTTTTTTTTTTTTTTTACTATGGCTTTGTAATATAAGTTTATATCAGGTATGTTGATAGCTCCAGAGGATTTTTTTTTTTTTTTTTTGTTAGGGATATGCTTGGATATCCAATGCCTGCTGTAGAATGATGCAGCAGAATCTCTATGCAGAATGATGCTGAGATTTGTATTGGTATTGCATTAAATCTATATATTGCTCTTGGTAGTATTGTCATTTTCACAATATTATTTGTACCTATCCAGAAGCATGGGAGAACTTTCCATTTTCTCAAGTTCTCATCAGTTTATTCCTTTTGTGTTTTTATGTTTTTATTAGTCTTTCAAAATCTTCGTTAGTATGATTATAAGTTACCTGATTTCTTTTTGTCATGTTGAAAATGGAACAGTTTTGCTGATATCTCTCTCTCTGTATATTTGTTCTTTACATATAGAAAGGCTACTGATTTTTGTGTTTATTTTTATCCTGCTGCTTTGTTGATTGAATTAATTATCTTTAGATGTTTTGAGATGGATACTCAGGTCACTTATGTATAGCATAATGGCATCTGCATATAAGGGTAAGCTGACCTTTTCCTTTCTAATTTGTGTCCCTCTTATTTCTTTCTCTTGCCTTCTTGCTTGGACTAGGATTTCTAGTACTATGTCAAAAGGCAGTGGTGAGACTGGACTCTCCTATCTTGTTCCCAATCTCAATGGGAACTCCTTGAGTCTTTCCCCATTAGGTATTATTTGGACTATAGTTTCTTTATATATAGCTTTTACTGTTTTGAGATATAAACTGTCCATACCAATTCTTTCCATTGTTTTCATCATGGAGTTATGCTTAATTTTGTCAAAGGCCTTCCCTGGATCAACTGAAATAATCATATGGTTTTTGTGAATAAGTTTATTTATATAATGTATGATGTTAACTAATTGCTGTATGTTGAACCATCCTTACATACCTGGGATGAATCCTGCTTGATCAAGGTGGATAATACTTCAGTTTCTCTTCAGATCACATCAATCTTTCACTTTATTCTCACTTTAAATTTGAATAATTTTGCAGTTGGCAGTGAATTCCATAGAAACCCAAGATTCACCAAGATGAAGAGAAGAAGAGACAGTGAGGGGCTTAGCTACTGACAAGTCATTCCCCATCCACCATCAGAACACAGGTAAGATTATGGAGGTGGTGTATGAATGAAAATTGGTGCTGTTCTCAGCAATAGCCAGAGATTCTTGCTAAGATGATTGTGATAAATACTGAGGAGATTAAAACCTCATCAAAATACTTAAAATACAGGGCTATTGAGATTTCGGGGATAAAGGAGACATCTCTTTCACAGCCCCCATGGCTCAGAAGTGGGAAGGATTACCTTGCTTCACTATCTTTGAGAAATCAACTGATTGGTCCTTCCATGATCTCACAGTAGGTACTGTTACCCCCACAAACCTATTCAATATTGACCCACCAACAATTTGACATAGAAGATGGAGAAGGAAAAGAAAAAAAAAAAGAATGAGATTTCAAAACAGAAGAAGGACTACTTGAAAAGAATGGGTGGGGGGCAGAATTCTGTGGGATAGTGATGGGGGATGGGTACAAAAGAGACCTAAAGAGGGCTGGAGAGATAGATCTGTAGTAGAAGGAACTTGCTTACAAATTCTGAAACCCCGGGTTTAATTCCCCAGTGTGATATAAAGAAAGCCACACTCAAGAGTGGATCCTATGTCTGAATTTCATTTGCAGTGGTAGAAGGCTCTAGCATACCTACTCATTCACATTTATCTATCTCTCTCTCTCTCTTCCTAAAATAAATGTTTTTAGAAGAGACATAAAGAAAGGGAACAGGAATAAAATATGGTTATGTACTAAAAGTCCTCAATGAGGGGCCTGGAGAGATGGCTTAGCAGTTAATCACTTGCCTGTGAAGCCTAGGGACCCCGTTTCAAGGCTTGATTCCCCAGTACCCACGTAAGTGAGATGCACAAGGTGGTGTAAGCATCTGGAGTTCATTTTCAGTGGCTGGAGGCCCTGGAGTTCCCATTCTCTCTCTATCTATCTGCCTCTTTCTCTCTCTGTCACTCTCAAATAAATAAAAAAATAAAAAAAAATTCTCCATGATATTATAATAAAAATGTGACTACTTTTATACAAATTAAGGTATATTTTATTTTGCTATACATTATGTTCTTCCACACAATATTCTTCATTATTCTATAGTGCATCCACTGAGACTACTGTTCTTTGTTGGTATCTACCAATCCCCTTCATGCACAAAATATTATATTATTTTCCAAGTATTCTTATTTCTCAAACTGCTAAAAAGTTGGTTCGGCCTGTATTCTTTGGTTCCATAGATCAGTGTCTGGGATACATTTTAATCATTGATCCAAATCAATATTTTTAAAGATTTGGACAGTTTAATTTTTCCCATCATTTTATAGACAAAATAGTTTCATTATGAAACTGAGGTAAATGAAATATTGAGCAATTAACTGTAGGCATAATTCATGTATCTAAAGAACTGTAGTTGACTTGTATGAAATAAGAATTTATGAGCATGTGCAGGCAACATCATGGCAAAAATATTAAAAATTCATTTCAAACTAATAATAAACAAAGCTCAGATTTGTTTTCTTTCTGTAATTTCTACGTCAAAATATTAAATGCTATTTTTATAAAGTATAGAAGAAGTCGCAAAGTGCATTAGGAGTCTATAGGATTGCTAACATGCTCGTAGACTGCCATAGTCCAGGAAAAAGGAAACGTTTGAATTTACAAGTACTTATTAAATGCAACATACTACACTCTAAAATTGGTAGGAACTTGATTGGCATAACTGCAAGTTCCCTCTCCATTCAGCTTCCAAGAATAAAGTATGCAGTCAAACCCACTCCACTTTAAACAGATGAGGAGCAATTTCTACCTGCACATGAATATCTGGTTTTAGTTTCAGACTTCTCTGCAAAATTATTCAATCAATCTAATCACTTATCCTCGAAAAAAAAAAAAAAAAAAAAAAAAAAAAAAAACACTAAGCACCATGATCTCTTGACTGTGATGCTTGCTTCATACATTCATTCCCTATAAGTGCAAATTTGGGTGGCTCTGCACAGTGTGTGGGTATCCTCCACAGATGGGCTATGAGTACAGAGACTAATGAGTTCCACCGCACTACATCTGTCAGGTGCTGTGTTTTATGTGCTCAGACATCCAAATAACAATCTCTTATAGATAAGGATAGCAGGAGATAATGACTATGTGAGCCAACATTTTGATTGTTATGAGGGAAACCTTTTCTTTGGGGTTAGGCAAACATATTTCTTTTCCTCAGAGAGGGGCCAGATGACAGACTAAAGGACAATTATATCAAAGTTAATTTTGGTGAGCTAATGAGTTTACTGGGGTTACTTACAGAACAGGGTGAGGGGCTGTTTTCAGGAACAATAGATGATTTAAAGGCAGCTGCATAACTGAGAAGCCCACCCTAGCATAAGTGATAATGCACACTGCACATCCTACAGGCAGCTTAGAGAGTGTCCAACACATTACATGACTTACAGACTGCTGAATTGACAATCTGAAACACACTGCACCACTTGAAGGCAGATCAATTAGAGTCTCCTTCCTAAACAGATGTTTCTTTTTATATAACCTTAAGGTGGAGTCTTGCTTCCCTTTCCTAGACTTGTTGACTTCCTGAGTCTCTGGAACTTCCTTCTTGTTCTTCCCCCACCCTCCCCACCCTCCAAACGCCCAGAAGGAATGCTTCAGTTTCTAACTAAGATAACTATGGCAACTAGCGGAGTGAGCTTTAACTTTCAGCTCTCCCATTCTTGATTTCCTTTCCTCAGACAAGAATATTTCAATTCAGAGGAATCTACTCCCCAACCCTCTACCCCTTCTTCTGGCTCTTACACATTTTATACAATGTTCCCTGAGTTTTGGAGGAGTTGAAATAGATGTCCACTATGGCAAGGCATTGAGCCACTATGCTACAATCTCAAGAGTTTGATCAGTTCTGAGTCTTTCCATCATCAACCACTGCCAATAGCAAGTTATACTCCATGACTGAGGTAGACAACTGCAGTAATTCAATCAACACTCTATGGGTATAAGCACAGATGCACAGCAAACCATTTAACAGCACCATTGCATCCATCAAACAGAACAATAGCAGTGACATCCCTGCTAGAGCAATGGAAATAAGAAACAAACAAGTGTATCTATATTAATATCTGATACAATAGACTTTAAATGAAAATAAATAAAAATAGATAAGGAAGGCCACTTCTTACTCATTAAGGGAACAATCCAACAAGAAGACATTACAATCATAAACTTATATTCATTAAACTTAAGTGCACCAAATTTTATAAAGTAATGACTATTAGACAAGCAACCAGAAATAAATCTCAATACAATAACATTAAGAGAATTTAATACCCACTATCACCAATATATAATCTAAGAAGGAAATGAACAGATTAATACTAGAGCTAAACAACCCAATAAGTTAAGTCAATTAGACTTAACTGATATTAACTGATACCTACAGAATATTCCACCTTCACTCTACAAAATAAATATTCTTCTTAGCAGCTCAAAGAACCTTCTCTAAAATAGAGCACATGTTAAGGCATAAAGCACATCTCAACAAATTCAAGCAAATTGTTATGACTCCTTGCATTGCATCTGACCATAATGGAATTTCATAATGAAATGAAATTAGAAATCAATAAGAGAAGCAACAACAACAAAAAAGACAACTCCTGGAGACATAATAACTTGCTATTAAATAATAAATGGGTTGAAGGGTTAATAGACTTCCCTGAAAACTAGAGGGCACTAAAGAGTTAATGACTAAAAGCAACAAGCCATAAAACTTCAGAAGCATGGCCTTGACAGGCCTGTTTACTCCCAAATGATAAACTCAACTTCCCTTAGCTCAGAAAACCATGAGGGAACAGAAACTGTCTGGTGGGTTATCCTCCCTAAACAATTTGGCTAAAAAAGCTTATTCTGAGCATGGGCAGAAATAACTACAGTTCCCGTGGACCTGCAGCCTGTTTGTCTTAGGGACCCCCTTATAAGCTTACACCCCAGCCTGGCCCAATGCTTCAGCCTTCATCCTGTGGGAAAGCTGAGGTCCTTCACTATTTTCTCTTAATAAACAGTCTTGTCTATAGAAGTCAAATCCAGTCTTCTCTTTTGTTTTTCTCTTACTTTCCTTACATGGGTCATCACATAAATAAAGAGAAATCTATAATTTTCTAGAACTGAATGATAATGAAAACACAATAGGCCAAAACTTATGGGACACAATGAAGGCAGTCCTAAGAGGGAAATTTATAGTACTAAATGCCTACATTACAAAGTCAGAGAGTACTCGAGTCAATGACTTATCCATCCCCTTAAGGAAATAGAAAAGCAAAAATAATACAAGTCCAAAGGTATCAGATGGGAGTAAATAATCAAAATCAGATCATAAATCAATGAACTGGAAATTAAGAAAACAAGTAAAAAATCATGAAATGAATAGTTGATTCTTTGAAAAAATTTTAAAGTATGAACTCTTTGAAAAACTGATCAAAAGAGAAATACATTTAAATCAAGATTAAAATTGAAAAATGGAAATTTTATAAATGATACAAAAAATTTGGGAGAATCATCAGGAAATATTTCAAAAACTGTATTTCATAAAACTTGAAAATCTTAAAGATATAATTTTCTTGATTTTACCACCTTCCAAAATTAAAGGTAGAAAAGATTAATTACCTGAATACAACGATAATATCAAACAAGATTGAAAATGTAATTAAAAGTCTCCCAAAAAAATAAAATCCGGCCCAGACTGTTTCACTGCTAAACTCTATCAAACCTTTATTGAATATGAGAAACCATTTGTTTTCAAGTTATTACATACAGTTTAAAAGGATGGAGCACTCCAGCAGCACACTAAAATCTAAACAGAAACCCAATAAGAAACTTATAGACTGAAATCCTTGAAGAACTTACACATAAAAATTCTCAATAAAATTATTGAAAACATTTAGAATACAATAACAGTCAAAAGTAGTTAAAAAAGACTTCACCAAAATACTCTGGAAGTGATAAATTCTTTCAGTAAATAAGCAGCATATAAAATCATTGCTCAAGTTGCTATTGTCAAACACATCAACAATCTCAAGGAAGATGGCCAAACTGCTTTAGATTAAAAGAATGGGGAAGATGCCTGAGGGCAAACTATGGATAGAAATACAAAGACTTGGAAAGAGTTAACCAGAGAAAAGCATGCTTTTCAAGGTTGTGGTTTATTTCATACCTGAATTAAGAATGTGGCTGTGTCTTACATATCTGGTATCTGGTATTGGTTTTGGAAGCATGACAAATGTGTGGAGTGGTCATAAAATCCACATCATTTCAGGAGCCACTGCTGAGATGTAGCATATAAGCAGGGTGTGATGACCCTCATGAATAGGCTGGAAAAGCCTATGGAAGATGGATTGTGATTTGCATGGAGACCCAAAGATGATTTGGATATACCAGAACTGTGCAAGGGCTACCATGGAGCACTCTGTTGGTTTGGGATGAAAGTTTTTCCTGACTACTCTCCACAGCTGGAGGGGTAGAACTGGAAAATCCAGAGACTGCCAGACAGTGGACTTGAACTGCACAAGTTTGATGTTTGCTTGATGGTTGTTAAGGTTTGCATTGTTCTAGTCTCTCCTTGCTATACCTTATAGCAGTTGGAAATGTTTGCTCTTTGCCTTTATATTTTGAAAGTAACTTGTTTGATTTTATAGGACTGAAAGCTAAGAGAAAATCTTAAAACTCAGAGAAGAGTTTGGACTTTGGAATTATCTTAAGTTTGTCAAGACTGTGGGGAGTTTTGAAATTGGACTGAATACAATCCACAATGTGTGATGATTTTGAATCTCTTGGGAGCCAGGGGTTGAATGTGGTAGTTTGAATAAATGGCCCCAATATATTCAGTGTTTTGTTAGTATGTAGTTTGGATCTGTAGCCCTGGGCTGGAGGAAGTGTCAGTGGGTAGATATTAAGGCATACTGGTGAGTTTGAAATTCTGTTCTAAAGATATGCAAAGTACGTAGTTTCATCCGGATTCTCGAAGTGTGCTGTGTGGTTTGGGGCTTTTGGCTTTTTGCTTATGGCTCCTCTCTCTCTGCTTGGACCTATGACAACAGGGCCAGCTTCCTCTGGATCTGTAAACTTCAATAAATACCCCTTCCTCCATAACTGTGCCTGATCAGGAAGTTCATCTCAGAGAACCTGAAGCTGTCTGCCACATCAACACAGAAAAATCAGTAGACTTTGTATAAGAAAGAAATGAAAGAAATCAGTGAATCACTCCCATTTCCAGTAGACTCCAAAAATATTAAATGTCTTAGAAAATCCACAACCAATGAAGTTAAAGATCTATACAATGAAAACATAAAAGTCTGGAAAAACAAAAACGGAAGAAAGCATGAGAGAATGGAAAGTCTTCCCAGCCTCATGGATTAGAAGATTTAATATTGTGCAAATTCTCATCCAATCAAAATCACTATACAGATTCAATGCAATTTCAGTCAGTATTCCAGCTGCATTCCTCAACAAAATAGAAAACAAAAACGTCTCAAAATTCATATTCAAGCACAAAAAAGATTCCAGAGAGCCAAAAGTAGCTCCAGCAAAATGAATAACTATAGTAGCATCATCATACCTGATTTCAAGACACACTAAAAGCTGAATACTCTCACAAAACAGACAGGTACATCAGCCAATTAGAATAGAAGATTCAGGTATAAATTTCTCCAAATACAATTAACTTATCTTTGACAAAAGCCCTGAAAATACATGAAGGATTAAGTCAGCATTTTCAACAAATGGTGCTGAAAAATCTTGACAGTCACATGTATAAGAATGAATCTGGAGCCTCTTCTCTCAAGTTGAACAAAAGTCAAATGCAAATGGGTCAAGCACCTGAATATAAGACCTAGCATCTAAAACTACTAGAAGAAAAATATAGGCAGGGCATTCCAAGATATAAGAATAGGGTGACTTTCGGAACAAGACCTCAGTTGTCCAGGAAATTAGACAAATAGTCAATAACTTGGATCTCATTAAATTCAAACGCTATTGTGCAGATAAACTAATCATCAAAAGAGTCAATAGAGAACCTACAAAATGGAAGAAAATCTTTGTCATTTATACATCTGTCAGAGGAGGTCTGATAACTAGAATGTATAAAGAATTCAAAAAACTAAGGAATAAAACATCAAGCAACATCCTCAAAAATGTGAAAGAGAATTGAACAGAAAGTTCTCAAAGGAAGAAATTCAAATGGCAAATAAACACCTAAAGAATAGGCCACAAACTTTATAGCACCATATTTAGGTACACAAGTGGACCACCCAATTGGATTTTAGATTTGGAGGCCAGACCACATGGCCAGTCCACTTGGGCTGTTTGGATAGTGTGCTAGAACAGTGGGCAGCAGGGACTGCTAAAAATCAGTCTTGATCAGACAAGAGATGCATTTCTGTCCTCATGCCAGGGAGAAGTCACATCTCCTGGTTCTCTTTAGGCCTCAATCGCTAACTGAAACTGCCTAAAAGCAGCTATCATTCTCCAATCCTCCTTCACTATTTCCATAGGCCTGCCTTACAACTGACACTCTAGATGGGCTCAACCCCACCCACTGAAGCTCTTTGCCACAACCCAGCACCAAGGGAGAGTGAAGCTGCTCCTTAGCCTGCTGTGGTGTCACCTTTTTTTGGGTTGTCTTCCTCCATCTTCTTTTGACAGGATCCAAGAGGCTGACACTGAAGCTATAGCCTTGGTCATTGTCTCTCCTTCAGCCACACCTGGATACTGTTTTAGCCTCAGGTTAGGTAAGCTATTTTCACCCCCAGCACATCTTTTTTTTTTTTTAAATTTTTATTTTTATTTACATCTTCTTTAATTGTAGACAATATCCCATGGTACTTCCCTCCCTCCCCCCACTTTCCTCTTTGAAACTCCACTCTCCATCATATCCCCTCCCCCTCTCAATCAGTCTCTCTTTTCAGTTTGATGTCATGATCTTTTCCTCCTATTATGATGGTCTTATGTAGGTAGTGTCAAGCACTGTGAGGTCATGGATATCCAGGCCATTTTGTGTCTGAAGAAGCAGGTTGTAAGGAGTCCTACTCTTCCTTTGGCTCTTACATTCTTCCCACCCCCTCTTCCACAATGGACCCTGAGCCTTGGAAGGTAGGTTTGAGACGTTTCAGTGCTGAGCACTCCTGTCACTTCTTCTCAGCACCATGGTGCCTACTGAATCATCCCAAGGTTGGCACCTTCTGAAAAGAGAAGCTTCTCTAACCAAAAGTGAGAGTAGCATTAATATATGGGTGTGGACATTAAAAGAAGTGCTTACTGGGCAGTTTGGTGAGCATAGTATACACATTTAGCAAGACACCAGCAGACATTACACCCTTAGGGCTCATGACTACCCCTGTGGTATGTTTTCAGTATCAGGGATGTATTCCCTCCCATGGAGCAGGCCTCCAGTCCAATTATAGAGCAATTGGTTTCCCCCATAACAGACATGCCACTATTGCACCCGTTGGCTCATTTGGCCTGTCTGGCCAAATGTAAAGCTTGCAGTGTTCACTGTTGAGTACCTTCAATGGTGTTTTCTCTCTCTCATTAACCCACATGCAGTGTAGCTTTTTCCAGCTTTCTATCAGCTGGTCCTCATGGAGGAGGCTTTCAGCTCAGTTCCAGCAGGATTTCTCAGTGATCTTGCCACCCAAGTATATGGAGTCTTCAGCAATAGGGTCTTACCATCTATTCCTGGTGGGAAACCAAGGGCCTCGACAATGGTCTACAATATTTTGGGGGTATCTATGACCTCCCTGGCCAACAACTCACTGGAAGGTATCCCATCCCTGGCACTGAAAAGTTTCTAGTAACAATCTATGGCTTCTGAGTGTTCCATTGTCCAGAAAAGTAGGTTTCCATATGACTATTTTATATTCTCTTAGATTTTGATTAGCCTTCCCTCCACGATTCCTTTAATCAATCTCTTCCCCTGACCTCACTTAGGTCTTTTCACCCCCAACATTTTTTTTTTTTTTTTTCATGAGAGAAATGTACAAGGCTCACCCTGAGGGCATAAGTGCCCAACCCTGGAACAAGCTAAGTTCTCTTTACCTGCATCCTATGATTCATATTCTCTGAGCACTATTAGTCAGGCCTTAAAGTGTTCCAGAAACTCACTAGTACTACTTTAGCCAATTTTATCCCTAAGGACTTCAGTTATACACAAATAGTGCCACAGCTGACTTCAAGTGACTTGAACAGATCCCTGTCACTCATCTATTCAAGATTGTGTTAGCACTTTATGAGATTGATTTATCACCTTTATCTCATTCTCTCCATCCTCCAAGTTTTGGGATCCCATGAAAGGCCTTTCAGCTTTGACGTTATTTTGTACTTTGTTAAACTTTCAACCAGTTAGCCTTAGGAAATATAACCTAGCACCTCTATCTTATCATCTATTTTATCCAGTTTACCTTCAAAATCCAAGCTAACTCTAAAGACTTTAACTGTATGCCCTTATCCCTTTGCAATTTCTCCTTTACACAACTAAGTTGTCTCTGTGCAGCCAACTGCCCCTCACACACATCTCTTATTACACATAATAACAGCAAAACCACCTCCATGCCAGCTTATCAACACTCCTATCCCTTATGTGCCACACTCAGGGATTTCAACACATTCTCTAACCCTTCAGCTGTTTTCAGGGTATTCCCATAGTCCCTCAGTGCACTTCACACATCAAGCATGCATTCCACTCCATACCATACACAGGAAGATGGCCGCCCAGGATTCCTCCCACAGGCACTTCTTTTCTTGCTGGCACAGCCTTAATTATATGCCCAACTACCCTTAGCAAGATCTGTGCAGCCATCACTATCACAGAAGACACATCACCACACACCACATAAGGAGACATGGCCATGTCTTTAGCTCCCTTGGTGAGTCCACCAGAACTGAGAAAGGGTTCATTGCTCCCCAGGACCCTACATTGGTAGGACTTATGACTTCTTCTAGCCATCGACTTTTGACCAGGTTTACATTATTAGGACTGATTTCCCTTATGATACTATGAAAGCTAGCCTGCAGGGAGGAAACTTCTACCATTGTTCCAGCCTTTTTTTTTTCTTTTTGATAGAGCATGAGAGAGAGAGAGAGAGAGGGAATGCATTACCATGCCAGGGCCTCAGTTGCTGCTATTGAACTCCAGATTCTTGACAACTAGTGGGCATGTACAACCTTACACTTGCCTCACCTTTGAGCACTCTGCTCAAGTGGAATCTGGAGAGAGATGGAAATAGATTCTTAGGCTTTTCAGGCAAGTTCCTTAATCACTATGCCATTTCCCCAGCCCCTAGCTTGATTTGTTTAAAAATTTTACTTATTTATTTGCAAACAGAGAGAAAGAGAGAGAGAGAGAAGAGAGACAGAGAGAATGGGCACACGAGGGCCTCTAGCCACTACAAATGAACTCCAGATATATGTGCCCCTCGTGCATCTGGCTTACGTGGGTCCTGGAGAATCGAACCTGGGTTCTTTGGCTTCACAGGCAAATGCTGTAATCACTAAACCACCTCTCCAGCCCAAGCTTGATTTTTATATGTTCCACAACTACAGGATTGTCTTAATCAACACGGACTTGCCATCCAGTTCTTGTAGGACTTCATGAGCACAGGAAATAACCTGTATTGTTTATAGGTTTCTGGGGCATGCTGGCTGGTCCAACAACTCAACTGGAGGTATCTCAATATTTTGCTTGTTTTTATTCTTTTGAGTTACATTGCAAATCATAACATGAGCTTCCTCTTAATTGAATTACTGTTTAATTTTGTTTTGACATTCTGAAAAACTAATTCACAGCCTCATATATGTTAGGCAAGTGTTTTACCAGTTGTCATAAAAAGTTGGAAGCCAGTAGGATTCTCTATGGCAAGATAATTAACCTTTATTGGATGTGAGATGAGCAGTAGAGGGACACTTCACATCTCAACACTGGGGACTCTGGAAATGCCAGGTGTCCTCAGCATTTGGCAATGGGGGGGTTCTAACAGAAGATCAGGGTCCTGTTGGCAGGAAGGGGGAAAGAGGATTAACATCTGTGAAGTAAGTGAACTTCCAAGACCCCTGAGGCTATCTAGATAGCAGGGGACAGTCTCCAGACTTCTTGTTGTTCAGCAATAGTATGTTGAATCCCTAAAATTTGCTGACACCTTCCCCACTGTCTTAGAACTTTATACTGTCATATATATATTTAGGATGTAGTGTTCAAGGATTTGCAGTCTATCATCTAACTTTCAAATTTATACTTGTAAACTCATTCATAATATTGTACTATTTTAATTTAAATATTTCATGGTCTATAGTTATATTCTTCCTAATATTGGCAATACTTTCTGACTTTAACTTTGCTATTCTTGCTAAAAGTTTATTAGTTTTCTTAATTTATTGAATGTAAATAGTTTTTTATGCAACAATGAGAGAGGAGAGAGAACTAGAGTATCAGGGCCTCCACCACTGCAGATGTGTGTGTCCTTTTGTGCTCATGTGTGACCTTGCATGCTTGCATCACTGCATCTGGCTTACGTGGGACCTGGAGAGCCAAAATTGAGTACTTAAAGCATCACAGGTAGGCACCTTAACTGCTAATCCATCTCTCTAGCCCTATTTTAAATATTTTATTTATTTATTTATTTGAGAAACAGAAGTGAGGAGATTGACAGAAAGAGATGATAGAGAGAGAGAGAGTGAGTATGGGTGCACCAGGACCTCCTGCCACTGCACAAGAACTCCACACACATTCTCCACTTTGTGCATTGGGGAATGAAATCCAGGCCTAAAGGCTTTGTAAGCAAATGCCTTTGAGGAGCCATTCTTCCAATCCTGAACATATATATTCACAAGTGATTCTGTCAAGTGCTCTCTATTTTAAATTGCTTCAAACTCTGATCGTACATTAATCATCTACTTTCTTCTGATTACCATGGGGTTATTATAATTTTCTCATGTTCTTTATTTTTATTTATTTATTTGAGAGCGAGCAAGAGAGAGAGAGAGAGACAGAGAGACAGAGAGAGAAATAGAGAGAAAAGGAGAGAATGAGCATGCCAGAGCTTCCTGCTCTGCAAACAAACTCAGATGCATGTGCCACCTTGTACAGACAAACCTGCAGCTTCCTAAATGGACTTCAACACATGCCTCTCCTGCCTTAGAATCTGATGTGTGTGTATGTTATACTGCATTACTCAGCCTTGCTTCCAAATAATAGGGTTTAAACAGATTTACATTTTACCTGAAGTCATTTTGTTTAATTATGGAAATTAATTTTTTCATTTAGTTAATATAAATTTATAATCTAAACATGTAGTATATAAATTGAATTTAAATTGTATTACCTTTACTGATAATAATTATATTACTATCTCAATAAGTCAAAATTGTTTTCTTATAGATTTTCCAGTGTTTTAGACAGGATAAAGGACTGGGGAGCTTGCTCAGCAGTTGAAGGTACTTGTTTGCAAAGCTTGAGGGCCCAAGTTTAATTCCCCATTACCTACATAAAGCCGGATGTACAAAGTGCCACATGCATCTCAAGTTCATTTGCAGGCACAAGAGGTCCTGTCCTGATACTCACTCTCTCTTTCCCCTAAATAAATAAAATATCTAAAGGGAAGTGTTTAGTATGTCTTTAACATTTTGATGTTTCTTGATAATTTTTATGCAGAGCAGTAGTCTGCATTTTAATATTTGAAAATAATCCCTCAGTAAATATTGAATACATTGATCAATTAGTGTATTTTTTAAAATGGTTCTCAACAATTCTGGAAAATATGTTGTTTGAGCTTTGTCAATTGTTTTTTTTTTTTTTTTTTTTTTTTTTTTTTTTTGTGAAGGGTCTTGCTATATTCTAAAAATTGGACTCCACCTCATAACCTTCCTTCTTGAACATCCTAATACCTGGGATTGCAACCACATATTACTATGTTCACCCAGAACATGTGTTTATATTTTTTTATATTCAATCAGAATTTCTAACATTTGAGTTGGACCTTTATCTCTTAGCCAAAAGTGGCATATATCACTTATTTAATTCTTTTGATGCCAAAGCTTATAATTTTAGGCAAATAGTAAATTATAAGTGCTATGTATAAATTTTATTCATATTTAAGATATATCAATTTCAATTTTAAATAAAATTATAATCAAGCAATATGCACTAATTCATCAATTACCTTGTGACTTAAGTGTTGGTAATTTTTATATTAAAGAGACTATGTAATAATTTATGTAATTTCTAAGGTCACATCTAATAGATTGCAAAATCAGTATTTGAAAACAAGACAGTCTGTGGCCCAAATATGAATGAAAAATAGTGCATTATTCTGTATTTTTTAATATATATATTATTTATTTATTTTAGAGAGAGTGAAGGAATTACGAAGAGAGAGTGTATGGGTGTGCCAGGGCTTCTAGCCACTGTAAACTAATTCCAGACACATGCACATATGACTTTATGTCCTGGGACCTCAGCTTTGCAAGCAAGTGCCTTTAACCACTAAGCACTCTTCTAAGCCCCACTGTCCTGTCTTAAACAGTGAAAATTTTATAAGAAAACATTTTTACTTATTAAGATAGTGAATTATTCTTTTCTTGTAGTTTTCACTTGTAAAATTAACTTATTTTCATTATCTTCTATTTACATGGAGGAGGACCATTATAAGTTAGTATGTCTTAAAATTTAATATACACTTAACTAGCTATAGATGCTATAAATTGTTTAATAAAAGTATTCAAAAATTATTCTGTACAAAAATCAAATTGCCATTCAATCATTTAGAAAATTATTTTTATAACTTGGTTTCAGCTGTCTAAACATCAGCTGAATTTATTTCTACAAATTTCTGAACCAGTCATATACACTGGAATTATATGAATTCTAAGTTCTTTCTAATATTAGAATTTTTAAAATCTATGGATTGCAAGATACATGCATTCAAAAAAATAGTGCAGAATTCAGTGATGTTCTTAAAAGTGAAATGCTTATGCCTTTATGTTCCTAATTCATGCTACATTAAGGTGATACATTAGCTTCATTTTTTTTTTATTAAATCAATCCTACCAAGATATATTGATTGCTTACATATTACTAATAGATACCTAACTTAAATTCTCAGAAAACTTTTGATGGCAGTATTCCAAGTCCAAAAATTTGATTATAATGGCCAGTAGAAAACACACAAGGATAAAAACCTATTATCATAGTTATCTCTTTTAGTTATCTCCACTGCACCCAATACTATGCAGGAGTAAAGAGAAGAAAGATTACATCCATAGTAGATACTCAGACAATTGTGTCAGCACAGCACTTCACCTTCTGCAACTTGTTCATGCAGCTGTTTTCTTTCTAATATTTTGCTGCAATGACAGGACAAGAGTCAAACTTAAGTGACCTATTAAGGTATCAGATAGTGACTTGCCCTACTGGTTATTAGTATTATGGACCTGGAAAATAATTATTACACTAATAAAGAATGCATCTATTGCATATGCTTTGTGTATTTTTGTTTTAAATAACCAGCCACAGTCCCATAGCTTGGCTAATAAAACTCCTTGCACTTCCATATATAACTGAATATGAGTGTTTTTCAGAACGAGTAAAATTTCCTGTATGTATATCCATAGGAAATAAAGGATTTCATATCATAGAATTTTTAATATGTTTGAAAATTTGTGTAGCATGTTTAGTGCATATAGAAGTTAAAGATTTTTGCATAGTATTTATTTATTCCTTATTCATGTATTAGCTGTACATAACACTCACCATTCCAATTCTCTCTCTAAATCTATCTCACTACCTGCTTTTAACCTATTACTAATATTTCATTAATACACAATAGAACAAACTTATACAATAATTAATAAACCATTAAGTTTTATTATCCAAAATATTCTGAAAATATTATTATTTTTAACTCTCCCTATTGTTCTACAAGGCATAACTGATGAGGTTGGCAATATTGAAATTAAAATGTAGATGAATGAAAAACACTTGAATGGAATAATAGCAATGCTGTGTTAATGGTATCCCTTTAAAACCATGAACTACATGCTATGGTACAGCACATGATATACATTTCTGAGTATTGTTTCATTTGTACATGTAAGTGCTATTTTTCAGATTTCTTCTTCTTCTTCCCCTCCTCTTCCTCCTCCTCCTTCTTCTTCCTCTTTTTTTTTTTTTTTTTTTTTTTTTTTTTTTTGAGATAGGGTCTCACTCTAGCTCAGGCTAACCAGGCACTCACTCTGTAATCCCACTCTGGCCTCAAACTCACAGCAATCCTCCTAACTCTGCATTCTAAATCCTGGGATTAAAGGCATGTCCCACCATGCCCAGCTTGTAGACTTATTACTTAATAAATTGTTCAATGTGCTACCCAATAAAAAATGATACTAATTATCATGGGTGTCCAAAGATGGTGAGAATTTCATCTCTCATAGTGTTTGTTTGCTTATTTGTTTGCATTGGATGTATGCTTGCATAGTTAGTGAGATTTATGCCACTAAACTTCATTACCAATCCTGAAATCTAACGTTTATTGTAATTTTATAGATATTATGAAAGGAAATACACTTATATGATTTGACCACTTACATCCTAAAAATGATTTTCATAACTAGAAGAAAGTGAAAATTAGAAATTAGATATTAGAATTACTTCTAACACATTCCAATATACACATTTATATAAGTCTCTGTTCTTCTGTAACTGGACATTTACCACGGCTATCAGTACTGCATCATAAAATATATGTGGAAGACTGAATGCTTGACATGAGATAAAGCTTCAAAATAAATGTATTTGAAACAAAACCCAAACAAAAAATAAAGATAAGAGCATGCTCAAACTAACAGGGCAAAGTATTAGGAAGTCCATAGAAAACTCTTCATGGTGGCTCAACAAACTTCTTTGTTCTCTCTCCATTTTCAGTTCTTTCATGCTTTATTCACTCTACACCTCACTATCTCTAACTTTTGGTATATGTCATTGAAAAAAATAAATGTTTTTGTATTATTTTATCCAGTTTGCAATTTAATTAACATGTTTTTATTTAGGTGCTTACTTGGTTCAGGCTAACATTATCTATCATTGTAACAGATGTAACAGGCATTGACTTGATACCCAAGACTCCACTCTGTTGACTCTAAATCCTACCTAAAGATAAGATTTAAACTAGTGCCAATGAGGGTTGTACAATTCAAACCTGATCTTTTCTTCAATTGCCTTCCATTACCCAACCTATATAGTTCAGTGCTTAGCATATCTTCTGTGTGCACAAGCTCTCTCATTGCTTTTTACTCTTTACTCATGTAGAATTATGGTTTCTTCTCAGAAGCAATGCATAAGAGTATGCTATACTTTACTTTCCCTCAAACAACCTTAATCATCTCCTTTTCTCCTGCTTATTCACATATTTCTTACTTCTGAAATTTTAAGACTTTCTCCACATCCCAAATTGGCTTTAGTGTTGCTCTTGCTTATTACCATGTAATGTGCACTATGCTGCTATGGACAATGTCCTTCTCTTTGACTTCCTTCAGACAATAGTGATTTGAAAGCAGATAGAGTATTTGATACACATTTGGAGCTTAATGAGTATTTGTTGAGTTGATAACAAGTTTACATTCCAAAAATACCATGCCTTGGAACTATAGTTTGTTCAGTCTAAGAAAATTACATTACTACAGTCATATTTTGAATAGTTGAAAAAGTTTGTTCTTGCTTTTAAAAGAAAACACGCTATAAATCTTAATTTACTATGTATGTTTCTTTTTGTTGTTGTTGTTGTTGTTGTTGTTGTTGTCATTGTTGTTTTATGAGGTTGGATCTCTCGGTAGCCCTGGCTGACCTGGAATTTACTATGTAGTTTCAGGGTGGCTTTGAACTCATGGTGATCTTCCTACCTCTATCTCCCCAGTGCTTCGATTAAAGGTGTGTGCCAGCATGCCTGGCTTACTATGTACATTTTGAGACATTTTTCTCAGAAATACCAAGTGCCTTTACCATTCTTAGCATAACAATTTAATTTGGCACTACCTAAATTGTTACTGAGCAGAGCAAACATTATATGCAATAAAAGCACAAAATGATGACATATGCCTTTCTTATAAGTTAAAACATTTAGAAAAATAGACTTATTGAATAAATAACAGCTGTCTGCTATATTTCCAGTGTACTTAGGTTTAATGATTTAATGTCTATACAAACAAAGTACAAAAAGTGTAACTGCCTCCTACTTTTGGGACACATTTATAAGAGCTCTAACTAGAAGTGTCAAATTAGTTTCCATTCAACTCTGGAGCACTCTCCAAACAATTCATTGTATTTGGTAATTTCACTTTCTCAAGGTGACTAAAAGTCATGCTTGATATTTTAATTTTAATTTTATTTTATATATGCATGTATGAAACAATGGATATGTAGTACACATGTGTAGAGCAAATCATTGATTTTGGGGCTGGAGAGATGGCTTAGCAGTTAAGTCATTTGCCTACGAAACCTAAGGACCAAGGATCAATTCCCCCGAACCCATGTGAGTCAGATTCTCAAGGTGGCACATGCATCTGGAGTTAGTTTCTAGTGGCTGAAGGCCCTGGATTACCTATTCTCTCTCTGTCACTGCCTCTTTATCTCTCTCTCAAATAAATAAATAAAATACTTAAATATATATGTATATAATTGATTTTACAAATGTTATTCATGTTGTAGTGGACATTGTCATAACTCCAGTAAAATATATTCCACAATGCAAAAGAAAAGACAGCAACAAAAGTTGAGGAAGAAAAAATGTAAAGAATAAATAGTAAATATTCCACCTGGTATTTTTCATAAAAGTTTAATCAAAAAATAAAAAAATCAATATTTATAATTTAATTAGGAGAAATTTTAATAACAAGATTTAGAAAGCACATCCAATAGTAAGGTAAATTTAGTAGTCATTGATAGCCTCACACTCCAGAAAAAGAGTCCTTGGATTAATTGTACAATTGAAAAAAAAAGTCAATTATTTCTTGATCATTTAAGCTTTAGGCAATAAATTCATCTTAAAGATCAAAATAATGTGTAGAGAATGAGGTCAAGGCATGTTCTTCTTACCTTTCAAAGGGTCCCTACTTGTAGGAAAAATGTAATCTCAGCTACAAGTAGATAGCAAAGGACATGAGGAAAAAATAAACATTTGCACTCCCAGGGTTCAACAGATGCCAGACAAGAGAAAACGGAAAGCAAGTGTATATCTTATTATTTTGTGATGAAAAGATTGAATTTCTATGCTGTGTTTAATTACATAGCATTTGCAGAAAAGACAGCTTATCTGCTTAGTGCAGGGAAGGGAACAAGAACAGATTTTAAGTGTCTCTTGGTCATTGTGTACTGTGCACCCTTTTATGAGAGCATATGCTTCATATCCTTTTTCTGAAATGTTGTACCTAAAATCATATTAAAATTAAGTCCCACGCTTGAGTTTATCAGTGTAAAAGTTTTTTTTTTTTTCTACCCAGTCAACTTTGTGCATATACTTTTGCTAACAAATGTGTTTCACATTTGACACAGCCGAAATATTTGAATTGTCATTTTTAATTGGGATAAATATTGATAAATTATATCCACATATCCTGATGAAATAAAAGGGGATGGATATTACAGAATGTATGATGCCTGCAGAGAGCTACTAAGTCAGCAATCACAGGATCTGCGATAACAATCTTCTAGGGTAGGAATGAAATTACAGATGTTTAGGGTCATTAAGTTCATGTCCTGAGGAAGCCTTTTGAGCTAGCATGGTAGATCATAAACAGGCACCTTATATTGAAAATCACTGCCAGCATAGGTTGGTGGTTCATGGGCTCACTTGCCCACCTGGAGACTGTCGGATAATACTATAAGGACTTTAATTCAGCTGTAAGGTACAGTGGAAAATTTACTGGTTTAGCTCTGACAGCTGGTGAAGCAACCTTCTCTCAATTATGCATCAAGGACCTAGATCCATATCTAATTGTCTAAAGCACTGGATGATAGCTTTGATTTAATAGGACATGGCAGTGGGTTACTTTCTTCTGAGATACCACCCCGCTCTAAATAAGTTAACAAGGAAAAGTAATAAAAATATAATATCATAAAATGTAATGTAATAAAGTATCAATGACAAAAATGTTTGAACTACTGATATGTCACAACTACAATCCCAAGCACATAGAAGAGACTATACTGCTGTGCCTGTACACTTTCCTATTCTCTGACAAATTTTAAAAAATATATTGTAAAACTGTATATTAAGTCATATCGTTAGATTCGCTGAAGGCTGGTATTGTAGTTGCCTTTTCCTTTCTGGGACAAATATCTGAGCAGATGTAGCTCATTCAAGGCTTATTTCAGGCTCACAGATTCCAGGGAAAGCTGCATCATATTGAAAAGTGCAGCTCACTTCAAACATCCACAGCAGAGAACAGCCAATACCAGCCAGCATGAACAGCCAGAGCTCAAAACTCCTAGTAGGGCTGGACTGAAAAACCTATGCACAGACACATGCCCCCCCAGCACAGCGCTGCCTGCTGAAGACTATATAGAAAGCTTAATTAAAAATACCTGGGGGCTGGAGAGATGGCTTAGCCATTAAGGCACTTGCGTGCAATGCCTAACGACCCCACCTAAGTTTGGTTCCCTAGTACCCACATAAAGCCAGATGCACCAGGTGGCACATGCATTTGTAATTCATTTGCAGTTGCTTAAAGCCCTGCCACACCCATTCTTTCTGTCTCTCTTCTCTTGAAAATAAGTAAAATATTTGACAAAGAACTGAAGAAAAAAATACCAGTGAACCTATGAGAAACATACGTTTACCTTCAAATCACAACAACTGAGAATTGTATATTGGAAAATTCAAATAACTCATGTTATACAATGAAGGAATCAAAGATAAAATGAATGCATATTCTTTTATATAATGTTAGTTGAGAATTTACATATAAATAAATATAATAAATATATTTGGACCAATAAATATATTTGGAATATATAAACATTATATTACTGCCCTTGGGATTTGTTATAAAATGATAAATACTTTAAAAATCTACGACTATTAAAACTTTTAATTTTTAAATTGTTACTAAATTTTTTTCTTTTAACTAGTCTTTAGTAATGTGCATGCCACTCTTATACCAATCTCCAATTAAACCTTGAACTTTTCAAAAAAGTTTATATAATTAAATCTATTTTTACATTTATATTTCAAACAGGACCACATTTCAGTGACATTCCCTGAAGAAATGTAATTTTTAGTAGCATAGCATAAATCCAAAGTGCACTACAGAACATTGGTCATTACCTCATACTTAATCACTCCAGGAGCAAAAAGGTAAGATTGCATTTTTTCACTTCCAGAAAGAAAAATTTTTTTTTTTTTTTTTACAAACAGAAAGTTTCTTTTTAAAGTAATGAGCGCAGGCTTTATTATTAAATATAAGAACATTTGCTTCTAGAAAATATTCAAGTATGGCTGGAGAGATGGCTTAGTGGTTAAGCAGTTGCCTGTGAATCCTAAGGACCTGGGTTTGAGGTTCGGTTCCCTAGTAGCCGCATAAGCCAGATGCTCAAGGTGGCGCACACATGGAGTTTGTCTGCAGTGGCTGGAGGCCCTGGTGAGCCCATTCTCTCTCACTCTGTCTCTTTCTCTCTCTGTCTGTTGCTCTCAAATAAAAAATAAAAATAAGGGCTGGAGAGATGGCTTAGCGGTTAAACGCTTGCCTATGAAGCCTAAGGACCCCGGTTCAAGGCTCGATTCTCCAGGACCCATGTAAGCCAGATGCACAAGGGGGTGCATGCATCTGGAGTTTATTTGCAGTGGCTGGAGGCCCTGGCGCACCCATTCTCTCTCTCTCTCTACCTGCCTATTTCTGTATCTCTTTCAAATAAATAAATAAATAAATAAAATATTTAAAAAATAAAAACAAAAACATAAAATATTCAAAAAAGTCATAAAACAGCAATGTCTCCTCGTTTCACAATTCCAGACCAGGTGAGAAGAAATTTCATAGGTTGGACTGATATACCCCAGAATGAGTATGCCACATCTTATAATCATTATCCCTGATGTTGTTGCCATTATTTATCAGCAGGAATGAATCTTCCAACTCTCTTCCCTGCTGTTCCAAAGAGGCATGGATTCTTTTCCTACCCACAATCATGTACTCCATCTGTTCTTTGGATCCTTCTGTTGCTGTGTCCTAAAAAAATTGTCCATCATGAAAAACCATAGCATGAAAATAAATATTACTTGATTTGCTCCTGAGTATTGCCAGTTTTTCATTCAGGTTCATAAGCATTTTCTGGTAGACTTGTTCAAACCTCTTCCTCTATACCCTCTCCTCCAGACTGGCTTTCTTTCAGTAGCTCAATCATGCCCTGCTTCTTCCCACCACAGGCCTTGTGATCTCAGGAGTTCATTTACTATGTAAAATGTAGATGAATCATGGGCACTTCTAATGGAATGCTACTCATCCTTTAGCCCAAGCATTGTTTATTTGGGAAATTTTAATAAGAGTATCTCATCAGAATGTATCACTTCTTACAAATTATGTTTTGTTCAAATTACTTCTTGTTCAAAGTGTTTCTCTCAGCCTTCATTCACAGATTCTTCTCCCTGGGTGCTGTTTGAATAAGGTATTCTTAACCAATAGCACTAAGACACATAAGCTCAAGGGTCTAGGGCCATGTGTGTTGGTACAGACCTATAATACTAAAGTGGAAGGTTGAGTCAGTGAGTTCCAAGCCAGCAGAGGTTACACTGTCAACCCAAACTTCATCAAAACAACAGGGAGCCACAAAGCAGGTGTTGTGACTTTTACTACTCACCTGTAATCTCCATTGTTGAGGCCTTACTTATGAACCTTCAGAATTATCTGGTATTGAAGAAAGAATAGTTTTAAACTTGGTAGACTGAATAAAAACGTATTAATTCAAAATATTTATATAAACCTGGATTTCTCCCAAGAATGATTCAACAAAACGTGAAAGTTTCACACTTAAAAGGTTAAAAGCAGTATTAAAATGCAAGGGATATTGTAAATCACAAAGCAAACATGTTCACTGTACTTTGGAGAATGATACAACACACCAAGAAAAGGAAAACATCTTAAAATGTCAGTGGAATAGCATTCATTTTTAATGCATTGCTTTTGATTTTTTGAAAGTAGAAATATACTACATATAACATTTCTGGAATCTCTGATTGGTATGCCATTATGAAATGCATTGTCTTATGCAACATAATCTATCAGAAATAACTCATCATAAGGTTTAAAGAGGTATACTGTGAGTCATGAAAGTTATGCATAATTTTCAACTGAATATTATTTTATGTAATATATGGCATTCTGATAATTGTTACCAAGCCTTTTTATATTTCCCCAATATTGTGCAGAGCCTCATATTAATATCAAATATTCTAAAAATAAGTTTTAACTACAGTCTTATAAGACTGTATAATATAAATTATAAATAATTATAAAAATATAAAATATTTTGAAAATAAAATATATTATGTCCTATTAAATTTAAATGGAAAATATCTAAATGATTTATTATTGCTTATTATAAATAGAATGAGATGAATAAGTTACTATAATCATAATCACAAAGCTAGAAGATACATTTTATGCTAAGTCATCCTTTGTAACTGTAAAATTATACCTACAACAGATACAGTTAGATTAACATAAACACTGAGGATGAACATTAAAATAATAATTGCAAGGTATTCAGTATATTGATTGCAAATGCTTGGCAGACTTTGAAATATCACTGAATTAAAAGAGTTTATATTTGCATTCTGTATTTGAGCATTTTCTCCCAATTTCATCTGCCATATCACTTCCTCTTTTTGATCATCATGGTATCTTTCAACAGAACCTGATAAGAACCTAAGGCTTTGTACTCTTTGTCACTCTTGCAGAAACAACCAGCAGAGGGAGGCAAATGAGAGTGCTCACAGTGAACACTCAAGGAGTTAGATCAATCTATTGTTCTCCAAAAGATTCTTCAAAGCACATCTTGTTATAATATTCCAAATGAAACATTTCAGTTTCATAGAGAGCCAACTGTTACAGCAGGAATATAGCCTCATTTAACAATACTAAACCCAGATGGTTATGAGTGAGTGGTCTCTGCTTTGTCACAGCTATAACCTTTATTTCACATTTTAATATTTTGTCCAATGGCAAATCCCAAAGAATGTATTTTTTTCTCTGAAGGCATGAAAAGTTGAATGCCTCACTTTTACCCACTGATCTACAAAGAAATATTGTTAAGCATCTTCTAACTGAAACAATACCATGCTACTTACTTATAATTCTGAAATATTGTGATCAAATCTACTTTGATATAATCCATGATTTATTAAAATAGTTTTCTAGGGCTGTAGAGATGGCTTAGCAGTTAAGGCGCCTGCCTGCTAAGCCTAAGAACCAGGTTCCAATCTCCAGGTCCCACATTTAGCCAGATGCACAGTGACGCAAGGGCGCAATGCCGCACTTGCCCACAAGGGGGCGCACACATCTGGATTTCATTCACAGCAGCTGAGAGACTGCTGGTGTGCCCATTCTCTATCTGTCTCCCTCTCCCTCTCTCTCTGTCTGTTTCTCTCTGTGTCTCTCTCCAAAAATAAAAATAAAATAAAATAATTTTCTAAAAATAAAAAAAAAAACCTCAAGTAGATTTTCTTCATCAATATAATTGGCACATTAAAATAAATATTAGCCAATCAAAATGTAAAACATGCAATAAAATGGTCTTTTTGTAAAGGAAAATATAAAAATTTTCATGTATAAATTTGGAATATATCATTAACCTATGTAATCTTAACACATGATTGGAAGCTCTTATAGTAAGTTTGGCCATTTTATTCAGAGTATCACATGAGCATTCCCTTGTTATTTGATTCTATTGATTACCTTCACCAGGTAGCTATAGCAACTAATTGACCAAATAGTGATAGCTATGCCTATGGTAATACCAATGGAATTATGTAAATCCCATAATAGAAATAGGGTGGGGAGGCCCCAGGACCCACCTGGAATTCCAATTATTACTCCCTCCTGTTCCCCTCTTGCTGCTGGTGAAGTTGTGAAATGGTGAAAATATAATTAGTAGAAGTTTAAGTGGAAATGGAGCTTAATGTTGTACATTCTTTGAGGTTATTGTATATAATGGAAAAGTACTTTGTGGAAATGCAACTAATTGGAGTTGTTTCTCAACCCTGTAAGTAACCCCCCACTTGTGCTCTGTAAGTAAGACCTCTCAACTCATTGGTTCACCAAAGTTAGACATTGCTAGAATCATTACTTTATCTGTATTCTGTGCCTATCTGAAGTGTGTTTGTCTCTACAGAGAAGGCCCTAGTGTGCCCATTCTATCTGTCTGCTTGTTTGTCTCTCTCTCCCAAATAAATAAAATTTTTAAAAAAGAAAATATTAATGAAAGAGTGAAATGTCATATTGTTGCCATCAATTTTAAATGATTACAGATTTTTTGAGCAGTTATTTATATTTGGCATTATGGAACAAGTATATGGAGATGTAATTCTAAATGTCATTTAATGACAATGTGACAAATTAAAAAACTATTAATATTATATCTCAGCTGAAATAATGACATTGATAATAGTTAGAACTATAAATAATACAGAAAACACTTATGTTCAGCTATAAAAGTCAGTTTGTCCTGTGAAGTTTTCAAGTTTGTCTTAAAACAAACAAATTATGGCACAGGTATTTGCCTAGTTGCCTAAAAGATGTGACCATGATGGTGTATGAGTATTGGAGGTAAAATATTGGTCCTATTCTGGGTCATTTTTATGATTTACTGTTTGCATTAAAGAGATAATTAACATATGTATTACACAGTTCTAAAAGTTTAGGTTGTTATTGAATGAATATCTTTTATAATGTTTTTTAGTTCTAAAATAATTTATACATTTCAAATGATTTCTAATACACTATGCAACTGTGACAGGGTTAATTGGGGAGTTACACAACTCCATATGTAAGCTCATGTATATTTTAACAAAGAACTGAGGAAACAAACAGAGAAAGATGATTTTTGTGAACCATTACATTTAGTCCATAATGTCCAGGAACCAAAAGGGGAGTAGTGGGTGCATCCATCCACATGGTCTAAGGGACCATGTAAAAGTCCATGGGCCTAGGGAAAAAGGGGGAAAAAAGAAATGTGAAAAGGGGATCTTCTAAAAGAGAGGCTTTGTGCTTTAAAAATTAAAAGACAAAAAACAAAATATCCTTTCCCACCCTAGCAGCAGTGAAGCTGCAGGTTGGGAAGGATTATAAACCTTACCCCTGGCTAGGACCTTAAGTGTTAGGGGATGAAAAGCCCAGGAACCTAAAGGAAGACTGAAACCCCCACTGGGTTCCAAAGGGGCTTTTAAGTTTTTTTTTGTTTTGTTTTTATTTTATTTTATTTATTTATTTATTTATTTATTTTTGAGGGAGACAGAGAGAGAAAGAGAGCGAGATATAGTGAATGGTCTTGCAGAACCTGTAGCTGCTGCAATGAACTCCAGACGCATGCACCACCTGTGCATCTGAATTACTTGGGTCTTGGGGAATTGATTCTGGGTCCTTTGGTTTTTCAGGCAAGCGCCTTAACTGCAAAGCCATCTCTCCAGCCCCAAAGTGGCTTTGTATTATGGGTCCAGGGCTGAATAGGGAAGAAGTCAGAACACCTGGGTGCAGCTTCCAGAAGAGGCTGGGCTTGAACTCCTTGTGTGCACCTGAGTAATTCCAGCTCTGTGGAAGCACTGCAGATAGCAGGGTGAGTGTGTAACATAAGCTGTCAGAATTCAGTTTCAGATTTCTCTTATGAGTCTTTTTCTAACTATCCCTCTCACAACCAAAACAACTACTCAGTTAACTGACTTTTTCCCAATAACCTATAGATAAACTTCACTCTTTGTTTCTCATTAAAATATTCTAGAAATTAAATTTCCTGAAAAGTCATCAGAATGGTGTCATCACTATTCCATATGGACATAGTCACGCTGAACAAGTAGATGGAACACTGATCAGCAACTCCTCCTTTTCTAGAAAAGAAACAGCATTAGGGGTATCACAGTGAGCCAATGCATAAGATGCAGATACATAAGATAAGTTGATAGATTTATTTAAAAATCAATGAACAAATTAACACTGACACTGAAATACAGAGCTGGCAAACAATGTGCTTGTATGAGTCATTCAGTGTATAGTGTCCCATGAGAGAAACATATTTTTAAGCACATGATAGCACAGATTATATACTTCATAGCAATATGTTATCCAATGATATCTGATTTTATTTCATAAAATCTATTGCAATCACAATCTTCTTTTTATTCAGGTAAGCACTAACAACTAACTACCTAACTGTAAGCTACACTCAAACTCAAGATCCCCTTGCTTCAAGCTGCTAAGTGCTGGTGTTACAGATATGAGCCACAATGCTTAGCTCATTACACAGTATTAAAATTTGGAGGAAATTAGGAAATTTAATAGTATAAAGATCAATAAAACTGATTAGGAGTTAGAACACTCAAAGATAATTTAAAAATTTGAATCACCAAATCTATTCCAAGACTCAAATGAGAGGTGACATCAGGAACTGAAATATGAAAATCTCCCCAGTTAATATTGATAGAACTCTTCTTAGCATTTGGATATTAGTAATGTTTTGATTTTTCATTTTAATTATAAAACATTTTTGTAATGTACAAAGTATCAAATATTTTACTATATTTAAATTATCTTAAATTATTCAAAATATATAAACTTTATCATTGCATAAAGCCAATTCAGTCTTGCATCTTTAATATGCAACATGCATTCCATTCCTCCTTTGTAAACTGAAATGATAAAGATGAATGAAACTTGAACCTTTATTAAGTGTTAAAATATCCTAATGCTATTATTACAAAATTCTGGAGTAGTTAAGGAGCTTAAACTTAGGTTTAATTTTTGTGAAAGACTATAAACCATTTAGAATCAAGCATAGAATATTATGCCCAATTGAACTAGAAACATAAATCATTGATAACTATCAAGATATCAAGATCAAAATGGACCATAGAAAATCCTTCCATATTCAGATTTCTAAAAAGTTTGTAGCACATGAGTTTCACTAACACATAGGTAAAAAAATATACATATGCATAAAAGTTGGTTATTTTGATAACTTATAGCAAGGAAAATACTAGAGGATATTTTTGTTTGTTTGTTTTTCTGAGGTAGGTTCTCACTCTAGCCTAGGCTGACCTGGAATTAACTATGTAGTCTCAGTATGTCCTTGAACTCACAGCAATCCTCCTACCTCTGCCTCCCGAGTGCTGGGATTAAAGGCAGGCATGCAAGAGATATATTTTTTTTCCTTTTAGATAAAGTATTCTTGGAAGAGTAATTAGAGAATCAGATGATAGAATGTTTCAGCCAATTTCTCACATTGTGTGTTACATTTTGGAATTGAACAGTCAAGAATAATGATAAGGAACCCCATTCAAAAGAATGATGATCCCATATGCAATCAGTAATCCTATGTCTTTTCATCATGTTATTATTTTTATGTACCTGTATTGTCCTCTGATGACTACTGTTTTAAAACAACCACTGCAAATTTCTTCTCATGTTTTATATTGTGTTTATATCAGGGACCAATATTGTGGACTATAATCATTAAAATAGTAGACCAATGGAATTTAAGTTTTTAACTTTTGATTGTCTAATGTATGAACTAAGCAATTCTTGATAAAAAATAGATGTTAAGTATTTGTCCTTTGCTTCTTGATGTAACAGGTAAGTGGAGATGCTGTGGTGAGTAAAAATCTATTCTAAGAGACATCCAAGTCCAGAGTACTCATTGTCTATACTTAAAGCAAATTCAATGCTGACCATTACTTTACTTATTTTGGTATAATTTACTGCTTCTGAGTAGATATCACTGATTTTGATGTTCAAAATTATTTCTACAGATTGCTCTCCTTAGTTATAAAGGCAATGTTGCTAGAACCTGGTAGAACCATAATGCCTTCATATGATTACTTATTTAATTAGTTTAGAGGTAAGTCATATATACCTTTATAATTATTTTCCTCAAATGTATCACCAATGCCCACTGTTAGGAGCCAAATAGAATGCATAGCCTGACATGAATAAATTAACTGTGAAACAATATTTGAAGCAGCAAGCTTTCTACTGACCCAAAGATATGAAATTAATACCTTCAGAGAATCATGTACTTAGAATTGGACAGAAAGCAATGCTGTCAAAAAGGCAACTAAAGGACTTCAAGCCATGAGACATGCTATGTTTCTTAGCTTATGCATTTCTCTTGATTAAAGACAGAAAATATTTTTTACCATTTTTTCTTTATTAGTTATGTACATACTCAGTGTGTAAACAGCACATGTTGGTACCATCCTTACCCTCATCCCTGTCTTCCCCCTCCAAAGGGACCCTCCTAGTTGGGGATGCCAGTTTATCCCCATGGGAATTGTGGGTCCTGCATTGTGGGATAGCCATCAGTTACGAGGCAATGTCTCTGTGCTTACTGTTTCAACTTGTGGCTCTAACAATCTTTCTGTCCCATCTTCTGCAAATTTCTCTGGGCCATGTTAGGTTTATTTCAGGTCTGTTTCAGTGATGAGGTCTTTGTGTCCCTGGATCTCTGGTCTGGTAGGAGTTGAGTGTTCTCTCTGTCTATCTCCTTCACCCTTTTGTTGGTACCAGGTTCACCAAGAAAGCAGCACTCTTGCTCATTTTCCCCATTGCTCTATGGTTTCAGCTGGGGCCCTAGTGAGAAATATCACTTGAATATCACTCTGATTTAATAACTTGACCTTCAATAATATGCACATGAAATAAAAATAAAATTAATAGTTTCTAGCTCTTAAAGAAGAACCTATTTTTTCTATAATGTAATTCCTCTAACTTTAAGTGATTCGATATAGTAGTATTCAGCCTACAGTAATTAAACAAAAAGATATACATTATTTCCATTGATAACTCAGAATTGAGAAGTGGGCAGAAATCTTAAATGATGGAAGAATTTTATAACTCATATGGCTCCCTTTATTCTAATGTAAAGTCATTCTTAACATCTCACCGATACATTAAATTGTTCATGCTCATTAAACTTATGACTCAGTGTCCTTCCATTTTGTGTCTTAAGGACCTATAGTTCTAAGTGAAAATTGGAAAGTGAAAATACAGAAAATGTCATCCTTTGCATGAAATACCCAACATTTTTCTTTGTGAAGTGAATGTAAATGCATGTATTTCTCCCTGCATTTGCTGAACTGAGCTGTGACAAGTCCAGGACATTGCTTTCAGCATTCTTAAACATGGATTCTCAGCTCTGTCTTGGAAAAGCTGTTTTTTTTTTTTTTTTTTTTTAACCTACTAAATTTGGATCATTTGAGCAGCTCACATAAAAGATGCCTGTTTACTGACCTAGTTAAATGACATGTGTACTTTTGTAGAAACAAATGATAATCCCTCTTCCACATACTGAGACACATACCTTATCAGATCTGTCAATCAAAAGAGATGAAACATTCTATATTGTCCTTTCCACATAGCTTGAAAAAAAATGCAAATAACAAAATCTCTTTCTTCACACATTGGACATCTTATCAATCCAAGTGTTGTCAAGAATTAACATGATGAATCACCTGCTTTAAAATACAGAAACAAAAGTTAAAAGCAATAGGCAAAAATGTTGTAATCATCACTATATATATTAGATAAATAGAGAAAAATAGAGATAGACAATCTAGCTAGGGATTGTATAAACACTTATCATTTATGCCCTGGTATGCATTTTAAGAAGAAATGTTCTTGCAATAATTTAATTTAACTTAATTGATCCACTTAAAAAAAAACTTTACCTTTTTAATTAAATAGAAACTTAGTATGGACAGATCATGTGTTGGTACCATCATTTCCTTCCTCCCGGCCTCCACTCCACTAAGGGCCCTCCTCAGTGGGATTTCTGGTATTAACCACGGAGTTGTGGGTTATGAGTTGTGAGAGCAGAAGTTAGTCATTGAAGGAAGGGGTGGGAGGCAACGTCTCTCTATATTCCCTCCAACCCTGTGGCTCTTACAATCCATTGCACCCCCTCTTCCACAAAATCCCTGAACCTTGATGGGAATGATTTTAGTCTAATTTGATATTGAGCTCTCAGCAGCTTTGGTATTTCTGCTCTGGTACATTTTGACTACCCTTAGTGTCTATCTCCATCATCCTGGCAAATGTTGTCAGGCTGTCCATGGAGGCAGCACTCTTGCTCATCTCATCAATTCCTATGTAGATTCACCTGGGCCCTAGCTTCCATGCTGAGGTGGTTAATGTCCTGCCAGGGAGTAAACTATTCTTGTCCTGATAGATTTTGATTGTCCTTATTTATCACTGCTTCCTGAAAAATAAAAACAGATTCTCCAATGGAGAGTGAGATCAGGATGGATGAAAGGGAAAAATCAGTGTTAATTTACAGAGACTTTGATGGGTGTAGCTTCACTTTAGTTCAAAGACTAGTGGGAGCTTCTTATGGGAATCCATAATCTTGGTCTCCATAGGATTGCACTTGGTTCCTACTTCCAGCTATGGGTTCTTTTGAATTGAGCAGATATCTTAGCCAATCAGAGAGCCATTGGTTACCTACTGTATTAGTCAGGGTTCTCTAGAGAAACAGAATGGATAGAATGAATTATATTAAAAGGGAATTTATTGGATTAGCTTACACAGTCCAGCAATAGCAGGTTGTAGGTCCGAGAGTCAAGCAACCCAGTAGCTGCTCAGGCCACGAGGCTGGAGGCCTCGGCAGTCCCAATCCGGCACTGAAGACCTGGAGGCTTCCTGGAGAGACGCTGTTCTTCAGTCCACCCTGGTCTTCAGTCCACACTGGAGAGCAGCAACACCAAGCAGCAAGTACCAAGTGGAAAACACCAAGCACTCAGTGGCAAGGAGCGAGCAGCACCGGCAGCCAGGTGGGAAAGAGAGAGCCTTCCTTCCAAGAACTTCTTTTTATCAACCAGCCCGCTCCTCCAAGAGGGGCCGCCCACTCTGGGCCGCCCACTCTGGGGGAAGGCTTATCCCTGGGGGAAGGATTATTCCTTTTGTTAATCCTTCCTACAGGCAACCTCAGAGACACACTTATGAGGAATGTCTGTGGATTCCTAAACAAGTCAAGTTGACACAAACTTAACCATCACACCTACCTAGGGTGTGTTCCACTATTGCACAGATGTGTACATCTTGTGAAGCTGGTTACTTTCATATATCAGGGTTCTTTGATTGCTCACTCAGTTGGTCACCATTTTAACCCAGCAGCTCATGTAGTGCTTTCCATAACTATACAGGCAAACCATCTGGGAACTGGCTTCCTTTCAGGTTCAGCAGGATCTCTGGATGTTCTGTATCTTCAGCAATAGGGTCTTACCATTTGCTTCAGGAAGGTAATAAAGTGCTTTAATAGAAACCTTTTTTGTTTTAGGGACCTCATAGGTTTTTCCAATCAATACTCATTGTGGGTTTTAATTGATTTATAGTACTGGAAGTTATAAGCAAGAGCCAAATGTTTTTGGGTTAGGATTCATTTCAACCTCTTCAGAGTCCTTCTTATGAGATGATCCCTCCATGCTGTTATTGAGGGTTATATCTTTAATTTGCTGTCCTGGAGGAAGGCTTCTATGGTACCAATTCATCCCACTTATCTGTCCAACCAGTTGTCAGGTACACATGAAGCTCAAGCTGTTCCAGTTTAGGTGCCACAGATGTGGGTGAACATGTACCATTTGTTTTCTGAGCTTATGTGAGTTCACTTAGTCCATCCATTTTCCTCCAAATTTCATTATATCATTTTCATTACTGATGAGTAGAATGCCATTGTGTATATGAACCACATCTTCATTATCCATGCATCAAATAATGGACCTCTGAATTTCTTCCAGTTGCTAGGTATTGTGAATTAAGCAGCAATAAATATGGTTGAGCAAATATCTCTGCAGTGAAGAATGAAGATTTTCGGGTACATGCCCAGCAGAGGAATGGTTGGATCAGTCAGTAGCTCTATTTTCACCTTTTTCAAGATTCTCCATATTAATTTCCATAGTGGTTGTACAAAATTGCATTCCCACCAAAAATGAATGAAGGTTCCTCTTTCCCCACAACCTTAACAACATTTATTGTCTTTTGATTTTTTAATGATTGCCATTTTTTAGGGTGAAAGTGTACACTCATAGTTGTTTTCTTTTCTTTTTTTTTAAATTTGTCACTTAATGTTTTCTTAGGTGGGTTTTAGTCATTTGTATTTCTTTCTTTGGGAATTCCCAATTCAGTTCTCCTTTTATTTGTGTATGGATTATTTGATTTTTATTGCTTATTGTTTAATTTATTTTTATTAGATATGGATATACTTAGTATGTAAACAACACATGTTGGCACCACCCTTCCCTCATCCCTGACCCATTTCTGAAAAGGTCCTTCTCAATGGGGATGCAGGTCAACCCCATGGGGATTGTGGGTCATGCATTGTCTGGGCAGCAGTCAGTTTTTTGGGGGGAGGCAATGTCTCTGTGAATAATGTCCAAACTTGTGGCTCTAACAATCTTTCTGACCCCCTCTTCCACAAAATTTCCTGAGCCATGTTGGGTGTATTTTAAGTCTACTTCAGTGATGGGCTCTTACGAGCCTTTGGATATCTCTTTTGGTAGGTGTTGAGTGTCCTCAGTGCCTATCTCCCTCACCCTTGTGCCGATCAGATTCACTGAGAAAGCAGCACTCTTGCTAATTTCCCTAATTGCTCTGTGTTTTCAGCTGGGGCCAAGGTGAAGTGCACTGGTTGGTTTATCTCCTCAGGTCCTGCTTCCATTTGAAAAAAAGAAGCAGATCTCCATGGAGAGTGAAGTCAGCACTGGTTAAATAAGATAACCATTATTAATTTAAAGAGAATTTAAAGGGTGTAGACCCTCTTATAGCCCAAGCTTAGTGGGAGCTTGACATTGGAAAGCAAAATCATTATCTGGATATAATTCTGGCTTGTTTCCCAGTTCTAGATATAGTTTCCTTTCTACTGAGTGGATCTGTTAGCCAATCAAAGAGCAGTTGGTTACCCACCATGACTGTGTACCACTATTGCACTTGTGTGAGCATCACATCTGGTTGTTTGCTTCTGAGTCTCTTAGACTTTGAATTTCTCAGACAGATGTTGGCCACTTTCCCCTGGTAGCTCATGTAGCACCTTCTAGCACTAGATGGGCTAACTGTCTGGGGCTCTGATAAAAGTCTGTTTTGTTTGTTTTGGGAGACCTTGAAGGTCTCTCCAATCAACAGCTCATTGTAGTTGTTAACTGCATCTTGGTACAGGGAATTACAGGACAATACCAAGGGAAAAAAAAAAAAAGTAAAAGACAGAAAAAAAAAAAAAAAAAACAGAAATTTAAGTTTCGATTTCATCTCACCTTCTTCAACGCTCTTCAATTCGGGTGTTCCCCCTAAGGTCATGTTGAGGTGACAGTCCTACTCCTGGGGGTTCCGGGCACAGGAGTAGCTGGGGAAAGCAGGTCTTGGAGCAGGTGAGTACAGAGGTTAATTAACCACCTGGGAGACAGTCTGATGAATAGCATTCATTTATACAAATGGGAGTGGGTTTATAAACACTTGAGAAAGTTTGAGAAGGCACATACAGATCATAAGGTAATTGGATATATAGGTTTATGGGTTGTTATCTAACTGGCTGGTGTAGGAAGGCAGAAATTGTGAGACATTACAAGGGAGATAATAGAAGTGTCAGAAAAGCTACAGACTTCAGCCTCATATTGGATAGCTGTAGCTGCAGGGAGAATATTTACTACCATATAAGGGTCTCTTAGGCAATTGGCCACAAGGACAGTAACTGTGCGGGGGGTAGAACCTTAGGCTATGGAATGCTCAGGTGCTCTGGTATAGTGGGGAGTGCCCGTAAGTTCCATTTCCTCTGGGTGAAGATGAGGTACACTATGACCTTGAGAGAAGGGAGGGCCAGCTCTGGCACCAGAGTAGGTTTCGTGATGATAAGGCTGGCTGCAGCACCCACAGCCCAAGGTCCCCAGCCATGTCCAACAGCCCAGGTCAGCTTACTCATAGTCACAGCCCATGTTTAGCAATACCCGACATTGAGGGTTCGACCTTTTAGTCTAACTTCCAGGTTATAGGTTTCTATGGTACCAGATCAATTTGGTTTAGTTTTGTGTCTCTCCCCCCACCCCCGGATAATTGGTGGTTATCCAATTTGTTGAGCCCATTTATTGTAGATGCTATCTTTTCTCCAGTCTACACTTTTGGTTCCTTTGGCAAAGATCAAGTAGCTGTAATTACTTGAACTAAGTACTTGGTCATCAATTCTGTTCCATTGGTCTATATGTCCCCTTTTATGCCAGTACCATGTTGTTTTTGTTAATGTGGTTTTGTAGCATAGCTTTAGATTGGGTATGTACATACTTCTAGATGTGTTTATTTTGCTGAAGATATTTTTGGACCTTCTGTGTGTAAATTTTGGGTTAATTTTTTAGATTATTAATTGTATCCCTCTGAAAAATGATGGTAGGATTTTTATTGGTAGTTGAATCTGTATATTGCTTTTGGAAAAATTGCCATTTTCACAATATTGATACTACCTATTTAGGAACATCAAAGGTCCTTTGTCTTCTCATGTCCCCCTCAATTTCTTTCTTGATTGTTTTCATGTTTTCATTGTGTAGGTCTTTCACTTCCTTGGTTAATATTATTTCAAGGTATATTAGATTTGTTTGTGTTGTTGTTTTTGCTATTGAAAACAGGAGAGCTTTGCTATTTTTTTTCTTTGTATATTTGTCTTTTGTATATAAGACAGCTACTGATTTTTGTGTGTTGGTCTTGTATCCTGCCACTTTTATGAAGAAATTTATCACCTTTAGAAGTTTTATGGTACACTGGTCTATATTTCTGTTTTTCTGTCAGTACCATGCTGTTTTTATTACAATGGCTTTGTAGTATAGCTTTATATCAGGTGTGTTGATGCCTCCAGAGGAGTTTCTTTTGCTGAGTATATGCTTGGATATCTGAGGCCTTCTGCCTTTCCATATGAATTTTGAGATAGTTTTTTCTATCTCAATGAAGAAAGAAGTTGGGATTTTTGTTGGCATTACATTAAATCTATATAGTGCTTTTGGTAAGATTGCCATTTTCATGATGTTAATTCTACCTATCCAGGAGCATAGGAGGTCTTTCCATTTTCGTAGGAGCTCCTCAATTTCTTTCTTGAGTGTTTTTGTGTTTTGTGTTTTCATTGTATAGGTCTTTCACTTCCTTGGTTAATGTTATTCCAAGGTATTTTATTTTCTTTGTTATTATTGAAAATGGGACAATGTTAGTTATTTCTTTTTCTGTATATTTGTCTTTTGCATACAGAAAGGCTACTGATTTCTGTGCATTGATCTTATATTCTGCTACTTTGCTGAAGGTGCTAATCACCTTTAAGAGTTTTGAGATGGAGGTTCTTGGGTCTCTTATGTATAGATTCATGTCATCTGCAAATAGGGCTAACTTAACTTCTTCCTTTCCAATTTGAATCCCTTTGATTTCTTTCTCCTGTCTTATTGCTTGACCTAATACTTCTAGCACTATATTTAAGAGCAGAGGTGAGAGTGGACACCCCTGCCTTGTTCCTGATCTCAATGAGAATTCCTTCAGTCTCTCCCCATTAAGAATTACTTGGGCTTTAGGAGCTTTATATATAGCCTTTTTTATGTTGAGATATGGGCCATCCATGCCTAGTCTCTCCAATGTTTTGATCATGAAGTAATGATGCATTGTTGCCAAAGGCCTTTTCTGCATCTAATGAAATGATCATGTGGTTTTTGTGTTTAAGCTTATTTATGTGGTGTATTAAATTGACAGATTTCAGTATGTTGAACCACCCCTGCATTCCAGGGATGAAGCCTATTTGATCAAGGTGGATAATGCTTTTGATGTACTGTTGAATTTGGTTTGCAAGGTTTTTGTTCACAATTTTTGCATCTATGTTTATCAGGGAAATGGGCCTATAATTTTTCTGTATTCTGGCATCTCTGCCTGGTTTTAGAGTTAGGGTGATAATAGCTTCATAGAAGGAGTTAGGGATCTCTCCCTGTTCTCTGATTGTGTGGTACAGTCTTTTGGATCACTTATGTATAGGATCATGTCATCAGCTGGAGCCTCCTAGACCATGGGACAACAACAATGTTTTCCCTTTGTAATTCAGTTTCTTTGACTATCACTTTTTTCATTGTGTGTGGGGGGGTGCATTGGATTGCATGCGTATTTATATGTGAATGGGTGCATGTGTGAGGTGCAAGGACTTCTGTATGTATTTGTGTTTACATGTTAAGGCAAGAGACCATCATTGAGTGTGTTCATCAATCATTTTTCACCTTACTGTCAAAGACAGGGTCTGAGACTTGAGTCTAGAGCTTAGAAGTTGAGCTAGATGAGGAAGCTTTAGGATCCATCTCCACCTTGTAAGCACTGGAATTTCTGACATGGTTCCCCACATCTAGCATTTTATATGGGTGCTGGAAATCTAAAGTCAAATCCACAAGAATGGTTTACTTTTCCCTCTGCCATCTCTATAGCCCTGGGAAATTTTTAAAATAGTAATGTAAATCTAACTTATATGCAACTCATACAATAGCCTTTTATAAGCTGTTTTATTTTTTTTTAATCATGACTATTTTATGAGCAAACAGAAGAAGACTACTTAGAGATTTAATAGAACCAGACATATTATAATTCCTCAGTAATAAACTCATTCTTCTGACAACCCCAAAGTGTTCATATATATTTTTTTACAAAAGGTCAAGGATTGACATATAATTAAATGGTCCTTTCAAATTAAATTTAGAAAAAAATGATAAAACATACTGGTTACAGTATTAAGTCCTAAAGTTTCTCTTTAGTATTCCCTAAGAAATATTATATTTAGTCATAATAAAACTCACTTTCATTTCAGTTTTTTTTTTTTTTTTTTTTTTTTTTTGAGGTAGGGTTTTGCTGTAGCTCAGGCTGACCCGGAATTCATTATGAAGTCTCAGGGTGGCCTTGAACTCATAGAAATCCTCCTACCTCTGCCTCCCGAGTGCTGGGATTAAAGGCTTGCGCCACCATGCCTGGCTCATTTCAGGTTTTAATTTAACTGTTCTATTTCTTATCAACAGCCCTACATATTGCATTTCAGGACCTTCCTCTGCTTGAATAAATGTTTTCTTTCTGCTTATTTGGAAGCAAAAGATATGCACAACTATTTTGAACTTGAACAAATCTATTATTAGAAATGTTTATGTAATATAGAGAAAGTGGTTATTTGAGTAAATGTTTCTAGATAGCTAATCAATTTTTAGATTTATATACATTTAATCATCACAGTACTCTTCCATATTCATGGACTCAGAATTCTGGAAGGCTTGATATTGTTAACATATTTTTCAGATAATACTTATGTTATAAATTTCATGAATTGTGTTTTTAAGAATGGAAATGAATAAGAAATATAGTTGTCTACATCACAAGTGTTGTCATATATCTTGCCTTACTAAGAAACAAGTTGTTTCCAAGAAATATAATGTGATAAATGGGGAATGAGAAAAGAGAGGAGGTGTTTCAGTTTAAAACTTTGGAGCTCACAGCATGCACATATGTTCATTTTTTATAAACAGTCCTCTTTTTCTCATTCTATTTGTGGCTGTGGCATAAACTAACCTGTGTTATGTAATTAACCTACTGAGAAGTATCCCCAGTACATTGTCAAAGTATAGGTTCAATGTATTTTTATTGTCACAAAGGCTTGACTCTTCCAGTAATGCAAGTTTATCCTAGACCCAAGATACTGTGGTCTTTCTAGGGATCGTACTTGTGTCACCAAGCATACCTAGAAGAGAGCAACTTTTAACATCCACATTTGTATGCTTTGCATTTTAAGTCACTGCATCTTTACTCATCATATAAAATATCCTTCTTATCTAAAAAATAAGCTTTACCCTTCCTGTAACATAGTAACTATACCACTATCTATGATTTGGAAGTGTTCAGCATAAAATTATGTTTTAAAGACAATTATTAGTGCATATTAATTATGCAAAGTAATATGATCCATTCTGACATTTCATACATGCACACATATAATAAATTTTGTTCATATTCACATCCCATGACCCAGTTATGCCCTTTCTACTACCAATAATTCCTTTCCTCTTCTAGCCACCCTTTAATGTCATATCTTATTTCTTTTCTCACATCCCTTCTTTGTTTTCCCGTCCTTCCTTGCTGCCTTACCTTTTCTTTTCTTTTTCTTTTTCTTTTTCTTTTTCTTTTTCTTTTTTCTCTTTTCCTTTTTTTTTTTGTTTTTTTTCTTTCTTTTCGTTTTCTTTTGTAATCAAATGAGTTTTAGGGTTGCTTAGAGGAGAATGAGTGGTAAGGGAGTATTTTCAGAAGCATGGACATTTTTAGTGCCTATAACACTGAAGAAAATATCTCTCTTCCCCTACCCCAGCAAACATTAACAGTCTTTAGATCTTTCAGGAAGGATATAGGCTTATGCAACAATCCTCATTAGGTGTTTTTTAAATTTTTATTTATTTGAGAGAGAAGCATATATATGTGGAAAGAGAGAGAAAAAGGATGCATGTGTGCTTCAGGGCCTCCACACACTGCAAATGAACTCCAGATGCATGTGACACCTAATGTGTCTGGCTTACGTGGGTCCTAAGGAACTGAATCTGGGGTCTTATGTGGGTCATTAGGCTTTGCAGGCAAGCTCCTTAACCACTAAGCCATCTTTTCAGACCCTCTTTAGGTATTCTTTACTGTCTAAAATCTTCAGAAAGGGATAGGTCCTTCTTAGTCTCTTCCCCTCCCATGACTGAATTTTGATGGGGCCCACTCTTTTGTAGGTAAATGTGTTGATTACTACAGATGCTGTGAGTTTATGTATGCAATGTCATGTCATATATGGAAAAAGTGTCCCCCATCCAACATACTTCTCTCTAGCTCTTACATTCTTTCTACCCACTCTTTCACAATGGTCTCTGAGCCAAGCAGGTATTGATGTTGATCTCTATGTAGAGCTAAGCTTCTATCAGTCCAATATTCTCAACTCTTTGACAATGTATGATTCTCTACAGTTACTAATATCCACTGGAAAAACAAGGCTCACTGACCAAGGTGACAGCAGCACTAATCTATGGGCCTGAAAAGTGCATTTAGAAGTCAATTTGATGGTGGCATCATGCAGTGTTAGCAAAATAATAACAGAAGCTTTCCTGTAAGGGCTTATGTCCTCTCAATCCATGGGCATCTGGCCAGGTTTTCAGGCCTCAACTCTAATCAGAGAGCAGTTTGTTATCCCCATAATAAACTTGCCACTATTGGTCTAGTAATCATATTTTGTCTATTCAGTTGGTCATGTAGCTTACTGAATAAATTCTTGAGTAAATTCTTTCCCACCCCCAGCATAGAAACTTTAAGGGCTATGAGATTTAGCCAATAGGGATGAAGCTTCCAGCTCTTGTTCTAGCTTGATTTGTTTAAGTCCTGTGACCATAGCATATGGTGTCTTTAGCAGTATGGTCTGACCATCTCATTCTTACAGGCAATCAACAGTAGTAGACATGTCAAGTATTGTGCGGGGAGCCTGAGAAGCCTCCGTGGCCATCTACTCAGAGAAGTAGTGTATCCCTGAACTGAGATATTTGTTTAATGACCTGTGTTTTCTAAGGACAGCTTTATCAACCCCTGCAGAATACCTGTTTTGAACATAAAATTCTTTAAAGGCCTTTTAGATTAATTTTACTTACTCATTTTGTTTTTTCTTAACGTTGATTTTTAATTCCATTCTGATGAATTGTTAGAATGTTTTAATTCTAACAATAGCATAACATTTACTTACTTGAATTATATATGTTGGTTTTTATTGTGATTTTCATTGGAGAAAAATATTCTCAGTAATGATGATTCACAAGGGTAAAACTTCCATATATTATTATTTACATTTTTTGATAAAATTGAACAGTCAATTTTATGCCACTCTCCAAAGTTCCTCTGTAACCAATGTCCATGCCCTCTCCCTCCTCTGATCACTTTCTTTGTTGCTCTTGGAGGTTGTAGTGTAGGCTAACTCTTTTGAGACATCCCTCTTTCATTTTCTTTTGCCTTTATTTCACTCTGAAGATTTGGTGTTAGATAGTTTACTTGGTAAGGACAAATTTCCTACAAACAATGTTTATATATATTTTGCATAATCCAATATAATTTGAGACAAACAATTTAAGTTTCACTTCAACATCTGATAAATATTTTTAATATTATTGTTGTGATTAATTTTTGAAATGTGAAAAGAATGACTGAATAAAACTATGAGACATGGGTAACTAATTGTAGTTCTTAATAATATGCTACATACTAACTGTTAGCAAATGTTTTTATATACATTTACACCTCTGAACTCTGTCAGACTGTGAATATGATGTTCTGAGATTTCTACTTGAAATTCCATATTTTTCCAATGCAAACCTCATTTCCTTGTACATGTTTGTCTGTGCTTTCTCAGTTTATGAGGTCACAATAGCATCCATAGAGAATATGAAGCTGTTAATGTTGAACTTTTAATCTCAACTCCCATCTACACAATAAGCCTCTTCCTACTGTTTCTTGGTCACATACCCAGCCTAGTCTATGTATGAACTGTTTTCACATAACTCTAAGAAAAATCTGTCAGACATGCAACTCTAATTTCTTGCTTAAAACACCACAGAATTTTACTAAAATGACTTAATGTGATTTTCTTGACTTTCTATCATCTGGACTTCATTATCATTTCCATTCCTATATTCTCAATTATTTTATTGCTGTTACTCAAATTTGCTTTTGACTTTCCTTGACAAATCTTAAAGTTTTCAACATTTGGGACTTTCCCTCTCTCTCTCTCTCTCTCTCTCTCTCTCTCTCTATATATATATATATATATATATATATATATATATATATATATATATGTGTGTGTGTGTGTGTGTGTGTGTGTGTGTGTAATGTATGTATGATATATATTTATGTATATATATATATATATATATATATATATATATATATATATATAATTTTACATTCATGTTGGTGCCTTGGGTAGCTTCCTCCCTGTCATCCACCCTCCGAAGGGACTGTCCTCATTGGGGAATGTGGGTCATGCATTATGGGGGTAGCCAAAAATTATGGGGAAGAGGCAATGTCTTTGTGCATAATGACTCAACCTGTGGCTCTAACACTCTTTCCACTCCCTCTTCTGTGAATTTCCCTGAGCCCTGTTTGGTTCATTTTAGCTCTACTTCAGTGATAAGGTCTTGGGAGCCTCTGTGTCTCTGGATATCTGATTTAGTTGGAGTTGAGTGTTCTCTGTGTTTATCTCCTTCAGCCTTGTGCTGATGTCAGGTTCATCAAGAAAACTGCAGTCTTGCCCATTTCCCCTGTTACTCTATGGTTCCAGCTGGGGCTTGGTAATGTGCGATAGTCTGATCCTCCCCTCAGGTTCGGCATCCATTTGAAAAAGAGAAGCAATGGAACTCATAGCTGGAACTGGGAAACAAGTCAAAACCATGTCCAAAAAATGAGCCCATTCTCCAATATCAAGCTCCCACCAATTTTGGGCTATAAGAGGGACTACACATATAAAATTTTCTCTAAAATAACAATGGCCATCCCATCTATCTGGTGCTGACTTCTCTCTCAGTGGGAGAATTTGCTTCTCTCTTTCTTCCTTTAATATAATGTTTTCTCTGAATATTTCCCTCTATGTTTGTCATCCTTTTTCTTCCCATCACGAAAATGCCACACTTCCCATCAGCTCTAATAAATTTTGGAATAATCATGTAACATTGTTCTTTATAAAATGATGTATTTGTTTAAATTTCAAAAAAAAGACATTCAGAATATAAAAGAGACTAATGGAGTTGAGGGAGGGGATACGATGGAGAGTGGATTTGTGAAGGGGAAAGTGGGGGAAGGGAGGGAATTATCATGGTTTATTGTATGTATTTATGGAAGTTGTCAATTAAAAAAAAGTTTCAAAAGAGGGCTAGAGAGATGGCTTAATGGTTAAAGTGCTTGCCTGCAAAGTCTAAGGACTCAGGTTCAATTCCCCAGTACCCATGTAGGCCACATGCACAAAGTAGCTCATGTGTCTGGAGCTTGTTTGTAGTGACTGGAGGCCCTGGCATGCTCATTTTCATTCTGTTTCTCTTCTCTCTATCTCTCTCTGCTTGCAAATAATTAAATAAATATTAAAAGCAAAAAAAAAAAAAAAACACATTGCATTAATCTCTCTTCTTTGGCAAGTGTATATGTAGTATGTATGGAGATTTTGTGGAGAGGTTTATACAGATGTGTAACCTATTTACATTCAAGGAGAGGTCAGAACAAAACTTTGGTGTCCAATCGTATCACTCAACTGACTCATTTTCCTGAAAGAGACCCTCTCATTATAACTGAGATCTCTGTTTTTTGTCTAGGCTGGCTGGCTAAGGAGACCCAGCATTCTTCCTTTCTCTGCCTTCCTCAGTGATAGGGTGATATCATGCACGGTCATCATGGAGTGGCTTAAAATTTATTTGCAAGAGAGAAAGAGAGATAGAAATAGGGGGAAAAAAAAAAAAAGCACAGTGAGAGAATGGGTGTGCCAGGGCCTCTAGCCACTGCAAACAAATTCCAGATGCATGTACCACCATGTACATCTGGCTTATGTGGGTCCTAGGGAATTGAACCTTGGTCCTTAGGCTTTGCAGGCTAGCACCTTAACTGTTGAGCCATCTCTCCTTTCCTAACTACTTAAGAATGAATAGTGCTAATTTGGAGAAAAAGGATGAGACCTTGTAATTGAGAATGAAAGATAAACTACATTATGTCTAGTTATCTATACAACGGTATTCAGTAAATTGAATAAAATATATGTCAAGAAACCAGACAAATATTAATAATTATATTTTATTTTGCCATATATTAGAGGAAAATAATGGTACCTAGTGTTATGAAAGAATACTAATGTATTTGCTATTTAAATATTGGTCCTGGTCTTTGAGTATGAACAGACCACAGCCAACTATAAGAAACAAGTAACTAGTATAGAAAGAATGTGTAAAATGAAGAAAGCTTCTGGGGACTACAGTTATACTATCCCCATACTGGGTTTTCATAAATTTTATTTTTGCATTCATAGTATGTCTGAGCACTGACTGTAAACATAGCCACTGGTTCTATTCTTATATAACAATGTTAATTTATTACATTTGATACTTCCTGACTTATTTATTTATTCATTTATTTTAATTTGAGGAAGATATAGTTTTTGTGTGAGAGAGAATGGGTTCACCAAGGCCTCCTGCGACTACTAAAGCACTCCATACGCATGCACCATTTTCTGCATCTGGCTGAACATAAGTACTGGGGAACCAAACACAGGCATCTCTCCAGCCCACTTACTTATTTTCTGCTAAGAAAAGTTTCTACATCTGCCTGCGTTTGTGATGGTAACTGTTCTTTCTGATACTGTGAAGCATGAGAAACATGATTGTGTGAATTTACTTACTTATGTCAAAGTGGAAAATGGAATTATGTTTCCAAATGCATTGAGTTTATGAATCTCTTAAACATACAGATAAGCTTTAGTATCACAGCATTTACAAAGTGATGAGCACACACTGCTTCTGAGAAGAAGCAAATCATTCTGAGTCATCCTTTCCATTAAACTACTGAAATATCCACTTCATCATTGCTCATGCATGCCACACATCCTACACTCATCGTCTCCAACATGCGTCCATATGAAGCTTGCCTCTCCCACTCTGCTATAAGCAAACTTCCAATTGGCTGACTCTGGCAGTTATTTCCTTATAATGCTGCTTCAAATTTTTGTAACTATCATCCCTAGTGTTGAAAGACAAATGTGGACCAGAGAAAAATGTTGCAGAGTCTATTTAAGCAAACATTAATTTCTAGATGAAGAAGCATCAATATGGCACTGTTATGTCCTGGACTGAGAAAAGCTTTGAGAGAAGGCTAGTATGGAGTGAAGGAGAGGGAATAGTAGTCCCTTTTAAGGTAGGCATCCACTTTATTTGCTATGTAAAGTCCTTGCTTATACACCTTTAGTTTTAATTTTAATGTTTATTTACTATAGACACACACACACACACACACACAAAAACAGCTCAAGATAGTTTTCCTTTGCCTTTATACATCTAGCAGGAGTAAGGTTATGCAGGATGACATGGTTTAGTCAGTTTAGTCAGTTCAAGGATTTTTTTAGTTCGCTTTCCCTTTCAGTTTAACACCAAAAGTAGTGGGATCCCTAAAAACACAAACTCATGCATCTAATTCAATTCACTATGTCCATTTATACATTCCCTTAAAGTAGCCTTTCAGAAACATTTTATGGTCATTGGACAACATTTTCTTTAATGTTTAAACATTACCTTGAATTTTGAGAATACATTGAGATAATCCCAGATATTTTCTTTTATTATGCAATGCAACTATTGTATTCATTACTGCAGCCTTCTCTCAAAAATGTCTTTGGCAGGCTGGAGAGATGGCTTAGTGGTTAAGGCGCCTGCCTGCTAAGCCTAAGAATGCTGGTTCCAGTCTCCAGAGGTTCCAATCTCCAGGTCCCACGTTTAGCTAGATGCAAAGTGATGCAAGGGTGCAATGCCGCACTTGCCCACAATGGGGTGCATACACAGCAGCTGAGAATCTGCTGGCGCGCCCATCTCTGTCTCCCTCTCCCTCTCTGTCTGCCTCTCTCTGTGTCTCTCTCCAAAAATAAATAAAATAATTGAAAAAAAAGTCTTTGGCATATTTTCCCCTTTATCATTCAGATTTTCTCAGCTAGCACCACCAACATCGGTGGGCATTTTCATAATGTTATCAATCATTTCTGGACAACATTTTCTTCTCTGAACTGAGAATGTGACAGTGGATGAATGAGCACCTGATATGTAGGCCCTTACCAAGATAACTTGCTGATTCTTCAACTATTTTCTCTGCCCAAAACCTATCTTACTTTGTACTATGTCAATGATTTTAAATTTTGTGACATTAAAAAACCCAATAATAGAAACACAGCCTTTCACTTTTCTTTAACTGAACATTCTGTGTGGGTATTGGGGAACTGATCCTGGGACCTCGTGCATCACAGCAAGCACTTTAATGGATAGATAATCTATCTCTTCACCCCCTTTCTCACATATTTTAACATTTGCAAGTATTTGCGTAGCATTTCATGTCTAAAAGAGGCAACCATCTTCATTTAATTATTTCAATTACTCTCCTTGCTTTTCAATCAAATCTATAGATCCAACCTCAAGATGATATCACAAATCAATTTACTTTCCACTGTCTATACTGACACCATCCCAGTCTGGTCACACATCATGTCTAGACATCTTTTGCTGTCATTTATAAATGCTCTACCTTGACAGCTCTTGGAATGTCAACTCTTTCTCCACAATGGCTTTGGCTTTATCTTCATACCTCTGCCTCCATGGTGCTGGGATTAAAGGCATGCAACCACCATGCCTGCCTTTTATGATCTATTTAAAAAGGAAATACCTTATGACATTTCCTCTAATTAATACTCAAGAATGAATTTCCATTAAGTTAGTTTGGAAGGGATTCTTCTTTATGTTATAATATTCTCTTCGATGTAATGCTAATCTCACCTTATTCAGCATTCTTTGATTAAAAAAAATAGAGAATTTGAGGTTTATGGATGTTGAAAGACAATTTTCAATTGTCCTGTTAGGTTTCAACCCCAATTAGTATTTTTTAGTGTCAGGGTTTGCTTAACAACACAGAGGATAAATGTAATCTTTGCACACAGAACAAAATGACACACTTGTTTCCCATCTGTTCATTATAAGAGATGAAGTTTTCTACTCTCCATGGAAGTGTGGCCCTCTGTGCATTTGTTAGGTTACTGAGGCAGGGAGCTATGACTAATGCTGATAATGTTGCTACTGCTCTTATTTATTATTTTGAGCAATACATTGCTTGTTGCTTCTGATATAGGATCCATGGATCTCTTGTCAGCAATAGTGACACTGTTGAATGATAACCCATTAACCATCAATTGTATAATTGGGTCTTCACTTGAAAGAGAATATTATTTAGTATTGGCAGTAATTACTGAGTTTTTTTTCTTTTATCCAAACCATTTACCTATATTGATAAATGAGATTGAATACCAATATCTGTACTGATTTCATTTTTAAAACTCTCATAATCTCTACCCAATTGGGCCCACTTTTGTTCAAGGCACACACTTTTAGTCTGTACAGTGATCCTGGCCTTCATGTAAGATGTGAACATGAAATTCTCCGGAGATCTCTTACCAGATTATTACCTTGCCATGGAAACCCACTGTCATTTGTCATTTATTACTGAGTTTGCTCTGTTGCTTTCAGCATTACAAAAGAGAGGGAGAAAACAAAAGAATTACCCAAAGGAGTAGTCTGCATCACAAAAATTAGGACAGAGCATATTTCTTTCTGTAAGTGAAAAATATTCCTATGTGTTTAATATGCAATCAGAGAGTGTCCCTCTGGGAAGAATACAATTAAGATTCCATTAATATGCAAACGAAGTGTATCAGGGTGATAAGAATACCACTGAAAGCAGCAACCCCAGTCTCCTGAACTCTTCACATAAACTTGACTGGCCTAAATAGGCACTGTGTCAGAATCTCTGCTCTCTGCCAAATGCCCTGATTTGTACTCCTAAAACTAAGGGCAGTCTGACTCATGCCCTTTCCTGCTGGTTCATCTGCAAAAAGTATATTTTCTATGGATCTTCACAAGGCCTGCTTCATTTTCCCCTGCAAATCTCAGTTCAAATATCATCATCTCTGAGAGATCTTCTCTAAACCATGCTTCTAATTACATCTTTCCTTGTCATTTTCCTATCATGGCACATTCTAATGATCTTAACAATACTTTTACATTTCTCCCTTCATATTTATTTATTTTTGTGTTAACTATTTGTGATGGTTAAGGTGTTTTCAACTTGATCTGTTTAGTAATCCACAGAAATCCCTTTAGGGTGAGTCTCTGAGGTTGCTTCCAGGAAGGATTAACTGAAGGAAGAAGTCCTACAGCCAGAGTGAGCCCTCTCCCCAGAGCAGGTGGCCCCTCTCAGATGGGAACTTTATATAAGGAAGATCTGGGTAAAAAGAGCCCCTTCCTTCCACTTGGCGGTTGGAGCTGCTTTGCTTGCTGCCTGCCAGTGTGGATTTAAGACCAGCATCAACTGAAAACCCATGCAGATTAAAGACCAATGGCTCCTCGAGAAGCCTACAGGCCTTCAGTGCTGGATTGGGACTATTGAGGCATCTGGCCACATGGACTGAGCAGATACCAGGTTCCTGAAATCTTGGGTTCTTGGGCCTGCAACTGCTATTGGACTATCATAGGCTAATCCGATGAATTCCCTTTTTAATATAATTCATTCTAGCAGTTCGGTTCCTCTAGAGAACCCTAATATACTATTCATCTTCACTTTATTACTTTTTTTTTTTTTTTGGTTTTTCAAGGTAGGGTCTCACTCTAGCTCAGGTTGACCTATAATTCACTACATAGTCTCAGGGTGGCCTTGAACTCATAGCAATCCTCCTACCTCTGCCTCTTGAGTGCTGGGATTAAATGCATGCACCACTGCTTATTACTTTTAAGGAATGAAACCCTTCCACATTTTTATATCTATTTCACAGAAGGTCTTTTGAATATATATCATCCACTACTTGGTGAGTAAATAAATTGTCCTATGCCATCATGTGATTAGGGTAGTTTGACATTCTGATTCAATTAGTGAAATAAAGATATTGAAATATTTTATTGGGGTATTATCAATCTGGCAAGTCTTTACTTCTTAAGAATTTTGTTTTGTAAAGTTCATTTCTACATTTAAAAAAAAAGAGAGAGAGAAGAAAGCATCTGAGGGGAAGCCATCAATAAACATAATAAAAACACCAAAAGTTTCTTTGCTTTAGTGTCTTCTAAAACTAGTTTATGGTTCAGGATCATTCCTGTTAAATGCTAGATTCATATATGCTTAGATTTTTTTTTCATTTTATTTTTCTTTCTCAATGACAGGTAATGGAATAAAACTTTTAAGATATACAGAAACTATTGAGTAATGTAATTCATTTAATCTTTTACATAAACACAGGTATATGTTATACATTTTCTAACTGTTTAACTTATTTTCATATTAGACATACAAATAGACTAGTATGAGAAAAGTCAAGAATTTGACTAAAGACATACACAAATTCATATAATATTTATAAAATGTACATTTTATATAAATGCATGTTTGTAATTTGAAAAATTGACATGATTGACAAAGACCTCACTGGATTTCTCCATTCTTTGTTCATAAGTACTTTATCCTTCTACTAATATATTTCCCTGAAGTGTTGTTAATTTTGATAATAGCAAAATGCTACACTTTCTCTCCTTGTTTTTTTTAAATATTTTATTTATTTATATGCAAGCACAGAGAAACAGAGAGATTGATAAGGAAAGGGAGAGAAAGAGTGTCAGTGTGCCAGGACTTCTAGCCACTGCAAATAAACTCCAGATGCATGCACTGTTTTACTTATGTGGGTACTGGGGAATCAACTTCACCTCATTATGGCTTGTAGGCAAGTGCCTTAAACCACGGAGCCATGCCTCCAGCCCTCACTACTTATTTTTAAAGTACTCTATGTGTCCTTTATATGTATGCATTATCCTTAATGAGATTTTATTTAATATGTCTCCACAAATGAAGACCAAGAGATTAAATAACTTGACCCATTAGATTGATATCACTTAACAGGATTGGTATTTGAACATAAATCATTTGATTTTGAGGTTTTAAAGTAATGGTTTACCACTTTACCCTTATAGGAGCATCCCAATATCAGGATTTTAAGATACATGTGCCATGAAGAAGACTTATGTGAAAGTATTTAACTAATATTTGCTCAGCTTTGTGTGTGTGTGTATGTGGTGTGTGTGTGAGAGAGAGGGAGAGAGAGAGAGAGAGAGAGAGAAAGACACACAGAGAGAGAGAGAGAGAGAGAGAGAGAGAGCACTCGAGGTTAGGACAAAGGGAGAAACAGAATTTCAAAGCTCTTCTCAGATGTCATTATTTAATTCCCTAGGTGACTTTTCACAATTGTGGGTGAGTGACCCGGTTTGTACAGATCAACCATTGTTTGGAAACTACACACCAAAGGGCTCAAATTTTGACTAGAACAGTTTCTTATGATTATTTCTTGGGAAGTGTTCAGCTCTGTTCCAACAATAATCCATTCTCCTGGCAAGTGGGAAGCTAATGCTTGGTTCTGAAAGGGAAAGCTATGGATATTACACACAGAACTTGCCTTAGCATCATTGTGTATCATTTTATTTTTTTTTAAATTTTTATTATTTTATTTATTTTTGGAGAGAGACACAGAAAGAGACAGACAGAGAGGAAGAGGGAGACAGATAGAGATGGGTGCACCAGCAGTCTCTAAGCTGCTGTGAACGAAATCCAGATGTGTGCTCCCCCTTGTGGTCAAGTGTGGCATTGCGCCCATGATGCGTCACTGCATCTGGCTAAACGTGGGACCTGGAGATTGGAACCGGGTTCTTAGGCTTAGCAGGCAGGCGCCTTAATAGCTAAGCCATCTCTCCAGCCTTTATTTTTTAAATTTATTTATTTGATATGTATGTTTATGTGTGTGTGTAAACATGTAGGTATGTGTGTACCTATGCACATGTGAGGAGGACATTAGATATCTTCCTGTATTATTCTACCACCTTGTTTGCTCAATACAGGATATCTCCATGAAGCTTGTGATCCTTAATAATTTTTAAGGCAAACCCTACAGCATGGCCTTTTTTATGTGAGAGAGTGAGTGAGTGTGTGTGTGTGTGTGAGAGAGAGACAGACAGAGAGAGAGAGAGAGAGAGAGAGAGAGAGAGAGAGAGAGAGAATTGGCTTTCTAGGATCTCCAGCCACTGTAATTGAACTCCAGACGCATGCACCATCATGTGTGACCTGGCATCACCTTGTGTGTATGGCTTATATGGGATCTGAACAGTCCAACAATGGTCCTTAACTGCTAAGCAATCTCTCCAGCCCTGGGATCCATATTTTTATTGGACTGACAATACAATGAGCCCCAGAGAGCCGTCTGACTCTAAGCTCCACATCTGGAGTTACAGCTTAACTTCTAAAGAGTTCATATACAGAGATGTTGGAAGGGATGATTTATCATATGCAAATGATAGGCACAGGTGAGTTTGTGAGAGCAGGAAAAGCAGAGTCATGAGGAAGCAGAGAAGAAACTCAATAAGAAAAGGATGGTTTGGTTTCCTCAACACTTTCCATTCCCTCATCCAGCTATTTCTTCAGGATAACCCTGATATGACGTTATTGACTATGGGTTTCATTATCTCCACTTATGGGAATTTCCACTGTGCTTAAACTTACTCAATTGGTGTTTTCTGACAAAATTTATCAACTTTTCCATAGCAACTTGCCCTTTCCCCTTTAAATAAATGTTAAATGAGACTTAACATCCAAAACACTTTGAGAAATACGAATGAATATTGGAGATGGCATTCAGTGTAACTAGTGAGCTTTATTTAAAAGTGCATATTACAAATAACTCACCTGTTACTAATGTGGTTCCCTGGAAGGAAAGAAACCACATTTAGGAAAAGAAAAAAATATTCCTTAGAAACGTATTATGAATATATATATATATATATATATTTGTATTTATTTAATTTCCATTTCATTTATATCTATTTTAAAACAGTAGAAAATAACATACTTGTTTTGGCTTGTAGTAAAATGATTTCCTGAAGATATACAAACATAATTTGCTTTAGCAAGAAGAGTGTTAAGTGAAGCAGTCTATTTGCTGGTTCTTATTTTTCTTTTGGAAAATATTGTGTATGTTAGAAATCTATAATTTCAATAAAACCTTGTCATTATTGCCTATTTTGCAAGGGGTTCAACTATATTTATAACAACATGATCTATGCTGAGTACCATGTCAGAATGTCGGAGGCAAGATTGCTGTAAAACATGAATCCATTCTTGTACTTTTCGTTTTGGGCTTCCCTTTAAATGTATGATTTCATTACTATATAATTTATTTGAATAATATTTTAAGTAGAAAGAACTCAGTAATAACATCATAGTTTTACCCGGGAGCCTGTTCTGAAACAAAGTGGTGTGTATTTGTTCTTACATTACTCGGCAGCGTGATGGATGATGGCAATTACTGGAAAGAACAATATTAGTTTTACAGTTATTGTTATTAACTTAAAGTGCTAAGAATAAAATCCCATATTTCACTAGATACTCCAATCACTGCTGAATATGTGACAGAGGAACATTTTATAATCCCTGTATTTTACACTGGCTGCACAAGTAGATATTGGCAGAGTCAAATCATTTATATCTCCTTATTACCCGTGCGCAGAAGCCATTGAAAATATGGAGCTAGTGATGGATATTTTTGTGGCAGATGTTTTATTCTCTCCCACTGTATTAAATTTACCACACATTGATTCCATTGCAGTTTATTAAAGTTTCAGAAGGAGATTAGGAATAGAATAACAAGACATACAACTTGCTTACCCTTGTCTCCCACTGAGAAAGCTATCTATTTATTCATAGATTATGAATATCATAAATATGGAATATATATGTAGTCAGTAAATATTTAAGAAGGGAAGCTTAGTGCTTTCCTAAATTTTAGTCATGTGGACCAACTCTTATAAAATTTTCCTTTATCTATAAATAAGACATAGTCTGTTGTGGTCTGAATATTGGTGTATGCTTGTATTTACATTTTGAATTCTAAATTCCAACATGTGGCTACTAAAAGGTGTAAACTTTTAGGAAGCCATTAACCATGAGGGTAGAACTCATATGAATGACATAGTTTCCCCTGTAAAAGATGCCCAAGCAATCCGGTCAAACCTCCAACTGCAGGAGGCTGCAGTGAAGAGGACCAGGGAAAATAGGCCACTCACAAAACACAAAAGCTTGTGGTGACTTCATGGTGGATATTTGAGAAATAAACAGAAGTGGGAGAAATTCATTCTATTGTATAATACAAGTAATTACTCTACCATAAACAATGCTATCTTCTCTTGGATAAAAATATAGCATTCCTGAAGGTGGAGAGTTTGCTCAGCAGTTAATGGTCCTTGCAAAGCATGCCTGCCCAGGTTTGATTACCAGTACCCACATAAAGCAAGGCATATAAAATGGCAAAGGTATCTGCAGTTTATTTTCAATGGCAAGAGACTTGGTGTGATCATTAGCTCTCTTTTATCCTCTCCCTATCTCTTCTTGCAAATAAATAAATAAATTATTTGAAAATATTTTAAATATATAGCATTCCATTTTATAATTAGGTTGATTTCTATAAGAGCTAAAACTTTCTCAACTCAAGTCCTAGTCTACCAATCACTATGCAGCTTTGGGGTATGTCGTTTACTTCCTAAATTTTATTTCCCTGATGTATAAAATAAGGTAAACAAATGTTTCTACTTCACAGAATTATTTTGAATGAATTGTTGTTAGGACTTTGTCTCATTTCAGGAGCCATCTCTGAATCAAAATAATTTTCCACATCTAGTTTCCGTAACTTCCATAGATAAGCATCAACTCAACATTAAATAATTCTAATTAAATCTATTTTAAATGACTTCAAGCTATTGCTACTTATATTGATATTTCAGTCAGAAAATGAGCAGGAGAAAGAAATTGGACACGGCACAATATTGTAAAGCTGTGCAAAGGTTTGAAACAAAGGAGAGCTTTACATTCCTTTAGTCCCCTTTGAGCCCATTCTAATTTCTCACTCAACTCAAATTAGTCTCTGTTTCCTTTTGCACTAGTATAGAATGGGAAAAGGTCATATTTCCCTCTGAGCCTTTTTTTTTTTTTTTTTTTTTTTTTTTTTTTTTTTTTTTTTTTGGAGAGACAGAGAGAGAGGAAGAAGCAGAGAATGGGCACTCCAGTGCCTGTCAGCTGCTGGGAATGAACTCCAGATGCATGCACCCCCTTGTGCACATGTGCAACATTGTGTGCTGGAGTCACTTTTGGGTCTGGCTAAACGTGGGACCTGGATGTTTGAACAAGTGTTCTTAGGCTTCTCATGCAGGTGCCTTAACCACTAAGCCATCTCTCCATTCACCTCTAAGCTATTTTCCAGCTGTATGTAAAAAGTAAAAATTCTTTCTAAATTAAATTATATGCACACTTTTACTCTGGTAAATTAAAAAGAAAAGTTCATCCTAAAATGAAAAGACTTTCTTCTAGTCCAGATTGGGCACATGACATTGGGGCCAGAGAGACAGATGGTTATCTTGGAGCCATGACACTCACCGTTGAATGGGTCAATCATATTTGGCTATCTTCAGAATTTCTGTTAAATGAGAACAATTAGTGCCATCTCTACTGAAGATACTATTTATGGGGGCCAATGTTATAACTCAGACCAATGCCTAGCCCTCTTACATCTTTACAACTTGTACTTATTATTACACCAAATAAGGAGTGATTCACTGTATACAAATAATTCCTTTCTCTTGAAACATAAAATTAAATAGATTAATAATATAACTAGTTTTAATTTTCATCAGCTTTAAAATTTATTTTATGTCCTCTGAAAGAAGACTAGCATTAAGATAGAATTTAAGATTTAATACTTTGTATACAGCCTTTCATCATAGACCCCCCCGTAACTGCTTACCCTTGAGAAAATATGAAATTGTTATGTTTCATTGCAAAATCACTCATGCTGTATTTCTGCTGATGATTTTGTAATTTTTTATTTCTTTTTTCCCCTATAGATAAGAATGTAGGATTAAGATTAAGCACATGTTCAATGCATTCTTAATTCATTAAATTAGTTGATCAATATTTTGATTATATGAAAAATAATTAGTAAAATGCTCCTAATGTATGCTTGTATTAGGCATATCTTTTTTTTTTTTTTTTTTTTTTTTTTTTTTTTGGTTTTTCAAGGTAGGGTCTCACTCTGGTCCAGGCTGACCTCCTGGAATTAGCTATGTAGTCTCAGGGTGGCCTCGAACTCACAGCAATCCTCCTACCTCTGCCTCCCGAGTGCTGGGATCAAAGGCTTGCGCCACCACGCCCGGCTTTGTATTAGGCATATCTTAATAGCATCATTGTACTCTAACTTTTTAAGTGGGAAATAATGGTATCAAAGACCATCAATATGTTTGCAGTATGTAACTCTGATCTTTGTTAGGTTGGGATATCACAATGACATAATGAGTGAAATATAAAGGTTATATTTGATTCACAATCTAAAATGATAAAGCAAGCCGGGCGTGGTGGCGCACGCCTTTAATCCCAGCACTTGGGAGGCAGAGGTAGGAGGATCGCCGTGAGTTCGAGGCTACCCTGAGACTACATAGTGAATTGTAGGTCAGCCTGGACCGGAGTGAGACCCTACCTCAAAAAATCAATAATAATAATAATAATAATAATAATAATAAATAAAATAAATAAATAAATAATAAAAATTAAAATGATAAAGCATTAATACACTATTCATTGACCTTCAACTTGCAGATTGTCTAACTAGCTAATCATCTAAGGAAGGAGAAAGTATTTAAATTTTTACAATTTCATCAAATTGTCGATTTTTTCCTTATTTTTTTGTCTTTTATTGATCTTTTTTTCAGTGCTGAGGACGTAACCCAGTACTATGCAAGCACTCATCAAGTGAGCTACATCCCAAACACCAACTTTTCCATTTTTGTTTTGTAGAGTTTTGTGAAAAGGATTTCTATACTCCCTGAGTTATTTTTTTTTTTATTTTTTTTCTCAAATTTTTGTTTATTTTTATTTGAGAGAGAGAGAGAAAGAGAGAGAGAGAACGAGAGAGAGAATGGGTGCCCAGGGTCTCCAGCCACTGCAAACTAACTCCAGATACATGTGCCACATTGTGCATCTGGCTTAGGTGGGTCCTGGGGAATCGAACCTCAAACCAGGGTTCTTAGACTTTACAGGAAGTGTTTAACCATTAAGCCATCTCTCCAGCCCTCCCTGAGTTATTGTAAAAGTGATTCCAAACTACAAAACTATGAGAGAAATATTCAGTAACAGAGTATGGCATACTTAAGTAATTTGTACACCTATTTAAAACATAGATTCTATGTCTTTATTTGAAAATAAAAATGGATCAATGTTTCAGTACACTATTTGTCAGTATTTAATCAGAATTAAGTTCTGATATTGTGAGATTTAAAGCACATACTTTGGGGAAAATAGACATTATGAGCAAAATAACATTTTTTTAGGTGAGCAGTTTACAAAACAATATGAATCCTATTGATATGTTATTTCATATTTTCTCTGTGAGAAGTCCAGACATCTATAGTTAATTAGATTAAAATATAAATAATTCTAATAACAACAATATAGGTTTTCATGACAGCCATTTTTATCTTAAGTTGACTATAATATTTTATATTGAATGAGAAAAATGTATTGACTCCTAGAAATGTGACTTTGGAAGCATAAGGAAAACCTCTTTGAAATGGAAGTACATTTCTTGTGATATATATTTATACTAAATAGTTATCATTAGAGAAATATGGCCTTCATGACCAATGCAAGACAATAGTTTTATAATCTTTCCTGTACAAGATAATGTGTACCATGCCTAATTTTGACATCTACTGGAATCGAACTGTTTGCAAAAAGTGTAGAAAACATGCATATCTAAAATATCTACACTAATGGTCATGTCTCATAAAGGTATTCATGTTTCATTCTATAATTTAAACTAAAAATTGTAATTTTTTATCTGGATTCAATTCAGTGGACACTATTTTTTTTTTTTTTTTTAGGATAATGACAAAGTAGGTAGCAAAGACAGAGTATTTCTCAGTCCTGACAAGAGTTTATTTGGTAGAAAATTAAAGCATCAACTCTCTGGCATTTTCTTATTCAGTAGTTTCTTTATAACTCAATTTTAAATAAAATATACAGTATGTCTTTCATTTTGTTTTGTCACAAATTATTTTTTTTATATTTGCAATTTGTATAATCTGTTAACTTTTTTCATGTATAGACTTCTATATTATACTTCACATCCGTGTCCGTAGGTATTTGCTGAACTTAGAAAGCTCTATGGCCTGTTTCATTTGAGATCTTTTCCTATTGTTAACCTAATATATTCTCATTAAGGATTTCAAACTAGGAGCTAAGAAACTATTGAGTTAGCTATTTTCAGAGGGATTTTTTTAACTTACATTTCATACTTAGTCCCCACAGAATAGACTTCAGAATTACAAGAACAAGCATGCATTTATTGCTACTCTAAACCAATTACTAATTAATTCCATAAGGTACAGATGGATTTTTCTTTAGCATTATGTTTTCTGTGGAACTTTTGAAAGGTATGAACTGCAGATTTTTTTTAATACTATTTGTTTTTCTATATTTATGTTTTCCTAAATTCTGATGCAAAATTCTAAATTAAATTTAACAATAAAAGTTATTTTGTAAGAATCAACAATATTAAGGATAATGTATGTTTCTATAGTATTAAGCATGATATATATTTCTGAAAATGTATTCATTTTATATTTTATTGTTTTGGAGAGTACTTGAGTACTTGTGTTTCACTTATATTTGTTGATTTGTTTCTTTTTTATTTATTACAGAATATTTAATATGGATACATCATGTGTTGGTACCATCTTTCCCTTGTCCCTGGCACCATTCTGCTGGGCACCATCCTCAGTGGGTTTGCAGGTATTCCCCATGGAGCTCTGCATGATGCATTTTGGGAGCAGCAATAAGTTGTTGGGGGGATGCAGTGCCTCTTACAATCTTTCTGCCCCCACTTCCGCAAAATTTTCCCTGAGCCAAGGTGGGTGTGTCTTTTAAGTCTATTCCAGTTATGGGCTCTTAGGAGCCTTTGGATCTCTGCTTTAGTAGGTGTTGAGTATCCTCAGTGTCAGTCTCCTTCACCCTGGTGCTGAGTGTCAGACTTACCATTATTACTTATTTGAAAGATTATGAGGTCTGTTGAGGGGACTACAAAGTGGGCTCTGTGGATAAAGTGCTTGCTTTGCAAGCATGAGGATCCTTGGTGCCCACATCAAATCCTGGTGTGCTGGCTTGTACTTTTATTTATTTATTTATTTATTTATTTATTTATTTATTATTTATTTATTTTAGAGAGAGACACAGAGAGAGAGGGAGAGGAAGACAGACAGAGATGGGCGCGCCAGCAGTCTCTCAGCTGCTGTGAGTGAAATCCAGATGTGTGTGCCCCCTTGTGGGCAAGTGTGGCATTGTACCCTTGCGTCACTTTGCATCTGGCTAAACGTGGGACCTGGAGATTGGAACCGGGTTCTTAGGCTTAGCAGGCAGGCACCTTAACTGCTAAGCCATCTCTCCAGCCCTGTCTTGTACTTTTAATTCCTGTGCTGGGAAGGAGGAGCCAGGAGGATCCTGGTGATGGCAAATCAGTGAGGCTAGCAGAATCAGTGGGTTCTGTAAGAGAACCTACACTAGAAGGAGACACTTGATGGCATCCTATGAAGTGTACTCTCACACACCTATACACATGTACCTGCCGTACATAGAGCAAAATCTCTTCCCTTTTCAAGAAATTATGATTACAAAAATTATAATATGTACAAAACAGATAAAATTCAGTATTCTAAACATACAGACTACATCTATATTTCTTTTATAACTTGGGCTCTTGAATATAGTTAATAAATTTTATGATTTTACTTTTCTATTTTAATGCAAGATATAATTTTCACTTACCATTGGCACAAAAAACAATAACAATGAAAACTTAACATTTTCTATTTTTAATGTCAACAGCAATCTTGAATTACTTTAGCAATACATAAAGATCAGTGGATTGTTAGAGTTTGAAATTTGTTGATTTTTAATCTTCAGGGTTTTATTTTGGTATATATTGAGAATTTTTTCTGTGAATGCCTTTTACTTTTATTTAATTACTTATTTGAGAGAGAGAGAGAGAGAGAGAGAGAGAATGGGCACACCAGGGCCTCCAGCCCCTGCAAACGAAGTGCATCTGGCTAACATGGGTCCTGGGAAATCAAACTTGAGTCCCTTGGCTTTGCAGGCAAACATCTTGAGCACTAAGCCATCCCTCCAGCCCATGAATGCCTTTTATTTGTTTCACTTGCTCTCAGAATCCACATACATTTCAAAATAAATTTTATAAAGTTAGACTGTTAGACATGAACAGAAATGCAGCTAAGAAGATGGCTCAGTAGGTAAAGTATTTGTGGTACAAGTATGAGGACCTGAGTCCTATTTCCCAGTACTTATGTAAAATGCAACAGGGCAGTGCTCACCTTTAATCACTGTGGTGGAGAGGCTGACACAGGAGAACCTCTGAGGCCTGCTGGCTAGCTTGTCTATTCTAATTGGTGAGGTTTGGGTTCAGTTAAAGTCCCTGTGTCAATAAAATGAGGGAAAGAGCAGTGCAGAAAGGCAACTGTTTTATATCTCTGGCTTCCGCACACATGGGCCATAAATATGCCTTTGCAACTACATACAAACATGCACCTACATTCCTATGAACATAACTGGACACATGTGTGCACACCAGACACACAAGAAATTAAAAAATAAAATGAATGGATAAAAGTGAAAGCTGAAACATTGAAATTTTGCTGGGAATCATTCACCTACACCTGTTAATTCTGTTTTGAACAGAAATGGTTGATAAAAAAGTGGTCTTTAAATATTGCTAAGGTGCAGTTGGTTGACAAACTTCATGACACAAATAGGAAGAAAGTACTTTATGACTGTTTGTGTGGCAATTTGTCTAATGGATTTTTATTCATATATAATGCCCTCATGTTAAAAAAATCTATTACTTATGAAAAGCTACTGTTATTAAAACTATTAGAAATTTGATGGATAACAAACAAAACATATTTGTTGTATGAATATTGATAAGTGCCCATTTATATTTAATGGTTATTTTAAAGTTTATAAATTAAATATTTTTAAATAAAATGTTTTATACAAATGAAATCTCACCAATCATATGATTCTTTCAATTTCCAGTAAATTTTACCTTCACTCTTTTAAATGATCTGCTTTAGATCATTAGACTTTAAATGTAGATAATTCTTATACTGGCTTTATGTAAACTTTAATTTTTATATCAAAGACAAACGATTTCCATTGTATATTGTGAAACAGGCAGCTTCAGATCATTTATTCTCATTAGAGTTTGTACACTCTGAAGAATTAGTCAAATCAGGACTAATGTTGCAGAAATTATTACAACAAACTGAATATGTTAGTCATCTTGTCTTTACTTTACTCAGTACCAGGATGCCCATCCTGTAGCACGCTACTAGTCTATCATCTCATACCACTGAGCAATTACCTCAAACTTGGCCAGACATAGAATATTAGTTTCCTCCACATCAAATTTAAATAAAGACTGCAAAGGGGTTAACAGGTTTCTTGTTTTGAGCAGGTTTCAGTTCCAATATCATCAGCAGAGGGCAGGCTTGCATCACACATTACATGCATTTAAAACGGATTATTTGCTTTAGTCCTGTGAATATTCTCTGATAGGGCTTTTGCTCATCTTGTGTAATAAGAAACATGCAATATAGGTTTTAGAATTTTCTGTAATCATAATTATTTGTTGAAGGTTCTTCGGAGCTACATAACTTGAAATAATCTTGGTTATATTTATATTTTTTGTTGTTATTTGATATGTTAAGAAATCCATCAGAAGAACATTGGCAATCAAAAAATAATACAATTTTAATTTAATAATAACAATTAAAAATAAATGGCAAGGAAGAAAATACTTCAGATTTAGTGTAAAATTAATGAGCAAGCTTTATTTGATAAGCTTTCTATAAGATCTATACAAAATCTATATTTTGTTGCTGCTCACTTATTTACTAACACTAACATACACTTGGAAGACTTGATGAAGAAAACATTTCTATTTGATGTTTGTGACATACAGTATTATCACTTGGTAAGGTAGAGCATATCACATGAAATATCTTTTAACAATGTGACAAAATAGCCTGCCATTCAGTCATAACATATACAGAATATATATAGCAAATCATATCCATCTAGATTAAATTCATGTATACTACAGCTTATTTAAAATAAATTTAATTTTCTTCATATACTTTTGCATTTTGTATGGACTAATAGTCTGAAAGGGTAAATTCAGTAACACAATCATATACCACATGAAAGTCAGGAAACAGCACACTTGTGTCTCTTTTTTTTAATCATTTGTAAACTATTTGAGTTTGAGAATAGCCTAAATAGATATTCAAAGACATGAGCACAGCCAGGTATATTTACTGTAGACAACAATAATACAGTCTAAATTGCTGTAGGTCAATATTATGACCAAAGAAGAAGCTGTAAATCATATATACATATACACATACATACATGCATACATACATACGTGTGTGTGTGTGTGTGTGTGTGTGTGTGTGTGTTGTATTCAGGTGAGCTTCTTTAGCTTGTAAGATAAGAATATGGTGCTCATTCAGGTGTCACAACCATGGAGAAGAAAAGAGGACACTTACAGCTATGGTTTAACCCTTTCTAGCGGTAGAACAGATGAAGAGAATATATAGGGCTCTGAGTTTGAATCTCATCACTACAAAATAGTGATGCTGAGAAAATGAGCTAAAACTGACAAGTAAGCCATGTGAAAAACTACTACTAGGCAAACTAACTTCAAACATTTTTAAAAAGTGTTGAAATGATTGAAGCCTAGATAACATTATCTCCAAATAAATAAAGCTTCTCCCAGAAGTAGGGTGCTAATCAAGTATGCCAGTGTCAGGGATGAAATATCACCGGATATGTTGTTACTGGTCAGAGAAGACACAGATGCCTCTAAAACAATATTGGCTGTTTCTATTGCTCTTGGTTGCCCTCAAAAACTAGATGGTAAGTCCCTATTGCTGAAGATACCACACAATTTGGTGGCATGAAGTAAAGAAAGCGAGCTGCAGCAAAGGTGGAAGTTTATTCCTTCCCAGCTAATTTTCTTTGTTTCAGAAGTTGCTACTGAAGTTGTTGCAGAGAAAAAGCATCAGCCACCCTATCCAGCTGTGGACCCGGTGTACTTCTCTACTGACCTGCAAGCCAAGATGTGTCCAATAGTGCAGTAGTGACAGCAGAGTTATGGGGGTAACCAATTCTTCTCTTATGAGATTTTAGGTCTTTTTTACAGAAGGGAAATCATGTCTGATACTGTAAAACTTGTCAATGGTCTGTGGCTAGGGACCTAAACTTTAAAGGGAACCCAATAATGGAATTATGCTAATTGGCAGCATGACAAGCTACCATCAAAATATACATGTTTATTCCCACAGCTTGATGCTACTCTCAGTCACAAATACTGAAGTTGCTTTACACAAAGGGTCCAGGTGATCACAGAGATTCACAGATGACAAAGCTACCAAGAACAAGGGACTAATCTGTGTTCAGTCCTAACCAGGACATTGAAAGTACACCATTCAAGGCTCAGAGATTCTCACTGGAGAGGGAACAGAAAGAATGTAAAAGAAAGAAGATGAGAAGAGGGCCTACAGAATGAAACTTTCCTCTATCAGGGAGAGGTCCTCCTCTTAGAGCAAATTTTGGGAACTGGTTACTTCTGTGAGAAGGAAAGAGAAGTCTTTTGGAGGACAGGTATAGTCACTAGAGGTTTGCCTATTCTCCAGTAAATAAACTCCCCACCCATGATTATGTGTGCCAGATAATTTAAATCAATGGGTAAAAACAAAATAATAAAATAAAATAAATAAAATAATCAAAATATGGAAATAAGATGGGGACCTACAGAAAAGATGGGTTTTATTGGGAGGGAAAAAGGAAAAACAGGGGGTAAGGGGTGGGATCAAAATACATTGTATACATATACAAAGTTGTTGATTCAATAGAATATGCATGCACTATTACTTTTATTACAAAATAATATTATATAATTACAAAATTATCCTACAAACGAGTTCAAAGTTATATCACCATTGTCCATTTTCAATTTCTATTGTCCTCTAGTTACTTATAAACACACAATATCCAAGTAATTTTCTTGAAAGTATAACATTTTTTCTCTATACAATGATCTCAGATGTTACATTATAAAATGTATAATGAATGGTGCCACATTACTGTATGGCAGCACTACGTATGAAATTAAAGCAAGTACCAGAATTCGTGCATTGCAATTCTATGATTCAATTTCAAAAATAGTATGAAAATCTCTACTTTCCAAAACCCAGCAAGATAACTTTGTGAAAGCTATTATCTTAGTTTTCATACAGTGATTAGGAAAGATTCATCTCTTTCACATGGTCCAAACAGTCTTGTAGCTATCAAATTATTTTCTTTTCATGTTTATTTTTTTATTCACTTTCATTTTAATTTTGGCCTCAGATATATCCTTTTGTATTAAAACTGCTTTTCATTTTTCCACTGTCTCTGACACCCAAGATTATGGGGCTTGGATCAATTTATCCTTTTATTTTATAGTTTGTTTCTTCAATCACATTGAGTGTCAACATTGCTGTTAATCAGTTGACTATTATTAAGAAATATATGAGCACCTGCATAAGTGAAAATGAATTACTTCCAGAAGTTTAAGATTTTTGTGCTACAGATACCACAAATATACAAAAACATTGTTAATGAACCAAAAACTAGATTGTAAATAGGTGATTTGACATTTTTAAAATCTCCCAGCAATTTAAAATGAGATAAGCCTGACACTGTCTTCCTACTGAACTCCACCAAACTATTTCTAGCCTCCCTTTCTTCAACTGGGATAATCAAAGTAGGTTTAATGAAACCCTGTCAAACAACCATCACATTATGAGGAATAAAATGTATCTCAAGGGTTATATAAAATGGACATATGCATTGGGAAAAAAGTAAGAGATTTAGAGGTCATGCCTCTGTTTAAAATCTCCATGGAAACAGCTTTCATGACCAATTTGTGGGCAGATGTCAAAAGGCAATAACCTGTGACTTCTTTTTTCCACAGTCCTGCCGATGAAGGTTACAGGTTCCATCTCTGCTTTCATGGTGACATTTGTCTATGTTTTTGTAGGTTTCTATTCTGACAAGCACAAAACCCTGCATCAAGCTGAACCTGCTCTTTGTGACGAGGCTGTTGAACAGAACAGCAGCATAGCAGTCTGTCTATTCTTGCTCCACATTCAACTAAATGCCAACTCAGATCCCTTTGAGATGGTGAACAGGCTGAACCCAGGGACAGTGTCAGCCTACAGTGTCCAAACTTCTTCAGAGACTCCTGTGGGGAAACTTTTTGATTGAGGTCATGTTCTTATTACATGGTATCATTTTTTATCCTACAAGCTAAAAGTTATGTATGTATTTAACTATCTGTTTATCTATTCAAATGCATTCATTAATGGATAGACAGACTAAAAAACTTATGTTTCTAAGACATAAATTTACAAAAACAGGATATTATCCAATTCAGATATACGTTTGGTAGAATACAGAATCACGTTAAACAGTTATGTGATTGTGGCAGTTTGAATGTATGGTCCCATAGACTCAGACTCGAAAAATTTTAAATATATTTTATTTATTGATTGATTGATTGAGAGAGAGAGAGACAGAGAGAAAGAGGTAAAGAGAGAGAGAGGGAGGGAGAAAATATGAATATGGGTGTACCAGGGCCTCCTGCCCCTATGCCACTACAAATGAACTCCAGCCACATGAGCCACTTATGCATCAGGCTTTATGTGTGTACTGGTGAATGGAGCTGGGTTGCTAGGTTTTCAGGCAAGTATCTTAACAGCTGTTCCATCTCTCCAGTCTGGTTCAGGTATTCTAAATTAAGATAGAGCCTGCAACTTGAGTATCCAGCAGCTGGAACATTGCTGGGGAAGAGATGGATCACTGTGAGTGGATCTTGTAGTCCAGCCCTAATGTATGCTCACAGGAGTTTGAACTCTGGCTGTTTGTTTTTGCTTCATGTTTGATGGTGTGTATCTGCTTCCATCTATGGAAGTAAGTCAGCTTCTTCCATCATTGATGTTATTTCCACTGGATGCTGTAAGGCAGAAATAAACACTTCCCCTGCTGCCTCTGGGTGGGTGTTTATCCAGCATCATAAAAGTAACTGATAAAGTATTGTGTGTTTTTTATTATTTATTTATTTATTTGAGAGAGAGAGAAAGAGAGAGAGAGAGAGAGAGAGAGAGAGAGAGAGAGCCAGGGCCTCCAACCACTTCAAATGAAATCCAGATGCATGTGCTGCCTTGTACATCTGGCTTACATGGGTCCTGAGGAATCAAATTTGGGACCTTTGGCTGTGCAGGCAAGCACTTTAACCAAGAAGCCATTTCTCCACCCCTTTTTTCTTTAATTCAGATCTAAAGCAAAGGAATTATTTTTCTTAGTTTCACATTATGGGTCAATGCATAACATTTTTAACTATGCTATTCCTAGTTAGTAAAATAGCTACATTAAAAAAAGCAAGTTTGGAAAGATAGCTTAGCAGTTAAGGAGCCTGCCTGCCAAGCTTAAGAATGCCAGTTCGATCTCCAGGTCCCACATTTAGCCAGATGCTAAAGTGATGCAAGATCAATGCCGCACTTGCCCACAAGAGGGCGCACGTGCCTGGAGTTCACTCACAGCAGCTGAGAGGCCACTGGCACACCCATTCTCTCTCTCTCTGCCTCTACCTCTTTGTGTCTGTCTCTCTGTCTCTGTCTCTGTCTCTGTCTCTCTCTCTCTCTCTCTCTCTCAAAGAAGAAGAAGAAGAAGAAGAAGAAGAAGAAGAAGAAGAAGAAGAAGAAGAAGAAGAAGAAGAAGAAGAAGAAGAAGAAGAAGAAGAAGAAGAAGAAGAAGAAGAAAGTTTGGCCTGGGCACATGACTTGGTGGATAAAGTGCTTGCCATGCAAGCATGAGGACTCGAGTTTGGATCCCCATCTACTACATGAAATGCCAGGTGTGGTGCTGTGTACCTGTAATCACAGCACTGTCAAAGCAGACTGGGAATCTCTTGCGTTCACTGGCTAGCTAGTCTAGCTAAATTGGGGATCTGTGCATTAAAGAATGACCATATTTCCAACTATAAGAAGAAAAGTTATTGAAGAAGACATCATATGTGACCTCTATTTTAGACATACATGTGTATATGCACCCCCCACACACATGCCCACACATATGAATAAGTATGTACACATAAATGCACATGTAAAAACCCCTGATCTTAATCACTTAAAGTTAATAGTTTTGTATATTTATGACATCATCACATCACAAGTTTATCATCATATAAAAGCATACATGCAAGTTTTGTTTCTATCAGCTATTTATTTGTATGTATATGTATTTGCTACAGCAAATTACATAGGACATGGGAGACAGCAAAGTGGGTAAAATTCTTGCCATGCAACATAACAACATTAGATAGAATCCCTATTTACCATGCAATATAATGGGGCCTGATGATGTGTGCCTATAATCTCAGTATTTGGGGGCACAACCAGGAAATCCTGGTTTGTAGTCTAGACAAAAGAGTGAGTCCCGGGTTCAAAAAGATGACAAGTCTCAAAAATAAAGTGGAGAGTTATTAAGAATGACACCAAGAGGAGTGGTGGCACACAGCTTTAATCCTAGCACAACCAAGGTAGGAGGATCACTGTGAGTTCGAGGCCAGCTTAAGACTACATGGTAAATGCCAGGTAAGCCTAGGCTAGAGTGAAACCCTACCAAAAAAGAAAAAAAGAAACAGACACTGAATGTCCATCTCTTACCTCCAGTCACATGTACACATATACCTTCACAAACACATGTACCCACATACTTATAAGCATGCATATATATATATATATATATATATATATATATATATATATATATACACACACACACACATACACCATGCTTACACATAGAAAAGGTCATTGCACAGATCATTTATGTTTTCCAAGAGACTGTCATTCAGCATTATGATGTGCATGAAAAACATGTGGCCTTGGATGAGACACAGGGAGAAATCATTTATGTGCAATAGCATGTGTCTAAGGAGGTTTTTTCCCATTTCTATGAAACTTTTGAAAAATACAACATCAGTAAATTATATTTCCACTCTAATTTAAACCCAGCTTGTGTAAATTTTGAATCAAGTTGATTAGACAAATTAGCATTTTTTATCACATCATGTTAGTTGTATGTCCATTAAATCTAATATGTAACTGCATAATGAGACAATGCATTTTCTATTAGTGACTTTAGCTTCTTGTTAGCTGGATGCAAAAGTTAGTTAAAGCAGTCCTTATTTTCACTCATAAGTTAGTCTTTAAAACAGTTCAGGAATTCAAGTTTGTCTACAATTTAACTTAACTTCATGAAAAAATATTACTGCAGCAAGAACTGAAAAAATAAAGCTGTGCTCTCATATGAGCACACATCATTTTAAATTCCAAAGCAGTCTAGTTTCTTCTTCTCTTTGTAATTTTCAATAATAAGTGAAATAATTAAGAACTTGAAAGCACTGATCTTTTTAAAATAGATAAAATATGAAGACATAGACCACTAATCAACTCAAAATATTAACTATTCTTTATATTGAAAGTCAAAAAGAATGTATCAGGAGGCATCAGTATGTTCTAAATATATGTCCCCATGAAATCCTAAAAACCATAATTTTAGTGTTTTTTTTTTTAAATTGAAGGTACCATATATTTATTACAATATCTGAGTATTCATTAGGGAGAACTTTTGATCCAGTCTTGGTATATCATCAAAAATATGTAGTTTTCCAAGCAGTTATTATACTCTAATATGATGGAGGAGATAGAATGAAGTAACTGGAAATAAGAATGTCTCTTTGTAAAGCATTGAGCTTATTCCTTAGGTTGGAGCTTTCCAAGAATGATAGCAATTGATGGTGGCTAGTGTTCCTTCTGTCTCATAAGATCCATGAAAGAGCATGTTTGCTTTTATAGGAGTCACTCGTAAGATAACTCCAATTGTGTATGGAAGGATACAAAACATACTTGTTCTTTCGTACTTTTGATAAGATGAATATTCTATAATACAAAACTTTAACTTATGTGTATGTAGACAGAAACTCAATATGTACATTTTATTCCCCAATGTGGAAAATAATAACTGCCATGTATATGTATAATTTATAAAAGTAAGTTTAATCATGAAAAATAATATGAGAAATCACTCCTACCTTAAAATTAAGGTCTAATTTGTCTTAATTAATATCTGAGAGAGTATTTATTTTAAAAATAAGGCCAAACTTGGGCAGGAAATATGGCTTAGCAGTTAAGGCATTTGCCTGCAAAGCCATAGGATCTCGGTTCGATTCTCCAGGACCAGTGTAAGCCAGATGCACAATGGGGCACATGAATCTGGAGTTCGTTTGCAATGGCTGGAGGCTCTGGCATACCCATTCTCTCCCCCTCCTCTCTCTCTCTCTCTTTCTCTGCCTCTTCCTTTCTCTCAAATAAGTAAATAAATAAAAGAAAAAGATATTTTAAAAATAAGGTCACACTAACTATTAATTTGTCAGAAATTAAAGTCATTTCATGTAGTTATTAACAAAATATGCCATAAATTTCTACTTAATTCATTATTCATGAGGAAATAATTAAGATGTTGTAGTCAGTTCAAATAAGAATCTACAGAATTCTCATATTTTAGATTAAGAATATTTTGATGCACTTTAAAGTACACACAAACATACATATATGTGTGTGATTATGTGTGTGTATAAGTTTTTTTTAATTTCTAGTTTTTTACAAGATATAATGGAAGTTCAATATTTTATCAATCATTTACAATTTAAGGAGTTGTAACATCTTTCAATGTAATGATTAAGCATATTGCTTAAAGGGGTCACATGCATAGATTCCCACAGAAGCACAATTACATTTATACACAGCTAGGAAACTAATGAAAAATTAGAATGAAATTTATTTAACATTACTCTGAAAATATGTTCAATGATAATCATTTTGTGTTATCTATTCACCATTTGCTTCTTCACAGTGATAGCTAATTTGTTTTGATGGGGAGGGAGTGAATGGGGTACTCGATTTTAGCTTATGTATGTAATGTTAGCACATTGACTCTAATATACAAAAAAGAAAGCTAATGGTAAGAAATACAAAATGAGAGACATAGAATAACATGTGATCTACAAACATACATTTTGTAGTCAACAAGCTTTTAGTGATCCCTTTTTTTGGGAAACTTTCCTTGAACATCATTCTTTGCTTTAACTGCCTGGGCTTTCTCCATGACTTTCACCAGCCCTGAGGCCCAGAAGTATCCCAGTGGAAATCCTGATGTCTGGGCTTGTTACTGTTCATCTATTAGCTCTCTCAATTTCCTTTCAGCTCTTGACAAAGAAGAAGAGCACAGCCAGGAGGCAGCTGAGAATGATCAGTCTTCTGTTCTCAGGACCACACACACATTCAGCATCCTCTTTTCTTGTTATCTTTCTTCCTCTATTCAGAGTTCCCTTTTATCAACAAAGTCTGCAGTTCTCATGACCAAATTGGCAAAAAATAGTCAAAACAGAATAAAATAACGTTATATATATATATATGGAGAGAGAGCACTTGTCCATAATGAACTTTGACAACTGTCCTCAGTAAGTAGTGATTGTTATCCTACACTTTCTTTCTTTGAAATTTCACTCTAACCTTCTGTGTTCTTTGGAAATGACTTGCTACAAAAGAAGACTTTTTCCCTTTGACTTAGATAAGACTCTTAAGATGTTTCATGACAAGGCCAAATGATCCCAATGACAAGGACAAAACTGATCTCTAAAACTGTCAATTTTGGATTCATCTATGGTTATTTGAATTGTTTGTGGCCATACCATGAAAGTGGCTAGACATTAGAAGGGTGAAAGTGCAGATAGGAAAAGATGTGACACCATACAAAATGCATGCAAAATACCTATGTGAACATGAATTTTTTATTTAATTTTTTATTGACAACTTCCATAATTGCAGACAATATCACATGGTAATTCCCTCCCTCCCCTACTTTCCCTTTTGAAAATCCACTCTCCATCATATCCTCTCCCCCTCTCAATCAGTCTCTCTTTTATTTTTATATTATGATCTTTTCCTCCTATTATAGTGGTCAGGCACTGCAAAGTCATGGACATCCAGGCTATTTTGTGTCTGTAGGAGTATGTCGTAAGGAGTCTTACCCTTCCTTTGGCTCTTAAATTCTTTCTGCCACCTCTTCCACAAAGGACCCTGAGCCTTGGGTATTTCAGTGCTTAGCACTCCTCTGTCACTTCATCTCAGCACCATGGTGCCTTCTGAGTCATCCCAAGGTCACTGCCATCTTATAAAAGAAGCTTCTCTAACCAAAAACAAGAATTGCATTAATATATGGGTATGAATTAAGAGAAGCATTTACTGGGAAGTTTGGTGAACATAGTACAGACACCAGCAGACATTACAATCCTATGGCTCATGACTATCCCTGCTATAGGTTTTTCAGTATCAGGAATGTATTCCCTCCCATGGAGTGGGCCTCCAGTCCAATTAGAGAGGGTTTGGTTTCCCCCATAACAGACATGCTGCTATTGCACCCATTGGCTCATTTGGCCTGGCTAGCCAAACTTAAGGCTTGCAGTGTCCACTGTTGTGTATCACCACTGGCAATTTCTCTCTCTTCCATGGAACTGCATACAGCATAGCTTTTTCCAGCTTTCTGTTAGCTGGTCTACATAGAGGAGGCTTTCAGCTCAGTTCCAGCAGGATTGCTCAGTGACATTGCAGCCCATGTATGTGGAGTCTTCAGCAATAGGGACTTACCATCTATTCTTGGTGGGAACCAATGGCCTTGGCAATGACCTGTAATGTTTTGGGGGTATCCATGGCCTCCTTGGCCAACAACTCACTGGAAGGTATTCCATCCTTGGTACTAAAATTTTTCTAGTAAAAATCTATGGCTTCTGAGTGTCCCATTTTCCAGAAATGTAGTTTCCATATAAATTACTTATATCCTTTTAGATTTTTGATTATTCCTCCTTCTACCTTTCCTTTACTCAATCTCTTCCCCTAACCTCACTTAGGCCTTTTCACCCCCATTAATCTGTTGTTGTACTTTCAAATAAAAAATACACTACTAAATAATGAATGTGTCAATGAAGAAATCAAGAAGGAAATCAAAAAAATCATAGAGTCAAATGATAATAAGAACACAACATACCAAAACCTTTGGGACACAATGAAGGCAGTCCTAAGAGGGAAATTTATAGCTTTAACTGCCTAGATTAAGAAATAAGAATGGTTGCAAGTAAACAATTTAATGCTTCACCTTAAGGCCTTTGACAAAGAAGAACAATACAAACCAAAAATCAGTAGAATGTAAGAAATAATAAAGATTAGGGCAGATATTTATGAAATAGAAACCAAAAAATCCAAAAAAATCAATGAAACAAAGAGTTGTTCTTTGAAAGGGTAAACAAGATTGATAAATCCTTAGCATATCTGAACAAAAGATATAGAGAAGAGACACCAATTAATAAAATTAGAGATGAAAAGGGCACCATCACAACAGATAAAAGAGAATTTTAAAAAAATCTTAAGAACATACTATAAGAACATATACTCTAACAAGTTTGAAAATCTGAAAGAAATGGATGATTTCCTTGATTTATATGGCCTACCTAAATTAAGTTAAGATGAGATTAACCACTTAAACAGATCTGTAAAAAGTATGGAGATCCAAGCAGTTATATATATAAAAAAAAAAAAAAGAAAAAAAGAAAACTCCCAACTAAAAAAAGTCCAGGCTCAGATGGATTCACTGGTGAATTTTACCAGATCTTCATGGAAACCAATGCTTTTTAAACTTTTCCATAAAATAGAAAAGGAAGGAATCCTACTAAACTCCTTCTATGAAGCCAGCATCACCCTGATACCAAAACCAGACAAAGATATAGAAAAAATAAAAGTACAGACCAATCTCTCTCATGTACATAGATGCAAAAAATATCAACAAAATATTGGCAAACAGAATACAAGAATATATCAGAAAGATCATTCACCCTGACCAAGTAGGCTTTATCCCAGAGATGCAGCAATGATTCAACATATGCAAATCGATAAATGTAATACATTATATAAATGGATTGAAGGACAAAAATCACATGATCATCTCATTAGATGCAGAGAAAGCATTTGACAAAATCCAACATCCCTTCATGATAAAAGTCCTACAGAGACTTGGAATAGAAGGAACCTACCTGAACATTCTGCTTTTATTACCTGTGCTTTGTTTATTTCCCAAGCATGACAGAGACAGCCAGAACTATGCTGTCCACCTTCCTCATGCTATTACCCAAAGAACTGGTTTTCTTTAAAGTAAACAAAGTATAAATCACTTTGATTGGACCCTAAAATCAAAGATAAGATAGACAAGATAAACTCAAATGTAGATAAAACAAAGTGAATTTTGACACCATGAGGCTCATCCTTCACTTTTGGAGATATAGTTTAATAAAGATAAACAAATAGGTCTTCAAGTTATCATTTTTCGTATTAGGATATTTACAAGATTTTGATACTAATTTCATTTCATGTTGAAAACCTCTTTTTATTTATAACTTACATAAAGTTAAAGTGAGTGTTCATCTATACATGCTACACTCATATTTCAAAAATCTTCACTAAGAAGAAACCATTTAAAATGAAAAAAACCTCACTGTTTACACAGCTGAAAGAACATGGTTCAAATATTCATGAATTCATCATGCATATCATGCAGACACAACATTTTTTTTTTTTTTTTTTTTGTAACAAACATTCTCTGAACAATAACTGTGGTACATAACTCTAAGCTCACTGATATTTCCCTTGTTTGAAACAGTAACCTCTTAGCTAATAAGCTCAACCTTTAGAGATTTGTTCTGTTTAGGTTTGATAAACTTATTCTGAAAAAAAAAAATGCTACTCTTTTCTGTCTGTAAGCTCATATTGAACTTTCGACTACATCTTTTCCAGATTGTAATGTCATCAAAATAGCTTTCTTCACTGCTGAATGATTACAATCAGCAGATAAATGAAACAATGCATTATTTATTTTGGAATATTTCCTCTCTTAAGAAAGAATGCATACATTTGGGTAAGATTTATAAATGAATTATACACTTGTTATCAATAGCCAAGAAAAGCTGAAGTAGTGTGCTAAATAAACAGTGTCTTGATTGTGACATGTGTAATCTCCTAATTTTTACAGCCTACTGAGAAAATGATTATTAGGTGTGGAGAAAATCTCTACTGAGTACTCAGTCAGAGCAATGAAAATCTATATTCCAGCAATGAACACATTCCATTTAATATTTACCTCCATTTCCTCACATCAAAAAGAAAAACACTGAAAGCCATCAACAATTTCTGTGCAAGTATTCAAGGAAAGATTATTGAATTATTTTATTGTTCAATTGCTTTCTGCCAGAAAAAGAAAGAAAGCAAAGTTTTTTACTGGCAGTTACAGTAAAGTTGTGATGGCATTGTTATCTTATTCTGCTTCTATAAACCTCCACTGGAAAAGAAAAAGGAAACAAAAATCTCTCAAATCTCTCACTACAGAGCCATAGATAATTGGCAAATGGCTGAAGGGAGACTCAATTAGCTCAGATTATTAACAGAGACATGCTACATCTGGTCATGGCTGAGTCTGTTTGTCCAGAAATATCTATCAAATAATTGATTAAAATCAAGACCCAGCAGCTGTGCATCTCTCCACACATGACCTTCTCTGTCTAATGCATGAAAATGTACTTAGTTTCATCCAAGAATTTTTTTCACCTTAATTATAAAACCCAAAGTCAAGATTTGGAAGATAACCTGGAAAAAGACATCTGTACATGTTTATTTAGGGTCTCCCCCTTGCATTTTGTCTGTGTTGCAGTAGGATGGAATAGAATGAGAAATGGTTTGTATTCTTGCCTTCACTTGCAGCCCTGAAACAAACCTACTGGGACTAGCTGCTGATCGGTTCATTGCAGGGAAGAATGTGACTCCTCTTTGCTACCTGCTCAGTATGCATGATCAAGCCCTGCTCAATGCTTCTTGAGGGTCATTAACTGTGGGGCAAAGGAAGTATCTCACACCCAGATACACATGCCTTTTTCTCCAGCAAAGGCCCATATTATGAAAAAGAAATAACATAGATGCAAGAAGTTTATATACTATTTAATGTATGTTTATGAAAAAATTCAGTATCCCTTTTATGAAGTTAACAGTGAGTAGCTGACACATGTTACTAAAAATGTGCATTGGTGCATGCTTACTGGATTATTTCAAGCAGGATCAAATTGGAAGAAGAAATTCACCAACATTTCTTAGGACCTGAGCATAAAATACGCAGGATAAACTACCTTACAATGTCTATTTGCCCAGGGAATATCTACTATAGGAAGCTAAGTGTGATTCTGCATCCATAGAGACTAAAATCAAATTTCATTATAGTTAATTTCAGAAACTACCAACTCATTCAGTCAAAGCTTAAAACAAACTCAGTATCTTCAGAGAAAATGTGGTGATGGGCAGACCAGGTCTTCCTTCATGCTGATGAGTGGGTCCAGGGTTCTAGGCTGCATGGCAAGTCAATGCAAGATGGAGAGGGAAGTGAGCTAGATATTGTGGGGCACACAATTCCAAAAATAATGCACTGTTATGTTTCATGTAAGATTTTAGTTAGAACAAAGAGTAATCAATTTGCTTAAGTGGAGACTGAGTACAAAGAGACTCTTTTACCATTAAAGCACAGCAAGTGTGTTGTTAATAGAAATACTATAGTTTTTGAAAATTTCATGGAGTTTTGTTGAAAGAAGAACACGTGACTAAAATACAAAACAAAAGAAGGCTAAACAGAGGAATCTATACCAACATAGTTATTCCCAGAGGCAATAATTCTTGAGTAATAGTCATTGTTTTTACCTTGAGCTACTTAATTATGCTTATTAATTTTATCTTCTAATCTAATTAATCTAATTTCCATTGGCTTTTGGTGAAATGCCCAATTATTTATGCACCCAAAACATTATAAATCTTTTTTTTACCTCTTTCCCAAATATTGAACACTATGTTATAATTCGTTCTGGCACAACACATTTCTGTGATGCCAATTGATTCAGATGATATTGGTAGTTAGAGGAATAGTGTGGTATTGAAGCAGAACTGTCAACACTTAATCTTTCCTCTCTAGGAAACAGGAGGGAAAACAGGTGTAAAACTGTAACTGCAAGAAATGCACCCCCAAAAAAATAGTTGGTACTTTATACTGAAAATTTTCTTACCTCTATTTTAAGAAAATTCATGTTGAATGTTTGTATATAGACCTACCCAGCATCCACAAATCTAGCAGGTTGTTCTGTCTTTCTGTCTCCCCACAGTAAACCATGTCTTACCACATTTTGGGCATGTTTTTAATAATCTATAAGGAAACTTGCAGCCTGAACTCTCTTTAGTTTCCCATTTTGCTAGTGCTGTACTATGTTACACAATCTAAGCTACCAATGTCCCTCCCACCAAACTTGTTTTTTACTTCTTTTTTTTTTTTTTTTTTTTTTTTTTTTTTGAGGTAGGGTCTCACTCTAGCTCAAGCTGACCTGGAATTCACCATGTAGTCTCAGGGTGGCCTCAAACTCACGGCGATCCTCTTACCTCTGCCTCCCAAGTGCTGGGATTAAAGGCACGTGCCACCAGGCCCAGCTTACTTCATTTTCTTGCTGCATTGTCATTTTTGAAGACTAAAATCCTGAGAACAATTATATTTTCAGGTACTCATAGGTATTGTACTGTGATATATCAGAGTGCTTTGTATTTTTCTTTGCTTTGTTTTTCTTACACTTATAACCTGATTGTATTTACTTAATTTTCTCATTTTACAAATATTCTATTATTTATTATTTATCAGAAATAGAAGGAAAATGGGAATGGCAGGGCCTCTAGCCATTACAAACGAACCTCAGTTCCATGTGCCACCTTGTGCATCTGCCTTTATATACATGGGTATTGGGGAATTGAACCTTGGTCCTTTGGCTTTGCAGGATAGCACCTTAACCAGCAATCCATCTCTCCAACCCAAAATGCACATTTTACTCCCAGTAAATTCAGTGATAATTCCTTATCTGTTTACTGTTTGGCTATTTGAGTCTTTGCATTCCTTATCCTTTCCTCATATTTTCCAACCTCCTCATCTTTGTTTCTGTTTTAACTTTCTCATTTTATAGGCTAATAGTAATTCCCTCTACAATTTGTTCCTAGGAAAATCCTAAACTTTGAAACACTGAAAGATTTATGTTACTATAAATGTATTCTTGGTTGCAAACCCAAAGCAATTATTTGGAAAATAATTTTATTACATCCTTTTGGGTTCCAAATTAATGATCACATTCCCATGAAAGGGGAAATATTTTAGGTGCAAATGACAAATGTGTTTCTCCCTTACATTAAAGGAATTATTCAAGATAGAACATTTTATGCTTTGTGTCAAATTTTGAGCCTGGATTTGCAGGTTTCGTTTTCCCCTTGTGTTCATTTCAGATATCAATTTTCTATTGAACTTCAAATATCAATTTAAGTTATGCTTTTGTTTTGTTGTTTTTAGCTATGAGGGTAGAATCCAGAGTGTTTTACATTCTAAGCACAAAATTCATTCTCCACTGAATATAGCCCTAGGACCACTTTCTTTTTTTCTAAGGGAGTTTATTCTAAAACTTTATTAGCTTTTGCTGATAATTATTTCACACCTTTTTGATGTATTTTTGCAGTACAGCTATAAATTGTAATAATTAATATTAATGCATACAGTGTGATGATTCTTAACTAAGTTCACTGATGTTTATTAGACTCATACTTATCTGTCTTATTACTTAGTGTTTGTACCTGTTGCCTTCTCATTGCTACCTTCTCATTGCTGTCAGAAAGCACCCAGCCAAGAGCAGCTTGTGGGCGGAAAGACTTTATTTTGGCTTAAGACTGGAAAGGAAGCACCATGATGGCAGGGGCAAACTTGGTATGAACTGAGGTTGGACATCACCTCTGCCATAACAAGGGACAAAAGCTGCAGTATAATGTGTCAAACACTGGCAAGAAGAAGATGGCTGTAACACCCATAAGCCCGCCCCCATCTCAAACTCACTTCCTCCAGGAGGCACCACTTCCAAAACTGCCACCAGCTGGAACCTAGCATTTGGAATATATGAGTTTATGAGGGACACCTAATGCAAACAACCACCAGCATCCTTTGCCCAACATTGCATTCATCTCTTCTCTAACTTTCACCCCTTGTAACTATCATTCTGTTAGCTGTTTCAATGAGTTCAAGTTTTGTTTTCAGATTCCATTCATAATTTTCTTTGCCTATGGCTCAAATTTCACTTAGTACAATGCTCCCAAGTTCATAACTGTCTCAATAATCAGAATTTCACATTTTAAAGGCTGAATATCAGTCCAATGTATATGTTTATAGTGGTCTATTATGAATAACGATACAATGAATAATAAAATTCAATTATATTTTTGCCATAATGTTTTCATTGCCTTTGAATATATAGAGTCAGAATTAGAATTGCTGTATTTTAACTTTTGGAAACATCCATTCTTTTCCATAATCATTGTGTCAATATTCATTCACATCAACAGTGTTTAAGCCTCCCCTTTCTCTTCTACAATAATTTACTATCCATCACAGCATTCTGTCCATGACTCATCTTTATCTTCTTTTTTAATATATTTTATTTATTTATTTGAGAGACAGAAAGAGGCAGAGAGAGAGAGAGATAGGGAGAGAATGGGCACACCAGGGCATCCAGCCACTGCAAAGGATCTCCAGATGCATGTGCCCCCTTGTGAATCTAGCTTACATGGGTCCTGGAGAATTGAACTGGGATCCTTTGGCTTTGCAGGCAAATGTCTTAACTGCTAAGCCATCTCTCCAGCCCATCTTTATCTTCTTGACACAGTGTTTTTTTTTTTCCTTTGGTAAAATACACTCTCTAAAATGGATTTCTAAAACAACAATCTTTAGTCTTTGAATGTTATCTTTAATTTTCTAACACTCATTTTCTAAATTCACAATGGCTTTTTCTAAAAATTATGATATGATCACCAATACTTTCTACAATCCATTGTTAACTACACCTAGATGGTATTGTATATGCTGATTAATCTCCACTGAAAGTATTTTCCATGCATTCAACATTGTTTGCATAACTAGTCTAATGAGCATGTTTTTATTCTTGCCTAAAGTGGGGGTTTGCATTAGATGTCTCCCATAATTCATGTATTTTGAGTGCTTGGTTCCCAACTTGTGACAGTTTGGGAGTAGAGCATTGCTAGATGAGGAATGTTACTGCAGGTGGACCTTAGAGCTTTGTTAGCTCCTAGTTTGCCAGTATTAGTCTTGCTTACTCTCCTGCTGCTGTTTATCACCTGTTGTGGTAGAAGTGATGGCCAGCCTCTGCTTATGTCATGTGGCCCCCTCCCATCATGGAGCTTACCCTTTATTTTTGCTCAAAAAAAAAAAAAAAAATAAAAATAAAAACACTCTCCTTCTATTAACTGATTGTGGGAAGGTGCTTTGCCTCAGCAGCAAGACTGCAACTGGAACACCTGACTTGTCTCTCACAGAGTCTGATCTGAATTCTAAGTTTTGTGTGTTCAAACATATCTTTCAGCTAATGCCCACAGAACTTAGAAAACAATAAACACTCAAAGTTTATTGTAGAAGTTACTTGAACTCACATCTCCACAGCAACAAGGATGAAGCAGTGAGCTATGTGGCAAGTGGGGCTGGACTATAATCCACCAAGACATGGCACCAGTGACATAACTCTGCTAGCGAGACTCCACATCCCAAAGCGTCCACCAGTTTGGAATTAAGTATGAGGCTTATTCATACACACAAGAGGCTATGGGGGACATTTTACATTCAAAATACCACAATTTCTCCATCCATGTATCTCACCATAGCTATCTGCAAACCCTATTCATGCCCATGTTGTCAATTTTTCCATGTTACTCTGATACTTCGGTGTCTCTGTACACTCACACTTAGAAAATGTTATGCCTTTTCAAGAACTAAAACCAATTTTTCCCATTATTTTAGTCACTTCCAATCTATTTGATGATGATTTCTAAATTATGCTGAAAATGCTGATCTGAGTTATACATAACCATCTCTCTAAGTGGACATCCCAAAGCCCTAATATTTAACATGTATAAAATTATAGCACAGTTTCTAGAAATGCTCAGCCTCCACACACAGACTGTAACACTTTTGGCTATTCTTTCTCAGAGGAAAATACCAATGCCTATCTAATTTCTCAAGGTTAGATTTTCTTAACTTCTCTTACTCTCGTACTTCTGAATTCCAATCTTTCCCCAAAACAATAGATTTTCTTTTTTAAAAAATCTCATTGAGATATTTCACCCTCCTGCTCTATTCTCACCATCCTTTATTAAGCCATCAATGTATTTCAAAGACCATGACAATGGCCTTCAATCTCTTAGTCTTATTCAACATTTGATAGCTATAATTTACTTTTAAAGTATAATAGATATAATCATATCAGGTTATCAGCTTAAGATCTATAAATTCCTTCATGCCAAATTTACTATGAAGCTAGAAAAACTGGTTTTATATTAATTACTGGTTCTTCTTTTTTTTTTTTTTTTTCTGTCAGGATTCCATAAAGTTTTGTATTCCCTCCCATACCAAGGGTCTTTCCACTTGGGTAACATCACCTTGATTTTCATCACCTTGATTTTATTTATGATAGGTGATTTCAAATGATTTCTTCATATAAAGAAGACAACTCTTTAACTATGTGTCCGTGTTCATAAAAGTATTCTTTCTTTTCTTTGTTTCATAACTGTACATAATTCCATTACTCAGAATGAAATCATTGTCTCTCCCTAGAAAATTCCTGGTTTACCTTTCTTAAATTTAAACAAGTAGAATATTTTCCTTTATTAGGTCTTTAATAGTGTGTTAACTGTTGCTGTCCTTGTATAACTATGCAGTTAATGTGTACCTCCTCTCCTAAGCTCTAAGGTCTCGGAAACAGGGCCTTATCTACGTCCTTGTCTCTACACTTAGCCCAATACCTAACAAACAACAGAAACCCAACTAAGGCCTACAAAACACATCAGTCAATAGCAAGCAAAATAAAAAGTGCAGGAATTCTGAAAAAAAAAAATGTTTTAAGTCATTTAATATTGATATAAAATTTGAAAGCAAGTATCTGGTTTGAATTTCCTTTATTTTATTAGTGTGTATTAATTGTATATATAATTAGTATATTAATAATTAGTAATATAATAATCATATATATATATATATATCCATATATGTTCACTTTTGTCAACTTCATCCACTAATACTTTTCTTATCTCTCCTTCCTGTGAGCTTTTCCTCCATCTGTATGGCTAAGAGTTTGTCTTTTACTTTCACATCCTTTCTCCTGCCTAAATCCTACATGGGAGAAGATGCAATATTTATGTCAACCTAATCATTACAGTTTCATCCATCTTCTTTTAAATCATGTAATTTCATTGACTGTAGATGAATAAAACTCCATTGTTGCATTGTTTTTTTGAGTTTATGCACACAGAAGTCATACAGCTGTATCATATGATATTTCTATGCTTTTAAATTAATGTTTTTGAAGGAGCTGGTATGATGACTTCCATAATAGCTGGAATAACTTAGATTCTCACCAATAACACTTTGATAGCCACTCTTACTGGGTTCAAATGGAATGACATCACAGTTTTGACTCAGTGGTCCTTGATGGACCACTAAAATGTGATTTTTATAAAATACTGAATGGCCATTTGTTATTTTTCATTTGAAAATATATATTCACATATTCATCTTCAGGACTGAAACTAGAATACTATGTATAATGGTGTGTAAATAAATGATTAATTTTAATATAAAGTCTGAAACTTTGAAAATTCTAGAGGAAAACAATGAAAACATGATACAGCCATAGGAAATGACCATTTTCTTCAAATTGACTTTCTTCTTAGGAATGCAATAGCTCAGGGAACAACAGCAAAAATTGAAAGAGAGGATTGAATCAAATGAAATAGTTTTGGCATGCAGACTAAGCAATTAACAGGTTGAAGACAGAGCCTACAAATTGAAAAAGAAAATAATCTAGTTATACTTTGCAGTACATTAATTATTAATGTGGTATGTAGAACCCCAAAACATCAACAAAATTAGAAATTTTCATAAAAAATTCCTGAACAATGACTTGAGTCATATTCCTTATAACCAAAGGAATATTTGTTAATTTTGTCTTTGTTATTCTCACTTGTTAAATAGGTCCTCAGACTAAATGCTGAGATTTCTCTATTGTTTTAGCTTCTTCTTCTGGACTGGAAAATGATTACATTTCACTTTTCTCATTCTGAACTCCTCAAAATTGTTTTCAGGATTCTTTCTTTTCATTTAATAGATATTATTATATGTAAACAATAACTTAGACAATGGTATGGATAAGTATACATTCATATTTTATAATAATATTTCCAAATGATATGTATATAACTAAGAGGTTAGATTGGTGTTTCACAAAAACTGAAAGTTTAAATTGTTTGAGCCTATATGTTTAAATACCATACAACAAAATCCTTCATGTCAGAAAATGATGTGATACTTGACTAGATTAACAGATAAGAGAATGAAACTCTCATGAATTAACCAACTTTCCACAGGGTTATATGAATATATGATGAAAATTCTTTATAGTGATCTCTGTTGCCCGAAAGATTATAATGATAATGTCAGGATTTTATGACATAGATATTATAATCATAATATTATACTTCTTACTTCCTGTAGGATAATAAAAATATATACTTTGAACAGATAAAATCTGTAAATAAAATATCATCAATTATACACAATTAGGCAAATATAATAGATTGCTAAATATGTAATCATTCTGATAAAACTGACCCTCAAAATGATCAGTTTGGGCAAACATATTTATATTTCATAGAAAGTGAGGCTTTAGACAACTGCAAGGGGACATCATTGTGGAAAGGTCATTAGATGTTGCCCATTGTAATGTAGAAAATAAATACAACTTCAATTTTAATTTGTCATAAATTATTCATGCATCTTTTCAGAGAGGAAGAAAGGATAAAACAGCAAAAAGTTAGAAAATGTGACCTGACAATGACTCAATTCATAAAATGTGAGCTTTGTGCAAATGATTTCAGTAAAACTTAATCAAATTTCCAATACTAGATACATTTTGGATAAGTAGTATATGTTAATATTGGAGAACTATTTTGAAATATGTGAATCAGCTAAAATAATGTTTAACTGCTATTTATTTGTGTATCTATGATTCATGTGTGTCCATATGCATGATTATGGCTCCATGAATGACACTGCACATGTGTGGAATTCATAGTACAAACTCAACTTCCACCTTGTTTGAGGCAGAGTCTCTTGTCATTCACTGTGTGTCTACCAGGCTAGGCATCCATGAGCTTCCAGGGCTCCCATTTATTTGCTGTGGGAGGTCTGAGATGATAAGTACATCTCACTTTCTCAGATGTCCGTGGGTTCTAGGGATATAAACTCAAGTCCTCATGCTTGCATGGCAAGCAACTTATTCATCAAGCCACTTTTCCATCTCCTACTTCATAGCAAACATGTAATAAGTTGTTCAGCCAATACAGGGTTGAAAGGTATCACCCTTAAATGAAGTGAACTATAATTTCTGTAATTAAATATTCTATAACGGGAGGTGAGGTTTATAATAATAAGAGCCTTTGCTTTTTATAGCTAACTAGTCTCAGTGAAATGCCTATGCACTTGCCAGTATATCAATGTCTGGCTAGATTTTGTCAAAACACACATCGCAAAATTCTCTTCACTACTAAGATGGTCTCAAACTCATTTCTTTCTATTCAGTAAAATTCCTCTTTAAAATTTTCACATGTAGTCAACCTGTGTATCTATGATTCTGTTTTTAAAGAGTATAAACAGGTAACCTTAACAATTAACTATAAGGTATTCACAAGTTTATTTTTATTTATTATTTATTTATTTTGAGGTATGGATTCACTCTAGCCCAGGCCAATGTGGAACTCTCTGTATTCCCTGGCTGGCCTTGAACTCATGGAGATCCTCCTATCTCTGCCTCCCTACTTCTGGGGTTAAAGGTATGTACCATCATGCTTGGCTAAGTTTATTTTTAAAATATAATTATCTATGTGTTTTGAATCAGTTGCTTTACATTTTAAGTAATAGATTTCAAAATACAAGAAAATAGAGATTTCAGAAAATTTTTATGAAGACAATTTTCATGAGACCTAAGATATGCCTTTTAAAATGTCATTTTTAAGTATTTAAATACATTGTTTTCATCACCACAATTGCTTGACCTTTGAATTTATTATTCACATCAATCTAATGTTGAGGAAAGAAGGGAATTATATCACACACACTGGTATTTTATCTGAGCATTCTATTACTTGAGCCTTTGGGCAAAATTGATATGTGACATTTTCTTCTTGTACAACTTTATTTTAGGAAAAATGTCCACATGAAATTCCTGCCTAGTTTTATTGCTCTTCTCTTCCCTTTTGTATGCCAGTGAGTCAACAATGGTTACTTTGCTTCCACACTTTCAACAAAAGATAATTATAGTATAAACAACTGAAAATATTGACTCCTTAAGAAAAGCATGTGGGAGATACAAAAGCATAAAATTGGTAGGGTCAACATTGTGGCACAAAATCATCACTTACTTTTTCCATCTTAAAAACCTAAACATTTTCTTTTCAGTTAATTTATTTTAAAAAGATGGTGAAATGTGAGCTATGTGATTGTTTTGTGCCTACTTCATAAGGGGCAACCAAGATTAATTTGTGAGGAATAGTGAGCTACTGTTTGTGGATGGTGCACTGAAGAAGTTACATCATGTTACTGATACCTTTATCTTGTATGGAACTGAGCTGAGTTACATTTGGACTAGATTCCCAGATAAAGTCCATGGTAGTGCTTCCTTGAACACAAATCATATCACTATGAATGTGTATACCCTTAAGTGTGATTTTTATCTATTAATATGTATGAGAACTGTAGGAAGAAAATAAATTTAAAAAGTGTTAGTAACATTTGTTGACTACCGATGTAGCAAGGAAAAGTGAAATCTTCACAATAAATCCTAATATTATTATTTTTTCAAATAACATTTGACTTTTATTATTAAATGTTATCATTAATATACAAGCAACATTTGAATATTATAGAAGATAAATGAAATAAATTAAGTCTCTTAAAAGGAAAAATAGTACCCATTGCCACACCACATATAAAGATTTGCTTTCAATTTTTTTGCCAACCATGTACCTGTGTATAGACTTGCAAAACAAGACAATAATACAATTAAATTTTAATGATTGCTTATACTCTATTTGTAACTATAAGCTTCTATTTGTAACTATTTCATTTTAAATTTTAAGTATCTTATGATGTATATAATTTATAATATAATAATAATGAAACTACAATTATTAAATCATATATAATTATTTTATAAAGCTCACAACTAACATATTATTTATAGTAATATGTCAGTGCAAAAGTATATTTAATCTTTGACATTTTAGAGACACAAGAAATAAGCTCACACCATTGACCAACTTGCTAAGAATATTGCCATCTCCAGAACCTTTTTCCTTGTTTGATATTTAAATAACACCATTTTATTATGACTCCCTACTTTCTTATACTAGATACTATATAAATATGTAGGCATGCTTTAATAAATATCAAAAACATTGATATTTAATAACTTCATTTTCATAAGGATATTTTTCAATTTATAATATTTATAAAAATCCCTGTTTTAGTTTACATTTTAAATATCCCAGGTAAAGAGATTCATTGTTTTATAGAGAACACACAAGGTTTTCCTTGAAACAACATTCTCCACTTTTATCCTGTTCTCCTGTAAGTGGTAGCAACAACAGAAGGGGTTTCTTGTACTAAGTAAGAGCTTTTTCTCTGATCCTAGAATATCATGATGTAACATGAAACTACAGCATTAGCCCAAGTGTGATGCCCAAGCCCACCTTTCCCACACAATAGCAAGAAATGTTTCACCTTTTTGTCTTAGAAATTAAAAATGCAAGCCACACTTTTATAGCCCCACATAATACTGCCCTTAGTACATGTTTTTTGACTCCACAATTCATAGATCTCTATGTTCCTGAGATAACTGACTTCTTTCATAACCTAAAGTATTATTGATATCATGTGATTTTTTTTTTTAATTTGAGAGGAACAGAGAGAGAGAGAATGGGTGGGCCAGCAGCCTTTCAGCCACTGTGAACAAACTCCAGGCACATGTGCCCCTTTGTGCGCATGTATAACATTGCATGCTTGACTCACTTGGGTCTCACTAAACACGTGACCTGGAGATTCAAACAGGCATTTTTAGGTTTCCCAGGCAGGCACCTTAACTGCTCAGCCATCTCTCCTTCACTGATATCATCTAATTCTTATTAATCATAACTTGATGATTTCTAAAGAATTTCTATGAAGGTTAACTTCTTAACTATTTTCTGCATTGGTGTCCATGGGCCAATGCCTGAATAAAAGGGTTCTTACAGTTGATGTAGTTGAGAGGCAAGATTAGTGAAATACAGCCTTATAATTAATTTCTTCTCGAAACTACACTCACACATGCACATGCACACACACACACACACACATATATACACACAAAATAAATGGAACAGTGTTTTACCAAGAAAATTTATATATATATTGGTTTTTCGAAGTAGGGGCTCACTCTAGCCCAGGCTGACCTGGAATTCACTATGTAGTCTCAGGGTGGCCTTGAACTCATGGCGATCCTCCTACCTCTGCCTCCCCAGGGCTGGGATTAAAGGTGTGCGCCACCACGCCTGGCAAAAATGATATTTTATCTGTTTTACTTCACCATGTTTATTCTGTTCAGTGTTTTGATAATCACAAAGCCTTTCTTGGGTTGGGTCTGGGTAGGCTCATGTTTTATGTGAGAGTGCCAGGCACAAAATTGTCACTGAAACTCCATAAGCCAGTGAAGTTCAAAATCATTGTCTTGTGACCAGTGAAGAATGAAAAGTGCAGACAGAGCAGAAGAGCAAGTTAAGCGAGGTTTTAATAGTACATAATGCAGAAAACGAAAGGCACACAGTGGAAGTAAAGCAGTACAGATCTGAAGACGGAATTCCCCTTTAGCACATGGCAGCATAGTGACTTGGACTTGGGGATTTTATGCCTCTGGGAATATGAATAAAACATCCAATTTCAGTGGGTTGTTTTGGTAACTTGTAATGCATTTTGGTGCTTTGGAAAGGTTGATAAATTGATGCTCTAGAGGATGTAAATCACTCATCAAATCAAGATGCTGTGTTTGGTTATTTGAGTGTTTGTAAGGGACTCCTGATAGTCAAAATGAGCACTCACAATGAGTGATGGGCAATGGCTATTCTGTCCCGACAAAGGAAGACCACAGGAAACCACTGGTCTCAGTCAGTATCTCCTCCTCTATAGTATGGTCACACCCTAAAAGTGTAAGGATCTCCGTAACAGCCAGTTGGCTATTTCTGAGTGGTGGACACATGCTGGTGTCATCTATGATTCCGTTCTGAAACTTCTTGAAGATAAGTTAGATCCCACAAGTTGAATGCTTAATCTGCAAGGCTAAGTATGTACAATTTTGATGCTGGGTACAAATCCCAGGCTGTGCTAACCTGTGCTACTCATCAATCCACAATAGAGCAAAGTTTCAGAAACCCACTTCAATATGTTTGGTTTTTCTTGATCTTCTCACATAACACAGTATAACACATATGGGTCTTGTTTTTCATTGAGTCTTGGTTTATTCACAAAGTTCTGACATATTTACTGCTCTACAGAAGGAGTTGCAGGATGCTGGGAACAGTGGTTTAACAATGAATAGTGATATTAGTGATTGTGTGTGTGTGTGTGTGTGTGTGTGTGTGTGTGTGTTTGACAGGGTCTCATGCAGCACAGAGTCACTTCATGCTCACTGTGGAGACCTTGAACTTTTGATCCTCTAGTCCCTTTTCCCTAGTACTGTCATTACAGGAGTGAGCCACCATGCACGGTTTTATGTGGTTCTGGGATGGAACTCAGGGTTTCATACATGCTAGGTAAGCATTCTACCAGTTGAGCTACTGACCCAGTCCTAGTTCAAAGTTCTTAACTATTAAGTACATGTGTCACAGGCAACAAGCAACACAATCATCATTTAAGAGGATTAATTACATGACATTACAAAAGGTTCACAATAATATGGTGCTAGTAACATAATCATGAAAGAAAAAGGAATATTCATAGTAAGGTAACCTGTTGCATTTTTTAGGAAATGCAATATCTTGGGTATAATAACAGTTTTACAATTTAATATCTCATTTTAAATCTGTGGATTTATTATGTTTTGTCTCCTAAACTGAAAATTGTTACAAAATATAAGTCCTTTAACATAAAATAGTTAAAATATGTGAAATAAGCATTTAACAAAAAGATTACTGGAAGGTATTAGAACTAAATTTGATAGTATGAGATATTTTATAGTCATTAAAAATCATGTTTTACTATGTCACAATATGGAAATAATAATGATAAATGTAATGGAAAGTATATGTTACAAGCCAGTGCATTCAATGAAATTCCAAATTATTGTTTAAGGAGAAAAATTCACACATTCATTTAAAGTACTGTAAAAACATCAAGTTTAAGTGTTGCCTCTTCAATGATGAGTTACTATTACATATCTTTATTCTTTTCATGCTCCAGTTTTCAGTAGAATATAAATATTCAAAACATGTAATAATCTACTATATGTTTATAGAAACATAGCCATACTATTAAAATGAATATCTTAATAATTTTAATAAAATCATTATAGAAGTTAAATGTGTTTAACTATAACATAATTTTACTAAAGTATCAGCTACATGCAAGTTTTTGTTTTTTGTTTGTTTGTTTGTTTGAAGTAGGGTGCCACTCTAGACCAGGCTGACCTTGAATTCACTATGTAGTCTCAGAATGATCTCGTACTCATAGCTAACTCTACCTCCCAAATGCTGGGATTAAAGGCATGTGCCACCTCACATGGCTAAAAGTATTTATTTTAAAGATATATAATAATTTCAAATTTTATTGAACCTTTACTATGTGCTAGATACTCTTTATTGGTTATTTAAATATATATTCTAAAAAGCCATGCTTTCTTTTTATTCTCACTTTCATACTGTTCCTAAAAACCTATCTTATGATCAGTTTCTATCCATGTAGGGGAATTTTAGACACTTTATCCCAATGAAGCTCTGTCCTAAATACACATCTATCGAATGTATTGACTATTCTTTTCTCTCATTACTGTCTACTGAGATTTATATAATATGAATGAATTATGTCACTGAAACAGAGAGTTTAAGAAAAGTCTTAGTTACTTAATATACAGTACCAATTAAACAAATGTGTATTATAAGTAAATCTTTCCCGATACAATGATGGGTATTTGAGCCTTGTGTCACTATATTTATTGGCAATGGTCCTAAATCATGAATTAGGTCTTCACAAACTAGCTTTTAGCTTTCAACTGGTTTTACAGTCAAGATCATTTGAGATGCTGAGAATTCCATTCCTTCCTTTGTAGAGGTGAAAGTTCCTTGCTTTTGTAGAACTCTCTTTTTAGGATTAACTGCCAACCTGCTATGTTATCAATAACTCAAGTCAAAGGAATTATGTTACTAGTTCTGAATCATATGTTGCTTGCCTTTTGTAACTCTCACTGACAAAATATCCATTTATCTTTTCTTTTTGTAGGTCACTGTAACAATATCCTGGATATTCTTCCCAATTATAATAGTTCACTTTGCTCTTTCCTCTAAAATGTGTCAGTATTGCTGATACTCACATAGCCACTAGCATTTGATGCTTTGTTTAGTAACATTGTAAATGTTACTTTATCTCCTGCCATGAAATGACAGAGAGGACAAAGCCTGCCATTGTTCTTTAAACAGCTCTTCTGTTAATACTGAGATACATTAAATAATTGTTAAGTGAATTATGACAATGACTTTTAATCAGCTCCCCAAGACAGTAGAAAAGGATTCTACAGTGATGTTGAATTAGAAGTCTCTACAATGTTGTGTCTACTGCTTCTGAATAAAAGGAAGTACAAGTTTGAAGCTCCATAGAGGAAACATGCTTTAGATACAGGAGAAGCCTCTTCTTGGAACAAAAGCATCTTAAATTCCTATGTACAGGTATATGATACTTTTACATAGTTAGAAATAGTGTGATAATTATTGTAATTTTAATTTATGCTATTTATTTTTGTCACAGAACTATTTTGGGGGTTTATATTAATTTCTAATGCCAGAAATATTAGAAGATGCAAAAAGGTGATTCATTTTTTGTCTGATATATGGTCTAAAATTATAAAGTTATATCAACAATTTGAAAATTTACATTTAGTTCATGCTAAATGACCAGAAAATTTGAATGCAGAGTTGGATTTTTTTCAATACATTATTTGAATAAAATATGTTGTTTTATACAATTATTGTTTATGAAGGTAATGCAAAGAAAATCCCATTTTAAAGTTTTCTCATGAGAAGCACATTATTATCTGAAAGGAAGGACAGATTTAACTTTTCAAGTTCAATGCACAGCTCTTCACCATTTCTAACAGTAACTTTATGAAGCAAATCTACTCCCTGGGTAGAAATTTGATACCATTATATGGTGAATCTAAATGTGATACCATTATATGGTGGTTCCAAATTTGATACTATTATAAAGTGATTCTAATTTTTGAAAAAAGAAGATCTTCCTATGTCTATTGATTTCTTTATGATTTAATTGGATTTAAAAAAAGAAAAAGAATATCTTGATGCATAATTGCTTTCTCTGGAGCATTTCTACTGAAGAAAAACTGCATGATTTTCTTTTTGGTTTTCTTATTTTGGGGTTTTTAAACCTAGATGCAAAACAGTCTACTCTAAATCTTCCTTGTTTTATTTTCAGCATTTATATAAATTTAACCATGCTTTCTCTCTAATATGATTAGATGGCTATAAATAAAACTCATTGAACTGGATATACTTTAATATATTGTGAGTGGCTGGATAGTCTCTGTAATAATAGCAATAGTGTTCTTTTGGAAAAAGGAAGGCAGAAATGCTTTTCATTTGAATTATCAATACTAACCAAAATGATACCAAAATCATCGGTACTATCATAAAACACATCCTGAGAGGAAAGGACTTCACTTACATCATGAATTGATCTTTATTCACTCCTTCTAGTGAGCAGCAATATGGGTTTGTAAAAGCAATGTAAAGCTTAATCTGTTTTGACAGAATCTTTAATAGTGTACACTGGTGACATGAGTGATCAAATATCTGCAGTGCCCAGTGAAACAGAGCCTAATTATCTTATTAAAGCTCTTTAGAGACTATATTTATTTATCACTGAAAGGTGTGAAAGAGGGGGAAAGGAAACTTGTTTGGGTCAAGGTTCTCAATTGTGCATTTTAACTGTCACTGTAAAAGTAAAACCTGTGGGTGACAGGCTATGAAAAAAAAAAAAAAAAAAAGTGCCACCCTTCTATACTGAAAGAAAAATGAACTGAAGTCAGACTACATTTGAATTACTACTTTTGTCATTATAAGAGAAAATTTCAGCAAGCAATAAAAAATATTTAAATTTCTACTTAAATGCAATATAACAAGTATGCTCAACACCAATGGCATATATTACTTAAAATAAATCATAGTAAAATATCTTCAACATCTATCACTCATTTATTTTTATATTATTATACTTTGTATATTGCATCAAAGACAACAAAGTTAGGCCTTTATGAATAGCAAGTTAATGCAAATAGGCTATGTTCTTATTCTAAAGAATTCATAGCAGTAATATTCCTTAGATTATTAAACTGACTTTTTTTGGTTTGTAAATTATGAATAAATAAAAATAGTGTTTTCAGTAATACTGTTTCAAGTATATTATATATTATTTCCTTTCCTATGTATATAAGTAATGGTTGTGCTTTCATTTTTACTTAATTAAATCAGTGTTTTGCAATTGCTTATAATTGCCTTGCCTTATTAATTTTCCATTTTCTTCAGCTCACCTTTTTAATATTGGAGAGCAGGTATGGAAAGCCTGTTACCAGGTCACTGTCCAGGAAAGCCTTTTATCATATTCCACAACCTAGAATGAGCATCTGCTTTCTGAGAAGTTCAATGGTCCCCATCATTCTCTCCACGAAACCTATACAGAAGCCTACTTTTCTGGAATAAAAAGGGAAATGATAGAAACAAAATACACAGTGCTTGAGTCAATTAGAGAAGAATTTGTTTTAGTTTGTATTGATGATGTAATATTCTGACCTGGATTCATAAAACAAACAAGTCTATAAATAATCACCCCTAATAGAAGCAGAAGGGCAGATGCTGTTGAAACCAAATTGAACATAGGTATCCTATGATGCAAAGTGTAAATTACTTCTCACCAACTTTTAAAATAGTTGTAGGTTTTATCAAATATGACGTAATCAGTTAATTAATTTTTAGTTGTAATTAATTTAATCAATTGTAAACAGACAAAAAAGAAGAGAGACAGACTGTATGGGCGTGCTAGGGCTTTCAGCTACTGCAAACCAACTCCAGTTGCATGTACCACTTTGTTCATCTGGCTTTTTGTGGGTATTGTGGAATCAAATCCAGGTATTTTTCTTTGCAAGTAAGTGCCTTAACTGCTCAGCCATTTCTCCAGCCCTAATTAGTTTATTTTTTATCTATGAAGCCCATCTGAACTTTCCATGCTATTACTTAGCCTTCATGTCTTTTGCTGTTATAGGCATGCAGAAAAACATTGAGATACTCATATGCTTTATGTTTTATAACTGAGACCATTCATGCAATACTATTAATATGTATAGACTATATATCGCTAAATTTTATTCTTACATTATTCCATTTTCATGAAAATGTATTTTAATCTTAAATTAAAGGATTTTAACATGTATTTATGTAAGTTACAATTTACATTACAGGCAATCACATGATAAAATATAGAAATATACACTTGCAGATAGAGCAAGGATTCTTTTATGGGAGTACATTCATGCATAACTGGATGGTTAATGGAGATTTTTCTTCTCCCCAAGAATAATGTTTTCTTAAATAAAAAACACAAGTTTAGCTCACTTGATATTTTTCCTCATTTAGTTTCAATTTTTTTTACATAAACTTAAATTTCCTGTATTTTTCTCTCATTGAAATCAGGAATGTAAAAGCAGTCATTATATGAAATGTATTGGAGTTGTTGTGGTCTTCCTGCCATTTAGATCAAGAAGCCCAGTCTTACTGATTGTGTGACTAGTAAGACTTAACCATTCTAAAAGCTTCTAGAGACTTCTGGTCAAGATGGCATCCATCTAAACATGCCTCACTTGGTGGGGAAGGAAAGAGTTAGAAAAAAATGATCCCAAAATTCATATAGAATGGCAGGAGGCCTCAGATATCCAAGCATATTCTCAGAAAAAGAAATACCACTGGGGGCATCGCCATACTTGATATTAAGCTATACTACAAAGCTACAGTTATAAATACAACATGGTACTGGCATAAAAGCAGGATGAGAGACCAATGGAATAGAATTGAGGATCTGAACTTTAAGTCAAGTAACTACAGCTACTTGATATTTGACAAAGGCCCTAACAATGTAGACTGGAAAAAAGACAGCATCTTCAACAAATGGTGCTAGACAAACTGCACAACCATATGTAGGAAAATGAAACTCTATCCACACTTCATGCCATGCACAAAAATCAAGACTTCAATATAAGACCAGAAACACTGCTACAACAGGAAGAAAAAATAGGAGGAACTTTCCATGACATAGGGGTGGGAAAAGTCTTCCTGAACAAAACCCCAGTAGCTCAGGAAATTAAACAATTGCTCAACCATTGGACCTCATGATGCTAAAGAACTAAAAAACCTAAACAATAAAAAGTCAAACAACCCACTCACAAAATGGGCCAGAGAACTGTACACGGAGTTCTCAGAGGAAGAAATATAATTGACAAACACACATATAAGAAAATGTTCAACATCCATAATCATAAGGAAAATTCAAATTAAAACAACTATAGGATTCCACCTTACCCCAGTAAGGGTAGCTAACATTAAAAAAAAAAAAAAAAAAAAAAAAAAACTAAGGAAAATGAATGCTGAAGAAGCTGTGGAGAAACAGGAACCCTCATTCACTGTTGGTGGGAATGTAATATGGTACAACAACTATGGAAAGCAATATGGAGATTCCTAAAAAGGATGACTATTAAGTTACCAACAGAACCAGTTATTCCCTTACTGGGCATTTACCTTAAAAGCTCCAAGCCTCAGTTCAGAGAGATTTGCTCAACCATGTTTATAGCTGCTCAATTCATAATATCTAAGAGCTGGAATCAACCCAGATGTCCATCATTAGATGAATGGATAACCAAGATGTAATATATTTATACAATCGAATTCTACACTGCAGTAAGGAAAAATGACACAATGAAGAAAAATGGTCTAACTTGGAACAGATCATTCTCAGCAAGCTCATCCAATCACAGAAAGATAATCATTGCATGGTCTCACTCATCTGTGGCCCCTGACCTAATCTGTGCTAGATGATGACATACCTAATAAACATCTTGAGGACCGTACAATAGGGAAGATGGGATGGGAAGGTATGGTAAGGGTTGGGAGTGGCATAAAACTGGACCCAAAAGGAAATGTACCATAAAATCCTATATCCTTAAAGACAGACTAAAATGTTGACCCTTCATCAGGTCCTTAGAGGGAACACCTGAATCACAGGGCCCTGGAGAGGGTATGATGAAGACTAATCTTAATCTTCTCCTGTTTTCTCTCTCTCCCTCCCTCTTCTCTCTCTCTGCTATCTTTCTATATTACCTAACTTTTTACTCCTTCTTTTTTCTTGGCACTGACCTATAACTCCAAGTACCAGCATGTGGTTAACTTCCCTAATGAGCTGTTGATCAGAGAGATGAACACATTTTCCCAAAAGACAGCTTTCAGTCAGAGTACTCAATGACCCACCAAAGGTTAATGGTAAGACACTAAAGCCAAGGATACCATACACTATTGGTACATAACATTGAGTGACATGGCTGGAATATGGAAGAGTGTCAGTCCCCAGAGAGTTAGCTTGTCTAGTGCCAGAAGGTGCTACATGAGTGTCTGGGGGAAATGGCCTACTTCTGTACAAGCAACTCATGGTCTAAGCTACTCATCAGCAAACAACCTGATGTGATGCTCACACAAGTGCAATAGTGGCACATAACCATGATGGGTAACCAACTGCTTTTGAATTGGCTAACAGATCCTCTCAGTGGAATGCAATGCATAGCTGAATCTGGGAAACAAGTGAGAACCATATCCAAAAATTGACCCTGCTCTCCAATATCAAGACCCCACCAACTGTGGGCTACAAGAGAGCTTACACCTATAAAAGTCTCTCTAAAATAATACTGATTATCCCACTTATCCACTGCTGACTTCTCTCTCCATTGGACAATTTGCTTCTCTTTTTCAGATGGATGCTGAACCTGAGGAGAGGATCAGCCTATCACACTTCACCAGGAACCCAGCTGAAACCATAGAGTAATTGGGGAAATGAGGAAGAGTGCAGTTTTCTTGGCTAACCTGACACCAACACAAGGCTGAAGGAAATAGACACAGAGAACACTCAACTCCTACTAAACCAGATATCCAGAAACACAGAGGCTCCCAAGACCTCATCACTGGAAGCAGAACTAAAATGAACCCAACATGGCTCAGGGGAATTTGAAGAGGGGGTGGAAAGATTGTTAGAGCCACAAATTGGGTCATTATGTGCAGAGACATTGCCTCTTCCACATAACTGATGGCTATCCCCATAATGCATGATCCACATTCCCCAAAGAGGCGGGTCCCTTCAGAGAGGGGAGGACGGGGGGAAGTTTATTGAAGGTACTGACATGAATGTTTTCACATTATGAGCATAACTAATAAAATAAGAATTAACCATTCTTACATCTTGTTCTTGCCCCATTTCTAGAGAATTCCCAAGAAAGAATAATTCCAGGGTAATTTATATTTCTTTGTGGTCATGAAATATAGATTACCAGCATTATATTTAAACAATTATTTAATTGTGATAATTTTTCTTCTTCTCTTCATTATGTGAAATGCAAATACCTGAGAATATTTTTTCTTAGTCTAAAGTAGATTTCAATGTTTTATAAAATTCAAAATGATTTATATGAGTCTAGGTAATAGCATACATTTATAATCAGGTGGTACACAAATACAATCAGAGCATCAATATATTGTATATGCACACTGGTCTTTTTTTTTTTTTTTTTTTTTTTTTTTTTTTTTTTTTTTTTTTTTTTTAAGTAGAATTTCACTCTAGTCCAGGCTGACCTGGAATTCACTATATAGACTCAGGGTTGCCTCGAACTCATGGTGACCCTCGACCTCTGCCTCCTGAGTGCCCAAAACAGTAGCACATGTATAGATAAAATAAATTTATAAAATCAATTTTTGAGTGGTTACTGTACTAAGAAGACCAATAAACAATATTTGGAAAATTAGTGGAAATGAGTCAAATTTTCCACAGTAAATATTGAATTTAATAAAAATATAGGATGATTTCTGGGTAAGATGTCAGCATAGGAGCCATGTCAAACCAGCCTAGGAAGGGATTTAAGCAAAACCACAGCAAAATAAACTCTTCTTCCGAAAAGTGCAGGAGTATAGGTTTTTCTTAGACACAGTGGAGAAGCAGAAGAGACTAAGATCTACAAGAAAGGAGGAAAACAGCCAGAATCCCACTGAGGAGCTTGTGGCCCCAATCTGTGGCAACCTGGATCTGCAACAGCCCCAATCCATGTGACCTGTGCACCTGGACTACCCACCAGGTATTCCAAGCAGCAGCAGCAGCAGCAGCAGAGACCAAACAAGGGGACTTTTAAACCTCATCAGCCTCCTTGCAGAGCCCAGAAATCTAAAGTAAAATCATCTGAGATCAACTAAGGAGCTACTGAAAGAGATACAGGGGTTCTGTGTGAGCAACTCCAGGCTTCCTGAACTCTACCATCCCCAACCATCAGAACCGGGATCTCTGTCATTCAGCCAGAGTGGCAGTGCATGCAGCAGAGCTGAACAGAGCTCCAGCTCCAGAGCACAACATGGATGGATGGAGGTGGGCACTCAGCATTGGTAAGATTGGAAGCCACACCAAAAGGTAACAAGGCCGAATGACAAAAACAAAAACAAACACCCCCCCCAAAAAAAAAACAAAACAAAACAACAACAACAACAAAAAAAAAACAGGTACATAAGCCTGCATTGGAATTGCTAATCTGTCTTTCCATGTCAGGGCAGTTTATGGGTTACATATTTTTGGTTGGCTTTGCCATTTTCAAATAAGCTGTATTTGGGGGTTTGAATATTGTAGTCTTTTAATGCTTTCAGATTTATAGGGCATTTGTCTCTTGCTTCTGTCATTACTGGGGGCAGGGTCTGATCAAGATCCAGGCTGACCAGGAACCCAATTCAGAACAGAATTCTCAACACACACCCTTAGGGATTTTGACCATATAAGATTATCTGTTTGTTTTAATCCACCACTTGTATACTCTGTGTTGGTTTTTATTGAATGTGTGTATTGCTCAGTTGAAGTTTAGACCTGGCCAGTACATTGTTCCATGCAGTCCACTAGAAGACTTCCTTAGAAACCAAACTCAACATAAAGGATTACTTCTGCAGTTGGATGGGATGAAAGAGCTACAATTGGCACCTTAAATTCATATCCTGAAAGTATATAAAGGTAGATCAGTACATCTAAGAACACTGGAGATATGTAGAAAACCCAAACATCAAATTAATTCATGATGCAAAAGTCGCTACATTATAATACAAGAAACCCAAAGAATAAAGAAAATGCAATCCCACCAAAAATTATAAATCCATGGGCTGGAGAGATGGCTTAGTGGTTAAGGCACCTGCCTCCTAAGCCTAAGAACTCTGGTTCCAATCTCCAGCGGTTCCAATCACCAGGACCCACATTTAACCAGATGCAAAGTGACACAAGGGCACAATGCCGCACTTGACCACAAGGGGGAACACACATCTGGATTTCATTTGCAGCAGCTAAGATGCTGCTGGCACGCCCATCTCTATCTGTCTTCCTCTCCCTTTCTCTCTGTCTCTCTCTGTGTCACTCTCTCTCAAAAAAAATTTATAAATCCATCAGAAAGGATCACCAATCATACTGTTTTATATGAAATACCTGACAAAGTTTTCAAAAGAAAGATTCTATATATACTAAAACAAATTAAAGAAGAAATGGAAGGATTCAAAGGAGAAAAAAACTCTTGAAAGAGAGCACAGAAATCCAGCTTAATGATAGAAAGAGGTCATTACAGGACATGAGTAAGGAAATAGAAATACTGAAGAAAAACCAGGTTGAAATCCTAACTCTGAAGAACACAGTCAGTGAAATAAAAAACTCTGTGGAAAGTCCCACCACTGGCATGGATGAAGGAGAGAACAGAATATCTAAACTAGAAGACCAGGTGGCAGACCTAATACAGTCCAACAAAGAGAAAGACAAGCTAATAGAAAGATATGACTGGGAATTCAAAGATATCCAAGACACTAAGAAAAGATCAAATATAAGAATTCAGGGAATAGTAGGAGAAGTATATCAACCCAGAGGCTTAGTAGGCATTTTCAACAAAATCATAGAAGAAAAATTTCCCCAAATTGGGAAAGAAATGCCAATGCAGATACAAGAAGCTTTTAGAATACCGAACAGACAAAATCTAGAAAGAACCTGTCCTAAACTACTAAACACATAAACCAAATAAAATATATTGAAAGCAGTTAGAGAGAAAAAGCAATTGATCTACAATGGCAAGACCATCAAGATCACAGCAGATTACTGAACATAAACTTTAAAAGCCAAAATGGTTTGGCATGATGTATTCTAAGTTCTGAAAGATTAAAAACTGTTAATGAAGATTACTTTATCCTGCAAAGCTATCTATCCAAATGATGGAGAAATAAGGACATTCCACAACAAAAATAGGCTAAAGAAATTTATGACAACCATACCAGCTCTATAGAAAATACTTGAAGGAATCCTTCACTGTGAAGAGAAAGCAAAACACACAGAGGAGGAAATAGGAAAAAATAAACCATACTCAAATAACAGTTAAAACAATTGAGTAAAGGGGAAACAGGAAGCATTACAAAACAAAAAGAATGGTGAGAATAAATACATATCTTTCAATAATAAGTCTTAATATCAATGGCCTCAATGCCCCAACCAAAAGACACAGGCTTGCAGACTGGATTAAAAGGTAGGATCCTGCCATCTATTGCCTTCAGAAAACTCATATCTCAATAAAAGATAGACACATTCTTAGTGTGACAAGATGGAAAATGGTATTTCAAGCAAATGGGCCTAGGAAACAAGCAAGGGGTGCTATCCTAATATCTGACAGGATAGACTTCAAACCAACATTAGTGAGGAAAGATAAATAAGGTCATTTTATACTGATTAAAGGAACACTCCACAGAAGGACATTAAAATCCTAAACATATATGCTCCTAACCTGGGGGCTCCCAATTTCATCAAACAACACTATTAGACTTAAGGTCAGTGATACCACCAAACACAATTGTAGTGGGTGAGTTCATTAATTGACAGGTAATCCCAGCAAAAATAATCAGAGAGACATCTGGATTAAATGATGTCATGGAAAAAATGGACACAACATATATATATTCCATCCAAATGCTGCAGATTATACATTTTTTTCTCAGAAGCACATATAACATTCTCAAAAATAGACCATATATTATGACACAAAGCAAATCTTAACACATACAAGAAAATTGAAATAATCCCTAGTATTCTATCTGACCACAATGGGTTTAAACTGCAAATCAGCAACAAGAAAAACTACAGAGCATACATAAATTCATGGAGACTAAACAGTACACTATTGAATTATGAATGGGTCACTGAAGAAATCAAAAAGGAAATCAATTAATTCACAGGATCAAATGATGATGAGCATACAACATATCAAAGCCTTTGGGACACAATGAAAGCAGTCCTCAGAGGGAAATTTATAGCTCTAAGTGCCTATATTAAGAAATTAGAGAGTTCACAAGTAAACAATCTAATGCTTCACCTTAAGGCCTTGGAAAAGAAGTAGATGGGAATAATTAATAAAGATTAGGGCAGAAATTAATGACATACAAACCAAAAAAAAAAAAAAATCCAAAGAATCAATGAAAGAAAGAGTTGGTTCTTTGAAAGGATAAACAAGATTGATAAACCCTTAGCAAATGTAACCAGAAGAAAGAGAGAAGAGATAAAAATTAATAAAATTAGAGATGAAAAAGGCACCATTCCAACAGATACCAAAGAAATTCAGAAAATCATAAGACACACTTTAAGAATATATATGCCTCTAAGTTTGAAAATGTGAAAGAAATGGATGATTTCCTTGATTCATTTGAGCTACCAAAATTAAATCAAGATGAGATAAACCATTTAACTAAACTATGACAAATGCAGAGATACAAGAAGTTATAAAAAGTCTCCCAACTAAAAAAATTCCAGATGTAGATTGATTCACTGGTGAATTTTACTAGACATGCATGGAAGAAAACCACTGCTTCTGAAACTTTTCCATAAAATAGAAAAGGAAGGGATTCTACCAAATGTCTTCTTTGAAACTAGCATCACCCTGATACAAAAACCAGACAAAGACAGAAGAAAAAAAGAAAACTACCGACCATTCTCCCACATGAACATAGATGCAAAAATTCTCAAGAAAATCTTATCAAACAGAATACAAGAATATATCAGCAAGTTTATTCACCCTGACCAAGTAGGCTTTATCCCAGAGATGCAAGGATGGTTCACCATACACAAATCAATAAATGTAATACACCATATAAATGGAATGAAGGAAAAAACTCACATGATCATCTCAATAGATGCAGAAAAGGCATTCAACAAAATCCAACATCCCTTAATGGTAAAAGTATTACAGAAACTGGGAATAGAAGGAACATATTTCAACATAGTAAAAGGTATTTATGACAAACCTACAGCCAACATAATACTAAATGGGGAAAAACCTGAGTCTTATCCACTAAATTCAGGAACAAGATAAGGGTGTCCACATTCCCCACTTTTATTTAATATAGTACTGGAAGTCTTAGGTATAGCCATAAGGCAAGAGACATTCATTAAAGGGATACAGTATGGAAGGGAAGAGATCAACTTATCATTATTTGCATATGATATGATTCTATATATAAAAGACCCTAAAGACTCTACCAGCAAACTGTGAGAGCTGGTAAACACTTTTAGCAATGTAGCAGGATACAAAATAAACACAGAAATCGTAGATTTTCTATACACTAACAACAAACATGCAGAGGATGAAATCAGTGAATCTCTCCCATTCAAAATTGCCTCAAAAATAAATAAACATTTTTAAAAATATTTATTTATTTTTCTTAGGTAGAAATTTCTATGGACACATCATATGTTAGTATCACCATTTCCCTCCTCCTTGACCCCATCACCCTGAGGGCCACCCTCAGTAGGATTGCTGGTATTCCCCCTGAGTTGCAGATCCAGATCCACTCTTCACTGCAGAGATATTTGCTCTACCATGTTTAAAGCTGCTCAATTCACAGTAGCTAAAACTGGAATCAACCTAGATGCCCATAGTTCATGATTGGATAATGAAGATGAGGCCCATGGAAGTCTACTCAACAGGTGGGTAACATAATACAATGAAACTTGTAGGAAAATGGACAGAGTTGGAACAGATCATACTAAGTGAACTCACACAAGCCCAGAAGGACAAATGCTGCATGTTCTCCCTCATCTGTGGTTCCTAACCTGGACCACCTTAAGATGCAGGCACACCTGACAGGCAACTAGAGGATCAGATAATAGGGATGGAAGTTTTTCATGGAAGGGGAATGGGAGGGTGGGGTAAATACACACAAAACTAAATCAAAATGAATTTGTTTAATAGAATACTTTCTCCCGTGTAGCAGACTCAGTGATAAAGATCTCAATAATAATAAGCAGGGATTTTATTTTTATTTTTATTTTTATTTATTTATTTATTTATTTATTTATTTATTTATTTATTTATTATTTTTGGTAAAATGTGCTCTGGAGAAGTTGGGATGGAAAAGAACCCTATAAAATTTGGCTCTGGCTTTTAACTCTCAGTACCAGAAACTTGTCACAAACTACACTGTGGCCCCCAAAATTAGATAGATGTGATTATCTGTCTGAGGGAAAAGATAAGACTCTATTACTGAAGACACCACATGCTGCTAACACAAATCATGTACAGATCCAGCCGAAATCTGGAAGGAAGAAAGTTCCCACATTATCTGTCCATAGAATGTTAGAAAATGTTACATGAACTGCTGGGGAAAATGGCCAACAACCCTGTGTGCTAACAGAAAACACTGCTATATAAAAGCAAGATGGACATGCCTGTGCAATAGTGGCACCCAGCGTTCATGGGTAACCAATGCCTCTGATTGACTGAGAGTTTTGATTAGTGCAAAGGAACCCTTAGCTAGAACTGGAATCTGAGTCAGAATCTTATGGAGACCAAGATCATTGACTCCAAAAAGAAGCCTCCACTAGTCTCTAGCCAAAAGAGAGGCTAAACCCACCAAAATCTCTCTTAATTAATAATATTCATCCCATTCAACCTATCCTGACCTCAGTCTCCTTTGGAGAATCTGGTTTTCTTTCTCAGAAGGCAGCTACAATGAGGAAATAAACCACCCTGGCACATCAGCCAGGGCCCAAGTAAAACCATAGAGGATTTGGTAAGATGAGCAACAGTGCTGCTTCAATAGCAAGACTGTCAACCAGTGCCAGGTGTATGGAGACAGACACTGAGGATACTCAAATGCACCAAAGCAGAAATGCAGGACCTGCTGAGAGCCCAACAATGAAGTATACTTAAAACACACCTACCATGGCTCAGGGAATTTTGTGGAAGAGAGGTTGGAAAGAATGTAAGAGCCATAGAGTGAAAGGGAAGGCCCAGAGGCACGGCTCCCCCGTCCCCGCTTACAGTGACTGATTGATGCCCTTGTATCTCATAACCTGCAACTCCAGGGGAATAAAGAATCATTTTATGAATAATTATCAAACATGTCAAATTTAATTAATTATTTCAGATTTATTTCAATGTTAGTGTGTTTGATATTATTCTAAAACATAGGATTTTGTTTATGGCAGGGTATCCCAACCACATACAGTTTTAAAAACGTGCATGAAGTGCTCTGGTAGCAAACTGTTAATGATAACAGAACATCATCAGCTTTCAGGCAGAATTAGTTTATATCATAGTGGGGTGGACCATTCTTTTCAAAACACGCCTCTCCACAGACAATCACGGAGAAAGAGGAATCACTCATAACATATATTAAAGTTTTATGAACAAACATTGAATATTCTGCATGTGGTTTTGTGAGCTTTCAAGTTCTTACTTCTCATTGCCTTTAATAAGTTTGTGTATTTTTTGAACTTTTATTGAAAAATTCTATAAGTATTTACAATATACAATGATCATAATTCTCTTCCACAGTCCCCATTTCCCCCTCCTATGCCCCCCTTCATTGAACCCCTTCTTCTTTCCACCTAGACTCTCTTCCATTATTTTTCCATGCTATTATGAAGGTCTTGTGTAGGTATTGTAGGACACTGTGAGGTCATGAATATTACAGTCACTGTGTTTCTGAAATATAGCACTGTAAGCAGTCATACCTGCTCCTTTCCTTTGGCTATTACATACTTTCTGTCACCTTTTCAGCAATGGTTCCTGCGAGTGCAATAGAAGAGAAGATTGAGCGAGAAAGAGAGAGAGAGATTGTAGAGTATGAGCATTTCATTTCCTCCTGCCACCCCAAATGAACTCCCAACACATGTGGCAGATCATGCATGTGGTTTTACATTGGTACTGGGTACTCAAATCTAAACCATGAGGCTTTGCGAACATGCAAACTTTACCACTACATAATCACTCCAGCCTATATAATTTCAAAATATCACTTTTTATTTTTTTTTTAGATTTTAAGCTATGTTTCTTCATATTTAATGGAAGTATACCCTTTCAGTTCTACAAGCTAAATCTTTTAATACTTCATGCCACATCCCTGCCTCTGTCACTTCTGTCAGACTTTCAAGTATTTTTTACATCATATCTAGCCAAACAATGGTCAAATTCATATAATCAATTACTGATCTGGCCATAATCATCCATCTTTTCCTTGTTCTAGTCCTACTCAGCTTACCAGCATGTGAGAGGAATAACATTTTTAGCACCTTACTCAAGGGAGATACCTGTTACAGGTACAGTGAAATCAACCTGGACTATGAAATCCAGAAAGCAGGCTGCTTTCCTTCCCTCCCAATCTAATTTGCTTCTCTAGTTTGACATGCATGTCAAGAGTACTTTATTTCTCCCTTCACACATTATAAAATGAAATAACATAGTTCACTGCACTAAAGATTAAAATTATAATCTTCACTGTTACCTCATTGTGGGTTTTTTTCCCTTACCGAAAACACATCTGCTCATACGATTAAATCATTTACCTCAGGGTACATAAAATGTTACCAATAGTAACATAGAAAAATGCAGTTTATTTTGATGCCAAAACAACCTGTCTAATTTTATTAAGTTAAGAAGAGGTTAACTATTGTAAAGACTCTCCCTGTTCTCATATTAATGGAGTAAGTTTAAAATTAAAAAAAAAAAATTCTTCACTGAACAGTATATTGTCACACACTATTCATTAAGATCTTGGGAAGCTCACTAATGCTTTTAAAACCTCTAAGACAAATGGCTCTGGATATAAAACTCTTAGATAGAAGTGATTACAAAATTTTAGATTAAGGTTTTGTTTGTTTGTTTGTTTTTGGTTTTTAATATAGGGTCTCACTCTGGCCCAGACTGACCTGGAATTAACTATGTAGTCTAAGGGTGGCCTCAAACTCATGGCAATCCTCCTACCTCTGCCTCCGGAGTGCTGGGATTAAAGGCATGGAATTAAAGTTATTTTTTTAAGTTATGCTTTTTAAAAAAAGATTTTATGTTTATTTGTTTACTAGAGATAGAGAGAGGGAAAGAGATGGAAGGAAAGTGAGAATGGGTGTGTCAGGGCATCTAACCATTGCAAACGAACTCCAGATGTGTGTGCTCCCCTTGTGTATTATCTGGCTTACGTGGGACCTGGAGAAATTAACCAGGATCCTTAGGCTTCACAGGCAAACACCTTAATTGCTAAGCCATCTCTCCAGCCCAAAGTTATTTTTAATTGTAATTGTCATTGTAATAACCGCAATAATTATTAGTCTTAACCAACATGATAGACTATTAAGCTCTCCTTAATGTCTTACACTGCAAGATTTCAAATGTCTATTCATGAAGTAAGTCTTAGCTATATTCTGTCTGGACAAGATGTACAATTTGATCACTTTACTTCCTGATTTTTAAATCTCTTTGCTCCAGTATAGCAACATACAAACATAGAGGGATTGTTTAAAAATGTAGCTTGTTGGTTTGCGCAAAACAAAACAAAAAGAAAGAAGGTAACAACTTGAAAATGTATTCCAGAATTTAATTTCAGAAAAAGAATAAATTTATAAACAACAAAATAATAAAATCATATTTGTTTTCAAAGGCAAACTGATTGCATATATATATATATATATATATATATATATATATATATATTCAATTTTTCTATTTTTGTAGCATTATTTTGTTTATATTATTCTAATTTTATATTCATATTGGTGATTCCATTATCCTCCTCCCTGACATCCCCCCTCCAAAGGGACCCTCATCAATGGGGAATGTGGGTCATGCATTGTGGGGTAGTTGAGAACTATGGGGGATAGGCCAAGTCTCTGTGCATAATGACCCAACTTGTGGCTCTAACACTTTTTCCATCCCCTCTTCCATGAATTTCCCCTGAGCCATGTTGGGATCATCTTAGTTCTACTTCAGTGATGAGGTTTTGGGAGCCTCTGTGTCTCTGGGAATCTGCCTCAGTAGGAGTTGGATGTTCTCGGTGTTTATCTCCTTCAGCCTTTTTCTGGTATCATGTTCACCAAGAAAGCTGTACTCTTGCCCTTTCCCCACATTACTCTATGGACTAGCTGGGGCCCTGGTGAGGTGTGATTGGCTGATCCTTCCTTCAGGTTCTTCGTTCATCTGAAAAAGATAACCAAATTCTCCAATGCAGAGAGAAGTTAGTAGTAGATAGATGGAATGGCCATAGGTATTTTAGAGAGAATTTTATATGTGTAGGCCCTCTTCTAGCCCATATTTGGTGGGAGCTTGATATTGGAAATTGGGCTCAATTTTTGTAATGGTTTTGACTTTATTTCCCAATTCCAGCAATGAGTTCCATCCCAGTGAGTGGATCTATTAGCCAAATCAAGAGCAGTTGGTTACCCACCATGGCTGCACTTGTTTGAGCATTGCCTCAGGTTTAAACATTATTTCTTGATATTTTAAAAAATATCAACTTCTACACAAAAGATGTTCATATTATTTTCAGTTTTCCACAGTTATATTTTAATATAAGCTCAAAATTTTATATTTTCCCATATTATATATGTTGATAAGTTAATTAAGTACTAGTTTTATTCATGTATTTGCTTACAGTCTAAGAAGTAAATGTTTCAAAAATCAATTCATACCAAGGCTCTTTCTACCAGTAGCACTTTAGTTCCTTATCTTTCATTCATTCATTTAATCCAGTAGGGACATTAAATAATTAGCATTAGGAAATACCAGCTTGGTGCCAACATTGCTTAGAACTATGACTGCTTTTCTTTCAAGTGTAGATTGGGGCTGTATTATGCTATTAGCTTAAGTAAATTTTAAGTCATTGTCACTGTAGCTTTAAAAGGGCAATATCTGAATGTTAAGTATCTTGAAGGGACTTGGTTTATTGTGCATTTTTTCATAAAGTAAACTTTTTTTATTAAAAGCTTATATCTCCCTTCAAAAATGAGTAATTTAAAATTACTAAAATGTATAGTTGCATTCCAATCTTCTATCACTTTACTCAAGGTAATGCAGGAGTTCACAAAAAAAAAAAAAATATATATATATATATATATATATATATATATATATATATATATATATATATATATATACCAGAACTGGCAGCAAGCTCTTATAAAGGACTTGCCCATGGAGGTGAATTTTAAGTTTACCAGGACCTTGGTATAGATGACTGGAAGGAGAATGGTAACTACATCCAGAAACACACCCATTACACACCCTTACAGAATGCAGAACACTTTTACAAAGTTAGATTTCATGTAAAAATTAAAGTCTCACAGCCATGAAAATCTAAAGTATTGGATTTGAATAAAAGGTTTGCACATTTAAAATTCTAGTGCAGCCAGGTTTCCTCCTACTTTGGCTCTGTGACAGAGACCAGGGGGAGTATGGCCATGTTTTTAAATAGCTTCGAATACTGAGCTGACCTCTGGTATTGAATGCTCCATGTTTCCTTTCAATGAGAAGGAAGGTTTGTGCATTTTCAAAAACTGACAATTGTCACAAAGGAACCAAAGAATAGTTATTCTCTGAACCTTGAAAGTGACTTTTGTGTGGTATGCAGGAAAATAGGTGAGCATTCACCTTGTGGAACATTTCAGTTTTCGAGGACAGAGCTATGCTATAATGTAGCTACTTTTTTTCTTAATTCAGGAAAGTTAAATCCATATGCACTCTTAGAAGAGACATTTTATTATAACAAGAAAAATGTGTTGATCTGGACTGGAGTGACTAGGCCATTTGTCAACTAGACTTACTGTTTCTGATAACATTTACAGGTCACATATACTTTCAAATCTCAATAGAAGGAAGCTTGCTCAGATGGAACTCTCCCACCTGAGTGGGTGGGATTGATTGCTATGGGTAAAGGTTGAAGTATTCTGTAAAATATTTTAAACCTTCACATTTACGAAAGGCAAAATATAAGCATAAAATTAAAAATTTGGAGAAGTATTTTCATTGCAGAGCTTTAATTGTAAGGATGGAAGAGCACTGAGTCCTCATAAGGAACCAAGAAATGTGCTGTGGGTTTGTGCACAGCTTACCTTATAAGCAAAATGATACTGTGACCTACGAACCACTTCCAGTTAGGTGAAATGTGTCAAACTACAGTATCTAAATTGCCTCAAATTTCATGGCTTTTGTAGCAATAAATTGTGGTCTATAAGGTGAACAAATCTAACATAAGCAAAGCATACTAGTTATGTACTTTCTAATCTCTCATTATTCCCAGTTAAAAAATCTTTAAATGTCATTAAAGCATAAATATTAATTTTATATTTTTAGGGGAATTTAGGTAAAATTCATGGCAAATATGTCAAAGAATTAATGGTAGTCTATTTTTAACCATATATGTATAATTAACACAAAACTAGTGTAGCTTTTACTTAATAATAAAAGCAAATAATTTCCCTCAACAGATATTTTCCTATGGCCAATTTGCCAAAGTGATAAACGGTTAAAATCAATAATGTGAATAACATCCAAATCTGCAATTCACTCACCAGCAGTTACTGTCAGCGTAATTTTCTGTCATCCCACAAATATCTTCAAATATCTTTATTTTAGCCCAACATTCACTGATAAAGTTTTTAGGAAATTAGGTTGCTGTATATTTTATTTAAGAACACTTAAAATTCTCTAAGCCTGTTTTTTTATTACGAAACTGTCTTGATCACTGTTAATTTACTAAGGACAAGTATCCACTAAAACCCAATCTTCATGATTGATGGATGTAAGTTAGAGTATTAAACATGTATCACCATATAACTGTAGGAATCATTTTAAAACACCAAGCATTATATTTCTAACTAAAAAAATTGGTTGCTAAATATATTTTCTTTGTTAATGATGAATTTAACCTAAATTTCTTTTAAATAATATTCTTGAAAAATGAATCTGACAGTTTTAGGCAAATTTAATACTTAATAATTGCTGATAGTTTGAATCAACTGAAATATCTTATAGATCTTGATTTATTACTTGCAATTAATATTAATTTCCCTAGTAAATATGATCTGGTTTCTAAATAAAATATTTGTTTACAAATATTAAATGACATGAATGTAGTAATGCCTTTCTGTGACTATTTAGTCATTTAGAATCAACTATCACATTTTTTATATATTGTAAGTTTCTTTATCATCTTAGTAGAAAAATAAGTTCCAGATTCTGAATTCTAAGCATGCTTTGAAAAAAAAATAGAAATTCATGAGCACTCAAAAATTTAAGAATATTTGAGAAGCATAGAATTTTCACAAAATTCTAAAACAATAATCAATGTCCAATTTATTATTTTTCAATGAAAATGTGTGGTGTAACATTAAAATCTCAAACAAAGCATTTGTGAATGAACATCAGTGAGAATTAACTGTTTTGTTGTTGTTGTTTTCTTTCTTGAGGAAGACTCTTACTTGAGCCCAAGCTGAGATAATGATTTAGAGTAAAGTTGGGGAAGTTGTTTTGGATCTACAAATTGTTAGTTATGCAGGTTAACTTGAAAAGGATTGAACCATCATTTTTCTCCCAGTAATTTTTTTTTCTCATAAATGTCTTGCTTTCAATAGTGTAGAACAGTAAACAATTTCAAAGCTGACCCCATGACTATTTGGGACTGAAAATGATGCTGCAATCTGTCTTCTTCCCCAATCCCATGTATTTTTGCACCTCATATTTGTGGAGTCAGATTTAGTTCAAAGACTGAAGAAAAAATATTTAATTTTGTGAGTATTGTTTTGCTTCAAGAAATATGAATATATGTAAGTTGTAGATTATGAATTTTTAAAATATAATTAGTATGATGAACTGGTGTCTAGAATAGTAAATTTGATTTGATCAAGTTATGTTAGTATTTTATCACTATTGTCATTAATGTCTTTATGATCATCTTTAAAACATTTTAGATTCTTTCCATGGACTTGGCAATTTAGATGGAGGCTACCAAATATTATGAGTCACTTTCTTTGTAGTGCACCCATCAATTTCCTGTGTTTCCGCTTCCCATCAAGTCTTTTTCTGATTGGCATTGCTTCTTCATTTCTGAAGTTCTGCAATACTGCACCAGTGTCTGCATCTACTGGGTATTCCACCCATAGTAAGAAGCTAAAATGAATTACAAAAGTAATTCACATGTAACTTTGCAATAAATGTGAACTGAAAATGTTAGCTGAAGTATTATTTTGAATCCAAAATTTATCTTACAAAATACTAGTAGCTTATGAAATTCAAAGTAGCAACTGTATTTTTAATCTCTTTTTAATAATGGTTTTTATCTTGTAAAATAATAATGTGTATATTTTATTGTATTTCAGTTATATAAAACTCTAAGGGTTAAAATTATACCTAAAACTTAGATTTATCTAATTACAAGTTAAGTTTAAAAACTAGTTATGGACAAAGTTTGGTTGCCATGTAGCAGACATACCATAATGATTGTTTAAATGAATGCATTAGAAAAAATATAAATATATGAAAATAGTATGTCCTTTAAGAAAGCACATTAGAGTCATGTGATGACAAAAAAATTAGTCTATCTTCAGCCTGTTAGGCATTATTGCTATGTGATGGAACTGTAGCAACGATTGTTTCCAATATCAATGCATTTCAAGTATCTTTTGTTCACAATGTGAAATCTATCAGTGTTGTCCCACACATATTTCTAGGACTTACTTGGAGGATTATGGTGCAATTATACTTCAGGAGTTCTTATAAAATATATTGTTTATATCATGTGATTTACTTAGTCCATGAAATGGTTTGTTTGAACAAAATATTGATGAGGGTGAGGACAGAAAGTTTATGAGATGTGTTTAGTTTTCCTCCCTGAAGGGACAATAGGTTGGTGTTGATCCTCAAGTGAACAAAGCTAATAAGTAATTTATAATGCTTTTTATTTTGTAATTTATATGCATAATTGGTATATGCATGATGATAAATTAAAATTGCTCAAATCATTTCAGCTTAAAGTAAATTAAGAATATATCTTGTGTCTACAGACTAAAGATATTTATTCACTCTGTGCTAATTTCCTTTTGTTACTTATATTGTCAACATTTCTCCTAGTTTTTCCTTAAATCCAAGTGCTTATTTTGGCCTATAAGCAGCATGAATTTTCATATAAAAAATTACAGTAAATTGTGAGCTTTTATATGTGTATGTGTGCATGTTGGTATGTGTGTGGGTGCTGATTTATGCAGTTTTACATACACGTGTGTGTGTGTGTGTGTGTGTGTCATGTGAAGACATGAGATTTAACCTAGGGTATCTTTCTAGATCACTCTACACTTTATCTACCAATACAGGATCTATCAGTTGTACCCAAAGCTCTTTGATTTCTCTGGTCTAGCCACACAGCTGCCCTGGAAATCCTCTGTTTCCAAATCTTGAGTAGGATGCCATGCCCTCCTGTGTGGTATCAGGATATCTTAACTTTGATCCTCAACCTTTCATAATTAGTGCTTTGTCCACTGAACCACCTGGCCAGCTTTGTGGGTGCTTCATGTTTGTTAATGAACATGGCTTCTGTGGGAAATGAATGCTGATTCTAAAAGTAGGCACAGGATTTTTTTTTTTTTTAGGTATTAATCTCATGCCATAATATGCTTAAATATCTTATAAAAAGACTTGAATTTATTAATTTCTTTAATAACTATTTTAAATAGTTTACACTGTGTTTTTCTAATTAATAGATTGCTAGAGTAGTATGTGATATAGTAGATTATACACTTTAAGAAGTTAAATATTTGGAGTCAATAAAGCAATTTGTGATATAACAGTCTGTTTAAACTATAGTATTAATTATGTCTTCAAATGTAGGTACTATATTTTAGACATATTTATAGTGAGACAGAATTGAAGGAAATTGACAAAATGAGAATACTGGAGAGATGGCGCAGCGGTTAAGGCACTTGCCTGCAAAATCTAAGGACCCGGCTGGAGGGATTGCTTGGCAGTTAGCGCAGTTGCCTGTAAAACCAAAGGATTCAGGTTCGATTCCCCAGGACCCATGTTAGCCAGATGCACAGGGGGACACAAGCGTCTGGAGTTCATTTGCAGTGGCTGGAGGCCCTGGCACGCCCATTCACTCTCTCCCTCTTTCAAAAAATAAAAATAAAATGTTGAAAAATATTTTAAAACATTATAGCTTGACAAACTACCTGCATAAGACCTGCATAATAGGAGGAAAAAATAGTGACATCAAAATAGAAGAGAGACTAGTTTGAATGAAGAAGGGATACAGTGGAGGGGGAAGGGAAAGTAGTGGGAGGGGCTTATGATTGGGGTGCATTGTTTATATTTATGGAATTTTTCAATAAGAGGTTTAAAATATATTTTAAAAATTCAAGTTTGTTGAATTATTCCTAAGGAAAATTCAATTTCCTTGAAAATTAGAGTTATCTTTTCAAAGATTGTACAGAAAGCAGCTAGGTGGTATACTGATTTTTAAGTATCATTAGCTAATACTGATTTATCAGTAGAAACATTTTCTTATCCAGGAAAGTAAAATAAACATTTCAGTTAGACAGTGATATGTCCTAACAAATATCACACTATATCTGCGTTGCTTATGGAAATGTACAGTGTGACCTTGAATCTGTCATAGAATAATTGCTGGTGCCAGTTGCTAAAAATAAAGCCAGATGAGGTCAGCCTGTCCTGAGATGATCTACCTCTCCTAGCCAATCCTAAGAACTGCCTTCAAGTTACACTTTAGTAAGATTTCCAGCTAGGGTAAAATTCAATTAGTGATTTCTAGAGGAAATAAGCACTCACTTGGCTTAGATTTTTCAATGCTTACTTCACTGTCACCTGTGGGCTAAAAGCTTCACATGACTGTGACAGCAGTGCACCTGACGTGGGCAAATGCAGACAAAACAGTGCGGGGAAACAGGAACCTGAAGATGTTTGAGGAGAAACTTATCTTCAGATAGGTGAAAGTCAAGCCTGAATTCAGAAGCTCTATACTTTTAGTATACACTAAAAGTACTCCTGAAAGATGGAAATATGGTATTCCAATAGATTGACAGGCCAGGGAATAGAATAGGAAAGATAATGAGAATTTTGGCGAGGCTATTTTGACTATATATTCTCATTAATTGAAATAGTTACCAATACCCCAGTACTTTGATCTGTGTGGTATGTTCGAAAGCATGTTTTCCATCAGTTAGTTTTGACTGCAGAGAAATCTAGTATACACGAAAAACATTGTTTCTGTTTACTGTCTGCTTTCCAAGTGAGAATATAATTTTGAATGATTGGGACTCATCTTCATCCTGTAGGTGAGCCGGCTGTAGTGATTATAAATTCCATCCATAAAGCTCACTCTGCTGGAGGAGTTTTATAGATGATGACTGTGGGTAGAATTTACTGTCCAGAGAAGGTTAACTTTAATTTAGTGATCAAACTAGCCTCTAATTTATTTTTTGAAACCTCTACTGGAATAAAATCGTTCTTCTTTAATAATAAAAGATCTCTTGGGTGCTTTTTATCATATTTAATATATTTGGTTCAAAGGTCAATTTTTTATAGCTCTGAGATTACAATAGAGTTATTTAACTGTCACAAAATACATATAAAGCAAAGGACTAAAATCATTTTATATTTATAGGATGTTGCTGAACTTAATAATTTTTGCTGCTTTTTAGGGCCTAACAGTATTCAACCTCAAATATGTGTTTTCCCATAAAATACATTAGAAATAATTCATTTTGAGTCTTTATATATCACCATGAAGCATTTCACTATCTTCCAAACTCTTCCTTAAAGAGAAGAAATTTTCATAAACCCTAAGGGTTCTTGCAATATCTTGCAATGACAGCACATATCAACAATCAGCAATTTTAAGAGACAGTCAGCAACTTCTATCAATTTACCCAAAATTTCTGTTGGCAATTTTTGTCTCCATTTTCATGATGAGAATATGGATAACAAATGCATGCAGCATAGACTTCGTTATTACATCTCAGTTTACAGAGTTATGGGGATATTCAAATCTTCCCCCCTTGAAACTCTAGCCCATATCTTTTATCTTAACCTAATCAATTTTTGTGTTTTTTATCACAGAAGAAAAATAGTGCAGATAGTTGATTAAGTTCCATTGATAATTAGACAGATGTATAATTTTTGCTAACATATACAATGTCAGAGAACAATATTGACTTTACCTAATTTGTTTTGAATCAATCATCATAAACTTTTATTTAGCAAAGTTGGCTCAGTTATTGTCTTAAGAACTTATGAAATTTGCATTAGTTGTTCTTCTCATCACTGAGGCAGAGTACTTGATAAGAATATGTTTTTTGGGGGAAGGATTTATTTGGGTTCATGATTTCAGGGGATATCATGGACGAGAAGGCAGAAATGTTGACACAGCTGCGTCCATGCCCATGAGGATATGTGACATGGCTTGTTCAGATAAGGAAGCAGAAATCTGAATCTGGCACCTGCAGCAGAAGAACGACCCCTCAAGGCTCCACAGTGACCCACTTCTTCTAGGTAGGCTAGATCTTCCTAAGTTCCCCCAACCTTGTACAACTCTGCCACCAGTAAGAGACCAAGTATTCCAGAATGTGCAGGGGAAATTTCACATTCAAAGTCTTCACATGTCAATTATACCAGTTAAATCCTATGAACTAAAACACTAATTCCACTGTTTTATTTAGCTTCTCTCCATACTGTAATAAAATAGCTGACCAGAACAAGCTAATGCAAGGAGGGACTTCAGCTTAAGTTTGGGGGAAAATTTGTTCATGGTAGAGTAGAGAGCCAGGTCATCACATCTTGTTGCAGTATCAGAGAAGAAGTAGTGTGAGTGTGCTAGATCTGAACACCCAGTGTGCTTGATCATTGACCCTCACACCCCACATTCAGTTACAAACCTCTTGCAGCAAGGCTCCAGTAACTTCCCAAATTGCAAGCAAGTATTCAAAATACTCATTCAAACTACCACACCCACCAAATCTCAGTCTTTAAATAATTTGTACAAAAATATTATCTAGTCATTAAAAAAGATTTCTAAGGTGATTCCTTAAGCTTCAAATTTGAAAATAAAAAGTTTCTACATTTAAAATCAAATTGACATGATTATAAAATTAAAGAAATAATTATTTTAAGCCCAATCCCACCCTCATGATTTTCTATCATCCTTCACATTTTTCAGAGCTGGAGATTGAACCCAAATCCTCATTCATACTTCACAAGCCTCCTACCACCCGCCCTACCAATCTCTTGACTTTTGTTGATTAAATTCATTGTGAAAGCCTATCAATATTTTTCAAGTTCCACTTTGAAAATGTAATTTTATAATTCTCTGAGAGTAGGACTTGCCTTCAATGAAGTACTTAACAAAAAATTCATTTGCTGATGATTGTTTTAGGAAGTCTTCACTTGCAATTAAGTAAACAATTTGGGTTTTGCACCATAGCTTTAACTTTGAATATGCCTCTAAGCACATACATCTTAACAGGTCGATGAGTTACTCTGTTTCATTCCCTAGAAAACTTGAAGAAAAGTCCTTCCTTTCTTTTATACATGTGAAGGGAAAAAATCTAGCTTTTTGAAGTTTCACAGCTTCAAAGAATTTTCATAGATGTTATTTTCTTTATTTTTGGAATCAGACTTGAAACATATATTTTCTATCATATTGTGGATCTTGAGGGATTAAAGACATGGGTTCTGTCATGAAAGGACATATAAATGTTTACAAACTTACTGTTAATAAAAATTTACCATTCCAAATAGTTGGAAAGTGCTTTGCATTGTTCTTAAAGTTCCACTTTCTAAGGAGATGGATTTGACAATCCTGAATGATAGGTAGATACTCAAACTCATCATTTTTATTCTCTTTCTTGAAGAGGTAGATATTTTAATTGATTAGTAATTCAATTACCACCAGTATTAGTTGGAGAGAGAAACTTCTTGATATACCTATAAGCCCAAATTCATCTATCAATTGAAGACTGCATTGAAAATGTTGCTGGGTCATTTAAAATTTGGTTATGTATAATAAAGTCAATTCAATGGTTATTGTCAAAAAGAGAATTCTTCATGTTCCCCATTTTAAGAATTGATTCTATAATCTGTTTCTTTGCTCCAGCAATGACTTGATAGATACATTAGTATTTGCATTTTATCTTTTCATCACCTGGATTCAGACACATTATAACAATTTTTAATTTCCTGGAACATATGGTAACATTAACCCCCATTATATGCCCACTTTGTTCAAGCCTTCATTACTTTTCAACAAGATTTTAAAATCATTAAAATAGTTATTAATATATTTTTCTTCTGGCAATGTTCATGTCTAATTTACATCACTAGGTAATTATAAAAACCGGCATTTGGGGGCTGGAGAGATGGCTCAGTGGTTAAACGCTTGCCTGTGAAGCCTAAGGATCCTGGTTCGAGGCTTGATTCTCCAGGACACACGTAAGCCAGATGCACAAGGGGGTGCATGCATCTGGAGTTCGTTTACAGTGGCTGGAGGCCCTGGCACACCCATTCTCTCTCTCTCTACCTGCCTATTTCTGTATCTCTCTCTCTCTCTCTCTCTCTCAAATTAATAAATAAATAAAAATTTTTAAAAATGGCATTTCATACTATCATTCAAAGAATGTTTTACTATTTTAAGTTTTCAAAAATCCATAATAGAAGAAAAGATGATAACATCAAATTAAAAGAGACAGATGGAGAGAGGGAGAGGATATGATGGAGAATGGAGTTCTAAAGGGGAATGAGAGGAGGGGAGGGAAATATCATGGGTTTTTTGTATGTAAGTATAGAAATTGTCAATTAAAAAAAAAAAACCTAGAGATTTTGAAAAGAGTTAATTTTGGTCTGGAGTTTAAGGGCACATTGTGCCACTGAGTCTCAATGAAGAAACAAAAAGTAATACTATAGATCTGGAAAAGTTTGTGTGGCTCAGAATATAATCATGAAGAATAAAGTAAAGAAAAAAGATGAAGAAAACAATGAAAGTAGAAACAAAGCAAGACAGAAGAAAATAGAGGACGAAGACATAACTATGAGGAATATATTTATTTACAAAGAGTATAATTGTTAGACTCAGCAAAGAAGACATGCACATGCCATTACCCTATAGATAATTGGAAGTTACACGGGAAATGAAAATGTAGCTATATAAAGGAAATGACTGAAGGTGGGATGACAGTCACCACATGTCCTTAAACCTCTAACTTCAAATATAAAGACAAAAAATAAAGATAAAGTATTTTGTGTAAATGAAAATTATGCAACCATAAAATAAAATGTTCCTACTTTTCATAGGTGGAAGGCTAGGATACAGCAATACACACACACACAACCCATACTACCAAACGCTATAATGGCTTAATCTTTGCTATTCTTGCAACTAACTCTAACTTTTACCCTCTGGACATTGTAAAATTAGATGAAATAGTAATAATTCTATTATATGAATTACTATATAAATATCAAATATAATTAGTGAAGTTTTATGTCTCAGGGTACCCCAAGTATTATCTGTATTACATTAACATATTACAAAATTGCATTTTGTGAAAAAAAGAAAAAAAAAAAGCACTGACATTCTGAAATTAAATCCATACTTGGCCAAAAATAAATACTTCTCCCTATATGAAATCTTGAATCTTCCATGAAAAATGGAAGAACATAATGCAAACAACACCAAGTCTGTGATATATGAAGTTAGCTCTCTCAAATTTGGTTGAATAATAAATACAATATGAAAACAACAGAGAGAAACTGGGACTGTTTCCCAAAAAAAAAAAAAAAAAGTAATAATTCAATTTGCCTTAAGATGGCAGTGTTGGTCTTCGACAACTGGAGAAAGTTTTAGAATTGGCTAAATAAGGAAAGTACTGGCTTTCTTCACCTTGGCATAGACATAAAAACCCACGCTTATCGAAGAAGTGGGTGAATGTAATATACATACAGATTAAAGTAAAAGTCTACACAAACAGTGATAATGGGTGAAAACACAACCAGTGCAAATCTGATTGACATGTTAGTTAATTAAAAGCAACAAGGAGAAAGGTTTGGGATCACAGAAGGGATTACTCACAGTGACAAAGTCTTCCAAATTGTTTTGTTTCAGCAAAGAAGGAAGAATCAATGTCTGAAATTAAAAACAAACAAGCAAACAAACAAAATCCTCCAGGAAAATATTCCATGCTAATAGACCTAGTGAAATGCTTAGCTTCTATAGAAAACATCTCTGGCAGAAGCCAGATTTTGATAATAAAAACGTATATATACTTGTGCGAAAAGATAAAGATTTCTGGTCATCGGTCTATGCTGTCCACAAATTTCACTAACACTCCATGTACCTGACCTCTATCTGACCAAAATAATCCTTTACACCTTAATTAATTTCAAAAATAAAATATGGTGCCCTTTATGCTCCTAACAGATTATATTTATTCAGTAGAATCTTCAAACATTTTCAACAAGCAAGTCACATGCCTAAACACAATCGAGAATAAATAGTACAAGATAAAAACAATAATTACCTTACAAATCCCCAGTAAGTGATGTCCCTACTTTGGACTGAAACAACTTTTTTTTTCTTTAATAGAATGATTATACTTCTAAGAATATTTGCTCTGATTTCAAATTAAAAATATGTTTTGTGTAAAATAAAAAAAAAAAAAAAAACAAATAAAAAACACACAGCATATTCATGGCTTTGTGCTTAACTTCCCTGAGCCACATTGATGCATAGCTATTCCAGTTGGCAATATTCATAACTTCTTTCACAGCAGTCATATATAATTTTTGGCTTGATATTGTAAAATGTTTATTATTTATTTATTTATTACCAAAAACAGAGGCAGAAGGAATAAAGGAGAGAGAGAGAGAGAAAGAAAGAGAGAGAGAGAATGGGCACACTAGGTCCTCTAGCCACTGCAAATAACTCCAGATACAAGCACCACTCCGTGCCTCTGGCTCTATGTGGTTACTGGGGAATCCAATTCAGGTCATCAGGTTTTGCAGGCAAGCACCTAAACTGCTGAGCCATCTCTCCGGATCAGGACTTGATTTATTTTGAGGAGCATTAGTGAAAATAAATTTTCACTGTTTTAAATTCTGATATAAAAAGTTTGAAACTTGGAAATAAGGCAAATAATGGAGTTTCATCTTTTGAACATTATATTTAAGCAGTGTTGGATATAGTTTATCTAGAGAAACACATTTAATCTCATTGTTCATTGATGCTGTATTGGTCAAGGTTATCTATATTAAGAGAAACTATTGAATGTATGATATTACTAAGGGGATTTGATAGATTTGTCTATGGATATGGGCTGTACAACAGTGGCTTTCTGCCATCTGGAAATTCAGAGAACGTAGGAATAGCTCAGTCCAGGAGGAGAGATATCTCAGCAGTCCCAGTCTGTTACTAAAGGCCTGGAGGATTCCTGGAGATCTACTGACCTTCAGTGCATGTGGAGGCTGAAGATCCTGTGCTGCCATGTCAGTGAAGGATGACAGCAGGGTAGTTGCTCCTGCGAGCAGGGAACAGGGCCTGAAAGCAAGAGCAGCACTGCTATTCCCTCAGACATCTGTCCATGTAGCCTACCACTTTTTGGGGTTGCCCACTCTGGGGCAGGCCCTCCTCATTCACCATCCTTCTAGGAAATGCCCTCACAGCCTAATTTAGAGACATGTAGGTGATTCCTGATCTGGTCAAGTTGACAGTTGAGGTTAAACATTGCACCTGACTAAATGTATCAGGCTTAATAAGACCACTTATTAACTGTTGATTCTAGTCTGACACATGTGTATTTATTTTTCCAGAAGGAAAAAAAAAAGTCATACTTGATAGCATGGGGGACCCTGCTGAGTTTGCAGTCAGACTTACGGATTAATTTTTTGAGTTTCCATTATTGAATAATGTATATAGTCTTTGCCAATGTAAATTTTATAATTGCAAGGCAGTGATGACTTTATTGTCTTAAAAATTGTTTTGCTCCTTTATATCTGCATTCAGTAGGATGATAATGGTGTCCAGTTGAACATCTGTCTGTTAAGGTCGACTGAGTTAAGCGTGGTAATAAACCTGGGGGAAAGAACTGTGGTCGTATTTCTTATAGTCCTCACTAATAACTTTTCTGAGAATATTTGTATGGATGCATTTTCTGCTAATTTTCTATCTCATTAATTAATATGCACAAGTTATTTTGCAACCAAGTACTCATTATTTTACAACAATGTAACAGGGTTTCCTATGCCCTATGCTTAGTTTGTCTATCCCCTGAACAGCTCAAATGATCAATACGGATAAGAAATGTTCCTCTTGATGGTGTTATCTTACGCTCTTTGCTCTACCTACTTAATGACCTGGTTATACTCTGGCCCAGAAAAATATCTTGTTCAAGAGTCATGATCTCTATGGTTGAAAGCAATAGACACTAAAAGTAACAAATTACTATCAAGAAAGTTGAAAGTGACAAGTGGGCTAAGAGTGATACCATCTGTGAATGGTATGTGTGCATGTTGTTGCTCAGCAGTGTTCAACAAAGTCCCTTACTTTGAACAAAAGTTTACAGAATGTTTTGGTCAGTTGTTGTCCTTCACTCACATATTTCTGAATCCTTCCTCATGAATTGACAATTTTGCTGTTCATTAAATTCACCTGATAAATGTCTGCCTCATGAGCAGAAGCACCAGGCACTGGGCACCGGCTGCAGTGGCAGCAGAAGAAGCAGTGGGCTCACTCTTCATTTAAACAACCCAAGAGTCAGTATCTTCATTTCAGAGCAACGCCATACGTATCTGGCTCACCAAGCTATTCTGAACTATTTGATAGGAAGTGTCAGCACCAAATTAGATTCCAAAATAAAATATACTTTATTCTCAAAAAAAAACTATTTTGTCAGCAATACCGAACATTCTAGTACTTATAATGGCTTGGTGCAGTACTATTTATGGGTTAATTATTCCTTCTTTATTATCCAATAATATGATATGTTCTTAAATTGGAATCAGAGCATTTTTGTATTTAATAATTATGTCCTTATAATAAATCATATGAAAATATAAAATATACTCATATGTATAAAAGACAGTATACTTTTATAACTAAAATTATTTAAAATATCAGGTTTTAATAATTCTAACGTATGCAAAATAATTTTAAAAATTTAAGTATCTCTAAAATCAAGGTAAATCTCATTTTTTGATATTTCAGATGTGTGTTAAAATAGTATTTCAGCATGGATTCCATTCATTGTTCATTTGCTACATTCATATTTGAAGCCTGATATCAACACAGAAATATACACTATACATAGTATATATGCAGTTTTTTAGCATTTTAATAAAATGTATATACTTAAATTTCTAAATTAATTTTGAAGGATAATACTAAAAGTAATCATGTGAACCTTATTTTTAAAAAAGTAGTTTTATTTGTGATGTATACAAGTTCCTAAGTAGATGTCAGTTAAATCAAAAACAATCCATTATCTGAAAAGCACTAGGAAGTAATATATAAAAAGTAAAAATGTGATATGTGTGTATCCCTTGCCTGTATTTTGTCCACAAGAAAAGGTTCCAACACCATGGCAATCATATTTTCTGTTAGGGAGGAACAAATTTAGAATATTTCTCATATGTACTTTGCTTGCTATTAAAGTTGTATATGAAAAGTGAGAGGTCATGATTAATTATGGAGAGTTATCAAAAAAAGATTAGCCCATTCATGACATTTAAATTGGAAGCTGAAAACGAATAGAGTATGCCATATGTGGTGGAGATGTGGTGACAAATAAGGTAGAAATACAGTCTCCCCATGGATGGAGGCTTTGGGATGACACCAGATGTCCAATGTAATTTATGTGATTATAAAGGAGAAAGTGCAATGTGATGAGGCTACAGTCACAGGCAGGAACCTGTCAGGCAGTGTGCAAAAGATAAACTGCCTACCTGGAAAAAATAGAAACAATTTTAAAATAGAGATATTGTACAATCAGACCTGCATTTTAGAGAGCCCACAAGGAGAATAAATGGGAAGTCAGTGCAAACAGAGCAGTGCTGGACTAGAAAGATGCAGCCATTTCCTTTAAGAGAACAATATTTTATATCTTCTCAAAAACATGCTAAAAAGCATTGCTAAATATAAATTTATAGATTACTTTCATGAGACTGAGCACTAAATACTATGCTAATATAGGACCTTAGATTCCTTTCTAAAAGGAGTAAGTTTTTTCCATATACTCTTTTTATTATAAAATAAATAATGGGAAAGGGAGGAAACTGCTGATAATCCTACTCTTAAAATTAAATAGGCCTCAAAAGTCAGTTCTTAAATGTCGTCTTGTAAATCCATGTCTTCAACCTTTTAGGAACCACGTAAAGCCAGAAAACATATACTAAACACAAGGAAATCCTCTCGTAAAAATAACATAAGAGCTTTTATCTTATTTACATTTATTGAAACTCTTTAACATACCTAACCTCAATTATGTTTCCTTCTGTCTTTCTTTTATACACACACACTCTAAGTTACAGTTGTTTTGAGTATACAGAAGAAAAACATTGAAGGGAAGGTTGTCACATTCACAATTTTTAGTTATAACTGTACCAAGATTTATCTTTACCTTTCCTTAAATACAAAAAAATCACAATAGAAGCTGGCATGGTGGTATAGGCTTCTTATTCCAACACTTAGGAGGCAGAGATTGGTGGACTGCCATGAGTTCTAGGCTACCCTGAGACTACACAGTGAATTCCAGGTAAGCCTGGGATAGAATGAGACAGTACCTCAAAAACAAACAAAAAAATATTATAGAGATAAAAAAAAAAAGTATTACTAATTCCCCACACCCCAGTTTAGAGTGTCATCATTTTTAGCTCCTACTCAATCTATATCTTTTGCTAGCATAATTTTCAAGAAAAGCTCAAACAAGTTGTTTCAGTATAGATATTTTTAGCATGTAATACCAGCAAATTAGGTCTTGGAAAATTCCATACTAAACAATTTCCTACTTGAAATTATTACCTAACAAAATCATAAATATCCATTTAATGTTAGTTTCCCAATTATTTAATGAATGAACTTAGTTTACAATTTCATCCAAAATTGAAATCATAATGATATATTTTAATTGCCTATATATTTTGTTCAATCCTTCTGCCTTTTGACCCATTCCTATCTGTAGTTACTTTGTACCTTGACTTATATTTGATTTACAACTCCTCTTGTGATGGATACTGATGTTGTCACCCAGTGTTATGACACTTCATATTCTATGAATTCTTGTATTTCTCAGAATTTCTCAATAGAGAAGCGAGTCATCTAATTTAGCTTTTGGTTTTAATTGGCAATTTTTCCAGGGCTTTCATGCTTTTATATTAAGAAGTACACCATACTTTCTTAGCTCAATATTAACAGCCATTGGCTATCGATTAAAACTGCTATTTCATTAGTATGGTAAAATATTAGCAAAAATCTATAATTCCAACTCCACTTATACTAGGTCCATTTATGTGACACGGAAATCTAGGGATGGAGATATAACGGTTTAGTGGTGAGGAACACTGCCTGTTCCAGGATGAGGGCATGGGGAGTCTTGGGAAGACCCATACAAACTGCTAGGCATGTCCACATGAACCTGTAACCCTTGTCACAGGAGAGCACAGACTTGAGAATCTCCAGATCTCACAAAAAGAAAGAAGGAAAGACGGAAGGAAAGAAGGGAGGGGGAGGAAGGGAAGAAGAGAGAGAAGGAAGAAAAAAATAAAAGAGAAAGCAAGGTCTTTAGATCAGTAAAAGACTATGACACAAATCATAGGCAGAAAAGTGATGCAGTGGGACACACAATGTTCCAGTCACAGGCAAGCACTGGGTGTTACATCGGCACATGCATGTGCTTTACACACACACACACACACACACACACACACACACACACACACAAATAAAATCTGATGTGTCTTAACTAGTTACACTGAACCAAGTTCTTAATACTGCATAAAAGAACATGAAGATAAATATTTGAGTTATTCTTTCAAGATTTCCAAATTATTTTTTCCTACTGAGCTTATTTATTTACTTATTCATTCAGTCAGCCATTGCTAACACATGGATTACATATATTAAATGTCTAATTCTTTGCTATGTTTATTCTTATAGGTATTCAAATACTCTTACTTTTGGCCACTAAAGGGTTATTGACATTGCTAGAGGTCTAGTTTTATAATTCTATGTTGGGCCAGTTATTGTCAAAAGTTTTAATTGTGAAATTTATTTTTCACAGGATATCAATATTTAATGTTTTTCCCTTTTGACTGCAGCCATTTATATTCTGATATAGACATTTTTTAAATTTTATTTTTATTTATTTATCTGAGAGAGAGATACAGAAATAGACATGGAAAGAGAGAGATAGAGAATGGGCGTGCCAGGGCCTCTAGCCACTGCAAATGAACTCCAGATACCACCTTGTGCATCTGGCTTACGTGGGTCCTGGGGAATTGAGCCTCGAACCAGAGTCCTTAGGCTTCACAGGTAAGCGCCTAACCGCTAAGCCATCTCTCTAGTCCCATAGACAATAATTTTCACTTTGAGTTTTAAATTTTATTTATTGTATTTGTTTGAGAGACAGAGAAGGAAAGCGAGAGAGGGAGAATGGGTACACCAGGGCCATCCTCTTCTGCAGAAAAACTCCAGATGCGTGCAGTACCTTGTGCATCAGGCTTACATTGGCCCTGCTGGGGAATAGAACCTGGGTCCTTTAGCTTTGCAGGCAAGTGCCTTAATTGCTAAGCCACCTCTACAGCCCTAGACTTGATTTTTGTACCACTTGCAATTAACTATCGTTTCCATTTATGTGTAGGTTACCTTTTCATTGATGTTCTGGGTCCGTACTTTAGGAGTGTGGAATAGACTCCCAAGTTCACCAAGTTATTATTTATGCCCAACCCATGAGTGATGCCACACAAGATGGTTAATATTGCATGTGATTTCTGTTCTTAACCTAGGGATACAGTATGCAGTGAAAGTGAACTTACAAAAATTAGTCCCAAATATGAATATCCTTGAAACCCATTAGGCAGTCACAAGAACTCTTTTTCTGGTTTTGGTGCTAGAGAGATGGCTTAGTGGTTAAGGCACTTGCCTCAGAAGCCTAAGGACCCATGTTTGACTCTCCAGGTCCCATGTAAGCCAGACACACAAGTTGACTCATGAGCAATGCTGCACATGCCCACTAAGATGCATATGCTTCTGAGTTCAATTACACTGGCTGGAGACCCTGTCATGCCAATTCTTTCTCTCTCTTTCATTTGTTCTCACCCATTTGCTTGCTTAAGCTCTCTCTCTTTCATACAAAAAGGCCAGTCTGTTGGACTTGCCTCCAAAAAAAAAAAAAAATAGTATTGTTCTAATGAAATAATTTCAGCATTGAAAGTGTGAACATAGGAGCACATGTTATTTTTATGCATTGAAATACTGTTCTAGTAATGCCTGAATTTGCATAACTGTTCACACAAATGTGCATTTAACATCCTCACATGAAATGTGATATATCACTCTACCTTATGTGAGGTATATGAAATATACCTTTTTTTTTGTTTTGGTTTTTTGAGGTAGGGTCTCACTCTAGCCCAGGCTGACCTGGACTTCACTATGTAGTCTCAGGGTGGCACTGAACTCTCGGGAATCCTCCTATCTCTGCCCCCCAAGTGCTGGGATTAAAGGTGTGTGCCACCACGTACAGCTGAAATGTACTTTCGTATGATTTCTAGTCACAAATTTTCTGAAAGTATATTGTATATCCTCCTGTTTTACTGAAGATTAATGTATTACTTAATAGTTTTGCCTAAAAAATTCACAAAAACTAGTATTACAAGCAAATACAATATTAATGAATGATCTTTAATTAAATAGCCTTATATTTCATTATAAATTTTTACGTTTACTTGTCATTTTATCTGTATTTCAGTGCTGCAAGTATAACTTCCCAGCATCCAAAGATATTCTTAGGCAAAATTTCACCTGAAAATTTTATGTTAGATTATAAAACTAATATCAAATCATTTCATTTTTGTGTTGAGTTGGAAACATAATAATTTTATTCGGAAAAATACTTTTTAAAAACTTTCAGTTCCAGCAATTATACTTTACTGCTTCTACAATTTAAATTGATCATGTAACTGATAGTCTTTATTTTAATCATCTGGATATTGAATTTCACTGGGAGATTATTTTTATATTTTATTCTTAACATCAAATTTTCATTCTTTGTATCACGATCAAATCAAATTAAGTTTCTCACCATATATAATGTATATATTTCACTTCTACTATTTAGTGGGCTTATGTGAATAGCAAATTATCTGAAAATCCTGAAAAATCCCATTTTAATACTAGTTATAGCTGAAATATTCAGTGATATTCATTCACACATTGAGTGTCTTAAAAACTTAAATGACATTATCAGTTATCCAAAAAGGACATTGTTCCTATCAATTTTACTCTAAACTCTAGTCACTGAAAAATACTCATTAAAAACGAATCATTATTGTTGCTCAAAGTCATATCATTCAAATGTTGAGTTTCTACTTTTTTCAGAAGTAACATGAAAAACATCTCTCCTAAATATAATATGGTCTGAGTGTTTTACTCTTTCTGATAGAATACGCATTTAAATATTTTAAGCAAGAGTCTTGTGAACTGACCTCTCATTTACAACAGTTAAGGTGGTGGTTCATGTACTTTGTGAGTCATACCAGAATGATTTCTTAAAAGGACAGCTCAGTTCTAAATTATAAGAAAGTTGGTAAAAATTTTATTTAAAGCATGCCTTTGAAATTCAGTATTTCTATAGCAAGAAGGTTGGAATAAGGATATGAACTGACACCATTATCTTGATGTCTGTCAGAGAGTTGGCTATTGACATGAAAAAAGGAGGACTACTGTGTCATTCCAAATAGTAGAAAGCTCTTTACACTTTGAAATGAAAGCCATTTATTACAAAGCCTTTGAAAAGCATGTTTCTATGAGTTTTAAATACAAATCAGAAAGTAATCATTCCAAATGGTGATAGCAGCATGAAGACATTTGGCCAACTGCAGTTGCTATTATAGGGATTTTGCCACTGGGCCACCATTAAAACTGAGTTGGCTTTGATTATAAATGACAATTTTCCAGCATAGCTTTGCAATTATCTTAATTGCACTGGATTTCAAAAAATATATATAAAATATTGCCCCAATCCTATTTTCATTCATTTCACACTACAAAAATTTAAAGCTCAAAGCATATGAGAAAGGGGGAAATGTTAATGATACATCTAATTTTATTTTCATTTTCCCAAGAAAACAGTTTTATTGTGTAATTTGAAAACTCAATATTTTGAAGAGATAAATAAGATCCAAGGACATTGAAAATGACCCTGTGCAAAAAGATAAGTCCATTAAAAATAAATAAAAGGCCCTTTCTATACCTGTGTTGATGGGATGTGCATTGGTGCAGAATTTTGGTGTTCACGGATCCCCCAAAATTATGAACCCAATTTTGGCTCCTGTCCTGTTATTAACAACCAATTGATAATAAAAGACTTAATGACCAATTGTGGACTCGAGTGTACTTAGGGAGAAATTATAAATTGCAGAGCTTATTTTAGGGGAAGGCTAGAGCACAATCATAATCATGTGGAAAGTAGGAAACTCACACTCATGTAGAAAAACCCAGCATAGTCCTTGAGATTCATTTAAGAGAAATGGCTGGGGCAGAACCATAAACTCATGGAAGGTAGAACCTAGATGCTTATGTAGGAAGATTTAGAAGAGACATATGCAGCATGTTCTCTGAGCTTCCCCATGAAAGAAAGTTAGGAAGGCAAGTGGTTGTGACTTGAGCAAGAATAGCAGGAGGAAAATATCAAAGCAGAGAGCAAGAAATTCAGATGGGAAATGAGTAGTAAAGAGAGTTATACCAATGGTAACCCCAAGTTTAGGGAAATTTACACAAGTAGTGGGCCTAGAGTTTAGAGAAAGCTTTAATGTGATAGATCTATACTGTAAGGGAAATACACATGTGGTAGATTCAAGGACAAGAGGAAAACTTATATAAATATATATATGATTAAAGTGAGGAGTTACCCCAAAGTATAAAGCAGAGGCAAGTGGAAAATTACACACACAAAAAAAAACAGTACTCTGCTCTCCTCATTCCCAGCCAGGCTCATGTGTTTCCAAATAGAAATCACAGGGTAGAGTGAGGGTATGCAGAGAGAAGGAGGAAATACCACAGACAAACCTTTTATAGTCAATTGAAAATGGACTCTTTCTTCATCATCTGTGTAAGGGGAAGGTAAGATTGGTGTATAGATTTAATGGGCCCACTGCAGGGCCAGCCAACCTGGGTGGTGAAGGCCGCCATCTCAGTAGCATGCTAGACTGTGGGCAGAGAAGAGGGGGTGGCACTTTAGCTGTTGTAAATGAATCTAGATCAAATAGGAGTTCCATTCCTGCTAGGGCAGAGTTCCACTTTTTGTTCTCTTTTTGGCTTCTGGCCCTAACTGAAACTGCCTGAAAAAAAGCCAGCAGTCAACTGAGTCCTTTACAGCATCATGGGATGAGATCAGGCATATAAGATGTGGCCTTCAAGCTTCTGCGTGAGCACTAGGTCTGAGGAAGAAGTGTGGCCTGCAGCCTGCTAGGAAGCCTGCATGCTTCCGAGTTGAGTAGCTGGCATCTTCTCAGCAGTGAATTCAGGCAGTTTTGGTGAAAGCTTCCTGAATCTAGGGCTGGAGAGATTGCTTAGTGGTTAAGGTGTTTGCCTGTGAAGCTTTAAAGACCCAGGTTCAATTGCCCAGTACTCACATAAGCCAGATGTACAAGGTGGCACATGTGTCTGGAGTTGGTTTGCAGTGGCTAGAGGCCCTGGCACACCCATTCTCTCTCTCTCCCTCTTTCTCAAATAAATAAATAAAATACTAAAGTACAAATACTCATAATCTTGTATTTCTCACTTGACCTAGCTGGACTTTTACTCTCTCCTGGTTTTGTGTAAAGACAGGTCAGAAATTTGTCCTCTGGTGGGCTAATCAAAACAGGCTATGTCTGCAATGGTTTTTGAAATGACAGTGGATAACCTCTAGCTGTATTATAATCTACAGTATCCAGTGCTACGCAGCTGACCATGGTTATGAAGAGGACCTGACACCTGACTCACCAGATAGCTCTACTAATGAATTAAAGTACCTGTTCTCCTGACCCACCCCATAAAAAATGAAAAACAGAGCAGGGCATGGTGGCGCACGCCTTTAATCCCAGCACTCAGGAGGCAGAGGTAGGAGGATCGCCGTGAGTTCAAGGCCACCCTGAGACTACATAGTGAATTCCAGGTCAGCCTGGGCCAGAGTGAGACCCTACCTCGAAAAACCAAAATAATAATAATAATAATTAATAATAATAAATGAAAAACAGGGCTAAGCGTTGCCCAAGCCACTATGTGTACTTGCTTTTCAAAGCCTGCCAGCTGGGTTTGATTCCCCAGTACCCACATAAAACTAGGTGCACAAAGTGGCATACCTGGAGCTTGTCTGTAGTGGCAGTAGGTACTTACATGCCCATAGGTGCTCCCTACCTCTTCATATTTAAATAAAAATATTTAACATAAAAAAATTTAATTGTTTTTATTTATTTGCGAGAGAGAAAGAGGTGGAGAGAGAGAGAGAAAAAATGGACCACTGCAAACGAACTCTAGATGCATGTGCCACCTTGTGCACCTAGCTTAAGTGGGTACTGGGGAATCAAACCTGGGTCCTTAGGCCTCATAGGCAAGTGTCTTAACTGCTAAGTCATCTCTCCAGCCCTACTGTTTTAAGACAAACCTAGATGACTCCATATAGATTGCAGAGCAGAGCAAATGGAAAGATAAGTCTGGAGTTCATGAAGCAGCTGGAGGAGCTGATGGGCATTGATCATTGTTTGGGAGGGTATTATGATTGTCATGATTTGTCATCAAGAAAGTAGATCATTATCGTTCTTAACCCCGAAATCTGTGGATCCCAGAACCTGAGCAAGAGCCACATGGCAGAAGGAAGTCGCATCATACACATATCTTGTAGAATCTGGAGCCCTGCTTATTGGGCACCAGTGGATTCCCTGATGAAAATGGCCATCTTCTCAGGTCTGTACACTCAAGAATTACTATTTCAAGGGCTGGAGAGATGGCTTAGCAGTTAAGGCACCTGCCTGCTAAGACTAAGAATCTGGTTCTAATCTCCAGGTCCCACGTTTAGCCAGATGCAAAGTGACACAAGGGCACAATGCCACACTTGACCACAAGGGGACGCACACATCTGGATTTCGTTCACAGCAGCTGAGAGACTGCTGGTACGCCCATCTCTATCTGTCTCCCTCTCCCTCTCTCTCTGTCTGTCTCTGTGTCTCAATGCAAAAAAAAAAAAAAAAAAAAAAAAAAAAAGAATTACTATTTCAAGCATTCTCCTCTCCACTCAACCCCCACTGGCATTTTTTATTTTAAATCACATATTCTATCAACAGCTTTTTATCATATAAATATCATGAGCTAGTATTGAGCAATAGGTCCTGTATATATTTCTTCAAAAATCTTGGAGCTGTGGTTTCATGAACTCATTTAAAGGGAAGAGAGAGAGACAGAGAGAGAGAGAGACTGTGTGTGTGTGTGTGTGCGTGCGTACGTGTGTGTGTATGTGTGTGTGTTGGCAACAAAAATAAAGTTGATTCTCTGCCATTCCCTGGGCTCATGGCAGCAAAGGTGGGTGTAAGAAACATGAAAGCATCTCCTGCTGGTCTCCAGAAAGGACAGTAAGCAGTGTACCTTCCCTACTTTAAAATACAGAAGGCCACTGACAAAGGGATAACTGAAAGAGTGGATTCTACCATGTAGCACTTGTTTTATAAGCAGTAGAGCCCACTCCTTTAATCATCTGCCAGTTGCTTTGAAAAGAAAATCCTTGTATCCTTAATGTTAATCATATTTGTAAATAATATATAATTAGAGGAGAAAAGCCCTTTTAAAATGCAAAGCATGATTTACTTGATGGTTTTATACTGTCTGAACCAAAAGTTAAAGGCTCAGTTGCAGAAAAACTATAATAGACTGACATTTTAATAATGGATCAAGTAAAGGGATTTTTACTGAACTAAAATACATAGAAAGTTTAAGTAAACAAGCCTGTCTTAAATAATGTATATCAAAGACTTGGATGTATTTCATGATTTTTAAAATCAGTGTATACATTACACTGGCATTCATAAGAAACTGCTTTGGGTAAGCAACAATGTTGCTAAGTAGTTTTACTTTTTTGTATTATTATAACAAATTTTATTAAATAAGCTGGTATATTAATCACATTTTAAATATTTATTTATTTATTTGAGACAGAGATAGAGAGAAAGAGAGACAGACAGACAGCATGAAAAAGAATGGGCATGCCAAAACCTCTCACCACTGTAAACAAACTGCAGATATATGTGCCACTTTGTGGATCTGGCTTTATATGGGTACTGGGGAATTGAACCTAAGCCATCATGCTTTGTATGCAAGACCTTTAACTGCTGACCCATCTTTCCAACCCTATTAATCTTTTTTTTTTAAATATTTTATTTTTATTTATTTATTTGACAGAGAGAAAGGGAGAGAGAGAGAAAAAATGGGTGCTCTAGGGCCTCCAGCCACTGTGAATGAACTCCAGTCATGTGCACCCCTTTGTGCATCTGGCTAAAGTGGGTCCTAGAGAATTGAACCTGGGTCCTTTGGCTTTGCAGGCAAATGTCTTAACTGCTAAGCCATCCCTCCAGCCCCCTTATTAATCACTATTGAAAAAACATGATTCAAGTTTAGCTATATTGGTAAAAAGATGGATATTTATCTTTTCTTGAGCAAATTTTATCTTAATATACTTTTAAATTTTTGAAATTCTGGTAGTTTTCAAAAGAACTCTTGTGACTCTAAAATTGAGCAAATAAAAGAAAATTTATAGTAACTGATATCATAATTTACTACCTGTTTCCCTATATTATTACCCAGTAGCTACAAGATGGCCAATTTCAGTTGTGTGAGCTACCCCCATAAGGCAAGACCCACATTACCCCTGGGGGGAGGATAGGGAGAAGGCTAACAATGGTACCATCATGGCTGTATATATGCTACATACACAACTAATAAAAATATATCTTAAAATATCTGAAAATAAATTAATGTTGATGAAAAACAAGTTCTACGTTGCCATAAATAATTTTTATTAGGTTTCTGATGCCAAGCCAGCTGCTAGTAGATAAAAAATTAGAAACATGAAGTAATCAAATCATTTATCTTTGACAGGTCAGGAGATAGTGATAAAACAATGAATGATAAATCCTAGACAGAGTCATTTGGATCATCATGATGCAAATTTTGTATAATAAGAAACAGTACAGTGTAAAAGTAAGAATCAAATAACACTTATAAAATAGAAAAGGAGTTTAATTTAGTGCTCTCATTTAAAAGTGATAAAATGTTGATTATTAGACATCTTGTAAATGTTTCTGCATACATTTGACATGAGCTTACATAGAGATAGCTCTCATGACTAGCCCCAAATATATTTAATAAACCCACTACAGTTACAACAAACAAAATCAGCATATATAGATCAATGATGTTTCATTGAATCATCAGCTATTTAAAACCAAATTAAGAAAACAATACCTTTTATTATAACAGCAAAATCAGATTTTAAATTAAATATATAGGAATACATTCTTGATCTGCAGGAATGAAATATCTTTTCTGACAGACTGACAAAGGACAGTCTGAGATACTTGTTTTCAGGTAATACTGCCTCATTATTTAATAACCACTGTAGCTCTTTTTTTGATGTTTTAATATTATTTATTTATTTGAGAGAGATTGGGAAATACAGAGAAAGAGAATGGAGAATGGGCACACCAGGGTCCCCAGCCACTGCAAATGAACTCCAGATGCATATGCCACCTTGTGCATTTGGCTTACGTGGGACCTGGGGTATCAAAGCTGGGTCCTTTGGCTCTGCAAGTAAGTACCTTAACTTCTAAGCCATCTCTCTGGTCACACTGTATTTCTTTAAATTACAGATACTTTAATTACTTTTAAAGTCAAAGGTTCACACTGTATTCCACATGCTCTGAAATGCCCCTTTTTTTCATTCTTGATAATAGTTATTCATGTGTTTGATGAAGTTTCATTGTGATTTTAATTTTAATTCCTCTGGAATCTACTGTTGGTAAACATTATCCAGTATTTAATATTTATATTCCGATATTTTTCCCATTTTTAAATCAGATACTTAGCTTTCCTGTTACTGTTAGGTACCTGATTCTTTTTTTTTTTTTAAAGATTTTATTTTATTTATTAGAGAAAGAGAGAGAGAGAAAGAGAGAGAGAGAATGGGCATGGGCATGCCAGGGCTTCCAGCCACTGCAAGTGAACTCCAGATGCATATTCCATCTTGTGCATGAGGCTTACGTGGGACCTGGAAAATCGAACCAGGTCTGTAGGCTTCGCAGGCATGTTCCTTAAGTGCTAATCCATCTCTGCAGCCCTTAGGTACCAGATTCTAAGCACCTATCAGGTACTTCAGTTTCCAAATATTTTCTCGAGGTCTAAAACTCAACAATGACTGAATACAAGAAACCCCACTGAGGAGGGCCCTAAGTAGAATGGGGTAGGGAGGAGGGATTGATGGTACCAACCCATTATGAGTCCATACAAAGTTCCTAGTTAATAAAAATTTTAAAAAATAAATTTCTTCACTGCCTTGAGAGGTTTTTTTTTTTTTTTTTTTTTTTTTTTAATACAAAGCAACCAAAGTTTCAGCTAGGAAATCTCTGCAATACAAATACTACTTGAAAATACAGAGTAATGACTTTTTTTTTTTAATTTTCCCATGCATAAATATTTCAAAAATCTACCTTTGAGCAAATACTTTCTAAGAATACAAAGAGAAAATATACTTCCAAATCCATTTGAAAAGCTCACAATATCAGAACAAAACCCAGAAGGTATCACCCAACAAGTAATGTTGTGGTCAATCTTTCCTAAACATAGAGATAAACCCTACATAATATATTAACATAGTAAAGTCATTAATATAAAATGAATAACAGATTATGATCAAGTCGAGCTTATTCCAGGGCTGCAAGTTTGGTTTAACATAAGAAAATCTATCAGGGGCTGGAGAGATGGCTCAGTGTTTAAGACACTTGCCTGCAATGCCATCCCAAGTTCAGTTTCCCAATGCATACATAAAGCCAGATGCACAAAAGTGGCACAAATATTTGGAGTCTCTCTGAAGCAGCCAGAGGCATTTTATTGCAATCTCCTGAATCTGATTAATTAATTTATTTATTACTTATTTCTGTAAATTTCATTTTTGGTTTATGAGCTTAAAGTTTTTGCTTAATCCTGTGAGTTTTTTTTCTTTCTTTCTAATAGTTTTAGGCCTCATGTTTAACTACTTAACCCATTTTGAACTGGCTGTTATATATGATGTGAGATGAGAATATAAGATACTATTGCCCGTGAATCTTTAATTTCCTTTCTACCTTTATGGAAGGTACTTTATGGAAGTTACTCTCCATGAAAAAGTCAATCCCTTTCCAATCATGTTTTAGTGGCTCCTATTTTGAAATTCCACTGACTATAAAAATGTGTGCTCATTTCTGTATCAGGTGAGATATTCAAACCTATATTGTTTATATTAGTACCGTATAAATGAGAATACTATAGTGTTGTAGTAGACTTTAAACTTAGTTAGTGTTATGTCTCTAATCTTTTTTTTTTCTTTTTACAAAATATTTCTTTGACTATTGGCTATTCACTTTAGCATGCCTCTTGAATTTTAGTATTTCTGTTTTTATGAAAAATATAATTGAGATTTTGGTAGTATTTGTGTTGACCCTCAGAACATGACAAGACTTTACTCGGTAAATAATCTTATACATTAATTCATTAACCAAAAATTCAATCACTTCATACATATTTGGTAAAGGAAACTAAATTAAACATTGCATCTTATAACACAGAAATATTAAGAAGATAGTAAGAGCTAATCTGGGTTAAAAAGTTTGTGTGTAAATGTGTTTTCATGACTTATGTAATGTTAAAATGATCTTTAGATATGTGGAAAAGTGAGTTAAATGAATCTGATAAAAATCAGAATTCATAAAGGAGGTTATTTTTAATTTTGTGTTTTTTAATGTCCTTTGTTTCAAATAAATTCTTAGGAATTCTTACTTTGATACTCTCGAAGTTCAAATTAGGAGTCATTTGAAGGATTGTCAACCTGCACACTGAAATAAATTAGAGCAATAATGGCTCACAGTAATTCCCTTGTGCTAAACATCAAGGAATCAAATATTTTGGATTAGCCACTGTACTTAGATCACTGGTGTTCTCATCAGGGCATTCATTCTTGTGTAAAATAAGTAAAGTTCCCATGGGACATTTTAATTAAGCACAGTTATTTCTATATAAAAGGAGATAGGAAAAGTCATCATATCATTGCTATAATATACTTACACTTATGATGTCAAAAGGGAAAATAATTATCTTCCCAAAAGGAAATATAAATATGGAAGTGAGGCACAGAGGAAAGGAAAACTACTGAGAAATCTAGAATTATGTATATAATTTAAGGAGAGAAAATATGCTCAGATATAATGACAACAAATTCAGGAATATTGATAGCAAATGTAACAAGAAGTGCTCTAACCTAGATGATTTTGAATTTTGCTTATTTATATATATAGTTCATTAACATTGAGAATAAAAAAAGTGTTACAGAAGAGGAAAACAAAGCACATGAATTATGAAACTATACATGGCCAGAAGTACATTGATTAGGTAAATTAAAATCAATTTAATGAATAGGACACAGTGAAGGTTAATGACTATTGACCCACAAGGTATGTCTAAATGTATTGAAGAAAATTAAAGAGGGATGAGATGTCAAACTATGTGTCTGAATTCAGTCAGTCTAGAATAAAATGGGACATAGTGATATTGTCAGCCTGAGAAACATGGTAGAAGAAAGGCATGAAGTGCTGTAAATATAGACCAACGACCTGTACAGCAACATGGAGACCTATCTACTTTTCTATCCCTAGTCAACGGATTGGCATATGTCTTAGAAAACAGTGCAATCATACACATACACAACAACTGACACTCATCCACAGTAGAATAGTGGTTACCAAGGGATGGGGCTGGGAAAATGAAGAAGTGTCTGCCAATAGAAATTAAACAATAGCATATGATATGTTCCAGAGATCTGCTATCTAGGTTTGACAATTGTGTGTGTGCACTTAATTTGATTTTTATTAAGTAGAAACTTTGTATGGACACATCATGCGTCAGTACCATCATCCTATTCCCTGCTTCCACTCCACTCCATGAGGTGGCTGGTATTAACCATGAGGTTGTGAGTTATGAGTTGTGAGAGTAGCAGTCTGACATTGCAGGGTGGGGGACGATGTCTCTGAATCTTCCCTCCCAACCTGTGGTTCTTCCAATCTTTCCTTCCCCTCTTCTGCAAAATTCTCTGAGCTGTGCTGGGTGTGCTTAAAGTTAATTTTAGTGTTGAGCACTCAGCTTCTGGATTTCTGCTTTGTTATGTGTTGAGGTGCTGAGCACCCTCAGTGTCTGTACGTATCACCTTGGCCCAAGTTGTCAGGCTTGCCTTGGAAGAAGCGCTATCACTCATCTCGTCAATTCCCTTCTGTTTTCATTTGGGCCCTAGCTGATGTGCAAAGGGTAGTTCATCTCCTGCCAGGAAGTCGGCTATTTTTTCTTGTCTTATTGTTAGATCTTTTTTGTCCCCCATTCATACTGCTTTCTGAAAAACAAAAACAGATTCTCAATGAGTGAGATCAGCATAGGTCAAAGAGGATGAGCATTGTCAATTTAGAGAGATTTGGATGGGCCCAGCATCAGTTTTGGACAAAGACGAGTGAGAGCATTCCCCTGGAGTCCATAACCTCAGTGTCCATGTGATTCTGACTTGGTTCACACTTCTAGCTATGGGGTCTTTTCCACTGAACAGATCTTTTAGCCAATCAGACAGTCATTGGTTACCCACTAAGGCTGGATGCCAACATTGCACATGTGTTTGTGTCCTGTCAGGTTGGTTGCTTTCCTATAGTGGTATCCCTTGCTGGCTGACAATATTGTTGTCCATTTCCCCCTAGCATCCTGTGTAGTGCTTTCCAGCTCTCTATGGGCTAACAACTGGGAACTTGCTTTCTTCCTAATTCCAGCTGATTCTCTCCATGTTCTCTGTTGGCAGCAACTGGTGTCTTTAGCAATAGGGTCTTACCTTGTACCTCAGCTGGGTAATCAAATGCTTAGCAGCCTATCTTGTTTTGGGAACCTCTTAGATCTCTCTAGTCAACAGTTCAGTGTGGGTTGTAACCAATTTCTGGAACTGAGAGTTACAAACCACAGCCAAATGTTTTGGGATTAGGCTTCATCCCACCCTCTCCAGGAACTATCTAACCTGATGATCCCCCCATATTCTATTGAAGGTTATATATTTTATTCTACTGTCCAGGACGAAAGTTTCTATGATACCAGTTCATTTTGGATTTAGCTTTGGATCCTCTCCCACTCTCCTAATCTCCACACAAACACTTCCATCCCTATTATCTGTCCCTTGAGTTTCCTCTCTGGTGTGCCTGCAACTCAGACTGTTCCAGGTTAGGAAACAGAAAAGGGAAAATGTACAGCATTTGGCCTTGTATGATTTTTTTAAATTTATTTATTATTTATTTATTTTTATTGACAACTTCCTTAGTTGTAGACAATACCCCATGGTACTTCTATCCCTCCCCCCCACTTTCCCCTTTGAAGCTCTACTCTCCATCATATCCTCTCCCCCTCTCAATCAGTCTCTCTTTTAATTCTGATGGTCTTGTGTGGGTAGTTTCAGGCACTGCCAGGTCATGGATATATATCCACACCATTTTGTGTCTGGAGGAGCACGTTGTAAGGAGTCCTACCCTTCTTTTGGCTCTTATGTTCTTTCTGCCACCTCTTCCACAATGGACTCTGAGCCATGAAAAGTGTGTTAGAGATGTTTCAGTGCTGAGAACTCCTCCATCCCTCCTTCTCAGCATTATTGTGCCTTCTGAGTCATCCCAAGGTCACCACCACCTGAAAAGAGAAGCTTTTCTAAGCAAAAGTGAGAGTAGCATTAATATGTGGATTCGGAAATTAAAAGAAGTTCTTACTGGGCAGTTTGGTGAGCATGGTATACACATTTAGCCAGACACCTGCAGATGTTACACCCCTAGGGCTCATGACTACCCCTGTGATAGGTTTTCAGTATCAGGGATGTATTCCCTCCCACAGAGTAGGCCTCCAGTCCAAACAGAGAGCAGTTGGTTTCTCCCATAACAGACATGCCACTATATTGCACCCATTGGCTTATTTGGCCTGACTGGACAAATTTAAACCTTGCAGTATCCACTGTTGAGTATCTTCACTTGTGTTTTCTCTTTCTCCCACTGAACTTCATACAGCATAACTTTTTCCAGCTTTCTGTCAGCTGGTCCACATGGAGGAGGCTTTAAGCTTGGCTCCAGCAGGATTTCTCAGTGACCTTGCAGCCCAAGTATGTGGAGTCTTCAGCAATAGGGTCTTACCATCTATTCCTGATGGGAAACCAAGGGCCTCGACAATGGCCTATAATGTTTTGAGGGTATCTGTGACCTCCCCTACCAACAACTCACTGGAAGGTATCCCAGCCCTGGCACTGAAAATATTCTAGCAACAATCTATGACTTCTGAGTGTTCCATTGTCCAGAAAAGTAGGTTTCCATATGACTTTGTTATATCCTCTTAGATTATGATTATCCCTCCTTCCACCTTCCTTTACTCAATCTATTCCCCTGACCTCACTTAGGCCTTTTCATCCCATTAATCTGTTCTTCTACTTACATATATCTTTGTATAATTTTGAGAATTCCCGCAGTATGATGATCTGTTCCAATTCCATCCATTTTTCCTACAAATGTCATCATATAATTTTCCCTTAGTGCTGAGTAGAATCTCATTGTGTAAATGCACCATGTCTTTATCACTCATTTGTCAAATGGTGGACAACTGGGTTGATGCCAGTTCTTAGCTATTGTGAATTGATCAGATATAAACATGGTTGAGCAAATATCTCTGCAGTAAAAATAAAGCCTTTAGGGTAGAATCCCAGTAGCTCTATTTTCACCTTTTTTTAGGAGTCTCCACATTGATTTCCATAGAGGTTATACAAATTTGCATGCTCACCAGGCATGAATGAGTGTTTCTCTTTCCCCACATCCTTGCCAACATTTATTGTCACTTGATTTTTTGTTTGTTTGTTTGTTTGTTTTTAGAAGTAGGGTTTCACTCTAGCCTAGGCTGAACTGGAATTCACTCTGCCATCTCAGGGTGGCCTCCTGGCCTTGTCATTTGATTTTTTAATGATTGCCATCCTGACTGGAATAAGGGGGAATCTCATAGTCATTTTAATTTGCATTTCCCTGATGGTTCAGGATGTTAAACATTTTCTTAAGTTAGTATTGGCCATTTGCATTTCTTCTTTAAAGTTCCCTATTCAGTTCTCTGCCCCATTATTTTGGAGTTGATTGATTTTTTTTTTTTTTTTTTTTTATTGCTTAGTTTTTAAGTTCTTTGTCACTTCTATACATTAGGCCACTGTCAGTGCTTTAGCTGGCAAAGGTTTTCTCCCATTCTGTGGAGAGTCTGTTGGTTCTGTTAATGTTATGTATGTCTGTACAAAAGCTATTTAGCTTCCTGATCTCACACTGGTTGAGTGATTGCTTAATTTCCTGGGTTACTGCAGTATTGTTCAGGAAATATTTCCCCACTCCTATATATTGATGCATTCTCTCTATTTTTTCTTCTAATAATACCAATCAAATCCCATAGGAATATTGAGATTATTACATTTTCTATATCTGTGAAGAATGATGCTGGGATTTTTATTGGCATTGTATTGAATCTGTATTTTACTTTTGGTAGAATTGTCATTTATCACAATATTGATTCTACTATCCAGGATCATGGGCACTCTTTCCATTTTCTTATGCCCTCCTTTATTTCTTTCTTAGGAATTTTTTAAGTTTTAATTATATAGGTCTTTCATTTCTTTGATTAGGGTTATTCCAAGGTATTTGATTTTTGTGTGTGGTTATTGAAAAGGGGACAGCTTCTGTGATTTCTTTCTCTGTATATTTGTCATTTGCCTATAGGAAGGCTATAGATATTTGTATGTTGATTTTGTATTCTGCCAATTTGCTGAAGGAATTTATCACCTTTAGAAGTTTTATGGCAGAGTCTTTTGGGTCACTTATAAATAGGATCATGTCATCTGCAAACCCTTTTGTATCCTTCTCCTGTCTTATTTTTTGAGGTAAGACTTCTAGTACTATGTTAATGAGCAATGGTGAAAGTGAACATCTCTGTCTTGCTCCCGTTGTCAATGAGAACTACTTGAGTCTTTCCCCATTAAGTATAAATTGGGCTTTATGTATTTTGTATATAGCTTTTATTATGTTGAGAGATAAACCAACCGTGCATAGTGTCTCCAACATTTTGATCATGAAGTGATGACATATTTTGTCAAAGGCCTTCTCTGCATGTACTGGAAAGATTACATGGTGCTTGTTTTTAAGTTTACTTAAGTGTATTATTTTTAATTGTATTATGTTAAAAGATTTCTGTATGTTGAACCATCTGCTTCTTTGTGATGAAGCCTGCTTGGTAAAAGTGGATAAAACTTATTTATTTATTTATTTATTTATTTATTTACATATTTATTTGAGAGACTGAGAAAAGGAGGGATGAAGAGAGAGAAAGTGAGACAGTATAGCATGTCAAGGCCTCCTGCCACTGCAAACAAACTCCAGATGCGTATTCCACCTTTTGCATCTGTCTCTATGTGGGTACAAGAGAATTGAACCTGTGCCCCCAGGCTTTGAAAGTAAGTATCTTCAATAGCTGAGCCATATCACCATCCCATATTTACCTGTTTAAATATTTATTTACTTATTTACCTTTTTTTTATTTATTTGAGAGAGAGAGAGAGATAGGCAGGTAGAGAGAGAGGGAGAGAATAGGTGCTCCAGGACCTGCAGCCACTGCTAATAAACTCCAGATGTGTGTGCCCCCTAGTGCATCTGGCTTATGTCGTGGAAAATTGAGCCCCGGACAGGCGTCCTTAGGCTTTACAAGCAAGTGTTTAACTGCTAATCCATCTCTCCAGCCCCCATATTTACCTTTTAATGCAAGGACTTCCATCTACGAAATGGAAAACTATCTTCAGCAAGCAAACCTGCTGAGTTGCTGATAAACAGGAATTCTGTATCAAGTAATAGCTTCCTAAATTGAACAGTCTGGAGAGTGACATAATTCTTTTTTTATAATTTATTTTGATTTATATTATTCTGATTTTACATTCATAGTGTTGGCTCCCTTATCCTCCTCCCTGTCCTCCCTCTTCCAAAGGGACCCTCATCAGTGGGGAATGTGGATCATACTTTGTGGGGGTAGTCAAGAGTTCTAGGGGTAGGCCAAGTCTCTGTGCATAATGCCCCAACTTGTGGCTCTTACATTCTTTCCGCCCCCTCTTCCAAGAATTTCCCTGAGCCACATTGGGGTCATTTTAGCTCTACTTCAGTGACGAAGTTTTGGGAGCCTCTGTGTCTCTGGATATCTGGCTTAGTTGGAGTTGGATGTTCTCTGTGTTTATCTCCTTCAGCCTTTTTCTGGTGTCATGTTCACTAAGAAAGCTGTACTTTTGCCCTTTCCCCACATTACTCTATGGTTTCAGCTGTATCCCTTGTGAGGTGTGATAGACTTATCCTTCCTTCAGGTTCATCATCCATCTGAAAAAGATAAACAAATTCTCCAATGGAGAGAGAAGAATGTGTATTCTGTATAATTGGGGTGGAAAATTCTGTAGATGTATCTTAAGTCTAGTTTTTCTATGATGTTGGTATGCTCTATTATTTAGCTGTTGATTTTGTGCTTTGGTCATCATTGGGGTAACCTACTTTGATGGTACTTGAATTTATTTCTGGCTTGTTGTCAAATATATACACAGTGGGGCACCAGTGTTTGGTGCACACAGATTTATGATTGTGGTATACACTAGTTGGATCATTCCCTTGGTGAGCAAAACATGGCCTTCTTTGTCCTTTCCTTTGGTTTGTAGTCTATTGATTGTCTAAGATATTAATATAGTCAGACTCATTTCTTATTTCTACTTGCTAGGAAAAAATAAGTCCATCTTTTCACCCTGAGGAGGTATTTATCCTTAGTGGTGAGGTGGATTTCTTGAAAACAGCACATAGTAGGGTCTGTTTTTTTTTTTTTTCTTTCTTTCTTTTTTTTTTTTTAATCCACCCTGTTAACTTGTGTCTTTTGATGGGTGAAAAGAGATCATTAATATTTAAGGCTATAACTGTGAGGTTTCATTCATCCCTGCCATGTTGGAGGCTTTAAGGGGTTTGGTGTTATCTTGGACTTTACATGTTTTCATGTCTTCTCTAATTTGGTCATTGTGTTCTTCCATTTGTAAGCTCTTGAGGTCAGTTGCTCAACTATTCTGTGTGGAATTTTTCCTGAAGCATTCTCTGTAGGTGTGGCTTTGTTTTCATACAATAGAGCTGACTATTTTCATGGAAAGTAGTCCTTTCATCATCTATGAGGGATACTTTCACTGGCTTAAGTTTGGAGAGAGTCTTCTTTGGTTCAGTCTTTTTATTATCTGAATGAGTCTCTCTTTTAAGAGGGTAGGGAAGGTTTCTTCTACAATATTGTAGAATGTACTCTATGTGATTTTGGCCTGAGTTTATTCTTCTTCTGGAATACCCATGATATAAATATGTGGTCATTTCAGGGTATCCCACAATTCCCTCATATTCTGTTTGCATGATTTTTTGTATTTATCAAAGCTTTTGGATTTTCAAACAATTTTGTCTGTCTTGTCTTCCAGCTTTGAGGTTCTGTCCTGCACATGATTAACTATGTAATTGAGGGTTTCTAAAGAGGCTTTTATAAGTACTTTGATTTTGTTTTCTGTTGCATTTTTCTGTATCATACCTGTCCCTTTATGGTGTTGTAATTTTAGGACCTGGTTTGATTTTCTTGATACTTCTTGGAATTCATTGCTGCATTTAATAATTTCTTCTTTAACCTTAATCAGCATGTTATCAAGATCCTTCATTTGTTGAGTCACCTTCAATTTGTTTATCTCTCTTTTGAGGTATGTCTTGTTTTCTTCAATTAAGTTAAGCCTAGCAAAAAAGCTGTGTTTTGTAACAGATGATTCCGTTACATTTCATTTACGTGATTGTTGGTGTTTTGGTGATTTGCTTTCAGTGCAATAATTCATTTTGTCAGAGTCACAGAGCTTATTATTATTTCATTTTGACATTATATTTCTGTTTTCTCCTATTTTCATTACCAACAACTTTTGTGGAACTAAGCAACTTTTTTTTTGTTTGTTTGTTTGTTTGCCTTTGGTTCTTGGGTTTTCATATCTCACAGTAAACGTTTTATTTTATTAAGTGGGGAGCAAGTATTTACCCTTGTATCATCTTCAATGAGTATGCTGTTTGGGGTTTGTAACAGATGGGAGTGGGATAATATTGTATAAACAGGTGTGCATCTTATAGAAGTTCCAAGCATGCTAGCAACTCTAGACTGGTGGTTGATGTGAAAGCTGTGGTTGGAGGTCTGAAATGTCTTTGGCCCTAATCATAGCTGTGCCTTGCCTATGGGGATCAGTGGCCATAGCACAGCCCTGCTCCCAACTATATCCAGCTGGGTAGGTTATGGTGGACTGTCTGGTTCTCCTGATGGGTGGTTGCCAGATATTCCTATCCTCTCTTCCAGGTAGAGAAGAGATGCCCCAAGTAGTTGGGCTGGGGGTGGTGGTTCACAAGTCCCAATCAAATGGGTACCTTATTTAGACCATGTGCATAAGGCCAGAAACACACATGCCCCTCACCTGACTCAGCACACAGGCCCCAAGCAAGTTTTCTGAGTACATAGATTCCAAAAACATCTTCACCTCACCTGTCCTGAGTACCCAGGCCCCAAGCAGGCCAGCACCTCTCCTGGTCTCACATTAAATTTCTTAATATTATTATTTATTTTCTGGTGATGGTGATGATGTGTGTGTGTGTGTGTGTGTGTGTGTGTGTGTGTGTGTGTGTCAAGGTCTCTTTTGTGCTACAAATAAATGCTTGTATGACTTTATATATATGGCTGATGCATTTTACCCAGGCCATTAGGATTTTTAAACAAGCTCATATAATCAGTGAGCCATCTTCCAAACACCCTTAAAATGTTTTGAGAGATTAAGTCTCATGCCAAGTGTTCTCATCAGAAAAACAGAATAATAAACCAAAAGTATTGCAATTGATTCTATGAAAGCCTAAAATTGTGTGTGGAAGTAGTGACATCTTTAAGGAAACTCTTCTCTTAAGACTTCAGTTATATCCTTCAATATATTGTCTAGAAAACATACATATTGTGTCATATCAGTCAATTTACAGGAGCTGCTCTGTGTTTTTAGGAGAGTAAGTATCATATTTATTACATCAAACGTTTTATGGACTTTGGTAACATTATTATTACAAAAATAATTTTATTTAGATCTATGTCAGGAATTCATTAAGTTGTTTTCCTACTCTGCATTTTTAAATTTAATTTACATAAATTCTATTTAAATATGAATATATTCTGCCAGTTATAGTAGCACATTTTTGCAATCCATGCGCTTGGGAGTCTAAAACAGGAAGACTTTGTGTTCACACTCTCTGTAGTATGTAGTAAATACCAGGATACCTTCAGAAACATTAAGAAAATATCGATCTAGCTACCTATTATATATTTATATATGCATATGTGTACATTATTTTGAAGTGTTTTGTGTAAGTGAAAATATTCTAGAAATTCAGATTTATCTCTAATGAATGTTATATTAAGCCCAAAAACCCTGCTCCAGAGGGTATGCATGAAGAGTGAGTAGACCAGAGGTCCCCATTTCTTTCACACTTACCAGTTCCCTGGTTCAAATACCCCTGCTACAGGCTTGGGTTGGTTTATTCCCTACTGTCAAAGCAGGTCTTTGCTCTGGCTTTCTGAGTGACTGGCCTCTGGGTGCCCAGTATCTGTTCAGCTGAGTCAGAGGGTATATGGGCCACTGTAGGAGCTGAACTCTTAGCCTTGGCTCTCTAGTTCCCTGGGCTCTGGTTCACTTGTGCTGAAGAGAGTTTACAGACTCTACAATCTGCGCATCTGTGGTTTTACCCCAACCTATACCAATCCATTTGCTTTTAAAATACAACACTCACTGAAGATCATACAAGGACAAATGTTGGGCCTTGCTAGTAACAGGCTGGACCTGTGAGGAGGCAGACCTGAAATATTGGACATGGCCAGGGACCCTGGGTTGTGGGGTTTCATGGAGCTGTCATCGCCCAAAGTGGGCAGAACTGATGAGGCGCTCCTCCTAGACCCCAAAAGGCTCTGACCATTCCATAAGTCAGACTTTGCCCCCCACAGTTCCTGACCTTGTGGCTAGCTGCCCAAGAGACCCTCATGTGGCTAAAGTCACATAGCCTTCCCACCCCCCACATTTTTGATGTCACAGCCTTCTGTTAATATCCTCTTCTGCCCTTCCCCCTACCTTCTTTATCCTTCCCCCATAGCTTTGAAGTTAGTAGTCCTTCCACCATCTAGATAACAGCCCATAAACTATGCATCTGATTGCCATATAGTCTGTATGTGCCATTCTAACCTTCCCCAAGTGTTTATAAACCCATTCCCTTTTGAATAAATGAGTGCTGTCCATCAGACATTCTCCCAGGTGCTCATTGCCCCATCACATGTTCGTGTGTCACACTCACCCACTACTCCAAGAAGAACCCTGGTGTTTCCTTCCCAATTCCTCTCTCCCTCGCCCAGAATGTCAGTGGCCAATGACCCTGGGGGAATGGGAAAAGAATGAGACCCACAGACAAATACTTGCTTCCTCCTCAATAAAATAAGACTTTTTCCCCAAAATATGTAGACCACAACACAATAAAACAATGAAAGTCAGAAAACTGAGAGAGCCCCATCAAGGATTCCTAGTCCCACAATGGACGCCTTCAATTAAATCATAGAGAAAACAACAGAAATTGAATCCAAAAATGGCAACTCAACAATATATGTGACCACTGTGACCACGATCAAAAGAATTGTGAAACTGGAAGCAAGCCATTAAAAAAACAAAACAAAACAAAAAAAAAAAACACAATACTCACATAAATGAAATTGAGCAGAATCTTCTCTTTGGGCACTCAGGTATTGTCACTAGGCTTAACTTAATGGAAGAAAACTGGAGAAGCCTCAAAATACATACAAATGGAAAAAGGGGTGGAAAGATTGATAGAGCCACAACTTGGGACTCACAGAGCCATTGTCTCTTCCCCATCACTGATGGCTACCCCCACAATGCATGACCCACAATGTCCATAGGGATAACCAGCATCCCCAAGGAGGAGGCTCCTTTTGGAGGGGGAGGGGTGAGGGTAAGGATGGTACCAACAAATGCTGTTTAAATATTGAGTTTGTCCATTACTAATAAAAATATGATAGAAAATTTCACAGAAAAGGAAAATAAATTATTCTTTAGTCTCACCACAGAAAAGACATATAAATTAACTGAAGGTGAGTCAACAATAGAATATTTCAATAACAACCTGGAAATTTGATCAAACAAAAAAATAAAAGAAGAATTCTCAACATAGTAAAATCAAAAATCAAAAGAGAGAGGTCACAACAGACATCAATGAAATTGGAATAATCATCATGACATACTTCCTAAAACCTCTACTCCACAAAACTGGATAATGTAGAAGAAATGGTTGAAGTCCTAGACACATACCACCTCCCAAAACTAAACACAGAGATGATTTATCTCCTGAACAAACCTATCACCTATCAAGAATGAACTGGTAATATAAAAGCTCCCCAAAAGAAGTCCATGATTGATGACTTCATGGCTGAATTCTATCAAATATTCATTGAAGAGATGAAAACATTTTTTTCTCAAACTGTTTCACATAATCAAAGATCAGGGAATCCTTCCCAATTTGTTTCATGTAGCTGGCATTACATTAATACCAAAACCAGAGAGAGATCCAATAAGAAAAGATATCTATAGGTTTATATCCCTGATGGAAAAATGCAAAGATGCTGAACAAAGACCTCAAAAACCAAATTCAACAACACATCAAAAGGATTATCAACCTTGATCAACCATGATTCACCCCAGGGATACAGGGATATTTCAACATAAAGAAATTGGTCAACAGGGCTGGAGAGACTGCTTAGTGGTTAAGCACTTGCCTGTGAAGCCTAAGGACACTGGTTCAAGACTTAATTCCCCAGTGCCCACATAAGCCATATACACATGGTGGCACATGCATCTGGAGTTTGCCTGCAGTAGATAGAGGACCTGGCATGCCCTCTCTCTCACTCTCTCTCCCTCTCTCTGTCTCTAATAAGTAAATAAATAAAAATTAAAAGAAACATTTAATAAAAAAGAAATTGGTCAACACAAATACACTTAATCAAAAGAACCACATTATCATTTCAATTGATGCAAAGAATGCCTTTGACAAAACACAACAAAACACTGGAAAGAAAGGGCATAGGTGGTTTATATCTTAACACAATAGAAGCAATATATAAAGCACCTAAAACCCAAATAATACTTAATAGGGAAAGACTCAAGGAGTTCCCATAGAGATTGGAAACAAGAAGGGGTGCCCATTGCCTGCACTGCTCTTCAACATAGTACTAGCAGTCCTAACCCAAGCAATAAGACAATAAAAATAAATAAAAGGGATACATATTAGAAAAGAAGAAGCCAAAATAGCCATATTAATTGATGACAGGATCCTATACATAAGTGACCTGAAAGTCTCCATATCAAAACTTGTAAAGGTGATTAATTACTTCAGAAAAGTGCCATGACACAATTTGAACACACAAAAACTAGTATCCTTTATATATGCAAATAACAAATATACAGAGAAAGAAATCAGTGAGGCTGTCCCATTGTAAATAGCAACACTAAATAAATAGACTAACACTAACCAAAAATATGAAAAACCTATATAATAAAAATATAAAAAAATTCAAGAAATAAATCAAATAGGACTTGAGAAGATGGAAAGACCTCCCATGCTCCTTGGTAGGTAGAATTCATATTGTGAAAATGGAAATTCTACCAAAATCAATAAACAGATTTAATGCAATACCAATAAAAATTACAACATCATTCTTCACAGAGATAGAAAAATATTCTCAATATTCATAAGGAATATCAACAAACCTCAGATACCCAAATATCTCCTCATCAAAAGAAACACCTCTGGAGGTCTCTCCATAGCTGATTTAAAGATATACTACAAAACCATATTAATAAAAACAGTATGGTGCTCATATAAAAACTGAAATATATACCAATGAAACAGAATAAAAGCCCTGGACCTAAGGTCAAGTTGCTATAGCTACTTGATTTTGATAAAGGTGTCAATAATGTAGACTGGAGAAAATACAAGATCTTCAACAAATGGTGCCAGACAAATTGGATAACCACATGTAGAAAAATGAAACTAGGTCTACTTATCTCACCTTACACAAAAATCAACTCAAAATTGATGAAAGACCTTAATATAACCCCTGAAATTCTTCAAATACTAGAAAAAATATATAGTAGGAACTCCCCATAATACAGGATTGGGGAAGGAGTTCTTGAACCATACCCCAGTATCCCATGAAATTAAACATTTTCTCAAACAATGGGATATCATGAAGCTAAAAAACATTTGTACAAAGAAACATACCATAAAGAGATCCAATAAATTACCCAAAGAATAGGACAATAATTTTGGCAGCTATACCACTGACAGAGGCTTAATATCTAGAGTCTACAAAAAACTCAAACCTTAAACAATAAAAAATTACACAACCTACTAAAAAATTGGGTAGAGAACTGAATAGGGAGTTCTCAGAGGAAAAAATGCAAATTGATAACACATACTTATAAAGTGTTCAACATCTGTAACCATCAGGGAAATGCAAATTAAAACAATGATGTGATTACACCCTACTTCATTAAGGATGGCAATCTTTAAAAATCCAAATGACAAAAATATTGTCAAGGATGTGGGGAAGAGGAACCCTCATTAACTGTTTGTGGATATACAAACTTGTACAACCACTATGGAAATCAATATAGAAATTCATGAAAAGATGAATATAGAACTTCCAAGGAATCCACTTATTCCTCTCAGGTGCAGTTAACCCTAAATGCTCATTACTTCACTACAGAGATGTTTTGTTAATAATGTTTATAATTGCTCAATTCATAATAGTTAAGAACTAGAATAATGCTCAGCAAACACACACAAACACACCAAGCCAAATGCTACAAGGTCCCACTTGTCTGCAGTTACTAAACTGGATCAGTTTCAGTTGCTGGCATAGAGGATAGGTAACTTGAGGCCCAAACAGTAGGGATAAAAGGGCTTGGGGGAAGGGAAACGTAGGGTAGCGGGTAATAATCACAAAACTAAACCCAAAATGAACTGGTAACATAGAAATCTTTCTCCTTGAAGGTAGAGTAAAAGATATAATCCTCAATAGGTGTATAGGGATGTCGTGGTTTGATTCTGGTGCCCCCCATAAACTTAAGTGTTCTGAATGCTAGGTTCCTAGCTAATGGAGATTTGGGAATTAATGCCTGCTGGAGGCAGTGTATTGTTGGGGTGGGCTTATGGGTATTATAGCCTGTTTCCCCTTGCCAGTGTTTGCCAAACTCTCCTGTTGTTGTTGTCAATCTTATGTTGGCCAAGAGGTTATGTCCACCCTCTAATCATGCCATCATTTTCCCCTGTCATCATGGAGTTTCCCCTTGAGCCTGTAAGCCAAAATAACTCTTTTTTATTCCCACAAGCTGCTCTTGGTTGGGTGATTTCTGTCAGCAATGTGAACCTGACTGAAACAGTAATTCAGTACCAGAGGAAAGGGATTATTGCTTCAGGAAACCTGACTCTGTGGCTCTGGTCTTTTGGAAATGCTTTGCTAGAGAATGTGGGCAAATCATGCCCTAAGAGATGCCTTGCAGTGTGTAAGTACAGCTTGATGGACTATTCTGGTCAGAGTTGAAAGACAAAGGCACTAAGAACTATGGACTGTGAGGTTTGGCTTATGAGGGTGAGAAACAGCTTTGCCTGGACTGGGCTAGAAGCAGTTTATGTGAGACACTTGCTATTATGCCCATGTCCTGAGAATTTTTTTCAGAATGGCATTGCATAGAAATGGACTGGTGTGAGCAGAGGGATATTAAAGAGTAGCTACACAGTTCATTGATTCTCGTGCCTGCAACTGCTATTGGACTACCATAAGATAATCCAATAAATTCTCTTTTTAATATAATTCATTCTAGCACTTCTGTTCCCCCAGAAGACCCTGATTAAAACATTGTCCTAGATGCTCAGCCAACAGGAAACTTGAATTCCATAGAGTTGAAAGCGACGACTTCCAAAAATAATTTTCTTTCTAGAACTCTGTTAAATCGACCAGGTCAGAAAACCAAAGTGCAGGCAGCAGAGCTGATGTCCAGTAGTGATTTGAGTTAATTACATGAAAATTGTGTGACAATTACAGAAAATTCAGCTGTTAATATTTGCTTTTACTTTCTAGAATAAACTGTGTGTAGACTTCCAAGTAATTACCAAATGTCAATCAGAGTCATGTAATTTGGTATGTGATGTCGTCAAAAAGAAAGGAAAGCTGGTATAGCTGTAGTTCTTGGATAACAACTGTTACTGAGATCCATACACATGAACACATGCACACAACCTTATGAACTTACATTCTTATGTACACACAGAATGAATGGGACTTGTGAACTAACAAATCTGGATATGAGCTTGTATATTTAAATAGGTACACATTCACACCCAAATTTACATGTACCTCTCACATGTGTACAACCAACATATTTATGTATACACACACCAAATTACCCATCTAGTTATTTACACAAACTTGCTCACGTACCATCACAGAGCTCTTAAATTTATAACTTGACTATAGAAATATTTATTGTTTTAATTTGGAAAGACTCAGTATTGTCCATATTTTAATTCACTCCACAGGGAAATGAGTTGGAGTTGTATACTGTTTAAGTATAATTCAACAGGAAAACCTATGATGCATCCTGTATTTCATATTGAGGTAAACAATTTACCTTTAAATATATATTTATATATATATATATAATTATAATATATATGTATATATCAAATATAACCATTTTTAATTAGACTATAAATTTATGTACACTAACTGCAGATGTATGTTGGGTATATTTGGTTAAGCAATATTATAAACATTGCATATACAAGTACTAATAGTAATAATGTTGGCAAGTGCCTTCAGTGGGATAAAAAAAGCATATCTTATTGAAATGTCATTTTACTCAGTAGTTTATTCTACACCAATTATTCAGGTTAGAAAATAGTTTTTTTTTTTTTTTTTTTTTTTTTTTTTTTTGCTGATAGGAGGGAAGGGTTTGTTTTGGGAGTCTCGAGAGGAAGTTTCATCATGTCATTAAATAATTTCAATGTTTTAAAGCATTGTGAACCCCTCCTAGCTATAGTACTAAAAAGACAGTACTAAAAGATAATTGTCTTGAATCATTGATTTGTTTGGATAAATAGTATTTGTGTAAAATGTATAAGGTAATTGATTCAAATGTTTATTTATTTTATTAAAGTGTATTAATAAAATATACTTATTCATATTCATTAATATATTTTTTATAAAATCTAAGTTAGGAAAAGTCTGTGAAGTGTGTAACACTATGAAAAGTTCTTTTTTTCCTTATTAGCTGTTTGTTTTATAATGATATTTGTTTAATTAAATTTTATTTACATAATTATATAATTCGTCTTTAAATTTATTGATCACTGTTACAGTTTGAATATTAAATGTCTCCCATAGGCATGGACTAAATAAATAAAGCCTTGGTCCTAAGCAGTGATATCATTTTGGAAACTGGGAGGTGGGGCCTTGTTGGAGAGCGCAGGTTTCTGACTCCTATATCTGATTATAGCCTTCCTTTAAACATCTGTCTCTGCAAAGAGAGAGGGAGAGGGAGACAGATAGAGATGGGCGCGCCAGCAGTCTCTCAGCTGCTGTGAATGAAATCCAGATGTGTGTGCCCCCTTGTGGTCAAGTTCGGCATTGTGCCCTTGTGTCACTTTGCATCTGGCTAAATGTGGGACCTGGAGATTGGAACCAGGTTCTTAAGCTTAGCAGGCAGGCACCTTAACTGCTAAGCCATCTCTCCAGCCCAAAGAAAAATGTTTTACGTGACTTTAAAAAGGAAGACAATCCATGGGCTTTGATATATAATATTAAAGTGAAAACTTGCTTCATGATTTTTTACATTATGTTTATTATTTTACTTTTATTTACTTACTTGGGAGAGAAGCAGAGAAAGAGGAAGAATGTATATATATGTATGCCCGGGGTCTCCAGCCACTGCAAAAAAACTCCAGAGGCATGCACCACCTTGTTCATCTGGCTTACATAGGTACTGAAGAATTGAACCTAGATTCTTGTGCTTCCCAGGAAAGCACCATAACTGCTAAGTCATCTCTCCATCCCTGATTTCTTAATTTTAATTTAATTTTATTTATTTATTTTTTTTTTTTGAGAGAAACACAGAGAGAGAGGGAGAGGAAGGCAGATAGAGATGGGAGCCAGCAGCCTCTCAGCCTCTGTGAACAAAATCCAGATGTGTGTGCCCCCTTGTGGTCAAGTGTGGCATTGCACCCTTGCTTCACTTTGCATCTGGCTAAACATGGGAACTGGAGATTGGAACCCGGGTTCTTAGGCTTAGCAGGCAGGCTCTTTAACTGCTAAGCCATCTCTCCAGCCCATTTTTTAAATTATTTTTTAAAGTATTTTGTGTATGGGTACAGAATCAACAAAGATCACTTGGTTAATTGACAAATTCACTTTTTCTGTGTATGCAAAATATCAATGATTTCTATCGTCTTTTCAGAAAACTGTAACTATTATATACTTTCATTGAATAATAAGAATTTGTGCAGAAATGTTACTTTTACTAAGTTCTGACAGAAACTGGAACATCTAATGCCAGAATTGGAAACAAATTTCTTGCCCTGGAAAAAATAAAATGAAAATGTATGTGGCACTGACTGTAAATCTGGAAGTTCTTTCAATAAGTCTCTTTGTGGAAGTGTAAGATAGAAAACATACAAAGTGAAGTTAGAGTATATGAATATTGAGAGGGATAGAAGCACTCAAGTTCATTGGGTAGGAAGCAATGTTTGCAAAATTGCAATGATTACAAGTAAGGTCATCTTAATCTCTAGTGAAAATTGATTCTAGTACTTAAAATATTTGATTTAACAGTTTGGAAGAATACTTCCTGTGTGATGAAATTCAGAATCACAGGAAGCTCTTAGTTTGTCACTTTCAGTAATAGGAAATATTGCTGAATTAGTTACGGATATTACAAAACTTATTAAGCAATAGCACTTAATTCCAAGATGCAATACCAATGTATTTTCAGAAAGCAAACGTTATTGTAATAATTAGTATTTAACTGTGAATTTTGTTGTTCTTAACTCTGTTGCTGTCAGGAACGTGTTGCTGGTAGAAATCACACAGCCAAGAGCGGGTTGTGGGGAAAAAAAAAGGTTTATTTTGGCTTACAGGCTTGAAGGGAAGCTCCATGGGGGCAGGGGAAAACAATGGCATAAGCAGAGAGTGGACATCACCCCCTGGCCAACATAAGGTGGAAAATAGCAACAGGAGAATGTGCCAAACACTGGCATGGGGAAACTGGCTATAACACCCATAAGCCCGCCCCTAACAATACACCACATCAAGGAGGCTTTAATTTCCAATTGCCATCAGCTGGGGAACTTAGCATCAAGAACATCTAAATTTATGGGGGACACCTGAATGAAACCACCACAAGCTCCTAGAAACATATTTAAGAAATATATGCAATTTCATATAAAAATTGAAATATTTAAAGATCAAATATAAACAATTTTCTATTATGGTACTGCTACTGCACTATTTCTATTTTTGTTTTGGTCATTATCAGTCAACTTTACATTTATTAGTGTGAGTAATCAATAATTAATTGTCTGTGCTGCTTATCTACTTATTCTTAGACACTTTACTCACTAAACCTTCTACTCTTGCTTATGTGATCTTCCGCAGGTATCTCATTCTCAAACCAGTTTAACTGAAAGGTCAGACCTGGATAGGGAGATGGTTGTATGGGAAACCTATTTTCTTTCTTTTTTTTCTAATTATTTATTTATTTTATTAATTTGAGAGAGAGAAAGAGGTTGAAAAGAGAGAGAGAGAGAGAGAATGAGTGCACCAGGGCCTCTAGCCACTGTAGGTGAACTCCAGATGCATGTGCCCTCTGGTGCATCTGGCTGACGTGGGTCCTGGAGAATCGAACCAGGGCTCTTCGGCTTTGGAGGCAAATGCCTTAACCACTAAACCATCTCTCTAGCCGGGAAACCTATTTTCTTTAGTCCACAAAGCCATTTCCAAGATTTAGTTAGACTTCCTATATAAATGTTGTTTTCCATTAACTACATACTAGAGGCTCTTTTTTCTTTTTATACTTTATTTTTATTCATGATCACTACACATGTATATAGTTAATTTTTATCATAATCTCCACACATTTAATTCACTTTGCCCTACCTTCATCATTTTCCATTGAACCTCTTCTTCATAACAAGTCCCTTTTCTACTTAGATGTCTTACTTTTCTTGTGTGTGTGTGTGTGTGTGTGTGTGTGTGTGTGTGACTTACAGTGATTATTTACCATTGTCTATATGGGCTTGGTTGGGAGAGTTTTATCAGAACAAGCCAATCTTATGAGTGGCTATATGATTGCTGAAAATGTCTCTGAGTCCCCCCGAGACCATTAAATTTCAATAACTCTTCTAGCAGGGTGGAGAGCATCATGCCTTTGTCCATCATCTATGACAGGATATTTATGGGCGTGATATTTTGTGGATCTAGTGCATGATATGAGAGTCACTGTGACATGCAACAGCCATTTTCTGCCTTGAAGTCAGCTTTCCACAGCAGTTCTCCACCCCACCCCCCATTCTCTGGTTCTTATGTTTTTTTTCCACCCACTCTTCTCCATTATTTACTGAGCTGTTGAGGAGGGTGCTAAATCTTGAGCCTTGTTAGTAACCACTATCTATAAATGAAGTGAGAATAAAATTAATCTAAGGGCAAAAAACATACATATTTAGAGGGCAACTTGAGGGCATATAATATCCATTAGCCAAACAACAGTAGGAGCTTCCCTTGAGGGGCTTTAAGCTCCCCTGTCACAGATTTAAGATTAGATTTTCAACACCATGCTTGAATTTTCTCTGATGTACCAGGCTTCAAGCCCAGTTAGAGAGCAGTTGGTTATGTTCATACAGTCATGCCATTATTGCACCAATGACATTTCCTGTCTATGTGATTGGTTGTATAGCTCTCACTGTTGGTTATGATTGCATAGCATCTTCCAGAAATGTGAAAGCTAGCCAGCACAGAAAAAGCTTTCAGCTGAATTCCACATTGATTCCTAGTGTCATGTGACTGATGCTTGTAGTGCCTTCAGCAATAGGGTTTTACCATGTATTTTCTCATGTGTAACCAGGAGCACCACTATTGTTTTGAGAGCCTATGAGGTCCCCCTGACTAACAACTCCCCAAGGGAAAGATGCCTTAAGAGGAAACAATCAGAACATACATATGATAATGAAAGTAGAGAAGCAGAGTACTAATTATTGAAAAGTTTAAATGGATATAGGGCTGTGGGGTGGAGGGAATGAAGTAGGTGTTAACCAAAACTAAAGATGCAAGGAAAAGCCATATATAAACCTATATATTTGTTATCTAATTAAATATAATTTAAAAAGAATTTGGATAGTAGTTCCCTACATGGGTGGATAGTACAGTTTCCAGAAGCCACAGGTTATTATAGGAAGGATGGTATATTTATATCTAATTCAATTTCAAGAAAATCCTCACAAATCAGATTTTTTAACTTTTTTATTGACAACTTCGTACAATAAATCATGATAATTCCCTCAAGTCCCCACTTTTCCCTTCACAAATCCACTCTCTATCATATCCCCCTCTCTCCATTAGTCTCTTTTATTTTGATATCATCTTTTCCTCAAATTATGATTGTCTTGTGCAGACAGTGCTAGGCACTGCAAGGCCATAGATACTGAGATCAATTTCTATCTGAACGATTGCATTGTAACCACTTTTACCCTTCCTTTGGCTCTTACAGTCTTTCCTCCACCTATTACACAATGGACACTGAGCCTTGGAAGATATGATAGAGATATTTCACTGTTGAATACTCCTCTGTCACTTCTACTTGGCACCTTTTGGGTCATCCCAGTGGTCACCACCATCTGAAAAGAGAAGCTTCTCTAACGAAAAGTGAGAGTAGCATTAATATATAGGTATGAACATTAAGTAAAGTACTTTCAGGGCAGTTTGATGAGCATAATATATGCATTTAGTGAGACAAGAGCAGGCTCATGACCTCCCCTGCTATAGCCTGTGGATTAGGCTTTCAGTACCAGGCATGTATTTCCTCCCATAGAGTGGGCCTCTAGTCCAATTAGAAAGCAGTTGGTTTCCCCCATAACAGACATGCCTTATTGCAGCTGTTCAGTCATTTAGCTTGGTTGGCCAATCTTAAAGCTTGCAATGTCCTCTGATTTCAAAGCTGATGACTTCTGTCTCCCATAGGGCTGCATGTAGTACAATTTTTTCCAGCTTTCTGTCAGCTGGTCTACAGTGAGTAGGTTTTCAGCTCAGCTCCAGCTTGATTTCTCAGTGACCTTGCAGCCCAAGCATGTGGAGTCTTTAGCATCAGGGTCTTACCATATATTTCTGGTGGGAAACAAAGAGCATTTGCAATGGCCTGTAATGTTTTCAGTGTGTCAGGGACCTACCTGGCCAACAACAGTCTAGCACTGAAATTTTTCTAGTAACTCTCTATGGCTTCTGGGTGTGCCATTGTCCAAAAAGGTAGGTTTCTATATGGCTTATTCACAACATAATAAATTGCTATTAACCCTACCCCACCCTTCTTTTCTCTATCTCTTCTCATGACCTTGCTTAGGCCATTGCATTCCCAGTAATCTGTTCATCTACTTACATATATACAATTCTATCCCCTCAAGCCCGCCCCCCCCTCCATCCCTTATAGTCCTTTTCTAGCTTACTGGCCTCTGCTACTGACTTTTACTCCAACTTACATACAAGTCAAAACTTTGTAGCTAGGATCTACATATGAGAAAGATCATATGAGGTTTGTCTTTTTGGGCCTGCGTTACCTCACTTAGTATCATCCTTTCCAGATCCATCCTACCCCACAAATTTCATAATTTAATTTTTGTTTACTACTGAATTGGACTCCATTGTATAAATGTACCATTTCTTCATTATCTATTCATTAGTTGAGGCACATCTAGACTGGTTCCATTTCCTAGCTATAGCGAATAAAGCAGCAATAAATATGGATGAGCAAGTTTCTCTAGAATAGTGATAAAAGTCCTTAGGAAATATGCCTTGGAGTGGTATAACTGGGTCACATGGTAAATCTATGTTTAGCTCTCAGGAACCTCCACACTGATTTCCAAAATGGCTGTACCAGACTACATTCTCACCAATACTGTAGAAGGGTTCCTCTTTTTCTGCCTCCTTGCCAGCATTTTTATCATTTGTTTCTGACAGGAGTGAAATAGAATGTCAATGTAGTTTTAATTTGTGTTTACCTGATGGCAAGGCTCAGCTCATTCAGATGGCTTCCTTCCACTAATATGACAAGATGTGATGGCCTCCTCTTCTGCCATGCTTTCTCTGCTAAGATGAAATTTCACCTCCATATCATAAGCTGAAATAAATCCTTTCTTTTGGTAAGCTGCTTTTGGTCATGTGTTTGGTCATAGCAATATAAAATCAACTGCTACAAAGTTATCATTTAGGAAATGGAAGAACAGCTAACTTCAAAGAAGCAGCATGAAATTCATAGAAAGCAGGCTTACAACAATAGTTAAAATTCAATAGGTATTTTTGAAAGTTAGGTCACAATGAAGTAATAATGGGAATAGTGGTATGGTTGCTGAGAGTGTGGGAAGGTATAGCATTCATTAAACTAGATCAGATAACAGAAAGGCAGACTGTGTTTAGCTTAGCCGGAAACACCTTACTGTCAGATAATGGTAGATAAATGTGGCTAGGCCTGTTGTCATTATAAAATATTCATAAATTTTTGAAATAGTGCATACATTTTTGTAACTTAGAACAGTATAGATAATCTTGTGAGCTCAAAACTATTATGCTTTTGAATTTTAAATTTATATTTGTTTTATCTGATCATTGCCCAGAATTTTTCAATATTTTTAGACTTGAAAGGTTATGTGGACAAAGAAGAATGAATCTCTCACTCTAGCTCAGGCTGACCTGGAATTCACTCTGTAGTTTCAGGGTGGCCTCAAACTCATGGCAATCCTCCTACCTCTACCTCCCGAGTGCTGGGATTAAAGGCGTACGCCACCACGCCCGGCAGAAATTGTAATTTTTGTAAATTAAGAAAAGATGTAGGAAAGAGTATATGTTCCATGTTTCCACATATTTATTATGCACTACTTTATTTTTACTAATTATTTTTCAGTATATAGTATTATTTCTATCACCTGATTTTTAAGAACTATTCAAGTTGGAATTTAATGATTTGTACATTTTTACTTTTTTTTTTTTTTTTGCAATGAATGCCTCACCTGATACCCCTCTTTTTTAAAAATTTATTTATTTGCAGAGAGAGAGAGAGAGAGGCATACAGGGCCTCCAGCCACTGTAAATGAAATCCAGGTGCGTGTGACCCCTTGTTCATCTGGCTTACGTGGGTCCTGGAAGGTTGAACCGGGATCCTTTGGCTTTGCAGGAAAAAGCCTTAACCGCTAAGCCATTTCTCCAGCCCAAGTTGTACTTTTTGAAATTGCATAGTTTCTCATTAACTCCTCAGAATTATTATATTCTAAGCAATTTTTTGATTTTGTATAATTTAAAATATAAATCTAAAGGATAATGTTTTTATAAAGCATGCTTGTTAATCAGTGCCACATAAAAACTTTGGAGAATGAACTATTTTATCAAGGGTAATTTTCTTTAAGATAACACTCCAACTTTTATTGTAATCTTGTTGGTAAATCTAGTTTACTAGTTCATTACATGTTACTGTTTCGTTTTACTGCAACAAAATACCTAACAAACAGAACTTAAGGAAGAAAAAGTTTATAGCCTCTCACAATCTGAGGTTACAGTCCATCCTCTTATTCAGTGCATGATGGCAGAAGCATGGTGCACCTGGTTCCATTGTGTCGATAGAAGCTGACATGAATTCTGGTGCTAAGTATGCTTTCTCTGTTTTCTTTAGTCACCCCAACCTATCTTATGAGGACCCTCACAGTAAGAGTGGGTCTTCCTATGTCAACCTAAACCAGAAAATCTTTCATAAAAACACAAGAAATGTCTCTCCTAAATAATTCTAAAGCATAGCAAGCAGAAAATATTAGCCATCAAATCCAACCCCTCTTAACACCCCAAATTTCTTCCTTCCTTCCTTCCTTCCTTCCTTCCTTCCTTCCTTCCTTCCTTCCTTCCTTCCTTCCTTCCTTCCTTCCTTCCTTCCTTCCTTCTTTCTTCCTTCTCTCCTTTCCTTCCTTCTTTCTTTCTTTTCATATCAATTTTAAACCAGAACTTTCCACCTAGTATCCACCTAGACTCATGGCTACTTCATAATACAAAATTCATTCAATCCAACTTCAAAAGTCTCCAGAGCCACAACAGTTACAATACTATTCAAAAGTCAAAAATCACTTCTGAAACTCAAAGGAATTTATTCAATGAGAGTCCCTATAAAATTTATGGGGAAAAAAACTACACAAAAAGCTGGGCGTGGTGGCGCACGCTTTTAATCCCAACACTCGTGAGGCAGAGGTAGGAGGATCACGGTGAGTTCAAGGCCACAAGGCCACCCTGAGACTACATAGTTAATTCCAGGTCAGTCAGCCTGGGCCTGGGCCAGAGTGAGACCCTACCTCAAAAACCAAAAAAAAAAAAAAAAAAAAAAAAAAACTATACCAAATTGATATACAATGGTACAAAGGAAAAATGTCTTTCCCAAAAGAAACGTGTGGGGGCATAGAAAGGAAATATTGAACAAAAGCAAACCTGACACTCCACAGGGCAAGTAAATTCTGAAGCCCTGTGTCTGGTATCTGTGGCTCATGATGGAGTCACCTGTACTCCAAAAGATGCAAAAGATGTGGGTAGTCACCCCTCCAGCTGTTCTGCTCAGAGCTCTCAGAGCCTCTCTATTTGGTTGTATTCACACCAAGCTTTCAGCTTTCCTTGGCAGATATACCACGGTCCTGACATCTCAAAATCCCATGATATCCACTGTTACCAATCACCTCCACAGCTTCACATGATGGGATCTTTAGGATCCCTCGTGTAGACTTCAAACCTTCCACACACTGCCCTACCTCAGCAGTCTTTGGAACCTGTGGAGCAAGACTCCACGACCCGTTAGTCTTAATTCTTAATCTGTGAAATCAGTACCACGTGTACAATACTGCCAAGATTATATGCCACAAATGTTACAAAGTAATCATTTTACTTGGACAGGAAAACAAAAATCAAAAATACAGTTACTAGTAGGTATTTGAGGGTTTCCTGAAATTCAGTAATATTACTGACTCTTACCAAGCACAAAAATGTTTCAGAGTGAAAAACTTATAAATAAAATATATTTCATGTTTAGGGGTATTCATGTTTTGTGCTTGAGACAAAGTCTTTCCATGTAGTCCCACCTGCCCTCAAATTCACAGCATCGCCCTATCTTAGTGTCCCCAAGGTTGCGATCACACGTAAGAAATGTCACAGCCTGCCCCTATTTAATTTCATTCATTTTAGATGAAATTTAAAAAGACGACAACTCCAAGGTGTAATGGTGCATGCCTTTAATCCCAGCACTCAGGAGGCAGAGGCAGCAGGATCACCTTGAGTTCAAGACCAACATGAGACTAAAATGTTAATTCTAGGTCAGGCTAGAGTGAGACCCTACCTCAAAACACAAAAAAAAAAAAAAAAAAAAAAAAAAAAAAGTCTACAACTGTTAACTGTTGAGTCTTCTCTCAGCCAAAGTACATTGATACAATTAGATTGTGTGTGCATGTGCATGCACATGTATTTGTGTTTGTGTGTACTTCACATACATCATACATTTTTTTATTCAAATAGCAAGTACCTTTGGTAAAGAGCATTAGCACTGTAAAATGTAAATACAGAAAATGAACATCTTTCTATATTTTTCTATCATATATAATTTAAGAGCTATTCTTCACGCAAGAATTTATTTTCAATAAATAATAATAATTAATAAAATTAACATCTACATTCTTGGTATACCAGATTATTGCATCGCCTTTTAGTTAGTATCCATTCTGTCTTGTATTCCCTGAGCTTATAGTGTTTTTCAATTAAAATAATATTAGTTTATTTCTTATATTTTCCCTCATAAACAAGTCATAAAAATCTATCTGTGAAATGAATTACATATATAACACATTGATAATGAATAAACCTGAATTTATATTTCTTTTATAATAATTTCAAATTTTCAATCTCCAGCTCTCTAAATTGTAAAAATATAATTTATTTTTTATTTGAATACTATACTTGATCTTTCTTTTCTTAAGACTACCAACTCATGTACAAAGTATTTTAAAATAAAGTGCTTGAAGCTGGTATTCTGTCAAGCTAGACTACATTGTGAGTAGAAGAGCAATAGGTCAGAATCCAGAAGATTTGAGGTCTGTCATGACACTAACCATAGCAAGGTTTGTCTTATAGATTATGATTTTTTATTTTTTGTTTATTTTTATTTATTGTATTTGAGAGTGACAGCCAGACAGAGAAAGAGGCAGAGAGAAAGAGAGAATGGGCATGCCAGGGCCTCCAACCACTGTAAATGAACTCCAGATGCATGCACTACCTTGTGCATCTGGCTTACGTGGGTCCTGGGGAATCAAGCCTCAAATCAGGGTCCTTAGGCTTCATAGGCAAGCACTTAACTGTTAAGCCATCTTTCCAGTTCTGTCTTATAGATTATGAAGAACTATTTACTGTAGGTGATTTGTAGCATTCTTATTAATAATGTAAAAAACAAGTTTCCTCACATAATTTGTATGTAAGCTATTTTTTTAAAAAATCTTGCAATGCCCTATTTTATAACATTATGTTGTCAATGGTTATTTGTTGCAAACAAATACATGATTTTTTTTTTTTTTGGCAACAAAAATAACATTTTATGTTTCCATTTACCATGCAGCTTACTGCTAATTCTGTTACAGATCTTTTCCTTGAAGGTCAATGCTTGATAATCATTACTGTCTATTGTCCACACCTGCAAGGCATGCTAAAGGTGAGGCAGTTATCCCATTAGTTCAAATAAGTAATTTCTAAATCAAGAAGGCATTTAGGCTAGAGAGATGGCTTAGCAGTTAAGGCACTTGCCTGTGAAGTCTAAGGACATACATTTTACTCTCCAGGTCCTAGGTTAGCCAGACAAACAAAGGTGAGGCAAGGGAAAGGTTGCCCATGCCCACTAGGTGGCATAAGTGTCTGGAGTTCAATTGTAGTGGCTGAGGCCCTGGTGTGCCAATTCTCTACATTTCCTCTCTCTCTGTGTCTCTCACTCTGTCTCCCTATCTCTAAAATTAAAAAAAAGAAAAGGAAAGGAAAGGAAAGGAAAGGAAAGGAAAGGAAAGGAAAGGAAAGGAAAGGAAAGGAAAGAAAAGAAAAGAAAAGAAAAGGTATTCAAAACTTTTAGGAACATTCAAAAAATAAGATATTATAGATAACCATTCTATACTTCTAAGTTAATTAAAAAAATCTTGGAAGACAAGAAATGTTTAAGTATGCAAAAGTGAGAGAATTTTTATAATACTGTATCTAATAATATGCTATTCTAATGAGTTGACACCAGTATTATTTGCCAAAAAATATTTATCAAATGCACATATAATGCCTTGTATTGCAGTAGGAATCTACCATATGAAAAATATCCATAAGTATTATAAGGAAATGAAAGTCAATGTGATTTTTAGGAAGTCAAATGTATTGGGGCAGAATTTGTTAAGATGCCACTGTGCTTGTCTTCATTATCTGTGTGGCCTTAATTATGGAACCTATTGGTTCATCTTTAAAGGAGAAATTATATCCTGCATTCCTCTTAGGGTTGCTATGAAAAAATTATGAGTTAAAAATACAATATATATATATATATATATATATATATATATATATATATATGACACTTATGTCACACAGTACAATTTTAAAGCATTAACTCATGAAGCTTTTCATGTTATTTGCTTACCCAACTCTATGCCATCAACATCAATACACAATAACTGAAAAAATGTAAATCATAATTTGAATGGCCCAGCAAATTAAATATTTTTCTTTGAACACTAAATATTTTCACCCTAATAACATGCTGATATATTTACATATGGAATGTAAATATTCCAGTAAAAACAAATCAAAATTAAAATTAAGTTTATTAAAGAACATTAAAAACAGAAGCAATTCATGGTACCAAGATACTTTCAACATATATACAGGGAAAAGCTAGGTAATTAATAATTTCCTTAAACTTTAAAGACCATTGTCAGTTTCAATCTTGCTTGTTCTTAACAAGAGAACAATGGAGTGAAAATCAGATTTATTATCTCCTTGTAACATTGTAACAAGTCCATGCTCAGTGGCTATTCACCTGGTATCCCATTCAACCTGAGATTTAGTAAAATTGTGATTCTCTCTGCAGTATTAGTAGTTCTTAATGCTGGTACCACATAGAAACATTTGAGGAGTTCCTACAAATTACATCTAAAAATATAAACAAACAGCACGCACTATTAATCTAAATACAGTTTCTGCTTACATAACAGTGGGTATTCATGGGAGCTGTGTGTGGGAGAATTGAACACTCTTGTAATTCAAATGTGGCAGTCAGTTTTGAAAACTAATGAACTTGAAGTGAGTTTTACAATAAGTCTGAATGAAAAATGAAGGTGATCAGGAAGGAGGAGAAAGCTAGTATGTGAAGCATTCCTCTTAACTACTGACATATCCAAGCATAATTAAGGCTATGTCACAACTGGGTGAACACAACCACTGCAGTGTGTTTTCCTAAGCAAAACATTTGTCTGTTGGAGGGAGATATCATTACCAGGGAAGTGCATGGTTATATTTGGTAAAGAAAGCAATTGCCCTTTCAAATGCTGAATGCCTGTTTTTGAATGATTGACTTTTGTCATCATGACTGGCTGTTTCTTATTTTCCATCACTGCTCTCCCTAGCCCACCTCTTGTTTCCATTACCATTTTCATTTCTCTTTGTAATTTTTCAATGGATTCCTTGCTTTCAATTTAGAGCATCAGCTTGACCATGTTTAAAATTCTCTGCAAAGACTCTGGAAATCTTAGGGGAAAACATGCAATAGCAGTCTAATCAATCAAGTTCAGAATGCAGAGCTGTGTTGGGACACTAGACTTGGAGTGTTAATAAGAGCCTTGAGTCCTCATTTACCCAGGCTGTGTATTTTGAGGAAGAAAATATAAGACAATATAAGACACGTAATCTATCCCTGCAAAGGAAACTACAAGTTTGCTCCAGTCTTATTATTAGTTAAAAAAAAAAAAAAAGCAAGACCACATTTTCTTTTCTTAAATCCAATGCATGTTTTTACAACATTGTAAAACTCTTGCTCTCACAGAGAAGATTTGCCTTTTCTTTGAGGCATAATAAAGCAGGAAAACTTTATTATTTGCTCCTTTATTTTAATCGTGCAATTTGATTATTTCCCAAGTATGTGTGTATCTCTCTGTTTTAAGGGGTCTTTGTTGATTCATATTTTGAGAAAAGTGAAGTGGTTCTAGGATCATCTCTTAACAGTAGTGATATTTTGAATCCAGGGTGAATCATTCAGTTTGGAATTTGCTATTTTTATTGCATGAGAGTGTTCTTTAAAATTATCCTTCTCCTATTTGATTATTAAGCTTGAGGGATTTTAGTTGCTTATTGTTCATTTTGCTTACCCATCTGTTATTTCTTTCAGTGCATTTGGGCCCATGTCCTATCCTAAATTAATTTACATTATATGTATATCCTGGGGTATTATTTTGACTAACTTTCATGACTTTACATCATAAATTCTCAGTTGAAATTTTGACATATTTAGAGACATTAGATCATGTGTGTGTGTGTGTGTGTGTGTGTGTGTGTGTGTGCGCACGCACACATACACTTACATGCATGAGTGTGTGACTGTATGGTATGTATATCTGTACTTATAAAACCTTGGAAGAAAACATTTGGAAGAAACACAGAATTACAAAGAGAGTATATATTTCATAGTGATTAGGTAGAAATTTCATACTCAGTTCTACCACATATTAAAGTAGAGAACAAAAGGTCACATTTTCTAAATACTTTGTGATATCAATGACCTTCTAAATGTCATGCAGGTCATAAGAAAAACATATATGGTGATCAATTTATTTTTCTAAAGTGCCTGTCTGTCTTGACAGGTTATGACAGAACTTCTAGAAAAATGTCTGGAAGAGGCTGGGAATATACCAGTCCAGAGAGTGTCTACTGAGCAAGCCCAAATCCAGGCAATAGGTTCTATCCCCAGCACCACATAAAATTAGGTATGTTGGTGCTCACCTGTAATGCTAGCATTTGGGAGATGGAGGAAGAAATATTAAATTAAATTAAATTACTGTTATTCACTGCTACACAGTGAAGGCAGCATAGACTACCTGAAACTTTGAAACTATATATATACATAAAGTCAATTCTTTCACTCCATTTCTGGAATATTTTACTATGTTGTTATTATAGGATTGAAGTAAGATATTGCAATGAATGGATTCTTGTTGGTTGTGTGATTAATGGCACCTTGTTACTATTTATATGGTTAACAGTGAACACATGTACACATATGCAGTTTAGAGCACTACATGGAATATTAAGCTTAGTTCTACATCTATGTTCATATTAATGGAAGACAGTAATATTTTCCTTTTGCTTTTCTTAAGATACATTCACAATATAAAATTAAAAATAATAATAACAACTTGGTATGGTTGATTAAGTATCACATAATGTTTTAGTAGAATTTATGCCTAGAAATATTGTTGAATAACCCCAACAGTGCTGTATTTCACTGTTCACTTATTTTTTGTTGCCTGAACTTTAGAAATAAAATCTCTGTGTGTGCATTATTAGCTTCATATTTGAAAAGAATATACAAATTTTACAAAATTCTTCATTTCTAATTAAATTTATTTTAAACAAATTTTTCTTACATTGCCAATTATAAAATCACAATTTGTTATTCAATTAGTGTTGGTATTAGGTACATATACACCAATGGCATGAGTTTTCACCCCATCTCCATTGGCAATATACAATTTAAATGGAAGTTGTAGTAAGTGGAAGAAAATTTCTGTTTCATAAAGAGTTTTGTAAATGTAATATGTGTGTGTGTGTGTGTGTGTATTTCTCTGGATATCACTCAAACTGCTGTTATTCCACAAAGATAAAAATTAATATTCATAACATTTATGTAAAATGAGCCTGTTGCCAAAGGCCTGTGATTGCAACACAGGACGCTGAGGCACAAAAAATGGTCAAAGGTCAGCCTCAACTGCATGGTGAACTCAAGGTCAGCCTGGGATAAATGAAATATTATCAAATAAATAAATAAAAAGTTTATGTACAGATGTTAATTTTTATATTTCATAAACATGTTAGCATCTCCCTGTTATCCTATAAGAAAATTACATGTAATAAATTATCACATTACTTCCTTGTATTTCAGTTTAAACACCTAAAATAAAGGCATTTATTTGTAATTCAAAACAAGGATTTTGTTATTTCAGATGTATTCATATTGAATAATATTTCACAATCAGTGCATGCCTGTTGGTAAATCCTTGCTTTAATTAACTCCTGACATTCTAAAGGTTATCTCATTACAAAGTAGTTCAGCATTTAGCATTACACTTTTCATGATGATCTAATCATTTTACAGAATTATCAGCCATATATTTAGTTAGGAAAGATTAATAAATGCATTAATAACATTCTCTGTTTCCTTGAACAACATAAAGAAGTACCAGCATATAAGTTTATTTAAGCAATATAAACTTACCAATTCATAATTGCACAGATGAAAATCTGAAGTCATGGTATCTGTAGGAAGGGGTTTTCTATGCCAGTATGACAGGAGTGAGCTTTCTTACTTCTTTTAGCTTCTTGGTGCTTTGTGGGTAAATTGTGAATGTAACAGCTCAGTCATATTTCCATCCTGTGCATCTTCACATGGTCTTTGTGCCTGTTTGTTTGCAAAATTCTATTTTTAGTAGGATATCAGTTGTATCAAATTAGAGTACACATATATTTATTCCCCACTTAATTTTAGAGGCAATTCTTTATTTCAAGTTAATTATCCTGGAAAGGACTCCAAAGGATTCCAACGCATGTCACATTTTCAGGTACAAAAACATTTTAATATATCTTGGAAGTGAGAACAGAATTTAACTCAGCAAATGCCTCAAACAACATGAAGCTGAGAATTTAAAAAAATCATACATCTAAAGATTCTTCTTTATATAGTTATTACCAAAACATATTTCTAAATCTGGAACATTTTGTTTAACCTTAATTTTCCTAATTGATCCTTTTAAATTTATATCAAACGTGGATTTAACTGGCACTCTCTTTTTATCTTCAGAGGGTCAGAATAATTTTACCCAGAGTGGTTTATTAAAAGTGGTGAACATGGACAGAGGACAGTGGAGAAGAAATGAAGAAACTTAGCTCAAATATATAAAAGTAGGACGCATGCATTATGGAAATGTCTAGAGGGATAGTAAACTATAAGAACTAGCATGAGTAAATGGAAATTAGGTATTTCTATTTAAAAGTCAATTTTCTTAGGTTCTGACACAAAAATAATAATGGCAACTCTGAAATTATCAACATGTTAATCAAATTAATTCTAGTGAATATTCTTTCAGACATAGAATTAAACTTATTCAAAAAAACTAAAAAAAAATCTTTGAACTTATCCTGGCATTGTACAGTGTGCTTGATGCATATATCTAATGACTAGGGCTTCAAACACCACAGAGAATATTTCAACAAATGCAGAAGTTGATTAAACAATATTGACCTCTTCATTTTTAACTAATTGCTTCACATTCAATATTTATTTTTGTACCTTAAAATATGAATTTTGTATATTACTGATTGCATGTTTATTTTGCCCTAAATACATATATATTTATTGTTTAATAATCCTGAATATTAAGTGTTAGAATAGATACATTGAAAATGCCTAAAAGCAAACAAAAGAGTAGATAATTATTGGATAATCAAAGAAAAGTGATTAAACTGGGTTATATACTTACTATACTTATATGCCTAAATGTTTGCCAAGAAAGCAACTCAAATTCATTGAACAATGTATTGATTAGGCATATACTTTTTGTTGAGGGGATCTGGCTTTATATCTGTAATTGTAATGCTCACATCCCACCAATCAGGCCTTCCTAAAGACAAAGAATATTGTAAATGTGAAACATTCTATCTTTGATGTAACAAAATATATTGTGGGTTGAGCATTGAGGTGACAATTACTTAATATGATTCTAAGTATTCTGTGAAAAATATTTAATTTTATGGTCATCACATATTTGCATCGATAACATAGTAATTTTATGTGGCTTTTAGGCTGAAATACTCAAATGTTATTAATAAAATCTGGTCAATAGAATAGGAAAACAGGGATTTGTTATAGTACAAAGTATTTCTGAATAATTAGTTCTTTTATGGACAACAATGTACTATAATGTTTACACTGCTAATCAATGCTTTTGTCCTCTATTTATGTCACTAAATTTAAATTTTAATTGCATTCACATCCAAGTAGGTTATTTTCATTTAAGCAAAGTGAGATAATTGTCATAGAGCCATTGTGTCAGCAAACAAGAGTTATGTGTCTTTACTCCAATTGTGATGTGGTTTGAAGAATTGTTCACTTTGTTCTCTTAAATTTTGCTGGGGGTTATAAAAGGAGAAGAGGTAGAAAAAGATCTCCATAAAACTGAACAGTATATTAGAGTAAGCTTCTAACCCATGGGGGCATTATAATGTGACCAAATATGTCAGAATCCCATGGGTTTCCAGATTGCAGCAAGATTGATTTTTATTGGTTTCCACAGCCCATCTTTTCTTACTTACTGCCATATGTTTCTATCTCCCCACTTAATCAATCACACTGCACTATATGAACAATCAAAATTCAAATTGTTTTGTAACAATTCAAATATATAGCTTTTTATATTCTACAACAACTCTGTCATGGTTTCTCTTATGGAAAAGTGGTTTTATTTTGAAAAAATAACTTTGTACAATGTGGCTTTGGTTTTCTATTTAAATTGAATTGATGTATTCTGGTTGTTGGCTCATATTGATTTGCTTTCAACTTATCACTGTATGATGTGCAGCACTTTATACGAACTGTTTCTCATAAACTTGTGTACAAGCCTCTCTCTGCTTTGTAGTTTATTTTATGACACTACTAAATAAATCACTACAAAAATAGAAATTGTTGAGAATAACTTCTTTTAAATAACCCAGTGTGGCAATGTAGGGATAGGAAAATAAAACAAAATAATCCATTCTTTTTAAGCTCTGCAAGTAGGTATGTGAACACATTATTTCTTCAATGTAACCAATAAGAGCTTGGTCCAATACAAAATTTGAGTAATGTTGTGAATGTCCTTATTTTGGTATTGGTTGCCCCGGCCGGCGGGGTTCAACAGGGGCTCGAGGGGAGGCTGTTAACCTGGATGAGAGAGACAAGCAGACACAAAGAAGAAAGCCTTGCTTCCACTCCAGTCAAGGCTTTATTATTATTATTCATACAGAGGTATATATAGGGGAGGCAGGAAGAGGGCAAATGGGATTTTATGGCTATAGGGGAGGCGGGAAGAAGGCAAATGGGATTTATGACTGCCTAATGGATTTTATGGCTACCAGAGGGTCGGGGGTCTCTTGAGTGATAGGCCTCAAGAATGTCTGTTGAGATTACAGGCAGGGCAGATTTACATCAGTCCTGTTTGTTTAAGATACACATCTTTAGGTTACATTCTTGTTCTTATCAAAGCAGGCTTTTTGGGAAGGCTTGGTAAATTTCACAGGAACTCAGGAAGCTGAAATCTTAATACAAAGAGTGGAGGCTTCTTCCTCCAAATGGTTGCAGTTTGGCTCAGCGGTCTCCAACATCTCCTCCCTTCTTTTATACAAGACAGGGGAGGCCAGTCAAGCGGTGGGCTTTAACCAAGTGGGGAGAAGTGACCTGGCTCCTCCCGTGGGTCATTTTTATCGCCCACAGATTTGGCCCTTGGTACCTTTGGGGGGGGGAGGCAGGGCCTATATAATTTATTATGTATGGTACCAACCTCCATGCAAGTCAGGTTTTCTCTCAGGAATTCAGATATGGTCAGTAAGACCTTCCCTTGTGTTTTCCACACCCACATTGGTACCCATCCCCTAGGGGTGCATAAGTCTGAATGCTTATGCGGTTTCCCGGAGGCTTGGAGTATTGAACCTTGGCCAACATGTCTAGAATGATTTTAAAAGGTAAACAAAGGCTTACAGGGCTTACAGTGGCTATAGGGTTTACAGAAACTATAAGTTTTACAGACATTAGGTATTACAGAAACTATAGGTTTTAAAAAAAGTAAACAAAGGCTTAGAGGGCTTACAGTGGCTATAGGGTTTACAGAAACTATAAGTTTTACAGACATTAGGTATTACAGAAACTATAGGTTTTAAAAAGGTAAACAAAGGCTTACAGGGCTTACAGTGGCTATAACAGCTTTAGGGTTTACATTCATTGTTAGGGGAAGGTCTCAGCTGGAGGCAAGTCCTCAGTCGCGATTCCTCGGCTTGCCAGCTCCAGTCTGTGATAGTGGACCTGCAGAGGTTGCTGGAACACTTGAGCTCTGGAAGCTGGAGTACCAGGACTCAGTCCTTCTGATTGGCATAATTAAGTCAGGAAAACACATGACAATAAAGGCTACATTGGAGGAGTAATCTGTAGCTGTGTCCTTTTTAGAATTAATACAATTGGTGATAATATACCAGGTACAACTAAGAGTAAATTTCATTAGGTGATTGACCCACCTGGGCCCCAAGTACAAAAGGATAAGGGAGGGGCAGACACGTGCAAAACTTAAAATAATTTTCTTTTAGAGTACTTTTTATAATTTTGTTTGAGGCCACCTTTGGGACCCAAGATGGGCTGTATCTCTGATTATTTATTTTCTTGGGGACCCAACTGTAATCATAAATTATATTTATTTTGGTATATACTGAAGAACCAAAAAAAGAAATCAATTAACCTGTTACATTCAGTCTCTGTAACACTGTTTGCTTGCCTGACTCAGGCACAGCCACCTCTGTATGTTGAAACAAGTTGCAATTGTATTGCTGAAATAAGCCTCCTGAAATTTTTGAGTTTATTATTTCACTTAATTACTGTTGTAAACCAAGTTAAAGTTTTTTCTTTTTTACTTAGAAGACATCATTTAATAGCCAGATGACAGTACTGTCATTATAGAATCAGACATTTATTAAACCCAGGCCTAACTAGCTAAGGAATGTGTTGACCTCTAACTCTGTAATCTATGTTTGCCCCCAGTAAATTTCCCCTGCTTAAGCTGAATGAGAATCTGAGAAAGAAACTGCTTGGGAGATACTTAAGGCATCAAAAAATCTTTTGCAGCCTTAACAGGATCACCAAAAGACAAATGACTATATGAAATAACAGATATTTTCTTTTTGTAAACCTTGTAAATTTATGTTAAGATTATTAAGATTTTAAATACCCCAAATATGATTTTTAACCTTTTACCATATAGTAGCAGTCCCATTGTAGGATAAAGGAGTAATGCTCATGACAGAACAATTGCTTTTGAACCACCAGATTGACAACCTGCCTTTTTAATACATAACAGCATTTTTTTAGAGCATCTATCCTGACTGACAGCTTTTAATCAATATCTATCTGTGAAGAAAAAGTTTGAGAAAAATTTTAATCAGTCCAATAACATAGCTTTTGGGGAGTTTTATACCTGTAGGACCTTTTAGAGATACTCAGCCATGGGGGCCTCTGGTTTTTATAACAGACAAATTTTGTAAACCATTTATTGACCTGAGATGTAACTCATTAATTGACCTGAGATGTAATTCCCAGTTCCCATTCCCTCCCCACACAAGAATTGGACCGAGGCTTCAGCGGTGGGCTGCCAACACCTGTGAAGAAAGGAGTGAAAAAAGGGTGGGGGTTAATTAAATTTTTCAGGTCACGATGTATGGGATCTGGTCTGGATGTCTGTTCCTAGGACAGAAAACATTCTTTTTAATATTTGAATGAAAGGGTGTCCTCTGATAGCCATTGAGGAACAGAAATAGATACTCCATTTTTCTGAGCGATGTCCTTGATTTTTGTCCTAAAGAGGGGAAGGGAACTGTCCCATGTTATTAAGTCAAGGGAGAAGCGTCCGTCCATAGGGAAACAACATACAGACACACAAATATGACAGAAACATATAGGGCCCAATAACACAGACACACGAATATGACAGAAACATATGGGGCCCAATAACACAGACACACGAATATGACAGAAACATAGGGCCCAAGAAAAGCTTTAAAAGGAGAAAGAGAGAGAGAGAGAGCTCAGATACTTACCAGACCGGTCTGAGAAGAATTTTTCGAGTCTCAGTCTTGGGTTTGCTTGGTTTTCTCAGTCAGGGAATCAAAAGTGTCAAGTCCCCCCACACGAGTGTTTGGGGACCCCCAGGGTTGTGTGACATTTACCAGAATCATAACAAAGGCAGTTATGTTATCAGGAGCACATAGTTGGATAGGAAACAATTATTACAGGCAATGGAGGGAGATGTTAGGCATTTTTTTGTATATTAGTTATATTAACCATGTGAGAGAATTAAATATTAATGAGTCAATTTTAACCTTAAGATATAGTTAAAATGTTGACAAATAGGAACTTAATTAACTTTATTGGGTACTCTAAATTTAGTCTTTTTTAACCATCATCATGACCAGATTAATATCAACAAGCTAAAGTTTTAAGTTTACAGATTGAATACCATAGTAACTTGCTATCAGCTAGAGCCATGTTTTTATTAGTTTTATGTAAGCCCTAGGTTAATAATCACTTTATTGTATCTAAAAGATCTGTAATCTAGTTAAGTGTTTTATCTTTAACTTTTTGTTTAAGTTTACTTAATATCTACAGTTACATATTTTTATTTTACAAATTATGTAACCACTTTGTAATAATCTTTTTCATTAGTTACCAACATTTAAAGTTTTTTTTCCAGTTTATTTTTAATCAGTTTATTTTATTATTACCAATGAAAACTTTTATTGTTTTTACAATTAGGCTATAAAAAAAAGGCCTTATATCTTTAAAGAGTAGATCAGACTTGACTTTTGATATACATTTAAATTATGAAAGTAGATTTGAACATTATAAAAAATTTTTTGAATTTAGTATTAAGCACATATTTAAATTTAAATATAATTTTTGAAACTGTTTTTTTTTTTTTTTTTTTTGTTAGTAGTCCCAGAAAAAGCATAGAGAGACAAAATAAGCTTAAAACAGTTGTAAATACTTATAAGAAGTCCATATCTACTTATAATAATTTGGCATTTACCCATATTTTGAAATTTTGTTAGTAGTCCCAGAAAAGTATAGAGAGACAAAATAAGCTTAAAACAGTTGTAATACTTATAAGAAGTCTATATGTACTTATAATAATTTGGCATTTACCCATATTTTGAAATTTTGTTAGTAGTCCCAGAAAAGTATAGAGAGACAAAATAAGCTTAAAACAGTTGTAATACTTATAAGAAGTCTATATCTACTTATAATAATTTGGTTCTCTGGACCCTCTCTTTTTACATCCTCTCTTTTTATGCCTCCTGTATGTGACTCTAAAATTGGCAAAGAGCTGGTTAATTGACCCTTTCCTGTTCTGACTTGAGAATGCGTCACGGGAAAGGCATGAAGAGTTTTTGTTTTAATTTTATTTTTGCAAGGGGGAGGGGTGGAGGGAGAGCGAATCTCTAGGTCCAGCTCATGAAGTTGTTTCAAAAGGAGGGCTTTTTCCCTCTTTGTCCTAAGAAGAGTTTTGAGTAGTTGGGTTTCACGGGAAAGTTTATGGGTAGCCCGCCTAGTGACTTCTTCCAAATCAAAGCGCATATGAAGCGCAGGAGCGCAGAAGGAAGGTATTTTACTGGAGTTATATGGCGGTGGGTTAGTCTCAGAGGCAGATAGAGGAGGCCAGTCAGGGTTAAGATCTTTGGCTGCCTCAGCTTTCAATTCTGCCTCCTCATCCTGGGAGAGAGAATCATCTCCCGGGGGGCCTCCCAAGAGCCCTGAGAGGACGGGATAAATGGACTTAGGAGGCTCTTTTGGAATGGGAGGGTGTGAGTTGTCCTCTGGCATAGGAACAATAACCGAGGGACATCGGGACGGGGGATGTTTGGGCGGGTCTGAGAGGTTTTTATCTTGACAGAGGGAAGTTTGGCTAGCCTTAAGGTTTTCTTTAAGGAAGGATTCCCCATCCTGTATGACTTTAGAAACATCAGGTTGATAATAATGAGACTGAAGGACGTCATTAATTAAATTCAAATAGAGAAGGCTTAGACCGGGACTTTCTCAGGGCCAAACATGCGATAAAAATCTTTCAAACAATTACCCACGCGACCCCATCGTTCCTCGTCAATAGTGCCTTTTTGGGGAACCATGGGCAGATATTTTCCAAGAGAAGAAAAACTTAACCAAATCTTTCTTTTTAACTTCAGCCCCTCGCAACTTGAGGGATTCTTTAAGCCCTTGGATAAACAACTCATGTTTACTTAACGTCTGGACCATGTTGAAAAGAGAAATCTGCAGGAGCCTGAGCCCTGCCCCAGGTGTGAGCTTTTGTCTTTGTTGCTGCCTGTGGTTTTTGAGCGGCTCTGCCAGATCTGCCAGCTTGTCACAGCTCGAGCTAACAGCCACATTTTGATGAAGGCTAGTGTTCCTCACGATAGAGAAAGTTTAGAAACGTTAAGACCAAAGGGCAATATTCCTGGGCCATAAATAGCCGGGGGATTTCCCGGTGGTCCCAAACGCAAGCCTGACCACAAGTTTAAGAATCCGGTAGCTGCCTAAAGGCTTTTATTGGCCTATGCATGATCAGTTTGCAAATTGTAAAGAGGAATAGATAGAAGGTTTATTGCCAGCACCCGGTCGTGCTGTCAGGGTTTGAACAATGAGCTCGGGGCCTTCAGTCAATGCCAGAGAGTAGCCCTGGCCGAGAGACTTCAGTTGCCCTGTCGCCTTGATTCAAGTCCATGGCTTAAACCGAAAACAAAGAATGAAATAAGAAAACAGTGTCTGAGAGGGAGATCTGTCTTTTTCTTTGAGATGGGAAAAGTCTGTTTTTCTTTACATTACACCTCTCCTAATTCCTCAGTGGGAGGCTAGCCCCGCGGGCTTGTTAAGTTACGTTTCTCTGATGGAGAAACGGACAGTTTATTTTTTCTTTACATTATCTCTCGCCTGACCCGTCAGTGGGGCAAATATATTACCTTCTCACTGGGGGGGCAGCCCCTCCTGGGCTTGTTAAGTTACGTTTCTCTGATGGAGAAACGGACAGTTTATTTTTTCTTTACATTATCTCTCGCCTGACCCGTCAGTGGCAAATATTACCTTCTCACTGGGGGGGCAGCCCCTCCTGGGCTTGTAGTTATTAGTCTTTCTCTGATGGAGAAAGGGAGTTTGTCTTTCGCTAACTGGGGAAACAAACTCTGCCTAGTTTTTTAATGGCGAGACAACCATATGAAACTTCGCCTAAGTCCGTCAATAAAGAGACAATTTCTTCATTGGGAGGCGGCCCACCTGGGCCTGTAAATCCCTAAGGGAGGATGTCCCCAAAGGATCACCCGATTTTCTTTGTGCCTTGAGGTTCATAAACTATGAACATATATGGCTTGTCCCGAGACATTCGTCGCTATTCTTACCTTACCCAGGTCTGTATTACAGGCGGGCTTTCCTGCAGTGACCCACTGTGGATCTTCACTCACCAACGAGGTGGCGATCCAATGCTGAAGAGACGGCCGTCCTTCCTTGCGACGTCCAAGTCAGTCCTCGTACCTCAAGCCCCACGTCTGGGCGCCACTTGCCCCGGCCGGCGGGGTTCAACAGGGGCTCGAGGGGAGGCTGTTAACCTGGATGAGAGAGACAAGCAGACACAAAGAAGAAAGCCTTGCTTCCACTCCAGTCAAGGCTTTATTATTATTATTCATACAGAGGTATATATAGGGGAGGCAGGAAGAGGGCAAATGGGATTTTATGGCTATAGGGGAGGCGGGAAGAAGGCAAATGGGATTTATGACTGCCTAATGGATTTTATGGCTACCAGAGGGTCGGGGGTCTCTTGAGTGATAGGCCTCAAGAATGTCTGTTGAGATTACAGGCAGGGCAGATTTACATCAGTCCTGTTTGTTTAAGATACACATCTTTAGGTTACATTCTTGTTCTTATCAAAGCAGGCTTTTTGGGAAGGCTTGGTAAATTTCACAGGAACTCAGGAAGCTGAAATCTTAATACAAAGAGTGGAGGCTTCTTCCTCCAAATGGTTGCAGTTTGGCTCAGCGGTCTCCAACAATTGGTGATAAAATAAAACCAACACCCCTATAAAGTCTGTGTGTGTGTGTGTGTGTGTGTGTGTGTGTGTGTGTATACACTTGCACTTGTATGAGCTGTATTGGCAAAAAAAAAAAACAATCATTCACCACACAGTATAAGAATATAGTGTGTCCTTAATATAGCAATTACCACAAGATATTAGTGTACCTAGTAGAAATCAAAATAGCTTCAAAAGAAATCTACTGATTGCTTAAAATTAAAAACCTATAATTTGAAGATATAATTAAATGGGGCACATATATATTCAAGTGGTAGTAACCAAAAGTGATAAATGTGTTCATAAGGGTTTTTCTGACTAATTTCAAGTATTATTTTTTTTTCTTTTTAGACACTTTTTTTTTTTTGAGAGAGACACAGAGAAAAACAGAGAGAGAGGGAGAGAGAGAGGGAGACTGACAGAGAATGGGCATGCAAGCAGCCTCTCAGTTGCTGAGAAGAATTCCACATGCATTCACCTCCTTGTGGGCAAGTGCGGCATTGAGCCCTTGCCTCTCTTTGCATTGGCTAAATGTGGTTCCTGGAGAGATTGGAACTGGGGTTCTTAGGCTGAACAGGTAGGCACCTAAACTGCTAAGTCATCTCTCCAGCCCTTAGAAACTTTATAAAATAATCAATATTTTATTTATTTATTTGAGAGAGAAAGTGAAAGACAGACAGAGGATAGGTGCACCAGGTCCTTTAACCTCTGCAAACAAACTCCAGACTCATGTGCTACCTTGTGCATCTGGTTTATGTGGATTTTAAAGAATCAAACCAGGGTCCTTGGGATTTGAAGGCAAGCACTTTAACCACTAAATGATCTCACCAGCCATAATTATGTTTTGAACATAGGTTGTAGCATGTACCTTCCTTGTCTCCATTTTCCTGCAGGCCTTACTCACTAGGGTTATTGGAGTCCACTATGGAGTAATAAGGGCTTCTGTCTCTCAGGAAAGCTGTACCTCAAGGTGTTTCTATCCACCTTGTTACACTTATGATCTTCCTGTCCCCTATTCTAAAATAGCCCTTGATCTTGGTGGGTGTATTATTTATTCATTTATTTTTATTATATTTATGAGAGAGATAATGGGCATCCTCGGACCTCTAGCCACTGTAAATGAACTCTAAATGCATGTGCCACTATGTTCATCTGGATTAGATGGATTCTGGGGAATAGAACATGGGTCTTTAGGCTTTGCAGACAAGCACCTTAACCACTATGACATCTCTCCAACCTGGATAAAAATTTCTAGTATTACAGGTATAAAACTGGCATTTTTCCAGAGCAGGAACATTTTCTAAAACAAAATATATGTAACTAAGAAAAGAGAGGCATGTGGAGATGGCTTAGATATTAAGGTGCTTGCCCATGAAACCTAAGGACGAGAGTTTGATTCTGCAGTACCCATATAAAGCCAGATCCATAATGTGGTGCATTCATCTGGAATTTGTTTGCAGTAGTTAGAGGCCCTGGTGCATTTGTCCTCCATTTCTTCCTTCCCCTCACCTGCCCCCAGCATTTTGGTGCCTTTAATCCTAACCCTTGGGGAGCACAGTTAGGAGGATCGCTGTGAGTTTGAAGTCAGCCTGAGAATACATAGTAAATTCCAAGTCAGCCTGGGCTAGAGCAAGACTCTACCTCCAAAAAACAGAAAGAAATCAAATTACCCTTATTTGTAGTTTATATGAATACTTCTATCAAAATTGGAGATTCCACCAAAGGTTCTTAAAATGGATGAATCAATTCAGTAAAGTTGCAGGACAATAAATCAACATACAAAAATAAGTCACATTTTTATACAGCAAAAATGAACATGCTAAGAAAGAAATTTTGAAAGAAATCCTATTTATAAGAGCTAAAAATAAATTTCCAAGTAGAAAAGACACTGAGGAAAGACACTGAAGGCGTCACAAAAAATATTCCATTGTTTATGGACTGGAAGAAACAGTTTTGACAGAATGTTCATACTGCTCCAGAAAATGAAAGTGTTCAACACAATCTTCATTAAAATATACATAACATTCTTCATACAACTAGAAAAACGACTCAAAAATTCATTTTAGTCATTAAAGGACCTGAATAGTCAAAGTAATCTTGAGGAGAAACAAACAAAAGAACAAAATTAGAAACAAAACTAGAAGCATCATTATATATCAATACATATCAAAACCACAGTAACTAGAATAGTATGTTAGTGAGTTATATATGAATGCATAGACCCAACAGAACAGGCTAGAGAACCCATGAGTAAAAACATATATCTACACTCAATTGCCACAAACACATATTGAAGAAAGGATAACCACTACAATAAATGAAGCTGTGAAAATTTATATAAACATGAAACGTTGGCTGGAAAGACAGCTTAGTAGTTAAGGCATTTGTTTGCAAAGCCAAAGGGCCCACGTTTGGTTCCCCAATACTGCTGTAAAGTCAGATGCATGCATCTGATTTTTTTTTTTTTCTTTGCAGTGGCTAGAGGCCCTGGTGTGGCCATTCTCTCTCTATCTGCATCCCTCTCTCTCTCTCTCTCTCTCTCTCTCTCTCAAATAAATAAAAATAAATCTTAAAAAAAGAATGAAATATGAAAATATGAGCAGGGCATGGTGGCACATACCTTTAATTCCAGCACTCAGGAGGCATCAGTAGTATGATTAACAAGAGTTCTAGACCAGCCTGAGACTACACAGCAAATTCCATGTCATCCTGGGCTATGGAGAGACCCCACCTAGGAAAAACAAAACAAAACCAAAAAGAAAAACAAGAAATGAAACTTGAACAACATTTCTTTCTACATAGATGTAAAGTCAACATTGATAAACTACCAGAATGTGAGATTTGCAAAACATGGAAAGAATGGAGTGAGAGTATACAGGAAATGCTTGATGACATAACTATAAGCAAAACCTTTGGTATAAGATCTCCAAATTAAAGGAAATCATAATCAAAATAGACCCACAGATCTATGTATAACTTCAAATTATAAAAAATCTGCACAGCCAAGAAAGCATTCAAAATAATGAAAAGACTAAATAGTTGAAAATATTTTCAAAATATTTTTCTATTAATATCCATGATATACTTAAGTACCTTGGTAATAAAAAGAAGCAATGCAAAACAAAACCAAGCAATCCAACTAAAAATGTCCAAACAATTTCAATAGTCCTTTAATAATATGGTAAAAGTATATGAAAAACAATCATCATCTTATTTGGAATGAGGACAGTATGAGTCAGAGATACAATGTGATGTAATTTTACCTTAATTGGAAGTGATTCTGCCCAGAATACCAAAGGAAAATACTGGTGAATATGTGGAGGAGAGCTCATATGCTAATAAATGTGATTGAGTTATCCCTTTTTGATGCCTATACACAAAGTAAATATGATATGTTTATAAAAACAATATAAAATTTTCCAAATTTTATTATGGCAATAGAATATCTAAGACAGAAATAATCTAGTTGACTTTTGGATGATTTAAGAAAATATGGCATATAGTAACAGTGGAACCATATTTAGACACACAAAAAAAGAAATGAAACACTGTCTTTTGTCATAAAATGGATAGAACTAGAAGGCATATTAAGTGATATAAATCAAGCATAGAAAGACAGATGCCTCATGTTAACTCCCATATGCTAAACAAAGTTCATGTAAATGCAATCAAGTGTAGAAGCTTGTGTGGCTTTGCAGAAGGGAAAGTGAAGAAATTTGGATAACAGATACCAAATCCCAGGTTGAAAAGAATAATTTCTGCTTTTCCATAATACAGGTAGCTGATTATAGTTAATAGCACCTTTTTGACATACTTTATGGTTTCATGAAGAACTAGAAGAAAGAAATAGTGGTGACACACTCCCTTAATGCAGTCACCTGGGAGGTGGGAGCAGAAGGATCAGGAATTCAAAATCATCCTCAACAATATAGTAAATTCAAGGCCAGGCAAGTGTACATGAGACCCTATCTAAAAAGTAAATAATAATAATTAACAATAATATATTAGAAGGGAAGAAGGGAAATGAAGGTCAGGTGTCCTTATGCGTTCATAAATTGAACATGGTTTAATCTTACTAAAGAGGACATGAATACAGGCTAAAGGCACTTGGTAAGGTTAGGAAAAGACCATTATAACATAGTGTGTACAAGTTATCTTCATGTTGCTGGATAAAATACCCATCCAGAATCAATGTAGGGAAGGGAAAGGTTTTAAATTTGCTCGTGTTTCCAATGGATAGAGTTCCTCAGTGTTAAAGCACTGCAGGAGAGAAAAGCTGGAGTCACATTGTCACATCAGCAGGGAGGAAGTAGATCATGTGCACAACAAGTGGGGCCCAGCTGTAATAGATGAAGGCCTTCCCCAGTGACACACTTCTTCAAGTAAGACTCCACCTACCAAAAGTTCCACAAACTATTACCCACTTCCTGAGGATTAGGTATTCCAACACATGTGCCTTTCTGGGGACATTTTATATTATTACCACCACATAGTATCAGAGAACAAAGGTTCACAACAAGTTTCATGAGTGAGAGTCCATTGTATCTGTTTGAGGACTTTCATAGCCCATTGGAGACATTCTATAATTTTTCCTTCCACTATGACCTAGAGGACACATGTTATAGAGGTAGACATTTAGATTATGGCAAGCAGGATGCTCAGTATAATCAGCATATCATATAAATTAGAAAAATATTTTAGTATAAATATGTCCTAAATATTGAATGTGATAGATTTTCCTAAAAAATCTGTTCCATTTCAAATTCAAATTTAAATAAATATATAATATTTTTATTTGCAAATGTTGGTATTCTAAAATTAAAAGGTATGCCCCCACAGTGCACAGAAACCAAAGTCAGATCAACATGAATTCTATTATAGATTTAGAGATAGGTAACTGTCCATTCATGCTTTCATAGATATACAATAAGGATTTAGAACTCAGTACATTGGGAAATGTGAAACACTTCAGCAATTGTATTATTTACAATGCTGTCTAGAATATAAATAAATATATGAGAAAAAGCTAGAGTCCTATTCATCCCATTTCCAGTTAAAACCATCCAAAATTAGAATATGAGACTTCTTCAACTTTCATACTTACTTAATGCTAATTCTACAGTATTATTAATTTGCCATTTTTAAACTCAATCCTTGGGGCTATGTTTGCATTGCTTTATTTATATTAGCTATCATATTTTATAGAAATGAAATAATGTACCCCTTCCTCTTCAGATCATTGACAATTAAGTTCCCTTCTCATGTTCAGAGCTTCTTGAGATCATAAATTATAAATATTTGAATAAATAGTTCTAAATAGTATGTAAACTGCCAGAGGTTTAAAAGAATTCCATTGTATAGAAGCTGATAATATCATTGGTCTTAATACCTTTGAAAAATGGCTATTTTTTATCAATATGAACCCTATTCATTCATAGGCAACTAATAATAAAATTTGTTTCAGTCTCTTCAAAGAAGACAAGTGTATTGATTTGTGATGAATATTTGGAAGAAATATTTCACATGTTGTCAGACTAATACCCTGATTCTCTGTATGCTCCTGATTTTGGCAGGGGGTTGAGTTTTTGAAATATCTATTCATAATTTGTGTTACTTTTTATGGAAGATGAATAAATAAAATACATTTTATTACATTAAAAGTAGAGTGATGATCACCTCATATCATTGACAAAGTTGCTTGTTTTTCCACAATAATTTTTCCACAATAATTGTGTGATTATTTTATGCCAAGAATATAAGAGGTAATTTATTCAGATTATGTATTGAGAAATCTTGCCATTCATAGAAGACATAGAGCTGCTTCCTTTAATGACTTTTCTGGTTATGAAGATGAATAAATACTTTCATCTTGGAAAATTATAAGGGCAACTGCCGTGCATTTAAATCCATTACTGGCTTTCAGGAGTCAGGGCAATTAGAGCAGTAGGACTGCTTGCTCATTTCCACATCTTTCTGTCTGGGCAGGCTTTTATCCCTGAGTCAATTCTCTGATGCTTTGTCTAATCTGCTAAGACAAAAGTGGAAAATTTGGAAAACTTTACCACAGTTTAAAAGACCTTGCTATTGGGAATTATTGTGATAATAATACACATATTGGATCTGTTTAATTTTCCACACATTTTATCCATACCACCTGGGAACAGCCTTGAGCAATTCTAAACACACCTCTCCTTTGGTGTATGACCACTCAAATCACATTAAATGTTGATGATATTCAATCTAACACAATTAATCATGTTAGGCAAAATTGTCTTTTAGCAACTCTATTTCTGCCAATCCTTTAATTTCTTTGAAAGTATGGGAAGCCAATAGATGGAGACAAGCTTCTAGTAAAATACAGACTAATAATCTCTACCAAAACCTCTTCTAAACATGTGTGCTTTTGAAAAATTTAAATTATTTTGGCCATTTGCTAATAATTTGGAAATGTGTAATAGATCATAAATTACTATATATTAATTTATATTTTTTATCCATCACTCTTTTGAAGAATTCAGGCTTTAAGTTCACTGACTTCCAGCCACATTTCAAACAAATTATTTATTTATTTATTTATTTATTTATTTATTTATTTATTATTAAGAAAATATTTCATATGGGTACATCATGTGTTGGTACCCTATTTTCCCTCATCCCTTCTCCCATTCTCTTGGGGACCCTCCTCAGCTGGGTTGCAGGAATTTCCTTGCACAAAATACACCTCCTCAATGAAAAAGATCCTGCCCTATGCAGAACCAAGTCACTGGCTGCTTGCATAAGTGAACACTTGTTTGTATTAAATGGTGATAAGTGCTTTATCTAATTTATAAAACACTGTGATCATTAAGACGTTTATGAAACCATATTGTAAGAAAGCCATCCAGCATAGATATGGTAGCATTGAGGAACATGACTTTTTAGAGAAATATCACTAGAAAAGAAGCTGGATGAGGGCAGGATTTTATTTACTTCATCTATAGATATAATTCCTAGTTCTATACACAGAAATTCAATGATAAAAAGCTTTTACCTTTAAATAATTAAGGCACTACTGTTGGGACACTTGAAGACATGGGCACTTACTGCTTCTCACCAAGTCAGTGATTGGGGTAATATTCTTCCACTGTGCAGTTCTCTTCTATTCCCATCTCGCAAATGCTAGTACTTCTACTTTGTCCCTGGCTTTTATTATTGGAAGAAAAGGAATGGCTGTGATAGGTTCATTTCTATCACTGTATGTGTGTGTATGTGTGTGTGTTTTCTAAGCATGCCGCTGTGCCTGTGTGGAGGTCAGAGGACAACCCTGAGGTGTTGCTCCTCTCCTTCCACCCTGTTTGATACAAAATCTCTCTCTCCTTTTCTCTTTCTTTCTTGCCACTCAGAATGTCATATTAGTTGATCCTCCACCTCCAGGAGTCTCCCAGTGCCTGTGTTCATTAGGATTACACATTACAGATGCATGTGCCCCTGCATGTCTGGCTTTTACATAGGAGCTGGAGATCCAAACACAAGTCATCAGGCTTTCACTACAAGTATATGAAATCACTGAGGCATTTTCCCAGTTCCTCAACTGGTATTTTTTTTAATTAATTTATTTTATGAGAAGGTGGGATGGGCATACCATGGTTTCTAGCTTCTGCAAATGTTAACACTGAAGTCTCCACCTCTCTGATAATAGGGTGCAGCTTTCTAAACTGATTAAGCATTGTAATTACCAAGTTAAGGAATGCTTTGAACACACACTAAGATACAGCCATCCTCGCTGATAGTACTATCAGCTTTAAAGAGGTGTGGGGGGGTAGTGACTGCCAATATGCAAATAAAAGTTCATATTCAGTTGAATTTCGTTTAAAGAAATGTAAATTCAAATACAAGTCAATCATGATATCTGCTATATTTGAGGAAATATTTTTTAAATATTTTATTTTTATTTATTTGAGAGAGAAAGATGGAGAGAGAGAGAGAGAGAGAGAGAGAGAGAGAATGGGCATGCCAGGGCATCCAGCCACTGCAAAATAAATCCAGATGCATGCACCCCCAGTGCATCTGGCTTACATGGGTCCTGGGGAATCAAACCTGGGTCCTTTGGCTTTCAGGCCAGCACCTTAACTACTAAGCCATCTCTCCAGCCCTTGAGGAAATAATTTTAAGTGACACTAGATTTTCACTCATTTCATTTACAAATATACATGATGAGAGCAAATACAACATTCCAAACAGAAATCTATAATCGTGTTGACAGGTTTGGTAGCTGTTGTCAAAATCAGAAAATTTAAACTAAGAGTCTGTTTTATGTTGTCAGAGCTATGCTTGATCAGTTAGGATTTATAAAGATGGAAATCAGTTTCTTTTACTTCTGTGACTAAGAAAAATATGTATGAATTGTTATAATAGAGTCTGTCACTGGTCCTAAGTGCTGGCCATCTCACTTAGATTGCTTAGAGCAATATAGGGAAATTTTCTTGTCAAAGCATTCATTGTGATAGGGTACAATTGGAAGACTATTACTAATGTCATGGGCAATGATTAAAAAAAGCTCTAGTTTTAATACCTTCTGGCATTATTGAAAGAACTACCAAAGTGACATAGTGTCTTAACCCACAGGCAGATTTATTAGGGTAGAAATCTCTCTTGCTTTGTATTTAATTAGCTTAGTCTGTGGAGGGAACCTGGTAGCAAGGAAATCTCTCACTCTGACACAAAACACTGAACACTGAACCATATTTCAAGCTACTAAAAGAGAGGCAAGGACATTCTAATAAATTAACTACTAAGGGGAAAATATGGTTTCAGATCATATCTTGTGGAAAAAAATCTCTTCTTACATCTTTATTATCTAATTCAAAAGATTTCATCATTTACTCTTGCTTGGAACATTAAATAAGAGCACAAAGTAAATTGTGGAATATAATATTTTGGGTAGAATAATAACAATATATGTCAATAGCCATAAACTTAAATATGGAAGATTAAACAATAATCTGTATATATCATTCTATAATTTTATTTATTGAAAAATCTATAGTAAAATTGCATATTACATGTTAAATAACTCAATATGAATATTGATTAAAAGAACAGAAAAATGAAGAGACAGAACACATTTATCTTGGGCCCATAAGAAAATAGAGTAAATTTTTATTAAATTCATAATGATTAAAGATCAAAACAATTACTCCAGTTCATACTTGATACAATATTTCATTTGCAATAAAAGTGGTGTCTTTTTTTACTAGGTCATTTCAAATCAGTTCAAAATATAAAAATCAGATTTCTTTTATATAGCCTTCACCCACCTTCCCCAGTAGCCATATCATAACCATAGTGACACTAATCCAAATAGAAATTATTTATAATATTCATATATCAGTTACTTTCTCATTGCTGGGACAAAATGTGCAAACAGAAGCATCTTAGAGAAAGAAAGTTTGTTCTGGCTTACAGTTTCAGACTAGAATCCAATATGATCAGGAAACAGAGAAGGAGTAGGAAACAGGCATCACTTAATCACATAAAGAATTAGGAGTTAAAAGATAGAGCAAGATGGACTGTACATTCCCAAGACTTACCCCCCACACACACACAGTGACACACTTCTTCCCTGTTTCATTAGGATATCCATCTCCTAATGCCTTCATAATCATCCAAACAAAGCCACCAGCTGTTGATCAAATATTCAAGTAAATTACTGTAGCAGACAGCTTTGGGTTAGCTGAGATGAACTTCCAGACCAGGCAAAGTTATGGAGGAAGGGATATTTATTGAAGCATACAGATCCAGGGTTAGTTCCATAATGGCAGAAGAAGCTGGCCTGCTTTCACGAGACCAAACACAGAGAGAAAAGCCCCAAGCCAAAAGCCACATAGCACAGTACACCTCAGCAGCTCCAGCTAGGCACACTTTGCATATCTTTAGATTGAAATCTCAAACCCACCACCACACTTTAGGTCCACCCATTTACACTGCTTCCAGCCAGATGGCTGCAGATGCAAACTACAAACATAAAATGCTGAATATATTGGGGGCCTTCTATTCAAACTACCACAATTACCCTGTGGGAACAATTTACCTTTAACCTACCATAACTCACAATTAAACTGCTATCGTCACTTGAATTCAAAAGTCCCAGGTGCTGTTTTCTCAGTGAACCTGACACCAGTACAAGGCTGAAGGAGATAGACACAGAGAACATTCAACTCCTACTAAACCAGATGTCCAGAGACACAGGATATATATATATATATATATATATATATATATATATATATATATATATATATATATATATCCTGTCTGTATCATAATGCATCCTTCCTTTTTTTTTCTTTTCTTCTCTTTCCTTTCTTTCCTCTATCCATTCTTCTGTTCTTCCTTCCCTCTTCCTTCCTTCTTTCTTTTCCTCTCTCAAACTTTTGTTGTTGTTGCTATAGATCTCTATGTACCTGAGTCACTCACCCTCAATCCTCCTCACTCAGATTCCCCAGTGATGGGATGACAGTATGTGAAACCTTGCCCATTTTTGTTTTTCTTTGGTATCCTATGTAACATTTTCCCAATTTTTCCTTGTCTTTCACAGTTGAGATACTTTCAGGGAATTCTGCAAAGCTTATTTTGTACAATATGTCTTGATTTGAGTTTGAGCTGATATTTTCTCTAAACAGAGAAACTTCTAATTGAGGTTGTGTATTAATACCATCAAAATGATGTACTCTCAGTGTATCAGATCCTGTGTGGTGACTAGCTCCTAGTTTTGTTAAGATATGATTAGCATACAATCTGCTTAGAATCTGCAGTGTCAATATTTTGATACATTTATGCTTTGAAAAATAAACCACAAGCTAATTCATATATTTCCATTAACTCACTTTTTTGTCATAAAAGCCCACAAGATCTAATCACTTAGTAATTTTCATGTATACATAAATTCTATAGTTAACATACTGTACAGCAGATGCTCAGAACTGTTTATCCTTTAAATAACACTACTTCTACCTCTCAGCCTCTGCCATCACAATTGTATCTATGCTGGGAGTACAGCATTTAGATTTTATGCACAAGTGAGATAGTGAATTATTTGTCTATGTTGTGCTTATTTAATATAATGTTCTTCAAGTTCACCCATGTTTTTAGTAATGATAGGATTTCTGTCATTTTAAAAGGAATAATAGTATATCATTTAAAATATTTTCTTTATCAATAACTATTAGATTAATTCCATATATTGAGCATTGTGAATCATGCTACTGTAAATATGGGCATGTGCATGTCTCTTTCAGATGCTAGTTTAATTTCCTCTGAATGTGTTCCCAGACATGTGTTAAGTGATGTGGTAGTTGGAATATATGCCCCCCCCCAATAGATTCAGTTGTTTTATTAAACTTGTTACTTGGGACAGTGTTTGCATCTGATTCTCATCTGGGGAAGGATCTGCCTTGAAAATCTAAAATCGTATAGTTGTTGGGAATCTTAATTCCTTGAGTAGGTTGTTTGTGTTTTGAGACCTTTTGTTATGTAATGAAGGATTTCCTCAAACTTGTTATGTAGCTAAGGATGATAGCCCTATTCTTCTGTTTCTATCTCCCAAGGGCTTTGATTCCAGCCTCACCTAACTGAAACAGGGCAGAGGTAGGAGGATCACCATGAGTTCGAGGCCACCCTGAGAATACAGAGAGAATTTAAAAAAAATAATAAAAATAAAAAAGCTTTCAAATTGTAATAATTTGATTGTAATGTGTCCTTCTCATGGCCTCAAATGTTTGTGCCATACTAAGTTTCATATTCAGTCCCAAGCTGGCGCAGCCCTTTGGCAGTGGGCCTTGCTGAAGGAGGTGTGCCTGTGGTGGCAGATCTTGAGCTTCATTAGTCCAGCTCTGCTTGGTGTCTTCTTGCTTGTGGACTCTTGTTTTAACTGTCCAGCCACTATGACAAGATGTAATTCTGCCATCCTATCTCCTCTATGTTGAACCATTCCATCAGAATTTTAAGTTTTAAATAAACCCTTTACTCCCATAAGATTCTCCTGTGTGAATGTTTTTTGTTTTTATTTTTTGTTTTTTTGTGTTTTTTTTTTTTTTCCGTAATAATAGGATGGTAAATGCTACAGAAATTTGATACTGAAAAAATAGGATATAAAACATGGTAGAATTCTTCATATTAAAATACTTTTTTTTTTAATACCCAATTGAAAATTCCACCTTTTCTTAAAAATAAGGTTTAAGAAACTGCAGTTAGGCACATTGTGCGACAAAACAGCAAAAGCATGACAGGCTTGAGCAGGAAGCCTGGGCCTTATCTCCACATCAATGGGAGGGAAGTAGTCCAAGTGAGCTGAGCTCTCAACACCCTGTAGGGCTGCACTAATATTCCTCAAGACCTGCTCCCAACTGCGCACCAACTACAGCAAGGGCAGGGCCACCTCCTAGGGCTCCACAACTGTCCCAAATTGTGACCTCATGTGTATTCATATCACAGGAGTCTGTGTTTGGCACCACATACACCCATTTGGTTTATCATTCCATGCTTTCTTATTTCTTCTATGTAAGAACTTATTTTATTTACTTATTTTTTCAGATGTGATTGCAGCATTTTTCTCTACAGTTCACATTTTGTTTTCAAAACAAGTCAAGTACAACTTCTTTTAAAAAGTATTAGATGGGTCATATATCTTCCTTTTGATCCTTTGAAGGTCTAGCAAAATGTTTAAAAGGAATTATTTAAAAGGCATATCAAACATTTGCCTTGAATGCTTAAGCTTACTTTGATATGTGTATAGATCCAGAATGTCCATAAAAATCTCAAGCAGCCCTTGGTTCAAATAGTTATGCTTATAAGAACTATTTACTTTACATTAAGATGAAAATATTATCTAAACTATCATTGGTCCTACATTTTATAAAATATAGTAAATAGCCACTTTTATAATAAATAAAAAAGCTGATATAGAATGATTATCAAATTAATATAATATAGTGACTGTTATGTTTTCCTTATGTGATTTCAGCTGTTAAATAATGACTGGTACTGAGTAACAAAAGCTCAAATGTATCAAAATTATTTGTTATTTTTGTTTGATTCTTTCATAATAGCAGGCATAAAAACAAATTTCAAAATTATTTCAACGTTCATAGAAACTTTAAGTTTTTCTATGCAGTGGAGTTCATTATACTCTGGATTATTTGGAGCTAATTTCTTGGGCTAATCCACATAGATATTTACAAACGTAGGTGCTTTTCTTTGTTTTTCTATGCTGACTATTTCAGCAAAAAAGATAATAAAGAAAATTATGGTGGTATTTGAACAGATTGATTGAAATACTCAACTTTCTTTTATGTTCCAATTAAAACAGATGTAGCCAAATCTTTTTATCCTCCAAATTTAGGGTGTCTTATAATGCTTTTCATTCATATGCTGCTCACGTAAATAAAAGATTCAAATTTATGCTTTTTTAATTTCTCCTATGTTTAGAGCCATCAAAAAAGGAAACAATTCAATTTTATACTCAAGTATAAAGTGATATTTTCCTTTTCATTTATCATATTCATTACTAAAATTTATATACTTAGGAAATCATTTAAAGTACAAAAGTTAAATTAAAAAAATCCTTCTTCAAACTTAGCTGAGAAATATGTCACTAATATTAAAAACCTTTTAAAAATCAATGTTTAACTATATCTATTTTACTTGTGTTTATCACCTTTTCTCCCTATCTGTTACTGTCATTAAAAAATACTTTTAATATGACAGCTTTTTCAGTCATGAAGAGACTTTTTCAAATGCATCATTATGTATAAACTTGCTTAATATCATAAAAGTTGAAGGAGTTTCTTTTGTAACATTTAACTTCCTAGTAATTGTTATATTAAATAAGCAAAAGGCAAAAATATTTTCCAAATTAATATTAGAAAAAGATTCTATAAGATATGTGGTCTGGATTTAGCTGCTTTGTAACATGAATGAAGCCATAGATAAAGCCTGAAAGTTGAGCATGTGTGTGCTCCAATATGGCATACATGTAGACTGTGACATTTTACTTTCATAGAAATTGCACAGAATGAAATAATAGTTTTTTGACTTAATAAAATCACATAAGTTTACTGGATATTCCTTGGTAATGATTCTTATTATATAACATTTTGCTTATTTGTAGAAAAAGAGATATGTATTCCTTCTCCTCAAATAAGGATAGGCTGTTTCTTGAGCTTGGGATAACTCCATTAAATGCATTCATGAAATACTAGATTCAAAGACACTTAGACTAAAATCTAAGTATTTATTTTATTCATAACATTATATAGTTTATCCCACTTAGGACATAGGGACACTACTTAGGACAGGTTTTAAATTATAACATTCTACTTCATTATACTTGAAAATATTTTTTTATGAAGAGAGACAAAGTATTATCAGTAAATACAATGTTAAAATACTCTCTAATTTTGTCTAAACTAGTTTCTTACAAAATGAAATGGACTAGTCTAAGCTTTGACTATTTAGTGTTCTTTGCCATTCATGTCTTAGACTAAACTCTATTGTAAATACTTTGTATCCATTCATAAGTCTTTTTAGGATAGTGGTGGTTTAAACTTTTAATATTTTTCTTGTAAATACTTTGCTCTGCCAATTAGACTTAATTTTAACAGTATTAATTTGAAGGATCCTTTTTATTCAGTTTGGAATTACAACTCATAAAAGACATATTTTATCTTTTAACATGTTCTCTAACAATTTATCTCTATGGGACACCCAAGATAATATATTAGCATAAGAATTGACACAGTACATATGGAATGTGTTACTTTAGTTTCATAAATCATCATTCATTCTTATGGATGGCATTAAACCATGTTGACTTGGGACACATGATACATCATATAGCATCCCTTAGTGTCCCTTTAGAAAGTATTATTCTGTCTTGGGAATGTCAAGTTAATAACAAGCATTTCATCCTCAGAATCAGCTTGTATCTCAGTATAATAAAATGTGCTTTACTTCCTATCTGAACTTACACCTGCACTATAAATAAACCTGGTACTTCCTGTTTCATTTGGTTTCAAATTTCTAATACAAAGAATGATATTTAAATTTCTACACCATGGTCCAAATTTTCCTTTCCTTAAAAAAACAGTTTTGTAGAGTTGTTCATTATTAATAGAATTTTAGAACTGGCTCTACAATTCTATTACTATCATGTTATATCTTGAAACTGACTCTGTAGCCCCATGCTAACTTCATATTTACAGTGATCTTCCCACTAAGCCTCCCTATTGCTGGGACATGTATGGCACAGCCTGTGTCACCATACCTGGCTATTCAGATAATTTCAAAGCACTTGGTATTTAATGAATAATGTAATAATGAGTAATATTCTCACAAAAGCTGTAGATAAAAACAGAATGGATTTGTGATTTTCCAATGAAATAATTAAAAATGAGAAAAGTAGCAACTAATCTGTTTCACAGATATATTAATGGACATTTAACATATCATTCATTATGATATTCACACATAATAGACCAGCAAACAGACTAGAAATTAGCATAGTGTTGTAAAGTTATATAGAAAGAATAAGATATAGATACATTTTCCTTTGCATAATGGTAATAACACAGTAGTACCAGACATTTAATTCATTTTTAAAATATTATTTTATTCATTTATTTGAGAGAAAAGACATAGATAGATATATAGAGAGAATGGGCATGCCAGGGCCTCCAGCCACTTCAAAGGAACTCCAGACACCATCTTGTGTATCTGGGTACTGAGGAATCAAACCTAGGTCCTTAGTCAAGTTCCCTAACCTCTGAGCTATTTCTCCAATCCCATTTAAATCATTGTTGGACAATATTTAAAAGCTTATCTTAAAAACATATGACATTTATGAAGCAAAGTTTAAGAAGCATCAAAGATTTCACTATTAAGATTATTAGCCAGTTAGCAGAAAATATCCAACACAGCCAAGAATCTGAGAATATAATACTAAAAAGTAAAATGTTTCCTAGCTATGAAGAAGAAAAAAGTAAAATCAAGTTGTTTCTTCAATTACTGTATTTGTCTCCCATATCTCCATTTCCTTAAAGTTAGGATCCACTTTTCAGATTAATTCAAGACACATAGAATTGAGAGGGTGATTTTAAATCATTGCTTTTTATAATTAACATGTGGGGTATTGTGCTAGGCACTCTAAAGTGCATTATAATAAGGAGCAAATGAAGGCAATGCTTCTTTGTCTTAGCTCTAGCTTTGCTATGAGGCCATGGGGGCCTTGAAGAAGGTGGTTGAATTTAACAAGATAGAGTTCCCTTTATCTAAAACACATTTCAGATCTCAGAAAGGAAAGAAACTTTTGAGCTTTGTAGGCAATGCTTGGTTTTTCTCAGTTTGCATTATGCAGCCATATTTTTCTAAACATATGTCTTTATTTTAGCACATTTGAGATACAATGATCACTTTAGGGTCTGTATAAGTAATGAGATCATGGGGACACCAGCATTTAATTGTATTTATTCTTGGTAAGCAATACTGAACTGATCCAATGCTTCACATAGTGGGTAAGTGTGAGAGAAATAAGTTGTAGATCATGCACTGACAATATTGCAATAAATCCATAATATGATTCATTCCAAATAATATTAAATTACAGATGAAGGTAATAAATAATACCATTTATTTTTAAGAAGTATAAGTCAATAAAAGAAGTGAAACTTAGAAAGTTTCTTGGTCTTATCCCATTGAAAGCTACAGAAGATTAAAATTTGTAGCTTTCTAAATGTTTTTTATACAAACTATTACAAAATTGTAAAACCTAATAAGGAAAGGAAATTTGAGTTCTGATAAAGGCCATGTAATTAAAACTTAAAATGGAAGTCCTAGCCAGATTGTGTCTATGAAAGTTTAATTAAAACTTAAAATTTTTGGAAGTACCTAGTTCCAGATTTTTTGTGTCTATCACAGAAAGTTTGCATGTTGTAAATAAATGCTCAATAAATTACATATTGATAACTACTCTAAGCATTCTTTTCCATTTTTAAAGCTGAATATACCTATAGTTCTGGTCATTATTATATAGATTTTTGAATGACAGGTGCAAACATAAAATTTTAAGGCTATATATCACAGCTATGCCATTATCAATTTTAGTAATGAAAAATATTAACACTTAACAGTGCTAATAATAAATTATTGCCTTATCTTTTCCATCTGTTTTTTTTTATTTTAACTTTTATCACACTTAAAGATGAACATGGATATATCTCTTATATGGGAATACCATGATGGCCAAATTTTGATGTGGAAAGAAAAGATTTAGATTATATTTTTAAAATAACCCTTTAACTAGGAATACTGTAGGAAAGAAAAAGAAAACTCACAAGTATTGCAGATATAAAAGAGAAAAACCTTGGCCAAAAATCTCAAAAATGTGACAAAGGGCACATAATTAAATCTATGAAACATAAATAAAAGTTCAAATACAAAAAGATACATACCAAGATATATTATAATCACAGCTCAAAATGAAGGGCAATGACAGAATTTTGAATGTGGCAAAATAAAAACTTTTTTTCCCCAAGAATTACCATAGAGGGTTTGTCAGAGGAAACCTTAGGGTACAGAGAGTTTAGGTGGTATATTTAAACTGCTGGAAACAAAACAAAACAGAAAATACTTTCCTAACATGAAAATATAATAACCATAATTATCTTCAAAATGTACCAGGTACATTACACTTAATATTCCCAAATACTATCTGACCTTTTGGCTTTCTTTCTGGAAATGACCACTGACTGGGTTAAAAAAATATATATAGAATTTGTAAAAAAAAAAATGTTTTCATATATCTTCCTTTCTAATGATAAAATCCCTAAAAGGAAGAATACAAAATACCAAACTATTTATATTTCATTATATAATATTATAAAAACATGTTGAGGGGCAATATTCTTTGAAAGTTAAAAAAAGTGTCCAATAAAGGCTGAGAAGGTGCAATCTTTGTATCTGTGTATAGTTAATGTCTCTAGCAATTTCTAGTAATCTATGTTAATGCATTTAGTGAGACTACTGAACAGTAATACAAAATGCTATGAAAATATAAAATAAATCATACTCTTAACAAATAGTGTAAAATTTAGAATAAAATGTGTAAAAATATTAAAATTATGAAAATATGGGAAGGGATAATATCAAAATGCAGAAATTATCATGTCTATTATACAGAGTAGCAGAGAAATATGTAATTGTATAGTTTCTACATGTAATTCAAGTTAGTACTAGCTTCAAACATGCTATCACAACCATTTGACACCTGGTGAAAGATCTTGGAAATTACAAATAATAATAATAATAATAATAATAATAATAATAATAATAATGGAGACTGAAAAAAGGAAAGAGAAAGGCATCAAAAGCATTTTAAAATTCAAAGAAAAAAATGAAATTCTTATATGGTAACTTATAGATAAGACAGTAGCTCTATTTTCAAATTATTAGTCTTGAGAATAGAAAAAACTAAGCCAGCTTGGGATATACAATAGGTTCAAAGCAGGCCAGCACTACAAATTGAGACCTGGTCTAAAACATCCACCTTATGAAAGAGGGAAGACAACAAAAAGAAAGAAGGCTAAAAATTCTTCAAAAAGGAACACAGCAGAAAAAATAATCATATAAAATTAATTTTAAGTGAAAAAACCACACTGAAATTATAAAAACACACATCATTATTGTAATGGAGCTAAAGTCCATAATCAAAAGATATTCATGGTGATATGGCTCAGTGCATAAAGTGCTTGGAATACAAGAAAGAGTACCCAAAACACAAATAAAGCCAAACAATATAGCAGGCTCCTAAAATCACTGGATATCACCTGGATAATTAAGGTGGTGACAAAACACTCTGCCAGAAACTAAATGACAAACTATCCTGATGAACTCAGAAGTGAATTATGACAGATTCTTCCTCAAAGGAGGTGTAAGATGAGAAATACACATTGAAGTTGTCCTTTGAGCTTTAATACCTGTCATCTCCATGAATACCTACAACTACATAAAACATATACAAACACACACACTAAAATGATATTCATATGATATAATTTGCATAGTTTAACTACAGCCTGCTTATAAAAGCTTTCATAGATGGAAGAGATGAAAATATATTCAATATTAATCATAAGCAAAATAAACATCCAAACCAAACTAGAATAAAACAAAACTAGCAAAACAAAACATGGAAACAGCAGTTATAGTTTCATTAGTTAAAACAGATTTTAAGTCAAACACATACAATACACAAAGGACAGTGTTATGTAATGACAAGTGTTTCAGAACTTAGGGAATTATTCTATCTTTAATAACATTTTAAAAAATAAAAACTCAGCAAAGAAACATGAAAAGGAGGAAGAACAAACACTATAGACCAAACACAACAAATCAAAACTTCTAATGCAACAGCAGCTAACATTAAGAGGGGAAAAAAACATTAGCAATAATTGGTATATTTCATACAATAGGTGAAATGGTAAGCCTATCTTTCTCTGGCTGATTTATTTCATATGCATAATGTCCTTAAGATACTTCCATGTAGTCTCAGATTGATGAGGATGTTTTTTTTTTTTTATTTTGTTTTTTTTTTTTTTTTTTTACTGTATGTACATGCTGGAATGTTTTAACCTTTATCTATGTAGATAAATAAATGACACATTTTATATGTCAAAATCTGAGTGGAATGGTGGTTGTTAGAGGCTTGTGGTATGAAATGTCTATTCAAATATATAAAGTCTGTGCTATGCAAGATGAGTGAGACCCAGAGGTAAACTACACAACGTGGTGACTATAGTTAAGAATACTGCACTGAGCAGTTAAAATGTGTTGAAAGTAAATTGTGGTAAACTTTACTATTGTAATAAAAGGATCCAAGCCCAAAACATAAACTAATAAATTATCACCTAATATTGCAAACAATAAATACTAATGATGAAGATAGCTGTTTCTTATTCATATTGCATACACATCTTAACAAAGAAACATCCAATATTCTACCAACAGATTATTTCCAGTCCTCTTGAAAATTATTTTACATGATAATTTAAAAATATGAATAATCTCAAAAGAAAAAGGTATTAGAGGAATGAGACAGCCCTCCTGATGATTGGTTTCAATCTCTGTCAAGATTTAGAAGCTTTAAAATTACAATGTTGTAGCAGACAGCTTCAAGTTCGCTGAGATGAACTTACAGACCAGGCACAGTTATGGAGGAAGGGATATTATTTATTGAAGCTCACAGATCCAGGGGAAGTTCCATAATGGCAGGAGAAGCGGCCTGCCTTCACAGCGCCAAGCAGAGAGAGAAAAACCAAGCCCCCAGCTACACAACACACTGAGCAAAACTACAGCCAAAAAGTCACACAGCACACTTCAGGAACTCCTGCTAGGCACACTTTGCATATCTTTACAATGGAATCTCAAACCAACACCACACCTTAAGACTGGTCCCCAGTGACATTGCCTCTTGCAAGGTGATTGCAGATGCAAACTATAACTAATAAAACACTGAATATATTGGGGGATATATATTCAAACTGCCACAAATGTATTAAGATCTCATTTTAGCTTTGCCTTCAGCAAAACACTATCTGTCTGGATGGAGCTCTCACTGTATTTCCTTTGCTGAGTTATTGCCAGGCTAGAGCCAGGGATCAATTAATGTAGCCTTAGATAGTGATCTAAAGTCATGTTGGATCTAGTCAGGAAAACACACTGATAGAGTTCTTCTTTCTCCAGACTAAAAAGGATAGGTTTAATGGAATAAAAGAGCCATAACTTATATAATAGAAATGAAAATTAGGTGAGTTAATATAAAAAGTTGTTAAACTCTCAAATCAAAAATTTTGTGCTAGTTATATGGCTCAGTGGATAAAGTGCTTGCTATACAATCATGAGTACCAGAGATTAAATCTCAGTATACACATAAAGCCAGACAAAGTGGGTTTATGTAACCCAAGAATCTGTAATAATAATTAATGAAAATAGCAATAAGAGTAAAATATCAATACTGTAAACGCAATATGTAATTAGAAATAGAAATAGAAAATGTAATAATAGATTTCCTATTAGAGAATGCTATTTCAAATGAATATAAAATTTGAATATACATGAAATAACTTTTAAGTTTGAAATGTTAGTGTTGCAATTTTCCATACAGTGATGCTGATACCAATAATAACAACATCCTTTATGTCACAGAGTTCTCACTTTTTAAATCAGATATATGTCTATGTCAAATGAATAAAGAACTAACATGGATATTAGGTGTAGAAAACTCCTGAATGGGCTGACAGGAAAAAAAAAATGTAATCTGTCTAAAATCTGTCCTGTCAATATCTACCCACAACTTTTTTTTTCAGTATATGATTTTATTCAATGTTTAAAATTTAAATTTTCTGCAACATGTATTTTGGAATTAAACATTATTATACTTTTTTCTAATTAATTTTACAACATTAATAACTTCTATATATTTAGCATTAACAACATGTGTTTGGCATGTTGAATTATACTTACTATCTGTTAACATTTCTTATTTGATTAAACTCATCCATCCCTTTTCTTTGAAGGAAGGATATATCATTGTAAGTTTCAAAATCTACTACTCAACACAGCAAGAACTTTATGGAAAATTTATGTTTCAATCTTAATGATAGGTCTCCAAATACATCTATATGTCACAACAACGTTCTTTGGTTTGAAAAACTTAGCAGCCTTCTAGACCCTTCAGAAATGTTTTCCGCTCTGTTGTGGTGTCTTGTATGTGAATGTATCACTTGCTATTGTTTTGTCAGGAAGTACTTGATAGCTGTTATCCCACAGTGATAGTTACTTTCATCACCAATGTGCTTGTGTTTCCCTATACTGTATCCATGCTTATTTTTCCACAACATAATTGAGTTTTATATAGAATCATGCTGTAATGTTTTTAAAAAGTAACTCACTGAAATATAACAAACATTGAGGTAATCCAATAGATTTGTCAAATGTTTGAATGGGTGTGACTAATTTCATATAAACAAAGACAATGAGAATTGCATTCTTTCTGCTAGCAGCTATTATAAAACACTGTTGATTCTAAGATAGAGTCTAAATTCAGATACAATGGATTATAAATACATATACAAGAATCCAAGAAAAGTGCAGGCCTATAATCTGAGTATTAGGGAGACAGATGTAGGATGATCACAGCAAGCTCAAAGACAGCCAATTTACCTTTACTATTCTGGAGGTGTATTTGAAATCTTTCCACTAGGTTTACAATAATAATTTATAGTATATATTAAGGCACCTACTATTGAATGATATATGCAACAAATTAATCAAACAAAGGAATGGTGCTGTAAAATGATTTCACTAAACACTCCCATTTCCTACACATGTTTTATTACCTATGGACTAAGTTTTTCTAAGTTGTGTTATGCCACAGTCCGTTGGAAATACTTCAGTGTAAATGATCTTTCTTACTAAAAACTGGTAACATTAAAAAACAATCCTATAGTTTATATTTGATCAAATGCAATGATGATGTTTAAATAGTCACCTTTTCATTCAATATTATTAGAATCAGATAGCTATTATTGATAACATGTATATGATAAAGGCAATTATTATAAATGAAATAGGACAAAGTTTTATATTGTTGAGAAAAAGGTACACTTAATGTGTTTCTCCCCATTCTATAAATAATATAGCAATTATCCTGGGGCCAGCTCCTTCTCATATCTTCCACCCAGAGTAGAAAAAGAACCCTCTTTGTGCAAAAATGTTGTTATCAAGTCCCTAAAGATTGTCTTCTCTAGATAACATGGCAAATAGCTGTACATTTCCATGTCTTTCCCTAAAGTTAGAGTGTAGGAAACATGGATTCATAAAGTCAGAAGTATCCAGGAACAGTTTTTACAATAATCATTTCCTCTTGAATAGCAAAACTGAAGTTGTGCTGCTTCATTTTAGAGGAAAGATCATATTTCCTGATAGTCAGTTTGGATTGGTGAAGACAGAATTCCCATGCATGTTGCTACAGTATCACTACCTCAACTCATGACAAGCACTGTGAGGTTCTGAGAGATACAGATGAGAACACTTTTTTTTTTTTTTTTTCTAGGAAACAGGAGAATCCATTGGATACTTTGAGAACCAGTGGCAGAATGTTTCTAGTCTCTGGATACCTTAGTACATTTTACACTAAAAAGACTCTAACAGAAGCTGAGGAAAAAAAAAAAAAAACTTAAAAAATACTTGCAGATTGTTTATATAAGGTTTTCAGTTCAGACAGTGTCCAAAGGTAAATACAGGTGTCTGGGACAGAGGTTCCCCAATCTACAGGCCAAGACGTACTTGGTTAAGTGGATCAAGCTATGGTATTTGAATTGTGTTCAACTGAGTGGATATCACTGCCCAGATTCTGCTCTACCATGTGTGGTTTTGATCTATTTTCCTGAGCATAATACATCTGATAATGGACTCAGATTATGGTTAAAAACACACTCAGAGGATCTTACAATGCACTCTCCATGTTCCTCTCCACATTGTCCAGGGCAGGGTGATTGAAAGTTCCAGTAGACCTTTAAGCTACAGGCTTCAGTGCCTAATCATTGAAGAGCATACAAGCCCAGCCCTGCCTACACACTTCATCTCTGGAGAGCAGTGCCATCAGGGTTCTTGATTGCCTGCAAGGGCAATTTTTAGTCTTCCAGGCTATCTTCCTTCCTTCTTCAATCTTGTGATCTTTTATTGACATGCTTTTCTATTCACTAAGTTCTCTCTAAAGCTTTAAATATTCTTCCACTCCTTCCTGAAGACTCAAACACAGTGCTATTAAAACAATTTTGAAGTCTTTTAAAATTCAGAGTTTTGCTTCGATTCTCAAAAATGATGTAACTTTTTGGTTTCAATTGTGTAAGATATTGTTAGTAAAAAACTCATTTTTTGCTTTTCTGTGTATAAAGTTCTATTGGAAGTTCTGAAAAGGGTAAGTTATTACTGAAAATGCATGGTTTGATTTACTAAATAGATACACTAACATGAGCGTCTCAACAAGAAACAAAATCCAGCAGATGCCCTGAAGGGCAGGACATGAGTGCTTTCAGAACTGCACATCGACTCTCTGTCTTTTCCGGAATTAAAACCTGCTAGCACCATTTTCCACACAGATGTGGCTGCTATGTTTCCAAAGTTGCAGCTGAGTTTCTGCCCACACCTGGCATTGCTGACTGTGACACACAAGAAGATGACCCCTGCTCCTGTACTTTCCATGCAGAGCACCTAAAAAGGGCTTCCTCACTCCTGAGGCTGACAAAGTGATGCCATACACTATCAAAAGGTTTTAACTAACTAGCTGAGAAAGTTCCTTTAACATTAGCACTGAGATCAATGATTTGGACTAAACTGCAAACCTTATTAACAAGGCGCCATGATGGCAGGCCACACTGGAAGCCCTGCTACTCCCAGTCTATCTATCATATATCCAGCCTGAGTGTCCTCACACTGTACACTTTGATGACAGGGAGATGATATGTGTCATTAATGATGGTACTGATTATGAATTCCTCATGACAGTGTCTGAGCCCAGAAAGACCTTCAGGTAAAGGTCAGCATCAACAAATTGACAAAGTTTTGCTGTAACTGAATGGATATTCTAGGGCAAGATAAGAGAGAGGGAAGAGGTGAGAGAGAGAGAGAGAGAAAGAGATAGAGAGGGAGAGAAAGAGAGAGAGTTACCATGTTAAGAAAAAAACTGTTCTTTCTAAAGTTCCCAATTTGGGTGTGGGGCATGCTTTACAGGCTTGGTAAATGAATGTTGATACTCCTGTGATGTTCACTTCACCAGGGAGGCCCAATACTCTTGATTATGCACACCTTGGTAACAACCATAGTCCTCTGTGCCTTCTGAAAAGTAAGCAGTCTCTACTCAGAGACTATCAGAATCTAACTTTTCTGAGTCTTTGTGCAATATACTCTGAGTCTCAGTCAGTGAAAGATCAACATATGAAGTTGAGGAGCATCCATCTGGAATAGTCTTATGTATGATCATTTAAGCTTTATCATTGAAACACAATAGCTATGCCTACCATGTCTCAGAGCAGAAAACATTTTTGTCTGTGGCATTCTAATAAGAAGAACATTTGGAGGAGGGGGAAGAGACTTAGATTAAAAAAAAAAAAAAACCTTCATTTTGACTGTTCTTGCTATTTAGGAGATGCTAAGAACATTTACTAATTTCTGATAGAAGAAAAGAAAAATAAATGAACAAAAGAAATACAGAAGTGTGAAAGGAGAAGGGAAGAAGAAGGTAAGTAGATTATGGGCTTTAGAATGAATACCAATTTGTAAGATAACCAATTTATACAGTAGTTAAATGAAAATTCAATTATTTTTATATCAGGATTAAAACTGATAATCAAATTCAATACATTTTTAAATATGTAGAGTTCTAAAAGGCCAGGATACTTCCTAAGAATGCTAAATACTATCATTACATCTTAACCAACTAAAAGCAAAATGTGCTCTTAATTTTAAACAAAATAAGAAAAAATAAATTCAGTTCTACATTGTTCTGTCACCCACTAGACCCTAATTGTTGTGTATCATATATTCTAGAGCCCACGGGTCCACATGTTGAGTAGAAAATAGATCTATTTTGTCAAAATAATTCATTTGTTATGCTGTAAAAATTTTGAAGATGACTTACCATAAAACTACATCATAGAAAAATAGTTGGTTTGGGAGAGAAGGTGAAGATAGACTACACTAATTATACTCTAGTGAACAAGCAAACACCAAAGGAAACCATTCATGTGCAGGAAATGATGAAGAAAGAAGAGTTTTGGGTCTGAAGGCTTACATGATAGAGAATTCTGTCTGCAGTCTTTTCCATAGCAATAAGCTGTGTGTGGCTCGAGGTAGGATCCTTACTAATGTTCAGGCTTCAGGTGTAGTGCTAGGGAAAATGTCTACAGAACTTTTGTTGGGGATTCATTGATAGTGGCTATATTTAGGGAATGGCATGGTAGATGTTAGAGCTTCCCTTAATTCTAATTTTGTTTTTTTTTACTCTTTTTCATTGAATGCTCAGTCTCTGCAGAATTTTATAGCATGCTTTCTTTCAGGTATCTTTTTTATCCATTATTTCTAGTACATGTTCTTTTGAACAGTGTCTAGGTTTTTCACTATAAGGAAAAAAGTCATAGCTGTTGATTGGTTTCCAAACCTAACTATATATTAAGATATTAGATTTAAACTAGATCACATTCCTGATATATTTCTCTCCCTGACACATCTCCATTTTGTTTGTTTCTATGTTTACCGTATAAATGGTCTTTACATAAACCTAGACTAAAATTAATATTGTTCTAAGTGAGTACAAATCAATTTACCTCAATATCTGGGGGATATAAGCTACGCATCTTTCCTTGGCTACCATAAAGAGCACAGGTATTGATTTGCACAGCCTAACAATCATAAATAATTGGTTTGAATCCATGGCTGAAGACTTGGAATCTATTCCTACTTTTCTTTTTTATAGTTTGAATGGCTCCTACTTAAACCTTCACTGCTCACAACTCACATCTTCTGAATTGCCTTTCTGTCTCCTTCTATTACAATATATATATTTGCATCTACTTTTTCCTAAGATTAACTACTGTGATGGCAATCACGCCTGAGAAATACTGCTTATAATCTCTGACTTTAAGATATGAAGACCATTTCCCCTCTCAAATAATTAACGTGCTTTTCTCCATTTCTTGAGTTAAGAATGTGTTCTAGGTTATTGTAGTATTCTTCATTATGAAGGAATAATTTTTATATTATTCTGGGTTTAATACTTTTTAAATTGAAACTTCTCTGAAATGTTTCAGAATATAGAAGCATATTTTACTGAGTGTAAATTAAATGTAATTAAATGTAAATTAAACTGTCCTTCATATAGTAGAAATATAAAAATAAATTTTTTATTCATGAATATCTTCCTGAATACTTTTAACACAAAAACATTCTCTTTGCCTTAGTTTTCTCACTAGATATAGGACATACAAACAAAACAAAAACATGATTTTTTTTTTTTTTTTTTTTTTTTTTTTTTTTTTTTGTCCTTGAGATGCTCAAATCCATTAGACAGGGATGAAAAAATCAAACTTTAACACAAAACATTTAGTGCTGCAAAATGGATGAATGCATGGTGGTTATACTGGAATATAGTACATCTTGATGTTACACAATTGACTGTGAATACATTATATAACAACATTCTTAAGGAAGAATTTCTTGAAATGAAAAAAGGTGCCCATTCTTGATAAGAACATTATTTTTTTAAATCTCCTGCTGAAGTTAATTTGATTAAAAATTGACATAACCAAACTAAACCAAAATAAAACAATAAAAAACCTTAATGGCTTATTATTGTGTACCTTGGGCTTATCAATTACATTATTTGGGCTTTTCTTTGCAAACATCATATAACAATGCATATCATATAATAATATAGCAATTATGATTAACTGATAAGGTTAAGAGATTTACATAGGACATATCTTAATTTGTTAAAACTCATCTATTATAAGACTATACATTGTAAATATGAGTGTTGATACCTTATGTGACATGATAAAATTATAATCAATATTTTTAAATAAAATTAAAATACATTAAATAAATTTAACCCAAATTAACAAAAACTAATTAGAAAACTTAGCTGAAAATAAGAAATACAAAGTGTTCATTTTTAGAAAGAAAATTTTCAGTATTCAACTTTTATATGTGAAGAGTAAAGTTTCCAAACTAGTTTATCAGAATTTCATATAAAATTAAGAAATCCCTGGAGGTGATTTTGCTGAATTTCCTTTCTTTCCTTCTTTTTAAATATCCACATTTTTATGTCCATTCTCTTGTCTTATCCTTCTGATCATTGGGATTGCACACCCAAACCACCATTTTTAGCTTTATATTAAATTTACTCATGTATATGCATACTTAATATATATTTGATAAGTATGCCATTTATATTTATTCTGTGTGATCTTTCATTTTTATTAGTGAATCTGTTAGGCATTGCATTACAAAGTGATACACACAAAAAACTCTTTTTAATCAGATGTTTAGTTTCAAAAAGATCACAGAAACATGCTGACAGCTCCTCTTCCAGAGGTGGGTCAGGTAGTCTTGTCAGGAGGAATGGAAGGGGAAAGTTCTGTGCATAGTTCTGGCTGCAACTACTGTCCTTAGGCCATATAGTCAACTACAACTGTGTTGTACCTAACAGTCAATGTGTAATGAAGTACTAAAATTGATTGTGTGGCACAAAGAATGTGAAGTGTGAAAAAACATTTTTTGGTGAGTCTTTAGGCCTGTCAGTCAAGCCACATAATGTCAGAAAAGCCTTGCCTTGAAAAGCAGGTGATAGAACTGTATCACTGTGTCATTCACCACAACTGGAGGAAGTGTGAAGCTGCTGCAGTCTAGCTTGTGAAACCAAAGCTTCTGAAACTCAGAACAGACTTCATTTTAGTTTTGAAAGCTTTTGAGAGAGGGCAGAGGAATTCGTATGATACTGTGATGCATTTGTTGGTGACACATATCTGTAAATATGTCCAGAAGCACTTCTCTATCTGCATCTATGCAACATCAGAGAAAATTTCCTCTAGGACTATTGGGTAGGATGGATAGGCAGATAACAAACCAGAATACCCACTACACATGCACGTGCAGAAAAAAAAAAAAAATCAAAACAAAAGATTGCACCCAAATAGCAAAAGAGGTCCCACATAAGAGTTCATATTAGTGTCTCTCGCCCATATTTCATTTATTATACTTTTTAAACCATTTGCAGTTGCCTTGTCTTCAACATGGTAGGCAGTGTTTGAGAAAGAAACCAAATCCTAACCACTAGTCCATCAGGGACAGTGTGCCATAATTTGAAAAAACACAATCTTAGAGACTTTACTCACTTAATTTTATTCATCAATGATGATATATAGTCACAAATATGTTTATATATAATTATAATACACTCACTCAAACACACAAACACACACAGTTTGAGCCTAATCACCTTACTTTGTTTCCCTTCCCCTTCTCCCTTTCCCCCTGCCACTGACCACTTTATTCTTTCCAACCAGTTCTTCAGATTTGATTCTGTGTGTGTGTGTGTGTGTGTGTGTGTGTGTGTGTATGTGTGTGTGTATAAGAGAGCTAGACTCAGGGTTTAAACAGGGTTGCTTACATTACCATGTATGGAAGTTATTTACCAGAGCAAGTGCAAAAAGTGGCTATACCACTGAAGCAAATGTCTCCTGCTCCTGCAGCAACTATTAACCACCAATAAATCCTTAGGGAGGAAGGTTGCCCTTGTGCCTTCATTCACCATCCACAATGAGATGTGAATAGTCTCAATTGTGTACAGTTTTTCTGCAGGTAACTACAGACTCTGTGAAGTCATAAACACAACAACTATCGCATTTCCAAAAGACAGTATTGCACAGCACTTCTTTCCATATTCTAGCTCTTACATTTGTTTTGAGTCACTCTTCTACAGTGTTCACTGGGTTTTGGAGAGGGTGACATAGATGTATCTTCTAAGACTAAGCACTCAACCTTCATTTCTTCTCAGCATTTCAATAAGTATTGATCTCCCTCATAGGCACCACAACTGCAAAGAAAAGCATCCCTGACTAAAGAGAGAGGAGCCTTAACATATGCACCTGTACAGAGATATGGAAAGGGTTGAAGGGTTAATAGCTTTCCCTGAAAACTAGAAGGAACTAAAGAGTTAATAATTAACCTTAAGATTAGAATATCATAAAGAAGAGATACATCCAGTCCTCCCTAGTCAATTCTGCTAAAGAGACCATTGTGTGCAAATAACTTTGAAGCCTTATCTGCTTCCCTTGGAACCCCAGCCTGACTCAGTGCTTCAGCCTTCATCCCATGGGAAGGCTGCTGCCCCTCATTGTACTTTTCAGTAAACAGTCTCTCTGTGTAGATCAAGTCTCATGTTCTTTCTTGCTTTTCTCTTACACTTTACTTACATTTTGGTGCTGTGACTCAGATCCCTCTGGGGCTTTGGGGCCACTTTCCCTCCCCTTTTCTTTCCTTCTCTACCTTCCTGTCAGTATCTTACTCCTTAAAGAGCACTGACACTCACTGAGTTCATTATTTTGGACTAAACAGTCACCAGTCTGACCTGAGACCTCTAGTCTTTTGTGACTTTTGTCTACTTGAGCAGCTCAGCTTATATTCAGCTTTATTGGTGCTCTGCATAAACCCAGCTTGACATCTGGCAGCTTTCTCCATTTTTTTTTTTTTTCTTCTAACACTGACCCTGGGATTGTGTGAGCTCAGCAGCTCATCTGTGGAGACTGAGGAGTTCTGGCCAGATGAATGTCCAAAATCCCTCTCTGAGCTCAGCTGAGTTTCCAACAGCCCTTTGAGTAATCCACCAAGTCGTATCTCTCTCTTCTTCTCCCTCCCCTCTCCTGCCAGACTTTTGAACTGCAGACTATAGGCCTCTCACCATGTGAATCACAGCATTCACACCCTCATCAGATTACAGCTTCAGGACAAAATATTTTTCTCACCGTCTGTGGTGGAAGCACCCATTCTCAGACCTTAGAAACTCTAGGAGTGTCTCACTCTTTGATCTGTGGATGACTGGAAACTCCAGGAGCCTCCCACATATTGTTCCACCTGACACCCCAAACATTATGAGTGTGGGGAAGCTTCCTCCTAATCCTTCGGTTTCATTTGCTCTCCCTAAGCCTGGGAGATGTCCTTGGTGGCAGGATTGGCCACTCTAGTCCTTGTCCTCCAAAATGGGCTCTAAATTATCTGTTACAAAAGACACTCCATTGGCATGTCTCAAGGCTAATTAAAAGGAGCTCAGACTTCCTGAGTTACTGTCTGCAAAATTACTCCAACTCTCTATCCAAATTTGGCAATAATATTCTCTACACAATGGCCAGTGCTGGCCTGAATTTGGTATTTTGGATTTCAGCATTTTCCTTGGTCTTCATAACTTGCTCAGATGACACTACAAAAGGTACACGAGGTTCCCTCCCTTGCTCCTGCCCCTCCTAAAAGTCCATCTCTCACACACAGTTCTGTCAGCCAGCCATGACTTGCCAAGCTTTCTCCTCTCACACCAAATTCAAGCCATCTCACTAAATCAAATACAAAACCCTGCCATCTTAAAGAAACTCCTGTGTTTACTGAGCTTCTTTAACTTCTTCTATATATGCATACATAATTTCTCTCTCCTTGTTTTCCCCTTTTCAAAAAAAAAAAAAAAAAACTGCAGGGAGGTGGAACAATCCCAGTAAACCAACAACTGCCTCACAGCTAGATAAAACAAACACACACAGATACCTAGGAAGGTCCTTGCTTGTGGCTAATGGATGGTAGAAAAAAAAAAAAAAAAAAAAGAAAAGAAAAGAAAAGAAAAAAGAAAAGTCAGTTTTAAAATTCAAACTAAGGGTAGCTATTGCCCTGTTGTTATAGTGGCTGCCTGTCCCAGGCCCAAGCCCAAATCCCATAGTTTCTGGTATCCACCCTCTCTCTCTCCAGTTCATAATTACAACTCCCCTGTGCTCTCAAAACTCTCATATGGTTGGCAAAAAATCTCCAATAGCGGGATAGAATAATTTACCTGCTCTACCTCCATAAACAGAGGTGCCATATCTACTTCATTTTAGCCCTAAGAGGGGGTGAGTAAGCCTCTGTCTGTCTGTCTTCCTAAGGTACCAAGAAAGACAGACCTGGAGTCCTTGTCTTGTGCTTGAAGGACTGCCCCAAAATTCTCCTGTCAAAATGCCTGCTTGCCTTCTGAACTCCCTGTCCTTCTCCAGGAAAAGGTCTCCAACCTCTGTCTTCAGATCAAGGACTCCTGATCCTCTAAAAGATGCCCCCACACTTCTCACCTCTCTGTGGTTTCCCAGATTTCCAAAACTCCACTCCTCTCCCTGCTGGGTTGTCTCCTGACCAATCTTAAAGCTGTTGGTCAAAAAGGACACATAAAGACCACTCAACTCATGTTTTAATACCACACGGATTGGCACACAAACAAAAAAAAAAAAAAAAAAAAAAAAAAAAAAAACCAACAACAACAAACAAACAAACAAACAAAAAACAAAAAAACAATGCTTTCCTTTGGCTGAAAATGACATTTTTGGCTTCGAAATTTTTAAAGATCTTGATAATTTCATAAACTGGATTAGCAACTGGCTCTATTCTTCTGCCCCTGATCTCTTCTCTATCAGTTCTATTCTCCAACCCAGGCCCTCCTGGGGAAACAATCTTCCTTCCAAACCCATTAAACAGTTCCTATTAATGACCCACCCTTCCTTAGCCCAAGAAGATGGCCACAAGTCCTCCTTAACTGAGCCACTACAAGTGACAATCACACTCTCTCTGTAATCCTAAACTACAGTTGTTTGCTTAACCTGTTTCTGTTAAAAGTACAGCTATAAAACTGGCCTTTGAGAAGGACCTTCAGCCCATTGTCCAGACTCCACTGATTTCATTGCACCTTTTATTCTACCTTGAAGTTTTCTAACATGATTTGCTTTCCCGGAGAAATCTGCCTATGATCAACAGCCACATGGTAAGATCTGGACTCTGTTATTTCCTGTGTGTAACTTCCTTTATCCACCATAAACAGTGGCCACATAGATTATTCTTTATGGATCCAGATAAAATCAATAGGATCTGCTCATCAACTTCTTGCTTTCCCAGAGTGCATGCAGTCCTCTCCCACATGTTAGTCTTCTCAAAGAAAAAATAAAAGTAAAATCTTCAGAGACAAAAGTCTCTTTGTATTTCATGTTCTGTGTCGTCATGCCATGTGTTCTATGTTTTATGTAGTCTGTCTTTATGTGCTACTAAATTCATGGTCACTAACAATGCCAATACTTGTGGTCATTAAGCATTCTGATACTTATAGATATATTTTAAATTAATGTTAAATTACTAAAACCAGTTTTATGACATACTTCTCAGTTCATTCTTGTTCATGTTTACTACATATTTATATTCCAGGGTTTGATCCTGCCTCTAACAATGACTTCTAAATGTTTATGACTTAAAACTTTAGGGAAATGATTAATTTGTGTTGCCTAAAGAAACACAAACATATTTATATATTTCACCTATATTTATGAATTTTAGGATATGGTATATATGCTTTCTGTTAAATAAAATTATTGAAAAAATGTTATTAAATTTCTAATGTTCCTAGCCTATATCAGTCTGTATGGCTTATAATCAATATATCTAAAAAAATGTGTGGATGCACCTAAGACTTTCAGTGAAACAATAGATATTACATTTCCCTCTTCTGAAACTGCTGCAAGTAAGATTCTTTATGATATCTAATAGATAACAAAAAAAATTCTGTAACAATTCACAACTAAAGTTAAACAAATAAAAAGTGACTCCAGGTCTTGGCCCCCTTTTAAATAGTATATAATACCTTATCTCAAGAGACAGCAACCTGTCTTATTTGACAGGAAGGAATGTCTTAACCCTCACAGACCATAAATCTCTTTCCTTTACAAACAGAAAAATTCAGAGGATTGTCAAGGATGTAAATCTCTGGCACAATCAGTGTTTGGGAACTCCGTACATGAAGCCTCAGTGAAAGCGCTCTCCCCCTCTCTGAAGTAAATTCTGCCTAAATTACGTCTTCAGTTGAAGTGTTTCAGTTACGATAAGATGGGTTAGCACAAGAAGTTGCTTCTCTGTACTTATCTTGCCTTGATTGTTTATCTAATTCAAGCTTAACTCTCTGTAATAAGTTGGCAAATTTATTTAGAGTGTCATGCTTTATATTGAGATAAAAATTGGGGTTAGAAAATTAGGGTTAAAAGCCCTAACCTTAAGCTATGTCCTGTATTGTAAAAGACTTCTGTATATGGTAATGTTCCATACTCCATAGTCTTTTGTACTGACACTGTAGTTTTTGTACTGTTCAAGACCATCATTTGTTTTATAGATTCTGACCTGCACTGAAAGTCATCTTGTGTTTCTTCCAATAAGATTGATTTCAGTGACCTCCTGGACCTTTATAGTTCCACCAGTTCACCTCAGAGGGCCTTATAACAGACTAACTCCATCTATCTGGGCCCCTTTTGATGGCTCTCCAAGGCTTAAAAGTCAACAGGAGTAGAAACTCCCCCTTTCATCATCCCACTTCAGCTTAAAAGACTTAAACCCACCACAACAAAGACTTAAAATACATAATAAATGCTGATAGATTAAAATGGTTGTAAAAGTATCTCTATTAGGATCACTAAGTTACTTAGCTTGTATGTTTTCCATCTGGTAAAGCCTGCATTTTGTTGCAAAAACACCTGCTTACAACAAAAGGTTTCTTAAGTGTTCTACTCTTATATGTTTTCCTATTAAGTGAAACTTTTATTTGTTTGCTATGAAATTATTTTAAAAACACAAAAAATTGGACCTAATAATATAAAATTTATTGTGCCTATAAAATTAATCAAACTTTACATTTTTCAGCCTAACATGTCTCCATTAGTTCCCCTAAAGCTAATTCAGACCTTTTGATCTGTGGACTAAGTAAGTAAAAACTAAAAGCTTTCTATATTAAAAACTTACAAGAACCTTTAAACCTGTTAACTAAGCTTCAAAATTAGTTAGCTTCTTAATCTTTACCATATTTAAATTCAAAATTGTTTAAAATGTTTCAAATATTGCTTCACTACTACTCTCTTACACTTCCTACCTTACCTAACCCAAATCTTTATATTTCCAAAAATTCCAATTAACTCCCTATCCAAGTTAACAACTAATTGTTACAGACAGCACCCCTGTTTTCTTACCTACCACCCATGATATTATTTTTCAAACTTATATATAACATTCCTGTCACCTGTAAATGTCATGACACATACAAAAATTTCAGGCATAAATAATAAGCAGTTCATATGGCTAATAGATTTAATAAATCTAGGACTTTCTTTCCTAATGGCTCAGATAATTATAACTCTCTTGAAGACCTGCAACCTTGCCTGTTCATAAAAGCCATGTAAAACTACAGCAGGCTATGTATACAAGGTATAAAATTAAGTGGAGATCCGAAATCCAACCCTCTCAAAAGCCAGACCTTGTAACTAGAACTTCAATGTTGCACTGCAGCAATTGTGGAGAAATAAATGGTACCAATCATATTTTGGGCTGTATTAGCCTTTTTAATGGCCAATAATATTATTTTTCTGCATGTGACTTGACATCTCTCTGTGACCAGCTACCTTCAAGTTAAACCTCCCCTGTCTCTGACATGTACTTATTCACCTGATTATGATAATATTCACCCTTTCTTTTGGTCCTTACATACTCAGATGCATCACTGAATTCCTTCAAGACAAAATACATGCCTTCATTTCACAGCAAGTCACTAAATTTTTCATGGCCTCTGAATAACACCCCATGGACATCCAAACTCCACAGGACTGCAACAGACACCCTGAGAGATATACTGCCCTCCTCCCCAGCAGGAAGTAGTCTGAGAGCTCTTCACCCCAATTCACATAGTCATCCCCTAAATGCCCCACATATCCCCAGTTCTTCCCAATCTTTTTTTATCCTTCCAGAGTCTGGAATGAAGGGTTAATAGCTTTCCTGAAAACTAGAGGGAACTATAGAGTTAATAACTAATCTTAAGATAAGAAGGCCATAAAGCATAGAGACATCAGGCTGGAGATATGGCTTAGTGGTTAAGTGCTTGCCTGTGAAGCCTAAGAACCCTGGCTAGAACCTGGATTCCCCAGTACCCATGTAAGCCAGATGCACAAGGTGGACATGTATCTGCAGTTTGTTTGCAGTGCTTTAGACCCTAGTGTGCTCTCTCTCTCTCTCTCTCTCTCTCTCTCTCTCTCTCTCTCCTCTCTCTTGCTCTCTCTGCCTCTTTCTGTCTCTGTCTGTCACTCTCAAATGAATAAATAAAAATAAAGATCACATAAAAAATAAATAAAATAAAATAAAATAAAGAATGGAGACATCCATTTCTCCCTAGTCAATTCTGCTAGAGCCTATTCTGTGCATATAACTTTGATACCTTATCTTCTTCCCTTGGACCTGCAGCTGATTCAGTCTGTTTACCTTAGGATCCTCCTTATAAGTCTGAACCCCAGACTGACTCAGCGCTTCAGTCTTCATAACACAGGAAGGCTGCTGCCCCTTCCTGTACCTCTCAATAAATAGTCTGTCTGTAGATATCAAGTCTGATGTTGTTTCTTGCTTTTCTCTTATACTTTCCTTATAAGGGTAATTTAATAGGTAAACATATACATTTAGAAAAACAACAGTAGTAGCTTCCTTCCTAGAATTTATTACCTCCCTTTCACCATTTAAGTTTTTGTTCATATGAATTTTTAAAAACAGTCATTGACAGTAGAGCAGAAGCTGAGGAAGGGAGAGGAGGGCATAACAGCTCAGGGGAAAGAATTCTGCTCTATTTGTAAATGAGCTCCAAGTTCATCCTATCATGGGTTTTTTAGTTAGCCAGAAACACATGGTTCTTCAAAATCATGTGCCACTTGAAAATATTGTTCAGAAGATGACAGTTTGGGGAGTAGTCAGTTTCTTAAAGTCCACAGTGGTATCACTGGTGTTGAATTTCCCATGGACTTTCTTCCATAGAAAGTTGTTTCAAACAACCACCATCATACTGGCTGGAGCTCAAGCATTTCAAAACTGTCCATGCCACAAATATGAATAAATTAATCTTTCTAGAGGGATATAAGTAAACTTGGTGAATATCTGAGCAGATATTATTTCAATTATTCTTGTCAGGAAAGAAATACTTCCTGCCCTGTAGGGACAAACCACATCTTCATATATTACAAGATTATTTTCTTTACATATCATGAAAAATATAGTGTATTTTAATTCTGGAAAAAAAGATGTATGGAATAATAAGATATGAACGGACATTTTTTTATAAATGGGACACTATGAGGATTTTTTAATGGATGGTACATTTAGAAAGATAAGGATGCTTTCTATTTTGCTTATGATAATTTGCTCAGAAAATTTCAAATTCTTTGTAACAGAATGAAATTGTATATTTATCAAGCAGATTGATATAATGAAATATTCTATAATTATAACTAAGTTTGTAATGGATGATAGCATCTACTTTATTTTAGCATTACATTAGCAATCTGGAATTAAAGAAAGGCTTCACAGTTCACTGGTATGTGTTTTAATATTTAGATAACTATAATCAATTATAACCAAAACTGAAAATAAGAAAAAGACCTGTGTTCAATGTAAATAAAATGAACTTTAGTAAAGAGAACTGAAGCAAGTTAAAACAACAGCTTTTGGATGCAAATATATAAAAAAAAAAAAAGTAGGATACTTATTGTAGTAGTTTAAATAGGTGTCCCCCAATATATTCAGTGTTTTATTAGTTTGCAGTTTGGATCTGCAGCCACCTGGCAAGAGGAGGTGTCACTGGGCAGATCTTAAAGTATGGTAGTGACTTTGAAATTCCAGTCTAAAGATATGCAAAGTGCCTATTTCCACCTGGAGTTCCTGAAGTGTGCTGTGTGGTGTGGCTTTTGGCTTGTGGTTTTCTCTCTCTATCTCAATTTGTATCTGTGGAAGCAGGGTCAGATTCTTCTGCCTTTATGAAACTTCCCCTGGATCTGTAAGCTTCCTCCATAACTGTGCCTGTTCTGGAAGTTCACCTCAGTGAACCTGAAGCTGTCTGCTACACTTATATATATATAACAATAGAGAGTATTTAGATATCTAAATTAGAAGTCATAAATTTTAACTCAAATAGAATGGTTATTGTTTAAAGACAAAGAAAACTTACAATAGTAATATTAATATACTGTGAAAACTTATTTGGATATAATCCCAAATACAACTTATATTCTCTAGAACATTGGGCATAAATTTTATATTTGACATTTTAAATAATATTTGCAAATGGTTTTTAAGATGTCACTAGGTGGTGATTATGGTTTTGAATTGTTCTACCTTTCCAAGCATATTCCTATGGTGTGCCCTCTGTTTTCTGTCTAATACGCACTCCTATTCCTGCCATTTATGTTGATATTATAACACTATTCAAGGTTTTATTTCAAAGAAATAGGTACCAAATGATGTGTAGTATCCCCACCTGGGATCCAAAAAACATATCCTTCTTTGATCCCTCTGTCTCTTTCCCTTTTTTCTGTGTCCTCGCCCTAAGAATAATGTATTATTTTTATTTTATTAATAGGCAAACACATGTAAAATTTGACACATTTTCAGGATATTTTAACAATTTATTATCTTTCCTCCTAGATGTTAATTGAAATGAGGATTAAATATAGGGGTTTTTTTGCATGTATGCGTGTGTATATGTGTGTGTGTGTGTGTGTGTGTGTGTGTGTGTGTAAGAAAGAGTTTGACATTCAGTGTCCTTCTTAATGGTTCTCCACCTTAGTTTTGAAAGGGTTTCTTACTGATATTTGAGTGAAGTGAACAAATTAGTCTAGACTAGCTAGCCAGCAAGCAAGGATTCTCGTTTTTTCTACCTTGGTAGCACTAGTATTTCAGGTGTGCTCAGCTTTTAAGGGGGATTTGATCTCAGGTTAATGCACTTCCATGGCAAGTACTTTACCAACAGTACTCTCTTCCCAGGCCCTAATACAAGGTTTCCTTTCACATTAGAGGCCTAATATACCTTGGTTTTCTCAAAAATAAGTTAATGTTCAGTGTTAGCCTATAACAAGAGATACAATAGTTTTTCTTCTATTTAAAATCAATTAAGTGGAGATTCAAGAAAAAGATATAGTGTAAAGGTCACATTTTTTCATCAGAATAACTAATTAAATAATTGTGATTAGCATAATTTTTATGAAAATTAGAAAATATTATGATAAAAATAACAAAGTATATGGTATTTTTCTAAATTGAAGGAAAGGTTAGAATTAAACTGGTAAAATATGTTTTATATAGTGCATAAAAATCATTCTTTTCATCACTTTGAAAGGCCTTTAAACTCTTTAAAACATTGGGCTTAATTACTACAGATGTAGGGAAATTTATTCCCACAGGGCTGTAAGTGGGTTGTATATTTTCTCATTAAACTAACCAATGACCATGCATAGTCTTTTCTAAGGAGAAGCTGGAACAGTATCAGTAATACCATACAGATGATTCCTAAGTGAAACACATACTGGCAGAAAGAAATGAAGGAGTCCTCAGTGTATACACAATTCTATGAATATTAAATCTAATGTTTGTTGGACACTCTATTTTGTTCCGCATTTCTTTACAACACAATTTAGGTAATTAACATAAATTTTCGCTAGATTGTACCTACCTTAATACAATAAAAATAGTACCTGTAAAATTTCCATACACACTGAAAGGATGGCAATACTAATATAAAGAAATATTCCAGTTTACATTGTATATTTGCAAGATTCTCCTGAGAAAGGACTGAGATACATTTTTATAGCTTTACTTGACAGCAATGATAAATGCAACTGGGAGAAATAATTTAGAAGCTTCAGGAAATATTCCTTCAATATGAAAATATTCATTAAATTTTACTAAAATATTTGAGCCTATTAATTATTCAATAAATATCACTGGAAGCATAAAATAATCTGTGGAAATTCTATAAAATGAAGGACATATTTCATTAGGAATCAATGACATGTGTGGGTACATATACACAATTTCCACCAAAAAGATATTTTTACAAACAATATGAATCCAAATGGTAACACTATACATTAATAACTCAAGAAAGATTATTTAGTTGAATTTATAAAATGATCATGTGTTAATGGAATAATAAATGCAATTTAAAATAAAATTTAAAGTTCTAGACATAAATATTAGCCATAAGTCAAAAATATTGAACATATCAATGTGTATGTAGTTTCATGAGTGACAAAAGTTGAGAAATGTCTTTAACTATAAGAATAAAATTGTGGCCACAAGGATAAAATGCATTTTACAATGACCATAATGAATAACACAGTTCATTAAGTAGATTTATTTGGTTACTACAGCAAGGCAGAATCTCCAAGCAGCCATCATAGTTCTCTCTTCCGACAAAGCAAATGTTGCTACATAACTGATACAGATTGATATAAATTTGAATGAAGTATGTTTTGGTATGCTTTAACGGAAACAGTGGTTTTATAGTCTTATTTGGCCATGTGTGAAGGCTTTGACACCATGACTAGAATGATTATTTGAACCAAGGTCCTATTTTACTTGAAAACTAAAATTTCAAGGTATATATGATATGCTATGTTTTATAAACCTTAATCTGAAATTCAGTCTGGGGATTGAAATCAAGGATGATTTTAAGTAAAAAAAAAAAAAAAAAAAAAAAAAAAAAGTGACAAAACTTTCAAGTAAGAAAGGAATAGACCTTTCCATGACTTTAAGTGACAATGTTTCTGAAAATCTATGATTTTGACAAATATTTACTCAACTTTATGTCTTTTTTTGTGAAATGATAAAAAATGGTATTTGCAAGCTTCATTTTAGCAAGTATTCTTATCTTACTCAATTTTCATGCATTTATCAGAGGAAAGGTATATCACATGGCAATGAGGATAAGATTGGGGCATTTGGACATCAGCACTGCGTCAGAATAAGGGAAGCAGTGGTCCTTTGGGGCAAAATGTTTGTTAGAGCCACAAGTTGGAACGTTATGCACAGAGACATTACCTCTTCCCGATAACAGACAGCTGCATCCACAATGCATGACCCACAATCCCATGGGGATGACCTGCATCCCCAAGGAGGAGGGTCCCTTTGGAAAAGGGTCAGGGATGAGGGAAAGGATGGTACCAACATATGCTGCTTACATACTAAGCATCTCCATAACTAACAGACAGCCGGGCATGGCTACACATGCGTGGAACTCTAGTCCCACAGGGAAGTAGAAACTTGAGAATACTTGGAGGCCCACAAGATCCAAAATCAATAAAAGGAGACTCTAGCTCAAAACAAAACCAGGCAGAAGAGCAGTGGAGTGAGATACCTCATCTTCCACTCCGACTACCACAGGCAAGTGACCTCTATTACCAGCAAGCGTATGGGGCACCACAAGGTTACAAGAACAGACATAGGCCATACACACACCACTGCACTTTAAACACACAAAAGAAAAAAAAATGCATTTGTACTGAATGTGTACAGACTCTTTTTTTGCAAAGGCATTCCCTAAGCAATAAAATATAATAACTATATATGTAGCATTTGCATTGCATTAGATAAGTAATACATAAGTAATCTAGAAATGATTTAAAGTATACAGGAGGATTTCTGTAGGTTAGATATAAACACTATGATGTATATAAGGGACCTGAGCATCCACAGATTTGGGCACCGAGGGTAATCTTGGAGTCAATCCCATATGGGTCTTGAGGGGCAACTATATTTTATATATGTCTGTTTGTAAGTACTGTAAGGATGTTAATGTCAGTGATAAGTAAGGAACATTTATTGAACTTCTATGTACTCAGCACTGTGATAGTTTATATAATCAAAGCAATATGATAATTAAAACAACTACCATAACTAAGCAAAAAAAAAAAAAATCAAAGATCAGAACGATATTACCATTAAATTGACCTTTTATATTTGTTCATGAGAATTTACTTTTCCTTCTGTTTCTTTAAAAAAACTTCTGAAAACCTGATGTGGAAGTACCAGTGTTTACACTTGTGGCTTTTGTGAACTGTGGACTTACCTTCTATTATCTTGAATTTAAGTCATGCATATATATGCTTCAAGATTTAATTTGATATATTTTATTTTATGGAAATTTTATATGTAGTTTTATTATGTAAGTTTACTTATTTCACTGGAATTATTGCATTTGGATTGATGTGCCTACCAGAACAAGTAAAAAATAATGAGGGCTGGAGAGATATGGCTTAATGGTTTAGTGGCCTGCCTGCTAAGCCTAAGAATGCCAGTTCTAATCTCCAGGTCCAACATTTAGCCAGATACAGTGATGCAAGGGTGCAATGCTGCCCTTGCCCACAAGGGGAGCATGCATCTGGAGTTCATTCACAGCAGCTGAGAGGCTGCTGACATACATCCATCTGTCTCCCTTGATCTCTCTCTGTCAATAATAATAATAATAATAATAATAATAAAAGTAAGCCAGACATGGTGGTGCAAACCTTTAATCCCAGCACTCGGGAGGCAGAGGTAGGAGGATTGCAGTGAGTTCAAGGCCACCCTGAGACTACATAGTAAATTCCAGGTCAGCCTGGGCTAGAGTGAGACCCTATCTCAACCCCCCCCCAAAAAAAAAAATAATGAAAGTAGAAAACAAAAATACTTACCAGGGCTATTATATGTTATTGTCTTTAAAATGTCATATTTGAACCTGAAGAAGTAAACTTAGAAAACTAACTTCTATTACATATTCTATATGAATTGTTCATATTTTATTAATACTGAAAAGAACCAATGCAAATGATATTGTTCATAAATTGAAACAATTTTTAAAATATATTTTATTAGTTATATATATAGTATATATATATGGACATGATGGTACCATCATTAGCCTGCTCCCTGTCCTCCCTCCATGGGTAATGTGGGTCTTGCCTTATGAGGGTAGCATCAGTTATGCGGGAGAGGCCTATTATGATTCTGTGTATAATGACCCAACTCATTGCTCTAAACAATCTTTCTGCCCCCTCTTCCATGAATTTGAAACAAATTTTACCCAAAAACATTTGCAAGAAAAATTCCAGTCATATATTTTTGGAGGCAAAATGTATATTCTCCTTTTATATTGAAACATTCAGTTTCTTATTTTCATAATTATCAGAATGTAGATTAAAATAAGTAGCAGGTGGAATTATAACAAATTTCAAACAGAAAATAATGTACTAGGTCTTGTAAATATAAATATTATTATCACATGTCTATGTATTTATATTAATATTTAGGTCAATAAGGCAAAAAATTAAGATTTTAGTGAATTTGAAAGGAACACAAAATGAAAAATACATGAATGGAAAGGTAGTTTTAGAATATCTTACTGTGGAAAAGTCACTAACATTAATTTTATTTTTAAATTTGTAAAAACATTAAATCAATGCCCTTGGCATATAAAGTAGACTAACAATCCAATAAAATCAAGCAAAATATTATTTTGGTAAATCTAAAGTCTTTATTTTGTCTCTTAGTATAATTTATTTTGTATATAATTTCCCCCAAAATATATGCACTAATAAAGTAATAAGGAGGCTGGGGAAATGACTCAGTGGTTAAGGCACTTGCCTGCAAAGAGTAAGGACCATGTGAAGTACCCATGTAAAGCCAGAAGTCAAAGGTGACATGTGTCTGGAATTGGTTTGCAGTGGCTGGAAGACTTGGCATGCCATTCTTTCTAGCTGCTTCTTTCTCTCTCACACACTCTCTCAATTAAATAAATAAATAAATAAATAAATAAATAAATAAAAATAAAAATATTAAAATATCTACTGTCATGTCCTCATAAGTACCACGGTTATATGTAGATGTAATCTTTTTTTTTTTATTAGTCATCTATATAATGTGTATACATCCATGATGGTACCATTGTTAGCTTTCTCCCTGTCCTTCCCTGACAAAGATTGTAGGTCTTGCATTGTAGGGGTAGCCATCAGTTATGGGGTGAGGCAATGTCTCTGTGAATAATGACCCAACTCATGGCTCTAAAAATCTTTCCACCCCCTCTTCCACAAATTTCCCTGAGCCATGTTGGGTTCATTTAAGATCTATTTCAGTGAAGAGGTCATGGGAGTCTGTGTATCTGGATCTATGGTTTGGTAGGAGTTAAGTGTTCTCTGGGTCTATCTCCTTCTCCCCTGTGCTGATATAGGTTCACTGAGAAAGCAGCACTCTTTCTCATTTCTCCAATTATTCTATGGATTCAGCTGGTGCCCTGGTGATGTACCATGGGCTGATTCTCTTCCCAGGTTCTGTGTCCATCTGACAAAAAGAAGCAAATTCTCCAGCAGAGTGAGTCAGTGCAAGATACATGGATAACCATTATTGGATAACCATTGTTGTTTTAGAGAGAATTAATGATTCTGACTTGTTTCCAGGTATGGGTTCCATTCCACTGAGCAGATCCATTAGCCTCTTGCATCCCACTGTTGGTGGAACTTGATATTGAGTAGTTTAGAGTGAGACTCATTTTTGAATATGTAACTGACTTGTACTGGGTCATTCCATGTTCAATCCCAGTCTACCATTTAGCATATGGTGTCTTCTTTGGGAAACCTTTGCAACTACATGCTTGTACTGGGAGTTACAGGTCAGTGACATCCCAATAGCATATGGTGGAAAAGACAGGGACCTTGTAGGTCTCACTGATCAAAATGGATACATGCTTGTAGTTTGAAAGAGAAATAGAGAAAGAGAAATAGAGAGAGAGAGAAGAGAAGAAAGAAGAGGGGGTGTAATCTTTTAAAAAATATTTCATTTATTTACTTGTTTATTTATTTGCAAGGATAGAGGAAAACAGGGAGAGACAGAGAAATCAAGTATGGGTATACTAGGGCCTCTAGCCACTGCAAATGAACTCTAGATGCATGTGTCACATTGTGCATCTGGCTTATATATGTACTGGGGAATTGAACCCAGGTCATTAAACTTTGCAAGCAAGCATCCAGCTTCTGTATGTGTAATGTTAACTGAGGTCACTTAGATAAAATCTTACATCAAATGCATAATAAATTGAGAAATTTAACCTTAGTATGTAATTTTACTTCATATTTCTTCCAGAAAATATTTCTCATCCATTATAATTTATATGAAAACAAAGAAATGTAATTAACCTCTTATTCAGAATTTAGACTAAATATTTTACATTAGACATGCATGTAGAAGGTGAATAAGTTTGTACTGCTGTAGGAGTGTCTGATTGTCTGCTCTCCTTTCCCCATAATGAGTCAAGAATAAATCATTTAATAAAAAACCCCACACAATGCAATCCAATCTCAGTTAAAGGAAATATTGGGACAAATTTTAGCACAGAAAATAAATTATTTCAATATAATTTCATTTGTTTCATAAACATATAATGCTTATCTGCTATGTCAATCGTCTTTCTATGACTAAAAACAGCTGTGGTAATCAACATAGGGGAGATAAATATTTTTTTTCTGATTCCCAATTTCCATGAATTCAGAGGATGGTCAAGGCCGGCACATTGACCCAGGCCTCAGGTTGGGGATCAGCATATTATGTTAGGAGTATATTGCATAGAAAAATTGCTCAATGTAGGAGTCAAAAAGACAGAGCAGGGCTGGAGAGATGGGTTGTGGTTCAATACCCCAGTACCCACGTGAACCAGATTAATAAGGTGGAACATGTTTGGAGTTCTTTTGCAGTGGCTAGAGACCCTGGTGTGCCCCTTCTCTCTCTCTACCTGCCTCTTCCTCTCTCTCTCTCTCTTATAATAAATAAATAAATAAATAATTTTTTAAGTGAAAGGAGAATGAATTGACTATGACTTCACTAATCCCTTAAAGAGAATGTACCTATAGACCAGTCCTAAAGCCCTGCTGATAGGCCCACCTCTTGAAGTTTCTACTTAGCTCAAAACTAAGCCTTAAATTCATGATGGGAGCATTCCTTCCTCTTCTTATGTGCATCCAAACAGAACATGCCCAATGCCAAATCTTACAGAATGGTGAAAAAAAAAAAAAAAAAGAATGATTTTTAAAAATACCAAAGCATACATACATGTTAACGACTAGACAAAGGAACACTGAAGTAATATCCAAATAATTGTAATGAATGGATTAGACTTTTTCCTATAAAACTGCTTAAACTAATTTCCTAAAGCACTATTTATCAGATGTTAGCTAGCTTTCTAGAGAATGGAATGTTTGTTGTCATCAAGAGTCTCCTATTATGAAGATTTCAGAGCTCATGTTTGACTGGGTGAGCCTACAACCCTTATATTTCTAGGTACTTATGCTTCTTTTAGGGGAAAAAAAAAAGGGAAGGTTTGGAGCCGCTCCTGATAATGTTGGAAAAGATATAAAATCATGTGACATCATTTTTCAAAATATGAAATGAGCTAGTCAATGAATTTCCAAACATAAGGAATATTTGCGATTCTGAAACTAAGTTAGTGTTTAGCTTGAAAACTTAAAATTTATCAGTCATTGTGTGATATTATAACAAATGTTGTCAATATTATTATTTTGAAGAGACTTAAAGATATCCAAAATAATAGAATAGTGATGCTAATGACAAAACCATAGTTAACTTATGGGTAGTGATTGTTTAAAGACTTTTAAATTGATAACATGTTTAGTGATTAATTACTGAGTACAGTAATAATTTGGTATCTACCATAAATAAATATGAAGGTTAATCATCACAAGACCTGTAAATAAATTTCCCTTGATGTGTAACAGCTGTCACAAACAGAGTACACAAACAGCTACTTTCATTTAATGTACCCATGGACTATATCTAAAGTGACTGTACCTTTGATGCATTTTATCTGCCATTGCAGACATCACATTGCCACGTTTTAGATGAAAAACAACGATAATATTAAAAAATGAATTAGTACTGAAAGGTATCATTTTTCATAACCACATAGATTATTACTGAGTAAATTATCTTTCAATAGTCAAATGGATGGTAGTTGAAAAGTTGCCAGGCATGAGGCCAAATCTTAAATAAAAAAAATAAAAGAAAACCTGTGAATATTAGTATATATATCACACTTGCTATGTTCACATTCCTCTATGGTTTGGAAAGGGTTACTTTGTGTCAATGCACATTGTACGTGTCCCATGTCTTGATTTGATAGTGCTCACAGGTACATGTTAAGAGATTGCCTTGAGTATCACATGAGACTTTAGACAGTGGATGTTTGAACACTATTAAGAGTGTTAAACATTATGGGAATTTTTGAAGTTGGAGATTAATGTATTTTGAATCATGGAATGACCATGATAAGGAGACAAGGAGTAGAAGGTTTGGCTTAAAAATATTTTATGAGTGTCAAGTTGATAAGGGGTCAACTTGAAATGATTAATGTCTACTTTCAACCTTAGAGTAGTTTGAGTCAAATGGAAACAAATGCCTGGACATGCTTGCTAGACATTCTGTGGCTTAATTGAAGTAACTGTGGGGAGTACGATTCCATGGGCCGGGGTACTTTGTGGATCTGGCTCTAGGTGGGTACTGAAGAATCTAACCGAGGCTGCCAGGTTTTACAAGCAAGTGCTTTTAACCACTGAGCCATCTCTCCACCCCCTCCCCTGCCCATGTGTTCTATTTCTGAGTTACATCTCCAGCTCCTTAGTCTTCTTTTGAATACACAATTTGATGATCTCTCATCTGCAAAATTTTAAACATTTTTTTAAAATAATTACATAGTCAAGCTTGCCTGAGGAGCATCAAAATGATATTTTGCATATTCTTTTATAATTTGTATGAATACAGATTTTACATTTCAGTCTATTATTTATTTAATGTAATTTTAATATGTGTAGAAGTTTATTTTCATATGAAACTCCAATTGTCTGAGAATCCTTAAGTCCATAATTTTCTACTGAGATAGTTTTATGTTTTGTCATGGTTCAGATGACTCAACTACCATCTCTCTCTCTTTCTCGATATATATATATATATGATTATATATGTACATACATATATATGTATGTATATATTCTTTATATAGTCAAATGGTGTGTGTGTGTGTGTATTTGTTTAGTTTCAATCAGGTAGAGGTCATAGACTATGTTGCTTGAGGTAGGGCCTTTCATTCACCTCGCAATTTACCATGCTAGATTGGCCATCAGCTTCTAGTGAATCTTCCCCTTCTGCATTCCTTACCCTATACCCATAGTATCAGGCTTGTTGTAAGTTCTGAGGCTCCATCTTCCGGCAGTCATGCACTTTATCAACTAAGCCATTTTCATAGCTACAATTAAAATATATATTAAATACTTTCAATTTCAAATATAAAATACAATATGTTAAGATTCATTTCAGAATGTATGGATCTATGATTTTATATGTATATTTTGAATGTGTGTCTGTGTACTTAGTACAGGCCATTTCAAAATTTTTTCAGGTATAGTTTTCTGAATAAAGTCAGTAATGACATACTTTAAGATTTTGCCTCAAGATTTATCTTGGGATTTTTATGATTGTTTTAATGTCTAATGAATTATTTTTTATTTGTGTTTACATTATGCATACCACTCTAAAATTAGTGGTCTTGTGCAGAAGTTATTCTATAACTAATTATTCACATATTAGAATTTTGCTAATCATGTCTGTCTTCAAATCATGATATCATACATTATTATGTATTTATTGGTTGATTAATTGATTGTACTAGGCAAACAATCTACAAGTAATATATATTAGATATTTAGGTGATATACCTTATTAAATAGATCAGTTTGAATCCATAATTTACATAGCCATTACCAAACTATACAGATCAAATAAGTAATAATCTAAATTTCAGTTTTGTGAGTAACTGCCCATTGTTCACTTTATCTTTAGAAAAAAATGAAAAATATAGTTGTGTCAAAAGTACCATACAAATGAAATGTCAGTGAAAATTAAGGACATGAGATTAAAAACTTCATTTTAGTTTTGTGAATATATTACAATTAAGATTTTAGTATTTATTTTTTTAGTTCTAGTATTTGAAACCATTTTTAAGCATTTCCCCAACTTTTCTGTGCTGTGGCTGATTAAGATTTCATCATACTGAAACAGAACCTGAGGCATAAGCATGACTTGAAGATAGTTGTTTGAAATTAACTTTAAAGGGAATATAGATTTAAGAACAAAACCTTACATTTGGCAAGATCAGAAGAGAAAAGATCAGTAGGAGTTGTAGGTGAGATTGTTCACTTGAGAGTTGAGCACACCATTAGTGAGACTTCAGAAAACTCACCTCGTCGAAAACATGAAGAGTTTTCAGTACTACCAGCCTTTGTTAAGGACCGCATGTGGAACTGACAGAGTTCTAGGGTGTAAAGTCAGCTTTGTAGTTTAGAAGATGATTTTCCATTAAAGGATAATTATATGCATTTGAACAACTTCTTTAATAAGAAAGGAAGACAAACAAAAATAAGCCTGAAGAAAGATTGGATTAACTACTTGTCTTTGAAATTGTGTACCTGCCATTTCTACAATGCATCTTTTTTATTTTGTACAAATGGTTACTTATGACTATATCCTTACATTAAATATTCTTTGATTTTCATAGTATTTCTTTTTATAAAAATATTAAAACCAATACTCTTTCTAAACAAGAAAGTATTATTCTTGTTCCCCCAATAAATTGTCTATCAATGTTAATTATTTTCTAAGTTTGCATATCTTCCTTCTATTGGTCTAAATTTTATTCCCCAAACTTTAAGTCACAGGTGGGAAATTATTGTTATTGCTAGTTCATATCTTTACCAAAAATTCCAGTTCATTAGCCCAATTTTTTCATATCACACCAATATCAAATATAGCTAGAAATGTCCCCCAAATCCAGTAGTTCCAGCTGATATATAGGAAGTAAGAATATGGGTGGAACCAGATGATAACAGTGATCACATTGGTTAATGATTATAACACTTCACTATCGACTTTGTTGTTACAAACAATGCTTGGTTCTACTGTGTCAGAGTTCTGTATTCCTGAGAATGATGTTACATACTTTGTCGTGGTTTTCCTATTCAAATATATGCAATCTGAACATCAGTCTTAAAGCACCCTTCTGAAGTTCATCTTAGTCTTAAATTAAATGCCCCTCCTACAGATAACAATAGCTTTATCATTATTGTTGTTAGTGGATCCTATGCCATTTTATAGAACTGGAGGTTTGATATGGATAAATTATTGTCTAGTATCACAAGTGTAGATTTATTGTAATTGTGAACAACAATTATAAATTCGTTTGAGATTAAATAGTTATATGCTGCATTTGAGAAAGTCATTATTTTTGCATGCTTAAAAAAAAAGAACAAAACTGTTATTTGCTACTCAAAATATGTTTCACTACAATCTGTTGTGTATAGATAGAATCAATGTGGTTCTAGTGATAATCTTAAGATATCTTGGGATTTGGCATTTTTTTTTTTCCTGGTATGTCTATCAATACCTCTAATTAAGGGCTGTCAGACTACTAGAAATTTTACTGGAGGCCAATCCTTTGCAGTCATGTCTAGCTTTTGTATGTATTTAGTAATTTTCATTCCTTTAAGATGCAGTCATAGTTCCTTGTATTGTTTACATAGAATGACATTTTCATTTGTATTTTAAGTACATATTTAGTAATATTTCATTTGTGTTCAATTATAAAACACTACCATGTAAGATTTTACATGTATATGTGCATGTGCATGTTTCTATGTAAGCTGTCACAGTCAGCCTCAGTTGCTGGAATGAACTTCCAAACCAGGCACAGTTTTGGGAGAAAGGAATATATTGAAGCTTACAGAATCAAAGGAAGTTCTGTAATGACAGATGAAGCTGGCCTACTTTCACATGTCCAAGCAGAGAGAAATAAAAGCAGCCACCACCAGCACACACTAGCACACTTCAGGAACCCATAATGGCAGAACTCAGGCACTTTGCATATCTTAGGCAGGAAATTCCAGATCCACCCCCACACCTTAGGGCTGGACCCTAGGATCTGCCCACAGAGATGTCTCCTTCAGCCAGGTGGGTGGAATTCTAAATTATAATCTTTAATAAACTCCTGAATTTATTGGGGAATATCCATTCAAACTATCACATGGCATAGTCATTTTTTCTTGTTCACTTTTTCATTTCATTTCATTTTGATGTAAAAGAAGCTATTCATTTATTCACAAAGGGCACAGTAATTACTATACTTTGGATATGAAATGTCCTGCAAACACATATTAAGGCTGTAGCCTGTGACAATACTGCTAGTGTGTGTACTCGTTAAGAAATGTTAATAATTTGCAGAAGGAAGGTCATTGGAGGCATGCCTTTATAGGAGATAATAAGGCCTTATAAGGGTTTAGGCTATCCTATTTATATTTGGGCATCCAGGATCTGACAAAGTGAACAGATTCTCCCATTGTACCATCTTCAATGATGTGCTGCCACCCCATAGGGCCAAAGCAACAATTTCAATAGATCATGGACTGCAACCTAAAGACTGTAAGGCAATATGAAAGTTTCCTCTTGGGCTAGAGAGATGGATTAGTGGCTAAGATGCTTGCCTGCAAAGCCAAAGGACTTTGGTTTGATTCCCCAGGACCCATGTAAGCCATATGTAAAAAGTGGCACATGCATCTGGAGTTCGTTTGCAGTTGGAAGCCCTGGCATGCCCATTCTCTCTCTCTCCCTTTCTCTCTCTCTCTCCCCCTCTCTCTCAAATAGATAAAAATAAAATAATAAAATATTTTTTAAAGTTTCCTCTTTTTAAATTGATTATGTCAGGTATTTTGAGGCAGTAATGCATTAGTGCTGGCTAAGACAGACAGATACATGTTTTAACACTTAGAAATGTTCTATTATATAGATTAGGATTTTTTGGTTTTTTGTTTGTTTGTTTTGTTTTTGTTTTTTCAAGGTAAGGTCTTATTCTAGCCCAGGCTGACCTGTAACTCACTCTGTTGTTCCAAGCTGGCCTTGAACTCACAGAAATCCTCCTACCCTCCTCCCTCTGCCTCGCACGTGCTGGGATTAAGGACATGTACTACTGTGCCCTGCTTTTTAGGCTAGTTGTTAATGAACATGATATATATATTCTAATTCGTAAAAGAACATCATAGAATATAGTCAACACATTACCGACAGCATACAAAAAGTATATATATGCTCTGGTAAATATTCCTACTTATCTATATTTTATTCAATTCCAGCACATAAAAAGATCCCAAACAATGTATGGCGAACTATGGGAAAGAACTATGGGAATATTTTTATGGACATTAAAATACCCTTTTGATATTATTGCTGAGAGATGCTAAATTCCTTACTTGTAAATTGTTTTAAAGTTAATTTACAACTATATAATCCTGCATAAATCCTGCTTTAATTCAGTGACTAGGTTTCTTCTGACTGGATGTGTCGTTTGACAGAATAGCACAGATGTGCAATATTGACAAACAACGTTCAGAAATGTTCACTGATCTTACAAGCGTGCTTGTATACCTCTCCTCAAATGTATGGTTGAAGTCTTCACTCAGAACAAACATGACGCATAAGAAGTACTGTTCATGCTGACAAGATGTACACACAAGCACAATAGTGACACATATCCTTGGTGGGTATCAACTAGCTTTCTTTTTGGCTAAGAGATCTCTCAGTGGAAAGGAACCTATATCTGAAACTGGGATCCAAGTCCAAATCTTATAGAGACAAATATCATGCTAATTAATGTGTTGGGCTAAAAGAGGGGCTACATCCATCAACTTCTCCCTAAATTAATAAGGCTGATCCCATTTAACCTGTGCTGATTTCACTCACTGTTGAAGAATTTTTTTTTTTTTTTTCTTTTTTTTTTTTTTTTTCTTTTTCAGGAGGTAGTGAGACCAAGGAGATTGTAAGAGCCACAGGTTGAGACATCATGCCTAGAGACATTTCCTTCCCACAACAACTGACTGCTGCTCCCACAATGCATAACCCACAACCTCATGGGCAATACCTTCAACCTCACTGAGGAGGGGCCCCAGCAGAATGTAGCAGGGATGAGGGAAAGGATAGTACCAACACATGATGTATCCATACTAAGCATGTCTGTCATTAATAACTAAAAAAAAAAGAAAACAAATGACAAAAAAAAGAAGTGCTGTTCATAGTGTTGAAGGCAATGAAGTCAGTGACTATGGGCCCATAGATCTGTTAAAAGCAACAGGTGAGCTTACTGTGATTTCTCTTAAGAACAGATTGTATGGGTGTTCTGATCATCAGACTCCAGCAGGTCATATCCCTAAATCTCTCCCTTTAGCAAATATTTCAAGATAATCCAAAAGTAAAAGTTCCTCATCCTTTGCTCAAGCAATGTACTAAATGTTCAACTACTTCTGGGATGAGGGTACTAGTCAGCTCTCCCACCTCTCAGGCTCTACTCTTAGAAGCAGTTTGCCCAATTCTAGAGTGGAATGTTCCAGAGGTTAGTCTTCTCTAAATTCAGGGCAATGCACCTCAAATAGGGCACAGGTTGACAAAATTAATTGTATGGTTAAAAAATATTAGCAGAGAGGATTTTGAATGCTCTCAACTTAAGAAAATGGTAAATGTCTAAAGTTATGGATATGTCACATTCATGATCTTATATTACACATTTATGTGGGTATTGAAATGTCATTATATGCAGAAATATGTACAATTTCTAAGTGTAAAGTAAAAATATAAATATATTTTAAGAAGAACCCATATTAAAGTATCAAGATTTCTTCTTATTTATGATCCATCTTGCAAATTGTAAATAATTGAGTAGGTAGTGGATGAAACAAGTTACCCACAATTTATATATCAGTTACTATTTTAGACTTAGAATTTCTACTTGCTCATTCATAAACCATCATTGCCCTTATCCCATTCCTCACATCCTAGTCAGCCACAAACCATCAGAACTCCATGAGTACCACATCCCAATGACTCACAGAAAGTCAATATCATCCCACACTTATCCACATGTTCCTGGCTTCTTGATGAGTGGGCCACGTGGGACACAGATAAAAAGACTTCCTGGTCAAATTCAACTACACTTAGTGTAGATTGAAGGAATCAAAGCCATTATCCTGTCATGCAACAAAACACATTTAGTTTGACAATGATTTGTACTCACACCATGCTATTTATAACCGAGCACTTTGTGACTCTCAAAGGGTTTGCAAATTGGTCAATTGATGGTAACATAGTGCACTTTACTACACTTATGTAAAGCCACTAGTCTATTGTATAAAGCACTGTTTTGTTTTGTTTTGTTTTGTTTTCTGCCAGAAAAGGTAGTTTCTTGGTATTGATAAAATTAATGGAAAAAATAGAATGTGAACTTATATACCACTGAAACTATGGAAATATGTTCTTATAGTGTTTTAAATACATCACTTTGAAATATACCAAAAGAAATAATTTAATTAAAGGTTTGAAGATATAACTTGTCATTTGGGGAGATAATTCAATCACCAATATATTCATATATTGATATAAAATCTAAACTGATTATCTTGTAGACCACAGGATCCAAATGTTCAAATTCATCCTTGCAAGTTTAAGTTACTTGAGCACTATTAGAACTGTCAGGTCTTGTGGCATTAATAATATTGTCTTCCTGTGTATGTTGCTTATGAAATTATTATTCCTTACCATTGACATTTGCTGTTCTTCATGAGTAAATGTGTTTATAAATTTGTAATCATATTCATTTGTAAGTAGTTTAAATAGAATTTAGGTTAAATGAATTCATGACAAGTTATCTTTACAGATTTTTTGTAAAATAACAATCATTGTTTTCATTAATGATTATGTTTTCTTTTCTTGTTAAATAATCATCATATTATGGATACAAATATAATGGGTAATGGGAAAACTTATAAAGATATGACAAAACAATGCTTTAGTTTTTGTCAGAAATTTAGTAGCAGATGTAATTAGCCATGACCTCTGCTCCAAATACAAGAATGATCATTGTCATTCCACCCTCCAATAGCAGTATAAATGTATATATCACATGCCAAATGTCTGTCATTTAGATGAAAACATATACATTGGTTCAATTAATTTGTTATAATATGATTGCAGTATTTTAATTATATCCTTTTAACTTTGTGGGGTAGTGTAGAGCATACTAATTTGCATTTGTTCCTTGTGTAGATTTTGTTTCTTTGTTAGAGAAACATGCACTCACTATCTCACAGTGGGTAGCCTGGAAGACTCTGTCACATAAGTTGGCCTTGAACTCATGATCATGCTGCCTCAGCCTCTCAAGAAACTGAGATTAGAGGCACACCAGGCCTTATAAAGTTATATGTAATTTTTGTTGTTGTTGTTTTTTGAGGTAGGGTCTTGCTCTAGCCCAGGCCGAACTGGAATTCACTATGTAGTCTCAGGGTGGCCTTGAACACATGGCAATTCTCCAACGTCTGCCTCCCAAGTGCTGGGATTAAAGGCATGCACCAGCATGCCCGGCTTAAGATATATATAATTCATTTATATAGTTAGTTAGTAATTTTAGAGTGAAAGACAGGCAATGATGGGGGAAGAATTGCCCCGAGGCCTCTTGTCTTTTCAAAATACTGAAGATGCATGTGCTACTTTATGTGCTGGCTTTACACATGCACTTGGGAATTGAACATTGGACCAGAAGGCTTTGAAAGTTTTGCAAACAAGAACTATCTCCCCAGCAATGTGAAGCATTATGAATCTTAAGTAAAATGAACTGAATATAAAATTGTTTTATTTCATCTATAATTATGTGTAAATTATAAAGTATTTTACTCTTATTTCTCTTTCAGTGATTTAAAAAAGGTAATGTAGTAAATTTTGGGATATAAATTTTAAAACTATAATACACTATGAATTTAAGTTACATATTTAGGCTTATGTGAGCATAGAAGTTGATTCAAGAAGTAAAATAATACATTGTATTTCACTTAAATTTTGTTAGAAATTAGCATATTAAAAATACAGAATGCAATATTTTCATTCACAATAGATTTGAAAAGTAGTAAAATATTTCTATATAAATACAGATAGGTTCTATTTATATATTATTTTTATCACAGCTGAATACTAAATACAACATAAATTAAAATATTAAAATTAAAATAATGACTTATAGGTTTCCAAAATCATTAATATAATATTATCATGAGAAAGGATTAAGATGGGAGGGAAGACTTTCCATGAATACATTACTACCTATTGAAATCATAAATACTGAAGAATATATCAATATTAACCTAGTACCCAGCCAAAGAAAGCTCTTTATATTCTTAGTTTCTTTGGTGCCCATCTTTGAGATGAGCATTATATTGATGTAAAAGGAAGGTAATTAATACTCATTTGCAAATAAACATATTTTGTATCAGAATGGGTTAGTGTGTTCCAGTTACATAATGACAATATATATTTTTCCTTTCTTTCTTTCTTTCTTTCTTTTTTTTTTTTTTTTTTTTTTTTTTTTTTTGGTGTTTTGAGGTAGGGTCTCACTCTAGCCCAGTATGGAATTTTAGGATTGTTATATAGTTATGATAACTTATTAAATATTTCTCTTTATTACACAATCAAACAATATTGAATATCTTCTTTTCCTTTAAGGACAGGGAGATTCATTGTGTCATGTTTGATCTGTTATACTTGGTTTATGTAGCAAAAATATTTCAATCCAAAATGTTATTGAAATAGAAGCCTGCTTGGATTTTGTAGGGTATATCACACTAACTTGTGCCATCTTTCAAAAATGACAAATAAAACTGAGCTCACAGCAATAATTTTGGCTAACAATTGAATGTTTTTTAATTCTTGGTTATTTCAGATAAAAAGAATAGATTCCTCTCTTTCTACATTGAAAGAAGCAAATAGATACCACTTGAGCTTGCCTTAACTTAATCAATGTGGTAGAAAGAAGAAAGTAAAATTCTCCATGAAGTGTAAAGAAGAATCTACATCAGGTAGGAAAAAAAAAATTCTAATAGTATTTGTTGTCTAGTTTGACTCCTTATAGTTTGTATTCAATCTTTCAAATTGAATATATTTTCTTTTGCAGTCGAAGGTGCTGGGTAAATCTTTTTTGTAAGGTTTCCCTTTACTAACATGTCTCTTTACCATCCCATATGGAACAAGTAAACAGTTGTAAAATTAAGAATCCTTTGTGGTGCAGATGGGAAAGAGGCCCTAGTGATTTATCCACATTCTTCCCCCATTGTCCCATTATCATGCGTGTATTTCATTTGGCAATAATAAGATTCCATCATTATCAAGCAAAACCGCTATATATGGCTATTCCTATGATGAAAGCATTCATTTTCAGCTGTTTCTATTGACACATATTACTGACAACTATAAGCAGAAGTTAATTACTTGCATTTACATTCGTGAACTACATGGTGTAGGTACTAAGGGAAAATGAATTGTTGCCTACATTGCCCTAAGCTCATTAGCTACCTGATGTTCAGAGGCATACATGTCTCAAAAGGCAGATAAACAACTCTCAAACCCTAAGATAATTTCAGCATGACAGATTCTTAAAGTTGAATATGCTTATTTCATAATAATAGATGAAAATGAAGTTAAAGAGATAAATACCATATTTCATTTTACATTCCCATATATTATAAATAGTATATGTTGAAATATGAACAATTAATTTGTGGAGCCCATGGGGTCAATGTGGAAAGATCAGGTGACTATGAAACATTCTATGCAGAATGGCCTTATTGAGGAACTCTTCTAATGATCTAGTGTTTTACCTTGGTCTCTTTCTCTCTCCCTCTCTCTTTCTCTATCTTTCATTTTCTGTATCTCTCAACTCATTTTCTACCTATTTCAGTGTTGCAACTTGACTCAACTTGGATTAATTAATACAACATCGTTTGCCAATTGCTTCTTTCCCAATACTACTATACTAAGACAAGCTGATAATTCTAAGATACTAATGCATAGCAAAAAAAAAAAAAAAAAAAAAAAAAAAAAAAAAAAAAGATAAAAAAGATAGCCATATAGTTTCTACTTATTAAAAAAAAAAAGAATGAAAAAGAATGTTAAGAACTCATTTACTTACTAGGGCACTCTAATTTAAAAATATCAAGTTAATTTTAAGTGGCACAGGGACTTAGAGCTAATAATTCTTAATAAAACTAGAGTTTAAATCTTGGCCTTGTCATAATATATAATGAGGAAAACTGCTGAAAATCTTCAAATTTTATTAGTCATTTAGTTAGACAGTTCAGAGGTTAAGGCGCTTGCCTGCAAAGCCTGACATAAAGCCAATTCACAAAGTGGTGCATGCATCTTGACTTCATTTTCAGTGGCAGGAGGTCCTGGTATACCAATGCTCTTTGTCCCTCTTCTCATTCTCTCTCTCAGCATGAAAATAAAAAATAAAAATATTTCTTTAAAAACTGGTGTAAATCATGTCCATTTTCAGCATTATCATAGTTATGAATTTAAATTTAGTTTTCATATGAATGCCTAATATCATACAGATATCCACATGTCTTATCTAAAAAGAAAATAGATTACCAGAGGATGGATGACAAAAGTGCCACCAAATTCTATAAAGAAATATATAGGACCAATGAAGGCAGGAACAATAGAATTCTTCTCCAGATAATGTGGTTAAAAACTTTTTCTATGAAGTAGTAATATTTTAACTGAATGTATAAAATGGAGCCAGCTCTTTACTCCTTGTGAGGATAATAGGAGCTCAAGAGACTAAATATGTACAAGTTTTGTAGAACAGCCAAGGCATTTATAATTTTTGAGAACTCAGAAGAAGATCAGTAGATCTAGAGGGGAAGGAAGCTTAAAGAGTTACAAGAGTTACAATATCCCTCTCAAAGGTTATATCAGCAGAAGGCAAATGCATTAGATATGAGACTCTGAACAAACTTCCTGCAGGAGGTTGAGGCAGCTCCAGGGATGCAGCTGATGTGATCATCACCCATTCTGGGCAGTCTTTCCATGATGCACTGCCTTCTCAGAATGGTTAATTAGGTGATAGTTGTCTGCTATCTCTTCTTTTAGTTTCTTTGATAGGTTCACACATTGTCTTCCTCCAGCTAATTATGGAGCTGTGATGACAGTCTTGAATTTTTCCACTAATAATCACCTAAGTCTGAATAGACACCATTTTAAGTTTGCATGGAAACAACCATTCAACACTACATTCCATGCTTACTGATTGATTTTGACTTTAGATCTTGTGACATTCATAGAGGTTTCTATGAGAAGAGGTACATAAATGAAATGATAGATAGATGGTAGATTGTTGATAGATAGATATAGTGCACTACCTTTCTCTGTCTGAATTTGTTGAGAGCAAAAAGACAAAACTTCTCATAGAAGCATTTTAATGGTCTCTAATGTCATTGCAATAACAGTGCAGCAGTGGAGTTGGGACAGCCCAACTATAAGAGAGTATCGTCTTGAATGTTATTCAGTTAGATCTGGTTCTTTGTTTGATTTTAAGTTTTTGTGTTTGCATTTATAATTTAAGGAAAACTAGAATCTACAGTATAATCTATCTCACCAAAATCAGCTAAGCAGGAATTTAAAACTCCTCTGTAATCTTATCTTTTCTCAATTGTTGGGCATTTTCTAGGCTAAAGCCAAACTGGACTAAATTTGCCCTAATGATCTACCCTATGCCTATTTCCTGCTTCTTACTACCTATCTTAGTCAAGTTTCTATCTCTACTGGAGAGTCTACAAAATGGTATCACCATTTTCAAATACATCTATGTCCACTGAGTAATCACTGACTTCTGGATAGATGTTAAGTTTTCATGAGAAGTATTTCTCAAGGTTTCATCACAAAGGGACTCTGAATTCTATGCTCACTGACTGACAGTGCTTATTGTGACTTTCATGGGGTTAGTAAAGAAGTAGAACTGAAAAAAAAAATACTATTATAAGGTAGTGAACTTGGATTTAAGATATGAGCTAAGATGGCAGGAAGAAAGCAAAGTCATGAAGAGTAGATGAGGACATGATGGGAATGCAAAATAACTCAGGGTCCCTGGAAAAGTCCTTAAGAAAGGACTTAGTAATTTGAAATTGTCTAACAATCTCTCACTTAAAAAATAAAGAAGTAGAAGGCACACAACTTTAGGCCATACTAACAGAACTCCCTCCTTTCTCTCTCTCTCTCTCTCTCTCTCTCTCTCTCTCTCTCTCTTTCTTTCTCTCTGTCTCACTCTATCTTACCTATATTCTGGTAATGTTTTTTTTTTTTTGACATTAGTTTTACTTACTGAAAATTATGACATCAATGTGAAGAAGCAGAAGATAGAAGGACAAACAAGTCAGGTATGGCGAGAAAGTAAAACAAGAATTAAAGATGTCGTTATATAAAACCATCATGTTATACTATGCAAGAGTTCCATGTTTAAATTAAAATAGTGGAACACACAGAAAAAAATTTAAACAGCAGAATAAAATTTTATTGTATTTCTTTCATAGTGAACTCTAAGAATGCCATGTGGATATTCATTAGAGGGCATATATCAGTTATATCTAACAAGAAGCAGCTTATGGAAGGAAAAGCCTTAATTTTTTTTACAGTTCCAGAAGACAAAACACATCATATGTTGGGAAGTCATGGGAAGAGCAGGAAGCTTGTGTTATATAGTCACATAAGCAAGCACAATGTAGAGAGATAATGGCAAGCCAGCCTGGGCTATAATACTTCAAAGTACACTGCAGTGACACACTTCCTCTAGCAAGGTGTATACCTCACTTCTTAAAGTTATACAACTTTCTTCAACCATGCTGCCAACTATGGATTAAGTATTCAAACATATATGGGCATATGAGTGCATTCAAATCACCACATAGTGATAAATATTAATCTAATAATGAGTTAAGGAGTGATTTCAATTTGTAGCAAGATGAATGTTGCATAAAAAGGAAGTGATCAGGGCTGAAGAGATGTCTTGGTGGTTAAGGTGCTAGCCTTCAAAGCCAAAGGAGCCAGGTTCAACTCCCCAGGACCCACATAAGACAGATGCACAAGGTGGCTCACATATCTGGAGTTGGTTTCTGCAGCTGGAGGCCCTGGCACACCCATTATTTCTCTCTCTCTCTATCTTTCTCTTTCAATTAAGCAAATAAAATAATATAAAATAAAGAAATGATCAGAGGAATGTGTAGACAAGCTATGTCAGGTAAAGGAGAAGAGAGTTTTATAGAAAATATGATGAAAAATAGGCTGGATTGTAGCGGTATTTACTGATACATAATGTCACTAAACATGGAGAAGACACCCTTAGTTCATCCTAAGATACATTAAACTTGAGTAATCTAAAGTTGTTTGACTTCATATAAGTTCATGTAACTGACATGAAAGTAATGTGTTATGAGATATTGCTCATACAATTTGGAGGATGAGAAGACTCAAGGTCTATAATTAGTGAGCAATAACCAAGAATTGCTGTTGTAATAACACAAGGAATGCCAGCTTCACTGGGAAAAAATTCCCATGATTTAGTCCTTGTTTGAAACCAAGTGGGCAGGAAATTTTTGTCTTTTTTGGATCATGTTCAGTGGTTTGATCAATGGAGCCATTCAGTTGATAGGAAGAGGTCTCCAGTATTAAGAAGAGGGTCTGTATCGTATTCATTGTCTATTGGATAAATATTAGATTTATTGGAATATATCCTCCTAGAAACATCCAGACAGTGCTTGAGGATTTATCTGTGCATATATTATCATTATCAAATTGACACACAGAAGTTACCATCACAGAGCCAAACAAGTGTTACAAGTATGCAGGGAAACACTTTGGGAGGATTACATTCCCTTAAATATAAGCGAAATCCGGTGTCAATTTTAGAAGTTATTCTTTAACTCTTGGAGCTTGACTTTCTATAAATTCTAAACTGGTTTACTCTTTCGATGACAAAGCGTGCTTCACTCCTGCACTTTGATGATGAGCTTCATTTCAAATCAATACTTTTGACTGGGCTGGAACATGTGTTTGAAAAGGGAATAAATCCAGAACGTTGTGAGAGTCATGGGTAAGGTTATGAGAAGTGTGGTGGATCTGTAAAATACTCAGGAGAATTAAGATTAAGTGATACCACCAAAGCAGAACAGTCTATAAAATATTTAACAAAATGGCATAGGGAAAACCTCTGTGTATAAAAATATCACAAGAATAAAATTTTCCTATATGAAAGTGAAAAAGGATTAAAGCTGATTAGAAATTATGCTAAATTGTTTAGATTATTTCATTTTGAAAATTGCAACTGAATCCATGCTTAATATTTTCTTCAACAATATTTATACATTACCCACATATCATAATAGCATTACTGAAGTAGATTATATTATATAGCAAAAGAAAGAGATTTAAAACAGAAGAAATCCTAAGTTTCAGTCAGCCCAGAGGAATTAAGAAATTAAATAAACATATAGTATAAAGATAAGACCCACCAAATACTTCAAAGATATAATGAAAGGACAAAGAGAACCCTGGAGGACTGTGATTGGATAGAAGGGATATTAAAAATACTTAAAATATCATCATTGATCCTTAAGTAAACTAATCAAAGATTTTATTATGATCTTCTTATTCTGGTAAAGTAAGTTACACAGTTTATTTCTGAATTTATGGAAAGTTAACTTTACTCTTAGTTTTCAATCACACCAGCTCAGAAGTTTTGATTGTTTTTCCCCAAGGCCATATTTTTATAGACCTTTTCAATGTAGTCATCATTTGAACTTTTTTAAAATTAGTTATGTATATAGTATATATACAGCCATGATTAGCCTTCTCCCTGTCCTCCCCCCCATGGGCAATGTGGGTCGTTGCCTTATGGGGGTAAAAGTGCTTATTAAAAAATGACTAGCTCCTTTGTGTCACCCTAAAACTTTTACATTGGAGAGACAACAATAGTGTCTTGGAATGTGAAGCAGTACATTGTCTTCAGCAATGATCATGAAAATTCAACTGTACCAGTCAGTGTGATGGTATAGACTCAGATATTAAATATGTGCTTTCATTTACTAATATGCAAAACCACATTAATAGTACTTCTCCAGGGGTTGTTGGAAGACATTGAGAAAGGAACATTTAACCATTGGTAGCATATTTCAGGACAGAGAATCAGAGAGAATTTGACATTTATTAGTTGTTATTAACATTTCCAATAGCCTGCTAATACTTCATAGATAATTGTTTAAAATATTAATACTGAGATTCAATAAAATTACTTAGAGATAGAAGTAGGCAGATGTGTGCTCATGGCCCCAGAAATGGAACCTGGGACTTTGTTTCACAGTTAGGAAAGTACTCTGCCACTTATCTACATTGCCATTTTAAGATTTTATCTATTTTAACCATCAATTTTGTATATATATATATATATATATATATATATATATATATATATATGTATAAAAGCCAGGCGTGGTGGCACATGCCTTTAAACCCAGCACTCGGGAGGCAGAGGTGGGAGGATCGCCATGAGTTCAAGGCCACCTGGAGACTACAGAGTGAATTCCAGGTCAGCCTGAGCTAGAGTGAGACCCTACCTTGAAAAACCAATATATATATATATGTATAAAATATGAATATATAAATATGAAATATGCTAAGATTTAAATAGCACCCTGTCTGGTAAATAATTCTACAACTGAATATATTAATAACACCTTTATGTATGATGAATCAAATTGAAAACTTTCAGAATATAGAGGACTGATAGAAACAGCCAGGCTTAGAAGTATTCATTTTTGTTCAGAACTAAAATAGTACCAATTTATATTATAGGCTGCAATTATGAATTACTAGGCCAAAATGGCTTACTTTGTCCATAAAAAGCCTTCAAATAGAGCAGTAGTATATTGCTGTATCAATGTGTCCTGTTTCGCTACATGAAGTGTTAATAGCCTTCCCTGAAAACTAAAGGGAACTAAAGAGTTAATAGCTATCCGTAAAGCTTGGGGGTGATAAAGAAGTTTGACACACTTCCCTGATGGATGTACTCCCCTTAGTCTAGATGGCCTTGAAGGACCAGAGACCATCTGAGTCTCCTCCCTTACCCATTCCTGGCTGAAAAAGCCCATTCTAAACAAGGACACAAACAGTTACAATTTTCTTATCAACTGTACCTGGTCCAGTCTGTTTTTCTTAGGATTCTCCTTACAAATTTACACCCTAGCCTGGCTCAGTGCTTCAGCCTTCATCCCATGGAAAGCTGAGGCCCCATGCTGTTTTTCTCAATAAACAGTTTTGTCTGTAAAGATCAAATCTGGTGTTCTCTTTTGCTTTTCTCTTACACTTTCCTTACATTTCTGGTACCATGACTCAGATACCTCTCTGGGGCTTTCAGGCTGCACACCCCCCCTTCCTGCCAATGATTCACTCTCTCAAAAATAGAAAAACTCACCGTGCTCACCACTCTGAACTAAACAGCCACCTATGACCTGAAACCTTCAGTCTTTCCAGCTTGATACCTGGGGACTTCTTCCTTTTCTTCTACTTTTCACCTTCTCCCATCAGATTTTTGAACTCCAGACTAGAAGCCTGTCACCATGTAATCCACGGCCTCATCAGGTCACAACTTGAGGACAAGGTATTCATTCTTGGTCTTTGGTGGAGGTGTCCTGTCCTAGACCTTAGAAACTCTGGGGGTTTCTCACTTTTCAGTCCGTGGACAATTGGAGACTCCGGGAGTCTCCCATGTGTCATTCCACCAAATACCCCAAGCCTTATGAGTGTGAGGATGTTCCCTCCTAAACCTTGGGTTTCGTATGCCTTCCCTAAGGCTGGCCACTCTAGTCCTTGTCCTCCAAAATGGGCTCTAAATTATCTGTTCCAAAGACACTCCATTGGCATGTCTCCAGGCTAATTTAAAGGAGCTTGAACTTCCTGAGCTCCCGCCTGCTAAATTACCTTGGCTGTCTGTTCAAATTTGGTGACAATACTCCTTAGATAATAGCCACCGCTGACCTGAATTTGGTACTTTTGATTTTAATATTCTTACTGATCTTGATAACTTCCTCAGAAAACATGGCAAGTGGTCTGAAGTTCCTTACCTTCAGGGCTTCTTTGACCTCTGTTCCCATCCTTCCCTTTGTACATCTTGTTCTACCTACCAAGTTCTCCTCTGTCACCAAAAACCCTCTAAAATCCTGTCCCTTCTAAAACCCTACCTCCCTCACGCAGTTCTGTCATCTGGCTATGACTTTCCAGGGTCTCTCCCTCTCACTCCAAATTCAAGCCATCTCACTAAATCAAATACAAATTCTGCCCTCTTAAAGAAACTCCTGTCTTTACTGGGCCTCTTTAGCTTATTCTACATATGGATATCTAATTTTTCTCTCCTTGCTAAAAGTTACAAATCACTAAACACGTTCTAGGGTTTTTCCTTTTTTTTCCCTTCCCACTTCTTTTCATTACAAGCCATCAAAGAAAAAAATGGCAACTTAAAATTCAAACCAATGGCTATTGCTCTGTTAAGTCCTCACCAATTTAAAACATAACTAAAATCTTAAAAGGATGGTTCTCCATGTTTCATGTTGTCAAGTCTAATGTTGGCCAACCATGTCATGTCATATGTTCTATTTTTCATGCAGTCTGTCCTTATGTATGACTAAATTTATGGTTATTAATTGTTCCAATGCTTATGGTCATTAAATATTCTGATGTTCATGTATTTTAAGATGATGTTAAATTATTTAAACCAGGTTTACAATATATTTAAAATAACCTCTATGCTTTTGACAATATGCTTATTCATACATTCTACAATAATAGACATTTTTGTATACCAAATCCTAATGTTGCTTCTACAGAATAAAATGTGTTTTTGGATCAGAAAAGACTTTATAAGGAAAAAGGTTGCTGTGAGACATATTATCAAAAAGGACATGAAAATAATATACATTTTTATGGGACTTAAACTAAGAAAAGTTTGGGTTGCCTACTTTAAAATGGGTTAACTTAAAAGTTTTCATCTTCATATTTTTTTCTGACCTTAAATTGTTCATGTAATTCAGACTTTACTCTTTGTACTAAGTTTATAAATTTATTTATATTGTCATGTTTCAAATCAACATTAAATTGAACTATACCTATATTTCCTACTGTTAAACTCTGACTACTGAAAAAAATTAACAAAATCAAAATTCACTTTAACAAGTTTTTATTTATTTATTTAAACCTTATCTAAATGTAACTTAAAAATCAAAAATGTAAAATTAATATAATTAACCTTCCACACCCAGTCCACAGACCAGTGTACTCACTTATTACAACATGACAGCAATTACCAACCAGAGAATGTATGCAATGAGACAATTAGTAATAAAAGGTTTTGGCCCAATTTCTCCTCCTCTGCTCTTTTAATGCAAGATTTCAAAGACCAGTTCCAAGAGCAATTTTGGAGCCAGCAGGTGGAAATAGCACCTGTTGAATCCAATCTTATTCCAGAAAATAATTTAAAATAAAATAAATAACATAAAGCAGTGGCCTCTTTAAAGTTACAAGCTGTGTAAATTCACCAGTGACTTACAATGTAAGTTGAAACTGATCACAAAAGACCTTTGAAAGGACTTTGAAAGGACTTTCACAGGCTGAGCAGACTGGGGTACACTTCATCTACTATAGGTACCTATAAATCACACCTCAGTGCTGTGGGCAAAGGCTAAAGCAGCCACAGGTGTGAATCTTAATGATTGTTAATTAGCTAGAAGTTCAACAGAGAAGCAAAACACAGCAGGTATGACGAGTATGTTTTTGCTGATGAAAGACCATAGCAAATATTCAACTCTGCAGCTGAAAAACCAAGTTCATTTAGACTTTCTTAGTAGTGCAACATTGTTTCAATTAGTGCCAGATGAACTATTCAGCAAAAGTAAAGCGATGTCTAAATCACCAACTCAGAAGTGCTATGAGACATGTGTGTTGTACTTTGACTCGCCTGGAGGAGAGGACCATCTTGCATGACATGGTGTGCTTAATAAAAGTCAACTTGAGCACTCAGAAATGTTTGAAGGTCCTGCAGCTTGTCCATGGGTGAGCAACCAAAACTTCTGAGTTTATTGAATTAACCAAACCCACAGCATTCTTGGGTTTTCTCAGTTAATGTTATTATATAATAATATTATTATTCTAACTTAATGTTATTTCTAAGTTAATGTTATGTACTGTATTCATATTAAAGTCTTTTAGTATTTCTTTCCAGAGTCTTCTACTTAATATATTGTTACAGGCTTTTTCAATACATTTTGCCTTTTTCTTTTGCTGTGTGTGTGTGTGTGTGGTTGTGTTGCCAGATTTCATTTTGAGATTCCCATCTCTTTACTCATGCTGGAACTTGTGATGCTTTGAGAATTCTAGGGCTTCTAATTCCCATGTTGATAGAGGGTTGGTTAAGGATATTTCCAGGGCCCATATTTGTTTTCTCACATGGACTCCTAGATCATGTGGTGTACCCAGCCACTTTCCTTATCTTCCCTCTCCCTCTTATATTTGTGAATAAAACATGGTGCTTTAAAAATTATTCTTCTCAGTCTGGTTAATAATAATGAGAAAGAACTGAGCTAATTATTTATAGAATACTTTGTCACTATATTAATCAATTCCAATAAGATGTTGTGAATGATTTAATAGTAATGACTTAGAGAGTTGAAAAAGTATTGGTTCTATTTCTATGTATATGTGTGTTGTGAATGTAGTATATTTATTTCCTGTATTTTACTATTCTATCCATTATCAATAGTCACAAATAAAATTTTGTTCCTAATATATGCTGAAAAGTATAGTCACATATATATCATGCTCTTTACCTCAAACTGATTCTAAATTTAGGTATTATTATCACTTTTGTTCAGGAAATTTAAAAAAATCAAGAAACACGAAGGATTCACAGCATATTATGCAATCAATATCAGGGTGAATGAATACCCGTTACCAAGTCTCTAAAATATTTAAATATCAAGACATGCAATTAGCCTTCTGCCTCCCTTGAGAGCCTGTTTCCTGTCTTGCCTGGACCAAAAGCTGTCTGATTAATGTATTTCCACATGTTAGTCAGGATGATATTGCAGCTTACTCAATAAAGACTCTAGTTTTAAAAGGTATGTCATGACCTAGTATCCAAAATAGCTGGACAATTTTAGTTAATCTTGTCTCTGTACATAATTCGCTTATGTGAGCCAAAGCATACCCCCACACACACACACACACACACACACACACACACACACACACACACATGTGCCGGAAAGATTGTTAGAGCCACAAGTTGGGGCATTATGCACAAAGACTTGGCCTATCTCCCATAACTCTTGACTACCCCCATAATGCATGACCCACATTCCCCATTGGAATTGTCCCTTTGGAAGAGGGAGGACAGGGAGGAGGATAATGGAGTCACCATTATGAATGTAAAATTAGAATAATATAAGTTAAAAAATAAATTATTAAAAAAATCCCTGCAACCTTATGTGACATTTTTTCCCCAGCCTCAAAGTCTGTTATAAATGCTAATATCTTATTTTTGGTAGAGATACTTTCTTATCAATGTATGAAGAATTTCATGCACTAAAGTGGTACTCTTAACCAAATTTATTTTAAGATTTCTCTATTTCTTATTAAAGTATTTATAAACTCTGGCCTAAAATTTTTTTATGTGAAATGATCAGGTAATTATCATGTCTTGGCTTTGACTGGATATATTCTTTAATGTCTTATATTTTACCAGATACAATTTTTCTTTTGTGTCCAGTGTAATTAAATACTCCTCCTTAAACCAGTAAAAGATTGAGCCGGGCATGGTGGCACATGCCTTTATTCCCAGCACCTGGAAGGCAGATGTGGGAGGATCGCCATGAGTTCAAGGCCACCCTGAGACTACAGAATGAATTCCAGGTCAGCCTAGGCTAGAGCAAGACCCTACCTCAAAAAAAAAAAAAAAAAAAAAAATGGATGAGGATTGGAGAGATGGATTAGTCATTAAGGCACTTACCTGCGAAGTTTAAAGACCATGTTTGACCCTCCAGGTCCCACATAAGGCAGATGCACAAGGTGATACAAGTACTCAAGATTGCACGTGTGCACAAGGTGGCCCATATGTCTGGAGTTTGATTTCAGTGGCTGGAAGCTTTGATATGCCAATTCACTCTCTTTTTCTTTCTCTCTCTCATAAAAAAGATTGGATGAATAATGAAAATAATTCTTTCCTATACCATATTATCAGTTTTTTGTTTTTTTCACAATAATTTTAGAATCATTTTTATTTATTTGTGAGAGTGGGGGTGAGACACAAAGTTTTCTAGTTTGTGTTTGGTGGCCAAAGGACAACTTGGAGATGTCTGTGCTCTTCCTTCTCTGAGGTAGGGTCTCTTAACTCTGCCAATCACTGGCCACCATACAACTTTAATACTAGTTGATTTGGGAGCTTTTGGCTCTCGCACAGATTGTCTTTGACATGTTGTTTCAGAGATGCATAGATTTTACATAGGGTTTTGGAGTCAGCTTGGAAAGCTTTACCAGCCATCACCGTTAGCTTTTTAGTCATATCTAAAATGTTTTATACTGTTCTATCTTGAAACTAAACAGTAAGTGTTAAACTATTATAAAGAACATGCCACTTTGCAGGTTGTCTCAGTTCCAGTTTATTCTACTCATATCCTTATTGTTATCACATCATAGGCTTTCATACAATGTAATTCATATTTAAGATGAAACAAAATACAAAATGTTTATTTATTTATTTGAGACAGACAGAGAGAGATAATGGGCATGCCAGGGCCTCTAGCCACTGCAAACAAATTCCAGACGCATGTGCCATCATGTGCATCTGGCTTACGTGGGAACTGGAGAATTGAACCGGGGTCCTTAGGCTCCACAAACATGTGCCTTAACTGCTAAGACATCTCTCCAGCCCAAAATTTTACATTTTAAACTCCTTTACCACTGACTCACCTAACAAAAAAAAAAAAAAAAAAAAAAAAAAAAAAAAAAAAAAAAAAAAGAAAATCAAATACAATGACCAAACAACACATATTGTATATGCTTTTCATTTTATAAGTCAGCATTTCATTTGGTATAATACATAAAACATGAAGTTTTTCTAAGGAGGGCAAATGTGGAAGAGGTGACATGGAAGGAGACTGGGATATATCATAGAAAAATGGCTCAGCAGTTAACTTTTAAGTTAAACAGTATTGTATATAATAATAGCATATAATACAGTAAACCAATCAGCTATAATATTTATCAAACCTATTTTTTTTAAGTTGTCCTTTAAGTTGTTTTGATCAGAGTGGAGAGAAGAGGTAGAAACAGGAAACAGTAGGGATCATCTGAAGTGAATAATTAAGTAGGCACTAAGAATACAATTAGCTTTCCAGACAGTTAAATGCTAAGTTCTCATGAAACTAAGAATACAGGCTTTTCAGGATATGAGCAAGCCAGGGCATATAGGATTTGGACAAAAGTTGAAAACAAATATATGCTTAGTTTTGTAATTAGCTGGCTTATCAGCTTCAGTCACATTGCTTTAAGCAATCTCCCTCCTTTGTCTCCTTTTATCATTCACGTTTATTCTTCTTTTCCCAGGATTTATTAACACTTTTGTTATGCTAAGCTTTTTCTCAATCAGCCCAAATAATATGGTATAATGTATTGTTAGTTTCAAAAATATTATTCAAAATTAATTACTCTTCTAAGACTTTATAGGAAAACAGTAATTCCAAAGTAATGGGTTTAATAACATTAAGAGTTAAGTAGAAGGGTGTTTGTATACCACACATAAGGATGTAACCAGATTTCTACATAGCACTTGTAGCACAAGTGCGTATCTCTGTAGACATCCTTGAAACTAAGCGTATTTCTATGATTTTTTTACATGCATTTGGTATTTTACTTGTTTTCTCCCTTCTATGCTTTCTTATACCTTAAAATCATTGCAAAGGATTCAAAAATATTGCTAATAAAAAAACTGGAATGCATTTTTTTAACTCTCAAGCAATGGGATTTAAGCAATGAAATGGCAGATTTTTTTTTTTTTTTCTTTTCCTGATACAGATGATTCAGATAAAATAGACTAAAAAAATGCTAATAATAAATTTGTGTTCTCTCTCTTGGTTTGATGTACATTTTCAGGTATGATAAATGTTTCTCATTATGTAGAAAAGTACACATGAGATTTCCATGTTTATTTGAGAGAAAACATTTTCTCCATGGGGTAATATCTGGATTTACATTTGGGAAATATGTTCTCCATACAAATATGTATAGTTGCTATCATATCTATAACTAAATTTCTGCTTCTATATCAAGTACCACCACCTCTCTTTCATTGGTACCAAAGGTAATTTTGATAGTAATAGTATGAGACAGTGCATAAACTAAGTGCAATGAAAAAAATAATAAGTGTCTTTTGGTTTTGATTTTGTTTTGTACAGAATTTAATTTAATGTTTCAAAATAATCACAATGAATTACTATTGTTGCCTTTACTCTTATGTGTTTAGATAATAGTTATTAAAACATGTAGCTATATTAATAAACATGACTAAATTATATCTTTGCTATTTCTTTTATGAATTCAGATAACAGTTGTTAAACAATTTACCACATAAATATGAAATTTTAAATGTTTAACTTATACTAAATCTTTAAATCTAAATCTAAATGTTTAACTCATACTAAATTAAATCTAAATCTAAATGTTTAACTTATACTAAATCTAATGTATTTTAAAATATACAATATTTTAGAACATTTTAAATTATTATTTTAAGTATAAATGCTATAAGTACACTATATATACAGAATTAGATTAGTTAACTTAGATGCTATATGTTGCAACCATATTATAGCATTTTGAGAATCTCCATTCATATAGACTACAGTATTAAATGAGTCCCATTTTCTTCTATTTATAGCTTTGTGTGAAAGTTTTGGGATTCTGAAAGTAGCTCAGGTACTTTCCTACTACTTGTGTGGAAATGATTTCAGCCCCCAGACCTATACACATGCAAACACAAAAACACACACATACACACATATCATTTTTTAACTTGACACAATATAATTGAACAAATATATGGATTGCAATTTGATGTGTCACTGCATGTTCATATCGCGTGAAACTCAAATCAGAGTGATTAGTTTATCAATTGCATAAAACACTCATTTCTTTTTGATGGACCTTTTGAAATACTCTCTTCTAGATATTTTAAAGTGAAAAAACAGCCAGGGATGGTGGCACATGCCTATAATTTCAGAACTTTGTCTCTGGGAATAAAAAAAAAAAAAAAGCAAACATTTAAATAAAACAAGAATCATGAAACATGATGAAAATATATTTATACTAACTATATTAAGATGATAATTCTTGAGATTGTTTGCTGATGACCAACTATGTAATCCCATCACTCCGAAGACTGAGGCAAAAGGAATTCAAATTCCACACCACAGTGGACTACAGAGCAAGATCCAATGAATACTGGTATACAGAGAGTCCATGGTTTCAAAACTCAAGTATGTCATGACTTCTCTTGCTCAAAGACCTCACAAAAATATAGTATAGAACCAGTGAGGAATACATGCCACAACTTATACAATATGAGAAAATATAGCTATGAATTCAACAGTTGGTAATGCAGTTATATTAATAAATAAATATGAAAAAAATTTAAAAACCCAGAAAAATAAAAAAAAAGTAACCTAAAGTCTATCATACCCACTGTGGTGGTTTGATTCAGATGTCCCTCATAAACTTAGGTGTTCTGAATGCTACATTCCCAGCTGATGGAGATTTGGGAATTAATGCCTCCTAGAGACAATGTATTGTTGGGGCAGGCTTATGGGTATTATAGCCAATTTCCCCTTGCCTGTATTTGGCACACTTTACTGCTAATGTTGTCTATCTGATGTTGGCCAGGAGGTGATGCCCACCCTCTGCTCATGCCATCTCCTTCCTCTGCCATCATTGAGTTCCCCTAGAGTCTATAAGCCAAAATAACCCTTTTTTGTCTCCACATGCTGCTCTTGATCAGGTGTTTCCTGCCAGCAATGCCAACCTGACTACAACACCCCCAAATAAAGCAACAAACTTGACAATAAATCTATGATGTTAGGCATTCTTTTAAATAACTAAACCAACAAAAATTAAAACCAGAGTACTAATTTGATATATTAGCACAAATAAGTTTACAATAGCATCAAATATTTGGAGAAAACTAGAGTTTCAGAAAAGCTATTATTTGCAAGTAAAAATTATACTTTGAGTTTACCATTATTTTTGTAACTTAAAATTTCATGCACAGGCTGGAGATTTTGCTTAGTGGATAAGACACTTGCCTGCAAAGCCTAAGTACCCAGGTTTGATTCCTCAGTACCAATGAAAGCCAGATCCCTAATTTTGTACATGGGCCTGGTTTCATTTGCAGTGGCTAGATGCCCTGGAATGTCTCTCTCTCTCTCTCTCTCTCTCTCTCTCTCTCTCTCTCTCTCTCTCTCTCTCTTTCTCCATCTCTCTCTCTCTCTCCTGTCATCTTTCTCCCCACTCTCTCTATTAAATGAATAAATGTATAAATTAATAAATAAATGACTTTTGGAAATAAATTTTATGTACAAGAATGGCAGTATAGCAGATGCTTATAAGACAAAAGGTTGTCTAATAGGAATATTCCTTATAGTATTCCAGAAATGTATAAAAATAAGTGTCTGAGTATCTGATTCCAGAAACTATTCAAGATTCATTGAAGAATGAATATGCAGAAATATAGGTTAATTCTAGAGATTCAAGCAATATGGATAGCTGCTGCAAACATGATAGTTCATTTTAAGTATCAGGAAAAAAAATCAGATCAGAAATTTCTAAATGCAGTGTAAACTGAACAGAAGTTTGTTGTGGTGGCTCACACCAGTAATCCTAGGACTCAGAAAGTTAAGGATTTGCATGCCACCCTAGGCTACACAGTGAGACCCTATCTCAGAAAAAGAAAGAGCAAAAGCAAACGTGGAAACCATGCACAGTAAAAACAAGAGATTATGTTAAAATTTAAGATTATACTAGGTTGGTGGGAAGTAGGTAACCTACAGAGTGTGCTAATAGATTCAACACAGTGAATTTCTTCCTTATTATTGAATTTGTATTTGTATTGTGAAGTTGTACTTATAAACTATAACAGATGAAGGGAATGTGATAGAGAGGGAAGAATAAGAGGAGGACTGGGAAAAGAAAGAATGTGATGATAGAAGAGGTGAAGGAGAAAAGCAAAAAGAAGAAACAAAAGAAAGCAGAAGAAAAGAAAGGAAAGTGTGATGAAGATGAGGAAGAATACAGGAAAGTAGAAACAGGAGGGAAGTCTGCAGAAGTAAAGAGAAGAAATCATCACATTCAGTGTAGAGGATACATTTAAACACCACGTGGGACATATACTTAAGTCTTATTCATTAGAATTTTATCTAATAAGGACAGCCAAGGAAAATATTTTTCCTTTATGTGAAGTTATAGGATCTAAAAAATTAAAAAGGAAGATTTCCTTACATTGAGGAAAGAACAGAAAGGAGAAAGCAAATAGTTGAAGCTTTAAATTATGAAATTTCTTGAATTTTACATATATTTGTAATGTGAAACATTACTTTGTTCTTGTTTTGAAACAATAAAATGATTGGTCATATTTCCACTAATTCTTTGCTGTCTTACCTTAACTTGTGGCATGCTAATAGATGTATCACATACAGCCTGTTTAACCAAGGAGAAAAACAGGTATTTTAAATTTTTATTCATTTGAATACATTTGTTATGTGGCTTTTCTTCTTTTGTAAAAAGAAGATATCCTTGGGCTGGAGAGATGGCTTAGTGGTTAAGGCGCCAGCCTGCTAAGCCTAAGAACTGGGTTCCAATCTCCATGTTCCACGTTTAGCCAGATGCAAAGTGATGCAAGGGTGCAATGTCGCACCTGCCCACAAGGGGGCGCACACATCTGGATTTCGTTCTCGGCAGCTGAGAGACTGCTGGCACTCCCATTCTCTGTCTCCTTCTCCCTGTCTGTCTGTCTTTCTTTGTGTCTTTCTCCAAAAATAAATAAAATAATTTTTTAAAAATTAAAAAAAGAATATATACTTTTGAGTAAAAAGAAAACTGCACTGTATAGACTTGAAAAAGGATATTTGACAAGTTATTTCTTCTATTATTTTTCAACATGGTTTATGATTTTCTAAATCTAAGTGGTTTTTCCTTTCTAAGTGAGAAGAGAAAGTAGAATGAGCAAAATAGCCACAATTCTGGTTTGTAGTCAAGTGAGAATGATGGGAGCAACATTTAGAGAAATAAGATTAATAATTGAGTCAAATACTTACTAAGTGTATGTAAAGCTCTGTACTTTGATAGAAGTAGATTGATTTTTTCCAAACATTTTTGCAATGAGTATTAAAGGAAGGCCTTGACATAGGTTTTACTGGCTTTAATGTGATTAATTTTGTAAGACTTCTATCACACAAGGAAATGATGAACATTCTGATTGTGTTATTGTAGGCAATTCTCTTGCAAATATTACCTCTTGAAATCCTGAAGACAAAACTATCTTGAAAACGTGTAGCTAATTATTTTCCTTCTGAGATATAAATAAAACTAAATTCACATATAGTGAATTGATAACACAAACATTAAATTATACATTATTAATTCAAGATATTCAAGATACTACATGGATAATCACCATCTTACCTTTTTCTTTTTCTTTTTCTTTTCTTCTCTTTTCTTTTCTTTTCTTTTCTTTTTTATTTTCTTTTTTTAGGAAAGTCCAACAGACTGGCCTGTTTTTTATGTGAGAGAATGAGAGTGGGAGTGAGAGTGAGAGAGAGAGAAATTGTGCACCAGAACCTCTAGCCACTGTAATAGAACACCAGATGCGTACACCAACTAGTTCTCATGTTCAACCTTGCACACTTGTGTCACTTTGCAGCAGGCTTACATGGGACATGAGGAGTCAAACATGGGTCCTTCGGCTTCACAGGCAAGCACTTTAACCACAAAGCCATCTCTCCAGCCCACAACCTTACTTTTTATAGAATTATCCATTTTGATAATAAAAGTCTTTTAGCTTTTTGAAATTAACATTTTTTGCTTGCTTTGTTTTTCTGAGTAAATGAGGAATCTATTTTATAGAGCATAAAATAAAACTTACTACATCTTGATTCCCTTGGTAATAACTTAAAAATAAAAAATAAAAATCATGTACAAAATTGTAAAGGGCACTGATGAAGTTAGCCCTTTAAATTGTAGAAGTTATTATAAAACATTAAATTTGGAAAGAAACAATTTATTCAATGTATGTTTATGGTTGTTTAAACAGATGCTGGATTTTCTTCAAAGAGCTAAGGATTAATAATAAAAAGAAAACATAGAAATATCTTTTCTCATAGAGACTGCATCAAGGCATAGGTAGACAGAAGAAACAAGAAACCAAGAAAAGCTTTGCATGTTCCTTGGTGTTATGATATCAAGAAGCAGAGAGTAGAAAAGGGAAGACTACAAGGGTTTATGATCTTAGAATAGTTACAGAAAGACTTTTCAAGAGAAATAAATATAAATGAAGACATATGTAAAGTGAAGAAGCAATCCTAGGATCCATGCATCTATGGAAGTTGGCCCTTATCTGGAAGAAATAGCCTAAAACCAGGTGAGTTTGCATGTGAGCTACAGTGACATTGCAGATAGAGCTACATGGAGAAGAGAGCTATGGGGAATGGTGTCATAGATGGAAGAGATATATTTTTAACTATAGCATTTTAGCTTTTTGAAATCAATTTTTACTTGTTTCATTTTTTTTTTTTTTCTGAGTGAAAGGGGACTCTATTAGATGGTTGTCACTAGAACATTGCCATGTTGTAATAAGAATAAATACAATAACCGGGAGGAAAGGGTGAGCACACAATCTAGTGAACAGAATGTAAAACATAGGTTTGTTCCACATTGTAAGTAGAAAATCAAATGTAGTAGTCAAGCTAGGGTATATATTAAGATTCAAGCACACTAGATTTATGTTTCAATAGGATTTAGAATTAAAGAAAATGCAAAATGTTATCAATAAAATGTATGACATCATTGTTATCCCAAGCCATGTAAACCTGTATGTACATTTGCATAACTGGAGAAGAATGCTATAGGGAATCCCATGGATATGTTAAAATTTGGTAAACACAGGCTGGGGAGATGGTTTAGCAGTGAAGGCACTTGCCTAAGAACCGAGGTTTGATTCCAAAGATTATGTGGGTGGGGTAAACCAAATCATATGAAGGCACATGCCTCTGGAGTTGTTTGCAATGGCTTACGGTCCCCGGCATCTCCCTTCCTTCCTTCCTTCCTTCCTTCCTTCCTTCCTTCCTTCCTTCCTTCCTTCCTTCCTCCTCCCTCCTCCCTCCCTCCCTCCTCCCTCCCTCCCTCCCTCCCTCCCTCCTTCCTTCCTTCCTTCCTTCCTTCCTTCTCTTTCTCTTTCTCACTCTCTCTCCCTAATAAGTAAATAAGTAAAAATAAAAAATATATTTTAAAAATCCTCAAAAAATCTGGTAAATGGTAAACAGGATTTCGACTAAACTGTAAATTTTTGGACCCCCCACAACTAAACAGCAACAAGAATGCAAGTGAAGTATATTTATTTTTTTCATGATATTAAGAATAAAACAATAATGATCCCAGAGAATGGGGGAGCAAATGAAATGACTTGTGTTTGTACTAAAATAATCTTTTTGAGAACTGCTAAGCCATATGCATGTAGGGTGGCAATCCAGGAATTATCTGATGTTAACATTATTTAATAAAAGGAGCTCATAGTTCAGGGAAGAGCTAGGGGCTGTAGAGAACATGAGACAGAAGTCACAGAAACATGTCTCCTAATATCTACTAAATACTCTCTCCCAAGCTGGGAAAATGGCTTAGCTGTTACGATGTTTGCCTGTGAAGCCAGGGACCCCAGTTTGATTCACCGGGACCCCATACACCAGACGTGCAAAGGGGTGCATGCATCTGTCTGGAGTTAGCTTGCAGTGGCTACAGGCCCTGGCATGCTCATTCTCTCTTTCTCTCTATCTGACTCTTTCTCTCTCTCTCAAATAAATAAATAAGTAAAATATTTAAAATTTAAAAAAAAAAAAAAAAGAAACTAAATAGTCTCTCCCTCATATTCAAACAAAGAACTTGGTAGTACTTATATAGGGGAAATGGATTCAAATACTAGAAAAGTACTATCAGAAATGATTAAAGTGTTCTGCAGAAATGCCTTGGCAGTTAAGGTGCTAGACTGCAAAGAATGAGGAACGAGTTTTGATTCCCCAGGACCCATGTAAGCCACATTCACAAGGTGGCACATGCATCTGGAGTTTGTCTGCAGTGGCTTGAATCCTGGCATGACCATTCTCTCTCTAAAAAATAAAGCACTTAAAAAAGAAATGATTAAAGATTATTGTAACTAATCTTCACAGAAGTTCAAAAAGTGAGCATTTTCCAACCACACCACACCACAAACCTAACAGCAGAATGGCCAGGTGCCCAAAATGTCTAACAGCAACGGATGAAATGGTTCAACTTAGAATAAACATTTCTCAGGTTTTGCTTTGAACGCTCTGTTTCGTTGTCATTGTTTCTTTTGTTGTTGGGTTTGAATGTGGAGCCTTGCAAATGCTCGGTTTGTTTTCTTAAAGCAGCTGTGTAGATTTAGGTCCACACATAAGTCTTTAATTTACTTTTCATTGTTTTTTTATTTACGTCTTTATTTTATAGGAAGATTTCCAGGTTGTCACAATAACATTAAAATTGCTTTCCTATTTTCATTACAAACACTTTGAGGGGCTGGGAAGATGTCTAGAGGGTAAAGCCCTTGCCACACAAGCACAAAGGCCTGAGCTTACATCCCTGGCACCTACATAAATGTGGGGCATAGTGGTGAGCACTTGTTATTCCAGGGCTGGGACGACAAAAACAGTCAGATCCCTGGAATTTGATTGCTAGTTAGACCCGCAGAATTGGTGAAATCTGGGAGAGATCTTTTACACTCAATAACAGTGAAAACAATAGACTGAGACACCCAACCACTACCTCTGATCCTTATAGGAAGGCATCAACATGTGTGCATGTATCTGTACACATATGCCCCCACATGCATATAAACATGCAAACACACATGTATGCAGACCCCTCAAACATACACAAGGAAATAAAAACAAGTTTAAATGAGCTAAGGTCTTAGGAAAGATCCCAGTGAAAATTACTGTAAGTCCAAAAAGCTATGCTTACTCTTGTTTGTTTGTTTGTTTGCTTGCTTTTTTGTTTCTTTGTTTTTCGAGGTAGTGTTTCACTGTAGCTCAGGCTGACCTGCAATTCACTATGTAGTCTCAGGGTGGCCTCGAACTCATGGCGCTCTTCCTACCTCTGCCTCCCAAGTGCTGGAATTGGAATTGAAGGCATGTTCCACCATGCCCAGCTTTTTTTTTTTTTTTTTTTTTTTTTTTTAGCTATGCTTATTCTTAAGCATTTTATAACAGGAATTAAATTTTCCTTCATGATGCCAGAAGCAATGCCCCAAATGGAATGCAATACCTAAACAATAATAAATTAATCCCATCTACTAACCAATGAACACTTCTTTAAACAACTGAAGAGATTTTAGCAACTGGTCATATGTAATGTGCAAAGTTCAAGTTAAATTTAATACCATGAACTCTGTGTTAGTATGCATGGAAAAAGCAGGCAATTAATGTAAATGTGAGAGAGGGAAATGCCGGTGCAATATTTTTCAGCCTCTTTTAGTTTCTATCTATAGAAATGTTAGATTGCTAACAGTGTCATAATGAGTAATTTTAAGATTAATTATGTAATAATTTAGCAACAAAATTAATAAAATAAATGACATAATTGATTTGAGTAGCTAATTATGTCCTAATTTTAATAATTGTGAATCTAGGTTACCGAGATTTGAATACAGAGTTAATACCTAATCAGATAGGTGTCACTAATTAAAATGGAAAGCTAAACAAGCTTCTGAATATTGCACCATGCATAGTGATGCAAAAATGTGAATCATTTGCATTTTCCATGTAACCAGTGTCCTAATAATGCACGGTATTTGTCAAAACTTCCTCCATTGCTTGTAAGCAAGGGATGGATATTTATAAGTATAATAATGCAACTTGTATGTGAGTCACATTTTTGTTACTATTTGGAGCATAGTGTACACACAGGAAAAAAATAAAACACAGTTAGAATATTAAAGAGTAAATAAAAGAAAAAATGTGGGTATTCTCTTTTACAAAGGTGTACAATTGTAAAATCCAAACACATGCCATGATATTTTATATTTTCATATGCAATTTTGTATTTTTGAGAAAATATAGCTTAATATTCAAAGTTTGCTTAAGGTGCATTCCTACAAAGTTGTATTTTTTATTTTCTTTTTAAACTTACATACTGCTTTCCACAATTTTTGGTGCTATAAGAGAGTAACAAAGACTCAGCAAGTTATAATGAACAGAGCTGATTCCTTCACAGTTCTAGAAAGTACAAGAAGTGGATGTACACATGTGAGGGTTCCTGACTGTGTTTGCGAATGGCAGAAGAAGAAGGGCAAGGAGACAAAAGACACCAAACTCAATACTTTATAATAACATCAAGTCTGCTGTGAAGGTGCTGCAGCCACAGCTCTAGGCCCTCCTAGAGCTTTGTTCCTTACATCATTAAATGGACAGTCTCCTTTCCACCTCAGCTTTGAAGAGGGAAAACATTGAAATAATAACAATATTTTTTTATTTACCAAGAAATTAAGAACTAAAATCAATCTATGCATATATGTATGATGCCATTTTGCCTTATACTATGTTGCTTTTTAAACATCTGTTAAACACAAGTAATGTGCATAATTCCCTTGTGATTTAACTTGTTAGCAATAATTTCATTTTATGTACAAGTAAAAATACACTTAACCAAATAAGTAACTATTCTGGAGGACAAATACTCACAGGACATGAGTGATCCTGTCAGGACCAGTGTGACCTTGTTGGCTCCTTAGCATTGTGTTTTTCTCTCTCTCCTTGCATGGGGTACTGAGAAATAATTTCAGTTTAGTTATTAGGAATATGAACAAAATAAGAGCCAGCTGTACCCCTTTACAGACCATGGATATTTTCGCTTGGTATGTTATTGCACATATATTAAACACTTCAGTGTTTAAAGCATGAGTATTTTCTATAAAATTAAATCTTAATAACTTTTCCATATAGTTATAGGATTTTATCTAGTGAATTTTTTTTTTTTTTTTTTGAGGTGAGGTCTAACTATGTATCTCTAGTTGGCTTAGAACTCTTTCTGTAGACCTATGTAACCCTCAAACTTGCAGGGTTATTCTTGTCTTTGCTTGTGTTAGGGTTGTAGGTGTGAGCCACCTCTGTTGATTATTTATTTTTTCTCTTTAAAACAAAGACTTTAGAATCTATTCACTCTCTGCTAAGGCAGTTTTTTTTTTTTTATGAGTTTCTTAATTAAGGAATATTAAACTCATGGATTGACTATTATATGTCCTTTTGGTGGAGAATACACTTAGAGAGTAAGACTCTTATTTTGTTAAAATGAAGACTGGGGGCCAATTTAACTTGTCATTTTGGATTTGGATTTAAATTTTTATTGTTCATGTGAAATTAAAACATCCAACTCATCTTGATCAAAATTCAACAAGAAGCAAAAGCTTCTATATATTATGGAAAGCAAAGTAAATTTATCATAACTTTTCACAAGTCTACATTGACTGTAACTCACTTTCACTTAAATTACTCTTAAGGCTGCTTCATTATCTATGAAAAGACTAAAAAGAGGAAGGCCTATACCTGCAAAGAAATGCATATAAAGGAGTTAAAAATATCAGCACAAATTAATTTTTTATCCTTCTCCCAAACTTTTGATTGCTTTGCCTAATCCCCAAATAACTCCTATGCCATCATTTTTATGTTCACAGTTTAATACAATGAGTTTGCAAGAAGTTGAATTGAATCTCATTATAAGCACAGTAGTGAGGAAAAATCACACCCATTCTGTAAGGATCTGTTTATTTTACAGCCAGCCACGAAATCTCTATGGCCTCTCTGTGACACTTTTCCTTCCTGCAGTCTAGAAAGTCACTTCCCTAAAGAAGCATCTTATACTGGCTGGGGAATTTTTTTAATTACTTGCTGAAATTAAATGCTTTTGTTGTTGTGGAACTGATTTACCATCTTTTTTTTCCCCTCAGAGATAAAAATAAAAGGGGCAAAACTGCCTGTGGTTTAACCAGCTCGTGTGAATTTCTGTTGTTTCTATTATTTTTAAACTAATTTTATTACCTTAATGCAATGATTCTTTATTTTGAAGAACTTTCCAATTTAAGAAATGATTGTTTTCTACTAGAGAATAACAAGAACCATGGGTGTGCTTATGAGCTACGGGAATGGAGCTCTTTTATAAATGATAATTTATAATTTATAAATGGCAATGATTTGGGACATACATGTTTTATGTGATTTGCAGTCACTAATCATCTCTTATTAGCTAAGATATTGGTGTTATTAGTCTACATTTGCCTCAATTTCCCTTTCATAAAAATAATTGTCAATGTCAAAAGATAACCAGAATGAAGAAAGTAAAAGGAAAAACTCAGAATAATTATTTTGTTTCTAGAAATATTTATTTTTCATGCATTCATTTTCATCACTTATCTAACTGACTTTTCATTATTTTCACTTCAAGCCATTATTTTATGTTTGGACGACTTGTCCTTTTTTTCTTCATAAGTGTTATTCTAGATTTGTTCCAAATTCCTACCCTCCATGAGGACATTTTATTTATTCTACTATGTATAATATTTATTTCCACATTCAGTCCTCAAAATTTAATACATCTTCGTCCAGAAGTCTTTACCTCCTATACTTATGTTATGCGTTCATTTGCCTTCTGTTGCAGTCAGCTTCACGTTGCTGGTACAAAACAACCAAGAGAATCTTGTGGGTTGAAAGGGTTTATTTTACATTACAGACTTGAGAAACTCCATAATAATCAGAGAAAATGTGACAAAAGCAGAAGCTGGACATCACCTCCTAGCCAACATCCAGTGGACAACAGTAGCAGGAAAGGGTGCCAATCATCAGCAAGTAGAAGCTGGATGTAGCACCCATAAGCCTACCCCAACAGCATATCACCTCCAAGAGTCTATAATTCCTACATTGCCACCAGCTGGGGACCCGACACTCAGAACACATGAGTTTATGGGGGACACTTGACTCTTCTTAAGCTAGTTCAAATGCTCTAATGAAGCTCATCTCCTCCATGTGTCCTCTAATGTTTACAGCACATATTTTAAATAATCAATTTAATAAGATTTTATTCATGAAAATGTAACATTATTAGATCTATGAGTAATTATAAAACTATTCAATGTCATTTTAATATTAGCTGAATATCTAATCAGGAAAAGGCTTCTTTTATACTTGTCTACTGACAACACAAAAATATTCAGTCTGATATATCACTGATTACTACACATCAAATTCAATACACATATCATAACTTTGCTAAAGACTCAGATAAGTAATCACAGCTCATGAGTTGTCTTCAGTGAGACAATAATAAATCCCAGCCTCATAGATATTCATTCTGTCATATTAGTAAGATATGCCAATGTAAAACATTTACAGTCATCATATTTGAACTCTTATGAAAAAAGGAATGATATTCACCACTGAGAACTCTGAAAAAAATGCTTGTAGGCATGGCTGTGTTATCAGATGTGTTTTGTATCCCATCAGCAGGATGGACATGACCTCAGGTCATCTTGAAAGCATTTCCCAGGATGGAAGTCTGGAGAGTCTGCTGGAGGGTTTATGAGAATATCCCCTTCTTATTTCACACATTTAATCTCAAAAATGGAAGCTTCCACTCTTCTTTGCCTAAATAGAGAGGTTTTTGTCCATCCAAAAAAAAAAAAAAAAGCCCTTTAAATGCAAATGTTTATCCACTTTGAACAATGCTGCCTCACTCTTGGTAGGAGAACCTGATTTTTTTTACAGATGGCAGTGAATACAGGGGAGATGCAAGACACATCCAATGGCAAAAAGAGAAAGATGACTGCCTATGATGTGTGAAGTCATTTCTATCAAACCCACCAGAGCCCAGGAAACATTACCGAGGGCATGACAGATAAAATATGAATGCTACTTTCACTATTGCTAGCAGGAGAACTGTCTTCAGGAAGATGACAGCAGACACTGAGGAAACTCATAACTCACCAAAGCAGAAAATGAGATGCTAACTAGAGCTCAACACTAAAGGAACAATCTTTATATATATATATATATATATATATATATATATATATATATATATATTTTTATTAGTTACCTATATAATGTGCATAGAGCCATGAAGGTACCATCGTTAGCCTTCTCCCTGCCCTCCCCCTTCAGGGATTGTGGGTCTTGCATTATGGGGATAGACATCAGTTATGGGGGAGAGGCAATGTCTCTGTGCATAATGACCCAACTGATGGCTCCAACAATCTTTCCGGCCTCTTTTCCACTAATTTCCCTAAGCCATGTTGGGATCATTTTAGGTCTGTTTCAGTGACGAGGTCATGGGAGTCTCTGTGTCTCTGGATCTCTGGTTTGGTAGGGGTTGAGTGTTCTCTATGTCTATCTACTTCACCCCTCTGCTGATACCAGGTTCTTGCTCATTCCCCAATTATTCTTGGGTTCAGCTGGTGCCCTGGTGAGGTGTAATGGGCTGATTCTCTCCTCAGGTTCTATGTCCATCTGAAAAAGAGGAGCAAACTCTCCAATGGAGAGTGAGATCAGTGCAAGATGCATGGATAACCATTATTGTTTTAGAGTGAATTTAAATAGGTATAGGCCCTCTTGTATCCCACTATTGGTGGGAACTTGATATTGAAGAGCGAACTCAGTTTTGGATATGGTTCTGACTTGTTTTCCAGTTCCAGGTATTGGTTCCGTTCCAGTGAGCAGATCCTTTAGCCAAATCAAGAGCAGTTGGTAACCCACCATGGCTGTGTACCACTATTGCATTTGTGTGAGCATCACTTCAGGTTGATTGCTGCTGGGTAGTTTACACCACGAGCTGCTTAGACAGATGTTGGCTATTTTGCCCCAGTTGCTCCTGTAGAAACTTCTGGCACTATAAAAACACACTGTCTGGGGATTGACTCTTCCAGATTCCAGCCAGGTCACCCATGTTCCATCCCAACAGCATATGGTGTCTTCAGCAGAAGGGTCTTACCACTAACCTTTGGTGGGTCATCAAGTACTCTGACAGAAATCTGTCTTCTTTTTGGGAAACCTTGTAGGTCTCACTGATCAACAGCTCATTGTGGATGTTGACCACATGCTGGTACTGGGAGATACATGTCAGTGCCATGGGAAAAGAAGGAAGGAAAATATAGGTAGTGTGAAAGAGAGAGAGAGAGAGAAGAGAAAGAAGATGGGGTGAGAGAGAGAAACAGGAGAAGGTTGAGGTTAGTCTTCCTCCTACCTTCTCCGGGCCCCTGTGATTCAGGTGTTCTGTCTAAGCACATGATGACGGTTCAGCCTTTTAGTATGTCTTTCAGGATTTAGGATTTTTTTGGTACCATTTCCAATTGGGTCCAGTTTTTTGCCCTCCCCCCCCATCCCTGTTGTCCAGTCCTAGAGATGTTTATAAAGTGTGTCAGCCTCTGAGGCAAATTCAGGTTAGGAACCACAGATGAGTGAGACCATGCAATGCTTATCTTTCTGTGATTGGGTGAGTTTGCTGAGAATGATCTGTTCCAAGTTGGACCATTTTTCTTCAAATTACATTGTGTCATTTTTTACTTACTGCTATGTAGAATTCCATTGTGTAGCAATAGCACATCTTAGTTATCCATTCATTTGATGATGGACATCTGAGTCGATTCCAGCTCTTAGCTATTATGAACTGAGCAGCTATAAACATGGTTGTGCAAATATCTCTGAACTGAGGCTTGGGGGAGAAGACTGCAATGGCCCTAGCTGGGCTCAGGAAAGCTAGTGTGGGAACTCTGGCCTACTTCCCTGGGCCCTGATCTGCTGTGGGAGGGGGAGTGGCGGCACCTGACTGGCAATGGGGCTCAGTAAGGCTAGGGAGAGACCAGACCAGCGATTCGTTTCTGGCTGGCAAGCTTGGCAGGACCTGACCTGCAATGGCACCCGGGGTTCTGGCCTGCAAGGGTAGCACCTGATTGGTGATGGGGCTCAGGCAGGCTTGGTGGGACCTGAACTGTGATGGCGTGTGAGGCTCTGGCCCACAAGGGCTGCACCTGACCTCAACAGGTTCAGGACAGCTAGGGAGGGACCTGTCCTGTGATGGTGCAGGGTGCTCTGGTGGGCAAGGGCCACACCTGACTGGCGATCGGGCTCAGGTTGGCTAGGGAGGGACCTGACCAGCGATGGTGCCTGTGGTAGAGCATTGGAATCAGTAGATTCCCTATTTTGCTCATCCACCCCCTCCCTCTGGACGCATGCTAGAGCCTGCAAACCCTTTTAAAATTCCCTTGAACCTTGAGGGTCTTGCCTTTACTTCCCTGTGAGGTAAGGCAAGTTTAGGCAAATGCCATCTGGACCAGAACCCCCAAATTATTTTCTCTATAGGAACATTCTAACATACCCTCCAAGGCTCAGGGAACATTGGTGAAAGGGACAGAATGAATATAAGACCCACAGATTAGAAGGTTTACTGTGAGGCAATGTCCTCTCTCTAAAACCCAAGTCAACCTGTGCATTCAAGAATACAAAGTGGTTACAGATACTCCCAATAAGGATGGCCTCAGTGAAATGAGGGCAGGAGATGGGGGGAGGGGGGAGAGAACCTGATCATATTCAAACAATTTGCAACATTTTCATATATTAAAATATCCAATAAACGTTTTATAATCTTTAATTTTTATTTATTTGAGAGTGACAGACAGACAGAAAGAGAGAAAGAGGCAGACAGATAGAGAGAGAATGGGTGTGCCATGGCCTCCAGCCACTGAAAACAAACTCCACATGCATGGGCCACCTTGTGCATCTGGCTTACTAGGGTCCTGGATAATAGAGCCTGGAGCCAGCGTCCTTAGACTTCACAGGCATGTGCTTAACTGCTATACCATCTCTCCAGGCCCCATTTTTTTAAATAAGTAAATAAAATTGTATTTTTCATCAAAGTATCATTGGTGAAATAAGTTTAAAAATTATTTCTATTTTTCGCTCGGCATGATAGCACATGCCTCTAATTCCAGCTCTCGGGGGAGTTAGGAGGATCGCCATGTGTTTGAGGCCACTCTGAGACTACAAAGTGAGTTCCAGGTTAGCTTGGGCTAGAGTGAGACCCTACCTCCAAAAACAAAAAAAAAAAAAAAAAAAAAAAAAAAAAAAAAAAAAAAAAAAGAAAAAGAAAAGAAAAGAAAAAAAATATATTTTTTAATTTTCTATTACCAATATTAACCCACCATTAGATTAGGATGGTGATGGGGTTGAAGGAAATCTATCTTTTTTTTCTTTCTTTCTTTCTTTTTTTTCTGTGATTAGCTTTAATCCTTAAGAATATGCTCCATTTGTTAGCTGTGTGTGGTGGCACACATCTTACGTCCCAGAACACAAGAGGGTGAGGTAGGAGGATCACTGTGAGTTCAAATTCAGCCTAATACTATAGAATGAGAGTAAAACCGTACCTTTAAAATAATAAACAAAACAAAAGAATATACTGTTTATGCTATTTAATTAACAGTGTTTTCCAAATACCCAACCAATAGTTGCAAACCTAACCAGTGTTCATATAAGACATTCTTTTCTCACTGCCAACCGTAGGGCACCTAGCCATCCACAGTGGAACTTGAAGCACAACTATTTTAATCCCCCTCTAGATCTTCGATCTTCATGCATTTTGCCATTCTTTTTTTCTGCCCATTTTCCATCCATTGTTCTATTAACTTCTATCATTTCCTAGCTTAGATTGCACAATATATTTCAATAGTTTATTTTCCACAGTATTCCAAAACCTAGCTAGATCTTCCCTCTGTCATGAACTATCCTGAAAATTACTCATTCCTGACTGAATCCATCTTTCTTCCCAGTATTTTAGTCTGCCGGTCATGAATTCTCCTTAATATTTCTCTCTTCACTCATTGCATCTGAGCAAATCATATCATAGCCATATCACTGCTTAAAACATGCTTATTGTTAAGGCACCATTAGCTTCCAAATGGTTACCCAGCTTTTCTGTTTTACAGCATGTTACTTGAAAAATAGTTTCCAGTTTCCTAGATTGTTCCTTTACATAATTTTCCTTACTCTTAAAGCTTGAATAACCCAATTTCTCATATACTCCCATTACGCTCCAGGAAGACAGTCAGCTTGTTTTTTCTCCATGTAATTCACCATTGTGCCTGTTTCTTCCCTTATGTGCTACATTTCTTCTTGCGAAGCTGAAAGTCGTTCTTCTAAAAAAAAAAAAAAACAAAACAAGAAACAAAACAAAACAAAACAAAACAAAACAAAAAAACCCAGCAATCACTTTCACATTAGTTCTCATGCCTTGCCTTTTTTCTACTTATAAACTTTTTGCAGCTACCTCTTCCTTTCCTGCCCCATTATTCTGGCCCTTCTCATCAGCATGTATGCATACTGTATGTTTCACACCTTAAAATACCAGTCACGACATCTTCATGTTTCTCCTCCAACTCATTTTCTCTACTATTACAGAAGTACTCTGTTGGAACTGCCAATACATACTGACTTTAAATGCATTATCCATCTTTCCTTTATAAATCTTCAATGAGGGCAAGTAACTTCCACCCTAAAGTCTCCATCAAAACTCCTCTTTTTGAGGAGAAAAAAAATTCTGAATTTACAAACTAAATGTCAAAACAATGATTTGTTGCCCTAACTGGATTTACGATATTCCTTGACTTACTAAGTCCTCATTATTTTTAAAAGCATTTACTGACACACAATGCATATTCCTTCCTCACTCCTGCCTCACAGTCAGCATCTTTTCAGGATTCCTTGCTGGCTTTTTCTGAAATGCACTCCTCCCCTTTCTAGTTGCTTTCAAATTGATAAATCATGTGTTCCTGAATTCATTTTCTATGGACTAACTCTGGCTTCATAGCTTCAGATTTTCTCTTTGATTTACCCTTCAGCTTCTTTGGTTTCCTTTACTATACATTTGACACTACACTTTATCAGAAGTAAAACAAGCTTCCATGAAAATAAAACCTTGATTTCTGATATCTTTTTTGTTGTTGTTTTGTTTTTTTGAGGTAACGTCTCACTCTAGCCCAGGCTGACCTGTAATTCACTCTGTATTCTCAGGGTGGCCTTGAACTCACAGTGATCCTCCTACCTCTGCCTCCAGAGTGCTGGGATTAAAGGAGTGTGCCACCATGCCAGCTTTATTTCCCATATCTTGATGCCAAATTGTCTATGACTCCTTAGTGATAAATTAAAGAGTGTCTGTGTATGCTTTTTGTTCAGGTAAGAATGACTAGAAAAGACGTGTCTCGTTATTTTATTTTTATTTTTTTACCCTGTAATCCGTAGGACAATTATATCAAAGGTACCTTAGATAATGGATCAGAAAGAACTTCAGAATATCTAGTATTTTAAACTTATTTACATTTCCATTGTTACAAGTCTAGCTGAAATTAGCAATCTTTTCTCTTGGGTAAGTCTATTATCTGTCAAGCTGGGTTGAATAAATTTATCCTTGATTTTTCAGTCCTTATTGCCCATATAGTAACACTTAAAATAATAGGATATTAATGTCCAAAAGTAATCAAATACTTCCCTTTTCATAATAAAATTCCAAGTTATTGCTTTGGATAAAAAGGTTATATTTGCTTGTGTCCTGCTCACCTCTCAAACTCATAATATTGATCATGGTAATCCTCTGTATCATCCAATTTGTTTTATTGAATTTGGCCTTAGAGTTATTGAAATACAGTTCATTTAGTGTTTTTCTTATTCTGTCTCAGACATTCAAAAGAAATTTTTATAGATGAGTTATCTGAAACAATGCACATATATTCGCCATAGATGTGGAGTCAACATAGTTAGGTTCTCACACTACTATTACTGCTCATTATCTTCCTACTTGTATCCACAGATAGTTTGTTCTCTCTTTCATATTTCCCTTTTTCCTTCCTTCGTTCCTTCCTTCCTTTGTTCTTCCTTCTTTCCTTCCTCCCTTCTTTCTTTCTTCCTTTCTTTCTTTTTTGAGAGAGAGTTAGATAAAGGGGTGAGAAGGGAAAGAATATGGGTGCACCAGGGCTTCTATTCACTACAAACAAATTCTAAAAGCATGTTCCACCTTGTGTTTCAAGCTTTAGGTGGGTACTGGGGAACATAACTCATGTCCTAAGGCTTTGTAGGCACATACCTTAACCACTGAGCTTTCTGTCCAGCTCCATAGTCTTAAAAAAAAAAAAAAAAAAAAAACACGGGTCCCTGGGCTGGAAATATTGCTTAGTGGTTAAGACTCTTGCTGGCAAAGTCAAAGGACCCAAGTTAGATTCCCCAGTAGTCACATAAGCCAAATGCAAAGTGGCACACACATCTGGAGTTCATTTGCAGTGGCTGGCAACCCTGTTGTGCTCATTCTTCCTCTCCCTCTTTTCTCTCACTCTATCTTTCCTTGCAAATAAATAAATACAAATATAAAAATGCAGATCCCATCGTGAAGAACATACCATCAAGACTGTATGCAAGCTCCACTATCCCATGTATCCATTCATATTCACTTTTCTTGAAGTCTTTACTGTGTACCTTAAGTCATGTAAATATCCTAAGCAATCAATACCATTTTACATTCTGTATCTCCTTATTCTTCATATTTTAAATGTAATGATAGAGGCTTTAACACGTAACCTCCTTACTAGTATCAGAATCTTAATAGAATTAAAGTTTATTTCTCACTTATAAGAAATCTAATTACCTTTCTGCTCTTGGCTGGCCCCATCTCTGCTGCCCACCCACAGCTCCCCCAGGGTACAGAGGAGCCAGCCTAGGAACCCTGAGCGGCCAGCACCAGGCCTCCATCCCTATAAGCAGCAGCTGGAATCTTCTTTGCCAGAGAGAAGCAGGATTTCAAATCTGAGTAAGACAGAACCATGTCATCTGTCTGCTCATGTCTCTTGCTGGCCCCATTACTGGCTCTGGGTCAGAGACACTGACCTTCATTGTTCAGCAAAAGTTCTAGAGGAATATCTACCTTTTGCAGATGTATCCAGATGACAGAAACCAGGCTGTTGTTATATCTGGGAAGAAGATGGGTTGATTGTACCATGACAGGGGAGCCAGTAAATTTTGTCCACCTGCCTCACATTGGCTCTGGGAAGATGGGGCTGAATATGGACTTGTGATGACAGGTGCACTTGAGGAACAGAAGAGAGTCAAGGGAAAGTGAGGCAGGCCAGAGATCAATTTTTGAGGTTTTACACTTCTATGGGAAGCTTGGAGCCCCTGCTCCCTATCACGCCCAGAACAAATGTTCTCCCCACCTGACCCAAGGGTCTCTCTCTTCCTTGTCTGGTTAAAACTATATAAAAAGGCATGGGGGTGGGTTCTCTCTATTCTCTCTGGCCTCTGCTCCTGCCATAAATGGGGTCAAGGCAGCAAGACTGACCATCTGAAAATTGGTGGGCCAGTGGAGCTCAGCTGAAGCTCTGGAAACTCTTGGATCTGAGTTCTATGGGAGCCTGGGATGAGTTGTCTCCTTCTCACTGAGGGTCAGGGTGCTACCTGCTTTTAATCTTTCAAACTTTGCACCTTAAATGTGATAACTGAGATCAAGAAAATGAAGCTGGCTTTGCCAAGAAAAGTCAACACCCAGCCCTATCTTTCCTTCTAGAATGAACTAATGTAGATGTCAAGGGGCTGAGAAGGTGACCACAACCTATTTCAGTCTAGACTTCAAACCTTAAGGTCAGAGTCCCTTCATTTCTCTCTGCCAAGCACAGGGTCTTGCTTCAGTTAGGCCTCTGATTGTGTGCTTCTGTCTCATTACAAGCATCCCAACAACATGTTCTTTTTAATTAATTGAAAAGATAATTTAAGATGACTTCCTTTTAATTACCCCCATCCTGATGCTGCCTCTGTCCTTACCCCATTCTGTTAGGATCCTTATGGTTTCCTGTTGAATACTAGTTAAATGTGGATTTAACTTGACCACATTCTGTCATTGACCTCCCTGCTGACCATGTGAAAGGAAGAGGATCTGGATATGTAGTTAATGTATATTAGTCAGTTTTTCAGGGTCAAAGATTTGTCTTCAACAAACATTCTTGATTCACATTGTTTTCCTATTCAGCTAGTTTTTCTGAATGTATCTTACCTTGCTGACCATGTGGTTACCTTATTGCCAACCCAAAAAGTCTCTCTCTCTCTCTCTCTCTCTCTCTCTCTCTCTCACACACACACACACACACAAACATACACACACTTTAGATCTCCTAGGAACATTTTTTTTTTTGCCTTCACTGTGGAATAAAAAGCAAGTGAGGTTTTATCAAAGTTGAGTAGTTCCAATCTAAAAGTGGTAACCCACACTGGAATGTCCATTCCATTGACTCTAACTGTTATGGGGCATAATTGACATGCCAGCAGATAAGAGGTCATCCATCACTTAGAATCTGCCCAGGTAGGTGCTTTGGGTGTTTTCTGAAGGCTTCTTCAGTAAGTATGAGTGGTCCAAATCTCTGGAGTCCTGGGTAAGCAACCAAGGTCTCTTTACTGTATTTGTCAATATCAACAATATATTACTTTCTGAATGCTTATTCGGTAATAATCTCCCTTCACAAAATATATAAATTTCATTTTTATATAAATATGTACAGTTATATAATGTGATTTATAGATACTTGTATATTGTTATTAAAATTGTTAATTTTTATTCTGTAAGTTTTATCCCGCTACAATGAGTTATGTGGACAGGTGACAAAGTGTGAATCAAGGAGACCTTTGTTACCCAGGAACACAACATGAAAGAAAAAGTGAAAACTCTAAACACAGGGGGCTAGATGCCATCAACATGGCACCAATGTGACAGTTCTGAACTCTTTGTGTCAGTGGGATACCAACCAAAGGGTTGCCATAGAGTGTTACAGCTCTGAACCTTTGAAAGGTCCACCAGTAGGGTTTCGCTGAAATAGGAGCCCAGAGCTCTGGAACTGCGGTTGGAAACTGGCTACAGGGACAAGGCATGGGAGCAAGAACTACAGCTGTGGACCTCTCTAGGCAGAAGTGAGTCCAGGCACCAGGAATGCAGGTCTGGCAGCCAAGAGCAGGTCTGGCACAAAAGTACCTCTAGTGGGTCTCAGAAACAGTAATAGGTCCAACAACCCAAGCACATGCATTTATGGGGCCTTCTATCTTGCAACCTGAACACAAGTCCCAGAGGCATGTCACATCTTCCTGCAGAGTATCCATTTGTCTGAGGTGGAAAGACAATGAACAGGGGTTTATATGAACCCAGGAAGGCCCTGATTATTTGGCTATATGTAAATAAGAATAATGATGCAGGGACCAATCAGAAGAGCCTATGCTTGGGAAGTAGATAGCTACATTTTCAGTAGTTGCCATGGTGAAAGCAAGAATGGCTAAAAATGGGATTGTGAAGGAAGCAGCAACAGCTAGAAGGAAGCTGCAAGTCTGTCAAAGAGGCATGGCATGACTTGTTGAGTTCTAGAGATTTCCTGCTCTGCTGTGTTTGACTTGCTGTTGCTGGGGCCCCTTTCTCCTCTCACAATTATGTGTAACATTCCTATTAGCTCTGCCATAAAGTCTTAGTTGAAGGACTGAGTTGAATATATGTTTTGTTACTCTAAAACACATTGGGGCTATCAACATTTTTAAATTGTCTTTGAAAGCAATAGGGCCTAATTGTGTAATGTTATATTACTCATTTAATAATTTTCTTTTAAACTAATAATCTCTTTTGGTCTCAAACATAGTAAGGTATATTTTCCTGAAGAATTTGCCCAGTATTCTTGATTTCAAAATTTATCATATAGAATGGTAGAAACAATTTTTATTAAAGTGATGATGAGTTGTGCTTTCAAAAATCTCTTCATTCTACTAGATTGTATGCACCCTGGTTGAAGGGATAAAGCTGATTCTCATCCCAGTGTATTCCTTCTGGACGAGGATGACTTAAATTCCTGGATAACTTCTTTTGGCGTCTATCCTACACAATAAAGATTAGTTGATGTCTCTATATAAAAGCTTTGTCTTCTTGACTGTAATTGGAAAACTCTGAAAGGCTATCTATGAGAGCCCAACAGCTGATAGGCTGAGACTGTTTAACTTCTCTGTATGTTGAATATATTTTCCTTATCTGTTTTGGACACTATTCCTTGTATCACTGACATATAACCTGCATTGGTACCTAAAGTCTCAAAGACTATTTTCTTCTCAACCTAACTATAACAATTTTTACTAGAAGTTGTAGAAAGTGGCTGACACCATGGGATTTTGAGTTGGATCACTCACCAGCCAGCTGGCATAGAAAACCTCACTGTGGGTGCAAATACAACATTGATAGCTCTTGGCATAATCCTGAAAAGCAATTGATAAAAATTTCATGATTGGTAAAATGGGAAGGGAATTTCAGTAAAAAGGAATGCTTGGCCACTGCAAGATATTAGGCATGTTAGTAAATATACTATTCATAAGGATTAGTGTATCAGATGTCTACTGCCCATCTCTCAATGCACCAGGGAAGGACAATGAACAGCTGAGCATTCACTATTGCTCAACAATATTATAGGAACTGTGAGAGCCAGAGCTTCCTTAGCAACATAAATTGATAGAAATCTTCTGGAGCAAGAGGGCAGAAAATATGTGCATAAGACCTAAGGCTTAACATCAAGAGTAATAGAAGTCTAATTCTCCTCTTCACCTTCCCTACCCACAAACATGAATCAGTTCCATTGATACCCTCCTTCTGAATACCATTCTTCAAAGCACAACCACCAATAAAGATGGAGGGGGTTATGGTCCTAACAGAAGTGCCCTGTGGAAGGTAGAAAAAGCTTCACCCTAAAATCATGGGCTCTGTTGTCCTATGAAGTCCCCAAAACAATGGAGGTCTTTGTTATAACACTTGATTACCTGCCAGAGCAAAAGGATAAGAGCCTATTGCTGAAAGATACCACAGACTGTGGTCATAGGACTGCAAAATACAATGCTAGAACTGAGAGAGGAACCAGTTACCTCCTGACTATCCCTCATAGTTTTAGAAAGTGCTATGGGAGTTTGCTGGGGGTGGGGTAGTAGGAAATAGTTATCAACAGGTTAATAATAAGGGGACCTTGCAAGGTACAAAATCAACAACTTGGGCAAACAGTACCCACTTTTGCAATAATGGAACCACCTCTGAAGGTAACCAAATGTTCTGCAATTAGATATGAGGTCCACTCAGTGAGAGTTTCTGACTTTGTACTAGAAACCATGGCCAGAAAATTCATGGACTCCAGAAAGAAGCCCTTACTGCTCTGAATGAGGGTGGGCTTATTCACCAATATCTTTCAAATATCTATACATATCTCCTTTAATCCAAGCTGATTTCACTATTGGTTGGATAATATGTTTTATTTTTTAGATGGCAGACAAAACTCAGGAGATCCAAGATCCATCAATATAACAAACAAACAAACAAACAAACAAACAAAACCTGCCTACCATAAGACATTCCACCTCTATCACATCTCACAGGGCCCATCATTTTCTCTGCCATATATAGTGAAAGCAGCATGAATTAAAAGGGATATGCTTAAAGGGGACAAGAAAAGGTCTGAGTTGAAATAGTTTTTTTCTACACTGAATTTCAACCACATGGTAATATTTTAAGTAATTTGCTCATTCTTTGTGCTAAAATATGTACAAGTCTTGACAAGGTAAACCTAAGTGGGGTAAAAACAATGTTCTGGAAGAACCAGGTTAATACAGAATACAGTCAAAGGATATAAAAGACACCACTAAAGAAATTGTAATTGAAGAGGGAGGGAATTAAAATTGAACAATAAATCTAAGTTGGAAAAATAAAATAAAACATTATATTAAAAAGGAAAGGTCATAGCTCCTTCTCCCAGCATAACAAAAAATAAAAATTCTATAGAAGTGCTTTAATACAGTAAGATTAGTTCATTATACCTACAAGTTGCAAAATGAAAGAAATATTAATAAGACTAGGTAGCACACATTAATCAGATTATTTGTGCATTGAATAATATAGTATAAGGACAGAAAACACAATTGGAACTTAAATATGATAAAATGCATCTTCCAGTACTTTTCTAATATAGCTGAGTAGTATATCAACCACCTAATCTCTTTAACCAAGTATAAGCTGACTGTGCTGACATAGGTATCCCTCACACATAAACTTCAATATTCTTTCATCCTATCTCAGAAATAACGTGCTTCATAAAAATGTACATTCTAAGATAGGTAACAGAAGATACCATGATAAGAGACCATACAAGAACAAAAAGAAGTTTCTTTAGCTTGCTTGATTAATTAAATCCATAAATGTGTGTTTGAAATTCATTCTTCAAAGAGCAATCATCAGAGATTCATTGCTTTGATTTGGTTATTTAGAATGAAGCCTTGGCGAGGAAAACAAACAGATAATGCTATAAATTTACTTTTGTTCTTAATAAGCACTTAAAAATGTTACTGATGCTCACAGCTACAAATATAAGTGATAATTGATTGGACACCTAAAGTGGTATATAACTTAGCATTTGAAAATATATGTGTATTTGTTGGCATTACATTGGAATAAAAATATTTGGTAAAGTTTTACTAGGCTTATACAACAACATTTGTGCTTAGAAAAGTAAGATACATCAAAAAACTTTAAAGGTGAGATGATACCAATAATTAAAATATAATTAATTGTACACAATAAGAAATCAGTAATATGCAAATAAGTCACTATGAGGAATTCAGTTTTAAATATCAGATTTAAAAGGTGTGATATGTCACTTTACTTTTTTTAATATATGGAATAGTAGATCAGAAATGATAGGACTTTCTATATGCTAAAGCTTTCAAGAAAAATGTTACTATGGAAAAATTAGAAGGAAGTAAAATGTGACAACCTTTAGAGAATTCTTACCATTCCCTCATGGTCTACAGTGTAGAGTTTAATGAGCTATTTGCATAGTGTACAAGAGAGAGCAGAAGGTTTTTGTTAAGATTAGAGCCTCCAGGTTTAGATATGGATCCATAAAAGGGCACTGAAAAGGCCACACTGATTGCTTAGACTGGAATAAATTCATCTTCCACAGGTTATTGTATTAGCTCCCAATACTCCACTCCTAAATAGAACCACAAATTGTCACTGGTGAATTGAAACTAAAACTGTAGCTCAAAGCTACAGCTGGGTGAATTACTTAGAGGAATCCTAGTGGAGCATGACTAAGTGTGGTAATTTTAATAGATGGTCCCCAATTTTTCAGTGTTTTATTAGTTTGTAGTTTGGATCACCAGCCAGTTGGCTGGAGAGGAGGATCTTTGGATCCAGCTCTAAGGTATGGTAGTGGATTTGAGATTCCAGTCTAAAGATATACAAAGTGTCTGAATTCCTCCTGGAGCTCCTGAAGTGTGTGGTGTGGTGTGGCTTTTGGTTTATGGCCTCTCTCTCTCTCTCTGTGTCTCTCTCTCTCTCCACCCACCGTTGGTCTTTTAAGAGGGGGAGAACTTCTTCTGCCATTATGGAACTTACCCTTGATCTGTAAGCTTCAATAAATATCCCTTCCTCAATAACTCTGCCTGATTTGGAAGTTCATCTCAGTGAACCTGAAGCTGTCTGCACAGTAACTAATAGGCAAAAGCCAAGCATTTCAAAATTAGACTGAAATGAATTCCTAAAGGAAAACTTTCAAGGATATTTACATGACCTCACAAATATTTGAACACATGGCATGATCTACAACTCTTCAAATGTACAAATATAGAAAGATATAAAGTTAAATTATTTAAATATACTAGACCAGGCAGATGAGAGTGGAAGGAAAGATGCTTAAAAGAAACAAACAACAAAAAAGCCAATTGTATTGCCATGCCAAAAGAATTCATATGTTAAACACCTAACCCTCTATCTAAACCATATCCACGATCCCCAAAAGGAGGTCACTAAGTTTAAAATAGGAGCTACAGGTGTACTTATCCTTTCATTCCATATATTTTAGATAAGGATATACTTATCCTTTCAAGAGGCAGAAGAGTGACAAAAATGCTTCCAAATGACATAAGCCCTAACCAGAACCCAATCATGCTAGGTAATTGTTCTCAGATTTCAGGTGCCCCTTCTCAAACCAGTCAGCTTACTCAACACAGTGGAAGCAATTGTTATATGTGTGTGATCTACTAAATGTTATTTTGTGACATTCTACCAAGCTGACAAATACAGATGAGAAACCAGTCTGGGTTCAGCCAGGAAAAGGAGTCAAATAGATGAGTAAACCTTTAAGATGAATTAACTGTAATGAAGTATTTGGTTAGTGTGGAATTAGATAAATTAGATAAAACTATAAAGGTTAGAAATCACAGTTTGTGGAATAATAACAGCAGGAGGATTGGGGATATGCATCCATGAAAGAGTTCCTTTCCCAGACATTAAATCCGGGCTCAGTGAGAGAGATCATAAGCATAGCTTACTGGGTTGTGGAAGGGTAAGTCACTGTTTCATTATAATTGAAATTTAAGAAAAAAATTATACATACTGTATAGTACAAGGAAATAAAAGAGTAATTCTTGTACATAATAGCCCAAATGACATTCAATGAGGAAGATATTGACCACTGACCATTGCTCTCTCCATGAGTCAAGGGCTGGGTAGGAGGGGATAGATAATGTAGAAGACCACCAAGTGAAGGGACATTTTCCTTCTACAATGCCTCCCTGGTTATGTTCTACCAACCAAGCTTACCATTTTACCATGGGCAAAGAAAAAATTAGAGGCAACTATTATTTTTTCAAAGCAGAAAATAAAGATGCATTTCCAGAAGTGAGGCAATGTATTCATCACTGAAATTCCTGGTGTGTGTGTGTGTGTGTGTGTGTGTGTGTGTGTGTGTGTGTGTGTTTTATAGTTTTGTTTAAATAGTTTCTAATAATAAACTTCTTACCATGGCACATTGTTAGAAATGTATTTTATAAACAATTCAATTTAAATTAATTGAATATATCAAATAAGTTGACTTCAAAATATTTGAAGATAATTGAAATAAACCCAAAGGACTAGCTTCATGATCATTGTGAAATATTCTTATATATTTACCTTACTTTCTTCTGAAAAAAAAAATGTTAATAATAGTTTGCCAATAAAGAATTATGATAGTGGAATCAAAACAATGATAAAATCAGAACACTGCATTGCATTTTGTAAAATAAATTTTTTCTATTACTCACAGTTGCTATGAAGACAAAATATTAGCCACAAGAAACATACTATTTCAAGTCACAAAATTAAAAAATGAGGTAAATTGCAGATGTCATTCAAGCAATTGAAATCAATCTTAGAAAGCCTCTTAGCAATGAGTACCAGTTACAGAAGCACTATGCATTTATAAGCCAGTATATATCCCTCTGATGCACCTTTGGGTGAACAAAGCAATGATAATAAAATTGAGACTATTTTCAAATGTAAAATAAACAACCCTTATCAAGTTGTGTGGGGGACTGCTGTAGTACCATATTAACATGGAATTACAGATACCAAATTTCCTGGGCTTCTTCAATTGGAACAGAAGAAAAACAGGTAAACGTTTCTTCCTTCAACTTAATAGCAAGAATATTAGCACAAAATCTAGAATCCTTGCAAAACCTTTCTCAGGCAGATGAGAACAGCTACATGGTGATATCTGACTCACTGGCATGTCAGGTGCACTGGTACTGTGACAAGGTAGAGGTACAAGGTCACTGCTGATGCTGCAGCAGCTGGGGCTGAGGGACAGTAGGAGGTCACATTCTCCAAAACACTGACAATATCCGTTGGGCCTTCACTGGACTTTGGTTAGTTAAATGGTTTCCCCATCCGAACAAGAAATTTTCTCAGCCCAGGTTTTCCTTTTCTCAGTGGCTATTGCATTCTAATCATGCAGGGTGAGTTTCTTGTTGCTTGAAATTTTAAATCTTGGATGATATGTCTTCTACAAACCCTCATATAATCTAAATATCCTATAATGCACATTTTCTTTTGAGAAATACAGTAGTGTTGATATTTATGAGTATTGACATAATGATTTATTTAACATATGCTTGGCTTTTATGTACACTGTTAATGTTAATTTACTTTCTATCCTATAATACCAACTGACCTGCATTTATTTAGGTAACAACTTGCTCTTTGGTGTGAGTGAAAGATTACACCAGTTTTTTAAACTTAATACTTATTGAAATTCAGCTTATTATAATTGGAAGGAATATGAAAGTTTATTATAATTGGAAGGAATATGGAAGCAGATATCATTGCCAGTCACTGTTTCCCATTTCTCCTGTTCCATTACTTAGAACAGGGAAATAATAAATTACTTCTCAGACATCTCCCATGTGAAAATTCCCAATTCTCTCCTTGTATACTTAGCCATCAGGAATTGTTTTTCTCCTATTGCATCATTCTTGATGGTCATTGACCACCTCAACAAATGTTCTTATTACCTGACTCTAATCTACCCTTCTTGCTAACATATTTTACTTCACCACATATTTTAACTCTATAGATGTTATTGTATATGTAACTTTTAAAAGAAGATCAAAGTCTTCTTCCTGAGTCAACTAAAACACCTCTTGAGAAATGGGTCTGTGTTTCTTACCTGAAGAACAGTTATACTGCATCTCTGTTTAGTGCCATGTGGATCAGAAGCTCCACTCTGACTTTTTAAATTCTTCAAGTAACTAAGTTCAATTGAAGTTTTTCATTTAAGCTGGTTTTATTGCTCTGAGCTAACATGTTACCTGCTATACTAAAAATAGATGATTTTTTTAACTTTTTAATTTATCTTTTTTATTTTATTTTATTTTATTTTATTGGACAGAGACACAGAGAGAGAGACAGAGAGAGAGAGAGGGAGAGGAAGATAGAGATGGGCTCGCCAGCAGTGTCTCAGCTGCTGCGAACGAAATCCTGATGTGTGCACCCCCTTGCGATCAAGTGCAGCATTGTGCCCATTCGTCACTTTGCATCTGGTTAAACGTGGGACCTGGAGATTGGAACGGCCTGAGATTGGAACCAGTGTTCTTAGGCTTAGGAGGCAGGCGCCTTAATCCCTAAGCCATCTCTCCAGCCCTAAAAAATAGATGATTTTTAGTTCTCATGTCAGATTTCCTAAAATGAATTAAACACATAATGTAATTATGAAAATAATTTAACTCAATGTGCCAATAAATACCTAGAATAAAATTAAAGAAACATGGTTAAATGGGCAGAATATTTCCACAGAAATTTTTATTATCATCATAAGTATGATGAATAGGAACTTGGTATGAAAGTAATGTTCAATATAACAAATCACTATAGAAAAACAGTGTATACCCTCACTGAGACATTACTGTATACTCACACAATTTTGCATAGTATCAAGATAGCACCAGGAAATATTGAGAAGAATGTGGAGAAATAGGATCATTCTTTGCTTGTAAGAATATAGGATGTTGAGGATGTGAGGGCCATCTGGCTGTGACATCTATTACCCCATTGATAGACAGGGTTTATTTGGCTGATCTGGCTGGCTAGGCAGGTGTCCCTTTCCTCCCTCACAGCTACATGTGCGTTCAGTCAAAAAGGACGACCTTCTCTGAGTAGAGGAGGACTGCTCTTTAGTCAAGGGTATACGAGTAGGTGTGCTCCCCTGATAGAACCTCCACACAAGCTCTCAAGAACATATGATGTTGAAACTTCATTTGCAATTGTCTTAAATAGGTAAACCAATCTGTAACATGAGACCAGGTACTTCATGTTTTAGGATTCACCCTGAGAGTATTGAAAACATGTCCACACAGAAAAGTGTACACATCATTGTAACAAAACATTTTGAATTGAGAATTCAAATAAATCAAATATTAAGTGATGATTGAGCTTAAAAATAGTATATTCATATATTATTATCAAGCAATGAAAATAACTATATCTATCTCTCTAATATATATTTCTTCCATAAAGTTATGTTGAGTGAAGAATCCTGTTGTAAATAAAAATTAGATATTGTATAATTCCATTTATGTAAGTCATCAAAAAAAAAAAAAAGGACAAACTTGTGGGGACATAAGGTAGAGCAAGGGTTTCTGGAGGTTATGGGTTAGAGTTGGATTAGCCACAACAGGTCAAAAGAAAACATGTGAGGGGAAATGACAAACCCAGATGGTGATCATCACACAACTCTATGCATGATCCTCAAATATTTGAATTTATACCTTCAGTGAAAAAATTTTACACTGTAAAAATATACCTCAATAAAGTAAATAAAAATATACAGAATACAGTTGTTTATGTTCCCTTGTTTCATATAAAAAGATTATATTTATATTATATTATATTATATTTATATTATATTATATTATAAAAAGATTATATTTGTTATGTATCCAGTGTATTTCGACATCATAAAGTATTTCTAAGTCCCTTAAAACGTTGTTCATTCCAAATTCTTCCTAAGGCTATTTTTGGTAAACTTTATTTTGACTCCAAGAGTAGAGACTAGGTGGCTTATATGTGGTTCAATAAATACAGTATGTTTTATTAAGATTATTTTTATTATCATGTGTTGTGTATTAGTCAGAAGAAGCATTCCTGTAACCTAACACTCCCATCACTATGATATTATCATTGTTATGACCTGCACTCTTCTCAACATTAATATCAATGTCACCACCTTCCAAATATTCCTTTCTAACATTATTCCTCAAAGTATTGTCAAGCTTTTAATTGGAGAATTGATTCAACTATAGAGAAAATGCACTCATTCCCATGTATGATCAGTCGTTAATGTCTTCCATCTAATGATTGTTGTGTTTCTTGGCTGTTGGAACATCACACTTGCCCAGAAGTAGAGGCATCATGATAAGTTCAATATTGTTTATTTTCCCTTTTCCATTTTTATTCAGAGGTCTGGGATCAGATCTTGTCTTTGATCCAGATCCTATAGGCATTATTTAAGTGCAGCATTTTTAAGTGCTTAAACACATCTGGCTCATTCATTCCACTGTCAGAGTGATGACTGAGATAGTAGCAAGCATTGACAGAAAGAGACTTTTAGAGAGTTTGTTCACATTTTAAGTTCAGGAAGGATTCATTCAGAGTGGTTGTATTTTTTTTTTTTTCCAGAATGGACTTTAGCCAGTAAACTATCTTTTCAAATTTATATGGAGAAATGGCTCAGAGCAGCTGTGAGTACTAAAATAGAGACAGGAGATAACTTAATAGCACCTTCAGTCCTATTCCTACCACCACAAAGTTGCGACTTTGGAAAAGTATGTATGAGTGAACTTTCCTGAATCACTGATCCCGCTTACAGTGGTAAGTGATGTTTCCTTGGAGGTTTCCCGTCTACTCAATGCACTCAGCCAAGTTTATGAGATGTGACAGGCTTGCAGTACAAGGTGATGGCAGCTATTTATACATATAGTGGGGAGTGAAATTTGACCATAAACTTAAGGAAAGTTTTGCAAAGATTTTCTCCTATTACCTAAATTCCTGTGGTGTATTTTATAGGATGCATATACAATTTTATCCAACTTGACATTAAAAATTTATTTGCTCTAGTCCATTTAAAATATGAAATTGCTTATTTTGAAACAATGTACCCTGGGTCATATCACATTATGCATGACATGATACCCTCTAATATGAAATATAAGATATCAGCAATGTTTCAAAAATTAAATGTGAACTAATTAATTGTTATATTGTGGCTTAGTAGCCAATTTGTTGCAATAATTGACTTCAGTGGAATAAGTGCACATTTTCACTTATCTCCTCCGAAAAAGGAGCCAAGAATCCAGGCTTTTTCATAAGAAAAAAAATCAATTTGTCCATTTTCACTGACACTTTGAAAGATGCAACTGGTAATCTTGACTTTGGAACTCATGTTTTTGTAAGTTTTGATATTAATAGCTATATTACTATCAGTTCATGTTATGCTACTTTTAATGGAAAATATAATTTATTTTTAGTTCAGTGTTTTTATTTGATGGCCATAAGCTTCTTGAATGTGATAAAGGAATTCCTAATAATTCACAGAATGCCATGCCCTTCCATGTCAGTCTTTCACAGTGAATACATATTTGCAGATTTAGTTTAAAAAGTCATGTTTTCTTTGATTGGAGTATTGGGATCACAGACATAACCCCAACTGGGACTGATGCTTTGATGTGCAGCAAATTGATACCACCACTCTAATAAAGATAATTCCAAGCCTACCTGCTTTCCCTCACACAGATGGTTTATTCACTAACGGCTGACTTAAAATTAAATACCAAATCTACTTTACATTTCATATGAGGCAAGGGAATATTACTAGAGCTTAGAGATTTAGAAAGTGTTTAATGGCTGAGAGAGTTAGGAAGAAATACTTTAAAATAATGAATTCTTTATTGGCCATCTTTCTTACCGCAACAAAATGCAACATAGAAAATATTGCTTCAATATATTCTACCATCACTAGTACAGAACAAATCACAGCCATTTGGACTGTTATTGTCTTCTCTTCAATGTAAATTTGTCTTCAGTTGGCTTAATCATGAGCTTCAGTTGTTTTCTTTGTATTCAGCCTGCACATTAATCACTGCTACCTTTCTACTCCTACTTACTGTTCTCACTGCATTAATGTGGTCATTTGCAAAAAACAAAATGGAATTTATGATTGTACACAAAGGTCTTATCAGGCTGGAGAGATTGCTCAATAGTTAAGGGCACTTGTTTTCAAAGCCTGATGGCCAGATTTGTTTCCCTAATATATACACAAAACCATCTGGATTTCATTCACAGTGGCAGGAGGCCCAGAACACCCATTCAATTCTCTCTATCTGTCTCTCTCTCAATCTCTCTCTCTCCTTGTCTTTCTCTCTTATAAAACTTTTTTTTTAAAAAAGTCTTTCATCATCCTAAATACTACACCTATTTTTACCTAAATATCCACATGCCAAAATCATGTTTCCCCCAATATTTAAACTTAATATCAAAATGGGAATGATAACAGTAAAATCCTTCTCTTATGCTGTAGTATATGGGATTTGTGCTCATATTAAAATCTTACAATCATATTCATAATACTGAGTTTATATTTTTCTAAATTACTTTTCTGACCATCATTGGCACAAAAGTAATTACACATATTTAATACAATAGCTACCTCAATTTTATACTCTCTGAATTTTGTAACACATATTCATTCAGTGTTAAGAAATCAAATATTCCAAATCCCTGTTGTTCATTTCCTTGTTTTCCTTCATCAAGACCCTTCATACTCTTCTCCATAAAATGATTCTTATTACTCCAGAGATTATTTTAGAAGTGTAAAAGAAAATTACATTGGCTCAAAAAATTAGACAAAATGACAAAAAATCATTTACGTAAAATGTTCAAATCTCATATGTGATAAAATAGAATGGTATATAATACAGTTTGGAATATACAAACAAATATCTACAATCACTAATTATTTATTAGCTACTTATTCCTTTTTATATACCATGAAATCCAGCATAAAATATTGGAAGCGAGGTTACTGCTCTGTTACCCTTGATCTGAACTTAGAAAATGTAATTTATTTCAAGTCACCATGTGTGGCAGACAGCTTCTGGTTCACTGAGATGAACTTCCAGACCAGGCACAGTTATGGAGGAAGGGATATTATTTATTGAAGCTTACAGATCCAGGGAAAGTTCCATAATGGCAGGAGAAGCAGCCTGCTCTCACAGGACCAGGCAAGAGAGAGAAAAGCCAACCAGGTACACAGCACACAGAACAAAGCTATAGCCAAAAGCCACAGCACACTTCAGGAACTCCTACAAGGCACATTTTACATATCTTTACAATGGAATCCTAAACCACCACCACACCTTAAGATCCACCCAGTGACATTGCCTCCAGCAAGGGGATTGCAGATGCAAACTATAAACTAATAAAACACTGAATATACTGGTGGCCATATATTCAAACTACCACACCACGTTCCAAGATATCTTGTTTCCTGTTAAATTTTATAAAAATACATTTTAAAAGAGATAATATTAACAAAATTTTTACCTTTTGAAAAAATGTTAACCATTCCCTACCTTAATATTATGAATTTGTTTCCTAGATGATAGACACTTTACAAACTTCATCTAATACATATATATATATATATATATATATATATATATATATATATATATATACAAGATTTTGAAACAATATTGGATTTCAATTAAAGGCAAATGTGTTTCTGGAATAATGTACTCCAGTGAATTGAAGGATCATGATTATTGCCTAGACATATCAAAATATCATTTGTATCTCTCAACCATTCTTGTTGACTTTCAAAGCCCCTTGTTTGTATGAAGAGTATACTCCTTGTTACTCCTGTCTACAACATTCACACAATTCCCTTCAAGTCTTTTTCATCATTCTACATACTTGACCATGATTTGAAAAAAAAAAAAAATCTGTTTCATCAACAATATAACTTGAATGATAGATGAGGGTGGAAGACATCAAACATGAAGAGGAATATAATGGTTTAAATAGTTTAAATGTTCTCACCCCCCTCACACCTCCCTCCCAGGAACTGGTGGCACTATGCTGTAGGGTTGTGGAACCTTTCAGAGGTGGAGAATTTGTGGAAGAAGTGTGTCACTGGAGGCAGGCCTGAAGGTTTTATAGTCCAGTCCCATTTGGTATTCTCTTTCATTCTCTCTTCCCTGTGAATATGACAGCGAAACTCTGGTTTCTAACTATTGCTACATTTTTCACACAGTGAAGAGCTTCTAAAACTGTAAGGCAAATTAAATTCTCTCCTTCCCTCAACTGCTTCCTGTTGGGTATTCTATCAACAGAATGAGAAAGTAACTAATACAAGTGTCTAGTTGGAAAGAAGAATGGGTTTACTAGAAAGGGGTGTGGTATGAGGGACAACAGAAAGTAATGTGAATAGATTATGATCATAATATATTATGTACCTGCATGAAAATTTTCAATAAGAAAGTAAGAACAATGTTAAAAATCTCAGAATATGCTAAGACCATTTATAATATCTTCATCCAAGAATTATTTATATTTATGACCATAGCTCAATGAATGGTTTCTTTTCACATAATATTATCTCATAGTAAAGTCAATGAGTATGGCAGTTCCAATGTAAAATATTATTATAATATTATTATATATCTGAAACTATTTTAAGAAAATAAATTTATTATTTAATGTGAAATTAGCATATTCAAAGGATTAAATTATATATATATATACATACATACATACATACATACATACATACATACATGTCACATCTTATGGTCAATGAAACTGTTCTAATTATGAGTGTATTTCTGGGATTAGGCTCAGCTCATAATGTGCCATGCTTATGTATCCTGTTGGCTTGAGTTTGATTTCCCCAGTACACATGTAAAAGCAGAAACACAACATGGGAGATAAATCTAGAGTTTGTGCACACTGGCAATAGACCCTGGAGTTCTCATGTTTCCTCTCATCATCTCTCTCTCTTTCTGCTCCTCCCTCCATCTTTCAAATAAATTTAAATAAGTAAATAAATATTTAATAATAATTATAAGTAAATATTTTAAATATCCAGGATAAATATATTTATACTTTATTATTATATTATTATTATTATTTTATTTTATAAATAGGTTAAATGAGTATCTCCCAGAAAATTGCAAAAAATTATGCCAACTAATTCAATGATTTTCATTATAAACACAAAGTAAATATCAGAAATTTTAATTCTTTTTATTTTTAAAAAAATTTAAATTGCTCATTTGTTAAGGTAAATGCCTGATTTTCTTATTTGATAATTATTAGACTACAATTTTATTATTATAGTTAAGAGGCCCTGGAATATTACTTTATAAAAAAAAATTTTATTTTAATCCTAGTGTTGGGAGGCAGAGGTTTTTTATGAATAATGCTTATTCAGTGAACAGCAACATTCCCTGAAACAATGGCATTTTCTAATAATCAAATGAGATATCTCTCTTCTAATTCTTGAAGTCAAAATTGCAAAAAAAATCCCAACTAATTCATTCTTTTTCATTAAAAATAAAAACACTGATGAAATTTAAATTATTTTATTTTTTTCTAACTTGTCACCTCATGTCATATAGAAATGAATTGTAACTCCATTGAAAGTACTTTATAAAAAAGAAATAGAGTTCAAAAGAATATAAATGTAAGAATAAGTTTGATAGCAAATTACAAAAACAAATGTGAACAATAGTTCTTGCTCAGAAAATTAATGTGCTAAGACAAAGAAAAACATATGATTTTACCATGGCCTTGAAAACTAAGAAAAATACAGTTAGGGACATTCACTGTTTTGTAATTCAAATCTTTTTATATATTTTTCATCTGTTCTTTTATCATGCAAGTCATAAAGAACAAGACATTCATCTTTTTAGGGATCATTCAGCTGCTCCATAGAAATTTATGCTGCACAAAGAAAAGGTAAATGAGAATAACAAACTTATTCATCAGAAAGAAAGATTATTGCCAGCAGGTTGTGTTATCATTATCAATTTCTTGGAAAGTATCAATGAAAAGATGTGAAGAAATGTCTTACATAGGCATTCTGTTACTAATCTTGAAGTGGTAGAATGAATATGCCTCAGCTCTTTTAATAGCTGGAAGAATTTGGAAAAGAAATGTGTACAGGCAATTCAATGTGTTAAACTTCTGCTTCTTATTCCAATATGACAGTATTTTGACCTTCCAAAAGTGTGTTTCATACTCCAAGACTAAAACAGGTTCACAAAATGCAGTGGCTGGAGGTCCCAGCATGTCTATTATCTATATGTCTCTTTCTCTCTTAAATAAGTGAATAAATAAAAAGATTAAAACAAAAGAGAATATTTTGCATTAGAACTGTTTCTTATTTTCTTGGGTTGAATTATCTTGATGTAGTTTATATAACAAGAAATGAAAGACCCTATCAATTTGAAAAAAATGTTTGAACAATGGTTCACTTGGTGTTGTTCTAGCCATTATTTTTTCAACTTTACCAGTTTACAAGTACTTTGAAACTTAATAATTAGTGAATAACTAATCATCTGATGTAAAGACCAGTAGTCATGTCCATTTGAAAATAAACCAGACCTTTCAGACTGCATATTCACTGATGGTATTACAAGAAATCCTAAATAGAAAATCCAGACTTATAAAGTGGCTATGTTCATGTGCATGGGAGTATCAAAGAATAGTAAATGTAAGAATAAGTTTGATGGTCTTACCAGAAACAATAAAATAATCAACAATTTAACAGAGATCCGGGGAAAAATATGAGACATCAGTTTTCATTGACTGAAATACTTTTAAATATAAAAGCAAAAGAACTGAGGGACCTGGGCATGGAAACCAAGTGGCTCCCTCAAATGGTTTAATAATGTGTAGTTCAGGGGTTTCACCTGTGCCTGATAGGGAGAATATGGTGTAGTGACTTATGAGGCTTAAGGACTTAACAGTGATATGAAGACTTCATGGAGTTTGTTGGATCAATGAGGCTAAACAGAAATTATATTGTGTAAATGAGAAAAACATAGTTCACTGATCTGCACAGTCAGGTGTAGATTTGACAAACTTGGAAATTATCTGGTGAATTTTAGTAGTTTGGAATAGCACATAAGATCAATTTAAAAAAAACGTAGAAAAAAATAAAAGGCAAAAGGGGGATACCCTGACCTACTGAAATTAAATGTTGCACGAAATATATGGAGGTTGATTTTCTAAGGGAAAAAGTGAAGGAATGATAGATGATGTGTTTGTGAGTTTTTGGAAGCAATAAAGCTAGAATGGAAATTTACCAGGGGAGTGAAGGCTTAAATGACACAGCAGTGCAGGGGAAAAAGACAAAGCTCATCGTAAGAGTGTGTGATTATCTCCCCAGAGGATGCTGTGTGCATTTCCCCTGCAAGAAAATATACTATGATATAGACTGTTTACCCATCTCAAGATACATGTAATTCCCTGCAATTGTTCAATTGTGGACCCAGTGTGCAAGGCAAGATGAGTGTACTGTTTCAATAACCAACTACTTTACAGTTGTATTCAAGCCCAATTCCCAGGAAGAGAACTCATGTTCAATACTATAAGCCAGTACAGAAAATTTTGGTTGAGAAGGTCACTGGCACTAGTCAGCAGGCTACTGTATTATTTTTATTAAGTGGGGATGATGTATCTATACCTATCAAATTTCCTTCCAGATTCAATCAGAAAATACTCTTTAAGTTATGAATATTTGCTTGAAATGATGACTCCCCACAGTCATTCACTGATCTAATCAACAAATTTGTAGAACTTGTGCATGTGTAATGTAAAAATGTTGTAAAAAAGTACTGAAACTAAAACAGAAAAAAAAAATCACTTAATGGTACAGCAGAGAAGCCATTAAACATAAAATCACAAAGCATTCACCATGAATGGCATGTGGAAGCACATACTTATCTTTATGCAGGATGCAGTCTAGAAATTGGTTCCACTGTTTATCACCTCAATGTTCCCCTTTCTATCTCACTTATATTCCCAGGGCATTTCAAATAAGATTTGATGATCAGTGGCACACAGCCTTGGTGGGTAACCAATAGCTTTCTGATCAGCTAAGAGATCTGCTCAGTGTAAAGGAACCTATATCTGGAAATGGGAGCATGGTAAGAATCCTATGGAGACAAATATTTAAGCTCTCCAGTGTCAAGCTCCCACTAGTCTGTAGTTAAAAGAGGAGATACACTCATAAAACTCTCTCTATACTGATTTCACTCTCTGTTGGAGACACTGTGTTTCCTTTTCAGAAGGGAGCAAGACCTGAGGAGATCAACCACCCCTCGCATTTCAGGTAAGGCCCAGGTGAAACCTCAGAGGCTTCCATGGTGAGACTCATTCTCACCACCAGGGTGAAGGAGAATCTTGGAATCTATCTTTGTCTTTCACCCTTCTCTAACAATATTAAACCCTTTATACTTTGGAAGTTACCTATTAGTTAGGACTTTCATAATTTATACAGAGTATACCGGATAATTGTCATATGTAAATGCTGTCAGGTTTCAAACAGAAACCTATATATATTTTTTAATTTTCTTATTGATCACCAAAGATGATCCTTCCACCATATTTTCCATGATTATACATTTATCTCTAATATACAAATTTATTTCTAGTCCAGGTGTGGTGGCACACACCTTTAATCCCAGCACTTGAGTGAGTTTGAAGCCACCCTGTGACTACATAGTGAATTCCAGATAAGCCTGGACTATATTTATGTAAACTTGTATTTTGTCTTATTTAGTAAGCTTATTCAAAAATTTTCTACATTTATTTAATATTAATAATAGCATAATATATGTTGTTATTCAAAAACACACACAAGCACACACTATGTATACATACACACACATATATGCATATATATTCTTCAGAAAATAGACTCATATCAAATGTAATTGTGTTTAAATATTAGGTTCTTTAGTTACTTTATATAAATATTTTACATACTCTAATGTCATTAAGGTCTTAATAGAGCAAGAGTATTTCCATAGTTGAATTATAATAATTACATTTTAACCTTATATTTTGGACATTTATATTTGTTAAATTAAATCATCCCATCTAAAATTGAATATGATTTAAAACTACATACTAGAGTTAAGGAGACCATGCAAGCCAATTTAAAGTAAGTAATTTGTTTATATTAAGGTGATTTGTGGGGATCTTTTTTCTTCTCTGGTTGAAAAATGTACTGCTTTCTGCCATAAAAGGTGATAATACATCCTATTTCCCTAATGAGGTGTCTAATATTTTGCAATTTCTAGCCAAATAACGTAGTGATATAATTGTGTCACAGTAAAAATAATGAAGCTGCATTAAATCTCTCTCCTGGTTGGATTCCTTTATACCTTTTCTTTACTTTTAATTCCCAACAGCTAACCTTATTTTAAGGAGTTTTGCTCTTTAATGATTTCAGCTCATGAAACTTAACTGTTGGGGCTTAGACTTTTGCTGGAAGTTTTGGAGCTTTACTGCAGCTTGGGGAATAGTCAGATATAGAAAATAATGAGACAAATTAATTTCTTTTTCCCAGAGGTACCACATTCCCCATAGCTATCACCGAGAAGACACCCTCTTTTCTGAGAGACTGATATAAAAATAATTTATGTCAGGCTAAGAATCACAGCAAACCTATCTGCCCAGAAAAGCACATAAATGCCTTTAAGACAAGAGTGGTAGCTCATGGAGACAGAGCTTCTTGGTAATTAGGGGTGTTTATTCTCCTTGTCAGGCTTAAAAATCAATTCCAGAGATATATCATGAAATGGATTTCAACATTTAATGTATAATGATACTACCCAGATTTCTCCATAATTTAGCTTCAGATAATTCAAAAGTAGCAGGTTACTAGGCTACAGGAATTTTTTAAAGCTAAAATGTGCAGAAATAATTAGAAAATACTGAAAATGAACATATTACTAAGCTGAAAGAAATAATAAAATCCTAAATCTTAAAGTGTCCAAGTGAGGTCTATTAATTCATCATCTTACTCCTAATAACTGATGCCAATTAATCAAAATTGTTATATTTTAATAATCATTTCACAAAATATTTTATTCATATTTTGGTATAATGTAAATAAATAGATTTGAAAATATTTCATCTTAACAGGGAAAATATCAAAATATCACCAACAGGGATTCAGATATGATATTAAGTTGAATGAAGATAAATTAATATAAAAAGCTTTTTGTGAAATGACTAATTTTATGTTTTTCTCTTTGACGTATCTGCCAATGTAAGGGTCCGAAAATCACTAAAGAAAGACCCCAGAGTCAAATAGTATATAAAAGCAAAGAGTGTTTATTCTGCAGAATCAGCCAGCATGCAGGGGTCAACCATTTGTACAAAATGGTGACCCTGAGAGGAGCATACAGGCTCTTTTTAAGCACAGTTAAAGGAATTTTGGCAAGCTTTTAGTCCTTTACCATGATTGGCTAGTTTGAATAGTAACTGTACTTGTGTTTTGACACCTAGATCTAGGGGATTTCTAAGCAGGTGAGATAATCAAACGTGATTGTCTAAGCAAGAGGCAGTTACATTTGTATACCTTTGGTTGGGACAAAAGAGACAAGTCTGGTGACTTTGCAGGAACTGACTCAGCCTTTTTCTGGTCAGGGAAGCCATTGATTAATGGCCCTTTGTTTTAGGTTTCCCAGGAATCTTGTCTGTCCCTCCAGGGAATTGAAACTTAGGCTTAGCTAGGGTAGTGCCTTATTGAAGCCTGTCATGGTGTCAGTTTGGTCCCTTCACCAAATAAGACAGAGGGCATTAAAAAAAAAAATCAATGTGAAAATACATTTAGCACAATATATGACAATACATTATGAATTGTGTGATAAATCTAAAACATTGAGCTAGAGGGTGTCTGGTCAGTCAATTATTATACACATATTTTTCTCTAGGTCACAGGATAAAATGTTAGGTGTCTATAGACTAGCTCTCTCCTGAGTTGTTATTACATTGTTTTTCAATTTTTTACTATTTCATATTGATACTCTTTTTCATTCTGAATACAACAGACTGAAAGGTTCTACATTATTGACAAATTAGTTCATTTACAAGATATTATGACATTTTATTATTTATTTCCGAGTTAAATATCACATTAACAGCATTATTTTAAATATTATGAATTAGGGCTGGAGAGATGGCTTAGCGGTTAAGGTGCCTGCCTCCTAAGCCTAAGAACACTGGTTCCAATCTCCAGTAGTTCCAATCTCCAAGGCACAATTCCACACTTGACCATAAGGGGGCACACATGTCTGGATTTTGTTCACAGCAGCTGAGAGGCTGCAGGCGCGCCCATCTCTATCTGTCTTCCTCTCCCCCTCTCTCTGTTTCTCTCCAAAAATAAATAAAATAATTAAAAATTAAAAAATATATATTATGAATTAGTTATGCATAACAACAAAATCTATGTCAATATCTAATTTTTAAAATTCAGTTAGAAAGAAAAAAAATGAAAGCAGTGATCATTTAGAAAAGTTTATGATATTTGAGATGTGATTTGGGAGTAAATTCTGAAATTCAAAGTCTGCTAATGACCAATACCTTTGTTCAGGGTACTTTTTCCAATATTTTAGAAACCTTGTTGTAATTTTACTGAATAATTGTTTAAATTTCTTTCAATTCTCAGCTCTACTGAAATTACTACTCAATTGATTATTTTATGTATAAAATTGAATATTGTTAAAATATTTTAAGATTCACTTCTATGGTAGTTTGAATAGATGTCCCCCAATATATTCAGTGTTTTATTAGTTTGTTCTTTGCAGCTGCAGCCACCTGGCTAGAGGCAATGCGACTGAGTGGATCTCAGGGTCCAGTCCTAAGGTGTGGTGGTGGTTTGAGATTCCATTCTGAAGATATGGAGAATGTGCCTGGCTGGAGTTCCTGAGGTGTGCTGTGCTGTGTGGCTCTTTGCTTGTGGCTTTTCCTCTCTGTGTTTGGTCCTATAAAAGCAGGCCAGCTTCTTCTGCCATTACGGAACATAAATCCCTTCTTCCATAACTGTGCCTGGTGTGGAAGTTCATCTCAGCAAACCTGAACCTGTCTACTACAGAAATTGGTGTCAGAAGTTGGATTGTAGGAGGATCCTTTCTTATGGGGACCAAGCCACCCCTTCAATCAAGGGGCTCAGTATCTATAAACTGGCTCAGGCCTGGAAACTTGTTAAGAGCCCTTGATTCTCTGTTGCTATAATTCAAAGTGGCCTTTCGGTCATTTGCTCTGGAACTTTCCTGCTTATACAGATCAAGCAGGAACTTTGTAGGCTTTTTCTTTTTTTTTTTTTTTTTTTTTTTTTTTTTTTTTTTTTTTTTTTTTTTTTTAGTGAGCATTGTATTGCCTACTCTGTCCATTACTGAGAACAGGCTCACCTTGCCTTTGCTGATTCAGTGCTGACACTTGGCCCTTGTTGCCCTGAGATCCAGTTAGGCCCATTGCATCTAATCACCTAATGCAGCAACTGCAGCTCCCACTGTGATGTCTTCTTTACATATTATGGCAACTAATGGCAATGTGAAGTACGCTGGGGCTCCCTTCACAAATCTGTTTCTTACAGTCTTAGTGAAGGGAATATCTTCTGGATGCTACCATTGTGGGGTTAAAGATGAGCTTACATGGCAAATCCATGCCAGCATTCCAAGTTCTCTGAGGCTTTTAATCCCTTCATCAACGTTTAAGCCAAGAGATATCAGACAGCTCGAGCTCATTCACAGTAGGCCATCTTTGGATCCATACTTCAGCAAACCAATCAAACTCATGGCACCTCTTCCAAGGTGCAGTGTTAAATCTAAAATCTCTGCTCAGTGGGCCTATTTCAATAAATTCAGACTGATCTAATCTTATATCCCTTCTGCCATCTTCCACACCCTTAAAATCCATTCCCACACATATTCCCCAAGCTTCTGCCTGTACAACTAGAAATCTCCTGAAGTTCTTTAGAGGTGTACCTCACTTCCTCTTGAATCACATTGTCTAACTCAACTTTAAGAGCATGACTAGCCTTACTCCTCATTAGAGGCATACAGGCAAAGATGGGTGGGCACTGAGAAGCATCAGAACCTCCTGCAGGGAGAGTCATTGCTGGATCCTCAGACAAAGAAGGAGTGATTCCTCAGGCTAAGGTGGAGAGGGCAATACTTTACAGTGTGGGAGTGGGGATGAAACTGCCCCTAAAGGAGGGGAAGCCACATTCTCATGCAAAACAACTTTTTCAGAATCTGAGAGTTCAATATCCCCAGATTCTTCAGGGCCTTCTCATACACCAAAAGTCATAGGATCCCATTCTTTTCCAATCAGTGCCCTCACTTTAACTTCTGATACCTGTGAGGCTGGGAATTGAGCTTAAGCTGAAAGTTAGCAAAACTTACAATGAGAGCTTGGGTTTGGTTTTCTGCAATTTGAGCCTTGTTCTGGCTAGAGAGGAGACTCTCCTCCAGGGCACCCTTAGAAATCTTCAGATCATGTATGTGAGTCTTAAGCTTGGAAATTTCCTTTCTGAGCTTCTGCTTTTCTCCCAATAGTTTATCCAGAGATGCCAGAAGAAACCACCCAGCATCATCATTTGTCTTCCTCTTCCACAAATATTCAAAAGTTCTAAATACAGAGTCACTTGATAACCTTGTTACTGTCTTCATTTGGAAATTAAATATGATGTAAGGAGATATGGTTTGGTGTCAAGTTGACAAGGGGTGGACTTGTGATGGTTAAGTTTCTGTCAACTTGATCTGTTTAGGAATCCACGAACATTCCTCATAAGTGTGTCTGTGAGGTTGCTTCTAGGAAGGATTAACTAAAGGAAGAATCCTTCCCCCAGGGTGAGCCCTTCCCCCAGAGTGGAGGAGGGGGCTGGTTTATGTAAAGAAGCTCTGGGAAGGAAAGTATCCTCTCCTCCCACCTGGATGTGCCCTGTTCGATCAGTCCTGGTTTTCTCTGTGGCTTCAATAAAATATTTTATAAGCTTGAGCTCAAACCTCCTCCTATGTCCATTACTGTGCTATTCTCGGACCCTAACGGCATTTACCCACATAAAGCCAGATGCACAAACTGGGGCATGCATCTGGAGTTCATTTACAGCATGGCTGGAGGCCAGGATTTGCCCATTCTCTCTTCCTCTCTCTCTTCTCCTCTTTCTCTGCTTGTAAATACATAAATAAAAATATATTTTTTAAATATGAGGCAAGGGTAGTTGATATGTTTCATGCACATTTGCATGTTTTATCAAGAAAGCTTAATAAACGAAATTCATATTTGAAAAATAAACATCTGTAAAGAGTTCCCCATGTTACCAAAATGACTATAGAATAACTATGACAAGGCATGAAACACTTTAAAGGGCAATTAGTGCACTGTACATGCAAAATCAAAATATTCCAACGAGGACTTGTGAAAGTTTAAGTCAAGTTGAAAAGATGGTTATGAACTCCACCATATATATATGTTTAAGTCTTAGTAGGGTCCCTCATGTGTGCTGCCTCCAGGCAGGTCTAGGTGAGACCTTGAGAGGCCTGGCTTACTCAATGAATAGGGTGGGCCCTGTTCTTCCAGTGCTGTTCACTTCTACAGGTTTGGAGTGAGGTCAGCTCCATCACTCTTTGGGATTGCTTTTAAAACAATGGATATGGGTAACATAGTCTCTATCAAGTAGGAAAACTGTTGCTGACTAATGCAGAGCTTTGTCTGGGGAGTAAGATTTTCCCCTCTGAGAGCTCTGGTTTCTTTGTACCTCTGTGCTCCTCTCTGGGTTAACTGGCTGGAGATTGCTTGCCCTTGCAAGGATGGCCCTTTGCCTTGAGATATTACTCCCTTGTTGCCGGTCACTAACTGCTATAAGAACATTAGTGTTAAAAGCATAGGAATTTTAACACCATATAATTCTCATTTCAATCTCAGGATGAAGTGCTGGAAATGAGGATCCTTGCAACAAAATGAAGACTGTATAATTAGAAAAGAATATGTGATGGAGAACCCAATATAACAAGAGTTAGCACCGTTGAAACCACTAATAATAGGAAGCAACTTGTCACTTATAGGCTGTTTCCAAACCATACCATTCACACTTCTGCAGATGTTAAGTGCTATTTTTCATCTATTATGATATTACTGAAATGATATTCGACACATCTTTTACATTCTTCTTCTTAGGTTCTGGCTTACAAACAAAAATACTAATTTAATACATTAAGAAGATATATCTATACCAACATTGAAACACATGAGTGTTTTGCATGTGTGTGTGCTTGTGAAATCATAAGTAGTTATACATGTGTGAGCATTTACATGTATGAGCAAGCACGAGCAGGTCAGAGGTTGATGCCTTGGTGTCTTCCCTGATTGCTGTGCACCATTTGGACTGAGGAGGGTCTGTCATTTCAATGCAGGATTGCCCACTTGGTGAAATCTAGCCATGCAGAATTTCCCATGTACTCCTTGTCTCTGCCTCTAGAGTGCTCAGATGATAGTGTATGTAGCATTTAAAAGGCACTGGGGATCTGAACTCAATTCTTCATGCTTGTACAAATGTGATATCCACTTGGCCATATCCACACATCCTACTGAGCTTAATTAACAAAAATATCCAGATTAAGACAGGTATTATATAAACTGTCAAAACATTGTTTCAGACTTGAAGATAAAGTAATAGATTAGAAATTTTTATTTTTAGAAAATTTCAATGTAACTGAAACAACTGAAATAAGATAGTGACTGTATCAATATATATTTTGTCCGTGTTAGAAGACAGAGATGATTTGAAATGCTGGGAGAGAAAAAGTGAATGGGCCCTTTGGCACATTTTGGAACTTGTCAAGTGCTGAAATTTTTGAAAATGAAATCAATGAACATCCAGAAGACAAGAATATTTCTAAACCTACAAAGTTGTCCTCCTCTTTCACATCAAAGATTTTTCAAATGTCCATTTAAAAATGTTTCTCCATATTACACATTTTATTCCAAAAATTTTGCTACTTGATTTAGTTTATTATATATTTTACTATAAGTATGACAATGCCTAATTTTGAAACCAATAATATTGTGCCTTTCTATAAACTGCAAACTTTCTTAAAGAAAGTATGACAGTGTGTGCAAGTGTACACTATCAAAAATAAAAGTGTAACATACTAAGAAATCAGGAAGGATACATGCAAATTCTAGTGTACTGTGGTTCATGTAGCAATCAATCACATCCTTCTCATGAGGTTGAATGAACCTCTATACATGCATATGAAGAGCACTATAATTACATGTTAAATGTAGAGGCCAGTAAAGAGTTTGGGACTGGGTTTAAGGTTTAGAATAGAGATGATGCACTAATATATATTTAGTGAACTGATTTTATGCTGTTTATACTGAGAGAAATATAAAGTTTTGAGGTATTATATTTTAACATTTACATTTTTCCTGGATTTCAACTAGTCATCTGATTTTTGTTTTTCTTTTGATTCTAAAGCTTAAACACTGAACTCTGCACTGCTATGCAAGCCATAGTGTAGTGAATGGCAAAGCCCAGCCATTTCTTTTTAAATGTTTTTGAAACAAGGTTTCACTATATTTCCCAAGCTGGCCTTGAATTCACTCTGCTACCCAGATTGGCTTTGGACCCTCTGGGCTGTGCCTTCAAATTAGCTGCCAATAGTCAGTAGGCCCTCATATGATTAAGTTTTACTGGCACAGCTGCCACAAACTCTGTGCAGTTAGAAAGGCCATTGCTGAGTATAGAATGGGGTTCTGGTCAAGATGGTGTCTCCCTAACCTTGCCTCACTACACAGGGAAGTAAAAGCAAGACCCTTAAGGTTCAAGGGATTTTTTAAGGGGTTTGCTGGCTCTAGCAAACACACAGAGGGAGGTAGTGGATGAGCAAAATAGGGAATCCACTGATTCCCATGCTCTTGGCCAGGCACCATAGCTAGTCAGGTGCCACCCTTGCTAGCCAAAGCCCCGTGTACCATCACAGGTCAGGTCCCGCCAGGCCTGCTTGAACCCCATCACTGGGAAAGTGCAGCCCTTGCTGACCAGAGCCTCACACGCCATTGTAGGTCAGGTCCCGCCTGGCCTGCCTGAGCCCCATCACTGGTCAGGTGTGGCCCTTGCCAGCCAGAGCCCCACAAGCCATGGCAAGTCAGGTCCCTCTGGGACTGGCTGAGCCCCATCGGCGGTCAGGTGCTGCCCTTGCTGGCCAGAGCCCTGTGTGCCAATGCAGGTCAGGTCCCTCCCTAGCTGGCCAGAGCCCCATCACTGGCCAGATGCATTATTAGCCTTCCTAAATCTCATCACCAGTCAGGTGCCACCACTCCCCCTCCCAAGGCAGATTAGGGACCCAGGGAAGTATGCCTGTGTTCCTGCCCTACCCTTCCTGAGCCCAACTAGGGAAGTTGCAGTCCCCTCCCCTCCCACCTCCAAAGGGAAACCCAGGCCAGCAGGTGAGTGTTCTCTACCCCAGCCTTTCTGAATTCCAGGGGCCATCACACTGACACCATTGCCCCCAACCCACCCCAGGGCAGCAGGATAGCATCTCACACAATAGACTTTCTGAACCATTATGATGGGCAGACCACAGAAAAAAGGAATAGCATGAAAAACCAGATACAAGTAAATCCAGCTAGATTGTCCAGTCCCACAATGGATGTCTCTAATCAAATCATAGAAGAGACAATAGGGTCAGAACCCCAAAATGAAGAGACAAGCTATGCAACCCTGGTCAAGCAAATAGCACAACTTTCAGAAACTCAAAAAAGAGCCAATAATTGTATGAACATTATCCTTGCTAGATTAGACCTAATAGAAAAGAAACAGGAAGGGTTTCAAAGACAATTAAATGAACTGAAGGAGAGGAAAAAAATAAAAAAATAAAAAAAAAAAAAAAGGTCCTCAATAACCAGCTGGCTAAGTTCAATGAAGACATTAAAAAAAAAATGCAAAGATGAACTCTAAGAAGCATTAAGAAAATCAGAAAATGGTGTGAAAAGGGAACTTGACAGATGGATGGAAACTATACATAAAAAATCACTAGAAAATATGAAACAAATTGAACAAGCCCAAACTCTATAGAAGCTCTAAAGAACAGAGTCAGCCAAGTGGAGGATAGAAACTCAGAACTGGAAGACAAATCAGAAGAAACAGTTCATGAGTCCAAAAATTTCAACAACTTCAAAAATTTCTGCAAACAGAACATAAGAGATAATGAGGGACACCCTTAAGCATTCAAACATTCGGATCATGGCTATACACAGACCAATGGAATGGAAAATTTATTAACAAAATAATTGAAGAAAACATTCCTACTCTTTCAAACGAAAATCCCATGAAGTTACAAGAAGCTAACAGGACTCCATATAGACTAAACCAAAGGAGAAATTCTTCATGACACATAATTATTAAGACTCTAAACATCAATCACAAAGAGAAAGTCCTAAACACAGCTAGGGAAAAACAACACATTACATATAAAGGAAACCCCATCAGAATTCTCAATGGAAACCCTAAAAGCCAGAAGGTCCTGGAATGGAACACTGCAAACTCTAAGAACTTATGGCTTCCAACCCAAACTACTCTACCCAGCAAAACTATCCCTCATAATAAATGGTGAAAGAAAACTTTCCATGATAAAACCCATCTTTACAACTATATGCACACAAAGCCAAACCTACAGAGAGTACTTCAGGGAATTCTTCACACAGAACAATCAAATAACCAAAATAACCAATAACAAAAAACAAAAAAACAAAAAAACAAAACAAAACAAACAAACAAACAAACAAAAAAAAAACCAAAACCAAATAACACCAAACCACAAAATTCACCACCATATGGCAGGTATTAAATTAAACCTTAAACCTCACAGTTATTTCCTGGAATATTAATAGCCTTAACTAACCTATAAAGAGATAAGACATAAATTAACAGGGTGCAGAGTGGATCAGAAAACAAGACCCCTCAATCTGCTGTCTTCAAGAAGCCCACCTCACCACTAAAGACAGAAACCCCTTCAGGTTGAAAGGGTGGAAAATGATATTACAAACAAACACAAATAAGAAACAAGCAGGCAAAGCTATATTTATATCAGGTAAAATAGACTTCAAACCAAAAGTAATCAAAAAAGACAAAGAAAGCCACTTCTTACTTATCAAGGGAACAGTCCAACAAGAATATATCACAATCATCAACCTTTATGCACCAAACACAGGTTCACCACAATTCATAAATCCAAACCTACTTGACAATAAAACAGAAATAACCACCAACACCATCATATTTGGGGACTTCAATATTCCACTATCAGCAATAGATAGATCATCCAAACAGGAAATTAACAGGAAGTAAGAGAGCTCATCAATACCATAGATCAATCAGACCTAACAGACATAAATAGAACATTCTACCCAAATTCCAGATTACATATTCTTCTCAGTAGCACATGGAACTTTCTCTAAAATAGATCATATACTGGGTCATAAAGCCAGCCTCCAAATATTTAGGAGGATCAACATAATTTCCTGCAGGATATTAGATCATAATGCTCTATTGCTAGAAATTGAAAACAAAAGATGTACCAGAAACCTAACCAGCTCCTGGAAACTGAACAATGCACTCTTAAACAATAAGTGGGTAGTGGAGGAAATAAAAATTGAAATTGCAAAATTTCTAGAAATGAATGACAATGATAACACAACATACCAAAACTTATGGGACACAATGAAGGCAGTCCTCACAGGAAAATTCATTGTGCTAAATGCCTTCATAACCAGGACAGAGAGATCCAAATCAGTAACCTAACCATCCACTTAAAGGCATTGGAAAAACAGGAAGTATCCAACCAAAAAGCTCCAGATGTAAATAAATAATTAAGATAAGAGCAGAAATTAATGAATTGGAAACTAAGAAAACATTTTTTTAATGTTTATTTATTTTTACTTTTTATTTTTATTTTTTGGCTAGAGACAGAGAGAGACAGAGAGAGGAAGACAGATAGAGATGGGCATGCCAGCAGTGTCTCAGCTGCTGCAAACGAAATCCAGATGTGTGCGCCCCCTTGTGGTCAAGTGCGGCATTGCACCCTTGTGTCACTTTGCATCTGGCTAAACGTGGGACCTGGAGATTGGAACCACTGGAGATTGGAACCAGCATTCTTAGGGTTAGGAGGCAGGCACCTTAACCCCTAAGCCATGTCTCCAGCCCCAATTTTAAAAAAAATTGATGAAACAAAGACCTAGTTCTTTGAAAAAATAAACAAGATTGATAAACCCCTAGCCAATTTGATCAAATGGAAAAAAGAGACAACTCAAATTAACAAAATTAGAAATGAAAAAGGAGAGATCAGAACCAGACATAAGTGAAATTTGGAGAATCATCAGGACTTACTTCAAAAACCTCTACTCCACAAAACTAGATAATATGGAGGAAATGGATGAAGTCCTGGGCACATACCACCTACCAAAGTTAAACTCAGAGTAGATTAATGTCCTGAACAAACCCATCACAACCACCGAGATTGAAAGGGTAATCAAAAATCTACCTAAAAAGAAGAGCCCAGGACCAGACGGCTTCTCAGCAGAAGTCTATCAAACCTTCATTGAAGAACTAAACCAATCTTTCTCAAATTGTGCTACAGAATTGGAGAACAGGGAAAGCTCCCTAACTCCTTCTATGAAGCTAGTATCACCCTAATACCAAAACTAGGCAGAGATGCCACAAGTAAAGAAAACTACAGGCCTATTTCCCTGATGAACCTAGATGCAAAGATCCTGAACAAAATCCTCACAAATTGAATTCAACAACACATCAAAAGCATTATCTACCTGGACCAAGTAAGTTTCATCCCAGGAATGCAGGGTTAGGTCAACATACCGAAATCTGTCAATCTAATACACCACATAAATAAGCTTAAACACAAAATCCACATGATTATTTTGATAGATGCAGAAAAGGCCTTTGACAAAATAGAACATCACTTCATGATCAAAACATTGGAGAGAATAGGCATGGATGGTGTATATCTCAATATAATAAAGGCTATATATAAAGAGCCTAAAGTCCAAATAATACTTAATGGGGAGAGATTGAAGGAATTCTCATTGACATCAGGAACAAGACAGGGGTATGACCTCTCACCTCTAGTTTTCAACATAGTACTGGAAGTACTAGCTCGAGCAATAAGACAGGAGAAAGAAATAAAAAGGATGCAAATTGGAAAGGAAGAAGTTATGTAAGCCTTATCTGCATATGACATGATTTTATACATAAGTGACCCAAGATCCTCCCTTCCAAAACTCTTAAAGTTGATTAACTCCTTCAGTAAAGTAGCAGGATACAAAATCAATGTACAATAATCAGTAGCCATTCTATATGCAAAAATCAAAGATACAGAGAAAGAAACAAGTAACATTGTCCCATTTTTAATATCATCAAAAATAAAATACCTAGGAAGAACATTAATCAAGGAGGTGAAAGAACTTTACAATGAAAACATAAAAACACTCAAGTAAGAAACTGAGGAGGACTGAGAAAATGGAAAGACCTCCCATGCTCCTGGACAGGCAGAATTAACATTGTGAAAATGGCAGAATTACCAAAAGCAATATATAGATTTAATGCAATATTAATAAAAATCCCAATGTCCTTATTCATAGAGAAAGAAAAAATGATCTCAAAATTCATATGGAATGGGAGAAAGCCTCAATTATCCAAGCATATCCTCAATAAATAAACACCTCTGGAGGCCATCACCATACCTGATCTAAAGCCATTAAAAAAAAAAAAAAAAGTAATGGCATAAAAACAGAATTATAGACAAATGGAATAGAATTGAGGACCAAAAATTTGGATCAAGTAACTACATCTACTTGATATTTGACAAAGGCCCAAATAATGTAGACTGGAGGAAAGACAGCTTCAACAAATGGTGCTGAACAAACTAGAAAACCACATGCAGGGAAATGAAACTTGATCTACACATCTCACCATGCACAAAAATTAAGTCCAAATGGATCAAGAACTCAATAAAAGACCAGAAATGCTGCTAGTACTGGAAGAAAAAATTGGAGGAACTTTCCATGATATTGGAGTGGGAAAAGACTTCCTGAACAAAACCCCAGTAGCTCAGGAGATTAAACAATCACTCAGTTATTGAGATCTCATGAAGCAGAAAAGCTTTTTGACAGACTCAGATACAATAAACAGAGCCAATAGATTACCCACAGAATGGGAGAATTTTTTTGCTGGATACCCATCAGACACAGGCCTAATTTCTAGAATATACAAAGAACTCCAAAGCCTAAACAATAAAAACTCAAACAAACCACTTGCAAAATGGGGCAGAGAACTACACAAGGAGTTCTCAGAGGAAGAAATACAAATGGCAAACACACACTTAAGAAAATGCTTAACATCCCTAATCATCAGGGAAATGCAAATTGAAACAACTATGAGATTCCACCTTACCCACTAAGCATAGCAAACAGTAAAAAAATCCAATCACAACAAATGGTAGCAAGGTTGTGGAGAAATAGGAACCCTCATTCCCTATTGGTGGGAATGTAAGCTGGTATAACCACTATGGAAAGCAATATGGAGACTCATAAAAAGGATGGCTATAGAGGTACTAAGGGATCCAGTTATTCCCTTACTGGACATTTACCCTAAGAGCTCCAAGCCTCAGTTCAGAGATATTTGCTCAACCATGTTTATAGCTCTTCAGTTCATTACAGCTAAGAGCTGGAACCAACCCAGATGTCCATCATTAGATGAATGGATAACTAAGATGTGGTATAGCTACACAATGGAATTCTACATAGCAATAAGAAAAATTCACACAATGTAATCTGAAGAAAAATGTTCAAACTTGGAACAAACCATTCTCAGCAAACTCATGCAATCACAGAAAGATAAGTTTTGCATGGTATCAATCATCTGTGGCTCCTGAAACCTGAATTTGCCTGAGATGCTGACACACCTAAGAAACATTTTTAGGACTGGACAATAGGGATGGTGGGGAGGGAAGGATTGGAAAGGGGTTGGGCTAAAAACGTGGACCCAATTGGAAATGGTACCAAAATGTCCTATAACCTATAAGACATACTAAAAGGCTGAACCTTCATCAGGTGCTTAGAGAGAACACCTGAATCACAGGGGCCTCTAGAGGGTAGGATGAAGACTAACCTCAACCTTCTTCTGTTCCTCTCTCTCACCCCCTCTTCTTACTCTTCTCTCTCTCTCTTTCTCTTTAATACTACCTATATTTTTCTTCCTTCTTTTCCTGTTGCACTGACCTGTAACACCCAGTACCAGCATGTGGTCAACATCCATAATGAGCTGTTGATCAGTGAGACCTACAAGGTTTCCCAAAAGAAGACAGTTTTCTGTCAGAGTACTTGATGACCTACCAAAGGTTAATGGTAAAATGCTATTTCTGAAGACACTATATAGGTTATTGAGATGGAACATAGAGTGACCTGGCTGGAATCTGGAAGTGACAGTCCCCATACAGTTAGCTTGTTTAGTGCCAGAAGATACTACATAAGAAACTGGGGGGAAATGACCAAAATCTGTCCAAGCAACTCATGATGTAAATTTCCCAGCAGCAACCAAACTGACCTGATGCTCATACAAATTCCATAGTGGCACACAGCCATGATGGGTTACTAACTGCTCTTGATTTGGCTAACAATTCCACTCAGTGGAATGGAACCCATACCTAGATCTGGAAAACAAGTCAGAACCATATCCAAAAATGAGTTCACCCTGCAATATCAAGCTCCCTCCAATAAATGGGATACAAGAGAGCCTAAACCCATTACATTCACTCTAAAACAATAATGGCTATCCATGTACCTTGCTCTGACCTCACTCTTGGTTAGTGAATTTGCTTCTCTTTTTCAGATGGACATAGAACCCGAGGATGAATCAGCCATTTGCACCTTACCAGGGCACCAGCTGAACCCATAGAATAATTGCGGAAATGAGCAAGAGTGCTGCTTTCTCAGCTAATCTGTTATCAGCAGAGGAGTGAATAAGATAAACACAGAGAACACTCAACCCCTACCAAACCAGAGATCGAGAGACACAGAGACTCCCATGTCTTTGTCACTGAAATAGACCTAAAATGAACCCAATGTGGTTTAGGGAAATTCACGGAAGAGGGGGCGGAAAGATTTTTAGAGCCACAAGTTGGGTCATTATGCACAGAGACATTGTCTCTCCCCCATAACTAATGGCTATCCAACAATTCAAGACCTACAATCCCCTTGGGGGCAGGACAGGGAGAAGGCTAACGATGGTACTATCATGGCTCTATGCACATTATATAGATAATTAATAAATAAAATATAAAAAATAAATTTAAAAAGAAAGGCCACTGCCTTTGTTGTGCAGTGGTTCTATGTGCTGGACATTCTACTCCCACTCTTCCTCACTCTCTCCCTCAGGACCCTTCTATCAATCATATACATTTCTTTTCTTTTCTTTCTTTCTTTCTTTCTTTTTTTTTTTTTTTTTGGTTTCTTTTTAATATGGGCCATTCACAGGCCCAGCAGGACTGGGGGGATGGTTTCTGCTTATGGATGAAGACCTCTAGTTCGAAATTGCTCAAGTTCAATCTCCCTAGAATCCACATTAAAAGCTGTGCATACCTGTAACTCTTAACCAATAAGATTCTGCTTAATGTTCTCTGGACTCTACACATGTGTCCATGGAGTATGTGCAATGGCACACACAATATCACATGAACCACACCACACCAAACACTATTCCCTCTCAAAACACACACACACACACACACACACACACACACACACACACACAAACCGTGCTTGACCTAAATATGGTTTACTGTAATTCACACAATAATCTATAGTATTGCAGATATCACCATAACTCCTCTTTTCTGCAAGTGATTTTATTTCTCTTAAACTTAAATAATAATAAATTTTGCATATGTTCCAAACATTCTATATCCATTTATTCATTGGTGAGCACTGAGGCTGATGTCATAGTTTGGCTCTGTGAATCATGACATGATACAATGTGCAGGTTTCTCTGTGACATGATGCATTGAATTACATAAGATAAATATACAGGAGAGATAGTGATGCTCCATATGGTAGATCTATTTCTAGCTGTATGAATGTTTGTTGAGATGTTTAAATATCCATTTTCACAATTGCTATGGTAATTGTGTTTCCTATTGAAGGTATATGAGGTCCCTCCCATTTTAAATTCTCAAGAGCATTCATTATTTGGCAACCCTGATGCTATGTATTTTGAAGAGGTTAGATGAAATATCAATCTAATGTTATTTGTATCCCCCTGATGGTTAGAGATGGTAGACAGTTTTCCATGAATTTATACACTTGTATTTGAAAAGTGCTATTCTGGTCATTTACTCTTTCATTTATTGGATTGACTATTTTCTAGTTATTAAATTTTCTAAACTCTTCATATAGCAGGTATAGTTATGCAATCTGTTGGATTAATAGTTCACAAAAGGATTTTCTACTATTACTTAAACAGGTCTTCATTCTTCTGCTTGCTTTTCCACACACATCCAAAAGGAATTGAAAGGAATTCAATAAAATATCACTTGTGAGTTTTTGCAATCATTTCCTTAGCTACCAGTTTCCCACTCAGAAAGTCCTTGCCTGTGCTCAGATCTTGAATGATTTCCTCTATGTTTGTTTTCCTGTCATTGCTATAAAAGTTCTGGTCTTGTATGAAGGTATTTTATCAAGTTTAAGTTGGTAGTTGATTTTGTTTTTTTTTTCAGAGTAAGACTTAATTTTCTAGCTTCTACTTCATGCATGTGAATATCAAGTTTTGTAATATTGCTTAAGAGTATATCTTTTCTACAGTATGTGTATTTCATAACTTTGTCAAATTAGATGTCTGTGAGTTTATGATCTTTCATTCTATTTCACTGATTTCCTGGTCAGTTTTTTTTGCTATTATCACATAATGTTTATTGCAATATCTCTATAGAATAATTTGAAATGGGCACAATAAGACCACCAGAATTCTTATTGCTCACCATTTTGGGGGGGCATTTCTTTTGTATTATGTGCCTCAATGTGAAGTATAGGATTATTTTTATCTCTATTAATAATGTCATCACAATTATGACATGTATTTCCTTGACTGTAGATATCTTTTTGTAATATGATCATTTAATAATATTCTCCTGATCTACTAGCAAGGAAGTCTTTTGTCCCTTTGGTATGTTTTCTACTGCTTTTGCCCGTGCTCTACAGTGTGTGTGTGTGTGTGTGTGTGTGTGTGTGTGTGTGAGAGAGAGAGAGAGAGAGAGAGAGAGAGAGAGAGAGAGAGAGACCTGGACAGTTGAACATTAACAGTGTTAATTTCCCAAATTCTTTTGCAGCAATCTCTTTACTGGTGTATAGATAAATCAACAGGTTTTGTACAAACTTTTATATCCAGATAATTTTCTCAATTTATTGGAAATAGCAGTCTTCTAAATGTTTAAAGTCTTCTAAGCATATAAGTGCATTATCTGTGATGGTGAATCTTGTATGTCAATTTGATTCAATTCAGAATGTCCTAAGAAATCTCTAGGTATATCTATAAGGAAGTTTCTAGAGTATGCCACCTTGGATCATTTTCTGCAAGGAATAGTGAATTTTGCCAAGAGCAATTTTGACATACATTGAAAAAACTATGTGACTTTTGTCCTTAATACTATATTTATGTCTGTATTACAATTACTGTTTTGCATGTATTAAACCATCCTTGAGTCTTTGGCACAAAGTTATATTCCTTGTGGTGACTTTTATAATTTTTTTATATTGTTGAATTTAAGTCATAAATATTTTACTATGGGAACTTTCCCCAACATGATTATTTTCTTATTCATATCAGGTATTTGGTTAATCCTAGCTGTGTAGAATGAGTTTAGACACATTCTTTTCCATTTTCATGTGGTAGTCCAAGGATCATTGCTTTTTGTTTCCCTTTAATGGTAAGGTGAAATGCACCAGTGAATTGATAAGGGCTTTTCTTTGTTAAGAGACAGCCTCCTTATAACTGTTTATATCTCATTGCCTTTCTTTAAAGTTGTTTGTTTTCTTTATATCCTTTTGTTTCACTTTATATAGGTGATATTTGTGTAGGAATGAACTATTTCTTAATTTCAACATAGTCAATAGTGATTAGTATGATATATAAGTAAGAAAGTAACCATAGCAAAATGTATGTGCACCAATAACTTTAAAAAGTATAGAGCACAAAATAGTGACATAAAAAATCCTGCTTAAACTTTGGATCATAGAATGATAACTATTTGCAGTCAGAGCCTGTAAAGCAGAATAATAAACGCAATAATTGCTGTTATATAACACAATAATCTTGTTTATCTTAGAAACATATAAACTTTAAAACCATCTGAAATAATGATTAGGACTTACTCTATATAGAAGACTTAAAAAAGCTATGTAGTAAAGGAAAAAAAAAAGAAAAAATGATTTTCCACGAGGAAATGTAAACTTATTTGCAAATTACACAAAGTGTATTTATGGATGACTGTCTTATTCCCCATTATGTATACTTGAGTTTTTGTGCTACAATGTTTGATTTGGAATTAGTGGGTGATTGAATGCCCTACTCCACAGTGCTTGTATAATGTTGATGGTGCAGCTTGGTGTGTATTATGAAAGTAATGATGTGTTTCCACTGGTTAGTTTTATAAAGATAAGAATGGTAATTCTGAAAACATGCAAGAGCATCTTTAGAATAAAGCATGGTTCTCCCATTGAATGATGTTTATTTCTCTACTCTAGATGGCAGGGGAACTATTATAATCTATATTTGAGGGGGAAAGTGTGGTGCACTATAAAAGAGCATCCATTTTCCAGAGCATGAAAATAAATAATGTAAAATAAATAATTATATTTGTATATTGAGGTTATTTTCATGAGTAACAAATAAATCCATATAAAAATCTTATTTCTGGCTGGAGAGATGGCTTAGCGGTTAAACGCTTGCCTATGAAGCCTAAGGACCCCGGTTCGAGGCTCGATTCTCCAGGACCCACGTAAGCCAGATGCACAAGGGGTGCATGCATCTGGAGTTCGTTTGCAGTGGCTGGAGGCCCTGGCACACCCATTCTCTCTTTCTCTCTCTCTCTCCCTGCCTATTTCTGTATCTCTCTCTCTCAAATAAATAAATAAAATAAAATAAATTTAAAAAAAATCTTATTTCTATTAATTTTCTTTGAATAACTTTTCCCCTACAATTTCCTAATAAAATTGAACAATTCAAGATGGGTAGAGAACTTCTAAATTGCTTAAATATATTTCATATAATAGGAAATATTCTTAGAGAAGAAGTTACTTCCTTCTATATTATACACAACAGATCAAATTTCACAAAGATAATATTTTATAGAACATTAAGCTGGTTGCTTGTAAAATTTCTTTAAAAGTATGACAAAACACATCAAAATTAAGGAAATAAGGACTGAAGCGATGGCTTAATGGTTAATGAGCTTGCCACAAAGACAAAGGACCCAGGTTCAACTCTCCAGGACCCATGTAAGCCAGATGTACAAGGTGGAGCATATGTTTGGAGTTCATTCGCATCAGCCGAAGGCCCTGGCATGCCCATTCTTTCTTTATCTCCATCTCGAATAAATAAATAATTAAATAATAAAGTTAAAAAATAAAATGTTTAACATTTTTAAAACCATCATATATACATAAGCCAAAACATCAAACCAAACATTAATATACAAGTGTCTTGCAGCCACTGGTCAACAAGCACATACCAGCCCAACTCTCCACCCGTGTCTGTCATCCAGGGTTGCGATGTTCCTGGTGGCAATTTGTGACATTAATGGCACTGATGGGATAGTGAACTAATTACAGACATTATTACTGCAATGAATAATAACTCTGTCACTAGTCTGTCACTCTTTGGGGAGCTATTTCTTAATCCGACAGTCCAAACACAACTTTTCACAGAGGAGCCAAACTCCTTTAGAGGATATATGCCTTTAAAATGAATCAAGTTCTGGCTTCTCCACAGTGTTGATAGGGATTTTATTGCTTTTAAAATTATATATTATATAATAAAGTGATGAACGTGAAATAATAATTGCTAAAACTAAAGAGGCACCAATATTGCCTAAGTAAAATTAGTTTAATATATATCTTCATGACTTCTGACTTATATAAAATATATATTCAAGTTTTATTCATTCCAGGAAGTAAGCTGGAAGGAAAAGCACACACATTTCTTATTTATTCTTCAGCTCATATTGTGACACATGCCCCACTACAGCTCTCAGTCATAACTGATCAACACTTGCCACAGTAATCCTACCTGTCATTTGAAGGGAAGCTCCAAAGATTTTCTCGTTCTTTTTAACTGCACTCAAATGCAGACTTTCACTTGAGGAGTAAAACTTTGTTTCTATATCATGATCTCTTAAAAATAAGACTCTGGATCTTATAAAGGAGGTCTCTATAATGCACAGCCTGATACTATGTTTGGTAATCCTTTGTATATTAAGAGACAGTATTATATAAAATAGCAATTTCATATGAAGGATAAATTGTGTTCTCTAGAAAGATAGGAAATAAAACTACTAACAGCTTCACTAAGAAATGTAAGAAAATATATAGATATTCAGTTGTCTACACCAAACAATTTACTTTTCAATGAATTAAAGGAATAAACTCCCATTATTTGTCTTTATTTGCTTACAAACAAGTTCTTGTCCATTTTGAAGGCTCAAATAGTATCAAACTGTAAACTATCAAGCATTAATGGTCTATCTCAGCTACAATTCCCCTCTCAAGTTCTTCTTTGTTTAAGGCTTCTTATCCAATTACTCAAGAATTACTCAAGTGAGACACTACTGACAAAAATCTAGTTACAGTGTTTCCTTCTTTCTCTTTCTTTCTTTCTTTCCTTCTTTCTTTCTTTCTTTCCTTCTTTCTTTCTTTCTTTCTTTCTTTCTTTCTTTCTTTCTTTCTTTCTTTCTTTCTTTCCTTCTTTCTTTCTTGGGGTAGTGTCTTGCTCTATCCCAGGCTGATCTGGATTTCACTATGATGTCGTCTCAGGGTGGCCTTGAACTCATGGTGATCCTTCTACCTTTGCCTCCTGAGTGCTGGGATTAAAGGTGTGTGCCACCATGCCCAGCTGTATTCTTTTTCTTAATGGCTATATTACATGTAACAATAGATGAAGTTGCCTTTATAAATTAGTAACTGATTAAATTTGGAGGGGAATATATTAGATAGTGCTTAGTTATTTACCAATAAAGTACTATGACTTATTATTGTAATAAAAAATCACATTACATTATGAATGGATAGTGCACTCATGGTTCAAATTTTAAAGTGCCCTCTATTTTCTATATTTTAGTGCACAATGTCTTAAATATTTTCCTCCTATTGATTTCATTTTTCATATTTGTATATATGCTTGCAACAAATTATATATCCTCACTATATGTTCCATTCATATATAGAAACAGATAGTGTAGCAGACAGCCTCAGGTCACTGAGATGAACTTCCAGACCAAGCACAGTTATAGAAAAGGGGATTTATTAAAGCCTACAGATCCAGGGAAAGTTAAATCAATATAGAAGTTTGTTTCTTCTTAAAGGACCAGCAGAGAGAGAGAGAGAGAGAGAGAGAGAGAGAGAGAGAGAAAATAAACAAAATCCACACCACATAGCACACTTCCAGAACTCTAACTAGGCACACTTTGCATATCTTTAGTTTCAAATTTCAAATACACCACCACACCTTAGTCTGGACCACCCAGTAACACTTCCTCCAGCCAGGTGGCTGGAAATCCAAGAAGTTATAAATAAACTTCTGAATCTATGGAAAGGCATTTATTCAAACTACCACATTCCACACCTGGCTCTCAATAGATTCAAAACCATCTCACATTGTAAATTGTACTAGATCCAGTTTTAAAGGTCTACACAGTCTTTACCAACTTAAGATAGTTCCAAAGTCCCAAGTGTCCTCTGAGAGTGAAGATCGTCTCTTAGCTTTGAGTCCTAAAATCAAAGAAGTTATATACTTTCAACATTCAAACATTTTCAACTGATATAAGGCATAGCAAGGAGAAACTAGAATAATGCAAACTCAAAAATCACCAAAAAAAAAAAAAAATCAAGCTTCTGCACCTCAAGTTCCTTCATAACCTGTAACTGAGAGTCTCTGGATTTTCTAATTCTGCCCCTCCATCTGGAGAGAATAGCCAGGGAAACTTCCAGCTCAGGCCAGCAGGGTACTCTATGGTAGCCCTTGCACAGCCTTGGTATATCCAAAATATCTTTGAGTCTCAATGAAAATCATGTTCCATCTTCCACAGGTTCTTCCAGCCTATTAATGAGGGTCATCCCACCCTGCCTATATGCTGCAACTCAGCAGCAGCTACTAAACCATGTGCAGTTCATGTCCACTTCATGTATTTTTCATGCTTCCAAAACCAATACCAGGTGTAGGACATAGTCATATTCTTAATTCAAGGACAAAATAAATCATGAACTTGTAAAGTAGGTTCCTTCTCCAGTCAACTCTTTCCAAGAGTTTGCATTTCTATCAGTCTTTCCTCAGGCATCCTCTCCATTGTTTTAATGTAAAGCAGTTGGACCACTTATGATTTGATTATCACTTATGATTGCTATTGTGTTAGCAATAGAAGCTTCAGTAACCTAAAACCACTCTCAGTGTCTGTAATTTTACCGTGCTTGAGGTTTTCCAACTTAAAATCTTAAATCTCTCAGTCCAATATCTTTAGCTAAGCACATCAGTTCATTATAAATTTAACCTTGATCAAAGACTCTGGGTCTGGGCAGAAGAAGGCAGCCAGCCCTTATGCCAGTAGCCCAGTTCCAACAAAGTCCTCTGCAGTCTTTCATTCCCCTTAGGAAGTTAATAAGCCAAGCCTCCCGGTTCATAAGCTGAGCCTCCAAGTACAATTATTGCTGCACTTAACATTCTCACACTCTCATCAGAATAGTCAATAAAACTTGCCTTACCACTCCAAAAGGCATCTTCAGTTGTAAGTACCAAGTCCATGCCCATTTCTTCCAAACAAAAGTTCCAAAAGATGAAAATCCACATGGTCAGGTTAACTCATCCCACTCCTGGTACCAATTTCTGTAGCAGACAGCTTCAGGTTGCTGAAATAAACTTTCAGACCTGGCACAGTTTTGGAAAAAGGAATGTATTGATGCTTACAGATCCAGGGGAAGTTACATAATGATAGAAGAAATTGGGCCCCTCTTAAAGGACCAGCAGAAAAAGAGAAAAAAAAAAACACAACATAGCACACTTCAAGAACTTAACTAGGTACACTTTGAATATCGTTAGATTAGAATTTCAAATCCATCTCCCCATCTTAGGGATGGACCACCCAGTGACACCTCCTCCAGCCAGGTGGCTGGATAGCCAAGAAGTTTTGATAAACTCCTGAATCTATTAGGGGACATTTATATAAACTACCACAAATAGTAAAGTATTAAAATTCCTAAAAACACAGTAATTAGAATGAAAAATAGTAGCCTCTTCATTATAAATAGCAATATCAACAATATTAATATTAATCAAAATTTTAATGTAATCCTGAAGGACATTCTTACTTTCTCATCTCTTATATTATGTTTCATCTAGTATGTGTTATTTGAACAAAAAATTTTCTTTTATCTCTGGGGTCAGCCAACAGAATTATCAAAATCACTGCCATATGAAAGACCTGTACAATAAATATGTCTTTAAGACAAAACTATAATGATATCGACATATTTGAGAGACACTAGAAAACAGGCCCAGAAATGTAGTGGCACTCTCATATTAATGTTAATTTATATTCTGAGCTAGAGTATTAAAGTGTTTGTTTAAAAATATACCATTGTTTAATTGATGAAACATTATAGAAGTCTGTAGTAGAGTTTATTTTATAATTCTCTAAAAATTTGGACTGTTCTTCCTAAACCCTAAGTACTTTAAGTATTTCTTTATACAAATTAACTATACCTGCCCATGAAGGGAAGCCAGATGTTCTACCTTCCAGTTACTGAAATCATCTTAAGTGACCCAGAACTTAAGAAAGAACATTGGCTTTTTTCTAAAAGCACTCCAAAAAGCCATCCTATTAACAAATCTGACTTCTGGTCCATTGCTGTACTTAATAGCTTTGCTCTTAAGAATCTCATGCAAAATTCATTGGCTCTGATGGCAGAGTGGATCATTTTAGCAAAGTGTGCTGAAGGAGTTAGAGGAGTGAGAACAGGACTTAGGCTTAATGTTTATGATACATTCTGATTCTGCATAGCCAAGGAGGAGCTAGGAACATAGAGCTAAGGGGAAGGATAAGTAACATTGTCAGGCATTCAATTACCTTTCAGAGCCATGTAAGACACTTTATCCTAAAGGTCAGAAGAAATCAAATTAGTCTTAAATTTTATATTCTATAGCCCACCAAATTTATTTGCAGTTTGAAGTTAAACAAATTATAAAATGAGAAGTACAGCAAAGGGTAACAAGTTGGGAATATACTTGCTTTTACCTATATGATTCTTTAAGTTTAAAAGATATATTTTATTTATTTATTTGAGAGAGATACAGAGAGAAAGAAAAATAGAGATATAGAGAAAGGCAGAAAGAGACAAATGGAGAATGAGTATAGGCATGGCACAGCCTCTTGCCATTGTAAATGAACACCAGATCCATGCTCTACCTTGTGTTTCTGACTTTAAGTGGTGCTAGGGAATCAAACCAAGGCTGATAGTGTTTGCAAGCAAGTGCCTTTAAGTGCCGAGCCATCTATTCAGCTCCACTTTAAGTTTTTAATGAAATTATCAGTCTTATTTTAAAAAATGAGTTCAGACTGAAATAATGTAATATGAAAATAACATTAAAATAAATTCAGCTTTATAAAATTATATGCATAAATATTCTCAAAATATTATTCTGACTGATTGTGGTAACAGAGTTATATTATTTTTAAAATTTAAATATGTATTTGTAAAAAAGGAAAATATAAGAACATCTGTTGTAGACTTCTCAACTGAAAGTATCTCCATTTATATAATAAGAAACATATTAAACTCACATGTTGAAAATCACAATTTCTGTATTCTATTTATGGTAGAACTGTAAAGAAGGAATTGAATAGATAAATTATTTTTGGATACAGGCATCTATTTGGAGAAGAAAACACAGTGTTTTGGAGACAAGAGAAGTTCTTCTTTCCCATTTCTAAAATGTATTAAAGATTGACAATATCTTTCTTAAAACTGGGAGTATCCTTTGTAAGTAAGGCCAAACTGTGGTATATTCCTTTCTAGCATATAACTAAGGAATATTTATGTAAATGATTGCAAGAAAAATTAGATGTACTAAAATTTAAGAATTACTAAGTACTATTTACTAAATACTACGTTTTTGTTTGTTTGTTTGTTTGTTTGTTTTGCCACCGCCTTCGTTGCCGTCCACTGGGAAGCTCGTGCATCTGGCACCGTGGCCGTGAGTACTGCCTCCTCCATGCGAGCGTTGGCAGCTGCCTATCTCCAACAACCTGCCGCCTGGCCCAACCAGGCCGCTGCCAGCACCCCGGGACTGCCGCCAAGGAGCCAGCCCTATTTTTTTTATAAATATATATTTTTATTTATATTATTCTGATTTTACATTCATAGTATTGGTTCCATTGTCCTTCTCCCTGTCCTCCCACTTTCAAAGGTACCCTCATCAATGGGGAATGTGGGTCATGCACTGTGAGGTTAGTCAAGAGTTCTGAGGGCTATGCCCCAGTCTCTGTGCATAAAGCCCCAACTTGTGACTCTAACAATCTTTCTGCCCCCTCTTCCACGAGTTTCCCTGAGCCACATTGGGGTCATTTTAGTTCTGCTTCAGTGGTGAGGTTCTGGGAGCCTCTGTGTCTCTGGATATCTGGCTTAGTTGGCGTTGGATGTTCTCTGTGTTTATCTCCTTCAGCCTTTTTCTGGTGTCATGATTGTCATGAACGCTGTATTCTTGCCCTTCCCCTGCATTGTTCTATGGTTTCAGCTGGGGCCCTGGTGAGGTGTGGCTAGCTGATCCTCCCTTCAGGTTCGTTGTCCACCTGAAAAAAGATAAGCAAATTCTCCAACGGAGAGAGAAGTTAGTACAAGATAGAAGGGATGACCATATATGTTTTGGAGGGAATTTTATATGTGTTAGCTCTCTTCTAGCCCATATTTGGTGGTATCTTGATCTTGGAGACTGAGCTCATTTTTTGTACATGGTTTTGACTTATTTCCCAGTTCCAGCAATGAGTTCCATTCCACTGCCTGGATCTATTAGCCAAATCAAGAGCAGTTGGTTACCCACCATGGCTGTTTGCCACTACTGCACTTGTATGAGCATTACATCAAGTTGTTTCCTGCTGGGTATCTTAGCCTGCAAGTTGTTTGGACCAATGTCAGACATTTTCCCCCAGTTGCTCGAGGAACACCCTCTGGTACTAGACTAGCTAACTGTCTGGGGACTGACCTTCTTCCAGATTCTGGCCAGGTCTCTCTGTGTTTGGTCTCACACACGTATGCTGTCTTCGACAGTAGGGTCTTACCATTAACCTTTGGTGGGTCTCCAAGAACTCTGACCGAAGTCTGTCTTTTTTGGGAAACCTTGTAGGTGTTTCAGATCAACAGCTCATTGTGGAAGTTAACCCTGTGCTGGCACTGGGTGGTATAAGTCTGCACCTAGGAAGGTGAGGGAGGAAAAAGATAGATAATATAAAAGAGAAAGTGAGTATAGAGAAGAGCGGGAGAGAGAGAGAGAGAGAGAGAGAGAGAGAGAAGAGACAGAGAAGCAGGACAAGATTAAAGTTGGCCTTCATGATGTTCTCTCCAGGTTCCTGTGGTTCGGGTGTTCCCTCTGTGGGCCTGCTGAAGAATCAATGTTTTAGTCTCTTGTTCAGAGTAAAGGGTTTTACAGTATCTTTTCCTTTTGGGTTCCAGTTTGTATCCCCCCTTGTCCTCCCTCCCACCCTCTCATTCCCTCCCACCCTTACCCTCCTTCCATCCCACCCTCCCTCTTGTCTGGTCCTCAGAGTATTTATTAGGTTTGTCCACATGTCACGTGGATTCAGGTTAGGAGCGACAGATAAATGAGACCATGCGACAATTATCTTTTTGTGCTTGAGTGAGCTCATTGAGGATGATCTGTTCCATGTTTGACCATTTTTTTTTTCAAATTTCCTTATTTCATCTTTCCTTACTGCTACATAGAATTCCATAGTATAGATATATCACATCTTGGTTATCCAATCATCTAGTGATGGACACCTGGGTTGATTCCAGCTTTTGCTATTATGAATTGAGCAGCTATAAACATGGTTGAGCAAATGTCTCTGATCTGAGGCTTGGAGCCTTTAGGGTAAATGCCCAATAAGGGAATAACTGGATCCATTGGTAGGTCTATCGTCATCCTTTTCATGAGTCTCCATATAGCTGTCCATAGTGGTTGAAGCATTTTACATTCCCACCAGCAGTGAAATACTACTTTTAACTAATGTCTTGCTTTCACATGCTGAGATTCATTCAGTGGAAGAAATAAGTTATGTTTCACATCAGACAGACCTAGATTCCTCCGAGAACTCTTGTTGTTATAACTCTTCACAGTTTCTTTAACTTTTATTCACCTCTCTTTGTGAACTAGGCACGTGTTGTTATAGAAATATTTTTTAAAATGATGAAATTTACATTACATATTGTGAGGCTTATATTTGTAAAGTTGCTTACAATTGGCAAATACTTCTTCTCCTCAAATTGAATTATTACTTTTGTAGAAACCTCAGAAATACTTCCAATTTTAACTTGATATAAATCTAATGAATCCTCTAATTTTAAATTAATATATCTACTCCTGCTGGCTTTTTCACCAAGAATTAGATAGTTATTACATTGAAAGTACTGTCCATTATCTCTTTTACTACCACATATATGTACCACTTTAGTCCATTCAGTATACTACCTCGAATATTCCTCATAACTCACTTAAATGTACTATCCAAATACAATTTTAATAATTTTTATTATTTTATATTATTTGTTTAAATAACAGCTATACAATTAGAATATCCACTAATAAAAGCTCAGGAAGTATAAATTACATACTTGAGAGAAATGTTCTTGGATTTCCCCATTTATTATGTTTTCTATGAGATATGTTCTTTCTACTTTTTATTATTCCAAGAATTTTATCATGAAGGCATGCTAACAGTTACTTTCTTGTCTCTTACCCACAGCACCCAACTGAAAACAGCTCATAGGAAGAAAGGTGTTATTTTGGCATGCAGGCTCAAGGCGAAGCCCCATGATAACAGACGAAAGCAAGGCATGAACAAAGGATGGATATCAACTCTACTATTGCAGGTTGAAAACAGTAGCAGGAAAGTAAGTTGGCAAATTCTGGCAAACTTGGAACTAGGTACACTCCCACAAAGCACACCTCCTTCATTGAGGCTCTAACTCCCAAATTGCCACCAACTATGGAGCACATATTCAGAACATATAAGTGTATGACATTTATTAACAGTCATGATACATTTTTTCAAATGATTTTTGTACATGTACTGAGATAATCATGTGGTTTATGTCTTAGTTATTTGTATGGTTTATTAATTTTCTTGATTTGCATAGACGGAACAAACCTTTCATCCCTGGGATGATGACTTAGTTGTGATGTGCAGTCTTAGTTTGTTCCTGAATTTTGTTTGCACGTTTTCTGTTGAGAATTCTTGCATCTACGTTCATCAGAGAATTTGATCTGTATTTTTGTCTATTATGCCATTATCCACCTTTGGTATCAGGATAATTATAATTCACAGAGTGAATTTAATAGCATGACTTCTCTATCTCTAGTTTGTTCAATTCTTTGAAAAAGTTGTGATCAATTGTCTGGATTAAAAAAAAAAATCAGGGCTGGGGAAATGGCTTAGTGGTTAAGGCATTGGTCTGCAAAGTCTAAGGACCCCAGTTCAATTCCCCAGGACTCAAGTAAGCCAGATGTGCAAGGGGTGCATGCATCTGGAGTTTGTTTGCAGTGGCTGGAGGCCCTGGTGTGCCCATTCTCTTTCTCTCTGTCTCTTTCTCTCTCTCTCAAATGAATAAGACAACTTAAAATATTTTTAAAAATTCAGGTGTGAGAGAGATTTCTCAGTGGTTGAGGCATTTTCCTGCAAAGCCTAACAACCCAGACTCAATTCTCAAGATCCCACATAAAGCCAGATGCACAAAATGAGGTATGTGTCTAGAGTTCATTTGCAGGGGCTAGAAGGTGTGGAATGTCCATTCTTTCTCTCTCTCTCTCTCTCTCTCTCTCACTGTCTCTGTCAATCTCTTTTTCTGTATCTCTCTGCTTGCAAACAAATGCAGTTAAAAAAAAAAAAAAAGCAACCAGCAATCTATTCCCCCTCCAAAAAATAACCTTATCTTGAAAAGACATCAAAATTGAGTGCCAAAGGATGGGAGTCAACACAAGCAAACAAAAGCTGCAAAACTTTTACTGTTTTTTTTTTTTTTTTTGTTTTTTTAAGGTAGGGTCTCTAGCCCAGGCTGACCTTGAACTCACTATCTAGCTCAGGCTAACCTCAAACTTAGCCATCTTCCCACCTCTGCTTCTAGAATACTGTGATTAAAGGTTTTGTCCACCATACCAAGCTTAAAAATTCCAAACTAACACTAGTCCAAAGAGGCAAAAATCCAGTAAAATGTATAATAGGTCATGAATGTTTTAGAGGTTTGAATTAGGTACCTCTCATAAACTCATGCATTCTGTTTGTTTTCAAGGTGATGGTAACTTGGGAAGTGGGGTCTTGTTAGAGGAGATGTGTTACTGGGGGGCTGGATTATAGTTCTTTTAGCCAGGTTCTCCTTGCCACTGTGTGGCTCACTCTCCTGCTGCTGTTTTCCACCTGATGTTGGCCAGGAGGTGATGACCAGGCTCTGCTCATACATTGTATTCCCTGCAATGGAGCTTCTCCTCAAGTCTGTAAGCCAAAACAAACCCTTGCCTCCTACAAGGTGCTTTGTGTCAGCATGGAGAAGGTAACTGCATCACAGGTCTTGCAACACTAATAATGGTATACTCGAAGTCCCCATTCTTAGATTTAGATATATTTAAACAATCTAAAAGTCAGTGACTCCAGATCCAAATTATCCTATCAACAATCAAGATGATTGAATGAATATCTGCATAATATTACATTCAGTGGAAAGTATGGCTCCAGGAGTGAGCCAGCCAGGGTTTGCATCAGCACAGCAGCATGGAGGAGAAGTAAGACATATTACTCTGTAGCCTACCCTCAGTGACACAACTCTCTAAGAAGGCTCCACTTCCCATATACCCCATAACTTTCCCAAATTGCTACGTGCTAGAGGCCAATTCTACAAAAGGTATGAACCAATGTGTCCCATTTCATTCAAAATATCATCCTACCTACATCAAACCAGAAGATATAAATAAACTAAACAGAACTACTACAAACAATGAGATTAATGAACAATTGTCCACTAAGAAACATTTAGAAACAGGTGGATTTATAGATGAAGGGAGGCCCAGTACTATAAATCTCTGAATCTTGCCCTCTAGCCAATATGTGTATATTTTCAACATTTTGAAATGTCCCCCCACCCTTGTTAACCTTTTGCCAATTGGCAGTATTTCTGAATGAAAATAAAGTTGGAGATGTTTATCTTGTCTCATGCTTCAGAAGTTTCAGTACATTGATGGCTAGTTTTATTGGTTTGAGCCCGTGATAAGGCTCACCAACCCCTTTCTTGGTATGTGGGAGCCATTGTGTACTGGTGAGGAGTAGTGAGCCCAGATGTACATTTCAAAGGTATGGTCCATGACCTACTTTGTCCAACTCAGTCCATCTTGGGTAACTTTACTAGCCAGAACTCAGTAGTAGAATCACCATATGTTAGTCCTCTCATGATTCAGTCACTTCTCAAGAGTACCACTAACTACAAAACAGACCTTCAACATATGAGTCTTCCAAGAACTTTTCATACTTATGCCATACAACACCCCCATATCGTCTTACCATGAGGGGTTGAGTGCTAGATTTCTTCACTACTAAAATAACAAAATTGTTGAAAGAATTGGGAGAAGTCACCTTTAAACTTCCTCAACTAAAGCATTGTTAGATTCTTTCCTTTTCCTGTGAGTTAGATATCATAATATGCCAGTCATTTCCAAAGCAATAAACCAGTGGCTTTCCTTTCGTTTATCATGATCCTGTAACTTTCCTAATTATTTTCCTATATTTTTTTCTTAAAAAAAAAATTTACTGGCAACTTCTTTACATGCAGACAATAAACTGTAATATTTCCCTCCCTTTTTGCATGTTCCCCTTTACAATTCCACTCTCCATCATACCCCTCCCTCTTTCTACTAGTCTCTCTGTTATTATGATGTCATGATCTTTTCCTCCTACTATGAGGGTCTTCTGAAGGTATTTCTAGGCACTGTAAGGTTGTGGATATCGAGGCCAATTTTGTTGTGCAGTAAGTAGGACAGACCTATCCTTCATGGGTCCCTCTAGTTCCCTGGTCCTGGTAGGTGCCTTCCTTGGGGAGGCCTTGTCCCTGTGTGAGCTGTGGAATCAGGCCTTTTAGTCTGGCACACTGACTGGTGACTTGGTTACCCACATCCCTGTTCACCTTAGTCAGAGGATGCAGGGATCAAAGGACAAAAACTTGCTTCCTCATCAATAAAATAAAAGAGTCTTCCTAAAATGGGTAGACAACAATGAAAAAGCCAATGAAAGTCAGAAAACTGAGAGATCTCCACCATGGATGCCTAGTCCTACAATGGAAAGCCTCCAATGAAATCATAGAGAAATCAACAGATATTCATTCCTAAAATAAAAACACAACAACTAATGGGATCCTTAACAAAAGAATCGCTGAACTGGAAGCAAAACATCACATAACCAACAATCTTATCAATGAAATTGAACAGAATTGTTTCCTAGAGCATTCAGCTTTTGACAGTAGGCTTAACTTCATTGAAGAAAACATTAGAACCTTCCAAAGGGATATGAGTAAATTGACAGTGAGACAAGAAAAGGAAGACCTCAACAGCCAGTTGATTAAGCTTAATGATGACTTGATCAAATGCAAGAATATATTCCAGGAAGCATCAGATAAATCAGAACTCAAATTGAAATTGTACCTTAAAAAAGAGATGGACAGGAGGCAAGATAACACAACAGAAAATAAAAACCAAATAGAAATTATAAAAGCCTCTACAACCCCTCACTCACCTCTGACCTAGAAGACAAGACAGAAAAAATTGATCAGGAGGCCAAAAACTTTGATAAATTCAAAATATCCAGGGAACAGAATATGAAGGAACTATCAGCTACCCTAAAATTTCTGGATCATGAGTATATCAGGAGAAGAAATCCAGGCCAGAGGCATAGAGAATATATTCCACAAAATTACTGAAGAAAATGTTCCCAATCTCTCAAAGCAGAGGCCCATCCAGATACAAGAATCCCACAGAACATTAGATAGGACCAAAGAAGAAACTCTCCAAGGCACATCATAGTTAAAACTCTTAACAATGAAAACAAAGAGAATGTTAAAAGCAGCAAGAGAGAAATAATTCACTACATCCAAAGGCAATCCCATCAGAATGACATCAGTTTTCTCAATGGAAATGCTGAAAGCTAGAAGAGCCTTTAATGGAGCACTACAAAGTCTGAAAAACTATGGCTTCCAACCCAAGCTACTCTACCCTAGAAAAATATCCCTCATAATAAATGGTGAAAGAAAAACTTTCCCTGTAAAAAGTGGACTCTGTGATTATATAAACACAAAGCCAAACCTAGAGACACTACTTGAGTGAATACTCCACACAGAACAGTCAAACAACCAATCTCAAGAGCCAACAAGAAGAAGATCACAATAACCAAAATAGACCAGGCTGAAAATAGTACACAACAGAAGAAAGCACCAAGCCCTATAAAACACCTCATCATGGCAGGGACTAATTTAAACCTCACAGTAATAACCTGAATTATTAATGGTCTTAATTCACCCATCAAAAGACACCAGTTATCAGGATGGATCCAATGTCTGGACCATTCTATCTGCTGTCTTCAAGAAACGTACCTCACCACTAAAGATAGACATCTCCTCAGGGTGAAATGTTGGAGAATGATATTAAAAGCAAATGGAAATAAAAGAGCGGGTGTTGCTATATTAATATCTGATAAGATAGACTTCATACCAAGACTAATCAAAAAAGGACAAAGAAGGTCACTTCTTACTCACCAAGGGAATGATCCAACATGAGCACATTACAATCATAAATATTTTTTCTCTATTTAATATTTTTGTTTAACATTTTTTTGTATTTACTCTTGACTATGGTTTTATTTTTACAATTAATCTTGTATCTCTTCACATATACATTGTATAATACCTTTACTATATCCTCATTGTACACTTATATTCACTTGTAATTCTGAATCCAGGAGACTGCCATTGTTACACACTTCCTATTCTTCAATTTCAAGTCTTATCTCTCTGCAGACAATTTATAAGTGGTTCCCACATGTGCACTTATAGTTGTTTGTGGAAAATAGCCACAATTCTTTCATCTTATACCTACCCATACTCTGGAACATTTATTCAAAGTGCTTTTCTTGGTTTCCATTTTTTCAGTTCTTTTTCCAAGTTTAACACTGAATTCAGTGTGAAAAATTGATTGTAAAACAGAGGAGTGTGATATAACTTTTGGAGAAAAGTGGTGACTATGGGGTGTGGAAGGAGAAATCAGATTCAATAAAGATTTATAAAATAATTTTTAAAATCTTATATGGTAACCACTGATTGCTTTTTTATCCTGTTTCATAATATCATAATATGTTTTGTGACATTATCTTTGATACAATGTTTTAATGTAATTGCAAATTTGTAGCTTATATTTTAATCTTATGATTCTGCATTTGATATTACTTTCTCCCATAAGGGAATAAGGAGCCTTATAATTATTATCACATGAACTCTGGTAGTGATGCGAATCTGTATTATTGTCATAATGCTTGTCTCTACATCTTCTTGTATATGGCTCACTAAAGACAGTCCAGAAGGAGTCAAGTGAATACTATTAGTTTTTTTTTTTTTTTAATCCAAGTTAAGGGGCATGGGCATTGGGAGAACCATCAAATAATAAGGAATAAGCAAGTTTTTAATTCTTTAAAGAAATATCACTCCATTTCTTGATTATTATTAATATTATTGGAAATATAATAGTGTGAATTCATTTAAGTAAAGATTGGTAGTCAAGATTTTTTATTCCTTTCACACCCCAAAATAGATTGGGCTTCATTTCATTACAAAGCAGAAAGCAGCCTCATTGTACCTGGCAGCACCATTTCATAGAATTATTCATCTGATTACATGGCATAATTTAGGGTTTTCCATAGATAAAAATGTATAGCAATCAACTTTAAAAATTGTTTTTACATGCTCATTGTTTGACAACTAGGTAACAAAGATATGGAACATTTACACAGTGAAATTGTACTCTGCAGTTAAGGAAAAGTGATATAATGAAAATGGTAGGAAAATGGATGGACTTAAAACAGATCATTCTAAGCAAACACACATAAGCACAGAAAGATCAGCACCACATATTCTCCCTCATATGTGGTTCCTAACATGGAATAGCTTGAGTTGCAGGCATAGGCCATTCAAGGGACATAACAACACTAAAGCAGACTTAAAATACACCCAAGAGGGCTCAGGGAATTTTGTGGAACAGGAGGTGGAAGGATTTCAGAGCCACAAAGTGGAAAGGAATTTCACCTCCCAAGCCCCAACAATGATTGACTGCTATTCTTACAACTAACAACCCACAATCCTATGGTAAATACCAGCATTCTCACTGAGGAGGGCCCTCAGTGGAATGGGGTCAGGGAGGAGTGAGGAGGGAAAGGATGGTACCAACACATCATGTGTCCACACAAAGTTTCTACTTAATAAAAAAATAAAGCTACTATCCCTAGGCATGGTGGCACATGATTTTAATTCCAGCTCTCGGGAGGCAAAGGTAGGAGCATTGCTGTGAGCTGAAGGCCAGCCTGAAAGCAAATAGTGAATTCCAGGTCAGCCCAGACTAGAGTCAGACCCTACCTCAAAAATTGTTACTATAACATTGACTAGTACAAATGTTCCTACAAAGTTTCTAAAGTAAATTATACAAGAAAAAAATATGATTTTTAAAGGTGTATCTTTAATAACAATAATTCATCTTAATTTACATTTAAAGCTTAAACAAATAAACATTTGCTTCAACATTTCGACATTGACTTTATTTTTTTTTAAATCTAATTTTAATAGTGCTGTGGTAGTTTGAATAGATGTCCCCCAATAGATTCAGTGTTTCATTAGTTTATAGTTTGCATCTGCAGCCACTGGGCTGGAGGCAGAGTTACTGGGTGGATCTTAAGGTGTGGTGGTGGGTTTAGGATATGCAAAATGTGCCTAGCTGGAGTTCCTGAAGTGTGCTGTGGCTTTTGGCTGTGGCTTTGCTCTCTGTGTTTGGTCCTGTGAAGAGCAGGCCAGCTTCTTCCGCCATTATGGAACTTCCCCTGAACCTTAAGCTCCAATAAATATCCCTTCCTCCATAACTGTGCCTTGTCTGAAAGTTCATCTCAGCAAACCTGAAGCTGTCTGCCACAAAAGTGGTACCATGTGGATTTTCATCTTTTGGAACTTTTTCTTTTGGAAGAACCGGCATGGGCTTGGTGCTTGCAATTGAAGATGCCTTCTGGAGTGGTAAGCCAAATATTATGGGCTATTCTGATGAGAGTTTGAGAATACTAAGTGCAAACAGTATTGAACTTCGAGGCTTGGCTTAAGAACTTTCTAAGAGGAAGGAAAGACTGCAGATGACTTTGTTGGAAATGGACTAATGGCATAAGGGTTGGCTGTGTTCTGTTGCCTAGGCCCAGAGTTTGACCAAGGTTAAATTTGTACTGGACTGATGAAGTTGACTAAAGGTATTGGACTGAGAGATTTAAGATTTTAAATTGGAAAAGCAAATAAAAATTAGAGGCACTGAGACTCATTTTAGGTTACTGGAGCTGCTATTGTCAAACACATTAGCAATCTTAAGGAAGGTGGTCCAACTGCTTTACATTAAAACAGTGGAGAAGATGCCTGGGGAAAAACTGTTAGAAATGCAAACTCTTTTGGGAAGAGTTGACTGGAGAAGGAACCTGCTTTTCAAGGCTATGACTTATTTCGTCCCCAGATTAAGAATATGGCTGTGTCCTGTACACCTGGTATTAGTTTTGGAAGCATGAAAAATGAATGGAGTAGTCATGAATTGACACGGCTCCAGGAGCTGCTGCTGAAATGCGGAATGTGGTAGGGCGTGTTGCCTTTATAGGCTATAAGAGCCTTTGGAAGATGGACTGTGGTTTGCATGGAGATATGAAGATGTTTTGGATATACCTGGACTGCGCAAGGGCTACCATGGAGAGCACTGTTGGCCTGCGATGGAAGTTTTCCTTGGCTACACTACCCAGCTGGAGGGGCAGAATTGGGAAACCTGGAGACTGTCAGTCATGGGTTATATTGAACTTGAACTGCAGAAGTTTGATGATTGCTGATGGTGGATGAGTTCACATTGTTCTAGTTTCTCCTTTGTGCCTTGTCTGGAAGTTCATCTCAGTGAACCTGAAGCTGTCTGCTACAACTGCTCAAAGTATTTACTAAAATAAGTTGCAAAAAATATATTTAAATTTTAATAAAATATATCCACATTTACTGTTATTATCTATACCACGGTTTTATTTTAGGAAAAAATATACTGCAAGACAGTTATCCACAGCCTTGTCTTCTAATTTTTTTCTCAAAAATGGCAAATGAGTTCTATCCTATTCATAATTTGCAACATATATAAAGTTTTAAACATACTTAAAGTCTATTGAAAGTAAACTAGATGTTTGCTTTGAATATTTAAACAATAATTTCTAGTATATTTAGACAAATTCCATATTCAAGGGTAATTTAAATCAGAAACTTTAGAAGTTGATCTAATATAAGCAAGTATAATGTAGTACAAATCTCACATAATCATTACTGAACATATAAAGTAATGATCAACCACTAATTTAAAAACCTATGTTTGCCGGGCGTGGTGGTGCACACCTTTAATCCCAGCACTCGGGAGGCAGAGGTAGGAGGATCGCAGAGAGTTCGAGGACACCCTGAAACTACATAGTGAATTCCAGGTCAGCCTGGACCAGAGTGAGACCCTACCTTGCAAAACCAAAAACAAACAAACAAACAAACAAAACCTATGTATTAACAATTTACACAGGAACTATAATGAAAATTAAATGATTATTATCTTTCCCATGCTAAAATATAATTTGACTATGGTATAAGAGAATAATTATCTTTGGCAATTCAAAGAGTTATATGATCTTCTATTATTGTCAATTTCTAAATGAAATCTCAATGGTGAGTCCGAGAGTATTAGGGCCATTGTTTTTACCTTGATTCAAAGACAGATTTGTAAAACATAGTAGTAGTCTGAATTACTAAAATGTTCATAGATCTACAAATTGTACTGAACAGTGTTGGAATACTAAATGACATCATATATTATTGAAATTAATGCAAAATATTTAGTTTTAGTGTCTTTATTATAAAATTGTGAATCCTACATGTGTAACATCATTTGGTTCATGATTATTGATTTTTCCAAATAGTAAAGAACACTGTAAATAGCATATTGAAGTTGCATTTTTTCTTGACAACAGTTTGTAACCAAATGACTGCCATTTTTAAAAAAAATGATTTTTATTTAGTTATTTGCAAGTAGAGACAGACATAAGACAGAAGAAGGGAGAGAAAGAGAGAGAGAGAGGGAGAGAACAGACATGCCAAGGCCTCCAGCTACTTTAAACAGACTCCAGATTCATGGGTGACTTTGTACATCTGGCTTTATGTGGGTACTGGGGAATTTAAATTGGGTCATTAGGGTTTACAGGTAAGTACCATTACTGCTGAGCATCTCTCCAGCTCATGATTTCCATTTTGATTGCCTTGTTTCACTTTGAAATTATGGTGCTGTCATAAGCTTTAAAAGAATTATTTGAAAAAGGAGAAATCTGTGATTAGCAACCATTTTTATTGATATGTTGGGAATGTGTATTGTGTTCTAATATATAATTTCATTCATGCTGTATATTACACTAACATATGTATAAAAGGTGAAAGATGTATACATTCTGATGAAAAACCATAGTTAATATGATTTTATATAAACTTGAAACTCTATTAAAATAGTTAATAAACTGATTTACTACAAAATCAATCACTTTCTCACATGAGAACAATAAAAAATGGAATTTGAAAATAAAATCACAATATCATTTTCATGTGATTTCCCCAAATTTGCCAAATGTGGTGGCATATACCTTTAATCCCAGCATTTGGGAGGCTGGGGTAAGAAAATCACAGTCAGCTTAAGGCTGGGTGGGGCTACAGAGTGAGTTTCAAATCAACCTGAGCTAGAATGAGACCTTGCCTTGGGAAAAAAAAAAAAATCCCCAAATTAAATAAGTCTGTCTAAATCTAAGTACTTCAGTTTAAGTCCAACTAAATATATAATGCTTCTAATTATGAATGCTATAAAATTGATAAAAATATTAAATTGGTTATTCTATGTTTCTGTCTGCCTTTGTGTGAATGATGGAACATGGTCAAACTTCCTACATGGAAGCTTAATCCCCAATATGATATTATTAAGATGTGGGGGCATCCCAAAAGTGATTAATTAATGAAGATGGGGTCATTATAAAATACCTAACGGTGATGTGTGTCTCTTTTGCCTAATGGAGACACAGAAGGTAATGTTTATAGCCCATGAGTAAATGAACTATAAGATTGGAATCTTAGATGCCCTCACCTTACACTTCTTTAACCTCAAATTAAGGGAACAAACTTTCTCTGTTGTGGATAAACTACCCAATTTACCATATTTTTCTATCCAACTGGAATGGACAGAGACAATGGCTATTCTTTCCAAAATGTGGCTAAATGCAATGCATTCCCAAACAAAATTCATGTCATTTTGTTAATTGACAAATTTATACTGAAGTGTATATACATAAAATAATAAAGCAATGTTGGGATGTCAGATATTCCCCATAACCTCATGTGTTTTAAATGTTTATATCCAACTGGTGGCAATTTGGAAGGTGAAGCCCTTGTTTGGGGCACTTATGTTTATGGTGTTATACTCGGATACATCTTGACAGAGTTCAACTATCTCTTGTTGCTAACTTCAATCTGTTGTGGTGAGGAGTAATGCCCAGCCTCTGCTCATATCATGCTTTCCCCTGGCATGATGCAACTACAACCAATCTTACTACAAAACAATAGTTATCAAGACAGTGTTTTAATGGTAAAACAAAGTTTAGTACAACAGAAAAGAAAACCTCTCCAAACAACCCAGACAAATGCATAAATGCTATCAAGTAATCATAACCAATGATCAAAGATAAGGAAATTAAGATCTTGCCAAGAAATATTGCTTAATTGGATGCATATGCAAGACTCATTCTATACATAACCTTTACTGTTTTAATAAAAATTCCTACATATCTATATATTTACATGTGACATTTAAAACTCCTAGAAGAGGACACTGGAGAAAATCCATATGACCTTGTGTATAGCCATGACTTTGTAGATAGAACAGCAAATCACGATCCATGAAAGAAATATGCAAATTGTAAGTAGCAAAATAAAAAAATACTGGAGACTGGAGATGTGGCTCAGTAGTTAAGAGTGCTTTTTGCTTAAGCATGAGGACCTCCAAGTTTTACTCCCCAAAATCCATGTTGAAAGCTAAGTGTGACAATGTATGTCTCTAAGTCTAGTCAGCAGTGGTTGTAGTGAATCACTGAAGCTCAGTGGCAGACATAAACCCTGCGTTGACAGAGAGAGACCAATCAAAAAAAATGTGTATGAAAGGACACCTGAGCTTCTTCTAATGCCTCCACATATATGTGCATGGGACATGCAATTCTGCACACCCATGAATATACATACCACACATAGCACACAACATACATGCTCTATATTCACATACACATGAATATGCAAACAAAAATGTCTACCCCTTTGAAAGACTATATATCAGGATAATGAAAGCTAAGTTAAATATTTCCAAAACACACATTCAAGGAACCCTTAAAACTGATCATAAGAAAATAAATATTTCAATTAAAAATAGACCTAAAACCGTACAAATACCTCATTAAAGACATTTACTGTTCAAACATTGACAGCAAAGCACAGAAAGAGCTGTTCCTCATCATAATCCATCTGAGATATTATAAAAAAAGACCACATTCCACAGTACATCTATTAGAATAGACAAAAGCATGAGCAGAGGCAGCACAAAATAGGATGAAGACATGGAAAATTGACAATCTTCACTCACGAGTGGGAGTGCAAAATGGTGATTTTTTACACATGGATATCTTACACTGACATAGTTTTGTGTGTGTATGTCACATAAATTTCTTAAAGACAGTAAAATAGAATCTATATTTATTCAAATGTTGAGTGATGCAGAAAGGGGTTTGGCTGCTATATGACATATTCTACTTCTGAGAAGTTCAATGTTAAGTCAGTTCATATCTGTTCCTTTGTCCATTTACTGTAAGTAGTAGAAAAGACAGGTAAAATTACATATCTTAAAAATTCTGGTTTGAAGTCTCACATACTGTGATTTTTTTTTTTTTGCATGTAGTTTTGTCATTGTGGAGTAATTATTAACAAGGCAATTTATTCAAAGAGGACATCACCAGAGCCAGCATTGAACCATTTGAAATCCCATATCAAACCCTAAATGAACTATACAAACTTCCTTCCTTACAAACACAATTTATGTGCACATTTTATTTCATTTTTTCTCTTATTTCTTTATCATGTAGCATTGTCATATTTAAGTATTATTTTAACATCATAATGTGTAAGCTGTAGTAAACTAAGGAGAAATTACTCAAGGATTTTGCTCCTTGCAGGGAGAAAATGGAATGATACTGTTGTACACAGTGAAGGTATAATATGATATAGTTAGAATCTTATTACTTTACTTATAAATAAGATAAGATTGAAGGATGCTCATATGATTGCCATGTTGACAAGGGATAGACTTGTGATATGTAAGGTTACCTGCCAAGTTGATTAGATCCCAGGTTATTAAGATATTTGACATTATATTTTTATGGATTTTTCCATGTGTTTCTACATTAAATTACCACCATAAGAAGTAATTTATATAGTTCACTATGGAATTGTCTTCCCAGTTTAGATGGTCATCAATCCATTGAGGTGCTAATTGGAAGACATGATAGTATAAAAGATAACTTTTTATTTTATCCAAGTTGAGACTTAGAACTCCTGCTCTGAAATGGTATTGTTGAGACTTTCCTGGATTTCAGGTCTCTGCACTCAAATTGAAAAAAAGCCAGTGGCTTTTCTCAGCTTCCAATATTCAGAGAAAATATAGTAAGATACTAGTACTTCTCAGACTCTTAAGTTCAGTTTAATATTTCTTAATGTTAAGTTAAATATATCTATTATCATTGATCTATTTATCCATCTATTATCAACCTATCTATCCTCCTCACTTTTGTTTTGTAAGAAACTTTTAATAGTATCTTTATCTTTGATAACAAAAATGTGTATCACATGTTTAATTTGTGTTTGTCCTATGCAAAATTCTGTCACCTGTGACAAGTGAGACTTGAAAAATTGTCACAGAATCAGCTTAGCACTCATGGCCCCAGCTCTCTAATTCCCAGAGAAAATTCATAGAATAATCAGGTAGGTATAGAATTTCCTTAGTAAATTACATGCAATGTCCACCTGTCATTGTAAGTTATATATCACAACTGCTATATGTGGGAGTAAAATTGCAATAAGATTAAAAGTACTTATGTCTACTGAAGCAGATGCTGCTGCTTTTCTCCCCAGATGTTATAAAGTATGAGAATAGTTTCACAAATTTGAAACCCTTGAGCAGTTAAGAATAGAACCTGGGGGCTGGAGAGATGGCTTAGCAGTTAAGGCTCTAGCTTACAAAGCATAAGACCCAGCTTCAATCCCCCAGTATCCACTTAAGCCAGATGCACAAGGAGACACATGTGTCTGTAGTGTGTTTGCAGTGGCTAGAGGCCCTGGCACACACATTCTTTTTGTCTCTCTCTTTCTCTTTCTCTCTTTTTCTCTTTCTGTCCATGTCTTTCTCTATATAATTAAAAGAATGGAACCCCTGCATAAAGGGAAAGGCTGAGATGTCAGTGTTGGTTACTTGAAATTATCATCTGATGTTATTCAGAGTACAAAATAAATTGCTGGTTTTTGAACTTCAAAGAGAAAGCAAGACAAAAAGGAAAGAGAAGAAATGATAGAAAAGGGGAAGAAAATAAAGAAAAGGAACAAATAAAGGAAAAAAGGAAGGAAGGAAAGAAGGAAATAAAGAAGGAAGGAGGAAAAATAAAATCTTACCCTTAACATTGAGAAGTGAAGAAAGAGGATCCAAGTATTAGAACAATGGGTTGTTGGTATGGGCACTTTCCAGATAGGAAGCAGACTATATAAAGAAAATATAGGAAGTAAAATAACTTTTGTTTTAACATATTAAGATATTTTACTTTTCTTATTTATTTGTAAGGTGAGATGGACAGACAGAGAGAAAGAATGAAATGGGACCACCAGGTCCTCTAGCCACTACAAATGAACTTCAGATGCATGCAGCATTTTGTGCATCTGGATTACACAGATACTGGAGAATTGAACCCAGGACATTAGGCTTGGAAGGCAAGTGCCTTAACCTCTAAGCCATCTCTCTAGCCCATAACCTGTTAAATGTGACATGTTCATTATATCTTAAAACAAAAGTGTTGAATTTAGGATTATACATACAGATCTGCAATTAGGAAGTGAGTGCTTAACAGTGATAAGAACTTGAACATCTAAAAATAATCATGTCAACAAAACTGTGAAACAGATGTGAATAACAAATGGTTGATTATAGGGAGAAAAATATCTGTGAACCTCGGGACAAACCCTAAATTAGTCCAGGTTTTAGAAATCAGGGAAATTAGAAAGAAGTTAAAATGAAGATAAGATAAAAATGAGGAAGAGGAAGAGTGGATACTATTGCATCTTAGAATTCAAGTAAAGTATACATTTCAAGAAACAAGAATTATTAGTGATATTAAGTGGCAAAGACATGTCAGGTAAGAACAAGAGGTGGGGATTGACACTTGTATATAATAGCAATGGAGATGAATGTCATTCTTGATAAAGCAGTGCCAATGATGTGGTGACAGGGAGACGTATTTGAAATGATAAGAAGAGAAATATTTGATGCAGCAAATTTAGATAATTTTCTCAGGAGATAGCCATGACACTGATAGAAGGTTCATTATTCTATACAAGTTTTGGATTACTCAAAAATTTTAATATATTAACTTTTTTACTTTGTGAGAATTTAAGATATACTTCAGCTTGTATAGAAACAAAATGCACATGTGTACAAATGTAGTACTGTAATAAAGTATTTGAAGTAGATTTTTTGTACTCTGATAAAGTACTTGAAGAATATTTTTTGAGAGAGACACAGAGAAAGAGAGAGAGAGGGAGAGAAAGACAGATAGAGGTGGGCATGCCAGCAGACTCTCAGCTGCTGCCAACGAAATCCAGATGTGTGTGCCCCTTGTGGTCAAGTGCGGCATTACGCCCTTGTGTCACTTTGCATCTGGCTAAACGTGGGACCTGGAGATTGGAACCAGCTTTCTTAGGCTTAGGAGGCAGGCTCCCTAACTGCTAAGCCATCTCTCCAGCCCTTGAAGAATATTTTTGTAGATAGAATGGATTGAATCAAATTAATGTTATACTATTAAGGTAATGCCATTTTTATGTTAAAAATTGCATAATTATAACATAAAATAAGTTGAACTTAATTAAAGATATGATGACTCCATCCTATAATTTAGCAGTTAATTAGACTCAGGCAGGGAGAATATTTCTACTTTGAAAACAACACATAGTTACTGTGAAATGCTCTGTCTTAATAAAAGTAATTTCAAAAGCAGATTTTTATTCTTTAGAAAATTCCTTCTTTGGAATAGCTGAGACTTCAGGAAGTTTCTTCTAGCATACTGTAAATGTAAAGCATTAATGGAATGAAACTTAGAAATATGTTTTTAGTTAATATCACTGCATTATAATGTTTATTTTCAATCAGTAATCAATTTTCAGTGTTTTAATTTCTCCAAAAAGTGAGACAAGTAATTGTAGAAGCATAGACCATATAAAATATTTTCAAATATTTTAAATGTATTTTTTCAAGGCCCCTGTCATTTTGATAAGCAGGCATAATGAGGTAATAAGTAGATGGTTTTCATTAACATCTGTTTAAAGGCAGATGAGTTTTAGAGGACTACTAAGTTAAATTCCAGATATATAAAGTTAAACATTTAGGTTCTGATCAAAATTAAGTATTGATTGCATGTTGTTAAGAATTGGCAATATCAATGTATACTGTCAAAATTCATGTAGTGGTTGCTACTTACTGTGCTCTAATGATTAAGAGAGTAGCCATGGGCTAGAGAGATGATGTAATGGTTAAGGCACATTATGCAAAGCCTAAAGATTCATGTTTTACACTCCAGATCCCACAAAAGCCAGACATACAAGGTGACCCAAGCACAAGGTCGTGCCTGCACAGTAGGTGGTGCACACATCTAGAGTTTGATTGCAGTGGCTGGAGGCTCTGGCATGCTAATTCTCTCTCTCTCTTTTCTCTCTCTCTCATAAAATATAAAAATAAATTAAAAATACATCAGACCTTTTCAAATCAACCATATTAATTATGCATAGGGCAACTGTGGATCTTGGGTTAACTTTGGTTAAACATTGGTCTAAACATACCATTGAATAAATAACTAATAATAAAAACTTAAAATATAAATGCCTCTAAGAGTAGATCAGCTTATGTACTAAGACATGATTTAAAATATTCTATTGAACATACATAATGATACTCTTTCCATATGATGGAGAGATGATATTTATGTTCACAATAATTTTAGTTATCATTCATTTCATAGATTATATCAAGAACAGTTATTGGAGTCATTAATATAGAAACAGAAATATTTACATCCTTCAAAATTATGATAGCTTGAGGGAGGTTAAAAAAAAGTATAAGGACAAAGGGCTCACACTGACTCTTGATGAGTAATTGAGTTGTAAGATAGGATGGACTGATGGGAAAAGTTTGTTTTGTAGAAATAACATGACAAAGCAATGATACTGAGATTTGTAGACACTGCAGAAGTCATATTGTGCTTTACTGTCATAAGCAATCATTATATAGTGATAGTATGCTGAAAGTTGGGCTATGCTATAAAAGTTATTAATAAATCATAGTGGCCCTGAAACTACACAAGCACATAGTCAATAAAGATGTAGTTAGATCGAGACAAAGAAACCACAACACTATTCTTCAAGGGGCAACAGCCTCAAGGAATCACACATCCTCATCCAGTTGCTGTCCTTGATCAATAACCCTCCTGATCTTTTCCATAGTATAATAAAAGTGATTTAAACTCTAGACCTTGTAAGTTAGATGTTTGCATTGATGCTCTTTGTCACTGACATCACACTATCTAGATGGTTGTGATGCAGAATGATGGCAAACATTATACACCTTGTCAAGACATGTATAATCCACACAGTGGGAAATAAGTCTGATGACTATATGAGGAATATGACATCACTGAAAGTGCAAACATCTAATTATCTTGAACCTGTTGGTATATTTCTTCAAAAGACAGGTTTCTGACTACAGCACCTACAAAAAACATGTATAATTTTAGTGGTATGCAGACATTGTATTCTGCCCTGGGAAATACTACTGTAAGCCATTTGCCTAAAGTTTTACAAGGCTGGTGGTTCTGACAGAAAAGACTAATATGAATTTATCTGGCAGATTAGCGTTTATTCAGATCTTAAAAAGTGAATCCCAAGAACTTCTTACAGCATGTTGACATCTGTTGGACCTACCATATTACCCCCATGCCCATGCAGATGACCCAAATTAGATTTTTGGTCATACATACATTCAAGCAAAAAAGGACATCAAAGTAGAAGAGAAACTAGATGAAAAGAGCAAGGGGGGCACTGGAGAGATGGTTTAGTGGTTAAGGCACTTGCCTGTGAAGGCAAAGGAGCCAGGTTCTATTCCCCAGTACACACATAAGCCAGATGCACAAGGGGCACATGCGTCTGTAGATCATTTGCAGTGGCTAAAGGCCCTGGCATGCCCATTCTCCCTCTGTCTGTCTCCTCTCTCTCTCTCTCTCTGCTTGCAAATAAATAAAATAAAATAAATTTATTAAAAAAAGAAAAGAGGAAGGGGTTTAGTTGGAGGACAGGAAGAGGGTCAAGAGAAGATAATGGGAGGTGATGATGATCAGAATGCATTATTCATTTGTATAAAACTTGTCAAAAATGACCCCAAAACAATATCAACTATATCCATACTAGATGATACAAAATTAACAGACCCATCATTTATCAGCCATTGTTTGGATTACACATCATGTGCACTAAAGATAACATGAGGGTGACAGAGCTGGTAGTGCAAAGTTATAGAAAAATAATTTTTCCTACATCAATAGGTATACAGTTCCTTTTCTAAGAATTGCACAGTGGAAGGAAATCAAAAATAATCCTCTACTAAGAAAACACTGTTTTAGGAGATTTATCAAGAGTCTCAAAGAAAATTATTTTACATTAGGTTTAGTGTTTCAGGCCACAAAAATGAGATACAGTACCATGTTCTTTGCCTATGAAGTGTTTAATTACAGAGCACAATCTATAACATGATATTTTGTGTAATTTCTCAATAAAGCTATCCCACATCAGATACTACAAAGAATACTAAGGAAACAGGTTGTTCATGAGACTTAGAGTCATTCCAAGTGGCTCCACAATACAGAACTGCTAATCTTCAAGGATCCTTGAATAAGCTTTAAAATTGCCACTAAGTTGTCAGCTTGGAGAAATAACCATGGTGAAGTAAGTACCATCACTCATTTTTCAAAGTAAACTCAGTGACCATTATATAGTAGCCTTTTTCCAAATAGAAAATATAAATGTGGGATCAAGAGCCAGAGGAGGCAATTGCCACTAACCATCACTTGATGAGAAAGTTGTGCTTCATTTCTCCACAAGTCAGCTATGAGCTTGTTACCTGTCCCCAAAGGAGCAATAGTTGTACTGACAGATACAACAGTGTTCTCCATACATTTACTCCATCTTTTCTCCCAAGTTTTCTTCTTAATTTTCTTTAGGAATTTCATATCATATTGGCAGGAGGCAACAAGTAATAGAAGATACTTCATCTTGTTTTGTAAAGCTAAATTTGGTCATTAGAACAAACTGGAATACTATTACTAAGTGGAGACAATGAAAAGTGGCATTGGTATTTCTTGATCCAGTAGATGTCACTTTGTTCTCCTTTATACAATTTTGACTATAAGTAGACTAGTAAAGCAGCCACAGTTTCCTTAGTGTGTAGGTGGTGATCAGGTTTTCACAATTATCACAACCAACACAGTCAATCTGAAGTAAGTCAGCTAGGCTAGCAAGGAAGTAGGTAAGTATGTACTTAACAATGAATTGTGATTCAGGAGGTGTCATTTCTACAGGACAATAGATTGCTATTGGAGAGTTCACTTTTGACTAGGTGATTTTAAGCCTACCCAGCTTATCAATGGCAACTAACCAAAACATGGCCTCTATTGTTCCTCTCACTACTTTTATTCCTCATTTTTTTTTTCTAAAAATCTAGACCAACCAAAATGTTGTCTATGGTGCTGAATCTATTACATTAAGTGGCTATTATTGGGATAAAACTTGAATTTTATTTGATACTTTAATGCAACACAGAAATCCCTCCTTACAAGATACCCACATATTTTAATCACTGTTTAATGCTTTTGAAGGTATTTCTCTCAGCCAAAAAAGATGTTTCATAAGATTATGCTCTATTCCTCTATGAAGTCAGAATTGAATGGTTTGTGGGAATCACAAAGACTTTGTCACATGTTTCTGTAAGAGACAAGTAAACACAACCCTACATTCATCTCTGACAGCAGATGAATGTCTCATATAATTATTTCATTATATATCAATCTTCATATGTGATTTTTCTCTTTTTTTATTAAGTAGAAACTGTGTGGGTTATCATGTTTTGGTACCATCATTTCCCTCCTCTATCCCCACTCCACTGAGTTCCCTCCTTAGTGGGATTTCTGGTATTCACCAAGGAGTTGTGGGTTATGAGTTGTGAGAGCAGCAGTCATTCATAGTAGGGGGCCAGGGGATGTCTCTGGATAATCCTTCTCACCCTGTGGCTCATATAATCTTTCTTCCTCCTTTTCCACAAAATATCCTGAGCCTTAGTGAGTGTGCTCATCACTGAAGGAGAGTTAAAACTCACCCACCATGGCTCAGAGAATTTTGCAGAAGATGGGAAGGAAAATTCACAAGAGCCACCAGTTTGAGACATCATGCCCAGAGGCATTCCCTCCTGCCCCTAAAATAACTGACTGTTGCTCCTGCAAGTCATAAACCACAACCCCATGGAAAATACCTGCAACCCCACTGAGGAGCGTCCCCAATGAAATGGGGGCAGGGGCGAGGGAAGAGAGGGTACCAAGACATGATGTATTGTTAATAATAATAATTATTATAAAAATTAAAAAAAAAAAAAAAAAACTACTTTAGTGTTGAGCTCTAAGCAACTTCTGGCTTTTTGTTTGGGGGCATTTTGAGTATCATCAATGCCTGTCTACATCACTCTGGCACAGTTTGTCAGACTTTCATAGAAGCAGCACTCTTGCTCATCTTTTCAAAAAGCACCTCTCAACAGAGATCTCTATGTAATGATTTGTGTCTGTTTCCTGAGAAAGCCAATGTAATGCAAAGATGCATATTAAATTCACTAAAACTATTGCTTATAAGATAAACAGCCTATATACTTCCAAAGTGTCTATTATTCTGCAAAATATCATGTTGGACCATATTCAGGAATTTTATGTTTTATAAGAACAAAATCTTGCTCTCCAGGCATTAGAAATGCAAAACCATTTACATTTATCTTTAATAGAAGTATGAAATATCACTCCAATCCAAATAATATGATTGTTTTAGGAAGCATACAACTATTAATATTACAAGCAGTATGTCTTATGATAGGATCTTGTTTAGTTTTAAAACAAAGACAATGTTATATCACCTATTTATTGAATATATGAAAATTAAAACACATTAATTAGATGATAAATAGGCATTAATTATTTAAAATAATAAACTTAATAATCTGTAAGGTAAAGTGATAATTGCTATCAGTTTGGTAATAGTATCCCTTAAGTAAAGATTGATTTATTGTTGACACCAAATAAGCCCACCTTTTAAAAGGTTGATATTTGAACTTTGAATAATATATTTTTATTATCCTTACCTTTTATTTATTTATTTTGGTTTTTCGAGGTAGGGTCACACTCTAGCTCAGACTGACCTGGAATTCAATATGTAGTCTCAGGGAAGCCTCAAACTCACAGTGATCCTCCTACCTCTGCCTCCCGAGTGCTGGGATTAAAGTTGTGCACCACCACAACTGGCTCCTCTATTGAACTCTTAAAAGTTTGTGTAAAACCTTGAGAAAGTATAAGAATAGATTTCAGATGAAGACTATGCAACGATACAGCATGCTGCATTAAATGATGCTGTGATGGTAACGTTTCTTTCTTCCTTCTGAAAGCTAAACTTCCATAAGTAAGTTATTTTCTTAAGGACAGATGTAGTATGTTTAGTCACCTCATATTCCCTATATTTCTCTGTTTCCTGTTCTTACATTCATTAGGAAGGGTCATTTATTTTATGATATATTGTCTGGCCTGTCATCCTCTGGTCAATTTATATACTTACAACACAGTCAAGTCCCAAAGGTCTCTCAGTCTTTTACTGTGATAGCTAATTTTAAAAATAAAGCATAAGAGATCAGGGTTGATTCTTTCATTTGTGCCCTTCAAACATAACTGCATTGTGATTTGCTAAGAATCCTATTGTTCTAAGACTAAAACATGAGGTTTAAAAATTCTGTGATCACTTGACAAAGGGGAAAATACCTGTAATCACTGTCAACAAACTAACTGTACAAGTATGCAGTAAGTAGAATCAGAAAGTTAATCAACTGGGGAATTACAAGTTAGTAACATGCACTCTATTATGATGTACTCTCCAAGAACTTCCCCCCAAACCAGACTTGTAAGGACAATGGGTTCCAAGAAGTGCTTTGTCCAAATTCCTAGGAAATAGATCAATACATGCAATTTATGATTTTTTTCTCTATAAGCAAAATATGAATTTAAACTTTCCAAATGACTTTAAAAATTAATATTTGAAAACATGAACCCTGACCATTAATATATCATTAATGGTAAATCATAATAAAACATTTACTCCAGTAATTTTACAAGTAGCATTTTGCCCGATTTATCTCTATGGCTTTATTCTCTTTGAGGAAAATTACTTTGGGGAAGAAATTTTAACTACTTGTTTGAAAGGAAATAAAACACAATATTATACTTTCTTTAATAAATTTTCTTCATAGTATAACACTGAGCAAAATAGTGTATATTATAAGGATATTCATAAGTGATGAAGTCAGGGAAAAGGAGTACCAGTATAAAATAATTTTAAGCAGTATTTTACATCTTTTTTTTTTCCCTAGAACTACCTGACACAAAAAATACTTATACCAAAGTGTCTATATAAGTATTTATCTATTTATGATTGGTTTACATCCCAATAAGCTTATTACTAATTTGAAAATAGCATGTCAAAATGTACTTAATATGCTCAATCTCAGCAGCACATTGTACTGAAGCCTACTGGGAATTTCTACTTGAAGACTTGTGCCTCATGGAGCTGCAGTTTATTCCTGCTGTCCAGCATCATGAGAATGCATCATTGTACATGACACATTTATCCAGCAAAAATAAAAATTCAAGATTTGAGGTAGAATTTCTACTGTATGAATATTGCTCTTAACAATTACAAAGATGAAAACTCCCACGCTGAAGTGTCGCTAATCATGGGCTGTATGTATTATGAATCAATACACTATTCTATATACACTAAGAACAAAATGATTCCAATATGGAGTATAGTTTTCAAACAAGATTATATTATATTATATAAGTTAGTGCTAGCTAGATGGGATGGCTAGATATTTTAGAGGGAATTTTATATGCGTAGGCCCTCTTCTCCCCCACATTTGGTGGTGTCTTGATCTCGGAGAATGAGCTAATTTTCCACTGAGTGGATCTATTAGCCAAATCAAGAGCAGTTGGTAACACACCATGGTTGTGTGCCACTATTGCACTTGTTTGAGCATTACATCAGGTTGTTTCCTGCTGGGTAGCTTAGACTGTGAGTTGTTTGGACATATTTTGGCCTTTTCCCCACATTCACTCATGTAGTACTCTCTGGCACTAGACTAGCTAACTGTCTGGGGACTGACACTATTCCAGATTCTGGCCAAGTCTCTCCATGTTTTGTTTCACACTCATATGCTGTCTTCAACAGTAGTGTCTTACCATTAACCTCTAGTGGGTCATCAAGAACTCTGACAGAAATCTGTCTTTTTTGGGAAACCTTGTAGGTGTCTCAGATCAACAGCTCATTGTAAAAGTTAACCCTGTACTCTTGCTGGGAGTTATAAGTCAGTGCCAAGGAAGGTGAGGGAAGAAAAAGATAGATAATATGAAAGAGAAAGTGAGTACAGAGAGGAGAGAGAGACAGAGAGAAGAGAGAGAGAAGCAGGAAAAGATTAAAGTTGGTCTTCATGATGTTCTCTCCACTTTCTGTACCAGCTCAGGAAATTAAACAATCACTCAACCACTGGGATCTCATGAAGCTGAAAAGCTTTTTCACTGACAAAAATACTACAACCAAAGCCAGCAGATTACCCACAGAATGGGAGAAGATTTTCACCAGTTATACAACTGACAGAGGCCTAATTTCTAGAATCTATAAAGAACTCCAAAGCCTAAACAACAAATCATCAAATAACCCAATCACAAAATGGGGCAGACAACTGCACAGGGAGTTCTCAGAGGAAGAAATACAAATAGCAAATATACACTTAAGAAAATGTTCAACATCCCTAATCATCAGGGAAATGCAAATTAAAACAACTATGAGATTCCATCTTACCCCAGTAAGGATGGCTAACATAAAAAAAAAAAAAAAAAAAAAAAAAAAAAAGAAAAGAAAATAAAATAAAAGAAAAGAAAAGCTGGCGAGGCTGTGGAGTAATAGGAACAAGCCTTCACTGTTGGTGGGAATGTGAAATGGTTCAACCATTATGGAAAGCTATATGGAGACTCCTGAAAAGGATGACCATAGACCTACCAACGGATCCAGTTATTCCCTTACTGGGCATTTACCCTAAAGGCTCCAAGCCTCAGATCAGAGACACTTGCTGAACCATGTTTATAGCTGCTCAATTCATAATAGCAAAGAGCTGGAATCAACCCAGGTGTCCATCACTAGATGAATGGATAACAAAGATGTGGTATATCTATACTATGGAATTCTACATTGCAGTAAGGAAAGATGAAATAAGGAAATTTGAAAAAATATTGTCAAACATGGAACAGGTCATACTCAGTGAGCTCACCCAATCACAAAAAGATAATCGTCGCATGGTCTCGTTTATCTGTCGCTCCTAACCTGAATCTGCCTGAGATGCTGCCAAACCTAATAAGCACTCTGAGGACCAGACAATAGTGAGGGTGGGATGAGGGGAGGGTAAGGGTGGGAGGGAGTGAGAGGGTGGGGGGATACAAATAGGGACCCAAAAGGAAATGATACAATAAAACCCTTTATTCCTGAACAACAGGCTAAAACATTGATTCTTCAGCAGGCCCGCAGAGGGAACACCTCAACCACAGGGGACTCAATTTCTAATTTCAGATTCCATTTGGCTCAGGGAACTTATTTTTCTAATTCTTGTTTTAAATATTTTAATGTGTTTGTAAGTAAAGAGAGAGAAAGAAAGGCGGTGTGCGGGAATAAAGAAAGAATGAGTTTACCAGAGCCTCTTCTCATTGCAAAGGAACTTGAGACACATATGACAATTTATGCATCTGCCTATGTGTCAATACTGGGGAGTAGATCCTGGGCTGTCAGGCTTTGAATTCAAGTGCCTTTAACCATTGAACAATCACCTCAGCCCTGAACTGTATAATTCTGGATAGAGGAAAGTGACTATGAAAGGTAGTATTAGACTCTCCAATATAAAATATAAATGATTTATTGACTTTTATAAAAAATCAATATAAATTATGTGAAAATTATATGTTTATAGTATATATACATATATAATATTATTATGTATAATGTACATATGACAAATATAATATATATATATATATATTTTTATCAGAAACAAATTTTTAGGTATTATTATTGCTTGATTATATATACATAGAAAAGCAGAAACTTAGAATAAAGTGAACCTTTATTTATTTATTGTTATTTTTATTTTTGCTTTATTGATGTAGGATATCACTCTAGCCCAGGCTCACGTGGAACTTACTATGTCTTAGACTTGCCTCAAACTCACAGTAATCTTCCTACCTCTACCTCCTGAGTGCTGGGATTAAAGGTGTGTGCCACCATGGCCAGAGTGAACACAACTTTTACTGAGCCTATTTTTCTTATTAAGTAATTTTTAGCACTTAAACCAGAAGTTAAGTGTACATGACTATGTGAGAGAAAGTTATCTGGAAAGATATAAGGGGGAAAATGTACCCTAAAAGGTAAATTATTTAGCATGATTAGTATACCAAAAGATAAAATGAACACTATGGTTGTTTGAAATTATTTTATAAGTGCTTTTCAAAGGATAAATTAACAATACATAAATGGATAATGCATAATGGTAGTAAGAACCTGAAGTCTAAAACAAATCTGGTGGGTTGTTCCAATAGATAACAATGAAAACATTTTATTGTTTAGAAATTTCCTGTTATTTTTCCTCCAGTCCTGGTAGACATTATGATATCCATGGTTATTCACATGACAATAAACTTTAATATAACTTGTCATGATGAGATTTTCAAAGGAGAATTATTATCACAATGACCTCATGTGATTTGATCACTTAAAGAATCTAGAGAGGTGTTTTAACATTAATTTTATTTTTATGAGAAAATGCCACCTGCTTTGACATTCATCAAGTTTCTTAACTTGTATTCATGAATCTAAGCACAATTATGTATGTGCAAAGGATCTATAATGGGATGTTAGGGGTCCAGGAAATTCCTTGAACCCCAAAACCTTGGTTCAATTCTGATTTTAATCAAAAAATTGAGTAAAACAAGACTGAGAAGGATAATTATTAAATTATTATATATATTGAGGGAAGTGCCAAGCCAAGAAAGACACCCACATGGCTAGAGATCCTATATGAAGTGCCTTTAAAAACCATGAAAAGAAAAGAAAGTTCAAGGAATTCCTGGCATGAGGGGAGCTGAAAGTGATAAAGAAACCATGTGGAGGCCAGGTGTGGTGGTGCATGCCTTTAATCCCAGCACTTGGGAGGCAAAAGTAGGAGGATCACCTTGAGTTTGAGGACAACGTGAGACTACATAGTGAATTCCAGGTCAAACTGAGCTAGAGTGAAACCCTACCTTGAAACCACACCCCCCCAAAAAAAAAGGAAGGAAGGAAGAAAAGATAAGAAAAAAAATGAAAAGAAAAGGAAAATAAGAAAAGAAAAAAAGAAGAAAAGAAAAGAAGCCACGTGGAGAGTAAGAGCTAGTTTGCCTTCCCATCTAGGCCTGGGACTGAGCCAACCCAGCCTCAGCAGAGGGAAAAACTCACCCACAGCTGTATGTTCCCAAGTGGTCAGAGTCCATCCACCTCTTGCAAAGGTTTTACTATCCTTATAATCATGGGATTTCTTCTGGCTCAGGTGAACCAGAGGGATAGCTGGTTGGTTAGAGCTATGGGCTGTCTCAGAAAGAAGCTAGCCCTGACACCAAGTGAACTTGACCAACTATAATATTTAATCCTACAAAAGATCTCTCTCCTTGTTTGTGAAAAAAAAAAAAAAAAAAAAAAAAAAAAAAACACTTCTAGGGAACTAGGCAAGAGATGAGAAGTCAGATCATCTTTAATTTTTAGCAATGTAGCAAATGTTTAGCAAATGTACACTTTCCTGTCTTTTTTTATACTTCCTGGAGTCACCATAACTGTACTCCATCTTAGATATTATATATCAATTAAAATTAAAGCAAAGACAATAAATAAAACCTCTCAAATATTTGTATCCAATCTTCACTAATGCACTCATTAAAAATTTCACAAGTTGTATGTTTAAATATCACAAAATAATAATGCCCACCATCTTAAAAAAATTAGAAATAAGCAGAAAGTGCCAGAATCCTTTAACAGACTTTCTGAAGAAAGTTATTGCTATTGTAATAATGTGAATACTGATTGAGGAACAAAGAGACTTTAACATGCTCCTGATATCTGAGGAAATTTGTGACAACATCATAGCTGAATTCATGGTAAAGGGACAGAAAATTCACTGAACATCATTTCAAGAACTATGTTTGTCAAATATACTGGGGAAGTCACTAACAAACAGATAACTATAATCTTTGATAATCCAAAGGAAGCAATTCTGAAGAAAGGTAAAATCTGGATCTAGTATCACCACTTTGTTATATGAAATGGTCTAGCTTTAACTAAATCACAAGCCACACAATGAAATAGTAAAGATATCTCTCAGGCATCCCAGACAATAGATTTATTGGACAAAGAAATTAAATTGAGTATGATAAACAAATAGAAATTGCAGAGGTAAAAATTAATACATATTTTATAAAAACTAGAAGCTGATTAAAATATTGGGCAAAGCTTAGAAATGACATAATTGGAACTATAGCACTTTCTGAGCTGCAGCATCAAGTAAATACAAGGAAGAGTAAACATACTGTATTGCACCTGGGGCAGGCTCCCAAGTAGCCCAGCATAATACTAAAAGTACTAAGTAAGAGAGAAAGACGAAAAATTGTTTAGAGAAACAACAAAGGTCCTAGATTACTCAAATCTTATGAAAGACATCAATTTCACTTCCGAGAACCTTAGTGAGCTCTATGCTAAAAGAGGTTCTTGCTGAAAGATAAATTGTTGAAAACCCAAAGAGAATATTGATATCAACCAAAGACAAGCTCTTCATCATAAGACAAGAGATTTTCAGGTTGGATTGAAATATCCATCTACAGTCTAATTCCATTCTGACTACAAAATAGAGAAAATATATCCAAAGATTCTCATAAATTAAAAGTGAAGAGATACACATCAATTTCTGTATGCATATACTCACCAAAAAGTGTAAAAATAGTAAGGTGGAAAACAAGACAAACAAAAATGAAAATACACTATAAGAGATGAAGAGACATTGCATATGGATGGAAACAATAATTCATGAACAAAATACAATCATTATAAAAATGTTCACCCAATTATCTTGTACTGAAATACATGAAGAAAATTTTGACATAAATTAATGCAGAAATAGTTTTAGAGAAATACATGGTGTGGTGGTTTGATTGGGTGTCCCCTATAAACTTCTGTGTTCTGAAGGCCAGGTCCCCAGGTGGTGTCAATTTAAGAACAGGGACATCCTGGAGGTGATTTGTTGTTGGGAAACGACTTATGGGTGATATAGCCAGCTTTGACTTGACAGTATTTGGCACATTCTGATGCTGCTGTTGTATACCCAATGTTGGTCGGGAGGTGATGTCCACCCTCTGCCCATCATCTCCTCCTGCATCATGAAACTTCCCCTTGAGTCTCTAAGGTAAAGTAAACCCTTTCCTCCTACAAGATGTTCTTGGCCAGTTTTTTTTTTTTTTTTTTTTTTTTCTGACAACAGTGCCAAGCTAAGTGCCATACATGGAGATTTTAATATTCACTGGCAATGTTTTAGTTCAGATTTGTTCTCTAACAATATATTTGTTAGAATTTCTGTCCCCATATGAAACAACACCTGAGAAAATGGGTTAAGTAGTAACTAAGACATTAGGGAATCATCCTTGGAAGAGACTAGTGCTAGTTTTGTGGAATGAGTCTGTTCATAAAATAGGTTGTGATAAAATAACCATACTGGGTGCCTTTTGATATCCGATATGAATATTGTCACATGATCTTCTAAGTACATGCTTTTTCCATCAAAGTGACAGCTCCTTTAAGGCTGTCAGTGCTGCCAAGAAAAAACAGTGGCATGTTCTTTAACTTCCTGACCTGTGAGCTAATATATTAATGCTTAAACAATAAATAAAAAGAGATAAGACATTAGAAATACTCAGAGACAAATATAAATAAAATATTGCATAGCAAAAAGGGTGGGGTGCACTAAGAGAATATATAATGTTTGTTGAGGTAGGGTCTCATTCTAGCCAACGTTTACCTGGAATTTACTATGTAGGCTCAGACTGGCCTAGAACTCACAGTATTCCTCCTAACAAAGGAATATTTATAACTATCTTACATTAAAAAAAATCTCAATTCAATTATGTAAATGTATAACTTATCATAGTTAGAAAAGTTAAACAAACTGAACATGTTTTAAAATGGAAGGAAATGGGGCTAAAGATATGGATTAGTCGTTAAGGCATTTGACTGTGAAGCTTAAGAACTCATTTTTGACTCCCCATATCACACAAAAGCCAGACACAGAAGATGATGCAAGCACAAGATTGCACTTTTGCACAAGGTTGGCACAAGCATCTGGAGTTCAACTGCAGTGGCTGGAGTTCCTCTTGTGTCAATTCTCTTTTTCTCTCATTAAAATAATGGAAGGAAATAATAGCAATAATAGTATTGAATAATTAAATCAATAACAGAACAAAAGTAGAGATTATGAGATCAACATTTATGCTTTGAAAAGATTGGCAAAGTTAACTAACTGATAATAGAGTAGATGTAAATATATAAAAGGAAAAGTGACATGATAAGTAGAGAAGAAAGAAATGGAAATTAGGTTGTGGTACACAAATGAGTTTAATATAAAATATAAGTTTTTATAGAATCGTCTATAGCTTGAAAAATGAGAGTCAACAATACAAAATAATATATATCCATAAAACCAATAACCTCAAAATTCTGACCATTATTTTTGGAATGGACATATGACACGTTCTCCAAATATCATGTTATATTATGTTTTCCTGGTATCTACCAAGAGAAACTAAAAAATAAATCTTTTTATCTGGTAAGGGACAAAGGTATATCAACTCATGTTCCTAAAATTGAAATATTTTGTGGAGTTATTTGATATTAAAAAAAAATTAGTTGTCTTCTTTCCTAAAATATAATATAGACAGGTTCTTCCTGTCCCATCCTCCACATGCTTATTCTACTTGGCATCTCTGAAAGTATTGTTTCTTTAAAAAACTACTTTAAAAGAAATACTCTTTCACCATTCTGATAAGTAAGATTGCAAAAAAAAATGAAGAAAAAACTACAGCATGTTGTAATTAGCATATGGTATTTATATTATCTGAAGTATGTTGGTACATAAGAAAGCAAGTTGACTGTGCTTACATAATATCACAGTAACTTAGAAAATAGCTTAGAATGTATGCTTACTGCAATTGTCATTATATATCATAGACACATGATATAGCCATCACTATTTATAATATAAAAAAATTATGTGTTAAACTAAATAGTGTGATTCTTAATTTTTAGAATTTCACTATTATTGACATCATTACGGAAATAAATTTGTGGACATTTTTCTTAATATTCCATGTTTAATTATAGAATTATATTTTATTAACTCTAGACCTTAATATTTCATCCAACTCTGTCATCTTACAAGAGAGAAATTATGAGTCATTTTTCATGATAGTTAAATTAATAAGATATAAGGGCATATTATTAGATACTATAGTATAGAGAAAAAATATTGAATCAGATTTAGACAAGAGTTTCACTAAAAGCCAAAGTTCACATAATTCCTTTTACTTACTTTGTCACTTTTAATTTTATTTAAGATTAAATATCACTGAAAATATAATGTAGTATACATTATGGTAAAAGAAGGATATTCTGTAAAGGACCTGATGTTAAATAAACATATGTTGTCCAGGTCCTGAGGAGACTTGCCTTGATGCAGAATCACAGTTGGACTATTGCATTATGAGATCAGGGACAAAAGATGCTATGTGGGAATGGGGCACTAACAAAATGTTTTGATTCTTGAAATCAGGTTCTGAGGGATAATTTTGAATTTATGCTATGAATAATACAACAAAAATATAGTTAATAACATATCTTATAATAACAATGTTATAGGTTGACCCTACATGATTTACATTAAAACTTTTTTCCTATTATTTTAAATTTAAACATGTTGCACTGGGCTTCAGACCATGATGATGACCCCAAATCATCAATAAATTCTTATTGAGCCAATTACAGATTGATTTTGCCTTGTGCAATTTTTGACTCTCTTTCTGTGGATCTTTCATATTATGTGATTAAAATATTCAAGTTCTAAGGCAAAAAGGAATCATTAACCTTTTTTTTTTTTTTTTATTTTAAAGTTTAGATACTTGCCTTTTTAAATTGAAAACTGAGACTGGTTTATTGGTTGTGTGGTTAATGCTAAGGTAAGTAAGCCAACTTTCCACATTTTAATAGATCAACTTTCTACTGGTAATTTCAAAAGCTTTTCATACAATTTTCATAAAGAGATTTTTGTGGTTATTTCTTGAATGATTCTCATCTCATGTTAGATATAAGGCAGATGTAAAGACAAGTGTTGTATTCCTGTCTTGTGAATTATGACAGTAATAATCCAGCCATTGAGAGTAGTTGGTGTATCTATGGAAGGAAGCTCTATGCAAACATTGCTGAAGGCAATTTTCATCTATGTGTTAAAACATAGCACTCAATTTTCTTCAGTCCTGGATGTTTTCCCAAGTAACCAGCATAAAACTCACTGGTGACTTCCTTGTTTGATTTTACTCTTTACAGAAGAATGAAAAATGTTTTCAAAAACCTGCCCTTCCTTACAGAGATCTGTGCTATGGTAAAGCTTATTCCTCCTTTGCCTTGCTTCTTACTCTCCTTCTTATTTTCCTCTAGCTTATCTGGATTGTTTATTTTTCTTTTCTTTTTATAAAACTTGACAATTTATCAATATGCCTATTTCCTACTATAAATAGGAAAAGAAGAAAAATCAATGATAAGTTTAGAAATATTGAATTTTAAAAAATCTTTAAACACTAATACATTATATCTACTATATGTAAAAGTAGCAATTTTCATTTCTATTACTCATGGATCTTAAAATTTCAATAACTAAACTAAAAATTAGAAGTAATCTTTAACATTAGTTTTAAGTTAAAACATGATTTTAGATTGGAATTAATTTTTATTAAGATTGAAAATATTGTATTTATCACCTATCATAACAGATTTAAAATTAATGTGTTTCTTAACATAACCTTTATTAAGAAGACATGATATTTCAAATTATTTGAGATATAATTTTCTGGTCTCCTGATGGACTTATCAGCTTCCAGACCTGAGAGACAGAATTACCTAGTAAACAACACCCCGTCTGCCATGTTTTGTTATAACAGCCTGAGAAAACTAATGCAAGTAAAACAAATAAAGTAAGGATATTAAGACAATATCTTATATGATCTCCTGTAGTAATTTTTCACCATTACCTAAAGTAAAATCTCATAGACAGAAATATGCCAAGATCTCTCCTGAATTCTTAGATGTATTAGGCAAATAAATAATCACAACAAATGTGTCAGTTTTCTGTATTTGACATAACAAACAGTACACTGAATGGCTTCACACAAGAGTAATTCATAATTTTCTCACCATTTTTGAGGCAGACCATTTGAAATCATGGCATGGATAGAGATCTTCTGACCTGAAGCTGCTTGCAGGCAACAATTCAACAAATTTCTCCTTTTGGTTTTTATGTTACTTTGATTAAAATATAAAGCCATGGTTTTGATTACAGCATTGTCATTCCTATTTGCTCTTGTTAACCCTTCTCCTGCTTTATTTCCCCTATGCCCTTCAAATGGTTTCATCTCCTCAATGCCGCTCTTCTGTTTTCATGCCACATGCATTCTTTAATCTCTCTTTTCCCATTCTATTATTTTAGATCTTTTCACCTTTAATGATGATTTTTTTTTAATTTCAAGACCTACTTTCCCCCAAATCCTGTATATATAAACATATATACAAATTAAAGTATGTCCAGCTGTGGAGGAGCATGCCTTTAATCCCCATACTTGAAAGGCTGATGGAAGGAGGACCTCTGTGGGGTTGAGGTCAGCCTGAGACTACATAGTGAATTCTAGGTCAGCCTTGGCTAGAGCAAGAACTTATATTAAAAAGAAAAATCTGGGATGGGGAAATGGCTCAGTTGGTAAAGTACTTCATGTACAAATGTGAGGGCTTGAGTTCTGATCTCCATTATCCACATAAAAATGCTATGTGAGGGCTGGAGAGATGGCTTAGTGGTTAAACGCTTGCCTATGAAGCCTAAGGACCCCCGTTCGAGGCTCGATTCTCCAGGACCCACGTAAGCCAGATGCACAAGGGGGTGCATGCATCTGGAGTTTGTTTGCAGTGGCTGGAGGCCCTGGTGCACCCATTCTCTCTCTCTCTCTCTCTCTCTCTCTTTCTCTCTCTCTCTACCTGCCTATTTCTGTATCTCTCTCTCTCTCTCTCTCAAATAAATAAATAAAATAAAATAAAACATTTATTTAAAAAATGCTATGTGAGCCCACAATCCTAGCACTGGAGAGGCTGAAACAGGAAATACCAAGGGGTTCACTGAATATATTGCTGAGCCAAATCAGTGACCTTCTGATTCAGTAAGGGATGTGACTGAAGAAATAGAGAGCATTTGAAGAAGATGCCTATTGTTGACCACTGAACTCTACAACACAACACATACACACATGTTTATACACATGTACACAGACACGCATCCATGTGCATATATACACACATGTACACCATACACTCAAGCAAAAAAAAAAAAATCCATGCTTTTTTTTTTTTTTTTGATGTTACCAACATCCTTGAATTGCAGTCTGCACTTAAGTCCACACCTTCAAATTAATCAGATTTGCAAAGATGTTTTTGGTAGTTTCAATATAAAATGTTTCCCATAGCCTTGTGTGTTTGTAATTAGGAGTCATACTTAATCCTTGGCTGCTTGAAATTTGGGAGGTAGAGCCTTGCTGGAGGAGTGGTGTCACTGGGGGAGACCTTAAGGTTTATTAGCCAAGCTCCAAGCCCAGATATTAACTTCCTTTACCTGTTGTCTTGCTCAATCTATGCCATAAGCAGTAAGCCTAATTAAATACTTTCCTCCTATAAGCTGGTGCAGGTAGCATGTTTTGTCCCAGCACCAAGAAGATAGTTGTGAGAACATTATATATAAGTAAACTCATTTTAACATGTCAGCAGTGAAGATTTTAACACATTTTTGAGGACTTAACCCATAACAGTGTAAATGAGAGAGTAAAACGAGGTGTATTTCTTTGTTTTCAATAACTATTTTTATCCACACAGATGAAGTTATTTAGGTAACATAAAACTAGACAATTTATCAAGATAATAAATTTAGTAAATACAAGATATTATTTTGAAGCCAGGAAGCCATAGTCTACAATATAGGTTTAAAAATTAACTGTATTATATGCAGTTTCAGGTAGATTTAAATATATTTTCATATGTTAATATTGAAATGCTACCATTTGTTTTCTCATTTTGTCTTTCCATGTAACCAACATGTCTCTATAAAATACAATTTGAAGAAACTGACATAAAGTTTAAGTCAAGGTCAGTTAAATGAATTTTTAACCCATTATAAAGTTCATGTTTTAACTTCAGGTTGAAAACTATTTTTGAAAGAATAGTCATCTTAAAACCCATTTATAAAAAAACAAACATTCTTATAAACTTGAGCAATTTTGTTATCTCTATATTTTTTTATTTATAGTTTGGACAATGGGCTCATCAGACACTACCAATCATTTGTCAGGATCACAGAGACATACTTCAGTGGTATAGAAGTCTGTTTACCAATATTAGAAGGCAGAGTACCACTAAGTATGTTTTGACCCATGGAATTAGCTTGTTTTAAAGACATCATTTGATGCATATTGAAGGGAGATTGTTTTGTTAGTATATTTAAAATGAATAACAATAAAATCATTTATTTTTTAAAAGCCCACACATTACACTTCTACAGCATATAACTATGCCTTTATTGCCAAGCACATTTCCTGAGAAAAAATTTGGTTGCATGAATTAAAAATTGTTATAAAATATATTTTTTTGTAGAGAAGACAGAGGACAGGGAGGAGGATAAGTGAGTCACCATTATGAATGTAAAATTAGCATAATAGAAATAAAAACATGTTCAAAGAAAAAAGAGAAAATATAGTTGCAGGCCACTAGATGAAGGAGAAATTGATTGATTTGGCTGGTGTGTCATTCATCCACTGTTGAAAAACACTCATCCAGAAAAGAGGAAAGATATTGTGACCTATAGGTCAGTGGACAGAGGGATGGACATAAAGATCAGGAATATTGATGTCGGCAAAAGGTCTGGAATGTGTGCATGATGTTTGTTTTGGGAAATCCATTGTACCCATAGGCTTCTAGCAAGCAGCAAGGGGATCTTGGAAACAGCTCTGGAGCTTGAGGGCATGTACACAAAGGGTGCTGTACCATGCAGAAGTCGTACAGCATTTCTGTGTGTGTTCAGAGCAGCAGCACATGAACAGCAGCCTGAGACAAAAAAACAAAAGTGTGGTTCATAACACCAGATGGGCCACTGGATAGTTCTGTCACCCAAATGTGAAACCTCTGAAAACTCTGATTTCTGCTGAGACCCTAATCTTGTGTCCACTATGTAGCAGAGCTTTTTAAAAGAATTAGGCTTGCTATCACAAAACAATTATGGAAGGGTAAGTTGGAGCTTAGAACTCATTAACTCATAACTATCACAAATTTTAAAGAACTGTATATTTTTATCATGCAGAATTTGTACTATTGATAAAAATATTAAAATTCTGAATTTTATCTAGTTCTCATTAAGTAATCACAACTATTATATTTTTCAGGTTGCTCTATCATAGACTTATATACTGTTACAAAACTCTACCCAATTAAAAGTATACAATGCATGTAAAGAAAACATAATTTATCATGCAAAACACACATATATATATATATATATATATATATATATATATATATAACATTAAAATAAATATAATATTTGATGTATTTTGTAAGGTATAAAAATATTTTATAGTTTCATTAAAAACTAAAATTTGCCGTTCTGGGTGTTTTCAAAGTTGGGTTTTAATTCATTTTGTAAAGCTGCTCAGTTAGCATGAGGGACTAACAACACATCATATTCCTTCTTACACATTATCATGTGATTTAGTAAAAGGTAGCAATCATTCCTCCCAAGGAATAAGGGATACAGCACCAGTTGTCAGTTATTAAAACTTCTTTAATATATTTATATTTTGACCTGTTCTACACTATGATCAATCTTGAAGTATACATATTGTCAAATCCTTCCTGATAGGTTTTATTTCTATATACTAACTTATTTTGGACATCTTGGAAATGTTGAAAAAGTACACATTACTTAATGTTTGAATGTACATTAGAAATAGTAATTTATTGTAGCTTTGACTACATAAAATTTCTCATATTTTTAAATTTTTTAAAATTATATTATTCTATTTTTACATTCATAATGGTGACTCCATTATCCTCTTCCCTGTCCTCCCTCTTCCAAAGGGACCTTCATTAATAGGGAATGTGGGTCATGCATTGTGGGGGTAGTCAAGAGTTATGGGGATAGGCCAAGTCTTTATGCATAATGTCCCAACTTGTGGCTCTAACAATCTTTCTGCCCCCTCTTCCATGAATTTCCCTGAGCCACATTGGGGTTATTTTAGTTCTACTTCAGTGATGAGGTTTTGGGAGCCTCTGTGTCTCTGGATATCTGGCTTAGTAGGAGTTGGATGTTCTCTGTGTTTATCTTCTTCAGCCTTTTTCTGGGGTCGTGATCGCCAAGAACACTGTACTCTTGCCCTTCCCCTGCATTACTCTATGGTTTCAGCTGGGGCTTTGGTGAGGTGTGATTGGCATTGTCCATCTGAAAAAGATAAGCAAATTCTCCAATGGAGAGAGAAGCTAGTACTAGATAGATGGGATGGCCATAGATATTTTAGAGGGAATTTGATATACGTAGGCCCTCTTCTAGCCCACATTTGGTGGTGTCTTGATCTCAGAGACTGAGCTAATTTTTGTAAATGGTTTTGACTTATTTCCCAGTTCCAGCAATGAGTTCCATTCCACTGAGTGGATCTATTAGCCAAATCAAGAGCAATTGGTAACCCACCTTGGCTGTGTGCCACTACTGCACTTGTTTGAGCATTACATCAGGTTGTTTCCTGCTGGGTAGCTTAGACTGTGAGTTGTTTGGAAATATGTTGGCCTTTTTCCCCCAGTCATTCATACAGCACTCTCTGGCACTAGACTAGCTAACTGTCTGGGGACTGACACTCTTCCAGATTCTGGCCAAGTCTCTCCATGTTTTGTCTCACACTCATATGCTATCTTCAACAGTAGTGTCTTGCCATTAACCTTTAGTGGGTCATCAAGAACTCTGACAGAAATCTGTCTTTTTTTGGAAACCTTGTAGGTGTCTCAGATCAACAGATCATTGTAAAAGTTAACCCTGTGCTGTTGCTGGGAGTTATAGGTCAGTGCCAAGGAAGGTGAGGGAAGACAAAGATAGATAAATTGAAATAGAAAGTGAGCATAGAGAGGAGAGGGAGAGAGAGAGAGACAGAGACAGAGAGAGAGAGAGAGAGAGAGAGAGAGAGAGAAGAGAGAGAGAGAAGCAGGACAAGATTAAGGTTGGTCTTCATGATGTTCTCTCCAGTTTCCTGTGGATCGGGTGTTCCCTCTGCGGGCCTGCTGAAGAATCGATGTTTTAGCCTGTTGTTTGGAATAAAGGGTTTTATTGTATCATTTCCTTTTAGGTCCCTATTTGTATCTCCCCACCCTCTCACTCCCTCCCACCCTCTCACTCCCTCCCACCCTTACCCTCCCCCAATCCCACCCTCCCTATTGTCTTGTCCTCAGAGTGCTTATTAGGTTTGGCAGCATCTCAGGTGGATTCAGGTTAGGAGCGACAGATAAACGAGACCATGGATGATTATCTTTTTGTGATTGGGTGAGCACACTGAGGATGATCTGTTCCATGTTTGACCATTTTTTTTTTCAAATTTCATTATTCATCATTCCTACTGCTATGTAGAATTCCATAGTATAGATATACCACATCTTTGTTATCCATTCATCTAGTGATGGACATCTGGGTTGATTCCAGCTCTTTGCTATTATGAACTGAGCAGCTATAAACATGGTTGAGGAAATATCTCTGATCTGAGGCTTGGAGCCTTTAGGGTAAATGCCCAGTAAGGGAATAACTGGATACATTGGTAGGTCTATGATCATCCTTTTCAGGAGTCTCCATATAGCTTTCCATAATGCTTGAATCATTTTACATTCCCACCAACAGCAAAGGCTTTTTCCTCTTTCTCCACAGCCTCTCTAGCATTTGTTTTCATTGTATTTTTTAATAAGGTTTTTTTAATATTTTATATTTTATTTTTTAGGAGAGAGACACAGTGACAGAGAGAGAAAGAGAGAGAGAGAGAGAGGAAGACAGAGATGGGCACACCAGCAGTGTCTCAGCTGCTGAGAATGAAATCCAGATAGATGTGCCCCCTTGTGGTCAAGTGCAGCATTGCGCCCTTGTGTCACTTTGCATCTGGCTAAACATGGGACTTGGAGATTGGAACCACTGGAGATTGGAACCAGCATTCTTAGGCTTAGGAGGCAGGTGCCTTAACCCCTAAGCTATCTCTCCAGCCCTCATTGTATTTTTTGATGTGTGCCATCCTTACTAGGGGAAGGTGGAATCTCATAGTTGTTTTAATTTGCATTTCCCTGATGATTAGGGATGTTGAACATTTTCCTAAGTGTGTATTTGCTATTTGTATTTCTTCCTCTGAGAACTCCCTGTGCAGTTCTCTACCCCATTTTGTGAGTGGGTTGTTTGATGATTTATTGTTTAGGCTTTGGAGGTCTTTGTAGATTCTAGAAATTAGGCCTCTGTCAGTTGTATAACTGGTGAAAATTTTCTCCCATTCTGCTGGCTCTGGATATAGTATTTTTTGTCAGTGAAAAAGCTTTTCAGCTTCATGAGATACCAATGGTTGAGTATTTGTTTAATTTCTTGAGCTGCTAGGTTTTATTCAGGAAGTCTTTTCCCACTGCTATGTCATGGAAGGTTCCTCCTGTTTTTTTCTTCCAGTAGTAGCAGAGTTTCTGGTTTTATATTAAGGTCCTTGATCCATCTGGACTTGATTTTTGTGCATGGTGAGATGTGTGGATCAAGTTTCATTTTCCTACATATGGTTGTCCAGTTTGTCCAGCACCATTTGTTGAAGATGCTGTCTTTTTTCCATTCTGCATTGGGAGGGCCTTTGCCAAATATCAAGTAGCTGTAGTTACTTGACCCAAAGTCCAAGTCTTCCATTCTGTTCCATTGGTCTATATTTCTGTTTTTATGCCAGTGCCATGCTGTTTTTATTACAATGCCTTTGTAGTATAGCTTTAGATCAGGTATGTTGATGCCTCCAGAGGTATTTCTTATGCTGAATATATGTTTGGATATCCGAGGCCTTCTGCCTTTCCATAAGAATTTTGAGATAGTTTTTTCTACCTCAGTGAAGAAAGAAGTTGGGATTTTTATTGGCATTGCATTAAATCTATATAGTGCTTTTGGTAAGATTGCCATTTTCATAATGTTAATTCTGCCTGTCCAGGAGCATAGGAGGTCTTTCCATTTGTGTAGGATCTCCTCAATTTCTTTCTTGAGTGTTTTTATGTTTTCATTGTATAGGTATTTCACTTCCTTGGTTAAGGTTATTCCAAACCATTTTAAAAGGTTAATTATTGTCAATGCTATTTTTGGTTTCAATCTATTGGCAAGATCATCAAAAGAAATGATAGGAAATGTCATACATGCAAGTATGCAGAATTGTGATATTAAGTAAAGTGGCTTTTATATGATCAGATTTACTTATTTGCAGAAAGGGAGGAGAGGAAAGGAGAGCAGAGGAGAAGAGAGAATGGGCAGGCCATTTCCTCCAACTGCTGGAAATGAACTCCAGACGCATGCATCTGGCTTTATGTTAGTACTGGGGAATTGAACTGGTGTCAGTAGGCTTTTCAGGCAAGCACATTAACCAATGAGAAATATGTCCATCCCAATTATAAATTTTTATTATAAAAATTGATAATTTGTCAGATCAAATTTTTAGTTTTAAGATATAAAGGAGTTACATTCATGAGAAAAAAATTAAATAACAACTATATCTTTCAAAACTCATCCTTTGAACTTCATGTAATTTAACTCTTATGTCATAAATACAAATCATTATATTTTTTTGCAAATAGTAATTGAATTAGCTCAGACATAAATAGCTCCTATACCTCACTGTCTAATAAAAAAGTAGTAACTCTGGATCTCATTCTTTCTTTTTCTATTCCTTCTCCTCATCCTCTTCCTCCTTCTCTTCTTTTTCTTTCTTTTTCCATTACTTCTTGTTCTTATTTTAAAACTGGATTTTATTCTATTTCCAATGCTAGAATGTTGGCTTCAAATTACTGATGATCCTTGTGCCTCAATTTTCCAAGTACTAGGATTTTGGGAATGAACTACTCTGCCAGGGCATGGAAGTTCTTTAAATATTTGTAGGTTTCTTAAGACATTTACTAACTGCAGATTGATCTGATATTTGACTCCAGGGATTTCAATGTAGAGAAGAGAAATAAATGTCATTTTCTCATTGATAACTTTTTAAAATAAATGCTTCATTTTACTTCCTTAACTTTACAATTTATCTCATTCCACGCTCCAGGTCAAAATACTATTTCAACATTATATATCCATGAAGGGTACTTCCTAACAAACTTTCTAATGATATTTTAATTAAGAAAACAAAGAAATATGTGTTATGCAAGCTTTCTGAGATAAAATTCGACATCATGCGTAACTAAGCAATAGATGCACCTCATGTACTACATAAAAAAATACCTGTCCTGGAAGAAGCAATGGTGATATATCTGGTATGGGGTAAACTAACTGTTTTCTGATTCTACCAGAGGGAATTTAAGATGTAGAAGGGAGGGAAAATGCATACATACATGCATATTACTCAAAAGCCTATGTCTGGGAAGGTCTTAGGCCCTAAGCAAGAAGCTTTTATGGTTGTTTGGGTATATGGATATATTGTTTCCTTCAAACTAACCTCTAAATATTTATGTTTATAGTCAAAGATTAGTGCTACTCTCTCATTTTGTCAGAAATGCTTCTTTTTACACATGGTGGAGACTACTTCGGGTAGGGGACTCAAAACTCCCCGATGTGCTAAGAACAAGTGGCTGCTGAGTGCTAAATTTCTAGCTTGCCCTCAAGGCTGTGGAAAAGTAGTAGCAGACAGTTTGAAGACAAATTATAAAAGTCAGAGTATGAGGAGGAGAGCCTTGAAATGCCATCTTCTGGCAAAAAAAAAAAAAAAAAAAAAAAAAGCAGTTGCATTCATAACCACACAGCTGACAATGTTACCTAACCAGATCTACATAATTACATAATACTCGGCATTTTGACATAGACAATGAAGGGAAGAAAAAAAATGCATGCATACATATAGATGGGGGACTAGTTATCAAAGAAAATGAGTTCAGAGGAAGCAGATGGGAGTTGTGGGACAAAAATGCTAATTGGAGGGAATTAGAATCAAAATTAATAATGTGCATGTATTTAAATTAGAAAACTATGAAAAATATTTCATTATACTCTTCAATATATTACTATATGTAGCTTTTAAAAGGATGATAATTGTGACAATTTATGAGAAAATAACAAAACTTAACTCCCATTAATGTTATTGGATTTAATACCCTAGATATTCATGTGTAACATTTCAAGAAATATCATTTTATGTTTTGTGGCTACAGTGTGACTCATTTAAATCCAAGGTACAAATGAAATTACTCTTAACACCAACATCTATAACTAAATTATATTCCTTCAAATATTTTCCCACTTTTCAGCTCTGTAACAGTTAAATTTTATATTAGAATAGATAGTATTGGTACTGCCTCATTTTGACAAAACTGAGAACTTTGTTCAAAACAAGTTATCGCAAGTTGTTCTGCTAAGTGAAAAGGATTATATGCACATAAGTCATTACATATTTGGTTACCGAGGAGTACCAAGGAGTCCATAATAATTTATCATGACCTAAACTATATAATGGGATAGAATGATTAATTAGTTTCCATTCTTACAAATATCTAAAAGCAAGCAGGATGTTCTACTGGAAACAATGATTTAAAGAAAATAATTTGAGTATTTGTAGCTGACATTCATTAGGAGACTTTATTGTTCAAATGTATTATCTATACTGTAAAAGGCACATATAAAATTTATTTTTCTTGCCACAGGATTTTTCATGTTATTAGCTTTTTATTTATTTATTTTATGTAAGAGAGCGAGAGTGAGAGACAGAGCGAGAGTACTGGCACAGTAGAGTCTCTAGACACTTAAATCAAAGCCCAGACTCCTCTGTGACCTTGCACACTTTGTCACTATGTGTCGGGCTTATGTGGGACCTGAAGAGTCAAATACAAGTCCTTAGGCTGTGCAGACAACTGCCTTAACTGCTAAGCCATACCTCCAGCCCAGCTTTTTATTTATTTATTTATTTTGGTTTGGCTTAGAAACTGGTTGGTAATATTTGTCCCATTTCAGAATTGCTGTTTAATATTGCAAGTTCCGATGAAATTCATTACATGTTAGTTTCAAGAGGTTAGTTTATTTTTTTTCTTTTTACTATTATTATTATTAACAACTTATTCCTTATGGGCACATCATGTGTTGGTACACTCTTTTCTCTCATCCCTGCCACCATTCCATTGGGGGGTGCTCCTCAGTGGAGTTGCAGGTGTTCTCTATGGGTTTCTGGCTTATGCATTGTGGTAGCAGTAGTCATTTTTTTTTTTTTTTTGGAGGGGGGAAGGCAATGCCTCTGTGTATGATGGCTCAACCTGTGGCTCTTACAATCTTTCTATCCCCTTTCCCTCAAAATTCCCTGAGTGGTGCTGGGTGTGTTTTAAGTCTACTTCAGTAATGAGCTCTTAGGAACCTCTGGAACTCTGCTTTAGTAAGTGTTCAGTATCCTCAGTGTCTGTCTCCTTCACCCTGGCCCTGATTATCAGGTTCAACATGGAAACAGCACTCTTGGTCATCTCCCCAATTCCTCTGTGGTTTCAGCTGTGGCTTAGCTGAAGTGTGACAGGTCATTTATCACCTTGGGTCTTGCTACCATCTGAAAAAAAGAATAGATTATCCAATGGAGAAAGAAGTCAGTATATTTTAAATGGAATGAGCATCATTAATTTAGGGATAATTTGATGTATGTAACACCTCTTTTATCCAATGACTAGTGAGAGCTTGACATTGGAGAGCAAACTTGTTGTCTCCACAAGATTCTGATTTAGTTCCCAATTCTAGATATGGGTTCCTTTATACTGAGCGGATCTCTTGGGGTTTTAACTTTTTTTTTTTTTTTTCATGATCTTTGGTTCATGAGTAATCAATAACCAGTGCATAAGTGCCTGGAAAGTGTTCCCATTAAATGAAGGCTCTGGAAATTTAAAATTATTTGTTTAATGCTGACTACAGCTCTGAAATGAAGAAAGTGCCAAAAAGTGAGTTAGAACAAAACACTTGTTAAATTGGATGCATTCCTGGTCTGGGGTTGGTAAGCAGAAATTCAAAAAAAATATCTCACCTCAGTGAGATAAAGAACAATATATATGAATTTTTTTTAGGAAGAAAAATTAGACTTTAATTTTCACTTGAAGTCTTTGGCTTGCCACTAAAGGCATCATAGAGTGATTATCAAATGAGGATATTCTGCAACATTGTTTTGAACTAAAGCTGTATTTGTTCTTATTCTTTTACTGTCCAAATCTGCCAAGTATTTACCCCAGCTATGAGATAGACTTGGTATGATCATACTGTGTCCCATTTTCCTTTAGTAAATCTTGAAATTCTTTACTGAGTTAATGAAAGCACTGACAAATGTTTCTTCCACAGGAAAAAAAAAATGTAATGTTACAATATTTATATAATATTTAAATGTGAACATCAATATCTCATAAAATTTTAAAACCTCTATTCATAGGCAGTAGAGATCAAAATATAACAAGAGCCTTTGTCTATTTCAAAGTTTCCTAAGCACAGAAAAGGGGACATTAGGAACTACTCTTTCTTATATCCTTTTCCACACAGCTGTTTAAAAGTTAAAATGTGAAATAAAAAGCACTTACATGAAAAATTTTAAAGTGGAGTAATTGAGAGCATATTCTTGGAGATTATATATTCAACCTTCTTTATATTTGATGTCCCCATTGAACATTTTCTGTAATAAGAAAGCAAGTAGTTGAAAATACAATTCTAGAATTAGGAAACAGAGCCAAATATATGGAAAAAATGTGTTTGTCCATTCTCTGAATAATAATAAAACAAAGTTATGGATTCTGAAAACTCAGAGAAAAGAACTTTAATGTGTACTATTACTACTACTAGCTTTCTATCTTGAAGCACTTTCTGAATAACGAATCAAGGTCCAGAAACAAAAATAGGGTTCTGGCTGATTTTACAAACCATTGAGTAAATGTCACAGAGGTTGAACTAACTACAAATTTCAAGCTCAGTAATTATGATAGTACAAAAGGCAGAATAAAGAGGCTCAAAAACATTTATATGGGTTTTTCATCTACTTTGGATGACTGATAAAACCGGTTCCAATGTCTGAGAAGGGCATGAGCAATAGGGTGGCTGCACACATAGTCAGGGAAAGCCTGGAAAAAATGGATATTTTTGTCAAGCTTCTTTATGTATAGTCCACTACCACCCTTCCACCACTGTGAGGGAAGAGGTTTGTTTCTACATCTCTTCTGACTATCGTTCCTGGAAACACCCTAACAGAGCCACCAAAAAGTCCTGTCTTTTAACTAGACTCCTAATCTGGTCAATCTGACAACAGAAATTAATCATCACAGTGTTGTTCCTCTAAAGAATATTGTACCTCATCAAAACCGACAGTTATACCTTATGGTAATGATTAACATGGAAGGTTTGTTTTAATTGTTTATTATATAAGATATAACATAGCCTATATATAAATAGCTTATAAATATTTCATAAACAAAGCTGTGCTCACTGTGGAATCCAACAGCTTTTCTTGTATGTTGTTAAAAGGGCTCTGGCATCTCCTAGCAGTTGGGGTTATATATATTTTTCAGTCTATGGTTTTCTACAACTTGTTCATTAGTAAGTGTTTCTCTTGGTTTATATTTTGTTATTTCCCCACACATATGTATTGGCTGTTCTTAAAGACTTATAACTGAGGATAAAATCTTCTATATTCATCCTATTGTAAAGAATAGGTTATGAAGACAGGGTGTGTTACTACATGCCTATAATCACAGCAATTGAGAGGTGATTACAGGAGGGTAAAGATTTCAAAGACCCAAATGGTCCCACAAATATTTCAAGGATAATCAGGACTACATAATGAGAGCCTGTCTAATCAATCAATCAATCAATCAATCAATGACTAGAATAAGCTATGAAGAGAATAACAATTGTGATAAGTATTATACCACCATAGTAAGAGTATTCTGTATACCTTCTCCCTGTAGACAAAATACTCTAATGATTATTCTCAGTATCATGTGATGTAACACTGGTGGAACATGAAACAGGGAAGTGAGGCATTATGATTACTGTTAGGGTTAATTGTGCTATTCATACAAAGAGTTGTAAAGGTGATTTAGAAAAAAAAATGCGCTGTTTTAGAAAGATAGTGTCTTAGAGACTCTAAAATGGAAATATCTGACCAGATTCCTAATAAGTAAAACATTGCATCATGTGAAGTTTTCTGAGTGAAAAATTCCATGAAATTACTATAAAGAAAGCCAATTAATGCACTTTTTCCTGAGCATGGAACTTGATGAGAAGTCATTTGAAAAGTAGACTTGTGGGCTGGAGAGTTGGCTTTGCACTTAAGGCATTTGCCTGCAAAACCAAAGGACCCAGGTTGGATTCCCCAGGGCCCATATTAGCCAGATGCATAAGGTTGCACATGTATCTGGAGTTTGTTTGCAGTGGCTGATGGCCCTGGTGTGCCCATTCTCTCTCTTTCTCTCTCTCTCTACCTACTTCTTTCTCTCTCTCAAATAAAATAAAGTTTAAAATATTTAAAAAAAAGAAAAGTAGACTTGTAACAGTTTAAGCAGTATCTTAGAGGAGAATCAATTGCTTGATATATTTGGCAACACTGTATGGTCATAGGAGTTATAGGCTTTCCCTATTACTGAAAGAATATCTTGTTTCACCAAGCTGACTTGCACTGCCAGGGTGCAAAGAGATTTTAGAAGGAAACGAGGAAATAAAATCCTTTTCTGAAGTTGCTGCAAAATGAACATATAATGCAGGAAAGGGGTTGGGCCTTACTGGCTTAATTTGTGAGTCATTTGGTAGTGTGTATTTTAGATACATTTGAGAAGATTGTTGCAGTTGCCTTCTTATTGCAGGGACTAAAAACCAGACCAGAAGCAAATTATGGAAGGAAAGGTTTTATGTCAGGCTTTCTGTTTCTGGAAGTTTCATCATGAAGGGGAAAACATAGCAGAGTAGAGACTGGACACCACCATATTGTCTAGTTGTGGGGTTGGGGCAGCGAGAGATGGCTATGGCAAGGAAGACTTTGGGTCAACCCCCCAAGGCCAGATTCAGAAGACAAACCTCTTCCATCAAGGCTCCACTTTTCACACTGGCACCAGCTGGGGATTAAGTGGGAGGTGTGATCAAAAACAGGTAGGGTTAAGCCGGGCATGGTGGCACACGCCTTTAATCCCAGCATTCTGGAGGCAAAGGTAGGAGGATCGCCATGAGTTCAAGGCCACCCTGAGATCACATAGGGAATTCCAGGTCAGCCTGGGCTGGAGTGAGACCCTACCTTGAAAAACTGAAAAATGAAAACAAAACAAAAATACCACGTAGGGTTATGGGTGACATGTCACATTCAAACCACCTCAAACATGAAAACAAATTGTGTTGAGCATAGGGGACTTTTAAAATAGGATTTTAATACTACATTTCAGCCTCTAATTTTCAGCCTCTTGTCATAATGTTATTTTTATTTACACTTAATCCTTTGTTTCAATCCTCCTCAGAGTTAAACAGAAACCAATAAATAACCTCCTCTTAGCTCTTGCCATTATTCCCCACTGTGTTTTGTTTTTCTATTCAGACATACATCTATACAACAGCACATAATTATACATTTCATACAGAAAAACAGAACATTCAGGGCTGGAGGGATGGCTTAGCGGTTTAGGGGTTTACCTGCAAAGCCAAAGGATCCAGGTTCGATTCCCCAGGACCCACATTAACCAGATGCACAAGGGGGTGCATGCGTCTGGAGTTCATTTGCAGTGGCTGGAGGCCCTGGCATGCCCATTCTCTCTCTCCCTCCCTCTTTCTCTATCAAATAAATAAATAAAAATAAAATATTTTAAAAAAGTAAAGCAGAACGTTTAATTCCTGATGCTAGTCACAATAAACTTTCTCATAAGTAAATTTACTTGTACTGCCAGACACCTAATATCAAAAAGCTCTTTAACACTTTTCTTAGACATCAATGTCTATTCTATTCCCTACTCAGCAAAGTTCTATATTAAGTGACATTATCAAGTCATTTGAAGGGAGGTTTCCTGGTGAGACAGAAGATGATAGTCTTCTTGGTCTTTTAAGTAACTGAAGAATGTTTCAGTAATACAAAATTCACAGCACTCTAATTCATTTATTTCCACTTTTAAAATGAGAATGTGAAGATGGGAAACCAAAGGGATGCCTGGCTAACCACTAGGCAAGTCAGGAGGTTTTTCTCTACTCTTTCAATTGCTTATTAACAGCATAAAGTATCATAACAGAGAACAGGATGGCTAATTTAGTTTGGACAAGATTGCTGTCTTCCTTTACATTTGTGGCAGTAAACATCACAAAACCAAATGAACAGTCTCCTTCCTAACCCCGTGTACATTCGCAAATTCAGTGAATTGTGCCCATATGCAGTGCATTTGGTATAGCTCTGGAAGAATAAATAAGATCCAAAAACAACTTGGGAAAGGAGACAATGAGGCATGTATGAGAAATGGAAAATAGAAGTATTTGCTATTATTGAAGAAAATACATTCAACAAAGTGAAGTAAGCAGGAACATATTTAGCCAATATTACTTAATATTAAAATTTTGATATATAGGTGTGTTGTGAATACAATTGCTCTTCTTAAGGCTGGGGTGACTATGATGGTTAATATTGCCTGTCAAGTTGACAAGAGGCAAATCTCTGTGTGTGCCTGTGAGCTAGTGAAGCTTACAGATCCAGGGGAAGTTCCATAATGGCAGAAGAAACGGCCTGCTTCACAGGACCAGTCAAGAGAGAAAAAAAGCCAACCAGCCACCACAGCACACAGAGTAAAACAAAACTACAGCCAAAAGGTCACACAGCAGACTTCAGGAACTCCTGCTAGACACATTTGCATATCTTTACAATGGAATCTCAAACCCATCACCACACCTTAAGACCGGGCCTCAGTGACCTTGCCTCTAGCAAGGTGATTGCAGATGCAAACTATAAACTAATAAAATACTGAATATATTGGGGGACATATATTCAAACTACTACATTCCGCCCTGGCCCCCAATATATTTAGCTCCTGGCCCCAATAGATTTATAACTATCACACATTGTAAATTGTACTCAGTCCAATTTCAAAGGTTCTCACAGTCTTGATCAACTTAAGATAGTGAGTCCTGTAAAATCAAACAAGTTAAATACTTTCAACATGTAAAGGCACAGAGTAAACATTTTAACTGTATAAGGAATAGCAAGGAGAGACTAAAACAATGCAAACTCAATCACCATCAGCCATCATCAAACTTCTGCAGTTCAAGTTCAATATAACCAGAGACTAACAGTCTCCATGTTTACCAATTCCGCCTCCAGCTGGGCAGAGTCGCCAGGGAAAACTTTCATCCCAGTTCAACACTGCACTCCATGGTAGTCCTTTGCACAGTCCTGGTATATCCAAAACATCTTCAGGTCTCCATGCAACCCACAGTCCATCTTCCAAAGGCTCTTCCAGCCTATTCCTGAGGGTCTTCATGCCCTGCCTCATGCCGCATCTCAGCAGCGGCTCCTGGAACCGTGTGCAACTCATGACCACCCATGCATTTTTCATATTTCCAAACTAATACCAGGTGTGCAGGACACAGCCATATTCTTAATCCAGGGACAAAATAAACCATAGCCTTGAAAAGCAGGTTCCTTCTCCAGTCAACTCTTTCCAAAGAGTTTGCATTTTTAACAGTCTTTCCTCAGGCATCCTCTCCATTGTTTTAATGTAAATCAAGTCAGGCCACCTTCCTTCCACCTTCCTTAAGATTGCTAATGTGTTTGACAATAGCAGCTAACCTAAAAGTCTCAGTGCCTCTACTTTTAACTTGCTTCAGGTTTTCCAACTTAAAATCTTAAAATCTCAGTCCGATATCTTTAGCCAAGCACATCAGTCCATTACAAATTTAACCTTGATCAAACTTTCTGGGCCTGGATAGCAGAACGTAGCCATCCCTTATGCCAGTAGCCCAGTTCCAACAAAGTCCTCTGCAGTCTTTCCTTCCCCTTAGAAAGCTCATAAGCCAAGCTTCCGAAGTTCAATACTGTCTGCACTTAGCATTCTCAAACTCTCATCAGAATAGTCCATAAAACTTGGCTTACCACTCCAGAAGGCATCTTCAGTTGCAAGCACCAAGTCCATGCCCATTCCTCCAAAAACAAAGGTTCCAAAAGACGAATATCCACACGGTCTGGTTCATCTCACCCCACACTCCTCGGTACCACTTTACTGTTGCAGACAGCTTCAGGTTCGCTGAGATGAACTTCCAGACCAGGCACAGTTATGGAGGAAGGGATATTATTTATTGAAGCTTACAGATCCAGGGGAAGTTCCATAATGGCAGAAGAAACGGCCTGCCTCCACAGGACCAAGCAAGAGAGCAAAGCCAACCAGCCACCACAGCACACAGAGTAAAACAAACTACAGCCAAAAGGTCACACAGCAGACTTCAGGAACTCCTGCTAGACACATTTGCATATCTTTACAATGGAATCTCAAACCCATCACCACACCTTAAGACTGGCCCCAGTGACCTTTGCTCTAGCAAGGTGATTGCAGATGCAAACTATAAACTAATAAAATACTGAATATATTGGGGGACATATATTCAGAAGATTTACATAGTAATTAGGCAGACAAAATATTTATAATCTCACAGGGCATGGGGGTGCACAGCTTTAGTCCCACCACTCAAGAGGCAAAGGCCGGAGGATCACTGTCAGTTCAAGGTCAGCTTGAGAGACTAGACTACAGAGTGAATTCTTGGACAACCTTTGCTACAGAAAGACACTACCTTCAATGCCACCCCCCCCAACAAAAATTGAAATCTCAAGCTTAATAAAGTAAATGATCTAAGAAAATAAAGTACAATGATATAAGGGCAGAGGCCTAAAGTAACAAGCTATCTTTTAAAAGTGTAGTCAACCTGAGGGGAGCTCAAGGTCATATTGGTTAGTGCAGAATGAAAGACATGTCTTTTGTAACTAATTTTCATCATTTTGTGTTTTTTTTAATTGACATTTAATATGATATTATTGGAACACTTCTGGTTTTGACATGAACAGTCTATAGAATGTCACTAACATAATATTCAAGTAATATAACTAGGAACCTATTAGTTGCAAGCATCAGTTAACAAACACCTATTGTGTCAGAATAAATAGAGAATATTCCACAAACCATGTACCTCTGCATTATATCTACTTCCTTCTATGTTCATTTGTCTATTTTTACATTTTCTCACAGCAATCAAATATTTCTGTCATTTAACTGTCTTATTATTTGTATTCTTCCACATTTGTTTTCATTTTAAATAGCGACACAGATCTTGGAGATTTAACAGGCAAATGTCCATCTACAAAAAAGGATACTTAAAACTCCTGAGTCAGTGACTTATTGAATATTGTAATTTCTATAGTACTAACGTTCCTTCATGTCTGTGTACTTCCTGTTCACTCTCTTGAAGGTTAAGTTTTTTTTTTCTTCTTTTGACAAGAAGAATGGGTTTTCTACTTTCAAGGAAAATTAATTCATTATGGAAAGGCTAGTGACAGTGTACATACCAGGGATCATGTCTTTGTCTTCTGGACTGCCATTTAGTCTGTTGTCTTATGGCTTTAAGATTAAAAAAAAAAAAAAAAAAAACCTGGTGGATTTTGCCTGCATGCTTTTTTAGTGAGCTTAATTATCTGTGTCTGTCTGCATAACAACTCTTGTGACACTAGCATTAACTACTGTGTGACACATGCTTGTATAACTCTCCAGCACATGTTTATTTAGAGTTCTGAAATGAATATCATTGTCAATCTCAAGTTACTAAAGGAGAAGTAAAGGAATAGTTCTGAAGACCATGAAAATATTAATCATAATAATTATTACTTTTTAAATGTGTTGATTATACACACACACATATATGATACCAGTATGTGAGTATGTGTGTATATATGTGTGTATGATACTAGCCACACATAAATAGAATTACATTTACTTCGAGAGGTGGGCTTACTTAAAACTGGTTTAACAATACTTAATATCAGTCATATCCATCCTTATTTCAATACACCACTTCATCCAGACAACATGCAGACACTGGTAGAAATAGGAGCATGCATATTTAAATGCAATACATTGTGATATTTTTCTAATTTATATATGGATGTTGTGAAATAAGACTGAAGCATGACTGGGTCAGAATTTAATTTAAGAATGATTTTCAGATACAGTGATGCAGAGACCTTGTCCTTCACCTTTTTTGACCTGTTATTGATTCACAAGCCCCTTGTCATTAGAAGGGCTGAGAAGGTCTCTAGCCTTCAAGAAGGTCCTGCCTTTGTTGCAAAATACAAGATTTGTTTACAGAACCTTGTCTCAAGTGTACCGTAGTTTCTCAAATTGCACAAATACACACACATATATGCATGAATAAGACACAGAATTTAAGATTACAAACACATGTGCACAAACACACTTTGTATAGCACATAGATACATTACTATCCCTCTTTTTACTGATTTGGTTTTGTTTTTGTATGGCATTGCAACCATACTTTTTGATGAAATCTCCATTCATGCAATATTTAGAGAATGCAAGCCACTACGCCTGTCCACTGAAGCCTGAGAAGATTAGAGTTTCCTCTCCTCATCTCCTCATAACCAAGATGCAGACTTTAATATGACTCTGCCTAGCTTCTGTTGTTTCTTCCAGAGAGGACAGGTTCATGGTAGTGGAGAGAGATTAGGCCTCATCCTTGACAAGTGGCTGAAGAGTAGAACTCTCTTTATTAGAAACTGCTGTTGGAGTGACTTCTACTTTGTTCCTTTTCCTTTCTTTTCTATCAAAAACTTGTTTTAATTCTCTGGATGTCAGTAAGGAGAGCTGTCTTATACTTCTAACAAGTATAATTTCTTTTTTCTTGAATACATACAATATAAAATAGAGTCAAAAACTAGATTTAGCCGGGCGTGGTGGCGCAGGCCTTTAATCCCAGCACTTGGGAGGCAGAGATAGGAGGATCTCTGTGAGTTCAAGGCCACCCTGAGACTACATAGTTAATTCCAGGTCAGCCTGGGCCAGAGTGAGACCCTACCTTGAAAAAAAACAAACAATAAACAAAAAACAAACAAACAAACAAAAAAACTAGATTTCTGTAGTCATTGGAAAAGATTAATATTTATTGTCAATTTTATTGTACATAACCATAGAAATGCATATGCACATAATGAGGTGTGGGGTTGCTGCTTTGATAAGCCATGTGGTTCTTAGTAAGCTGTGGAACTCATTTGTGGAAAGTGTTTGGAAGATTTTGATACTTTGAGCTAGAAAAGTCCTAGAACACTGGAAGGAAAGGTGAAAAAAAACATTCTGGTTCAATTTTAGAATTCTGAGAGGAATGTGACAGTCGAGACCTGGCTCAGGAGGAATCACAGGGCAGCAAGGTCTCTATCAAGAATGGTGCCAAGGACTGGAGATATGGCTTAGTGGTTAAGGCACTTGCCTGTTAAGCCAAAGGACCCAGGGTTGATTCCCCAGGACCCACAGAAGCCAGATGATACAGAAGGTGGCACATGCACCTGGAGTTCATTCATAGCAGCTGGAGGTCCTGGCATGCCCATTCTCTATTTCTACCTGCCTCTCTCTCTCTCTCTAAAATAAATAAAAATTAAAAACAAAAAAAAAAAAAATAAAAAGAATGGTGCCAGAAGCCACTCATGAAATATTTTGTATTTGACCATCTTCTGGAAATTCGAGTGAGATTGTATTCCAAAGCAATAAGCTAAGAATGGTGGTGCACACCTTTAATTCCAGCACTTGGGAGGCAGAGGCAGGAGGATAACTGTGAGTTTGAGGCCAGCCTGAAACGAAATACTGTGTTCCTGGTCAGCCTGGACTAAGTGTGACAATAATAATATTAATAATCATAATAATAATAGTAATAGACTAATTTAATGGATTTAAGAAATCTCAAGATAGAATAGTACCCAGGCTTCATTTTAGTGGATACTTGAGTGTAAGCTATTTCAGTGAACATAGAACTCAGATTCAGCTAGGTTAACTAATCAGCCATAGAGATCTGCCTCTTTATACCTCCCCTGATCTGGGAGTATAATCACATGCCACCTCATCAGACATTTTTCATAGGTGCTAAGTATCCAAACTCAGGTCCTTATATTACACAACAAGTACATTACTCATTGAGCCATTTCCAATGCCTTTGTTAGTACTAATTTTTAATTTCAAATTTAATGTTGGTTTCTGGTTATAAAAGTAATAATTATAGTGCTGGAGAATATGTCTTAGTGGTTAAGGCATTTACCTGCAAAACCAAAAGACTCCAGTTCGATTCCCCAGGACCCACATAATCCAGATGCACAAGGAGGCACATGAATCTGGAGTTCGTTTGCAATGGCTAGAGGCAGTGGCATGCTCATTCTCTCTCTCTCTCTGTCTCTCTCTAACTCTCTCTCACTAAAATAAATAAATAAATAAATAATATTTTTTAAAAAGTAATAACTACATAAAGTATAAGATAGAAAATATTTAAATTTATAATGTCTTTATTTTATCCTTTTGCTTGATACATATTTGCATTTATTTGTAGTATATAACAAGTTAAATTGCGTGAAATGACATTTAAATAAAGAAAAGTCCAACACCGGAGCCTTTCTACAATAAAACTTTTCAAAATAAACAAAAACCTATTTACCAAAGTTATGAAATTATATTTTGTAAATATTTTAGGCTGTAGTTAAATAAATACACACATAAACCAAATTATTGGTTGTAGATATAATCAAAGAGTATGTGGAATGTTTTAAGTATTTACATAGTATCATTTGTATTTTAGGACAGTTGTGAATTAAATATAAAGGCTCACATATAACATATATGTATGAGTATCTGAATATGCAAGGGCCACGCTTATGTCCATTATGTGCATTTAAGATAATTGCTTCAATGCAGAAGCCCAGGCCCTCACATTTTATCACAAATCTTGCAGACTTTTCTGTTAAAGCTTGTGATGCTGAGTAACAGCCACTGCAAGAAAACATTTGGGTCCAAATTCTTTACTTCTGAGATTTGAAATCACCATGTTGCTGTTGTTTGCTTGTTTGTTTGTTTGTTTGTTTGTTTGTTTGTTTGTTTTTCCCCTGCAGGTAGGATCTCACTGTAGCCCAGACTGAACTGAACTCACTCTGTAGTCCCAAGCTGGCCTTAAACTCCCAGCAATTCTGGTTCTCAGAAATAATATAGAAGCCCAATGTTGGTTTCCAAGTACAACCAAAAGACTTTGATACAAGCAGGAGAGCCTCAAGTCCGGTGACAATGTCAGCAAGCAAGTTAACTGTCTCTAGTGGTCACAGTCACAGTAGTGCTTCATTGACAAGCTTGTGACTATTGCATTTGTTCTCATTTCATATGGTATGACTCCATATCTAATTACTTATCAAACAATTTGGAAGTTATACGAAATTTTATGAATGAATACATTTTGTTCAGAAAGAATTTGTTTTTATCATTAGCAACAGAAGTCTTATATAGAAAACAGAAATATTTTCTCATTGACCTTTTTATTTTCTAATCTTTTTGTTTGTTTGTTTTTGTTTTCCCAAGGTAGGGTCTCACTCTAGCTCAGGCTGACCTGGAATTCATTATGTAGTCTCAGGGTGGCCTCGAACTCACAGCTATCCTCCTACTCCTGCCTCCCGAGTGCTAGGATTAAAGGCGTGTGCCACCACGCCCGGCTAATCTTTTTTCTTATGTCTTTTATTCATGTGCTCATATGTTATTTTACAGGTGATATGTAAATGCTATGGAGGTAAGGCTTTGTTAGTGCTCCAGCTATATTTCTTCTTTCTTTTTTCCAGTACATTTAAGCTGATTTATGGTTACTTTTGGTTCAAAGGAAATGTAAATGTGAGTCATTTTGTACAATTACTGTACCTAAATTCTAATATTACTGTCTAAAATACTTGATATTGGGATGAAGGGATGGCTTAGTGGTTAAGGCATTTGCCTGCAATGCCAAAGGAACCTGGTTCAATTCCCCAGGACCCATGTTAGCCAGACACACAAGGGGCACACTCTTCTGGAGTTCATTTGCAGTGGCTGAAGGCCCTGGTGTGCCCATTCTCTCCCTCTCTCTTTCTCTCTCCTTCTCTATCAAATAAATAAACATAAAATTATAAAATATTTGATATTAAAATAGCCCTAAGCATAATTTAACAAGCCCTTTTCAAAAAAGGTAGGACAGGTGCTTTCTCCATGTGAACTACCATGGAAAGAGAATCTATTAATACAAATCCTTTCTGTTCATAGTAGTATGTAGTATATAATCTCCCTTGTAAATTTTAAAGATCACAGAGCTGATGTTTGTTAAAAATATATTTTAATTTTTTAAACATTTTTATTTCTTTATTTAAGAGAGAGTGAGAGAAAGAATGAGCATGCCAGGGCTTCCAGCTGCAGCAAATGAACTCCAAAAGCTTGCGTCACCATGTGCATCTGGCTTTTTGTGGGTTCTGGGGAATTGAACCTGGGTCCTTTGTCTTTGCAGGCAAGTGCCTTAACTTTTAAGCCATTTCTCCACCCCACCCCACCCCCTTTTTAAACACGTATTTTAATAATTTTAAGATTTTTTTTTTTTTTTTGAGGCAGGGTCTCACTGTAACCCAGGCTGACCTGGAATCCACTCGGTATTCTTAGTGTGGCCTTGAACTCACAGTAGTCCTCCTATCTCTGCCTCCAGAGTGCTGGGATTAAAGGTATACCCCACCACAACCGCGGACAGCTTTTTTTTTTTTTTTTTTTTTTTTAATCTATAATGCATTTGGGTATTGAGTCATGATGTTTGCCTGTTTTAATTACAGATTCTAGAATCATTTCCCCCTACATTCTTCACAAAAGATGCTGTAATTTTCCTCTGATATTTTCTCCACATTGTATTCTAAGATTTTTAATTTTTCAATACTTTCTGTTAGTTATTTATTATTTTTATCTGACATATTTATAATATTGTCCCATTTTTCCAATAAGGATGAATACTTTGATTTAAAATTACTGTTACATTATATAACAGTAACATACCATACTATTATATTCTAAATAAATAGTTTATTTAAAAGCTATGTGGCATAATTGAACTTGATCTTTCTTTACAGTTGTAAATAAGTAAAGATTATCTACAATAACAATGGTTCAGAAGAGATGGTAGTTAATCAAATTTCATTATACTATTAACTTTGCTAATGTTTAAAGTAGCTATGCCTTATTTAGGCTTTGTGTTTGCCTAGGATCTGAAATAATATTAAAAATGATTTTATTATGTTTGTTATATAAAATTTATGCCAAAAATCATTTTTTAATTGAATTAACTTTACAATCAAGCATACAAATGTTAGGAATGAGTATTTTTAATGTGCACCATGACATTATTGAGTGTTATCTCTAGTGATATAAAGATATAAACTTCAGTTTCAACACAACACATCAACCAGTCTACCCTTTTTACAGGTAGACTTCATTACTCGTCTAGTCAAGGCTCTCCAATGCACCTTCATTCTCTTAGACTATCAAAAACTGTCAGTGAGCTATTTAATCCCACATGTCTTCATAACTGGCTCCATTTTAGATATACTTTATCTATGATGAACATGGATCAATCACAAGTTTTTGCTCTTACTGTTAGTTCTGATTGACCTTGGCATTTTTCTCAATGTTTTCCCCACACATTCCCTATAAATTTTATGCTTATCTTGATCTCAACATATGAGTTTTAATTATTATTAAGTCAAAGATATCCATGTATCTGTGAAAAGACAAAATCTGTGATTCTTGTTATAATATAATGTAATTATAATTATTTTATAATAATTTATTTTGTTCCTTCCAAGGAAATATCATATCAACATACTTTTCTTTCTTATTCTTCATTATTTGACTTAAAAGTTTAGCAAGAAATTGGATATGAGCTACTTGGAGTGTTGAAAACATTCAGAACAAGGATGAAGTGCTGGATACCTACATGGACACATTTTCTGAAAATGTGAGGTAACCAATAATCACACACAGCCAGGCTTGGGAGTACATGCCTTTAATACCAGCACAGAGGTAGGAGGATTGTGAGTCAAGGCCAGCCTGAGACTACATAGTCAATTCCAGGTCATTCATGGGCAAGAGTGAGGCACTACTTTGAGAAAAAAAAAAAAAAAAAAAAAAAAAGCAAAATTATTTGTTTGGACTGGAGAGATTGCTCAGTGGTTAAATGCACTTCCTTGCAAAGCCTAACAGCCGGGGTTCGATTGCCCAGTACCACATAAAGCCAGATGCTCAAAGAGGCACACAAATCTGGAGTTTGCTGCAGCAAGATACTGTGGCATATACAAATTTATTCTCTTTCTCTCTTGCTCTCTCCCTGTCTCCCAAATAACTTAATAAAATGTTTAAAAGAAAGAATAACCACACATATTCTTTTAAATCATGAAATAAAAATAATTGGAGAAAGAATCTTCAGAAGAGTGTAAAAAGCTATTAGACATATAGACATTAAAATATATGCTTCTAAGCTGGGCGTGGTGGCACATGCCTTTAATACCAGCACTTGGGAGGCAGAGGTAGGAGGATCACTATGAGTTCGAGGCCACTCTGAGACTACATAGTGAATTCCAGGTCAGCCTGGACTAGAATGAAACCCTATCTCAAAAACCAAAAAAACCAAAAAATTAATAAAATAAAATAAAATAAAATAAAATAAAATAAAATAAAGTGAAATAAACAAATGTGCTTCCTACACAATCCCTAAGAGACCCAGGTGCCAAATGGAATATGGGAAGGTTAACAAAGAGGTAGCAGATGGGAAAGTAATTACAAATTTCAATATTGAAAATTTGTTTTATTCTTATCTCTAGAGAATAAGATATTTGAATTCTGTTGCTCTATGCAGTGGACAAAATATTTAATGGTAATTTAATACTAGAGGAACTGATTCACCCTTTGATATTTTAGAGCAGTAAGAAATATAGCTTGTTTGATTACAAGGGGCGTGAAATTACTCAGTTCTTAATTGTGATTCTGTGCTGGTTGATTGGTTAATTATGACCAACCAACACTAGAAGAAATTTCACAATTAAAAATATAAAAATCAGGCTGGTGAGATGACTTAGTGGTTAAGGTACTTGCCTGTGAAGCGTAAGGACCCATGTTCAACTCTCCAGACACAGAGATGACAGAGGTGTGCAACTCTCACATGGCGCACATGTCTGGAGTTTGATTGCAGTTGTTAGAGGTCCTGCTGTGCCAATTTTCTCTCTCTCTCTCCTCTCTCTCACTCTCATTCCCTCTCTCTCATTAAAAAATACAAAAAATATAGAAATCAATATCAAAAATATTCTAAATATAAACAGTTAAATCCAGGAAACAAAATAATAGTTAAGTCCTGCATTTTCAGGAAATGTTGTACAATATGGGTATGCAAAGAAAAATGGAGTCAAAATATTCCACAAAATTAAAACTCTAGGAATTAATGTAAAATGTCTGACAACTCTAGTAAGTTAACTTAAAATTTCCCCTAATAAATCAATGAAAAAAGGAATATTAAGCAGAAGAGAAAAGAAATCAACGAAGAGAAAATTTTCAAGGAATGCAATACCCTACTCATATAAATTTTTCGATATTGTGAGAAAATAGAGAAAAGTAAATGGATCGGTTAAATATAAAAATGATAAGATTCTTTAAATCCATGATTGATAAATGAACATACAGAAAGAGAAAAGAGAGAGGGGGAGAAGAACCATTTTTATGAAATTTTAGGTTGTAGATGTAATTTGGACAGTACTGAAAACTAAATACTGCTCCACTAATAAAACTAAATCAAACCAAATGAGTTATGTGTAAACAAAGTGGAGTTCCTTAGAAGGACATAAGATGTAAAGGGTTGGTAAGCAATGCTTTCCTGTTTCCATAGGAGGCTTGTCGTTCCCTAATATTGGCACCAGAATGTAAAAGGTACCAGCCTAAGAGTTTTAAATTCCATTTACATTACCTGCTAATTCCCATATGTAATATTACTGAGAACTAAATATCTTCTGCTGTGGTTAAGGTTCTCCAGTGGATTGTAGAATTGAGAGGGTTTTCAATGAAGGTCAAATAAAACAAAGCTAACATCAGTGGGCAGGGATTAGTTTTCTTTTTTTTTATTTTCTGTATGGGAATAGGTGAACAGAGTGTAAATTATTCTGCTTCTCAGAAGGTAACTACTGTAGCATTAAAATCCTGGTATCTGGGGCAACTCTCCAGTAATGGAAGTCATTAATCACCTGTGTGACCTTGAACACGGTACTTATTTGTCTCACTTTCTATAAAAGGTAGATAATAATTATACTTATATCCTGGAGCTGTTATACAATTTGATACTATCCTATCCCATGATTAAAGCACAGTTTAGGATATATAACAAAACTGGTAGCTGCCATATTCCATACTATTTAGGCACCCTATAGAAATTCAAATACCTTATATTATTTAATCCCCATTTTTCCCATCTTCAATTGTGAACTTTAGCGTGCTACTCTGACAAGTCTTTGAAAAAAGGCATCTTGCTCTCTTCACATTAGCTAATCCCTTTCTCTCATCATTTTTTCTCCCTAGAATTCATCACCCCCTTGAATAACTATGTAATGATGTCATTAATACCACCACAAGACCAATAATATCTGCCTGTTTGATTTGGTGATCAACAATTCTTAAAACACTGACTATCATAGTCAGATAAAAAAGTAATTGCTCAAGCTATATGAATTGCTATTCCATAAAGAGACACATATAATTCTAGAAAGGGCTCAGGAGAAGGCATTCCAGTTAAAGGCACTTGCAAAGCCTGCTAGCTTGGTTTGATTGCCCATTAAAGCCAGATGCAAAAAAGTGGTGGCATATGCATTTTGATTTTGTTTGCAGTGGCAAGAGACCCTGACATACCATTCTGTTTTTCTCTGTCTGTCTTCCATTATTTCTCTCTCTAAAAATAAGTAAATATGGTAATATAGAAATAAAAGGAGTAAGGATTGGTAGATGTTGGGCTGAAGACATGGCCTATCAGTTGAGGCACTTGCCTGCAAAGCTTAAGGACCAAAGTTCGATTACCCAGTACCCAAATAAGCCAGATGCACAAGGTGGCTCACTTGTCTGGGGTTTGTTTGCAGCGGCTGGAGGCCCTGGTGTACCATTGTCTCTCTCGACCTGTGTCCCTCCCTCTCTTTCTCTCTCTCTCAAATAAATAAATATATAAAATATTTTTAAAAAAGAAATAGTAGATGTCACGAGACTAACCTGAGACAGACTGAAAGGTTTTGATGTTTCAAGAGGGTAAGGACTATATATTCACATGAAGAAATCATGGTATGCTCCTCTGTCTGTGCTACTTCAGGGTAGCACTTGTGAGTCCTAGATTGTGTGGATTCAGGAAGGGATCATATTTCAGATTTTGCATTGATTTTGAGTTTATTGTGTCTATTTTATTCAACCTATTGCATACAGATCCTGTACATGATATTCTATTGGTTATCCTGTCCATGAGGAAAGATTGGTTTTCTGGGATCAGTACAGGGTACACTGAGACTACAGAAAAGAAGCAAGAATCAAAATGGAAAATAGTACAGAAGGACATTTTGGAAGAACAAATCACGATGAGGTGACAACCAGAATATGTTTTGGGAATGTGGTGACATTCTTCTTCACGGGAGTCACTCCTCCATCATCTCCAATCAGCTCTTTTCTAGACCATGAACATCAAACCCCACTGAGGCACCATTGTCCTGAACCCATCAATGGTTTCCAAAACTGTGCTTAGTAAATTTATGGGCTTCTGTGGAAAACATCACTGCCTTTTACCAGTGGTTACAAATGCATTCTTGCATCTTCTATTTCTAGATCCTGTCCTTCCTTATTTACCCTGTATCACTGAGATTCCTGCATCAATTACATTGCTCCACCACCCTTCTTCCTACCATAAGGAAAATGAAACTTGGTTGAAAATGTTCTCACACATGCTACCAACAGAAAAATATTCAAAACACATTCCTTGTTTTCAAAACACTACAGTAAAATAAATATCCAGATTTCACTATCATTGTGCTTTACCTTACTGTGTGTATATGAGAATCAATAAACATTCCTAACCACATAGTTCTATTTAAACTTGGAATTCAAAAGAATTCCAGTCCAAGTCTGATCATTTCTCTACTGACAGCCTTCAAACTATTGTGGAACTGAAATTATTTATAGAACTTTTGGCCTCTTTGTCTTCCATTGTTATTAGATAGTCTGTCAGAACTTGAAGTGCAGAGAAATGCAACCTGCACAAAGCTTATCTTTTGTTCTGCGAGTTCTAAGACACATTCCATGGCTTTGTCGTTATTCAATCCTTTTTAAAATTTGGTTAGGATCACCTACAAAATTGTCAGAAGATAAAAGGTGGTAGTACACTATATACACTTAAATATAAATGATTTATCTCTAGGTAGTTGCTTTTTATTTCACTAAACTTGATGAGACTTTGTAACTTGAATCACATTTCTGTTGGTTTTGCTTTTGTTTTTTTCGAGGTAGTGTCTCACTCTAGCTCAGGCTGACCTTGTATTCACTATTTGTCTCTGGGTGGTTTCGAACTCACAGATTCTCCTACCTCTGCCTCCCAAGTGCTGAGATTAAAGGCATTCTCCACCATGCCCAGCTTTGAAACACATTTCTAAGCTGAACAATTAAGTTACCTAGTTATCCAGGACGTTCTCACAGAAATATAAATTCACTCTTTTGATTATCAATGGTGCCATGCTGCAAGCTTAATCTCTAGTTATACTTCTTAATAAATCTTTTTGTATGTCTTTTACATTGCTTGAGAAAATATAAACTTTTAATGAACAAGAAAGAACTAGAAATTTCTTCTTTTCATCACTTTTACTGTAATTGAACTAAAGTATCTATTATAAAAATTTTAATTTCTCATTTTTTTAGCATCAAAGGACAAGTTTTCTTATGCCTTCAATACTTCAGGTAATGGAATTCTTAATTATCAACACACACACACACACACACACACACACACACCTATATATATACATATACATACATATATATATATATATAGTGCATACATGTGTAGATACAGGTATATGTATATGTTGATAATTAAATGGAAGCTATGATACCAACAATTTAAAGTTTTCATTTTAATATACTTTTATGGGAAAATATATTAGGATCCCAGCTGTGTTTTCTAAAATGGCATTTATTTTAATTTAAATTCAATCTATTTTAACTTTAATGACACTGCCAGTGGCTATTTTGTGAACAGTTGCTTAGATTCAAATTATAATGTAACTTTCTAATTAAAAAGTTTAATTTCTTTTTAACTACTATAAAAATAATTACATTGTGTAAGCTCAAAAAATTCTCAGTTGTTCTCCATAAATTCACTGTTTGTTGAATCTCATTTTGAGAAGAATTTGGATTACATAGACACCAGGGAACCCACATGGACTGCTACGGTACATGATCTTTTGTATGCTAAATTAGCGCTGATTCTAGAATTTCACTTTCTTTTATAGTAAAACAGTTTAAGTGGAAAGACATATGACAATATATCCACATACCTTGATAATAGTAAGCTATTATTTTTATAAAGTTTTTAAGTAGTTTTCAAATTATTTTGAAGTATTTTTATGAACTATAAAAATGTCCCTTGTAGAAAGTGGACAGCACTGGATTGTTTAGCAGTGACATATCCAGCATTTTTTCCCCCTTTTTTTGAGATAACATATCACGGTTACAGCTCATGTTGTCCTGAAGCTCATTGTGCAGACCATCCTGGTCTCAATCTCCTGACTTTGTCTCCAGATTCTTGGATAACAGGAAAGCAATATCATGTCTGACTTATCTACCATATTCTTAGGAAAAATTCAGTATTGATCTTTATTAAAACAGGCAAGCCCCAACTGCCACTCTAAAAGTTTTATATTTAGTAAAATCATCCAAAATATATGATTCATGAAAATACCATGGCATTTGCCTCTTAGCAACAAAATAGACTCATATTTAGGAATTAAACTATACATATAGACAATATTTCTCATTGTATAAAACACTTATGGTTAATTAATAGAAATTACAAAATTGGTTTGGGCAGAGGAGATAGGACACAATCAAGAGACACAACCAGCACATTTATAAGAGCCCTTGTGTTAGTGAGAGACCTGCATGTAAGTAACGGGGAGATGTTCAGGTCTAGAGAACAAGCAGTGGAAACAGGTAATTGGTAGTTTTGACATGGAGTAAGTATATAAGATCCAGACTGAATCAATGAGGTGTTGAAACACAGAATCACTGAGCTAGGAATTGATAATATTAGATTTAATCAGGTGGACAGTTTTTAGGAATGTATTCATTAGCAATTAGCAGTTTCCATAAGTGGTCTTAATCTGCAACTGGCTTCATAACAGTGCCTAATGTCTTTCCAATGAGAATGGGATTAATGATTCTCCTGAATCAGAAATTCCAGCATTAAAGACAGAATATAATTACTTGGAAAGAATGCAAAGTCATAGGATAGCAAGTGGCTTTTATGTAGTTAAAATTTGTCCTAAAATGCTGACAGTTCACAAGTTTGGATGCATATGTACATGTAATTAATATGTATTTAATAGCCCAGTAATGGGTGGTATACTACTTTACCAATAAATATAGTTAATATACTAATAATAATTTGTTGTGACAAAATACCTGTTAAAAAACAGCTTAAGGAAGGAAGAACTTATTTTTGACTTACAGGTCCAGGGGACTCTTTCCACTAAGGTGAGCACCACATGGCAACAAGGAGAAGAAAGCCACTTGGTCACATTGCATTCATTCAGTCAGGAAGCAGAAGACAAAACAGGATGTTGTGTCTGGCTATAAAACTTTAAACCTATAGCCAGTGACCCACTTCCTCCAGCAAGGCTCCAGCCCTTCAAGGATCCACAAACTTCCCAAGCAGCACCACTACCTGGGAACCAAGTGTTCAAACATACTAGCATATGAGGGACTCTTCATAGTGAAACCACAAGTGTTACATTAAATTTCAGCTCTCATCAATGCATGATTAAATAACAATATGCCTGATCATTATTGGTTAGATTTTTGCAACCAGGTTTTCCTTGGAATTGTTTATTTTTATTTTTTATTTTTTTTAACTACTGGAAATCTTTGTTTCACATTTTACTAAATACTGTTCTAATTGCCTATTTTATCAATAAAAAAGTTTGAATCCACACTTCCTTTTGTCATAAATTATGAAATTTATTATCTAAACAAATCTCGTTTTGGTCACATTCCTGTTTTGTTATCCTGTTTTTACCTGTTTTTACCTCCTCACCCCTGCCCAACTCCACTGAGGGTCTTCCTTAGTGCATGCACTGTACGGTCAGTCTCCATGGGGGTGGGGTTAATGCCTCTGGATACCCATCCCAATCTGTAATTTTTATAACATTCCATCTCCTCTTCCACAATAATCTCTGAGCCTTGGCAGGTGTGTTACAAGTCTACTTTGGTGTGGAGCTCTCTACCACATCAGGATTTCTGCTTTGATGAGTTTTGAGCGTCCTCAGTGTCAATCTCGATCTCCCTAAAGATGGTTGTCAGACTACCACTGCTGGAAGCACTCGTGTTTAAATCACCACTTCCTCTGTAATGTCTCCTGGGCCCTGGTAGGTTTGCTAGAGGTGGCTCATTTTGTGATTGGCAGTCTGCTATCTTTCTTCTCTTATTGGTGGATGTTGGTTGCCCCAGGTTTTCAGTTTTCACTCTTTCTATAAAAAAGAATAGATTCTTCAATCAAGAGTGAGACCAGGGGTGGAGAGACGGCTCAGCAAGTAATGCACTTCCCTAAAAAGCCTAACAACCCAGGTTCAATTCCACAGGACCCATATAAAGGCAGATGTAAAAAGTGGTGAATGCATCTGCAGCCTTTTTTTTTTTTTTTTTTTGCAGTCACCAGAAGCCCTGGTGCACCCATTCTCTCTCTCACTCTCTCACTCATTCTCTGTCTTTCTTTGCTTGAAAATAAATAAATAAATAAATAAATAAATAAATAAATAAGAGAAAGACAGCATGAATTAAAGGGGATAAGCATAGTTATTCAAGAGACATTTTTATGGGTATTTTCACTCTTCCACTGCTTGTTTCTGAATAAACAGAATTACTAAATATGTGTCCTTACACCAGACTTATCTGGTTATTTGAAAATAATATAAAGATATTAAATATAAATATATGCAAATAATATAAATATCTATACTATAAAACAAGGAACAAATAAAAAATAAGTCTACTATAATTGTCTCTTTTATTTAATATGGCTCATGTTACACATACATTTCACATATTTTGTTATTCTTCTAAAAGTTCAAAATTCATTTGGACTGTTAATATATTATTCTAAAATTTTAGAACTTCAGATATTCAAGTAAAATGACAATGTCTGTGTTCTGATGTAAGTAAACTGATGAAAGTTATTTCCAATTGTATAAATAAAGTAATACAATCCTAAGCGTGATTTCAGTAGATCATTTAATGAGTTTAGAAAAGTGGTTCCCACATAAAATGGAGTAAGATCAAACATTTCTTTTGACCACTGTCACTTTTAATCCATTTTTCTGTGTTATTTTTTAGGACCTCAGTGATTTTTAAATTTGTTTTTAAAAGGTAAAATTCCTATCTTTCCCTTAACTACTATAGATCATCCCATGTTCCTTTTAGCAGATATCTACTTTTCAAAAAGTGAGTATTTGCACATTTGAAGTAATGTGTCACATTTCTGCTCTAGTGACTAGCCTTGCTTTAACTCTCTTGGATCCTATCAACTTGTGTCATGTCAAATCACATTGGCTTTTCTATGTGACAAAATATACAGTGATGGAAGGTGACAGAAGAAATGTAATGTAATATGACACGCCCGAAATATAAAGGGTAACGAGATTAGCTATTTGGTGTCAAATTAGATAGGGAATGCCAAGTCCAAAATGAATCTGGCAGTTGCTAATGGAGTGAAAGGTGCAGTATTCACCCTGTCTATAGAACAATGAAGTCTGAACTTCATCACAGCATATTTTGCTAACTCAGAGGTATAGTTCTGAGACATCAGGAAATGTTGTGGAATTTCATGGGGCTTGTATGCACTTTCAAGGTTATTTCATGGTGACACTGTTTAAAATGAGGACATGAACCCTGTCTGTTAGCGATAACATTAATAATGAAAAAGTTATAACAATATCAGCTATAGCATTAAAATATAATTTTACCATCTAATTTTATGAAGATAACAGAGATGCAAAGGCATTATACTATGATATACCTGATTTATATAGGCCACAGCAACATAGTCATTTTAAACTATTTACCAATGGAAAACAAATAACTTCTTGTGAAAGTAATATGATAGACTCAAGATTTAGTTTACATGTTTTGTTATAGATACTAAATTACAAAATTGTCATGTTATTAAAAAGAACCCAGTAAAAGTATAAAACCAATCAACCATTTCATCTGTTACTGTTTCATATTTAGCTACAAAATTTTTCTTGCATTGAGTACAGGGTTCTGATTGCTTCATTTAGAAAGTTGTCTTTTGATTTTTCTTTTGTGTGAAATATGCCTTTTGAAATTCCCAGGTTCGGCTGGAAAAATGGCTTAGTATTTAAGGCATTTGCCTGAGAAGCCAAAGGACCCAGGTTCAATTCCCCAGGATCCATGTAAGCCAGATGCACAAGGGGCACATGAATCTGGAGTTTGTTGCGGTGGCTAGAAGCCCTGGCGTGCCCATTCTCCCTCTCTCTCTCTCTCTCTCTCTCTCTCTCTCTCTCTGTGTGTGTGTGTCTGTCCTCTATCTGGCTTGCAAGCAAATAAATAAAAAAGTTTAAAAAATTTTTTAAAATAAAAAAAAAATAAAATTGCCAGTTTCCCCCACAGTGACATTTTTCAAGAAAAGCAATTATGAAAAAAAGACACTTCCTACTATATAATTGTCATCTCCTTTAAAAAAATACTCATTAAATAATTTATAAAAAAACTTGTCTATTTTATTTTTTCTCTAGTTTCTCTTTCCCCTTATCTCTTTCTCCATCATCGTTGGAACTGTTGAGACAAAATGGACAAGCCCTAGTATTTACTTTTGGCCATCTTAGAAGGACTCTAAACTATTGTAATTTCTTCTTCCTGTGCAAGTTGAAAGTGTATGGCTGTCCATTGAGAAAGGCTAAATTTGTCAGTGATTAATAAAGGGTTGTGTGAATCAGAGTTTAGATAATTAGACTATTTTAATTTTCCCTCCTTTTATCTCAGTTTAAAAGTATTATAAATAAAAATAAAATTTCACTCTACTATTGACACTCCCTCATCTTCTTTTGTTTGCATGTTATATAAAGAAATTTGCCATACAAAAATCATGAAAATATGATCAAAATTCACTAAAAAGTATCACTCACCTTGTCAGACTTAAATATTTCTATAAACAATACAAAATTATCTGGATATGAGATTCTGTTCATACCACTATCAAATAAAATAAATTTGATTTACTGTGGGATCTAAAACTCATAAATTTATTTTAAAACTGGGAAGAAATTGATGTTTATTCAAAGCTCTAAAAATCAGTGATGTAGTATGGGCCTTTCCTTTACAGCCTTTTTTTCTTCTGAAGTAGTATTTTTACACTCATAAAATTTTTACTTTACTCTTACCTCAATTAAATATGAAAACACTTCTATGCTTGGGGAGATGGCTCAGTGTGTAAACTGTTTGCTGCAGAATGGTGAGGATCTGAGTTTAGTTATTCAGCACCCATGTTAAAGCTTCATACAGTGGTGCAGGCCTGTAATTCCAGCACTGGAGGGGTGGAAAACTAAGGATCTGCTATTTAATCTAACTTAATTTGTGAAATCCAGGTTCAGTGACTGGCCTTGATTCCAAATCTAAGATGAAGTGTACTGAGGAAGACATGGGATGTCCCTTTTTAACTTCGATTTTTATTTATTTATTTATTTATTTATTTATTTATTTATTTAAGAGAGAGAAAGAGGGAGAGAGAGAGAGAATAGGCATGCCAGGGCCTCCTGCCACTGGAGACGAACTCCAGATGCATGCACCCCCTTGTGTGTCTGATTATGTCGGTCCTGGAGGGTCAAACCGGGATCCTTTAGCTTCACAAGCAAATGCCTTAACCACTAAGCCATCTCTCCAGCCTCTCACTTTCTGACTTCTATTTGTATGTACCACTGAAAACCTGTACATAAATGTGCACACACATATGCACACACACATGTAACTGGGATCATGCCTTTACTCAGAAGCCACATAAATCAGGGTGTGGCACTGCTTGTCTTTAATCTGCGTGCCTACGATGTGACTTGAGGCAGGGCCAGGAGAATCTGAAGCTCCTAGGTGAGCTAGTCTGCTGAATGCAGCGAAAAGAAACACTGCTTCCAAACAAGGTGGAAGGTGAGTGTCAGAGGACTGACACCTGATAGTTGTCAACTGACCTCCACTTGTGCTCCATGGGAAGGACACCTATCATCATCATTCATAAACAAACACACAAAAGTAATTCATATAGAAAAGATGCATGCTAAATAATATTGTTCAAGATTTTACAATTAGAAAATCCTGGCAAAAGTGAAAGAGATTTAGGAATAAAGGACTTTTGTGGGCACTAGTGTGCTATATACTGAGGATTATTGCACCTTGGTTTTGAGAGCCAACTGAGCATCTCTATCAAATCAATCCATAAAGAGTTACCTCTGCTCTCACCTACTATTTGACAAGTACAAAGGGATACATTTTAATATATTTTATTTATTTATTTGAGAGAGAGAAAGAGGGAGGGATAGAGAGAGAAAGAGAATGGGCAGACCAGGGACTCCAGCCACTGCAAACAGACTCCAGATGCATGTGACTCCTTGTGCATCTGGCTTATAAGGGTCCTGGAGAATCAAACTGGGATCCTTTGGCTTCACAGGCAAACACACCTTAACCATTAAGCAATCTCTCCAGCACCAAAGGGATACATTTTGATAAATGTATTAGTATTGCTTAAACAATCATTTCTGGTTTGTTTATCAAATATGCATTTCAAAAGCTAATTAATCACTACCAGAATATAAATATATAATTAGAATAATTCAGATCCAAGAACTGAGTCTGAAATCCAGATTAAAAATACTGGTGTGACAAAGGTGGTGCACGCATCTGGAGTTCATTTGCAGTGGCTGGAGGCCCTGGTGCACCCATTCTCTCTCTCTCTCTCTCTTTCTCTTTCTGACTGTCACTCTCAAATAAATAAATAAAAATAAAACAAAATTAAAAATACTGGCATGCCTATTTCACATTTTCACACACTCTTTTCTTAATGTATATTATATCACACAACATGACAGACACAATATTTGTGTACAATATGCTTTTCATCTAAACCATTTTTAAAAATTCACTGCACTTATGAAATACATAAATAACATTTACGGATTGCTCTGTAAACATCATAGTAAAAGTGGGAAAGGCAATTATTGGCATAAAAGAATCAAAGGGATATTTTTGTAGCCTGTAGGAGTTTTACATTATATACATCACGGACTGGCTTCTGTATTTTCTAGGAAATTATAAATGAGGGCTTTACTCAGCTGAAGTCCTGTTTGAAATGCAATTGACAAAATATCACAGGACTGAAAAATCCATCATTTTATTTGTTTGTACAAAGAGTACTAGAAATCTGAACACATGGCAATCTCTGAAATTAACAGTATAGCCAAAAGTGTGTAGGATTCTTCCATGTATATTGTTGTCTTTTAATAAAAAATGTAATTAAGAAAAATACTTAGATGCTTTAAAAATAATGTATTCCATTGTTGTGCAAGAGGGTATGATACATTTTTTACCTCTGTTTAAAACTTCATCCAAACTCAAGATAAAAAGTGTTCATCCTAGCCAGGCGTGGTGGTGCACACCTTTCATCCCAGCACTTGGGAGGCAGAGGTAGGAGGATTGCTGTGAGTTCGAGGCCCCCCTGAGACTACATAGTTAATTCCAGGTCAGCCTGGACAAGAATGAGACCCTACCTCAAAAAAACAAAACAAAAAAAAAGTGTTCATCCTGGAATGTATTATGCTGGGATTTATTATGTTTATCCAAGAGTTCCCAACAGTTATCATCAAAACCTGACCTATGTTATCATTTTCCAAACTCAGTATGAAATGAAGATTCTGAAGAATTCCACACCTATGGTAAAGATGCTATAAGGCTGAGTGCCTGACTCAACCTTTGTAATTCGAAAGAGATGCAATATTGTTGATCAGAACTAGTAGCCAACCATTGCCCTCCTATGGAAAGTGCCTTGACACAAGACTTCCTGTGGTTCTGACATTATACAAGCTGTATGAAACTGTTGCCATGTTGGAATATGGTATATGGAGCAAGCTGAACTTGCATTCCTAGGTCATTGTCACTGAAATTTGCCTCCAGAATGAACTATATAAAATATCTAAAATACATCGCCATCCTTTGAGGTGAGAACTTAGAGAAGTATAAATGAAAAATAAGTAAGTCCTTTCACACAGATAAAGGGAGGAAACCACAATGCATGTTTTCAAACAACTGAAAACAAAACAACAAAAGGAAACCAAAGGGCACATGAAGCTTAGCACACTGGGAATAATTAATTACAGGACCCTCAATACAAGGATGGAAATAAGTTTTCTTCTAAGAATATTGCAAACTATTTTTTAATATTTCATTTATGTATTTTTTTTTTTTTATTAGAGAGAGAGAGATAGAGAAAGTGAGCCAATGGGTGCTCCAGGGCCTCTGGCCACTGCAAGTGAACTCCAGACACATGTGTCACCATGTGCATCTGGCTTATATGGGTAATCAAATCTGAGTCCTTAGGCCTTGCAGACAAGCACCTTAACCACTAAGCAATCTCTGCAGCCCCCACAAGCTAGTAGTTTTAAAAACTAATAGTTACAAAAACACACATTAATAAGAGTTTATATGGAGCTGAGAATTTTGCTCACCATTAGAACCCATGCTTGACATGTTTCAGGCTTTGAGTTCCATGCTCCACACTGCGGTTCCTGGCTGTCCTGGGGCCACTGTACCTCAGTGTCCCGGGGGCATCCAGACAAAGGTGGGACAGGGTCTTGAGTGGCCGTCATTGCGTCAGAATAAACACCTTGGAGACAGCTTCAGAGAGCAGATCTCATTTTTTTCAGCAAGGAACTTTTTTTTTTATTATGAGAGAGAGAGAGAGAGAGAGAGAGAGAGAGAGAGAGAGAGAGAGAGAGAGAGAAAGGAGACAGAGAGGCAGAGAATGGGCGTGCCATTTGCCTTTCAGCCACTGTGAATGAACTGCAGACGCTTTCGCCCCCTTGTGGACAAATGTGGCATTGCATGTTTTCTTCACTTTTGGGTCTGGCTAAAGGTGGGACATGGAGAATCAAACAGCTTTCCCGGCCTTAACCATTAAGCTGTCTCTCCAGCCTGGAACTGGGTTTTTATAAGCAGTTGAGAAAGAAAAGAGAGAGGGAAGAGGATTCAGAGGGGATTGGTGGGTTCAAAGGTTGTTTGTTGATGCCTAGTTGGCATATAGGGACCTTCATTGCAGCATGTAGGGAGAGGGTCAGGTGATCTACATAGTGGGGGGAAGAGGTATAGAGAATGAGTAGGGGGATGGGGCTATGTGTAAAGTCTGTTGGCTGAAGGAGTTTCCTAGGTAACTGACCAAAGATCAGAGCAAGCTTAAATTTTATCAGATCATTCAGGCCCCTGGGCTGGGGATAGAAAGCACACCTCCTCCTGCAGGCCTTGGGGTCCCAAAGTTTGTCTGGGAGTCGAGGTTCACTGCGACCCCCTAAAGAGGGGAGGGGCCTTACTCTTCCTTCCTGGGACCCAAATTTTTCCTGGGGTCCAGGCTGCTGCGACCACTCTATAGTCTGGGAGCCCTAGGCGTGTCTGATAGCTTAGGCTTGCTGTAACCAAGGGCCCTGACTGTGTCCAACACAACACTGCTAAAAAAAATCACAGAAAGAGGGAAAACAAAGCTTTATAATTCTATTTTCAAGAAAAAAGGATTAACCACAAGGCTAGAAATATAGTAAACTTTTTGTAGAGAATATATTTTTGTACATTGAAATATAGTATATTGGGGTTGAGGTAAAGGCACAGCTGGCAAAGTCCTTGTTGTGTGACTCTAAGCACAGGTATTCGCATCTCCAGTAACCATCAGGATACTGGGTTTTGCAATGCACACAAATAATCCCAGTGCTCAAGAGGCAGAGTAAAGGTAGATCTCAGTGGTAAACTGGCTAGCTAATCCAGCCTAATTGGTGAGTACTGGGTTCAGTGAGACATTCAGGCTCAATAAAGTTGGAAAGTTATTTAAGACACTCATTGTCAACCTCTTGTCTCCTCACATGTTCACACACAGGAAACTACCCACATATGTGTAGCCAGACACATCAAACATGCAGACATAAAAACATACCACACTCACATACACATGCCTAAAAGAAGTACTAGCCTTTTAATTTGAATATAATAACAACATGTAGGGCTGGAGAGATGGCTTAGGTGTTAAGGCACTTGCCTACAAACTCAAAGGACCTAGGTTCACTTCCCTAGGACCAGATAAGCAGAATGTGGTATATGTGGCTGGAGTTCATTGGAAATGGCTGAAGGACTTGGCTCACCCATCTTCTCTCTCTTTGTCGGTCTCTATTTATCTACTTATCTGCCTCTCTCATAAATAAATAAACAAACAAAGAAACAAGCATGTAAATATGGTTAGATGACCACTTAAAGATAATGTGATAATTATAGCAGTAACTGATATTTCTGATTTATCAAAATGTATGATATGATTAAATTTAAATACATATTCTTATACAAATTTGGTAGAATTTTGCTTTAAAACAATCGACCAAATAGTTCATTTTGTCTTTTTTCTAAAATGTACAATGACAGCATCTGCTATTTATTTATTATCAGACTATTTCAACTTGCTTTGCAAAGGTTCTTGAGCAGCATGTAATGCCATCTGCCCAGTGATAGGGGAATGTTTGCTTAGAAAATTATCATTTTATGCTCTCATTACAAAGCAGATAGTATGTCACCCTTATCACAGGCATGAGGACATAAGAGGCTGTTAAACTAGACTGGGTTGCAAGTATATGTAATTTACATAATTTGATAAAGTATAATATTTAAGATACACAAAGCTAAAATGGATTTTAAATCATTTTAATTTTCCATTATTTTGGCCAGTGTCATAGTCTGAAGGGGCTTGGAGCCCTTGAAATTGATTTTGATTATAATCATTATGGTTTTACAATGAAAAGTGACTTTGCATGGGAGCATGCTATCCATTGTCCCTACAAATGTAATTCCAATGGACTAGGACACAGCAGTACTAATTTACTCAGATATTTGAAAATGTATTATGTGGCATTCAGAGCTGACAAGTAAATATAGTCTAATAGATCTTCTGTTTCTATTGTAAAAATGACATTCACAAGGCGATGGGGAGATGCAAAACTGATAATTTGTGAGCAATTACTTATTTTTAGGGAACCAGTAAATCAATTAAGGTAGCTGTCACTTTACTATCTGATAAAACATTTCAAGCTTGTTCTATATAAAAATTTTAAAAAAATGTTGTTTTGAAGATGTCACAGTTCTTCTCAAAGAGCTAATATGACTACATTTTCCATTATTCATATGCCTAGTGTTAATATTTATTTTGTCTTTTAAACTGACAGGAATGAAATGATCTCTGATTCCATAGGAAGTCATTATATTGTTGTTTGCTTTGAAATTCAGTTCTCATATAAATAGTTATTGTTTAGTTGATACTTTATTGAGTTAACTAAAGAGAAAGTACATAAATACATTGTTTTCTTACGAAGCCACTTACAAAAGATCCATGGCCAGGATGGCATCTGGCCATTTCATTTTCAGATCAACAGTTTCAAAGTTTTAGTTGTTACCAAATAAACTGGGGACGTTGAATAAAATAAGAGAGGAATAGGAGAAACAACTAGGGTTCAGCACTGAGATTCAATTTATAAAGATCTAGAAAACCAAGTGTTTGTTTATAACATTTACACAAGTTCTTCCTAGATTTAATCTTTCTGTAATAACTTGGTGGTAACATGCCAGATCTCTAATTTTGTTAGAATTCATATTGTTCTGAATAGCAGGGATAGTTATACTATTATATTTGGGGCTTATTCTTTTTTTTTTCAAAAAGAGCTGATAGGAATGGCATTATAATATCTCTTACCTACCTATTTTTAGAGCATGTTGTTGAGATAGTAAGAACTTAGAAAGTAAATTTGAGTTTCATGGTCTCATTTCCAAAGTGAAATTAAATGTACTTTCTTTAATAATGGATAGGCCATATATATATATCTGGTACTTCTAAGTATTGTAATGTGTTTAATACTAGAATGTTGGTCAAAGGACGTTTTTTGATATTTTATATATGTGTTTTAATTGTTGGGAATTTTAATTTTTCTTTAACAAATACACTTTTGATTCTAGAGATTTGGAGGGTAAACTGTTAAATATTATCCTTTATGTGTGTGCTCAATTTGGCTTGGGTGTTCTTCTAGGTATTCATATTGTATTGATTTCTTAATATGTATTACTTTCCTAATGTACTATTGTAAACTTAGATCACAATGCAATAATGTTTCTTCAGAATAGATGTGTTAGCAAGAAGAGAGCTTAGCAGCCCATTTATTCAGCTTCAGTTTACTGTGTTGCATTTTCATAATATTGACAGTTCTGGTTGCCATTCTACAGCATCACACCATGGGTCCTGACCCTGCTGTGAAAGACCTTCTGTTATCAAAAATTGATGCTAAATCCAAGCTGTTAGCAGCAGCTTTTTATGTAAGTGCAGTAGATTGAACAAACAGTTTCAGTGCCCTGAAGTCATAGAAAGGTCAGGAACAGCACTGACCATTAAATGATATCTATTAATTTTGCTCTGGAGAACACATTGCCCAGTTAGGCAGCGACAGAGATAATTGCTTTGACTGTGAAGCCATTAAGGAAGTTTGAAGGATTTTGAGCAGTGCAAATCATGTTAATTCCTGTTTGATGCTTTGAAGGTAAACAGTTCAAATGAGAAGCATCAAAGGTGTGTGTGTGTGTGCGTGCGTGTGTGTGTGGGGGGGTGGGTGGGTGGGTGCATGTGTATGTTATGAAATAAACCCTCAGAAAACTGAAGTTAAATAAGTGTAATCTGTTGTTTGCTTCTACAATAGAATACCTTACCTCCCAATTATTCCCTCCCTTTTTTGTTCTTTCTCCTTTGTCTCTTGTCCACTGCATTTTCTCCATCTGATCTGTTTCCAATCTTTATTTTCTTACTCTTTGTCTTGTTTTCCCTTTACTTCATTAATTTATTATCCCCATGTTGTTATATGTTTTTCCCCAAGTTATTATATGTTCCTCCTATATTATTTTAAAATTGCTCATTGCTGACAAAATAAACAGCGCAACTTATGAACCCCAGAAAACAATGTCAAATGTCAGAATACAAACACACACACACACACACACACACACACACACACACATATCAGGGCAAAGGAATGACATCACTTGAGCATGGAAAAGCCCAAAGATGTCACTTGTGCCACTTTCTAAAGAATATCTACATTAGGTGGACAAGTATGTGGTAGATGTGAAAAAGAATAGTATAGTCTAATCTAGTATAGTCATTGACAATAAAAGTAGATTTTGAGTATGAGAAATAATTTTTATCAAGTGGCAGTCTCATCCTGGAATCTGTGTAGGCTCAAAGAAGGTATACAATGTATTGAGAAGAGGGAAAGCCCCATCCTTCTTTGTTTTTATTTTCATTAGAATCTGTAAAAATTATTAAATACAATGACTTTTACTTTTGTGTCAAACTATAGGACTAATTCTTTATCTGATAATGGCTGGATAAGTAGTAAAATTTCATGTTGCTAATGTCAGTAGCACCACAAGGACATACATGATGGGGAAAGTGAAGGGTTTTTTTATGACTTGGATCATTAATTTTAATTAACAAAGACCTGGTTGTTAATGTTGTTTCATTGTATTATTTGAATTCCTTCAATGAGAAAAAATGTGTAACGGGAAGTGCCATGTATATTTCATAAAAATTGTTTGAATCTGAGTCTCTGAGTGAATATACATTTCAAATAATTAAAAATGGACCATCCTGTGATTGACAAAAGTTACCCTCTTGAGAAATTAACCTGCATAAAATGTCATTTGATAAAGTTAAATTCACATTTTGTGAAATTTTGATTGTCTTTATCCCCCATGACATAATTGTAATTATCAAATAAGTATGTGACTATTAGTTAAAATATATGCATCATGCTGCTTATTATTTCTGTATGTTAATAGCTATAAACACAAAGTAAATTTGTATTATGATTGTTCATAAATGCTATAAGAATGTTAATATTGGATCGATTTTCCTAACAAAAACTTAAATGTATAACACAGCAGTGTTAAAATAGCTAAACTTTCAACATGAGATGCACCAATTTCTCAGTTATCCACCATCTAGATTATAGCTGAAATTGTTTTAGATGCTTCATCTAAATGAGGAAAAACTGTGATTAAACTGTGATTGGCTTATTACAATGAACCTAACTTTTTCTAGGTTAATCCATTTTATTGCATTTGCCAAGATTACCCTCTTAAAAAAAAAAAAAAAAAGAAAGAAAGAAAGAAAGAAAGAATGTGTGCTGGAGAAATGGTCTAGCAGTTTAGGCACTTTCCTGAAATGCTAAAGGACCCACGAAAGCCAGATGCACAGGGTGGCACATGCTCCTGGAGTTTTCTTTTACAGCTGCTGGAGGCCCTGGCATACCCATTCTCTCTCTCTCTCTCTTTCTATCTCTCTCAAATAAGTAAGTAAATATTTTAAAAACAATGTATAATTTAACATTATATGAAATATTTTCTTTAAGTCATATTCTATTGACATAATGCTATTTCTCTATCTCTGGCATTGTACACAATGCTATAGTAAACTAGAAGTGAAATATAGTTGCATCTTAGAAGTATTACTTTACATTATGTTGAATAATCACCAGAGACAAGATTTCTGGAGTGTGTCATAGTTCTATGACACCAACAGTTTCTTCTTGAGATAATTATTCATGTTTTCAGGACCCTAGTGGCTATAACATGTTACATTAGGACCAAATTTTTATAAGGGTTCCAGTTTCTCCACATCATTTTCATTTCTTAAGTCCTCTTTTTTTGTTTTTCTTTTTTTAAGATTTTATTTTTATTTATTTATTTATTACAGACAGAGAGAGGAAAAGAGAGACAGAATGGGAGCGCCAGGGCCTCTAGCCGCTGCAAATGAACTCCAGATGAGTGCACACCCTTGTGCATCTGGCTTCCGTGGGACATGGAGAATGGAACTGGGGTCCTTAGGCTTTGCAGGCATGCATCTTAACTGCTAAGCCATCTCTCCAGCCCTCAAAATGTTATTTTTAAAGATAAAATAATCTAGGTAATTATTTCTTATTATGGTTTATTTTTTTATGTATCTTACTTATTTGAGAGAAAGAGAAAAAGAGAGAAAGAGGTAGGTTTAGATAATGGGTTCACCAGAACCTTCAGCCATTACAAACAAATTCCAGGTCCCTGGTGTCTGAAAACTGAAGGAGGGATGGAACAGGAACAATAGCCTGCTGGTCTGGGTCCACGCATGGAGGGGCAGCCAAAAAAAAAAAAAAATGGAATTTTGATAAGAAATGCTTAAATTGAGTAGCTTAGACCCCTGGTTGCTTGGACCATTGTTGGGCACTTTCCCCCAGTAGCTCATGTAGCCCTATCCAGCACTAGAAGGGCTAACTTTCTGGGGACTGGCTCTTTTCTGGATTCCAGCCCAGTGTCTGATCTGTGCTGGCAACATATGGTGTCTTCAGCAATAGGGTCTTACCTTTTACATCAGGTGGGTAATCAAATGCTTTCACAGAAGCCTGTATTGTTTTGGGGACCTTGTAGGTCTCTCTGACAAATAGCTCATTGTGAGTAGCAACCTATTTCTAGTATTGGAAGTTAAAAGCCAGAGCCAAATGTTTAGGCTTGGACTTCATCCCACCTTCTCCAGGGCCCTTCTTTTCAGGCACTTCCCCAAAACTTCTGTTGAAGTTTTATTCTACTTTCAAGAATACCTCTTTCGCCAGGCGTAGTGGGGCACGCCTTTGGTCCCAGCACTCGGGAGACAGAGGTAGGAGGATCGCTTCTATGGTCCAGTTCCATTTGGGTTTAGTTTTGTGTTTTTTTTTTTTTTTTTGTTTTGTTTTGTTTTTGTTTTTTTTCCCCTAACCTCCTCCTCTTGCCCTCCCTCCAAACCCAGTTGCCAACTGGTGTGGCAGCAACACGAATTGATCCAGGTTAGGAGCTACAATTGAATGAGAACATGACGCATTTGATATTCTGTGATTGTGTGTTTGTTGAGTATGATCTATTCCAAGCCTGTCCATTTTTCCACAAATGTCATAATATCATTTTTTTTCTTTTGGCTGTGTAGAATTCCATTGTGTGAATGTACCATAACTTTGTTATCCATTCATCCAATTATGGGCCCCTGGGTTAATTCCAGTTCTTAGCTATTATGAATTCAGCAACTATGAACATGGTTGAGCAACATCTCTGTAGTGAAATGTGTAGTATTTAGTGTAAATAAATGCCAAGTAAGAGAATAACTGTTGGTAGTTCTTTATTCATTATTTTCAGGAATCTCCATATTGATTTCCATGGCCATTGTACAAGTTTATATTCCCACCATGCCAAAATTTATTATTGTTTGATTTGTTTAAATACATTTTATTTGTTTATTTATTTATTTGAGAGAGAAAGAGGTAGAGAGAGTGTGTGAGAGAGAGAGATAGAGAGAGATAGAAAATGGGTGCACCAGGGCCTCCAGCCACTGCAAACGAACTGCAGATGCATGTGCCTCCTTGTGCATCTGGCTTACGTGGGTCCTGGGGAATTGAACTGGGGTCCTCTGGCTTTGGAGGCAAACACATTAACCACTAAGTCATATTCTTCAGCCCGATTATTTTTTTAAATATTGCCATCCTTACTGGAGTAAGGTGGAATCTTATAGTTGTTTTAACTTGCATTTACTTAATGGTTAGAGATGTTGAACATATTCTTAAGTGGGTTGGAATTTCTATTTCTTCCTTTGAGAATTCCCTATTCAGTTTCCTACCCCAACTTTTGAGTGGGTGGTTTCAATTTTATTGTTTTGTTTTTTTGAGTTCTTTGTAGATTCTAGATATTAGTTCTCTGTCAGTGGTATAGTTTGTGAAAATTTTCTCCCATTCTGTGCTTATGGTATGTTTTTGTGCAAAAGCTTTTCAGCTTTGTGAGATCCCATTCGTTGAGTGATTGTTTAATTTCCTGGGCTACTGAGGTTTTTTTCAGGCTGTCTTTTCCCATTCCTGTATCAGGGAGAGTTCTTCCTATTTTTTCTTCCAGTACTTGATGACTTTCAAGTCTTATATTGAAGTCTTTAATCCATTTGGACTTTATTTTTGTGTATGCTGAGATGAGTGGGCCTAGTTTCATTTTTCTACCTGTGGGTATGGTAGAAAGATTACAGGTATGGTACAAAGATTGTCCAATGTCCTTCAATAGTGAATTAAAAAATAATGAATGTGTATAGTATTCAGAAATTAAACACAACAATATATTTTTAAATAAATATGAAAATACTGTACATCCACATCATATATGATATATATGTATATATATATATATATATATATATATATATATGACTAAAATATAATTTGTAGATTACCACTCCTTATACCTCTTATATAAAATGAAAATTTAAGAGGTATTGGACAAAAGGTGTTGCCTAGTGGTTAGAACATTTCATTTTAAACATAACTTTAATTAAAATACATGATTTTTGTACCTTCAGGTCATTTGTTCAACACTTCATTCCAAATCAGTCATAGCCTGAAGTTTTATGCTATGGAATTTATGTTTTACAATGTCTGTCTGTTTTGCATGCATTTGCAAAGAATCTTCCACTATCTAGATGGTAAGCTTTCCACACTTGGAAATGACATCAGAGATGTTCTCTGTAACTCTTTAAGAGTATAATTTTATGTCCAAATTCTCCTCAGTCAATAAGCTTTGTGCAACTCTGAACCGTGAAGACTTTAGCTTACAGAAATATATGAAGTGTCATACCCAGGAAGGATGGACAGGAGAGAGGTGTATGTGAAAAGCTGAGTGAAAAAGGAGATGTGGAGTGCTTGATAAAATTGCTCGAAAATCAAATAATATAAAGACTTAAAAATCCCTCCCAAGTCTGGATTCAGGTTTAATGAAGAAAATCTTGTTTTAGCATGCCTCATATAACCATTTTTTTTTTTTTTTTTCACTTTCAAAAGTGCTCTTGTTAGGCTGGTGCCTCTTCTAGTGAATGCGGCTATTACTGCCTCCAAGGAACATACTTGGGTTCTGTCCAGGACCTGAAAGCACAATCTATATGGGTAACTAAGTGAGTGGGATTGAGGGGACAGGAGATAAGAGCAAAATTAACACCATCACCGCTTGTGAATGACAGGAAACAAATAAGACACTCTACCACGGAAATATTACCACTTATCCTTCCATCCTTTATTTCACTAGGAGAAAAGATGTCTAGACTTCTAAGCTTCTATTTCTTTGTGACTAACTTCATTTCCCCTGATTCTGTGCTCTTTTTCTTCAGGGATACAAACTTTTTCCTGTCCTCTCATTGAGGAAGGGAAGCTTTTTGAAATTTTTGCTCTCTACTGTAGCTTTTCCTAACACTGTATCAGTCAGTTTCACATTTTAACACATTGTGTTACAATGCTTTTAAGACAGTTAATTTCCTCAGGTGATAGATGGTATGTCTCTTCTCATAAGTTTACCTACCTTCATAACTTTGAGATTTATTGCTAACAAATTAACACTATGCTTATAACAAATTTATTTATAAAATTGTTGGCCCTTCTTGAACAGAGTTAAAAATTCAGTTAGTAATACAGCTCTTAAAAATTCTTCAAACCTGTTGGAAACATTAATGCAGGGCTGGTGAGATAGCTTAGTGGTTAAGGCACTTGCCTATGAAGCCTAAAAATTCAGGTTAGACTCTCCAGGTCCCGATTAGCCAGAAAAATGGTGATGCAAGTGCACAATGGTGCACATGTGCACAAGGGAACACACATATCTGGAGTTCATTTGCAGTGGCTGAAAGCCCTGGTGCACCCATACTCTTTCTTTCTCTCTCTCTCTCTCTCTCTCTCTCTCTCCTTCTGTCTCTCTCTCAAAATAAAGAACAACAAAAAAAGAAAAATTAACTCAAAACAGAGCTATACATACTTATCACCATTTTCTGTCCCATGCCAGAGGGCATTTGGAAAGTAAAGCTTCACAAAGATTGAAATACATGTCATAATATTGAAAATATAAATTAATTTGAGATTATTGTTTGTCAATGGTAATAGGAAGAAGATATTTAGATTTGGCTCCCAAGGAACAATAAGGATGGCATTGACGTGTCCTTGTGCCATCAATATAAATATTTTCTTTTATATTTTCCTAATGTAAAAACAATGATTATCCTGTAGAAATAGTCACTCTATTGCCCACTCACTGGGAGTTGTAGATGTATATATGTGTGTGCTGCCTGCTCGGATGATGGATTAATGTTCCTCACCTTTAACAAAATCCACAACTTTCCAATCAACTTGAAGCCTAACCCTCTTGTGAAATACTTATTTTTTTCTGTTACTCTTCACTCTCAAAGAAGAGCTCATAAATTGTAATATTTTGAAGCTAAGCAATTTGATTGTCATTGATTTTAGGACTATATAGAGAAGCTTGCTAGTACATATTTTCTGTAGCATTACATGCACAGGAGAATTAAATATATCCAGCTCAACAAATTCAATATGTCCAGTTTATGAGGATAAATTTAAAATATTACATTACTGTTGTAGTCAGGTTTGCAATGCTGGCAGAAATCACCCAACCAAGAACAGCTTGTGGGAAAAAAAAAAAAAAAAAAAAAAGGTTTGTTTTGGCTTACAGACTTGAGGGGGATGCTCCATGATGGCAGGGGAAAATGATGGCATGAGCAGAGGGTTAATATCACCCCCTGGCCAACATAAAGTAGACAACAGGAACAAGAGAGTGTGCCAAACACTGGCAAAGAGAAACTTGCTATAATACCCATAAGCCCACCCCTAACAATACACTGCCTCTAGGAGGCATTAATTTCTAATTGCCATGAGCTGGGGAACCTAGCACTCAGAACACCTAAGTTTATGGGGGACATTTCTGTTACCTGAGAAATCACACTCATATCATATATTTTGTATTAAATGATCCCTGAAGAAATGCAGATTCAAAATAAAGGAAATGTGCCCATCAGTTATGTAATACTTTTCAAAATAACAGTAAGTCCATGGTTATTATTCATGTGTCTTAATTAGAATAGACTTGTGAAGTTTGTTTTGGAATGGACAACTAATATCACTTTATTTTTGTCTCTCATACATAATCTTTTAGCCCTGACATAGCACAAGATTTTGGATCTGCAGAGGAAATGCTTTACTATGATGTAGGTATAAAGTTTTGCAGAACAAACATATCTAACAATGTTATTCTTGACCTTTGCATTTCTCATGATGCAAATTATTTATATACTATGATATTGTTGATGTACAAGTAACTATAATTTTTAACTTCAAAATACTGCATTACTGCATTCAGCCTACAAGACTCATAAAAAATACAAAAATGTCAAGTATTTGATGAAACAGAGTAAGAAACTCACTAAACTCTAGAGAGTCGCTTGCTTTCAATTCCTTACTTCACCTTAAGAAGTCACTTGGCTAACAATGAAGTGTGGGATGACCTAATAATTTCATATAGATGTGGTCACACTGATAACAATTGTTAAAGCTGTTTTTCAGGAATTGGAGGGAGCGATGACTGGTTCACATGAGCTGAGGCCACTGATTATGGAGCCTGCAAAAGTGTCTAGGGGCTAAGCATTTGCTGCCAGAAGGCCCAATTTTTATCCATACATCAGGCCAACAGCACTTCTTTCTAAGAATGGGGCACTTGAAGATACGAGACTCATGATTACACATCTGCAGACCCCAAGTACTTCTGCTTCCAATGTCTAATTATTTTTCTCATGCTACTCTGTCCTCAGGAGGCAGATTTGAACCTGTCCAGAGATCTTCACAGTTTGAGACTCATTTGGAAACATTGAAAAAACTGAATCCCTGGTACATTGTTGGTGAGAATGTATATTAGTAAAGCCATTATGAAAAGTAGAGTATATCTCAAAAATTTAACTAGAATTTTCAAATAATTTAATAAATCAAATTTGGTATATATTCAAAAGCTATGAAATAAAATATATTAACTATATGTTCTCCCATGTATTTTGCATATAGAATCATCCTATGTGTCCTCTAATACGTGAATGGTTAAAGAAAATAAGATAGAGATGGAGAGATGAATCAGTAGTTAAAGCACTTGCCTGTGAAGCCTAAGGACATGAATTTGATTCCCCAGTCCCTACGTAAAGCCAGATGTGCAAGGTGGCACATGCTGTCTGGAATTCATTTGCAGTGGCTAGAGGCCCTGGCACATCTATTCTCATTCTCTCTCTCTTTCTCAAATAAATAAATAAAAAGAAGATATATGACATACAAATTCATTCACACATATATGCACAAATGAACAAAAGTCAAAATACAATCCTAGCTGGGCGTGGTGGAGCATGTTTCATACCAGCACTCAGGAGACAAAGATGGAAGATAGGAGTATCGCTGCAAATTCAAGGCCAGTCTGAGACTACATAGTGAATTCCAAGTCAGCCTTTGGCTAGACTGAGCCCTATGTCAGAAAACCAAAAAATAAAAATAAAAGACAATCCTTTCATTTGTACCAGCAACATGATAGACATTATATTAAGTGAAATAAGTCTGGTGCCAAAAGACTAATACCTCAGAATATCATTTCTTCAGGGAACCTTAAAACAATGAACTAATAAAGCAGGGTATAATGGCAATTACTAAGAGTCAGGGGTGGGTATTTTTTTCAAAGTGTACAAAACCTCAGTTGGCTAGAGTGTATTCAGCCCTGTATATCAACTTCACTCTGAAGAAATGAAGTAAGTGTGACATCATTGTCATTTTACAAGTTGTAACTATGGAGAGGAATAAACTGCAATATGCTCAAAGTTCAAGACTAGTGAGTAGAAGACATGAATTTCTAAATTTTCTGCTTAGAAGCAACATTCCATGATTTTCACTTATTATGAATATTTGTTGCACATATATTTCAGGATACATGCCTGAGTAAATATTTGATTTCCCAGTACCCAATACATTTTAAATAATTTCATAAAATCATTATTGTGTAAAGATGAAATGTTAAAAGTTTTTGCTTCTTTGAATTAACAACAAAAACATCATTATCTTTTCATGTGCATCACATTACCCTTTCAATTAATGTATAAGTGCCACTTGAAACAGAACCAGCCATTTTTCTTAAACATTAATTGTAAATTTTAAAATAAATTTTATAACACAGTTTGTATGCAGATAAAATCTGTAAACTTAGTTTTCAGACCTGCTCTACTTTTAATAAAATAAACATTTATGGTAAAATAATATATTATGAAACAATTTTACTACTTTTCTGTGCTCTATTTACATTTGCTGCTGATATTTTATGTTATAAAGAGAAGAGATTCAGGAAAGAGGAGAATAGCAATAAATTCTCTCCCATCCAATGTTCCATTTAAATGCTGCCTTAACATTCTATGCATTGAGGCTAAACCAATTATTGTCTGCCAGACACAACAAAGATAAAAAGGCCATATTGTTTTTTGTTATTTTTTTTCCCTTTTTAGTTGTATTTTTGTTTGTTCAGTGTATGTTGGAGTTGAGAAAACATGCTTTTAAGAAATTTGTTAGCTTGTTAAACATAGACTATTCTGGTAAATCAGAGGCAGAAAGGCTTGCCTATAAAATCTTCTGAGCCATAAATACCTAACACCCTTAGGAAATTTGCTTTGCACTCTGTATTCATCTTTCAGTTTCAAATCAAAATGTAAAATACTATTTTAATGCAAAAACATGGCTCTATTCGGTTTTGATATAAAGGGTTGAGCAATTATTTAAAAAAATTAAATTTGAGTGCATGTATGCTTTTGATGGCTAGTCAGCTAAAATTCCATGCTATTTCACGCAGTGGTCATCACCATCTGAAAAGAGAAGCGTCTCTAACCAGAAGGGAGAGTAGCATTACTATGTGACTATGAACATTAAGTGTAGTGCTTTCAGGGAAGTTTGGTGGGAATAATATATACATTTAGCAAAACAAGAGCAGGCTTTATACCCCTAAGGCTCATGACCTCCCCTGCCATAGTCTTTTGATTAGGTTTTCCAGCATGTATTCCCTCCTATAGAGCAGGCCTTCAGTCCAAAGAAGGGCAGGGGGGAGGGTCAATCAAAATTCTAGAAATTCTGAATAAGACTTATGTAAACCTACTTTTTTGAATAATGGCATATCCACAAGCTATAGATTGTTACTATAAAATTTTCAGTGTCATGGATGGGATACCTTCCAGTGAGTTGTTGGCCAGGGAGGTCCCTGCTACCTCCAAAACAGTACAGGCTATTGCAAAGGCCCTTGGTTTCCCTTGAAAAAGAGATAGTAAGACCCTATTGCTGAAGACTTCACTTGCCTGAGCAGCAAGGACACTGAGAAATTAAGCTGGTGCTGAGTAAAAAACCTTCTCCCTGTAGACCAGCCAACTGAAAGCTGGAAAAAGCTGCACTGCATGCAGCCCTATGGAAGACAGAAGTCATCAGTAGTGAAAATAGTGGACACTGGAAGCCTCAAATTTGGCCAGACAGGCCAAATGACCTAACGGGTGCAATAGTGGCATGTCTGCTCTGGGGGAAACCAACTGCTCCCTAATTGTTGGTTCTTTTTATCAAGGTACTTATCCCTTTCTTCCCTCTGATCTTGCTAATTTAGTGCAGCACCATTGATCAATTCTTATCTCTTTTCCTCAGATGCATCCCGGAGAGAGAGGAAGTTGGCTCTCTCTTCAGGTAAGTGCAGCAACAGAATGCCCTTCCTCCAGATGCCCTGCATTGTGCCCTAGGTGGGTGGGCCTAGGATTCTCTTGCGAGACAGCACTGGTTTCAACTGGCCGCTCACAGAAGCACAGGGACACTAGGTTAGCTAGCACAGAAGACATCACCTTAGCTACTGCAGCTATAATGGCTAAGGTTGGCTCTCACATCCTCGAGCCCAAGGCCATTCTCATGCCTTGATGGTGGCCACAACACCTGCAGTAACACCATGTGTACCCACCTCCAGCTTTGTCCTGAGCTGGGCTCTGTGGGCTAGAAGTTATCTGTCACTCTGTACCATGAACTCTCTCCATCCCAAAGAAGGAAGCAAAGGCTGGAGTGGAGGATGAGGATAGTCCATGAATCACAAGTAAAAGACACACCTTTCAGGGGTATATCTTAGATCTCTGATCTTTTTATAATTTTTAAAAATCATTTGTTTATTAAGTTTCAATTTGCAAGGAGAAAGAGTGAATGGGTGCTCTAGGGTCTCACCCCTGCAGTTTAACTCCAGATGCATACACCATTTAGTACATGTGGAATTATATGGGTACTGGGGAATCAAACCCAGGCTGTCAGGCTTTAAAGCAAGCACTTTTAACTGCTGATCCCTCTATCCAGTCCCCTGACATTTTTTTTTTCCCCCTTAATGTGAACACTTTTAGCTATAAAATTTCCTCTTAGGATGGCCTTGGCTGTGTTCCTTGAGATACAAAGAGGTTGTGTTGTCATTTTCCTTTGGTTCTAGGTTTCTTTGATTTCCCAGTGCCAGATCCATCACATTTCAATAAATGTATAAGTATCACTTGAAGTAGAAGCAGCCATACATCCTAATATTAATTATAATTTTTAAAACATATTTTCCACATAATTTTATTTATTTATTTATTTATTTATTTATTTTATTTATTTATTTGATAGAAAGAGAGGGAGAGAGAGAGAATGGGAGTGCCAGGGTCTCCAGCTACTGCATATGAACTCCAGGCATGTGTGCCCCCTTGTGCATCTGGCTAACATGGGTCCTTGGGTATCGAACCTGGGTCCTTTGGCTTTGCAGGCAAACTCCTTAACAACTAAGCCATCCCTCAGCCCCTGATTCTAAATTTTAAAACAAATTTTTTAACAGTTAGTATGCAGACAAAATCTTTAAACTTAGTTTTCAGACCATCTCTGCTTTTAATAAAATAAACAATTCATGATAAGATAATATAATCTGATATAATTTTACTATATTTCTATACTCTATTTACACTTGCAGTGGATATTTTGTTTTAAAAGGAAGAGATTCATGACAGAGAGTAACAATTAATTGTTTCCCATCCATTGTTCCATTTAAATGTTTCATTAACATTGTATGCATTTTTAAAATTCCCTTCTGTTTATTCAAAATTGAATTGTTAAGTTTTCAAATATTTATTTATTTAACTGAGTTTAATCTTGCCATTAATTTATAGTTTTATTCATCTGCATTATAATAGGCTACAGGAAATTATTTCCTTTACTATGGTTTGCTTTGTGCCCTATAATTTGAACAATTTTGGAGCCGATTTCATTTGCTGCTTAGAAGAATGTGAATTTCCTTTTGTTGTGTTGAATATTATATGGAAATCTGGGAAAAACAGTTGCTCTATGATGTAAATTGTCTTCAGTGTTTCTTTACTGATATTTAATTCGGACGGCTTATCAGGATGTGAGTGAATATGGAAGTCTTCCACTCATATTGTGTCAGGACACACGTGGTCCTTTATGTTTTCATTGTTTTTTATGAAATGGTGGCTCCAGAGATTCTGTGTATGTTTATAATAGGTCCTCTTGATGAATTATTAATGTGCACTAGCCATCTTTATTTCCTCTGATTAATTTTGGTTTTATGTCTAATTTATCAAATATGAGAATTTCTACACCATTTTCTTTTTGGCTCTACTCACTTTGCAGTTTGATTTCTAGCCTTTATCTCTCAGTGTGTGTAGATCTTTCTCAGATATGTGTGTTTCTTAATGATAACAGGTAATTAGGTTATGATACTTAATATAATCTTTTAGTCTGGGTCTTTTAATTTGTGAGTTAAGACCATGAACTTTCACAGTTATAATTGCTAAGGCTTGCTATTGAAGGAGTATAGACTATCTCTGACCCACTCTTGCTCCCTTCCACTCTGCTTTTCTGACTTTGCTCAGCTCTGCCTTCCTTTCTTCATTAAGATGTCAGGGATAGTGTGAGTCTGGCTTCCAGGTTGGGGGGTGATGTTGGAGAGAGTAACACAGCTTCTTTGCCTATGAGAACTTTTCTGCTTGCCCCTGTTTTATAGTCTAGGGTAATTCCTCATATTTCTCTTACACTCTAGATCTACCACATGAGTGTTTTCACTAACTTCAGGACTGCTACCTGTGTAATTTCTTTAAACTCAGGGTATCCATGGGCATAACTCTCTTCATTACTCATTTCTTCTCTAAATTTCTTGATCTCTTCCTTGAACTTTTCTTTATGCTATTCTTTTTTGTCTGTTTGTTTTTTGTTTTTTTTGTTGTTGTTTTGTTTTTTTTTGTTTTTCAAGGTAGGGTCTCACTCTACCTCAGGTTGACCTGGAATTCACTATGTAGTCTCAAGATGGCCTCAAACTCAAGGCAATCCTCCTACCTCTGCACCCTGAGTGCTACTGGGATTAAAGGCATGTGCCACCACGCCCGGCTATGCTATTCTTTAAGTCACTACCACTTGCTCCTTTAATTCCTTCCATGGGGAAAACACATAGCATATGCTATGGGTGTTCCTTCTAAATCTCTTTATACAAGCACCTAAATTCTATCCTCCACATGCATGTGGCTCTACTCCAGTCTTCCTTTGAAAACTTCAATTTCTCTTAAATCAACCTTATGAAGTATACAATGTTTTCTGCCTAAGTGCATGTTTCTTACTTCCCATGTGCTTATGACTCTGCTCCAGCCTTCCTTCCTAGATCCCAATCTCCCTTAGAATAAATTCCACACTTTATGATTTCTCCCTAATAAAGTTTATAATTCATAATATATCCTTCTTGAGTCCATTTTATCAAGTCTTTGTTAAAGATAGGACAGAACCCAAACTTGGGGTTCATAAATTTAGAGGACCTCTCCTCAACCACAAAATCTTTTATGTCTATCATTTAGGATACTGATATTTGTGGTTCTGGCTGGTTTTTTTCTCCCAACATTGGAGGTGTCTTAAGTTTATGATTTCTTCTATCTTCCGGATGCTTTCACAACAATTATTCTTCCCTGCATTCTTGCTTGAGAAACTGTCTTCCTCATTCCTCTGTGTACACTAGTCCTTGAAGAATGTTCTGGAGTTTTGTTTAGCTATTGTGAATTACTTCCCCTTGTTCTTATCTCTGAGTACAGTGGAATTAAACCCTGGCTAGTAAGCTTTGCAAATAAGTGTATTTAACCACTGTGTTATCTCCTCAGCCCCATAATAGATTATTTTTTAGGCTATAGTAATCTTGGTTGACAATTATCTACTTTAAATAGGTTAAATGTATCATTCTGGGCTTACTGAACTTTAAACCTTGCTTATAACCTCCATGTCTAAGCTCAGATGTTTATGTGGGTCCTGGTGATTAAACCCAATTGGTTTCTCAGACTTCCTCATGTCCTTGGGCTTGTGGAGGAAGTACTTTTTAACTGCTACAGCTTCTTGACAGCCCATGGCTATCTTTTTTTTTTTTTTTTTACCCAGTGTTTAAGAAAATGCTTAGCCATAATTTCATTGGATAGCTGATCAGAGCCATTGGATTTTATCTCAGCTCCTTTTTTTTTTTTTTTTTTTAACTGATCAACTATAAATTATATTTTCTGGTTTTGGAATATAGTCATTATATCAAAATTTTTAAAAAATCAAATTTAGTTTATTTTCTTCATAAAACTCATTTCATTTTAGAGCATTTTATGGCATCTACTCAACCTCTGGGCATTTATTTTTATCTTTTTATAATTTACTTTTTGTTCATACTATTCTAATTTTACATTCATATTGTGACTCCATTATGCTCCTCCCTGTCTCCCCCCTTCAAAGGGACTCTCATCAATGACCCTCATCAATGGGGAATATGGGTCATGCATTGTGGGGGTAGTCAAGAGTTATGGGAGATGGGCCAAGTCTCTGTGCATAATGACCCAACCTGTGGCTCTAACACTCTTTCCGCCCCCTCTTCTGTGAATTTCCCTGAGCCACATTGGGATCATTTTAGTTCTACTTCAGTGGTGAGGTTTTGGGAGCCTTTGTGTCTCTGGATATCTGGCTTAGTAGGAGTTGGATGTTCTCTGTGTTTATCTCCTTCAGCCTTTTTCTGGTGTCAAGTTCACCAAGAAAGCTGTACTCAGCTGCATCCCTTGTGAGGTGTGATAGGCTGATCCTCTCTTCAGGTTCATCATCCATCTGAAAGAAGATAAGCAAATTCTCCAATGGAGAGAGAAGTTAATACTAGATAGATTGAATGGCCCTAGTTATTTTAGAGAAAATTTTATATCTTCTAGCCCATGTTTGGTGGGAGCTTGATCTTGGACACTGAACCCATTTTTTGTACATGGTTTTGACTTATTTCCAAGTTCAAGAAATGAGTTCAATTATACTGAGTGGATCTATTAGCCAAATCAAGAGCACTTGGTTACCCACCATGGCTGTGTGCCACTACTGCACTTGTTTGAGCATTGCATCAGGTTGTTTCCTACTGGGTATCTTAGACTGCAAGTTGTTTGGACAGATGTCTGACATTTTCCCTCAGTTGCTCATGTAGCACCCTCTGGCACTAGACTAGCTAACTGTCTGGGGACTGACCCTCTTCCAGATTCTGGCCAGGTGTCTCCATGCTTGGTCTCACATGCATATGCTTTCTTCAACTGTAGGGTCTTACCATTAACCTTTGGTGGGTCATCAAGAACTCTGACAGAAATCTGTGTTTTTTGGGAAACCTTGTAGGTGTCTCGGATCAACAGCTCATTGTGAAAGTTACCCCTGTGCTGGTACTGGGAGTTATAAGTCAGCGCCTAGGAAGGTTTGGGGAGTAAAAGATAGATAATATAAAAGAGAAAGTGAGTATAGAGAGGGGAGAGAGAGAAAAGCAGGAAAAGATTAAGGTTGGTCTTCATGATGTTCTCTCCAGTTCCCTGTGGTTCAGGTGTTCCCTCTGTGGGCCTGCTGAAGGACCAATGTTTTAGCCTGTTGTTCAGAACATAGAGTTTTATAGTACTATTGAGGTATCTGGATTATAGTCCTCCTCCTTCTTCCACTGATACTGCTGATATTTAACCTATTTGGGAAGCTAATGGATAAATCACAGGTATGTGAGATTTATAGATTTGGACACCAGTCTCTGCTCTGCATGGTGTCAGCTGCATAATCTCAGCAGAAACCCGAGAAACCTTGTGCAGCATATTGTTTGTATCTGAAAGAAGGTCACTGTAGAAGGTGGGATGAAGCCCTACCTTCAAAATATTTGGCTCTGGCCTGTAACTCCTCATACAAGAAATTGGTGTTACCTACATTTAACTGTTAATCAGAGAGATCTACAAAGTACCCAGAATAAGACAGGCTCTGTCAGAGAACTTGATTACCCACCTGAGGTAAGAGGTAATGCCCCATTGCTGGATACACAATATCCTGCCCACACAGAAAATGAAGAGACCCTGCTGGAATTCAGAAGAAGTGCCAGTCCCCAGACAGTCAGTTGGTCTAGTCTTGGAAAGCACTACATGAGCTAATGGAGGAAAGTGGCCAACAATGATGTGAGCAAGCAGGGGTCTAAGCTACTCAGAAGCAATCACCCTAACAAGAAGTACACACCAATGCCATGGTGGCACGCAGCCTTGGTGGGTAACCAATAGCTTTCTGATTGGCTAAGATATCCACTCAGTGTAAAGGAATCATTTCTGGAACTGGTAAACAGGTTAGAATTCCATGGAGACAAACATGGTCTCCAATGTCAAACTCCCACTAGTCTTTGGATAAAAGAGGAGCTACATCCATCAAATTCTCCCTAAGTAAATAATGGTTATCCTTTAAAAAAAAATATTGACATACAGGCAATAAACTATGATAATTTCCTCCCCTCCCTCACTTTATACTTTTTAATGTATGCTGAATTCATTGTCCATTGGGGAATCTGTTTTCTTTTTCATAAGGTAGCAAGATCTGAGGATAAACCAATCCTCACATTTCTGCCAAGGCCCAGGTAAAACCAGAAGAAATGGGGAGATGAACAACAATGCTGCTTGAACGGTGAACCTGACAATCGGCCCCAGGGTGAAGGAGACAGACACTAAGGATGCTCAACACTTACCAAAGCAGAGTTCCAGAGGCTCCTAAGATCTCATCACTGAAGTTGACTTGAAACACACCTACCACAGCTCAGGGAAGTTTTCAGGGGAGGAGGTGGAAAGATTGTAAGAGCCGTAGATTGGAACTTCCTTCCAAGAGGCATTTCCTCCCATAATAACTGACTACTGCTCCCACAACCCCATGGGGAATAACAGCAACCCCACTGTGGAGGTCACCCAGTGGAATGGAGGAAGGGAGGAAGGAAAAGAAGATACCAAAACAGGATGTATCTATACAAAGTATATTCTTAACAAAAATATAATAAAAATGTTTTTCTGTGAATGTTATTACTGTTGAAGTTCTTTAATGCTTTTTCAAGTGCTGGGCTACTGTGTTTTGGATTGAACACCCCCACTACCACACTTACTGGTAAGATGTAAAAACTGCTTATATTTATTGACACCTCACTTTTGACAGAAATATGTTTGGTGAATAAGTTCTCCTATTTTACTTTGGATTGCTTTTTCATTACCTGATAACCCAGTTTGCTTATGAGGGAATATATGGCTTCATTTTAAGAGTACAAAGATTTTAATAAGTACGAAAATGTTTTATGGTGTTAGTCATTGTATTTAGTATAATGATCTATCCTGAACTACATGTAATGCATAGTACAAAGGAGTGTGCTGAATAAAATTTTATCCACAACTATTCATGGAGGTTTTGAAAGTTAAAAATTGACAATATGTGATAAATGTCTGTGTTCTCTCTTTCATTATGTTTGTCTATTTTTCACTTTTATGCTAACATCACATGAAAAATGTTAGTGTCCAAATAATTCATAGTCTCCATTTCTGATAGTGTATTGACATCCATAGAAATCTAAGAAAGCTGGATGCACATATATTTTGGTAGCTGCTTACGAGGTTGAGGCAAGATGGTAGTTGGAGCAAGGAGTTTGCCAATAGCCAGGGCCACACTCTGAGACAATATCAACACAAACATAAAAACAAGCAAACACCCAAGTGTGTTTGTATCGAGGAAATAGGTTGCATTTTGCCAGACATCTATCTAGTTTGCTCATTAGATCACTACCAAAATATTTTCTTAGTATTTCATACTATATATTATTTGCAACTGAGTTGCCATTTTAAATACCTTACATTGGGTTTGAAGAGATGGATTAGTGGATAAGGTACTTGATTGTGAAGGCTAAGCATCAAGGTTCAATTACCCAGTACCCATATAAGCCATACACACAAGGTGGCCCATGCAACTAGAGTTTGTTTGCAGTCTACAGAAGCCCTAGAGTATCCTCTCTCTCTGTCTCTCTCTCTCTCTCTCTCTCTCTCTCTCTCTGTCAATCTGACTGTCTCTCACTAGTAAATAAATAACATATTAAATGTCATACATTAATGGATTGCTCCAAAAAAATGCTTATATGAGAGCTGCCTTGTCTTACGCAGAGACAATGTAATAAAACTATTTGATTGGTTTGTATCAATTTTGTTAGTTCTTTTGAATAAGCTCTATGCAATATATGTCCCTTTAGTAATATAAAGGAAATATCTGTGTAAAAAATGTTAAGTTTAATCTGTCTTTGACTTCAGGTTATTTTAATTATTACATTATCAGTTTAGAGGTAGACATATTTTCTTTGATTTCAATTAATTTTAACTTTTACACATATGGCATATTGTGTGCTTTCTGTATTTCCAAAAATATATTGTTTTATACTAGGAAGAACAAGGTAATTATAACTTGTGCTTTGTTGATAACTCCATTATTATATTATTAATTTTATTGAATTCCACAAATTCATGTCACTTGAACACTTTCATGATATGTTTCATGATTTCCTTTTAAATTTTTATTTATTTATTATTTGAGGCAGAAAGAGAGAGAGAAAGAGAGAGATAGGAGAATGGGTGCACCAGGGCCTCTAGCCACTTCACACGAACTCCAGATGCATGCACCACCTTGTACATTTGGCTTATGTGGGACCTGGAGAATAGAACCAGGATTTTTAGGCTTCACAGGCAAATGCCTTAACCACTAAATCATCTCTCCAGCCCTCCTTTTAAATTTTTAATTATAGGCAAGGTGTTGGCACAAGCCTTTAAACCCAGGACTTGTGGGGCAGAGGTTGAAGGATCACTGTGACTTTAGGCCAGCCTGGAGATGCAGGGTGAGTTCCAGGTTATCCTGTACAATAATGAGACCCTACCACAAAAACAAAACATGGTTTATATTTGGTTATATGTATTTAGTTGTATATGTGGGTGTTTAGGTGTATGTTCCCAGGAGGTTATTTTGCCACTACAAAGGAGATACTTGTGACATTTACTTTTTGCATCTGGATATTGTGGGTAGATTGGGAATTGAACTCGGGCCTGTGGCCTGCAGGCTTTTCATGCAAGCTCTTTTCAGTGCTGAGCCATCTTTCTAGACCACATATCTTCTTTTTTCTTTCTTTATTAGTTATGTACATATTCAGTGTGTAAACAGTATATGTTGGTACCATCTTTAGCTTCCTCCCTGTCTTTACCCCTCCAAAAGGACCCTCCTCATTAGGGATTCCAGTTATCCCCATGGGGATTGTGGATCATGCATTGTGTGGTAGCAATCAGTTATGGGGAAGAGGTAATGTCTCTGTTCATAAGGTTCCAACTTGTGGCTCTAACAATCTTTCTGCCGCCTCTTCCACAAATTTTCCTGAGCTATGTTGGGTAAGTTTTAGGTTTACTTCAAGTGATGAGGTCTTGGGAGCCTCTGTGTCCCTGGACAAATAGTTGCTTCCCCCTCAATAGAATATAATGTTTCCCCAAGATGGATGGACCACAACACACACAAAAAAAGAAAGAAAGAAAGAAAGAAAGAAACAAAGAAAGAAAGAAACAAAGAAAGAAAGAAAGAAAGAAAGAAAGAAAGAAAGAAAGAAAGAGAGGAAAAAAAAACAGTGAGAGATTTCCACCAAGCATGCCTAGTACACAATGGAAGCCTTCAATGAAATCATAGGGAAATCAACAGAAAGTAATTCCCAAAATGAAAACACAACAACCAATGATAGTCTGATTAAAAGAATTGATGAACTGGAAGCGAGCCATCAAAAAACCAACAGTTGCATACATGAAATTGAGCAGAATAATCTCTTAGAGCACTCAGATTTTGAGACTAGGTTTAACTTAAAGAATCCTCAAAAGAGATATAAATGAATAGAAGGTGAGTCAACAAATGAAAAACTCAATAACTGTTTGATTAGTTTAATGAAGACATGACCAAATGTGAGAATTATTTCCAGGAAGCATCAAGAAAATCAGACCTCAAAATTGAAATCATACCTCCAAAAAGAGATGGGCATGATGCAAAATAAGACAACAGAAAACAAAAATCAAATACAACTTTAAAAAACCTCTCTAGGGCCCTCATTAACACTTACTCAGGTGGAAGACAGAACATCTGAACTGCAAGACAAGACAGAAGAAATTAATAGGGAATCTAAAAACTTTTCTAAGCTCAAAAATCATGTGAACAGAATATAGGGGAGTGGTTGTTTACTCTAAAATAACAAAACATCCAGATCATGGGTATAAAAGAAGGAGAGGAAATACAGGCCAGAGGCATAGAGAATCTATTCAATAAAATATTGAAGAATAATTTCTCAATCTCTCAAAAGAGAAACACATCCACTTACATGAATCTCACAGAACATGAAACAGACAGGATTACAGAAGAAGCTCTCCAAGGCACATCACAGTTAAAAGTGTTAGCAATGAAAACAAAGAGGGAGTGCAAAAAGTAGCAAGAGATAAAGAACTCACTATATACAGCGGCAATTTCATCAGAATCATCTCAGATTTCTCAATGGCAATACTGAAATCAAGAAGGGCCTAGAATGGAATACTTCAAAGTCTGAACAACTATGGCTTTCAACCCAAGCTACTATATCCAACCAATTGTCCCTCATAATAGATGTCAAAAGGAAACCTTTCCATGAAAAAAGTCAACTCTATGATTATATGATAACTAAGCCAAATCTTCAGAGAATACTTCAGGGAATACTCCACACAGAACAGTCAAAGAACCAATCTCAAGAGCCAACAGGAAGATCACAATAACCTAAACTAGACCAGACTCAAAAGAATACACCAAGCCCCATAGAGCAGACAGCTTCAGTTTTGCAGAGATGAACTTCCATACCAGGCAAAGTTATGGAGGAAGGGATATCTATTGAAGCTTACTGATCCCAGGAAAGTTCCATAATAGCAGAAGAAGCTGGCCTGCTTTTACAGGACCAAATACAGAGATAAAGCCACAAGCCAAAAGACACATAGTAAAGCATACTTAAGAAACTCTAGCTAGGCACACCTTGCATATATTTAGATTAAAATGTCAACCCCACCATAACTTAAGATCAGTCCAGTGACACTGCCTCCAGCCTAGTGGCTGCAGATGCAAACTACAAACTAATAAAACACTGAATATATTGGGGGGTCATCTATTCAAACTACCACACCCATAAGCCACCCAATCATGGCAGGGATTAAATAGAACCTCAAAGTTATAAACTTAAACATAAATGGTCTTAACTCACCCATCAAAAGACACAAGTTAACAGTGTCGATTAAAAAATTGACCCTTCTATCTTATGTATTCAAGAAACTGACCTCAAAACTAAAGACCTCCTCAGAGTGAAAGGATGGAAAATTCTATTGCAAGCAAATGGAAATGAGAAACAAGCAATTGTTGCTATATTAATATCTGATAAAATAGACTTCAAACCAAACATAATGAAATGGGACAAAGAAGGTCACTTCTTACTCATCACAGAAACGATGCAACATAGGATATCACAATCATAAATTTATGGATGCCAAACACAGGTTCACAGAGTTTATAAAACAAAAGTTACATGACAACAAAACATAAATAAGCACCAACACCATCATAGACAGAGATTGCAATGTTCCACTATCATCAATAGACAGATCATCCAAGAAGAACATGAGCAGGGGAATAACAGAGTTCAATAACACCATAAGTCAACTAGACATAATGGGCATCTACAGAACTTTCCACTGAAATTCTACAGAATAAATATTCTTCTCAGCATCCCCTGGGACCTTCTCTAAAATAGACCATATATTACGTCATAAAGCATGCCGCCATAAATTCAGAAAAACTGAAGTAATTTCCTTCATAACATCAGATCACAATGTTTAAAGTTAGAATTTAACAACAAGAGACACATCAGGAACTCCACCAGCTCTTGGAGACAAAACAATACACTTTTAAACAATAAATGGGTTGTGGAAGAAATTAAAAAAAAAAAAAAGAAATTGTAAAATTCCTAGAATTGATGATGAAAACACAACTTACCAAAATTTATAGGACATAATAAAAACAATCCTAAGGGAAAAATTCATACAGCTAAATGTCTTCATAACAAAGACAGAGAGATCCCAAATTAAAATCCAAACCTAAAAGCATCAGACAAAAATAAATATTCATGATCAAAGGAGAAATTAATGAATTGGAAACTATGAAAATAATTTTTAAAACTGATGAATTGAAGAGATTTTTCTTTGCAAAATTAAACCACATTGATAATCCCCTTGCCAATTTGATCAAGGTATAAAAAAAGAGAAGGCACAAATTGACAAAATGTGAAATGGAAAAGGAGAGGGCAAAATAGACATCAATGAAATTGGAAGAATCATCAGGTCATACTTCCAAAACCTTTACTCCACAAAACTGGATAATGTGAAAGAAATGGATGAATTCCTTGTCAAATACCTCCTATCAAAACTAAATTAAGAGCCGGGTTGGTTGCACATGTCTTTAATCCTAGCACTTGGGAGACAAAGGTAAGAGGATCGCCATGAGTTCAAGGCTACCCTAAGAATATAGTGAATTCCAGGTCAGCTTGAACTAGAGTGAGACCCTACCTCAAAAAACCAAAAATTAATAATAAAAAAAACAAACTAAATTTACATCAGATTAATGTCCTAAATAAACCTATCACATCCATGGAGATGGAAAAGGCAATTCAGCTGAATTCTGTCAAATCTTCATTGAAGAAATGAAGCATATTTTTCTCAAATTGTTCACATAATCAGATAGGAAAGAACCCTCCCAGCTCCTTTTAAGAAGCTAGCATCGCCCTAATACCAAAACCAGACAGAGATACAACAAGGAAAGGAAACTACAAGCCTATATTCCTGATGAATTTAGATGCAAAGATCCTAGACAAGATCCTTGTAAACCAAATTCAACAACATATCAAAACCATTATCTACATTAATCAAGTAGGCTTCATCCTAGAGAACCAAAGATGGTTCAACATACAGAAATGGGTCAGCATAAGACACCACATAAATAAAGTTAATCATAAGAAACTACATAATCATCTCAATTGCTGCAGAGAAGGCCTCTGACAAAATACAACACTACTTAATGATCAAACACTGGAAATAATAGGCATGGGGGTGTTTATATTTCAACACAATAAAAGCCATATATAAAGCAACTGAAGCCCAAATAATACTTAATGCAGAAAGGCTCAAGGAGTTCCCATTGAGATAAGGAACAAGAAAGGGGTGCTCACTGTTACCACTGCTCTTCAACATAGTACTAGAAGTACAAATCCAACAATAAGGCAGCAAAAAGAAATAAAAAGGGGTAAAAATTGGAAAGCAAGAAGTAAAGTTAGGCCTATTTGCAGATGACATGATCCCATATATAAATGACCCAGAAGTCTCCATCTCAAAACCTTGAAAGGTGATTAATTTTTTCAGTAAAGTTGCAGGATACAAAATCAAGAAAGAAAAAGAAAATGTAGTCTTTCTATATACAAAGGACAGACATACAGAGAATGAAATCAGTGAGGATGCCCAATTTTCAAAAGCAACAAAAAAATTAAATACCTTGGAATAACATTAACCAAGGATGTGAAAGACCTATGTAAAGAAAACATTAAAAAAAAAAAAACATGAGAAATGAATTGAGAAGGACTTGAGAAGGTGGAAAGCCCCCATGTTTCTGGATAGGTAGGATTAATATTGTGAAAATGACATTTTTACCAAATGCAACATATAGATGTAATTCAATACCAGTAAAAATTGCAGTATCATTCTTCACAGAGATAGAAAAATGGTCTCAAAATTCATACAAAATTGCAGCAAACCTTGAATACCACAACATATCATATCTTCAGCCAAAGAAACACCTTTGTATGTATCATCATATCTGATCTAATGCTATACCACAAAGCCATAGTAACAAAAACAGCATGGTGCTGGAATAAAAACAGAAACAAATACCAATAAAACAGAATTGATGACCCAGACCTTAGGTAAACTAACTACAGGTACTTGGTCTTTGACAAAGGTGCCAATAAAGTAGACTGGAGAAAAGACAGCAACTTCAACAAATGGTGGTAGACAAATGGGATAGCCATATTTTAAAAAAAATTAAAGTAGACTCACTCATTTTACCACAAAAATCAATTCTAAATGGATTAAAGACCTCATTATAAGATCTGAACATCTTCTCTTTCCAGGAGAAAACAAAGGAGGAACTCTCCACAATTATGAAATGGGGTAATATTTCCTGAACAAAACCCCAGTAGCCCAGGAAATTCAACCAATGGGATCTCATGAAACTAAAATTCATGCACAAATATACCATAAGCAGAGGCAATAGATTACCCAATGAATGGGAGAAAATATTTGTTTGAGGGAAACACACACACAGAGGTTGAGAGAGAGAGAGAGAGAGAGAGAGAGAGAGAGTTAGACAGAGAGAGAGAGAGAGAGAGAGAGAGGATATTCCAGGGCCTCTTGCTACTGCAAAGGAATTCCAGATGCATGCACAACATAGTGCAACTGGATTTATGTGAGTACTGGGAAATCAAACTCAGGCTGGCATGCTTTGCAAGCAAGTGCTTTTAACTGCTTAGCCATCTCCTCAGCTCAGAATTGACTTTTATGATACAAATGAGATTATGAGTCAAGGAGCACATATAGACTCTAAAGATAAAAGAACTGTAGTATTAGATTCCACTTGAAAGTCCCAAGAAGAAACATATTCATTTCTGACTTCTGATGTTCTCAATCATAAGATATTACTTTGTATTATCTCTTATAATATTTTTGTGGTAATTTTTAACCATAATCAGGAAAGTAATACAAATGGTCTTTTAAGTGGAAGGACATGGAACCAAATATTCTTTAAAGAGTCTACAGTGGGGCTGGAGAGATGGCTTAGCAGTTAAGGTGCTTGCCTGCAATGCCAAAGGATCCAGGTTCAATTGCCTAGCATCTGTAGAAGCCAAATGCACAAGATGGCACATGCATCTGTAGTTCATTTACAGTGGCTAGAGGGCTTGGTGTGACCATTGGTTCTCTCAACTTGTCTGTCGGTCTGTCTCTCTCTCTCTCTCCCTCTCTCTCAAATAAATAAATAATAATAAAAATAAAAAAAAAAACAGTCCTTAAAAAAGAGATTACAGAGTTCACAAGGATAGGATTATATTTTTGATATAGTTAAGATTAGTGAAGACTCTTTCACATCATTTGAATTTGTGAGATTTTGTGAAATTTTATTTGCTTAATTAATAATATGGGCATACATAGTAGAGTTTTGTCTTTCAGATAACATTGTGTATTTTATCTTTTGTTTTCTATCATATGGATTCTGTTACTAGAGCTGCATCTGTCCTTGTGTGAGGCTTTTTAAAAATATATATATAAATGGAAATATATGGAGGAGACATGGAATATTAGTAACAATGTGAACTATGTACATACACCTGGATTTGTTTCTATATTTCAGTTTTAATAAAAATAAACAAAGGAACAAAATATAGATAAATTAGTCTACTTAACACATTACATTTTTCCCTCTTAGCAACCATATTCATTTATATGGTGCAAGTTCTGAAACTGAACAAATAATTGTCAGACATTTTATTTGGATGCTAGTGGTCATGCCAAATTATTTAGCTTATGATTTTTTTTTAATTTCTATGTCCTAGAGCCTAATTCTCTGTCTGCACTAGTATTGTTTGTGTGAGTCTCCTAACTTCTCTAAAATTCTCATCTTATAAAAATCAATTTTAATAAAATATATAGTCCTCAAAGTCAATACTATATATGTGTATTAAGGTTGAAATATAGTAGTGCCATGATATATGTGACATGAGATGTAAAGAAGGAAAATAAGTTATACAACTACTATCAATAAGCAAAGACAATCTAGCCAAATTTGTGTAATTTAAATGCCATGGTAAACTGGTGATTTTTTTTGTTTTTGATTTTTTTTTTATTGACCGCTTCCATAATTATAGACAATAAACCATTGTAATTCCCTTCTCCCCACTTTCCTTTGCAACTCCACTCTCCATCATATCTCCTCCCCCTTTCAATCAGACTCTCTTTTATTTTGATTTCTTCTCTTTTCCTCATATTATGATGGTGTTGTGTAGGTAGTGTCAAGTACTGTGAGGTCATGGATATCCAGGCTATTTTGTATCTGGAAGAGTGCATTGTAAGCAGTCCTACCCTTCCTTTGGCTCTTACATTCTTTCCGCCACCTCTACTGCAACACACCCTGATCCTTGGAAAGTATGATAGAGATCTTTCAGTGTTGAGCACTCCTTTGTCACTTCATCTCAGCACTATGGGGCCTTCTGAATCATCCCATGGTCACCACTATCTGAAAAGGGAAGCTTCTCTAACCAAAAGTGATAGTAGCATTAACGCATGGGGATGAACATTAAGAGAAGTCCTTACCAGGCAGTTTGGTGAGCATATGATATATATTTAGCCAGGCACCAGCAGACGTTATACCCCTAGAGCTCATGACTTCCCTTATCATAGGTTTTCAGCATCAGACATGTATTCCCTCCTGTGGAGCAGGCATCCAGTCCAATTAGAGAGCCATTGGTTTCCCACATGACAGACATGCCACTATTGCACTCATTGAGTCATTTCACGTGGCTGAACAAATTTAAGGTTTGCAGTGTTCACTGTTTTTTTTTTTTTTTTTTTTTTTTTTTATAAAACTCCAATGTTGAATTCTCTCTCTCCCATGGAACTGCATGCAGCATAGCCTTTTCCAGCTTTCTGTCATCTTCTACAAGGAGGAGGAGGTTTTCAGCTCATCTTCAGCAGGATTTCTCAGTAACATTGCAGCACAAGTATGTGGAGTTTTCAGCAGTAGGGTCTTACTATCTATTCCTAGTGGGAAACCAAGAATCTTGGCAAAAGCCTGGGGCATCAGGGACCTCCCTGGCAAACAACTCACTGGAAAATATCCCATCCCTGGCACTGACAATTTTCTTATAACAATCTATGGCTTCTGGGTGTGCCATTGTCCAACAAAGTAGGTTTCCATAAGACTTATTCATACCCTCATATTTTTATTAGCCCTCCCTCCACCTTTCCTATACTCAATCTCTCCCCCTGACCTCACTTAGGCCTATCTACCCCCAATAATCTATTCTTCTATTTACATATATACAATATATGTAGTTATTAACACTTCCAATTTAAAAATTAATAAATAAATTTAGGACTAGAAAGTAAAACCCTCCAAGGCTACTAATGTAATAAGGAGAGAGAGTATAGTCTTGAGGTTGAGACTTAATCAAATGCTCCCACATTTTCTATAAAGTCACTTTGACTTGTACATATTATCAATAATACCTAGATAAAAGTTTCATCTTAAATCAAATTAAATTAATGATAAATTATCTTAATTGAGTGATTTATTTGTGATTATTTTATACTATTTAACTTTGCACTATAGCATTTTACCTTTAATATTTAGTACATTTTCAAACCTTAGAATATTTTTCATCTAAAGTCCTTTTTTTTTTTTTAAATTGAGAATTCTTCTTAAACATATATACTTTTTTTTTTTTTTTCAATGTCCTGGCTATCTGTCTTATTTTCACAAGCCCTACGGAATATGCATTTTAGAAATCACATATAGATAAAATAAACTTTTGGAGCACAAAAATGACCTGAACTCAATGGACTGTTCCCTGTAGAAAAACTTTCTTGACATAAACAGAATAATAATGAGCAATGTCTCCTATATTTGTCATATCAGTAACTAATCCTATTCAATGTGTATCCAGGCAAATGGCACCTGCCAACCTGTCCAGAACATATTGAGGTCAGTGAAAGGGGCATGGAGCTGCTTTCTCTATCCACCATCAAAGCAGCTTGGGAAGAGGAGATACTGAATCATCAGCAACATATCAGAAAATATGACTAAGAAAAGGAACATAATAGGCTTGCAGTATATTCACTTCATTTTACTTATCAGCTTTCTGCATGTGGATGATTTAATATCCTTATAAGAGTCAGAAGATTTATTTATAGTTTTTCCTTTCTAGTAATGACTACATTTGAGTTCTGGAAGGATGAAATGTAAAATGTTCCTACTTATTTTTGCTATTTTTTCAACCACGTACAATGTAACAGAAGGGAGATAAGAGCTGACATTGATAACATGATGCTGTATTAGAGAAGTTTTAATATCAGTGTCCCAGAGAATATTATGGTTTTTCTTTAGTTATGTGAAAATATACTAAGGTATTAAGTTCTTATATTTTGATTTTGCTCAAAATGATAAATAATTTTCAGAGTATATTGTTTGTGGTTTCTAAAAGGGAACTATATCAAGTTTACTATGAGAATCAATATCTAAATGATAGCCTATTAACAAACCAAAAGTTTAAATTCTCTGTTTTAAGATATCAACTGCTATGCACTAAAATTGCAGTATGGTTTGCATAAATTTAAAATATTTAAGGGTTAATGATTGTTACAACATTGGTAACTTATTCTAACAGTTTTATATTCAGTGGGGCACTCTCTATAGGCAAGAAGCACTCATATTTTCTCAGTTTCTGAACTGCCAAAAACAAGGAAAGATCTAGTTTCCTCACATTTATTTTAAATATATCTATCATTATTATTAATCATTATTGATAATTAATTAGTGTTAACAAGCATAATAAAGGGAACACTGAAAGAAACACTGAATTATTTTTTGATAAAATAACTAATTATTATGTAATTAAACAAATAATTTGTCCCAGATGTTTCTTGTAAAATTACTTTAAAATAATTTTTATTTATTTTATTTTTATTTATTTATTTGAGAGGGGGAAAGAAGGAGAGAGAGAGAGAGAGAGTGCAAGGGAGAGATAATGGGCACACCAGGGCTTCCAGCCACTGCAAACGAACTCCAGACACATGTGCCACCTTGTGCATCTGGCTTACATGGGTCCTGAGGAACCAAACCAAGGTACTTTGGCTTTGCAGTCAAGTGCCTTAACCACTAAGTGATGTCTCCAGCCTACTTTGAACATTTATAATTTTACTAGTTTATCTTAAGAATATATCTCCAGTATGAAAAATATGTATAAAAACACATTAATTTCAAAACATCTAACATCTTTTAAACATTGACTCTTCTTTTTAATCTTTTCATTTTGAATTCCAATTGAAGTTTTTTAAAATTATTTTACATTCATGTTGGTGCCTCCCATAGCCTCCTCCCTGTCCTCCCCCTTCCGAAGAGACCCTCCTCATTGGGGAATGTGGGTGGTGCATTATGAGGGTAGCCAACAGTTATGAGAGAGAGGCAAAGTCTCTGTGCATAACGATACAACTTGTGGCTCTAACACTCTTTCTGCCCCCTCTTCCCTGAGTTTCCCTGAGCCATGTTGGGTTCATTTTAGTTCTTCTTCAGTGATGAGGTCTTGGGAGCCTCTGTGTCTCTGGATATCTGGCTTAGTAGGAGTTGAATGTTCCCTGTGTTTATTTCTTTTAGCCTTGTTCTGTTGTCAGGTTCACCAAAAAAGCTACACTCTTGCCCATTTTCCCCATTACTCTGTGGTTTCAGCTGGGGCCCTGGTGATGTGCTATAGGCTGATCCTCCCTTCATGTTCGCCATCCATCTGATAAAGAGAAGCAAATTCTTCAATGGAGAGAGAAGATAGTACCAGATAGATGGAATGGCCATAGTTATTTTAGAGCAAATTTTATATGCATAGGCCCTCTTCTATTCCACCTTTGGTGGGAGCTTGATATTGGAGATTGGGTTCATTTTTTGTACATGGTTTTGACTTATTTCCCAGTTCCAGCTATGAGTTCCATTCTACTGAGTGGATCTATTAGCCAAATCAAGAGCAGTTGGTTACGCACCATGGCTGTGTGCCACTATTGCACTTGTTTGATCATCTTGTCAGGTTTTTACTTCTGAGTAGCTTAGATTGCAAGTTGTTTGGACAGATGTTGGTCATTTTCCCCCAGTGTAGCACCCTCTGGCACTAGACAAGCTAACTGTCTGGGGACTGACTCTCTTCCAGATTCCTACCAGGTCACTCCATGTTTCGTCCAAACAGCATATGGTGTCTTCAGCAGTAGGGTCTTACCATTAAACTTTGGTGGGTCATCAGGAACTCTGACAGAAATATGTCTATTTTATAGGAAACCTTGTAGGTCTCTCTGATCAACAGCTTATTGTGAAAGTTAACTGAATGCTGGTACTGGGAGTTACAAGTCAGCGCCAAGGAAGGTGAAGGAAGAAAAAAGATAGTGTGGTAGTTTGAATAGATGTCCCCCAATATAGTCAGTGCTTTATTAATTTGTAGTTTGCATCTGCTGCCACCTGGCTGGAGGCAGTGTCATTGGGCTGATCTTAAGGTGTGGAGGTAGGTTTCAGATTTCAGTGTAAAGATATGCAAAGTGTGCCTAGCTAGAGTTCCTGAGGTGTGCTGTGCTGTGTGGCTTTTGGCTTTTGGCTTTGCTCTCTGTGTTTGGTCCTGTAAAAATAGGGCAGCTTCTTCTGCCATTATGGAACTTCCCCTGGATCTGGAAGCTTCAATAAATACCCCTTCCTCCATAACTGTGCCTGGTCTGGAAGTTCATCTCAGTGAACCTGAAGCTGTCTGCTACAGATAGGTAATATAAAAGAGAAAGAGAGAATAGAGAGGAGACAGAGAGAGAGAGAGAGAGAGAGAGAGAGAGAGAGAGAGAGAGAGAAATAGGAAAAGATTAAGGTTAGCCTTCATGATGTCCTCTCTAGGTCCCTGCAGCTCAGGTGTTCCCTCTACAGGCCTGCTGAAGGATCAATGTTTTAGCCTGTCATTCAGAATATAGGATTTTATGGTACCATTTCCATTTGGGTTCTTATTTGTGTCCCCCCACCCTTATCATCCCTCCCACCCTTATGCTCCCTCCAACCCTTATCCTCCCCTCCTGTCCCACCCTCCCTATCGTCTGGTCCTCAGGGTACTTATTAGCATCTCAGGCAGATTCATGTTAGGAGCCACAGATGAATGAGACCATGCGATGATTATCTTTTTGTGATTGGGTGAGCTCACTGAGAATGATCTGTTCCATGTTTGACCATTTCTCTTCAAATTTCATTCTTTCATTTTCCCTTACACTGTGTAGCATACCATACTGTAGATATACCACATCGTTGTTATCCATTCATCCAATGATGGACATCTGGGTTGATTCCAGCTCTTACCTATTATGAATTGAGCAGCTATGAACATGGCTGAGCAAACCTCTCTGAGGTTTGGAGCTTTTAGGGTAAATGTCCAGTAAGGGATTAACTGGATCTGTTGGTAGGTCTTTAGTCATCCTTTTCAGGAGTCTCCATATAGCTTTCCATAATGGTTGTACCATTCCAGAGCCTTTCCAGCATTTGTTTTCATTAGGTTTTTTTTTTTTTTTTTTTTTTTTTTTTAATGTAAGCTATCCTTACTGGGATAAGATGGAATCTCCTAGTTCTTTTAATTTTCATTTCCCTGTTGATTAGGGATGTTGAACATTTTCTTAAGTGTGGTGTGCGTTTGCCATTTGTATTTCTTCCTCTGAGAACTCCCTGTGCAGTTCTCTGCACATTTTGTGAGTGGGTTGTTTGACAATTTATTGTTTAGGCCTTGGACTTCTTTGCAAATTCTAGAAATTAGGCCTCTGTCAGTTATATAGCTGGCAAAAACTTTCTCCCATTGTGTACATAATCTGTTGGCTTTGGTTATTGCATATTTATGAAAAAACTTTTCAGCTTCATGATATCCCAATGTGGATTGATTGTTTAATTTCCTGAGCTACTGGGGTTTTGTTCAGGAAGTATAAACATGGACTTTTTATATATTTGCAAGAACAGAGAGACAGAGAGAAAAGAGACAGGTAAAGAGAATAAGCACACCAGGGACTCTAGGTGCTGCAAATGAACTCCAGATGCATGCACTACCTTGTGCATCTGGCTTTAGATAGGTACTGGGGAATTGAACCTGGGTTCTTATGCTTTGCAAGCAAGCACCTTAACCACTGATCAATCTCTCTAGCTCGTAAACTGTGTCTTTAAAACAAAGCATGGTGGCATACCTGTAATATCAGCTCATTGGAGTCAGACAGGAGAATCATAGTTTCAAGGCCAGTCTTGGCTACATAACAAGAACTTGTCCCCAAAACAACAAACAAACAATCAAGCAAAAAGAAGTCTCATTAAAATAGGAGTTTACTAAATTAAGAAAGAATTTGAATCACTTCAAATATCACAGATTCAAAGCAGGTCAAAGAAGAGATGAGGAAGTAACAGTTTTTCATACCATCTGTCCTATCTTACAAAATAGAAATATTAGTGAAAGGAAAGGAAATACATCATCATATGTAATAGGATCCTGCTATTTGTCCTGGAGTTGTATGTAGTACATGATTCAGCCTGTTAAAATTCCTTTACAACCTAGAGAAGAAGCAGTTGTGATAACTACTCAAGATGTGCATCAATGTCCAACTACATGTCAACCAAAAGGTTCTATCAACTGGAAATAAATAAGACCTTAAAAAAAAAAAACAACAACAACAACAACAACAAAAAAAAAACATTAGAGGGCTGGAGAGATGGCTAGATGGCTTAGCGGTTAAGGTGCCTGCCTCCTAAGCCAAAGAACGCTGGTTCCAATCTCCAGGTCCCACATTTAGCCAGATGCAAAGTGATGCAAGGGCACAATGCCACACTTGACCACAAGGGGGTGCACACATCTGGATTTCATTCACAGCAGCTGAGAGGCTGCTGGCATGCCCATCTCTATCTGTCCTCCTCTCTGTCTCTCTGTGTCTCTCAAAAAAAAAAAAAAAAAAAAAAAAAAAAAAAAAAAAAAAAAAAACATTAGAACCATGTGTTAGGAGTTCTTCCTTGCTTCCAGGATTTGAAACTGATGCATAATATGGAAAATCCACATGTCCTATATCTAAGTATATATTATTGACAAAGAAAGAGACAGTAACAAATAAAATGTATTAGACTGGAGGACATATTGTAAATATAAGCTGTGGAAAACACTGCCACATAAATGAAGAAAATAATGCAATTAATGTAGGTCCAGGAGATGCAAAAACAGACTTTTGTGCATATGGGTTTAGAATAAAGTTGAACACACACACACCAAAAAAAACTATGAAAGTGGGGCTGGCAAGATGGCTTAGCAGTTAAGGCACATGCCTGTGAAGCCTAAGGACCCCAGTTCAGTTCTCCAGTAAGCCAGATGCACATGGTGGCGCATACGTCTGGAGTTTATTTGCAGTGGCTAGAGGCCCTGGTGAGCCCATTCACATTCTCTCTCTCTCTCGCTCTCTCTCACTCTCCCTGTCTCTCTGTCTCTAGTAAATAAAATAAGAAAAAAAAGTTTAAAAAAAAACTATGAAAGTGGAGGAAGTCTAATAAATAATACTGGGAGTACATAAAACAGAAATTAATTGTTATCTCAATATATGAAAATATTTCATTTCCATGTGAATATAAGACAAATATATAATTCTTAAGATATACTACAAATACTATTGCTATGAAATCACAGCAATTAACACGTTATTGGATACTAATTGAACAGAAAACTATAATGCATTGAAGTATTCAATTTACTATAAACAACTAAAACTAGAAAGAAAATATGGCTTTATTTTTGTGTTGAATTACAGGAGTCATCACCCATGAGAAGTTATTTTAAAACACACAGTTTATAATACTGTCAAACATCCAAAGTTGTGTTTCATTTTCTTTTTAGTTCACTGTTACTAATAGATAATAGTTATCTACCTATATGGGTACAGTAAAATCTTTTGCTACATTGAAACCCTGCACTGATTAACTCAAGTAACTTAGATCATTTGTAATGTCACAGATTTTTCATATCTTTATTATGAGAACATTCAAAATCTGCTTTTATAGCTATTTGAGTTCATGATACATTCTTGTTAATGATAAGCATGCACATTTTAACAGTACCAGAACCTATTACAAACCTGTCTCCACACCCTGTCCTGTACTCTAGAAATCACTATTTTCCTTTTTAAATTTATTTTATTATTTTTTATTTATTTTTTGGAGGGAGACACAGAGAGAGATAGACAGAGAGGGAGAGGGAGACAGAGATGGGCACGCCAGCAGTCTCTCAGCTGCTGTGAACTAAATCCAGATGTGTGCTTCCCTCCTTGTGGGCAAGGGCGGCATTGCGCCCTTGCGTCACTTTGCATTTGGCTAAACGTGGGACCTGGAGATTGGAAACAGCATTCTTCCGCTTAGCAGGCAGGCGCTTTAACCACTAAGCCATCTCTCCAGCCCTAGAAATCACTATTTTCTATACACCTCCATAACTTCAACTTTCTCAGATATAACTTGAGAGAAATCATGCGTTATTTGTCTTCTGACTTGACTACATTTAAGAATATAATGAAAAGATTTCCCTTTTAGTGGAAGCAGAAGGAAAGGTGTATGGGTGGAAAGTTTCTCTGGTAGCACATGCCTGGCTACACCATAGCAGCTTGAGTGCATCTCCATCCATGTCCGCCAGGCTGGTTTCCAGATCGGCCACACCTGCTGGGAGCACTACTGCTTGGAACATGGCATCCATCCTGATGGCCAGATGCCGAGTGAAAAGACCATCGGGGGAGGAGATGACTCCTTCAACACCTTCTTCAGTGAGACAGGCACTGGCAAGCATGTGCCCGGGGCAGTGTTTGTAGACCTGGAGCCCACGGTCATTGATGAAGTTTGTACTGGCGCCTACGGCCGGCTCTTCCACCCTGAGCAGCTCATCACAGGCAAGGAAGATGCTGCCCATAACTATGCCCGTGGGCACTACACCCTTGGCAAGGAGATCATCGACCTTGTCTTGAATCGAATTCGCAAGCTGGCTGACCAGTGCACAGGCCGTCAGGGCTTCTTGGTTTTCCACAGCTTTGGTGGGGGCACTGGCTCCGGATTGACCTCCCTGCTGATGGAATGGCTCTCTGTTGATTATGGCAAGAAGTCCAAGCTGCAGTTCTCCATTTACCCAGCCCCCCAGGTTTCCACTGCTGTAATTGAGCCCTACAACTCCATCCTCACCACTCATACCACCCTAGAGCACTCTGACTGTGCCTTCATGGTAGACAATGAGGCTATCTATGACATCTGTCATAGAAACCATGATATTGAGCGCCCAAACTACACTAACCTGAATCACCTTATTAGCCAGATAGTGTCTTCCATCACTGCTTCCCTCAGATTTAATGGTGCCCTGAATGTTGATCTGACAGAATTCCAGACCAACCTGGTACCCTACCCCCACATCCACTTCCCTCTGGCCACATATGCCCCTGTCATCTCTGCTGAGAAAGCCGACCATGAGCAGCTTTCTGCACCAGAGATCACCAATGCCTGCTTTGAGCCAGCCAACCAGATGGTAAAATGTGACCCTCGCCGTGGTAAATACATGGCTTGCTGCCTGCTGTACCGCGGTTAACAGCGGTGACATGGTTCCCAAAGATGTCAATGCTGCCATCGCCACCATCAAGACCAAACGTAGCATCCAGTTTGTGGACTGGTGCCCCACTGGCTTCAAGGTTGGCATTAACTATCAGCCTCCCACTGTGGCACCTGGTGGAGATCTGGCCAAGGTGCAGCGAGCTGTGTGCATGCTGAGTGATACCAGGGCCATTGCTGAGGCCTGGGTTCTCCTAGACCACAAGTTTGACCTGATGTATGCTAAGCATGCCTTTGTGCACTGGTATGTAGGTGAAGGTATGGAGGAGGGAGAGTTTGCTGAGGCCAGAGAGGACATGGCTGCCCTGGAGAAGGATTATGAGGAGGTTGGTGTAGATTCTGTTGAAGGAGAAGGTGAGGAAGAAGGGGGGGAGTACTAATTGTCCATTCCTCAGCTCCAGCATGTCTCACTCCCAGGACCTCAGATTGAACATTATCTGATGGGAATCAAGGTTTCTGATTGTCTTCACTCTGATCATGTCTTATCAGCTTGTATCTGTAAGGTTTTTTGATGATATTGCAAAGTAAAAGCTTTAAGAACAACAACAAAAAGAATATAATGAAAATGGTTCTTTTTAAAGTAGAATAAGGCTGGAGAGATGGCTTAGTGGCTAAGGCTCTTGCCTGTGAGGCCTAGCAACACATGTTGCACCCCTTTCAGATCCCATGTAAGCCAGATGCATAAAGGAGAGGGAAGCACAAGGTTGTGCATGCCCACTAGGTGGCAGAAGTGTTTGGAGTTTGACTGCAGTGGTTGAGTGCCTGTGGCACCAATTCTCTCTCTCTCACTCTCTTCCTCCCTCTCCCTCTCTAAAAGTTATTAAGTAGAACAGTAATTCATTGTATTTATATACCATTGGCTTCTTTTTTAAATCTACAGAGGGTATGATTCCTATCTTAACTATTGTGAAGAGCAATGATCATCGCTGTTTCACATTTCTTTCATAGACTCTCCCTTTTCTTTACATATGTACCCAATAATAAGGTTGTTCTATCACCTGCTAGTTCTATTTATAATTTTTGATAAACCTTCATATAATTTCCATTGTATAGACATTAATTTATTTCAAAATGATCAGGTTAATAACACATGATCTTAAACAATATTTTGGTCTCTACATTTTAAATAATGTTATTATTATTATTTTCAGATGGTGTTTATCTTCATAGTATATTCCATGTTCTAGATTATATTTTGGTTTATCATCTACCATAATTCATATTAATCTCTATACAACATATTAATGCTCATTTAATCTATTTTGCATATTACTTGAGCAGTGTCTTTGAAAAAGCAGATGTCTAATTAACACTTGCTTTTGTTGTTTGAACGAATTTCATAAAACAACACATTCTTTATAATAAAAAACAGTAAAAATGGTAACAACTTGGGAAAATTTTAGAATATATATATAAGCATCTGCTATCCTTAGAAATATTACTTGTAAAATTCCCTCGAAATAATAATGTACATATGTAAAGATATAAATAAAAGAGCATACTCTGATGGGATGTAAATAAATAATGTTAAAATCATCTAATATACAATGTGAATTGATAGGATTATGATAATACATTTAGATACCATGCCATAGAAATAAAATATTGTCACTTCCTTAAAATTATGGTATGTAGTTATATGATATGAAAGTTTATAGGTATGGTTTGTATAAAGCTCAAGAATAGTCTTGAACTTAGTAAGACCAACAATTAAAATAAAAAGTTTAAAATAGCTGTGGATAAGGCTCAGGTGGAGATGCAAGGCCCTAGGTTATATCATCAGTATTGAAAAAAATTAGAAGTTTCTACAAGTTTGTATTTTTACACCAGAATTTGCTGGAAAGATGGGTTAGCTGTTAATGCACTTGCCTGGGAAGCCTAAGCATCCAGGTTCAATTATTCAGGTTCCACATAAGCCAGATGCACAAGGTGGCACATGCAATTGGAGTTTGTTTGCAGTTGCTAGAGGCCCTGGTGTGCCCATTCTCTCCCTTTGTTCAAATAAATAAATAAATAAATAAATAAATAAATAAATAAAATAAATCTTTTAAAAAAAGAATTTATGATTAATAATTTAATCAAATACAGACATGAAAGGTTACACATACAAGAATGTTCAGATAATGTAGTATTCTAGATCCTTTCCTGTAACTTTCCAAAAATGTTCCTGATAGTTACACAAAAGTATACCCCCCAACACACCCTTTATTGACTCATTTATAAGAAGCTACTCTTTACTCCTGAAGGTTTTACTATATAATGTTCTAGCATTTCAGTTCTATATGTACGCTCTAAATTAGAGTTCTAGTTGTAGTTCCTTTGCTATTTCCTCATCTCCGACTAGTACCTCCAGTGAAGTCTAGAAAACTCAAAGACATTTATGAAGTTTGGAATCAATATGTTCCAAGGTATTGCTGATATTGATATTTTGGCCTCCTCTCCTAACTGACTAATCCCCTAAAATACCTGTAAAGTATTTTAATTTGTACATCTTAACCAGAAGCAGCACCATCAGGAGAAGCTACAGCTGTGCACAATGTGTCTCTTAGGTGATAAATCTGAAAAGTGAAATTGTCTATGAATTCATTATCTGCAAAATGGAATTTGTGTTTACAGGCATGATCTGGTGAAGCTATTAGGAGACCCACAATGTTTATCAGATTGCTTTGTCATCTTTTATAATCATGAAAAAAATGAAATACTGTGAGAATTATACTAAAATGTGTCATGGAAACACACAGTGAATATATACAGTTAGAATGAAAGCCAAAATATACAATTGGATTGGGCTTGCCTGAATTTAGGTTGTCACAACCCTTCAACTGGAAAAACAAAACAAAATGAAATGAAAACAGTGAGGTGAAATGAATTGGTATGAAATATATTGAAAGCAAAATATTCCCATACTCATGCATTAAGAATAGTGTCATAAAATCTAGTCATGAATTTATGTGTATTTTCTAAAACTCTTGTTTTCTAGTTCCATACTGGGAAACAGAACCAGACATACTTTAATATTTAGAGAATGTATAGTGCATTTTATATTTAGGTAATTAAATGTCTGCAAATTTAAGGATGTTTTCTTTCTCTAATATTTATAGTTTAATGTTTCTTGTGCTAAGATTAGTCTAACAATCTAACATTTAGGTTATATTCTATTTAGTTAAGAAATAATTAACCCACATACCAAAATAATTAACACCTCACTTTCAATATTTTCTTAAAATCATAATTTGTTTGTTTTTAATTTCTGTGGATGTCACTGTCACAGTATACACTAATATTTATATTAATTTATATGTTACAATTCTCCACTAACAATATTTTTCCTATATTAGTGTGGAAGGTGAGATATGCAAAAATCCTTTATGGTTGTGATAATTAACCTTTTTAGTTTGATGGGCTTCAGAACCTCCATAGTATAAAATATATGACCATAGCTGAGCAATTAGAGTATGTACTATAAAAAGACACACCTTGACTTCTGGGTAAGATGACGGCATAGGAGCCATGCCAAACCAACTCAGGGAGGGATTTAAGCAAAACCACAGTAAAATACACTTCTTCTGAAAAGTGAAGGAATACAGGGTTGTCTTAGGCATAGTGGAGAAGCAGGAGAGACAAAGATCACCAGAAAGGAGGAAAATGGTCAGAATTGTACTGAGGAGCTTGCAGCCCCAAACCACCTGATCTGCGTGATCCATGTACCTGACATCATGCTCAAATGCACCTAGCAGCAGCAGCAACAGATAACAAACACGGGGAACTTCCAACCTCATCAGCCTCCTTGCAGAGTCAAGAAATCTAAAGAACCACGAAGCTCTGGCATTCAGCCCCTGGCAGCAGCAAATCCAGTACAGTGGAACAGAACTCCAGCTGCAGCTCCACAGCACAACCGGGAGGGACCGAGGTGGGCACTCAGCATTGGAAGATTGGAAACCACAACAAAAGGTAACGAGGCCAACTGACAACAACAACGACAACAACAAATGAGGTACATAGGCCTGCATTGGAAGTACTAAGCTCTCTTTCCATGTCAGGGCAGGTTATGTGTTACATATTTTTGGTTGACTTTACCATTTTCAAAAGCTGTACTTGGGGGTTGAATATTGCTGCCTTTAATGCTTTCAGATTTATAAGCCCTTTGTCTTTTGCTTCCATCATTATTGGGGGCAGGGTCTGATGTAGATCCAGGGTGATCTGGAACACAATTCAGAAGAGAATTCTCTACCTCCCAGCTGACATGAATAAGGGTGTAGGGCAACACAAACCCTGAGTGATTTTGACTTTATAAGACTATCTGTTTTATTCCCCATACTTGTATATTCTGTGATGCTTTTCATTGAACGTGTATATTGCTCAGTTAAAGTTTAGAATTCGCCAGTAAATTGTTTCACCCAGTCAGTCCACTATAAATTTAACCTTGATTACACTTTTTGGGCCTGGATAGCAAAATGTAGCCATCTCTTATGCCAGTAACCCAGTTCTAATAAAGTCCTCTGCATTTTTTCCTTCTAAGGCTAAAGAAGGGGAGGGATGGTTGTGAGTGCTATTGCCACGGGTGGCAGCTACGGGCTGAAAAGACAACGGGCCTTGGCGGTTTGGGGTTTGGGTGGCGGCATTGGGAGGAATGAGATTTTAAAAGCCAATTTTAGTTTTTCCTTACAGCTTTTGTTAAGGAGAAAAATGAACTCCTCCATGGAGAAACCTTTAAGGCTGGCAATTAAGGCAAAGAGGATTGAATTAATCCATGGGGCTAAAACAAAAGTTTTGTCCCAAAAGCCATGGAGGTTTTTTTGTTTTATTTTTAAGCCACATTTCAGGAGGAGTATTTGTAAAATCAGGGCAATAGTAATACACATGAGTATAACACAAGCATAAAGGCCCAAAAAATAGCTAAACATGTTTTAGAATTAGTTCATATTTAGATCTGTGTCCTTAGGGGATGGCTCGATGATACCAAACACAGTACAAATGGGAGTAGATCTCCCCAACAGGTTTGTTCTGCCTTTTGAGACGGAGCCCACACTCAAATGAGGAGGCAAAGGGGCTTTAAGGTTCCTCCAGGTCTGCCCACGTGGTGAGTCTCCTCTAGGTCTGCCCACGTGGTGTGTCCACCAGGAACGTATGACCCGTTTAGAAAAACAGGCACCGCAGATGTGGTTTGCCAGCAACCCGGAAATGAAAGGAAAGAGAAAGGAATGAAAAGATGTTGAAGCAAGCACAGGTTACAGAAGCAAAGGTTAGAATATTAGATATGAAGACTATCTCATAATTTATTAGGGTACAGCTGTCCGTAGTCCAATTAGCCTGTCAGTGTACTTCCGTGTTTTTCCGTAGGCAGGAAAGAGAGTCCCTCACACGGGGCACCAGTCTGCCGGTTTCCCTCCCCCGGCAGGTAGAGCTGAGGAGAGAGCTGGGCCAGCAGCTCTTCTTGAGGCTGAGCGGGAAGACGGGTGTCGGTGGCTCAGACCCTTCCCCAAAACACTGGAGAGAAAAAACACACTGAGCCGGGAGTCATGTTGAGGCAGGAACTCGTCTTATTGTAATGAGAAGGGGTATATATTAGTTTTGAGAAAGAGGGTGGGTCTCAGGATGGAAAAAAGGTGTAAGGGCCAATAGTATTTCACCACATCAGCCGTAGCTGGGCGGAGGGCAGTTTCGGCTTAGGCCTTGCTGAGTCACTCTTAAGTGGAAGTAGGCCAAAGACAGGTCGCTAAACTCTAGTCAGGCTCAGAAAGTTGAACTAGGCCTCACACCTGGGACTCTTAGGGCCCAACACCCCTCCAAAGAGAACCTCTTCATTGGGAATGCCTAACATTTTAAAGAAAATTTTGTTGGTGACTCTATTTAACTTTGGCAATAGACAATAATATACTTTTTTAGTTTGAAGTGATGATATTTGTGGGTATAAAATATAACATATCTGTGATAATCTGCCTACAGATAGATAGTGGTATGTTTATTCATTGATTTTTTTTTAAATATTTTATTTTTATTCATTTGAGAGGGATACAGAAATAGGCAGGTAGAGAGAGAAAGAAAGAATGGGCTTGCTAAGGCCTCCAGCCACTGCAAACGAACTCCAGATTCATGTGCCCTCTTGGGCATCTAGCTTATGTGGGTATTAAGGAGTCAACCTGGGTCCTTTGGCTTTGCAGGCAAGCACCTTAACCACTAAGCCATCTCTCCAGCCCCTCTTCATTGGTTTCTTAAATTAAGAAAATTACATCTTCAGTCCTCAGAACTTTGGTCTTCTCTAATTTCTTTATTGGTTGTACCCTTAAAATTTATTTGATTATTTGGTCTTGTCTGATTTTTACTAAAGATAGTATTTTACATTCAAATACTTTTTCAGTAGAAGATTTTACCAACCATATTTACCTCTCTTTAATGAAAATTCAGTGAAGTGTTTTGGACTTTGGTACAACATGCACTCTATACCTTAACTTACTAGTCATGTTCCATCCACATATTTTGTTGCTCTATGCCATTATATCAAAAATATGGTAAGAATTCACAATTCCATCACCAAATGTGTCTTTATGTGTTACTCATGGGCCCAACCTTAATACTCTAGGTACTCATTTTGTTACTTAACCTATATAAATTTTTTAAAGAATATGAATTTTTTCTGGCCTCTGATAAATATGAATAACAATTTATACTATGCAAACATGTTTATGAGCAGATATCTAGGGGCTTGGAAGCATACATAACAATGTGTGAATTCCTGATTAGTTTTTTCCTTAGTTTTTAATAGACACAATATTAGATCACAAGTGAAAACAATATCTAAAGTTGTCAAAATATGCTTTCTGTTTTACTGTTTAGATTTTACCTTTGCTTTGAAGATGTAAGTTGTGCTACAAAGAACAGGCATATTGTTACCTATATTTGACTATTCTTGTCATACACTTCTATAAAAATACCCCCTAAGCTTGGAATACCTACACATAACCTTTCAGCCTTTACAGGACAATAAACACCACTAAATGCACAAACTTTCAGAAATCTAACTATTCATACTTCATTTAAAGCAGCATATGGACAACTATATTTTTCACTTTCAATAAAATGCCAAGAAATAATAAGTGTATTTTAACTTAACTATCATCTACAATTGAGCTGTATGGATATAATTAGAGATTGAAATTAAGAAATGGTGACACTTTATAAAATAAATATGTAAACATATGTCACTAAATTTTAAGTGTATATACACACATATATAAATATATAGTTAAAACAAGGATCTTGAATAATTTTGCCAAGAAATTAAAAATAATATGCATGAAATATACACTAAATAATAATAAAATGACAATTCAAACAAACAAAAAAAAAACTTGTCAGGGAGAATTAGGGAAAAGTTGAGCAAAGTAATGTACAACATTAAAGGGGAAACATAGTGTCTAATGTTGCAATAATTCAAGTCAGATGAAGTATAATAACTCACTATTAGATTTAGAACAGTATTTATATTAGTTAAATTTGATAACTGGAATTTTATCAGTTTCAGAAATGAAATTTTGTTTAATGATTTAGTTATAGAAATTCTATGAATGTAAATTATAAACAAATATAGATAAGTTATTTAAATTTTTCTATAGCCTATTTTTTATTTTTTAAAATATTTATTTTTGTTTATGAGAGAGAGAGAGAGAGAGAAGGCATTCCTGAGCATTCAGCCACTGCATACGAAGTCCAGACATATGGACCACCTTGTTCATTTGGCTTACATGTGTCCTGGGGAATCATACGGGATCCTTTGGCTTTTCAGGCAAGTACCTTAACTGCTAAGTCATCTCTCCAGCCCTCTATATCTAAATTAACAGTAAATATAAGCAGAATTATACATTGTAGGGTTACATTTTTATTTATAAGAAGAATATGAATATTTGCATATGTTCAAAAACTGTGAGAAATGCAAGAGAGATATAAAACTATGAGAAGTCAGTTTATGTGAGGAAATTGCATGGAAAGGTCTTGGTTATATTAGATAAGTGTATTGGCAGAAGAATAAGAGTATCAGAAATTAATGTAAAGGGAAACACTCTAGTAGGTATCAATTGGCTAAAATAGTGGATGCATATATAGGAAATGGTGTAAAATTTCTTGCTTTTATGCATCTCAAAATTACCAAACTGGAATATATATGATCTGTGGATGTGGCACCAAAACATACAGATAAAAAATCTACAATATAGTGTACCATGCCCAAAAATGCTATATTACATAGAAAGAATTAAAAATGAAAAGACAACATGTGGAATGGGAGAAATATTTGCAAACCATATATTTGATAAGAAGTTAGTAGCCAAAAGATAGCAGGATCTCACATAAGATCATAGCAAAAACAAGACCCAGTTAAGTTGGCATGGAATCTGTTTGAACATTTTTCAAACAAAGAAACACAAATAGCCAATAATTGCCTGAAAATTTGTTCAATATTTTTAACCATAAAGAAAAAGTAAAATAAGAAAATATATTGTGGTATCATTTCACATTGATTGGTGTAGCTATCAAAACATCAGAAAAATGACAAAAAGAGAACATTGGTTTAATGTTGGTGCATTGATTGTACATTGGCACAGACATGAAAGTCAGTATGGAAGTTAGAAATACCACATGATCAAATGTAGAATTAACATGTCTAAGAATCTAGCTAGATAAATTATAATCATTATACAGCAAAAGAGAGTTGAGCAAGACATAGGAATAGAATCTTCCAACTTTTTACCCACTGCCAAATGATCAATGTGAGCACGTTTTCACAGCCTATTCCAATCATAGGAAATTGAAGCAAAACAAAAACAGGATTGTATCAAACTGAAAAAAATCTTCAGACTTTGGAGAGATGGTTCAGTGGGTAAGTGCTTACCTCACAGGAATGAGGGTGTACTTTCAGACAAGAAGTACCCACAGAAATATCAGACATGGTGGCTTGGGACTTTTAATTCCAGCCCTGGGAAGATGGAGCCAATGAATCTCTGAGGCTCACTGGTCATTAAGTCTGGCCGTAATAAGTGGACTGAGAGAACATGTTTCAAAGAAGGAGATGGAGAGTAATCAAGGAAGATCACCAGCTTCAACTTATATGTCCACATGCATATACATACCTGCTTGTACACACAAGCACATATGTGGGTCCACACACATACAACACACATGTGCCAAACAAACACTGAACAAAAAGTGCTTTTTCATGTAACTAAAGAATGGAAAGAAAAAATACTTTTAAGACATAAATCATATGAGGCTACCATCTCAAATACACAAGGGACTCAAACAACTCAATTTTAAGAAACTAATGTAATTAAAAACTAGAGAAATGGTCTAATTAGATGATACTTCTCATGAGAAGATATTACAATGTGTTTTTAAAAAATCCATACTACCATACTACCATTAAACATCAGAGATGCAAAAAATATTCTGAGCTGTCAGTGGGAAGGTAAACTATAGAGATATTCTGGAATGTTTGAAAAATTCCCGAAATTAAATTACCAAGGCTGACCTACCACAGGCAGTTAGTGTGGAGCGGCTGCTACCATTTTTGTTGTTGCTGTTCAATAGTTATTTTTAATATAATTAAATCAGTCCATAGTCATAAGAATCTACTGTTCTCCTAGTTTTTTCACTACAAGTACTTAGTATTTAAAAATAAGTTAAAAGTAGGAAAATGTTACTTAAAATTATAGAAAATATTGATGAAAAATAACCCCTTTGTGCATTATATCTGAGCCCAAAATCCATGAGACTCCCAATATAGTTCATGAAACTTGTTTAGGGATGAGCTTGAGTTGCATTATGCTATCAAGTGGAAGGATCTACTAGAACTCCAAATTTTCATTTTAAGCAGTTACTGAGAGCATGCTTAAAATGCTTCACCTGGAAATGCAGTATTGTGGGAAGAATTTGAGGATTAAAACCAGGAGAGCTCATCCTGACCCTCGTTTTAACATTTATCAGCTGCAATTTTTTTTTTTTTTTGAGAGAGAGACAGAGAGAGACAGAGAGAGAGAGAGAGAGAGGGAGAAGAAGACACATAGAGATGGGGGCACAAGCAGCTGTCAGCTGCTGCGAACAAAATCCAGATGCATGCGCCCCCTTGTGGTCAAGTGCGGCATTGTGCCCTTGGGTCACTTTGCATCTGGCTAAATGTGGGACCTGGAGATTAGAACCAGCGTTCTTAGGCTTACAAGGCAGGTGCCTTAACCGCTAAGCCATCTCTCCAGCCCAGCTGCAATATTTTTGACAACATGGCTTCTCTTTCTTTCTTTCTTTCTTTCTTTCTTTCTTTCTTTCTTTCTTTCTTTCTTTCTCTCTCTCTCTCTCTCTCTCTCTCTCTCTTTTCTTCTTCATTTTTGCTGTTGGACACAGGCATAACATTCCTTACAATTTACATTCCACCCACCAAATTCTAAAGCAACATCTTTCAGATATATTGTACATATATGTTTATTTTAGTACTCCAAAAATGGCTAACTTATGAAACCAAATCCAAACAAGTTTTCCATCAACGAAGAGATGGCTGAGGAAAATATGACATGTACAGTGCATTTTTATCCATAAAGAATGAAGGTATGTCACTTGCTCAAAAATGCAACTAGAGATAATAAAATTGTGCAAATTCAGGCTCTGAAAGACAAATGTAATATTTATATAATTTGTGGATACTAGATTTTATAAATTCATACTATCTATGAGGGAAAGGGGTCTAATGGGAAGGAGGTAATAAAGGGAAAGTTGAGGGGGGATCCTCCAAGTACACTATAGACATGGTTGCAAATAATTTTATGTTTCACAGTATATTAAAACAAAAATCAAAACAACTAAAGATAATTTAATAGGAATCTAAACAAAAATTAAATATAAGGGAGAGATAATGTGATGGCAAAAAAAAATAAATGATTAAGACTTAGGATAACACCTTAAGAATGACTTGGAAAAGCCAGAAAAACAGACAATAAAAGCACAAGAAATAGTTCCATATCTAGATATCCATATAACTATCCTTTCTCTCCCTCTCTTTCTCTCTTTCTCTCTCTCTCTCTGTATATAATAAGATATGTGTATAGCTATATCCATATATCTATCTATCTATCTATCTATCTATCTATCTATGTTGCATGTTGCATAGCATAATGCAAAAGTATAAAGTAGAACTGACATTATAGGCCTGGAGAAGATGTCTTAGTAGTTAAGATGTTTACCTGCAAAGCCAAAGGACCCTGGATCAATTCCCCCAGGACCCACGTAAGCCAGATGCACAAAGAAGCATATACACTGGAAGTCATTTGCTCTGGCTGGAGGCCCTGGCATGCCCATTTTCTCACTACCTCTCTTTCTCTCTCTCTTTCTTTCAAATAAATACATAAATTATATATATATATATATATATATATATATATATATATATATATATATAATGAATTCACATTATAAAAATGTGCTTTTTATAAATTGGACATAATTTATTATCTTATCAGTTGTTCAAGGCATATTACCTCAACAAAAGTTTATTAGGATAAATGCTATGTAAGTTTGTACATTTTCAAAGCCATTGACACAATTTAAATGTTACATACATTGTGTTTTCTTTATTGTTTTCTAATTAAATCTTACTTATAGACACCAACATGAATTTCTTCTACTTTTTCTATTATAACACTATCTTTTTCTGATTTCTTCCCAAACATCTGAAATATTAAACTATTTTAGCTTACATATACAAAAATAGAACAAGTTTCTCTTTATCCAACTTATTTATGTAAACTGGATCAAGTTTTCTTTTAGTTTTAATTTTAGTACTGATTTGAACATGATGTTTTAAAGGTATAACTGGTGATTCTTACAAAGATGTTGTTTGAATAACCTGATTGTGTGTGTGTGTGAACTTTGTTGGCATCATGAAAAATCATTTATAAAAGTGAAGTTCTAAAACTTCCTCAAAGTACTTGATAATCCCATGTAATCTGCATTTTTATGAGCTCCCCAGGTGACACTTCTACTCAAAAAAGTTTCAGTACCACTAATAAGAGTATCCTCTGATATATCTGAAAACATAATTATGTCAGAAATTGTGAGAATATGGTAAGCTATTGTTCATTTCTCTGAGAAATGCTGTCAGCATGAGTCCTGATGTTCATTGAGAGGGAAAGTTGAAAATTAAAGTATCAGTAAGGCACATAGATATGATATGTTAGTAATTCTCCATTAACAGGAAGAAATGTGCCAGATGGCAAATGCTCTACTTACAGACTTGGGGAATTGGCTGCTCCCCAAGAAGAGATCCCTGGAAAATAATTTGTGTCACTCAAGACAACAAAACATATTGATAAATTGTGCTCAGTGTTGATGAAAATGATTGGATCCAAGCTGAGGTGCTTGAACATGTGGCTTTACAGAGATTAAAAAAAAAAAAAGAACATTCTTTCTATTAAACAAAGTTCGCTCATAAATACACTGTGCCTAAGAATGAAAATAAAAGTAGGGATATAATGACATTATCAATTGACATGGAATTTATAGCACAATGTTAGATTATCTATCATATGTGCTGTTTTGGTCAGCCATTACTACTTCTTAGTGTGAGGACAGGGGGATGATTCAGTGGTTAAAGGTGCTTGCTTGTAAAGCCTGCCAGCCTGGGTTCAATTACCCAGTCCCCATTTAAAGAGAGATGCACAAAGTGTCACATACATCTGGTTTTTGTTTGCAGTGGCAAGAGACCCTGATGCACTCATACAATTGCTCTCTCTCTCTGCCTCTGCTCTCAAACAAATAAAAATATTTTTAAAAACAAATTCTAAGTGTGATTAAGGACATGTTACCAATAAACATTACAGGAATATAATTGGGAAGAGTGCATTATATTCTCAGGTATATTAGGTAAAATAATTTTAATTATTTTAACTTGAAAGATGATTGCTCATTATTTTTGAAAAGTCTAAATTCAAATTGTGATTGTGCATTGATTTTGAAATGGCTGCATCCTTCACAGTAATGTACAGCTAGCATTCACCGAGCATCATCCAGACAGTTAACATTGATTTTTCTTTTACTCCTTGATCAAATGGAATTAAGCATTATTCAAATAAGCCTATAAAATAATTGAGGTGAAAAGGACTGAATCATTTAAACTCAAGTTATTTTGGTGATACATGTAAATCTTTTCCATAAAATATCAGAAAATATTGTTATTATTTTTTTATTTCTTTATTCAATTAGAATATTTCCTACTCTGATTTTAAAAATAATACATGTATTTTATAGAGATTTAGTATATATGTACAAGAGCTATAATATTTTAAAATATAAATTTTAATGGATGTGTCTTGAAGATGAGCAGTCAATAGAACCCACCTAGAAATATTCAACCTCCTTTAGCCATATTATTTTGAAGGGAAGAAGGAAGAGAATGAAAAGAGCAGTCATCTTCATACCAGTCCTCTTGGTGCCAAGTTTCCATATCCCATATATCAACAGTGACAGAAAGCTGGAGCACATCTATTCCCAGAAAGAAGCACTACTCTTCATCTTTAAAACCTCTAAAATAGTTTTATTGATCAGGCTCAACTCAGTTCACTGGAACATGAAGCAGTTTAAGTTATCTCCAGTCTCTGCTTTCAATACTGCTTTGTAGAAGTTACCTTTACTCTCTTCAGTGACAGATGGAGTGGATTTCACAACGTTTTATTTATTTTCACTTCATATTACATTAGTTCAACTAACCAATTTTAAACTCTTCATTTGCAAGCATGCAGAAACACACTTTACCCATGAATGTGAATATTGTTATAGTATCCTGAGCCTATGAAGCGATGTTGTGGTCATTATTTGCATTCTGCATGCTAAACTCAGTAGCATACATGCACATGCCATAATATTTTATGACATTTACAAGGATACATATTTAGGTACATTTCTTAGAGAACATTAACTATATAGAAATAAGATTTAATTCATTAAATTATTGTAATGCACGTGGGTCTACATAATTTCACAATATACCAACATCCCAATTAGAATCTTTGTATTTCATCTAAATTCTTATCATTGTACTCTTTCTGGAAGGTAGATACTGGTAGGATTTCGATCCATGTGGTCTCAGTGGGTGCTTAGGCCATGTAGCTTAGAATTTTAGGTGGAAAAACAATGACTGAAATCAGGATGCATGTGGAATCAGATTGAACATGCAACTTTAGTCCCACGAGCCCTCTTTTTAATGGGACATAGTTGGAAAAAAGCTACAGAAATGTCCTGTACAATTTATCACCAAGGAAAAAATAGAGTCCAGATCAAAAACACATATCGGTGACTGATAACCTTAAACACACATTTTTAAGATTTAGCTCTGCTTAGGTCCCATCACTTGCTTAATGCCATTGGGAAAAAAAAAATACTATCTGTATAATCACTTGATCTAAGAACAGAGAATGTTGGCAAGACTGGTACTGAGCAAGGATAACTTTATCTTAAGTGTAGAAGTTATTAGTAACTTGTGTGAAAGAGGAAACACAGACTATCTTGCCACATCTTTCCATTCTGAGTTCTGGATAATTAAGAATCATTTCCTATGGGTCTCCAAAACCATTTTCTTACTTTATTTTGTGTGAAACTTTGGGTAGCTAGAAAGATTCATGGCCAAGCCCAATATTGGCAGTTATTATATATGTGACTGAAAAATGAAAGCATAATTAACCAGTCTAGGTAATATAATATTCCTATATAATATGTTCCACTGGTAATATATATTGAATAGCAGATATATAAATGTGTTCTTAAATATATTCATATTCAATGAAAAGAAATGCCTATTTCACAAATAGAAAACAAACCCACATGAATCCAATATTTTTATTTCAAATATTAATGTCAATACTAATTTAGCAAATAATTTCAACAAATGAAATGAAATCCACTACATTACAGAGTATAGCAATAAATTTTATTGTATATATTTATGTTAATCATGTATTGCTTTTTTTAATTAAAATTAATTTTAATGTTTGTATATATATATATATATATATATATATATATATTTATTTATTTATTTATTTATTTTGTAATACATTGGTTTGTAAGGATAAACAATAGTTAAGGAATAATAATAGTGATAATAATAGAAAAGAAAAATATGAAATAATTGTCCAAAAATTTAACAAGTAAAGAAAAATCTTTCAAATCATGTTACTCAATTTAGTCAATTTTGTAAATCATGGAGAAAAATGCCTACTTCTGTCTAGCATTTCCCAGATAATATATTCGCTAAGGATGTTTCACACTAATGAATATTTATCTATGCATTACAATAATGAATATTTAGCAAAAATTTTCTCATCAAATACACAACTTGACAAGTTATGTGAAAGCTTTGCAACCTCAAATCCCTCGAAGAATGATGAATGAGCACCTGATCAAAATGATAAAAATGAATATGAATATTACTCCTATTTTATTCAAAGTTGGTATAGCATTGCCACTTTGAATTGCCCTTTAGTACAAGAAGAGTTTTAGTTTTATAAGATTGGTAACTTAGATGAAAACTAAACCACTGTTATTGTGCTCTACTTATTAAATGATGACTTTGAAAATTGCAACATCATCATTCTGATAGGCCTTTTATGGGAGATTTTACATATATATATATATATATATATATATATATATATAATCCGATTTAAATTTTAAGACTAATTATCCATATTTACCCTTTCAATACCCTGACTGTTTCAAATCAAATATCAAATATATTATTATAAAGGAAATTATTGGGCTGGAGAGATGGCTTAGCAGTTAAGGCACTTGACTGCTAAGGCTAATGACCCAGGTTCGATTTACCATTTAACCATAAGCCAGATGCACAGGGTGATGCATGCATCTGGAGTTTGTCTGTAGAGGCCAAAGGTCCTGGCATGTCCATTTTCTTTCTTCCTCTCTCTCTCTTTTCAAATAAATTAGTAAAAACATCAAAATAAAATTGTTATCAATAACAGATGAATATTTAAAGACATAATGGATTATCCTATTGTGATTTGTTATTGTCATGGCTGAATATAGGAGCATAATAAGCACAAATGAAAATAAGAGATTCAATTTAAAGCTAAATTTCAAATTACCATTATTCTTGTAATTATTCATAACATAGATTATAGGAAAAATAGCACACTAATTATTGAGGTAAGGATATTTATATTATATAAACTATGTCTTATATTCTAAAAGAACCAAAAATGAAACAAATGAATTAAAATTATATATGACATTATTTTATAGTGTGTATATTCAAATTAAAATAAACAAATGTATAAACAAATTTTAATTGCATAGATTATCTCTAAAGATTGCTCTTATATTTTTCAATATAGACAAAATGATTTAAATAATAATGATTATTATTTTTATTTATTTATTTATTAGAAACAGAGAGAGGGAGAAAGAGAGAGTGAGAATGGGTGCTCCAGGGCCTCTAGCCATTGCAAACGAACTCCAGGCTCATGCACCACCATGAGCGTCTGGCTTATGTGGGCAATGGAGAATCAAACCCTGATCCTTAGGCTTCACAGGCATGCACCTTAACCACTAAGCTATCTCTCCAGACCCAATTTAAAGAACTTTTATACATAGCACTTAAATTGTTACATTTAATATTTAATTTATGTATAATGTTTAATATACTGTATTTTGAGATATAGTATTATAATAATCTTTGTAAGCAATATTGGAAAGACTTATTTCTCTAAGTTGAAACACATAGCATGAAAAATGAAGAGATTTCACATTCAAATTTAACCAACAATAACCAGTAATTGAGTAAGCTATGAGACTAGAATGATGAGGATATTCCATCATAAAATGTTATAAATATAATTCCTATAAGTATTGCTTTCAAACTAGTATATATTAAGTCACATTCACAACTGAAGAGATAGTTGAATAAATTGAACAAATAATGATAATTTTAGTATATTTATAATAAAGCACTTTTGAAAAAGCTAAAAACAATTTTAATCTATGTTAATTTATATACTGCATTAAGGAAGTTAAAATCATAATCTATTGTTTATATACCAAATGAAGATATTCTAAAATTGAATTGCATCCTATTCCACTTCCTTCATTTCATAATTCTACTTAGACATTAATATGTTATCCAGCAATTATATTTTTAAATTTTTTTTGTTTATTATTTATTTATTTATTTGAAAGTGACAGACAGAGAAAGAGGCAGATAGATAGAGAATGGCCATTTCAGGGCCTCCAGACACTGCAAACGAAGTCCAGATGCATGCATGCAGTTGATCCTGGGGAATCAAGCCTCGAAATGGGCAAGTGCTTAAATGCTAAGCCATCTCTCCAGGCCCCAGAAATTATATTTTTTATTGTTCCAATAGTTACATAATTTTTAATTTTCTATTGTGTTTTTGGGTGCAGGTGTCCAATATTTAGTAACTGTGACACAATTGTAATTGTTTTGTAATATATTCATGGCTATTCTGAATGTTTATTGCCCATAGTTTATAAGTTGGGAAGGTTGGGAAAACTATTTAATACAATTTATCTTCATATCATTTATTAGTTATATATAGACACAAAATTTGCTAATTCTCAAGTGTCATCCTCATCTCTAGTTTTGACTTTTTACAAATTCTACTCAGTTTTGGTATATTCCATTCCAAGAGAAATTTTGACACTTCTAATATAAAAATAATATTAATGTTGAATGTAAAATCCCATATTGCATTAAGCATCTTTGAGTTTTCCAAAAAAAATAATTTTTTTCTCATGTATTACTTAGTATTTATGACTGCTTTCAGTTTTATTATATTATAAAGACAGTTTTCCTTTCCTGTGTTTTTAGGTTTAATTTTTTTACAGGATGTAAAATTGTAGCTTCATAAATATGTGCTTTTCTTTCTTTGTGAAGAAAAATATGATTTGCTTTTATCTTTTCTAGCTTTCAATTCCTTGGTGTGTACATGTGTCTGGGTGTATGATGAAGTGTGTGGGGGGGGGCACATGTGCACATGCACACACGTGTGCTCAAATAATAATTTTCAGGTGTTGGTCCTCACCGTTTACCTTTTGGGGGGCTGGGTCTCTAGTTGTTCACCTGTTATTCATCTGAGCTGGCTCAAGAGTATCTGGGAGATACTTCTGTCTGAGCCTCCTTTCATGCCCTAGATACGTCTCCTGGGATTACAGATGCAAATCACAGCCATGGCTATTATATAGGTCCTGGGGATCAAAACTCATTCAATGCTCTGCACATTATTTTGTTGGTGTTGCTACAAAGAATTTAGGCATCTTTTACTAAATGCTTTTTTCTTCCTTTTGGCATTCTCATTACCTTTTGAAATAATATATTTTTTAGATGTGTTTGATTTCAATATTATCATTTGTATCATTCTTTTCTTTTTACCATTTCCTATTTGGTTCTCCAGCTTTCTATGTGGGTATTTGTGTATTTTTGAATATTTCAAAATGGTTCACTTATCTTCAAAAACATTATTTTCTTTATTCCTCCATTTTTAAGTTTGTTTCTGAACTATCTCACAATTATCCAACACTTTTCATTGATGCAGCTAAATTGCCATAAACTAAACCACCAATAAAACTTTATGTCATTTCTTTATTTTTTTAGATCTTAAATTTGTGTTTATATATTCTTATTTTAGCTGGCAATCTATGCCTTTTTAAAATTAATCTTAAAACCTAGAGAAAATATGCATATAATGTATGCTCTATCTCAGATTAATTGTTCCTTTACATTGTATTTTTTTCTATTGGGTCAATTTTAACTACATACATGGTGTTAGATGTGAAGATTACAAAGAGGGGGTGATTTTGCATAGTAAATTCAGGGCTGGGGAGATGTCTAAGTTAAGGCACTTAGCTGCAAAGCCTAATGACCCAGGTTTGATTCCTCAGTACCCAAATGAACCCAGATGCACAAAGTGGTACATGATCTATAGTTCATTTGCTACAGGCCCTGTCATACCTTTCCCCACTCTCTTTTCTCTCTCTCCTTGAAAAATAAAGAAATAAAAAAAATATTTGAATAGTAAATTCTTCCATCAAGAAACTTGTCCATGCTTCAGCAATTATTCAAGGTGAGCAGAGGATTGTCTTCATGATAGCTTGAGTTTAGCTGTGTTAATATTAATGCCAGTTATTGTGAGAGTTCTCACTTCTGGAGCTTGAGCTCCTAGTTTCCCAAATTAGAATGTGTGCACTTGGCCAATACCCCTCATGATTGGTGGACTCTCTCTTAATTGCATTAATTTCCATCTCCTCCAGCAGGAAAAAAGCTTAACTTCTCAAAATCTCACCTACACTTAGTGTTGAAGAAATTTCACATAGGTATATGTACAAGATTTGATCCTCACATTTCTTTTTCCCTTTTCTTGGTTCCTCAACATCTCAATTATTTAATAGTACAGCAATATATACAAGATATATTTCATATATTTGGCTTTACTTCGTTCAGTAATAAGGTATTCTTCCCATACTGCATACATTTTGTTGTTGTTGTTGTTGTTGTTTTGTTTGTTTGTTTTTTTTGAGGTAAGGTCTCACTCTAGCTCAAGGTTGACCTGGAATTCACTATGTATTCTCAGGGTGGCCTCAAACTCAGTGATCCTCCTACCTCTGCCTCCCTAGTGCTGGGATTAAAGGCGTGCGCCACCACTACCTGGCCTGAATTTCAATTTTGTTTATTCTCTTTCTTAATAACAAATAGGATGTCTGGAGGATAGTTCAGATAGTCAAGCATGAGAACTTGAGTTCAATCCTCAATTTTTACATGGGTACTTCATGGAACAATTCCATGTAGAATGGAGTGCTCCTGTAAACATAGTCCTGGGGAGATGAAGAGAGAGAGATGGATTCATGGGTGTCAATGACCAGCCATTATTACCTAGTTAGTGATATCCAAACCAATAAGATATTCTTTCTCACCAAGAGATACTCAGCTTATCTGAAGAATGACACCAGTACTTGTCCTGAGACATTCACATGCATGTACACCTGCACATAGGGACACCCACACATATTTGAGCATGCTTGTATACATGCTCCCAACATCCCTCCCACACACATGTGCACAAGAAAAAAAAAAAAAAAAGGAAAAAGAAAGAAAGAACTTGGTTAATACAATTGGCTTCTGAGAAAGACTACCAGGATTTACATTTTTACTCTTCCATTTATTTACATAGCATTGTAAGATATGGAAGATCTTCCAAATTTTCTTCTCTAAATGTCTCACTTTCTCTAATATGTATACATATATTGCCTTTGAAGGTTGCCTCACTCAGTGGGAGTCTTGCAAAATGTACTTCTCATGTATAATTAATATGAAATGGTCTTTTAAGATTCTCTGTAGTTCATATGAAATATTCTATAAATTTTTGTGTGTATGGGCAAGCATGCTTTAGTTTTTTGTGGAAAAATATTTAGTATTTATCAAATGCTTAAAAGTACCAGGATACTAAGTAAAGTGCATGTGTTCAAGACACAGTTTACTATGTACTCTATGAGCTACAATGAAAGGGGGAGACTGCTTTAAATCAGCTTATTCTTTTGTTATTTTCACTGTATTTGCAAAAATATACCACACTGGGTTATTCTAGACATATGGAACATTTTTCACTTGATTGGGTAATATTGGCCTATACTTTAAAAAATGGCAAAGCATCTATGCACCCCAAAATATTGGAAAATATTCAACTAATTCTTTCCTTCATCCTTTTCCACCCTCCCATCCTTCCTTTTTTCTTTCCTTCCTCTCTTCCATTTCCCCTCCTTATTTTATTTCCTTGTTTCTTTCCTCTATTCTCTCCTTCATCCTTCTTTCTAATTCTACATGAAATTATTCATCACTTCCCTATTCATTGTGTTTACTTCAGTCAATAAATATGTAAATTTTCATGTTTGAAGCCATTAAAACTAACAAGATAACATTTTACAGTGATACTCAGCTGATGATGAGCTATGTGAGCAGATGCATGATGTCTTAATCACTGATCACTTCTCATTGCTCTATGTTCACTGCTCACATCATCATGTTAGTACTTCAGCCACCACTCATATCAGGTTAATACTTCAGCAACTGCTCATGTTATGTTAGTACCTCAACCCCTGTTCCCTTTTCTTATCGTTCTAACCAAACTCTTGAGAATAAGCAATCTGCCCTGCCTTTTTCTCCTTCTCCATCATACACAATAACCTGCTTGTGGGCTCAATATTATGCAGGGCCTGTGCAGATAACAACAGCCACTTTGCTTTGTTATGAAAAAAAAAAAAAAAAAACATGCTTCTATTGGTTTCATGTTTAATTCTTTCAACACCTTATGTCTGGGAGACAGAGTTCCAAAACACTCCTCTCCATCTTTTGGCTCTTACATTCTTTCCACCAACACTTCACCACAGTCCCTAGCAGTCCCCATTCAAAAGACATCAACCCACAAGAGGGAATAGTGAGAAATAATTAGGAGTTCAGTCAGGCGAATGGAAGTGATGGGGAAAAGGAAGATTGTGGGAGATGATTATGTGGATTTTTATGAAAGATTTTTATATTATTCAAAGCATTAAAAAATGAAAAGAAACAGGAAACTTCAGGAAGGAAATGTATTTGACCAATATCTCCTGAGGATAATGAATGTCGTCCATCCAGACGAAGAAAGTCTGGCAGCAGGAGGTTAGCCACATTAAATCTACAGTCTGGGAGCAGAAAGAGAGAACAGGAAGTGGTGTCAGACTATATATACACATTAGGAGAGGGTTGGAAAAGAGAATGAAATTTGAATAACAAGGAGAATTGAGAGTGAGAAGCTCAGCTCAGTTGAATGTGCAAGAACAATACATTCTAGGCTTTGGAACAAACCATTTTCTTTCACTGACTAATGTAAGACTTGTAAAAAATTGGATGACCAAAGATGTCTCTAAAATTAATATTTAAATCATTAACAGGATCGAGATGCTTTCATTGAGGTCAGTTATACCCTAACAGAAGAAAACATAGGGGCTAACCAAATCCAGAATGGAATACACTGATCAGGAAAATCTATGTTCTAATCTAGGCCACAGGGTCTCTGCAAAAGGCTATGGCAGACTAGAACATGTGTGAAATTACTATTTCCATTTGATGCATCATAATTTAAATGTAAAGATGAAAGGAAACAGGAAACCAAATGATGTAATAAATAAATGGGAAATCAACAGAAACTATTTTCCTCATAACAGAGCACAGAACATGATAAAAGAGAAGTTTGTGCCCCTACTGTTTTCACAATGATAATGGTTGAAGTGAAGTGATGACTGAAAATCAGTCATTGATCTGAGGACTATGGAGATGAAATAAACAATCAATCATTGCACTGAGAGAAGGTTGTACACCTTTTAGCAATGCTTCTGAGCAACTAGGTTATTCTAAATTATGGTCATAGTAGTCTATACACTGACATATACTATAAATAAATATCAAATATCCTTGTTGTTTGGAATGTAAACATAACAACATTAAAGCTGTTGTGCTCTAACTGTGATAATAATTGAAATTTAAAAAAATGACTTTTGAATATATAGTATATGGAGTTTTTGTAATGAACACTTAAGTTTTTTTTTTTTAATCAGTAAACCAAGGACCAATATTTTGAAGACCAATATCACTCTTCAGGCTGTCTAAGACATCAATGTACAAAAGGAAAAGAAAAAAAAAGTACAACCTTAAATATCTGAATCACCAAAGTCCTTTACACCACCTAGGTATGGCTGAAATTTATTAGGCCTGTCAAAGAGAAATTATTTGATCTAGCTTTGCCATGAAGTGTCATAAAGGTTTTCTACTTTTGGAAATTTAGTGGCTATGTTTTATTCCATAAATATGTTTTTATTATTCAATATATTAATGGCAATGTAGACTACACATAGGATTATAAAATTGACATTTATTTCTGTCAATATCATTGTGCTAAGTTTTCATGTAGAGGTTTATAAAATTAAATAAAACTTAAACTATAATATAAGGAGCATAATTTTAGCCATTAACATTTCACATAATAAAATATGATGTAATAGCACTTTCCAAGCAGTAAGATACAAGTCAGAAGTCATTTAGAAACATACTATTTTACCAACTATATCTTCTAAAAATTACAACTTACTTTTAAATTAAAATTGTCTAAAATTAAAGTATCTTAAATATTTCTGATGAATGATCTAACCTGTTAAAATTAATATAAAAATGATTTGCAAAGGGAAAGATGAGAAAAGTTTAATAACCTATATACAAAATGGAGCAAGACTTTTAATACTTTCATCAATTTGGATTTTAAAGCCTTCCCAATCATTCTGAGTCTATGGTAATGTGTCCTTAAATAATGACATTCAACCTTTAAAGGTTTGCAGATTTTTGTATGAGAACAACCATATATAAATATTCCACTCTAGGTACTCTTGAAATGCAGGAATCTTTATAATACTATACTTATATGTGATTTGCTTTGTACTCTACTTAATATCAGACATGTTTAACAAAGGGAGTTTATTTTTCCTGTAGTGATTGAGTACAAGGTCTTACCTATGTCAAGGAATCACTGCATCGGTGAACTTCAAACATATCATCCACTTGTTAATTTGGTTTTGTTATTTTTGATGTAGGCTCTTACAAAGTTGTCCAGACTAGCTTTGAATGCCCTGTGGAATAATAACTAACCTTGGACTTGTGATCCTCATGCTTCAGCCTCCACTGCAGGAATCATAGGTATTCTCCTCTACTTCCATCTGGGATACGTTTTTAATTTTCATATATAGAACATTTTGTCTTGTGGTTACATTGCTGATGATCTTGCAGAACTTTTAAATAGAATGCCATCAAATGGCTCAAGGCACCTCATTTCTATGGTTACATCTTAATTGACATTATGAAGCAGACTAAGACTTTCCACATTTTATTATAAATTAACTTTCTATGTATCTAGCAAAACTAGAGAGAATATTATTGGGTCAACCAAGCAAACCAGATTATATAAAGGTCAGCTATATTATTTATAAGCTATCAGTGAAGTGGGAAGCAACCTCAAATATATGTATCATTGTAGTGTATCTGTTGTATCATGTCTTCGTGTGTGTGCATGTGTGTGTGTATTTATCTATGGAAGGGGGAGAAATGTACATATATGTGAGAAAGGTAAGCATAAGGAATTGGTTAGTTGCCCAGGACTCAACGTTGCTTGGAAAATAATACTTTTCCTTCCAAAACAATGCACCTACTCTTCCATTGGGAACCTGGGACCTCCCATCAGCATTGGCTGCACATATACCCTGGTCCAAATACTGGAATTAGTCGCTTGTCCCCTAGTAACTTCAATTACTGCCACTTTGCCATTAGTTACTATTAAAATATTTTCTTTGATCTATTGATGATCAGAACTATTGGGGGCCATCCAGGCTTGGCTGGCTTGAAGACATGCTCAGCAAGACAAACTGCTGTCTTTGTAAGTTTATTTTTTTTTTTTTATTTATTTGAGCAAGAGATACAGAAATAGGCAGGTAGAGAGAGAGCGAATGGGCACTCCAGGGCCTCAAGCCACTGCAAACAAACTCCAGATATGTGCATCTCTTGTGCATCTAGCTTACGTGGGTCCTGGAGAATCGAGCCTCAAACCAGGGCCCTTAGGCTTCACAGGCAAGCATTTAAATGCTAAACCATCTCTCCAGCCTTTTTTTTTTTTTTTTTTTTTAAAGTTTGTCTTTGTAAGTTTTTAAGGGAGAATCCCTTATGCCTCTGCCTAACGGGGCATACATATGTTTAAGCTCATAGGCATCATGGGTTGACACAATATAGAATAGGTTATATAACTCAAGTGTGTCAAACAAACAAGAGAACTATGCAACTAAGCCACTAGCCACTATTTCCTCCTTGTCATGGACTCATAAAAAAAAAAAAAATCCCTGAGCAATAACTTGACCTTGACTACTCTGCCACTCAGTTGTTCCATAGCTCCTCCTGGCCATATACCATGACTTTGCTCTTAGTAAAGCTTCATACAGCTTTACTTTCTGTGTGCACCTTTCCCAGTTCTTTAAATGAAATGCCAAGATTGTGGAAACACCCAAAGTCCAACAGAATCATATGTGTGTATCCATCTTCATGGTCCTAAGGACACAAGTGTGTACATGGATAGGTGTGCACATTTATATATGTGCTTGTGAAGGCCAGAGATCAAGGTCAGGTGTTGTCCTCTATTGCTCTCCACCTTATTTTTAATGACGAAGGATTTTTACTTTCAACAGAGAGCTTAAGAATTTAGCTAGAAAATCTACTCAGCCTGCCTCAGGGGTCTTCCTCTCTATCCCATGCACTAGGATTGCAGGCATATGTAATCCATGAGCTGCATCTTATATGGATGCTAAGGGCCCAAACTCGTTCTTCATGCTTGAGGGACAAGCTCTGAACCCACTGAGATATTTCACAGCCCCTCTTTTTTTCTTTGTCTGTTTTTGGAGAAAGGATCACATGTAGCCCAAGATGACATCAAAATCATCATGTAGCAAAGACTTGTCCTTCTAATATTCTTACCTCTACCTCCCGAGTGCCGGCATCATAGGCCTTTTCCACCATGCTTACCCTCAAATATATCTTAAAGGAATTAACATAATTACCACAAACTTAGTTATTTTACAAAATAGAAATGAAAGTATGAAATGTGGTAACTGTGATTTATTGAAGGATAATTTCAGATTGTACTTGTCAGAATATTTCAAACCTTTTAATATTTACTAGTAGTGTAAATCAATGTTTATACCACCTTTAATAAAAAATGACATAGCTGTACGTGATAGAAAAATGAATTCCATAAAGACTTCAAAATGAATTGCAATATAGGTTACATGCTTTCTCAAGAAATAAAAACACATTTTAAAAATTAAAATGCATTGTCAAACAGTACAGACAGTTACTTGTTCCTTAGCTTTTAATCTCAAGACCAAGTATGTTTATAGTTATCACTTTTAAGCAGTTCACCTTAAAAATTATTTTAAAAAGAAGTCTTTCTTTACAGAAGTTTAAGAATGCTTACAAAACAATCATATTGAATACAACAAAATGCATTAGTCTAAGTAGATAGATAGATAGATAGATAGATAGATAGATAGATAGATAGATAGAGTAGACATTTAGACACTTGAACACAGAAATCAGTCCATATCATTACAAAGTATTTATTTTAAGCAGGTATATAAAATATTGTGAAAATGAGTAGAATACAAAGGAAACTTTTCCATATATGCCAAATATATACACCTGTATCACTAGTGCATGGGTTGTAGAGAAAGGAGGATCAAGAGTTAATCATTACATAGTGAGTTTGTTGATGCCTTGAGCTACATGAGACCCTGTTTCAAGAAAATACAAAACAAACAAACAAACAAACAAAACACCATAGAATGTAAATCTCTTTTCTTTCTTTTTTTTTTTTTTTTTTTTGTAAATCTTAAAGGTGGCCTTGAACTCATGGCTATCCTCCTACCTCTGCCTCCGAGTGCTGGGATTAAAGGTGTGTGCCACCATGCCCGGCTAAGAGTAGTGTTTTAATTTAGAAATTTATTCACTTGAAGATTGATTTAAAAATATCAATTTTGGGGAGCCGGCGTGGTGGCGCACACCTTTCATCCCAGCACTTGGGAGGCAGAGGTAGGAGCATCACCATGAGTTCAAGGCCACCCTGAGACTACATAGTGAATTCCAGGTCAGCCTGGACCAGAGTGAAAACCTACCTCGAAAAAACCATATATATATATATATTAATTTGGGGGCTGGAGAGATGGCTTAGCGGTTAAGGTGCCTGCCTGCTAAACCTAAGAACATCATCAGTTCCAATCTCCAGGTCCCACATTTAGCCAGATGCAGTGTCGCAAGGGCGCAATGCTGCACTTGGCCACAAGGGGGCACACACATCTGTATTTCTTTCACAGCTGCTGAGAGGCTGCAGGCATGCCCATTCTCTGTCTTCCTCTCCCCCTCTATTTGTCTTCTCTGTGTCTCTCTCCAAAAATAAAAAATAATAAAAAAATTTTAAAAATATTAATTTTTTGTGTGAGAAAAAATGTTTATGCATATTTATTTATTTGTTTTAGTTAGCATAGAGAACTTTAAGTATCACTGTGGTATTTCAAACACAACTTATTACAGTTGTTCCTCTTCCCCTCTCATCCCCCTATACTCTATCCATGTGTATACCCCATAATTTCTGTTACATGACAAATGTTTCCTTTGACTCTTCCCCCACTTTTCCTGCTTGTCTTCTTTTATTGTAATTTCTTATTTACCACTGTAGCTTTTTAGACTACCTATATTGAGCCCCCATTATATACATACATATCTAATTCTTTCCTTATCCATTCATTTTACTGAAAATGTCATTCTTTTAAAATATATAAAATATATTGTCACAATGTTTTAATTTTTTTATTTATTAAAAATTACAAATCATGGGCTGGAAAGATGGCTTAGTGGTTAAGGCGCATGCCTGCGAAGCCTAAGGACCCCAATTTGAGTCTCCAAACATGGTGGTGCATGCGTCTGGAGTTCATTTGCAGTGACTAGAGGCCCTCAGATTCCCATTCTCTCCCTCCCTCCCTCCCTCTCTCTCTCTCTCTAATAAATTAATAAATTAAATAAATTAAAATTAAAAATATACAAAAAATTACAAATCATGTGTTAGTCCCATTTCCCTAAAGATATGCTCTTATATCCCCTCTTTCTCTCACTTCCATTAGTACTCACCATGGGATCATGAATACAGAGGTTAGTCTCTATAGGGTTGTGTTTTAGGATACAACTTCCCACAGAATGGCTCTTGTGATCTTTCTTCCTCCTCTTCTGCATTGTTTACTGAGGCCTCACAGGTGTGTTTTCATAAGTCTACTTTAGTGTTGAGCTCTCTGCATCCTCCGGATTTGTGTTTTGAGTTCTGAGTGTCCTCAGTGTCTTTCGCCATCTACCTGGAGCAGGTTGTCAGGAAGATGTTTTTGAGGGGCTCATCTCATGTAAGGCAGTTAGCTATAAGCTATCTTTTCTGGTTAGGTTGATGGATTTTGGTTCTCCTGATTGTTTTTACCTCACCTCATCTGAAAAAAGTCACAAACAAAACAGATTTGAATCAAGACTGAAAGCAGCATAGGTTAAAGGGGATAAACATTGTCAATTAAGATTCTCTCTCTCTCTTTCTCTCTCTCCACTTCCTTCTCTCTCTCTCTCTAAAAACTAAAATAAAATAAAATAAAAACATAGCTAATTAAAATACATTATTGTAGACACATCTTTTGCACAAAGGCCAGTCAGAGTTTCTCTCTGGAGTCTATGTCCATCTTATCCACAGGATTCTGACTTGGTTCCTGGTACCAGATAGGAGTTCTATCCATTGAGCAGGCTGGTTATCCAATGAGAGAGACATTGATTATCCACACATGCTGTGTACCCCGATTACACATGTGTGTATATCTTGTCCTGCTGGTAGATTTTCCCCACAACTTACAAACCTCTTTCCTGCACTATGAATAATGGCCAGAAGGAAGCTGGCTTCTTTCTAAATTCCAGCATGATCTCTGGATAGCCTATGTCCATGGCTGGTGGTTTCTTCAGCAATAGGGTCATACCATTTAACTTCGGTGGGTAACCAAATGCTTTACAGGTAGCCTTTGGGGAATTACCCAGTTCTGGCACGGAGAATTATAAGCGAGAGCCCATGGTTTTGGAATTAGGCATTCTCCACCCTCTCTAGGATACCTCTTCCCAGTTGATCACTCCTCCTTAAAGTTAAGGGATTTTTTAATTTTTACTTTGCTATCTTGGGAGAAAGCTATGTATGGTACCAATTCTGGTTGTCATTAGTTTTGTGTGAGTCTTGCCCCACTCTCCCTTCTCTCTCCACCCAAGACCATACACACCCTGTGTTCTGTCACTCAAGTTGCCTGTCAAGTGTCATCTCCTCTTCTCACTCCCGATGTCCACTTTCTTCTAGCTTCAATACAATGTCCTCTAAATACTCCTGATGCTTTCTGACACCTATATGCAACTCAAGCTGTTCCGTGTTAGGAACCACATATGAAGGGAAATATGTGCTTGTCTTTCTATGCTTGTGTGAGTTCTTTTAGCATGACTTTTCCCCCCAACTCCATCTCTTTTATTGCAAATTTCATTATTTCATTTTTCCTTCCTGCTAAGTAGGATTCCATTGTGTACATATACCACATCTTCATTAACCACTGGATCATTGGTGGGAACGCAGTTCCTAGCTATAGTGAATAGAGCTGCAACAAACATAGCTGAGCAAGTATCTCTGTAATAAACAGTAGAGTTGTGAGAATCTTTCACTAGGAGTGGTAAAATCCATAGTGTATGTGTACAGCATTTTTTCATCCATTCATTAGTTGGTGCATGTCTAGGCTACTTTCATTTCTTATCTATTACAATACCATTTCAGTCAGAATGTCTATGGACTGGGAAGATTGCTCAGTGGTTAAAGGTGCTTTCTTGAAAATATTGCTGGCCTAGGTTCATTCTCATGCCACCTTTATAAGCTAGATGCAAAGTAGCAAAAGTATCTGTTGTTCAACTACAATGGCAAAAACCCTAGTTCGCTCATAGCTCATACACCGCCTCTTCCCAACACATACATGCATGTGCAAATAAATAAGAAAACTGACAGCAAATGTTGTCAAGAGTGTGGGGATTTATTTACTGATGGTAAGAATATAAATTAATTTAGCTGTTATGAAAATCAGTGTGGAGTTCTTAAAAAAAAAAAAAAAACAACCTACAAATATAGGCTGGAGAGATGGCTTAGCAGTTAAGGCACTTGCCTAAGAAGCCAAAGGACCCAGATTCAATTCACCAGTACCCACATAAGCCAGATGCCCAAGGGGGTACATGCATCTGGAGTTCGTTTGCAGTGGCTAGAGGCCCTGGCTTACCCATTTTTCTCTGGTTTGTCTCCTCTTTATCTCTCTCTCTCTTGCAAATAAATAAAATAAAATAAAATTTAATTTAATTTAAAAAACACAAAAAGAACTACCATATAACTCATTTATTCCATTCCTAGACAGACAAGCAAGTAACTTCATATGGTGCCACAAAGATGCAGGCACAACTATGTACATTGCTGCTCTATTCACAATAGCTATAAAATATGTTTTTAAATAATATATTTGGGTTGAAGAGATTGTTCAGTAACTAAAAATGCTTTCTTACAAAGCCTGATGACCCAGGTTCCATTACCCAATACCCGTGTAAATCCAGGTGCACAAAATGGCCATGCATCTGGAGTTCATTTGCTTTGGCAGGAGGCCCAAATTCATGTTTTCAACATATAAATGATACATATAAATGACAATTAAGGGCAAGAAGGTGGTAGAATTCCTATTTTTTCAAATTTATTTCCCTTTCTTTCTTTCTTTCTTTCTTTCTTTCTTTCTTTCTTTCTTTCTTTCTGTTTTGTTTTGTTTTGTTTTTTGAGGTATGGTCTCACTCTGGCCCAGGCTGACCTGGAATTAACTATGTAGTCTCAGGGTGGCCTCAAACTCACAGTGATCCTCCTACCTCTGCTGCCCAACTGCTGGGATTAAAGGTGTGCACCACCACGCCTGGCTTGATTTATTTATTTTCAAGGAAAGAGAGAGAAAGAGACAGAGACACAGAGAGAGAATGAGAGGGAGTGGGTGCACCAGGGTTTCTAGGCACTGTAAATGAACTCCAGATGCATGTGCCACTTTGTCAATCTGGCTTTATGTGGGTAACTGAGGAAAAGAACTTGAGTCGTTAGGCACATTAAGCACTGAGCAGTTTCTCCAGCTCTCAAATTCATATTTTCAATCCAGTCTAGAAGGGTAGCTTCTTTCTTTTTATTAACAGCAGAATAGAAAAATTAACAATTTATTTAGACTTTCATACACCTACAAAATAAACCAATATAATGAACTTAAAAAAATCCTCAAGTTTCACATCTGACCTGGCTACAACCCAGCCTGCATACCTAGTCCAAGCCGAGGCCCTGGCTAGTAGGGGAGTTTCTGCTATAAAGAAGTTATTTGTGAAATGAGAAAATCCTTTGAAAAATCAATTTTAGTCTCTGAACAACTATATGCAAATAGCATCAAAACATGTAGGTTTATGAAATGCTCAAGAATATGCTACAAATATGGGCTGGAAAAATGGCTTAGCAGTTAAGGCATTTCCCTGCAAAGCCAAAGGATCCCAGTTCGATTCTACAGGACCCACGTAAGTCAGGTGCACAAAGGGCACATACATCTGGAGTTCTTTTGCAGTGACTAGAGGCCCTGGTGTGCCCATTCTCTCTCTGTCTAGCTCTCTTCTAACTCTCTCTCTCCCTCTGCTTGAAAATAAATAAATAAAATTTTAAAAAATTATACAAACTAATACAAACAAATACATATTTTGGTATGTTATATGCTTATGATGTTAATTTAAATTATAATATATATATGAATTTTTTATTAGATAAAGACAAATTGTGTTTGTAAACATCACATATTGGTACCATCCTTTTGCTCCTCTCTGCCCCTGCCTCTTTTCTGAAGAGGTGTTCCTCATTGGGCATGCAGGTCAGCCCACTGGGGGTTGCCAGTTATGTATTATGGGATATGGGAGGGGTAATGTCTTTGTGTAAAATATCCCAACTTGTGGCCCTAACGATATTTCCACCCCCTCTTCTACAAAATTCCCTGAGCCATGCTGGGAGCATTTTAAGTCTACTTCAGTGATGGGTACTCAGGACCTTCTGGATCTCTGTTTTGGTAGGTGTTAAGTGTCCTCAGTATCTATCTCCATCACCCTTATGCTAATATCAGATTCACTAAGAAAGCAGCACTCCTTTCCCCAATTCCTCTGTGGTTTCACCTGGGGCCTGGGTGGTATGCACTGAGTTGTTTTCTCCTCAGGTCCAGCTCCCATATAAAAATTAAGCAGATTCTCCAGTGGAGAATGAAGTAAACACCAGTTAAATGGTATAAACATTAATTTAGAGAGAATTAAAAGGGCATAGACCCTATTATAGTCTAAGGTTAGAGGGGTCTTGACAACGGAAGGCAGAATTGTTATCTGGATATGATTCTGACTAGTTTCCCAGTTCCAGATATGGTTTCCTTTCCACTGAGCAGATCTGTTAGCCAATCCAAGAGCAGTTGGTTACCCACCATGGTTGTGTGCCACTATTGCACCTGTGTGAGCATCAGATCAGGTTGTTTGCATCTGAATTGCTTAGACTTTGAGGTGCTTTGACAGATGTTTTCCAGTTTTCCCCGGTAGCTCATGTAGCAACTTCCAGCACTAGATGGGCAAATTGTCTGAGGACTGGCTCTATTTCAGATTCCAACCAGGTCTCTCCATGGTCTGTGCCAACCGATTATGGTGTCTTCAGCAGTAGGGTCTTACCATTAACTTCTAGTGGGTAATCAAGTGCTCTGACAGAAGTCTGTCTTGTTTGTTTTGGGAGATCTAGTAGGTCTTTCTGACCAACAGCTCCTTGTGGATATAAACCACATTCTGGTATAGGGAATTATAGGCCCACATCAAAAAAAAAAAAAAAAAAGAAAAGGACAGATAAGAGAGGTAAGCAGGAGAAATTTGAGGTTAGGTTTTGTCTCACCTTCTCTAGGGCACTTTGATTCAGGTGCTCCCCCTAAGGTCCTCTTGAGGGTTCCACATTTTAGTCTGACTTCTAGGATACAGGATTTTATGGTACTAGTTCAATTTGGGTTAAGTTTTTTTGCCTTTCCCACCCCTTCCCCCAAGCACTATACTCCCTATTGTCTGAGCTTCATGATGCTATTCAGTTATGTCAGCTATTTGGACTGATCAAGGTTAGGAACTGCAGATGAGTGAGATCATGTGATGGTTGTTTTTCTGTGATTGTATGAGTTCACTTAGAATGATCAGCTCCAAATTCAACCATTTTTCTACAAATTTCAATGTGTAATTTTTTTCTTTTTTTAAATATTTTATTTTTATTTACTTATTTGACAGAGAGAAGGAGAGAGAATGGGCACACCAGGTCCTCCAGCCACCACAAATGAACTCCAGATGTATGTGCCCCCTTGTGCATCTGGATAATGTGGGTCCTGGGGAATTGAACCTGGGTCCTTTGGCTTTGCAGGCAAATGCCTTAAGTGCTAAACCATCTCTCCAGCCCTATGTCATTTTTTTCTTACTGCTGAGTAGAATTCCATTGTGTAGATACACCACATCATGGTTATCCATTCATCCAATGATGGGCAACTGGGTTGGTTTCAGTTTTTAGCTATTATGAATTGAGCAGCTATAAACATGGTTGAGCTAATATCTCTGAACTGAGATGTGGAGCTTTTAGGGTAAATGCCCAGTAAGGGGATAGCAGGGTCTGTTGATAACTCTATTTTCATCCTTTTCAGGAGTATCCATACTGATTTCCACAGTGGTTATAACAACTTACATTCCCACAAACAGTGAATGAATGTTCTGATTTCTCCACAGCCCCACCAACATTTGTTTTCATTTGATTTTTTGATATTTGCTATTCATACTGGGGTAAGGTGGAATCTCATAGTTGTTTTAATTTGCATTCCCTAATGGATAGGGATGTTGAACATTTTCTTAAGTGTGTGTTAGCCATTTGATTTTTTTTTTTTCCTTTGAGGATTCCCTATTTAGTTCTCTGCTCCACTTTTGTTTTGTGTTTTTTTTTTTTTTATTGTTTAGGTTTTTGAGTTCTTTTTAGATTCCATATACTGATTTTTATCAGTGGTATAGCTATCAAAGATTTTCTCCCATTCAGTGGGCAATCTATTGGCTCTGTTTATGGTATGTTTTTCTGTGCAAAAGCTTTTTAGCTTCATGACATCCCATTGGTTGAGTGTTTGTTTAATTTTCTTGGCTACTGGGGTTTTGTTCAGGAATTCTTTTACCAGTCATATATCATGGAGAATGCCTCCTATTCTTTTTTTTTTTTTTTTTTTTTTTTTTTTTTTTTTTTACAGTAGGAGATGAGTTTCAGATCTTATATTGAGGTCCTTAATCCATTTGGACTTGATTTTTGTGTATGGCAAAATGAGTGGATCTAATTTCATTTTTGTACACATGGTCATCCAATTTTTCCAACACTGTTGAAGATGCTGTCTTTTCTCCAGTCTACATAATTGGCACCTTTGTCAAAGATCAGGAGCTGTAGTTACTTGCACTAATGTCTGGCTCTTCAATTTTGTTCCATTGGTATATGCTTGCATTTTTATTCCAGTATTATGCTGTTTTTGTCTGTATGGCTTTGTAATATAGCTTTATATCATGAATGGTGATAACACCAGTTTTTTTTTTTTTTTGTTTATTTGTTTTTCTTAAGATATGTTTAGATATCCGAGACCTTTGCAATTCCATATGAATTTTGAGATCATTTTTTTCAATCTTTGTGAATAATGATGCTGGTATTTTTATTAGCATTGCCTTAAATCTGTATATTGCTTTTGGTAGAATTTCCATTTTCACAATATTAATTATACCTATACAGGAGCAAGGGAGGTTTTCCATCTTCTCAAATCCTCCATTCTTGAGTGCTTTTATATTTTCATTATATAGGTCTTTCACATCCTTGGTTAGTGTTATTCCATGGTATTTAGTTAGTGTTATTCCAAGGCATTTAATTATGATTTTTGCTGCTATTCAAAATGGAACATCTTCACTAATATCTTTCTCTGTATATTTGTCCTTTGCATATAGAAAATCTACTATTTTTGTGCATTGATTTTGTATCCTGCAGCTTGGCTGAAGTAATCTATCACATTTAGAAGTTTTGAGATGGAGACTTTCAGGTAACTTTTCAGGTAACTTATATATAGGATCATGTCTTCTGCAAATAGGGCTAACTTGAGTTCCTCCTTTCCAATTTGAACCCATTTATTTCTTTTTACTGCCTTATTCTTTGGGCTAGTATTTCTAGTACTATATTGAAGAGCAGTGTTGAGTCTAGGCACCCATGTCTTGTTCCTGATCTCAGTGTGAGCAGTTTGAGTTTTTCCCTGTTAAGTATTACTTGGGCTTTAGGTGCTTAATATATAGCCTGTATTGTCTTGAGATATAAACCCTCTATGTCTATTCTTTCCACTTTTTTGATCATGAAGTGTTGTTGTATTTTATAAAAGGCCTTCTCTGCACCATTTGTGATGATCATGTGGTTATTACAGTTCAGTTTATTTATGTGGTGTATTACATTGACCGATTTCCATATGTTAAATTATCCCTGCATTTCTGGGATGAAGCCTACATGATCAGGGTGGATAATGCTTTTGATGTGTTGTTGAATTTGGTTTGCAAACATTTTGTTCAGGATATTTGCATCTAAGTTCATTAGGCATATAGGCCTGTAATTTTCTTTCCTTGTTGCGTGTCTGCCTGGTTTTGGTATATAGGGTGATACTATCTTCATAAAAGGAATAGAGAATGATTCCCTGACCTCAGATTATGCAGACCAGTTTGAGAAAAATTGGTTTCAGTTTTTCTATTAAGATTTGATAGAATTTAGCTGAGAAGCCATAAGGCCCTGGACTTTTATTTTTGAGGAGGTTTTGATTACCTTTTCAATCTCCATGGATGTGATGTGTTTGTTTAGGAGATTAACTGCTCTTAGTTTATTTTTGGTAGGTGGTATGTGTCTACGAATTCATCCATTTCTTCCTGATTATTTAATTTTGTAGTGTACAGGTTTTGGAATTATGCCCTGATGATTCTCCCAATTTCATTGATATGTGTTGTCATCTCTCATTTTTCATTTCTGATTCTGTTAATTTGAAACTTCTCTCTCTTTTTTTTTTTTTTCTTGATCATTTTGGCTAGGGAGTTGTCAATCTTGTTCATTTTTTCAAAGAACCAGCTCTTCATTTCATAGATTTTTAAATTGTTTTCTTAGTTTCAAATGCATTAATTTCTGCTCTAATATTTACTATTTTTTTTTCCAATCTGGAGCTCCTTAGGTTGGATTCTTCTTGCTTTTCTAGTTCCTTTAGGTGGACTCTTAGGTTATTGATTCAATATCCCTGTCTTAGTAATGAAAGTATTTAGTGATACAAATTTTCCCCTTATGACTGCCTTCATTATGTCCCATAAGTTTTGGTAGGTTGTGTTTTCATTATCACTGAATTGTAGCAATTTTATAATTTATGTTTTTATTTCTTCCACAACCCATTCATTGTTTAAAAGTGTGTTGTTTATTCTCTAGGAGTTGGTGGAGTTCTTGATGTGTCTCTTGTTATTAATTTCTAGATTTAAAGCATTGTGATCTGACATGATACAGGAAGTTACTTCAATTTTCCTGACTTTATGAAGGCACACTTTATGGCCTAATATATGTTCAATTTTGGAGAAGGTGCCATGAGATGCTGAGAAGAAGTGTATTCTGTAGTGTTGGGGTGGAAAGTTCTGTAGCTATACATTAGGTCTAGTTGATATATGATGTTGTTGATCTATATTATTTCTCTTTTGATTTTCTTCTTGGATGATCTGCCTATTGATGATAGTGGAGTACTGAAGTCTCCAACTATGATGGCGGTGGTATTTATTTCTGTTTTATTGCAAAGTATATTTTGTTTTATAAATTGTGGTGCACCTGTGTTTGGTGCATATATATTTAAGATTGTGATGTGATCATCTTGGATCATTCTCTTGATGAAACTAAAAAGTGGCCTTCTTTGTCCTTTTTGATTACTTTTGGTTTGAAGCCTATTTTATCATATATTAATATAGCAACACCTGCTTTTTTTAAATTTCCATTTCTTTGGAATATCAATTTCCAACCTTTCACCCTGAGGAGGTACTTATCTTTAGTAGTGAGGTTGGTTTCTTGAAGACAGCAGATAGAAGGTTCGATTTCTTTGATCCATACTGATAACCTTTGTGTTTTGATGGGTGAGTTAAGACCATTAGTATTAAAGGTTATTACTGTGAGTTTTGAATTAATCCCTGCCATGATGAGGTGTTTTATGGGGTTTGGTGCTTTCTTGTGTTGTGTACTGTTTTGAGCTTGGTCTATTTTGTTTATTGTGATCTTCTTGTTGGCTCTTGAGATTGGTATATGACTCTTATGTGTGGAGTATTCCTTCAAGTATTTCCTGTAGGTTTGTTTTTCTGTTCATAGACTCATAGAGTTAATTTTTCATGGAAAGTTTTTTCTTTCACCATCTATTATGATGGAAATTTTTGCTGAGTAATGTAGCTTGGGTTGGAAGTGATAGGTTTTCAGACTTTGAAGTGTTTCATTCCACGTCCTTCTGGTTTTCAGGGTTTCCATTGTGAAATTTGGTGCACTTCTGAGTAGATTGCCTTTGTATGTTGTGAATTCCTTCTCTCTTGCTGCTTTTAACACTCTTTCTTTGGTTTCATTGTTAAGAGTTTTAGCTATGATGTATCTTAGAGAATTTCTTCTTTGGTCCTGTCTGTTTGGTGTTCTCTGGGCTTGTTCTATCTGGATGGGCCTCTCTTTTGAGAGATTCAAAATGTTTTCTTCAATAATTTTGTTGAATATGTGCTCTATGCCTCTGGTCTTGATTTCCTCACCTTCTGATAAACCCTAATCAGGATGTTTGGTCATTTTAGGGTGTCCCAGAGTTCCTTATTATTCTGTTCGTTTGATTTTTTTTTTTTTTTTTTTTTGAACTTAGCAACATTTGTGGCTTCCCAATCAATTTCTTCTGTCGTATCTTCCAGGTCAGAGGTTCTGTCTTCCACATGAGTAACTCTGTTGCTGAGTGGTTCCAGAGAAGTTTTCATAATTTCTATTTGATTTTTCTTTTCTCCTGTGTTATTTTGCATTGTGTCTATCTCTTTTTAGAAATACAATTTCAATTCAAGTTATGATTTCCTTGATGCTTCCTGTAGTTCATTCTTGCTTTTGATCAAGTCTTCATTAATCTTATTCAACTGGTTGTTGAGATCTTCCATTTCTTGACTTACTTTTAATTTATTCATATCTCTTGGGAGGGTTCTTATTCTTTCTTCAACCAAGTTAAGTCTACTGTCAAAAGCTGAATGCTCTAGAAGATGATTCTCTTCAATGAAATTGATATGATCATTGTTTTTTTTTTTTTAATAGTTTGCTTCAAGTTCAATGATTTGTTTGATCAGTTTTCATTGGTTTCTGTATTTTCATTTTGGGAAAAAAAAATTCTGTTGTTCTCTAAGATTTCATTGGAGGCTTCCATTGGAGGACTAGGCATCCTTGGTGGAGATATTTTCTGACTTTCATCATTTTTTTTTTTTTTTTTTTAATTGTTGTCTACCCATTTTAGGAAGGCTTTTTATTTTATTGAGGAAGAAGCAAGTTTGTGTCCTTTGGCTGGTTTACCCTCTGACTCAGGTGAACAGCAATGTTGGTACATAGGGACCAGTCAGGGTAACAGAGCAAAAGGCGTGATTCCACAGCTCACACAGGGACCAGGCCTACCCAAGAAAGGCACAATGGGACCTACCAGGACCAGGGTTCTGGGAGGAGCAAGAGGACAGGGATCTGGCCTACTTCATGCCCTCCTGTACACAGACCAGCTCATACAACCCAGACTGGAGAAGTGGGATGAGCCCAGATGAAGGTGCAGGCCTACTCACTCCAGACCTACTCACTGCCCACACATTGTCTATGAAGGTGCTTGCTCAGACCAGGGAGGTGGGAGGGACCTAGAAATGGGTCTGACCTACTCCAGGCAAGCTGGGCCTGCCCACATACTGTCCCAACACGGAGCTCAGACCTGGGAGATGGTAGGAGCCCAGAAATGAGTCTGGCCTACTCACTCTAGACCACCACTCCTCCCCGCACACAGTCCCCACAAGGAAGTCCAATATATATGAATTTTTACAATGGAAAAGTACATAGGCCATAAATAAATATATACTATAATAAAGTGCTATTTTGAGAAATAGTTATTGGTGAATATTTGGGGTAAGGAGGGATTTAAAACATATTTATTAAATCTTTTTTTTTGCAGAGAGAGACAGACAGAGAGGGAGAGGGAGATAGATAGAGAATGGGAGCACTAGCAGACTCTCAGCTGCTGTGAACGAACTCCAGATGCATGTGCCCCTTGTGGGCAAGTGCAACATTGTGCCCTTGTGTCACTATGCATCTGGCTAAACATGGGACCTGGAGATTGGAACCTGGTTCTTAAGTGTAGCAAGCAGGCACCTTAACTGCCAAGCCATATCTCCAGCCCTATTAATTCATTTTTCAGGAGAGAGATAGACATAGTGAGAGAAATAGAGATTGAAGGTATGAGTGCACCAGAGCCTCAGGCCACTGCATACAAACTCCAGATGCATGACTGTATGTGGTACTTTATGTGGGTACTGGGGAATGAAGCCCAGGCCATCATACTTTACAAGCAAACACTTTAATGGCTGAGCCATCTCTCCAGCCCCTAAGGAAGCATTTATTATAAAAATATTTTAATCTACTTATTTGCAAGGAGAGAGAGAAAGACCATCAGGTCCTCTGGCCACCATAATAATACCCAGATGCATGTGCTACTTTGTGCATTTGGTTTAATGTGAGAACTGGGGAATTGAACTCACATCATCAAGAATTACAAGCAGCCAGGCATGATGGCATATGCCTTTAATCCCAGAACTTGGGAGGCAGAGGTAGGAGGATCACCATAAGTTCAAGGCCAACCTGAAACTACCTAGTGAATTCCAGGTTAGCTTGGGCTAGAGTGAGTCGAGTGAGATCCTACCTTGAAAAAAAAAAAAAAAAAAAAAAAGAATTACAAGCAAATGCTTTTAACCAGTGAGCCATCTCTTCAGTCACTAAGGAGAGATTTTGTAAAGGATATTATAAAAAAATATCTGATGATAGTTACATATCAAAAATAAATGTTGGGGAGAAAACTATAAATGATAAATTAAACACTAACATCATATCAGAAAAGAAATGATTAACTATAGATATCTTTCCATAAACATACCTTGATTTCTTGTTTTCTTTTATATGCTTTATAACAACAAGAAAGTGTAGTTTAAATGACTACCATAAATATTATGGGTATCAAGGAAAATATAAATGCTTATTGTGTGTATTTTTTTTTAATTTATTTTTTTATTTTTTGGAGAGAGAACAGAGAGAAAAAAGAAAAAAAAAAACAAAAATTAAAAATTGGAATCACTGTTCTTAGGCTTAGGAGGCAGGTGCCTTAACCCCTAATATTATTGTGTGTATTTTTTTTGTGCAGTGTCAGAAGGGAACACATTGGAAAAAAAAAAAGCAAACCCAATGTTCTCTTACACTTAGTCTTTGTTGCAGTTAGGTGCAAGAAAAAGCAAAGTCAAAAAAAAAAAAAAAACATATCAAAAAAATAAAAAATTGGAGTTTTTGAACATATCAGAAAAGAAATGATTAACTATAGATATCTTTCCATAAAACATACCTTGATTTCTTGTTTTTTTTATATGCTTACACTGCACTGGCTAACCCTGGGACCTGGAGATTGGAATCACTGTTCTTAGGCTTAGGAGGCAGGTGCCTTAACCCCTAAGCCATCTCTCCAGCCCTTATTGTGTGTATTTTTGTGTATGTGCAGTGTCAGAAAAGGGAACACATTGGAAAAAAAAGAACAAGGCAAACCCACTATGTTCTCTTACACTTAGTCTTTGTTGCAGTTAGGTGCATTGCTGGCAGAAATCACCCAGCAAAGAGAAGCTTGTGTCAAAAAAAAAAAAAAAAATAGCTTACAGACTTGAGGGTAATCTCCATCATGGAAGAGGAAAATGATGACATGAGCAGAGGGTGAACATAACTCTCTGGCTGACAAAATGTGGACAATAGCAACAGGAGAGTATGCCAAACACTGGCAAGGGGAAACTGGCTATAATGCTCATAAGCTCACCCCCAACAATACACTGCCTTGAAGAGGCATTGATTCCCAACTCTTCATCAGCTGGGAACTTAGCATTCAGAACACCTAAGTTTATGGGGGACACCTGAGTCAGCCAACCACATTCCACTCCTGGCCCCCATAAACTAACAACTATTCATGATGTAAAATGCACTCAGCCATTTTTTAAAAGTACCCATAGTTTTTATCAATACTAATGCTGTTCAAACAGTCCCATAATCCAAGGTCTTTTAACTGAGCTATAATAAAAAAAAAAAAAAAAAAAAAAAAAAAAAAAAAAAAAAAAAACATAATGGCACAGAATACACATTCACACTGCAATGGATGATCTTGGGAATAGCAAAGTAATATTAAACCAATACAAGATTTAAACAGGAAAAATATCCAACTCTGTAGCTCCAAGTATAACAACTCTAGTCCAGGACAAATCTCCAAACCCAATAATTCTAATCAGCAACAAGTCTCTGGAGTTTCAATTCCACCCCACCAGCCAGGCTACTCACTGTCTTGAAAACTTCATGCATGCCTGCAGCTCTCCTTAGCAACCATATCATGGTCCTGGCATCTCTACTGGGTCTCCATTGCAACCCTTGGTTTATCATTATGCTTCCATCAGGTCTCCATGCAGGCAAACCAGCAAACCCGCTTCACACAGCCTATGGCCATTTTTTAAAACAAGATCATGTTGCAAATTGAATGACCCTCTCTTTACTGTATTTCTTATTCTTCATAATACCAGGTGGGGTTCCCATTTTTTAATCCTGGTGTGAATAAAGCAGACTTTGAGGAACAGAGCACTGAATATTCAGGCCCCTTCTAAAGACCCTACATTCTTCCTGAGGCCCCAGTACAGGTCAGTTGGCCCAATATCAAAGGTAGTCTCTCATATGATTGCAGCTAATCAGACAGAAGTTTCAGCCCAAAGATTTCTTCCTGTGCAATATCCCTCTGCACACACCAGACTGTTTCTATGCAAAACAACCCCTGCACAAGTTCTCAGGACATGGGCATAATAGCAAGCCTCTCACACAAATTGCTTCTAGTCTAGTCCAGGTAAAGCTCTTTCTCACCCTCACATGCCAAACCTATCAGTCCAGAGTTCTTAATGCATTTAAATCTTTCAATTCTGACCAATAGTCCATCAAGCTTTACTTATAGCATTTCAAGGTTATCTCTTAGGCCAAGGTTTCAAATCCTTCCAGATTCCTCTTGTAAATCAACTCCAAAAGGCAAAGCTACAGTCAGGTGTGTAGTTGCAATGCCACTCTCAGAACCAACTTTACTGTTCAGTCAGGTTCACATTGCTGGCAGAAATCACCTGACCAAGAGCAGCTTGTGGGAAAGAAGGTTTATGTTGCTTACAGACTCATGATGGACATCATCCCCTTGTCAACATAAGGTGTACAATAGCAACAGAAGAGTGTGTCAAACACTGGCAAGGGGAAACTGGCTATAATACCCATAAGCTCACCCCCAACAATACATTGCCTCGAAGGGACATTAATTCCTAAATCTTCATCATCTGGGAACCCAGCATTCAGAACACTGAAGTTTATGGGGGACACTTGAACCAAACCACGACTGTCTTAATGTCTTATGTACCTATATATTTTATGTCTAGTCATTTATTTGAAAGTAAATTATGTGCCTTATACAAATAGTTATACAAGTGAGTGAATGTTCTTGAAGAAGCTATGTAAAAGATAAAGAACACACACATATTCATAATAAATAACAGAAATTTCTAAAACTGGCCCTTGTTGGCTAAAGTTGGACAGATTGATACTTGTCATCATATTATAGCTTTCCAATTCTCCAGCAGTTGTCCATTGCACTGACCCAGTTAGTGAGATTCTCTAACGTAATCACTTACTTTCTTTTCACTAGCATACCATAGTTGTTGCAGGTTTTGGTATCATACATAAGTGATACTCTGTCATATGTATGACTTGCTCACTCCTTTCTCTCAACTTCTCAATGTGTACAATTCAACACTGTGGTTGTAGCTACAGTAATGAGAAACCTTTCTGATTTCAAGACTATCAGTTCTGCCACTGACATAGCTATCTATCTGTTCTGCTATACAGATATCTGACACATGTTCAATTTAGAGGTAATTGAGGCCACACTGAATCTGTTTTGGTAAATTAATTTTAATGAATGCATATATTCCTTTTCAGACTTTTTCTAAAAGTGAAACAAATGTGAAAATGCATGTAGTAGTTGACTTTTGTGACATATGTCAGGCCACATTCAAAATTCTGTGTTTCACTTTATAATCCTATGTGCAGAATAAAAGAGTTTGCAGAGGATGATTGATAGCTCAGTCAATAATGTGCTTGCCTGGTAAATGTTCAGCTTGCAGTATCTGATTTCACAGCATTAGACCCCACATAACAATCCAAGTACTATGGAAGGCATTTCTAATTCCAGCCATGCCCATGTAACAGAAGGATTTGGAGGCAGGAAAATCTTCCAAAAGTTTGAAGGCCAGTTACACTGGTTAAAAAAAAAAAAAAAAGCTGTGGTGGTGCACGCCTTTAGTCCCAGTACTAGGGAGGCATAGGTAGGAGGATCACCATGAGTTCAAGGCCACACTGAGACTATATAGTGAATTCCAGGTCAGCCTGAGCTAGAGTGAAACCCTACCTCAAAAAACAAAAACAAAACAACAACAACAACAAAAAAGGCATTTTGTGAACAAAATGGGACCCTGCTTCAAAAGAGGTAAAAGGTGATGACTGATGATACCTGACTGTGGTCTTCCAATGACCACATATGTCTTGGCTCACACATGCCTACATTCACAAACATGCACACACACTCACTCCAAAATGATTTTCTTCTGTTCTATATCATAGCCACTACAGGGTATTTTTTTCTGTAATTTTTATTTTATTGGGTTATTTATTCATTCATTTTTTGAGACAGGGTCTCACTATGTGTCAAGAGTTATGATCCCCTGCCTCAGCACCCTGAATTGCATTTTTTGTGCCACCACATGGTGCACTTTTTGTAATATATTTTCAAATTTAGCCTTTCTACTAGGTATATATTTGCATTAAGTTAAGTATTCCATTTGAAGTTCTCTGATAGTGATGAAACCTCCTCATGCTAATAGTCACTCTGGTATCTTCCTTTGTACAAGTTCACTTCAATTATCCTTTTAAATAAAAAAAAAAACTGTCCCTTTTCATATTTTATTTTATTTTTTCATCTTTTCATTTCATTTGATTTTTAAATTTTTTATTGACAACTTCCTTAATTGTAGACAATGGCCCATGGTACTTCCCTCCATCTCCCAACTTTCTCCTTTGAAACTCCACTCTCCATCATATCCCTTCTTCCTCTCAATCAGTCTCTCTTTTCATTTTGATGCCATGGTGGTAACCTTGGGATGACTCATAAGGCACCATGGTGCTGAAAAGAAGGGGCAAAGGAGTGCTCAACACTGAAGCATCTCTAACACACTTTCCAAGGCTCAGGGTCCATTGTGGAAGAGGGGTGTCGAAAGAATGTAAGAGCGAAAAGAGGGGTAGCACTCCTTACAATGTGCTCCTCCAGATGCAAAATGGCCTGGCTATCCATGACCTCACAGTGCCTGATACTACCTATACAAGGCCATAACATTTTATTTTTAAGTTGGATCATATTTTACTGGTCAAAATAAAATTTAAGGTAATAGCAATAACTTTGAATACATCAAATATGAATACATCAGATGATGAGCTCTTGGCACATATTTCAAAACATGGTTAAAGCAGGTTTGATGATGCACATCTTTAATCCTTGAACTTGTGAGGTGGAGTTAGGTAGTTCACGAATTCAAGGCTTTTAATTTCTAATAACCATATGCATAGTTAATGGCTATGTATTAGAAAAATAATGTGCTTTTCAAATATGATTTTATGTTAAGAGGACCAATAGTTCATATATATGAATATGAATATATAAGCTATGCACAATTACCAATATAAATATAACAAATTTGTAAAACATTTTTGTAGCATTTGATGATTTAAATATGATGCCCTTATAGCAAATGATGATTTCAGTAAACAAGGGTGGCAGAAGTTGGTATGCTGATGATATTCTATTCATTGTAGCTTTACACATACAAGCCTGGTCCATGGAATTCATGAATTTAATTGAAAATGCCAAGATATATTTAGATATTACAATATATATTTTTACTGTAGAATATGGTAGAATCATTAACTTAAATTACATCCATTTAAAAATCATCCTAAATATATAACATGCAAAGAGATCAAGTTAGTTAACAAATTGTTACAAAAGAAGTATTGTTTTATCTAAGAAAGTGTGCCCTCAAAACTATTGTATCATATAGATTTTATTAACAATAGAACTACCATTACCATAAATAATCTTAGCATGAAAACACTGGTATCCACTACAGTTGGGGACGGACAAGTTTCTGTCTCTCCTTTATATGAAGTTTTTATTTCTGTTTAGTACTGATTCTTCATGCCAAAAGCCTGCCTTATGCTGATAAAAATCACCATTACATATCCTCACTTTTCTATTTCTTCTCAGTTAGCTGAGTTATAGTGAGTGAAATGAACAGTTATTTTTGTTTTGCTTTTAGATTAAGGTCTTATACAATATTTACATAGAAACTTAAAATAATCTTGAACAGTCTATGTAGCTATTTGAATATTCATAAGTGTGGAAAAATACTGTGTTTACAAGATTTAGTCCTGGAACTAAGTAGAAAAATATTTCTCTGTAGCATATGGTGCATGCAATTTTAATAAGTAGTACTTTAAAAGAGAAATAATATAAAATAAAATTCAGATTATAGGCTACAACAATCCCTCTGAGAATAGTTAGAACAAACTTAATATAACACTATATACTACTGTTGACAAACTCTATTGTTTACTAAGTTATAAACTAAAATCAAATGCATCATTTAACAGTGCAAAAACAAAGTCACTTAAAATGTCATGTGGTCTGGCAGAACAATTTAGAATGATCTTAAACTAAAATGTATAACTTTATGTTACAATACATAAAGTTATGTTACAATACTTCCAGTTCCCCCAGAATGAAAAACTGACAGTAAACCCTGGCTCCTTTTACACAATACTAAATTTAGAGGTTTGTATATGTAAAAATGATTTTATTTTGAGAAGCTTTCTTTTGTCCATTAACCTTAGCTGATAGTAATATGAAGAGTTCTTATTTCCATTCTGTAAATACTTATAAACATTACTGAAATCAAATGAGATGAGCATAGAGATCTTTTTTTTTTTTTTTTTTTTCTTCTTCTTTTTCTCTAGCTAGGGTCTTGTTAAAGCCCAGGCTGACCTGGAATTCACTATGTAGACTCATGGTAGCCTTGAATTCATGGTGATCCTCCTATTTCTGCCTCCCTAGTGCTTGTACTAAAGGTGTGTGCCACCATGCCTAACTGACAGTAATTCTTTTCCAAATTTTGTTAATAATATAAAATGAAAAGTAGTCACTGAGATGGCTCAGCAGTTAAGGGACTTGCCCTCAAAGACTAGTGATCTGGGGTGCAATTCCCCTGTACTCATGTAAAGCAAGATGCACAAAGTGGCACATGTATCTGGAGTTCATTCTCAGTGGCTGGAAGCCCTACCACACCCATTCTATCTTTCTTCTTGCTATTTCACTCTACTTGCAATAAAAATACCAGTAGAACAACATTTGTCATCATCAGCAAACTTGTCAAATTTGTTTATCAAAGTTCAGAAAACATGTTCTACAAAGTCGTATAATATACTATTATTTTGGACTGCCCATACATTAACAACTTATTTCTAAGAAAAGTTCACTGAAGTTTATTTTTATTCACAAGTTTTACATAATCTTATGGTCAATACGAAGTTATAGAAAACTATTAAATAAGTGGGCTAGAGATGATTTAGAAAGTGAGCATGGACATGGTGTGCCCCCTCTTAATGTATTAGCTGCAGACATTGCTACATAAGTGAGATTTTGATAACACTCTAATTTCTTCAGTTCAATACTTATAATTCTGCTAGCTAGAACCTATGCATAACATTTGCAATGTTAATCTATTGGATTTCTCCAGTTCTAATTTACTACATATCTGGAAGTGTCAAGAATTCAGTTAGAAAACATATTTGTTGGGACACAATCTGTAGTTTATACTTTCTGTTAAAATTATGGTTCACAATCCTCTCATGTGTATTTCTGAGTAGTCAGGTAACCAATTTGGATTCCAAATTATTTGAAACTCTACATTATATATCATAATTACTGAGGGTAGTTTAGGGGTACTTTATTGAGAAATATTAACCATACAAATGTGTGACATCCCCTGGGGTCTGTAGAGAATTTAGACTGAGGTGTATTGAGGAAGAGGCAGGTCAAACTCCTTCAATGTGACACTGCAGACACTGTAAGGATAGTGAAGAGGTTTTCACTGTAATCCTCATCATTCTGATATAAATATCTGTAGCTTTGACTCAACAAAGGCCAAAGTAAACCACATATTAACAAGACATTACTAATAGTTTCTTCAGTACCACAAGTTCAAGAATAAACGAAGACCTGTTGTTAAAGACCTACAGAACTGAAATTGTGAAAAAGTGAAAACTGGCAACAAGAACTTTTGGCTTAATGGCCTTAACTAGGTGTCATCCAAAGTGCTTAACACTAATTAGGATATTAAAATCAAATATCCTATGGAATAATGTCCTCCACGAGAGTACATTTGGGGAACATAACTACTAATATTCCTATAGTATTCTAGATGAGATGCAAACACAGAATGCTAAAATTGTGTAAATCCATGGAAATCTAACTCATGTACACACATCAGCTAATGCTAACACAGAAATATTGACTTATAAATTCAGGAAGACTAACCAACATTGTAACCTGAAAATGTTTACTGTACTAGAAAAGGTGCATCACCTTAGCATGTAACTTAAAGGGATTTCAACATCATAGGGTATTTTACTTAAACTAATTTCTACATTGTGATTCTTTCAGCACGGTTTCCTTTTTTTTTCTAGCACTGGCCTATTGTATAAAGTGTTTTTGGGAAGATAGGTACACCCTAACAACTGAGGCTCAATCTGTTCTGGGATATGTATAGAAGTCTCTACTCAGCTAGCACAGAAAAAGGATATCATACTCTCATATCTTATCTGTCATAACCTTGTCCTTCCTTATTTGAAAACTTAAGTTTTGTTACATTTTCACTAATATAATCAAATATTTATTCTAGATTGTAACATTTTGTTTTTGATGAAAACATATATTTAGCAAATGATGGATTTCTGCTTATTGCTTTCCCACTTCCCTCCCTCTCTCCCTCCCTTTTTCCTTCCTTCCTTCCTTCCTTCCTTCCTTCCTTCCTTCCTTCCTTCCTTCCTTCCTTCCTTCCTTTCCTTCCTTCCTCTTTATTTCTTTCTTTCAGTTATAGCAAGTATAACTCAGGGAAAAGAAAGCAATTAACTTACTTTTACTTAACAGTGGAAGTGTTTGGTAGAGTAGCCAATGAGCTATTGGCACATGCTCCAATCAGGGCAAAGGTTCAACAACTGCACACATTTCAGAGAGGAGAATGTTGTGCTTTTACTGCCAACAGGAAAGAGACTGCTCAATTTTCAACATGGAAAAATTAATTGACCTAGCTTGAAAACTTCCAGTGATCTTCATTATCATTCTCACTTAATATACTTATTCAGAACTTGACAATTAAAGAAAAAAATATTAGATAATAGAGACATTGATCCAGGAATGAGAGAGGAGCTATGAACACGAGACCAGAAACTGCTGTAGAAGTCAGGTAACTTATTGTCATTCTCAAGGCTATCAAGGCAAGATGAAAGATATACAAAATGAAAAAGAACATGGCAGTTTCATAGTTTTGTTATATTAAATTTATATCATCTATAATTTAACTAAAATTGCTACCAATTAAGGAATCCTAAAAGGACATTAATTTGATCAACCCTCTATAACTCTTATGTATAGAAACAAAGTCCATAAAATGAAATGTTGAATTTATAGTACCTCTATATCCATCCATTAATTAAAACAGTATGCTTAAGATTAATAGAAAATAAAAATATCTAACAACTTAAGAAGCAGAGATAGGAATATCCCTGTGAGTTAAAGACTGCATAGCTACATAGTGAATTCCAGGTCAGCCTGGGCTAGAGTGAGACCAAAAAAAAAAAAAAAAAAAGGAAACTGGAAGATGACCAAAATCAGGAATGGTTAAAGCAGAACAAATAAGGTAAAATTATTTAATTAAAGGTCAAAATACAAAGACAAACTAAACGGTTTGCAAACAATTTGAATGTATGTATATATATATATATATATATATATATATATATATATATATATATATATATATATATATATACACATGCATATTTGAGAAGAGAAAAAGACAAAATATAATCACTGCTAAAGCTAAAACACAAACTTTTCTCCTCTGAAGAGAATAAAATTTCATTTGGAAACTAATAGCGTGAGGAGAGCTGTACTCTATGGAAAAAATCCAGTTAAGATGAGTCATGATAGCAGTGAAAACTGGTGCACATCATTCTAGATGTGTATTGAATGATAATTTATAAGTTTCCCTAATTATAGAAATTGAGTTTAGGAAATATTCATTAAATATGCAATGAGAATACTTGGGATGAGTAATTGCCTCACCTGAAATAAACGTTAAAGTTAGAGGTAAAATACTACTGATGGGCTGGGTAGATGGCTCAATGGGTAAGCATACTTTCCACAAGTTTAAATATCTGAGAGAACACGAGGCTGCCAAGGGTAAACAGCCGGGATACCTATATCCACAACCAAAGCCTTGTGGGCAGCAGAGACCTGAAAATTGCTGGACCCATTGATAACTGCAACTCTTTATCGAGAGAGAGAGACCCTGTCTTAAGGCAGTATATGGATGAACAATAGATGAAGAATGCCCATTATTCTCCTGTGACATCCATATATACAACACACACACACATCATATTACATGCACACAATAGTAATTAACAAAAGGAAAATTGGTTTTAGAAGATTTAGAGTAGCAGATAGAAAAGAAAGCTTATAAATTTGAGTAATTAAACTCATTGATATTATTTTCTCTTGAGATTTATCCAACTTTAAACCTTGAGGTCCATATATATATATATAAAATACTTTTCTTAAAGCCCTTAACAATATGTTAAATATGAGACCCTACAATGAATGTGCGTTACTTTTTATTACATCTCATATTTTAAAATTCTTCTTGGGGACTGGAGATGTGGCTTAGCTGTTAAGATGTTTGTCTACAAAGCCTACTGACCCAGGTTTTATGCTTCAGTACCCACGTAAGCCAGGTGAACAAGGTCATGCATGTGTCTTGAGTTCATTTGCTGTGGCTTGAGGCCCATTTCTCTCTCTCTCTCTCTTTCTTTTTCTCTCTCTTTCTCAAATAAATAAATAAATAAAACATTTAAAAAGTCTTTATTATCTGTGTCTCCTTCATTATAAATTTGCCTACCTTTATTTTGTAGAAGAGGTTTTCATAATTATCACAGAAAACAGATGGTAGATAAATATTTATTAGAATGAATAGTAAGCACATTATATAAGAAATAATTTGTAGAGTTTAGATTTTATAGTTTGCATACTTAAAAATATAAACAGTAAAAGTATTGCATTACGTTAAATGTATATTGTCCTAGAATATATTTCATGACAGAAATAATATACACATCAGTATATCATTAAATAAAATTATAGCTAATGTGCCAACATAATTATGTATAACATAAAATATATAAACATAAGATGAAATATTTTGGATATTATAATAAAAAATAATCTTTTAAAGAAAGTTATATGAAATTAATTATCATAATCACCATAATGATTACACCATTTTGTTCAAGAAACATCTATGGATTTAGTCATTTGTCCTGATTGATCTCAAAACTTTGGGCTGGATATGCCAGAAGGTAATAGAAGTGCCTTCTTAAAGGACTTACAAACAGTATATAATACAATAGCAATACAATTAAAAACCTAGTATGCATATGAGGAAATAAAATTTTAAATAATGAAACTAAAAGAAGCTGTAAATGAATGAAAACTGTATTTCAATTTTTTTATGCTAAATACATGATTTCTTTTATTCATTGGCATTAAAATGCATTCAAAAACACTTTGAAAAAGCAGACTGTAAAGGAAACAAACAAAAAACTTAAGGAATAATAAATAATACCTTATGTGAACTTTCAGATGTGTTCTAGTGGCATTCAAAAGTCAGTATGGGCTTTGCATGAATAGCAATTTGATGGATTTTAATCCAATAATCTTACTTGCCTAGAATAGGGTAACTGATCTCTGAGATTTTATAAACTGCATCTAAGAAGAGATGATTCTCAATAGTCCATCTCTTCATTCTGAGGTAAGAAGATATTTGAAACAATGCCCAGCTTTTCTATGAAAGTGTTAGTTCATTGAACATTCAGTCCCACACTTCTTTAGACATAGTTATGCCTTGTTCTATTAACTGATCTGCAGTACATATATTTTGAGGACAAAAAAACTCACCAGCTATTTCACAGTATTCACAGTTTCTAACTAATCCCTGTAGGTCCCATGCTGAGGATTCAACCCAATAAAATCATAAAATATATTACAGTGTAGTGAGGAATAGAAGGCATACTAAAGAATTTTCTTACCATTTACTCATTCACAAATAGTTTCACAGCAAAAAATAAACAGTCAAAATTACTATCCTTCCATTAGGCATGATGAGTCATGCAAAATCTAGTGCTGTACTATTTCAGCAAGGCATTTCACTTTTCTGTGCATAAACACAGTCTAAAGGATGGGGACTTCTATGTGTTAGTTATGCCTACTTTAATTCACCTGGACAATTGGCTTCTACATAATATTTGCTTAGCTCTCCACTATTCCATATGATCTAGACTTTGAAAGAAATCCTTCATAAGAAAATGATGAATGAAGCGAGTGTTCAAATACTGAAACACACACACACACACAACCCAAAATAGTATATTCAAATTCACAATTATATTAAATTTAAGAGAGCATACATATATGAATATTAAAAATTAGAATATGGGTTGTGAAGATATATTATTGGTTAAAGGCACTTGTTTGCAAAATGTGCTGTTCAAATTTGATTCCCTAGCACCCACATAAAGTCAGATGCACAAAGTAGGGCATGCATCACATTTGAAGTTCATTTGCAATGCTAAGAGGCCATTGTGCTCCCATTTTCATTTCTATCTCTCTTATAAATAAATTAATAATTTAAAAAATTAATAAGGAGACTCCTGAAAGGAATGAATATAGAGTTACCAACAGACCCAGTTATTCACTTACTGGGCATTTACCCTAAAAGCTCCATACCTCAGTTCAGAGATATTTGCTCAACAATGTTTATAGCTGCTCAGTTCATAATAGCTAAGAACTCAGATCAAGCTAGATGACCATCATCGGATGAATGGATACATGAATGGAGTGGTGGTACATTCATACAATGGAATTCTACTCGCCAGTAAGAAAATAAGAAATTTGTAGAAAAAGAGTCGAACTTGGGAGAGATTATACTCAGCAAACTCACAACCACAGAAAGACCATCATCACATGGTCTCACTCATCTGTGGCTCCTAACCTGAATCAGCCCAAGTTGCAGACATAAGTGATAGGCATCTAGAGGCAAGGACAATAGGGAGAGTAGGGCTTGAAGGGAGGAGAAGGGGGGAACATAAAACTGAACCCAAATTGAACTGGTACCATAGAAATCAACATCCTGGAAGACAGACTAAAAGGTTGAACCCTCAACAAGATTTCAGGAGGAGCATCTGAATTGAAGGGCCCTGGAGAGGGTGAGATGTAGCATAACCTTAACTTTCTCATGTTTCTCTATCTCTCTCTGTCTCTTTTTTTTTTTTTTTTTTTTTTTTTCCTTGATACTGGACTATATGTAACTTTCTGTACTAGGATACAGTTAATACCCACAATGAGCTGTTGATCAGAGAGACCTACAAAGTCTACCAAAACAAGACAGACTTCGGTCAGAGCACTTGATTACCCACCAGAGGTTAATAGTAAGACCATACTGCTGAAGACAATTATATGCTGTCAGCACAGAGCATGGAGAGACCTGGCTGGAATCGGGAAGAGAACCAGTCCCCAGACAATTAGCTCATCTAATGCTGGAAGGCATTACATGAGCTACCAGGGGAAAGTGGCCAACATCTATCTGAACAACTCAAGGTCTAAGCTACTCAGAAGCAAACAATCTGATATGATGCTCACACAAGTGCAGTAGTGGAACACAGCCATGGTGGGTAGCTAACTGCTCTTGGATTGGCTAACAGATCCACTTACTGGAAAGGAAACCATATCTGGAAAAGGAAAACAAATCAGAATCATATTCAGGTAACAATTTTGTTTTCCAATACCAAGCTCCCATTAATCTTGGGCTATAAGAGGGTCTACACTAATAAAAATTATCTGTAAATTAATAATCTGTGATGACTTCACTCTGTACTGGAGAATCTGCTTCTCTTTTTCAGATGGGAGCTGGACATGAGGAAATAAACGACACATCGCATTTCACACCATCCCCAGCTGAAACCAGAGGAATTGGGGAAATGAGCAAAGGTGCTGCTTTCATAGTGAACCTGATATCAGCATAAGGGTGAAGGAGATAGACAATTGAGGACACTTAACACCTACCAAAATAGAGATCCAGAGTCTCATAAGTGTCCATCCCTGAAGTAGACTTAAGATGCATCCAACATGGCTCAGGGAATTTTGTGGAAGAGGGGATGGAAAGACTGTTAGAGCCATAAGTTGAGACATTATGCACAGAGACATTCCCTCTTCCCCATAACTAACTACTGCCTCCACAATGCATGACCCACAATCCTCGCAGAGATAACCTGTGTATCCTCTTTGGAAAAGGGGCAGAGATGAGGGAAAGGATGGTACCAAAATGCATTGTTTACATAATAAGTATATCCATAACTAACAAAAATAAATTAAAAACACTTACAACATATAGTTCCTAGCATTTTTTTTTTTTTTTTTTTTTTTTTTTTTTTGGAGAGAGAGACAGAGAGAGAGGGAGAGGAAGACAGAGAATGGACACGAAATCCAGATGTGTGTCCCCCCTTGTGGTCAAGTGTGGCATTGCACACTTGTGTCACTTTGCATCTGGCTAAACTTGGTTGGGACCTGGAGATTGGAACCGCTGGCGATTGGAACCTGCATTCTTAGGCTTAGGAGGCAGGCGTCTTAACCACTAAGCCATCTCTCCAGCCCATTGTTTTTTTTTTTTTTTTTTTTTTTTTTTTTTTGTGTGTGTGTGTGTGTGTGTGTGTGTGTGTGTGTGTGTGTGTCTGTGTGAGCTTGGACATGAATCCTTAGCATGCATGTGGGGGTCAGTGGACAAACTTGGATGTTCATCCATATATCATAGAACAAATCATAACCTGATTTATCTGCATATTTGTATCATTTTGTGAATTTTATTTATGCAGAAATAAAATACATAATTTCAGTATGCTTTTTGACAGTATTATTGCTGCAACATATGCCCTTCTTAATTATTTTATATTTTTATATGCACCAAAATGTCAATATTTAGTTTATGTCCCTTTTAGAAAAGATTGTGACAATTTACTGTCCTAAATATTAATGTACAAACTATGCCCAATTAAATTTCCCATTTCTCTCACAAAATATTTTTTGTGAAAATTATAATTTAAAAATAAATATGTTTATAGTAAATTCAACACAGGAAAGCGAGTATCATTAATATTTGTCAACATACTATGGCACTAAAGTGTACTCTCTATTTATATCCAATAAAATATCCTCTTCACATGTATACCTATTAGATAGTATATTTTATGGTTGTGATAAAAATCTTAAACCAGAATATATGGATGTTTTACTTGACAAATTTCACCTTCATGAGAAGGGTTATTGAATGTTCAGTGAAGTGAGGACTAATTCACATAAGTCATTGTCAGGTAACAGATTTTTGAAAAAAAAATTAGGCAAAGCAGTCAAATATTTATATCTCAAAAACATAAACAGAAAAAAAACTCAGAGATTTAGTGTTTGTGCTTTTTGGTTTAAAATTTCTTTTATTTATAATCATTCTTTGGGAATAATCACACTATCAAAGTTGGAGATCAGTGAAGACATTTCATAGCACTCTAAGTCTACACTGATGAACCATTCTTCTACATGTAAGTGAAATGACATTCAAGGAGCATGTTCCAAGAATTGACCATGTTCATGTACCTAAACCAGGAATGAGGATTCAGACACTCAGGTTTCTGGGTATCCTCACATTGACATGGTGCATTCTAATATAAATATGGCCACAAGGCAGAAAAATACCATATTTATATTTCCGTCTTGCTAGTGTGTTGAAATGTACATAGTTAACAACCTAATTCATGTCCATTACTCCAGTCACCAATTGCTTAATAGCTACAGTTTTGAAAAAATATGAAAATATCCAGCATACTTTACTACAAAATTTAATAAAACCCTACCTTTTTAAATTTACCTAGATTTATCATTGTTTCCTCTGTTCAGTAGCAAACAAATCTAGGTTTATTTACCAAGAAAAATATGCCTAGCCACAGGGTAGAAGAAAGATGGTGGGGCCTCTGGTTCAAGCTTTGTTGACACATGATTTAGAAGAATAAAAAACCTGATTAGGTTTTTAAGCTGGATGTTTCAGATGTATACTTGGTGAATGTTTGCCAAACTAGAATGCACTGAGGTTCATCCTCGACAAAATTGATGGGTTGTAGCTGAACTCAGCTGCACATGGAATTTGGAGCTGTGCATATACCTATAGCTGAATATGAGCATAACCTCATCTTACCTAGAATTCTCAGTTACTGGGTGGCAGAATTCATAGTAGTTCTATGGGTGCCAAACGTAGACATACATGTTCGGTTACATACATATGTTTTATATATATATATGGAATCACACACACACGTGTGTGTGTATTCACATGGTCTGTATAAAATTGTGAGACAAGAGAACTTAGTCTATAAACCATGACAATATTTGCATGGGAGTGTGACCTAAAGCATGTACATTCAATTTTGCCATTGTTCTTACTAATATGTACCAAATCCTATCACCATACACAAATTTTGATAGTTTCTTTAAATGATACTTCAATATTATTCATGATATAACTGATATAATTGCCACTCCACTTGAAAATTAAGAGATTTTTTAAGTATAATTGTCCTTAGACATATTTTTGCAGTATTTCCCAACTTATATTGTTACGTTTCATTAACTTACAAATAAAATATGCCAGAAGTGTTCATGTGAGTGTTAAGAGATATGTAAGAAAAACAATGAGTTAGAAGATCATTCCCCTGCAGCCTTCAGCATTGGTTGACTAGGTACTTCTTATAACACTCACATTCTCCAGGCTTCATGGATGCTCGGTAAGTATAGTCAAGTTGTATGCGGATAACAGGATTGCAGAGAATATAGTCTTTTGCATTTTAAGAAACATTAAGGGAGATATTGTGTATATTAATTGCTGATATGAAGATATTTTCTAAAATAAACATAAAATGTACAACAGAAAAATATGACTAAAACATAAAAATCATGTTGTCATTTTTTCCAAGTCATTTACATACCTCACATATTTATAAATATTTTATATGATTGGAAAAAGTTCTTTAATAATTTACTTACATACTCATATTTCATATATGTATTTGTATATATATCTGCATAGTTATAAAATAGGTAGAATTTACATAATATATATGTTCAGATCCATTTAGCTCACAGTACAGCCTTATTGGTGAACACAACACCAGAAAAAGGCTGAAGGAGATAAACACAGAGAACATCCAACTCCTACTAAGCCAGATATCCAGAGACACAGAGGCTCCCAAAACCTCATCACTGAAGTAGAACTAAAAAGATCCCAATGTGGCTCAGGGAAATTAATGGAAGAGGGGGTGGAAAGAGTGTTAGAGTCACAAGTTGGGTCATTATGCACAGAGACTTGGCCTATCCCCCATAACTCTTGATTACCCCCATAATGCATGACCCACATTCCCCATTGATGAGGGTCCCTTTGGATGTGGAAGGACAGGGAGGAGGATAATGGAGTTACCAATATGAATGTAAAATTAAAATAATATAAATAAAAAATATAAAAAAGATTTAAATTGTTAATTTTAGCACATCATTTAATACATATGTAGTACATTTTGCTATTTGTGATTTTATTTCATCTAAACAAGAAAATTTAATGAGCCTACTCAAATTAGGATCTCTATAGTGCTGAAGAACAGAGGCAATATCACTCTAACTTGAAGTTCCATGGGAGTGATATGAAAAGACTGTGATACAAGCTTGACTAATTCTAAAACATATTTTGCACCCTGATTTTCTTTGCAGATGTTTGTCACTGAAGTTGTGGCATTGGATATTATGTTTATGATTTAAAGAGCTCAGTTAAAAAATCTTTGTGTTCTTTTATAATTGACATAGTGGTATATCAAGAATATGGGCACATAGAGTCTGGCTTCATTACTTGTACTTGGCAAGATATTTAAAAGTTATTAGTGTATAAAGTGAATGCCCTTGTGATTGTTGATTATATGCATATATGATATTTAGATACTGAACAATTAGTTTGGTAGTCCATTAAAAATATGATAGTTCCTTCTTTGCATAATTATTATTTAAAAAATAAGTAAGGAAATATACATGTTTTCTCTTTCATTGACCATAGATAAATATAAATACATGTCTATGTGAAAATAACAACAGAAGCTGGGCATGGTGGCTCACACCTTTAATCCCAGCACTTGGGAGGCAGAAGTAGGAGGATTACCATGAGTTCAAGGCCACCCTGAGATTACATAGTGAATTTCAGGTCAGCCTGAGCTAGAGTAAGACACTACTTTAACAAACCAAAAAATAAAAAATAAAATAAATAAAAAATAACAACAGAAAAGCTTCATTCAATTTATTTTTTTATTTATTTATTTATTTATTTATTTATTTATTTATTTATTTATTTATTTATTTTTTGAGGTATGGTCTCGCTCTATCCCAGGCTGATCTGGAATTCACTATGTAGTCTCAGGGTGGCCTCGAACTTATGGTGATCCTCCTACCTCTGCTTCCTGAGTGCTGGGATTAAAGGCATGTGCCACCATGCCCAGCTTTCATTCAATTTATTTTAACAGCTTTACTTAAAAACTGGACACAGGGCTGGAGAGATGGCTTAGTAGTTAAGGTATTTGACTGTGAAGCCTCAGGACCCAGTTTTGATTCCCCAGGACCCAAGCAAGGTGGCACATGTGTCCGGAGTTCGTTTTCAGTGGTTAGTGGCCCTGGTTTGCCCAATCTATCTGTCTACCTGCTTCTTTATCTCTCTCTTTCAAATAAACAAAAATAAAATATTTAAAATTGGATATAGCCCAGGTATTCAACAATTGAATGGAAAGCAAACATGGACATATACAGTAAAGACCACAGCTCAACCATGCAAAGCAAAAAACTGCAACCTTCAACAGTGTGAACAATTTTCAAGTCATTGTATTGAAAGTATACAAACACTTATAGTATATGATTTTATTTTCACACTGAGAAAAAGGCATTTCATCTTTCTCCTAGGATGTACAGGGAAGAAAAGGAAGGGCTAGATACATTTACAAAGGGCATAGGGGATTTCTGGAATAATAAAATGCTTTATATAAAGCTTTTTTCATAGTTTTTGGAGTATGTGCATTGTCATTATTTATCAACTGTGAACTTAAGCTTCATATATATATATATACACCATTTTATGTTTGTTCATTATGATTTATATGTGTTTATAATTTGTTCAACATGAACAATATAAAACTGTATTGTGTGGATTTTACCTGAGTTAAATTAACTTTAAGGAAGCCGTTTAGAACATGTACTTCAAAATTACTTATTTCACTGCATAGTTAGAAGTATAGTTCACTCATGGATCACCATCTTGACAAATGTCTTAATGACTTTTCAATTAGAGGTATATAAAAAAACAACATGGTGGGGCAATCTCAGCCAATAAAAAAGTAGAGTTTGGCTATTGCATTATAACAAGTTAAAGAAATAAAGGATGAATTGTAACCACATGGTAGGTTCTCCCTTAACACAGAATGCACTTATGTCTGATCTTCATTAGCAGTGTTTTGTTTACAACTCTATAGTAGTCAGATTTGAGTAAGCCTTATGAAATCATTCTCCAAATGCCAAGCACTTTTCCAGGATATAGCCACAGCACTTTTCCAGATATAGTCACATAGAATGACCATTAGCCTTTTTTTTTTTTTTTATTGATCATATATTTCCTTTCCCAGATTTCTTATGCTTGTTTTGTTTCACAGATTGGAGGTCTGTCTCTGTTCCTAAATCTAATCTGAGCCTCAGTTCTTAAACTGGAATGCCAAACCCTTCATCCAACCTTTGTAAGTTCCCTTGTCAGTGATCCAGGCTAATAATAGAGCTTACTCCACAGTTCTTATCACATTACACACACACACACACACACACACACACACACACACACACACACACGCATGAGTCTTTGCATGACTTGTCTAAAATAACCATATGTTTGTTTAGTATTATGGCTGCTTGTCTTAGGCCATTGTCCAAGTTCACTTATATATGTATCACTAGAAGTAAATTATCTTTTCAGCAATGTTTACTTTTCTGCTTTAAAAGGCTTTCAAAAAAAAAAAAAAAAGCAAGGAAAACCAGTTGTGACTTTTTAATAGACACAGTACTTGAATTAATAGATCCCTTATTAAAATATATTTTAATTTTTGATTCCTATTGTCATTTTTACATTATTTTCCAGATGAGCAAATAAGATAACACATTAATAATCTAAATAATATATTAATAAAAAGTATAGTATAAAGGATAAATGCTCGTATATATTTAAATGGTATACTTATAGGAAATGTCACTGCTTATGTGAACATTTTAATGTACAGAGTAATATGAGTTACATGCCAAGGCACTAAAAATCTTTAATAGAAGTTACTCTGTCATTATTATTCATTATGTATAGAGCAATGGAAATGAAATTAGTACCTCAGAAAGGTTAGCATAGAGATAAATCCACCCCATAAAGAATTAAAATACCTGCAACAAGCTCTGCACCACCCAACCCTTGGCAATCATTAGAATAAGACACTTTGCACTCATTTTGTCCTTTAACATCAACAGTATAAAAAGTACAAGGTAAATAAAAGTTATAATGTAATACAAAATGTATTTTAAAGGCTGGATAGATGGCTTATCAGTTAAGGGACTTGCCTACTTGTTATCCCTCAATGAGGGTCATTTTCTCTGAAGGACAACACTGGTTACATGTCTACTAAAATGAACAATTCTTGCACTTGGACACTAGGCAATTTTTTCCTACATCCCTTGTCATTTTCTCTGAAGGACATTCCTTTTTGCTTTGTTATCAGTATTTTCTACTTTCTACATGCTTTAGAAATAAAAGTGATCAGTATTGCTCAAAATTTTACTGACATCAAAATATCTTAATAAATACTGCAATCATTCTAGCAACTTTATTTAAAATTGACTTTTCAGAGTAGGTTGGAATGTAGAAACTTCTTAGCTAACAGTCACAAATGTGGAAAATCCTTTCGTCTTTTTAATTCTATTCAGTGGATGGATGACAGGAGAAATCCTATTTAATACCTCATCAGTTGTGAATAGCATAGATTCACTTTAAAAATGTGTAAGTGAAGAGTCTAGCCTTTCCTATAGCTCCATAAAAAAAAAAAAAAAATGTTCTCTTTTAAAAAATGTGAGGCCATTTTTTTTTAAGAATTACAAATAGTACAAAGTTATCTCACTCAGGAGAATTGAAGCATTTTTTTAGTTTCATGTAGTTGGAAGTGTGGAAAGTTGTCCTTTCCAAGCACCTGATAGGAGGGAGAAAAGGGAGGAATCAGCAATGAAACCTGAATTTGTGCACTATCACTCCTGCCTGTAGGAACAGGAATACTGTTTTTAAGAGAGTGCTCTATGCATTTATATCATGTCTAGAAGGTATGCTACCAAGAACAAGGGCCACAGCATCACTCATTCAGGTTAGAAATGCTAGTGTGATGTTTAAAATCTTGTTTATTTATTATTTTGTGATATGTGATTTTTTTCAACAAAATAACCTGTCATGTTCCCTATTTTAAAAAATACTTATTGAGTGTTTTAACACATACTATAATTGAGTGATAGTACAGTCCTATTACCCCATTTTTTTTTTTTTTTGTTTGTTTGTTTCGAGGATTGGTCTCACTCTGTCTCAGGCTGGCCTGGAATTCACTCTGCAGTCTCAGGGTGGGCTCGAACTCACGGAGATCCTCCTAACTCTGCCTCCAGAGTGCTAGGATTAAAGGCGTGCCACACCCCCCCTCCTATTACCCTCTTTTACCCCTCCCTCCTTCCCCAACTCAGGTCCTCTGAGAACCCCCTTCTTTCCAACTAGTCCTTCTTCTGTTTTGCTGTCTCATTCTTTGTGTTCTCCTCTGTCCTCTTTCACCAAATGCTAATTGCCTCAGAATTGTGCAAGTGTTGTAGGAGCAATGAAATCACTGTGAGTTAGTGAATTCACTAGTTGGTTCATGCCCAGAGGACGTGGCCCAAAGTACTCCTTCATATCCATGTCCTCCTCAAGTTCTTTCTGCCTGCTCTTCCTCAGTGTCCTCTTTGTCCTGAAGGCTATGATGGACATATCTTGTTGAGTGGTCAGTTCTCAATAGCATGCCATTTTCAGCTGTGATGAGTTTTGATATTCCTTGATGTCTACCACATTCTTCTTATAGAAACTTCCTAGAGGGCAGTGGTGGCCTCACCTTGTTTGCTCTGTTCCCTAAACACTGGACTTTCTTTTCTTCTAATTCACTCGATAACTCATGGGACACCCAAGTATTCCCCATCATCTATAAAACAAAGTTTCTCCAAGTAAAAGTGAAAATAACATTATGCTATGGCTATAATCATGTACATTTAGGAGACAATTTGCTTGGGTCAAAGTGTTCATTTAGCCAAAGATCAGTGGTAGCTTCCTTCTAGGTCCTATGTCTTTCCGTGCCTTAGGATAGCAACGTGGTTTTCAAACACAGACATGAATTCGTTCCCACTGAATGGGCCTCAGACACAGTCACAGAGCTGTTCCCTACATCCACAACTTTTGTTTTACAATATACATTTTATGATCAAGGTAAAAACAAATATCAAGGAAGCAACAATACACGTCTCATAACTCATTTTGAGAGTAGTATGTTAAATCACAAAATCTGCAATACTCTTTCTTCTGAAATATGGTTTTCAACTTTCATTCTCGTCAAATTACTTAGGCTTACATTTTATATGCAGAAATTCTGAAGTATCTGTTAGGGAAAGCATACATTGAAAACATTGGAATGCTTGTGAAGACTCCATGGAAATACTATTCCAAAGTTACAAAAGGCTTTTGTAATGCCTCTTCCAGTAATCAATAAAAATTACCACTCGGGCTGAAGAGATGGCTTAGCAGTTAAGGCACCTGCCTGCTAAGCCTAAGAACCCGGTTCCAATCTCCAGGTCCCACGTTTAGCCAGATGCAAAGTGACGCAAGGGCACAATGCGTACTTGACCACAAGATGGCGCATGCATCTGGATTTCGTTCACAGCAGCTGAGAGGCTGCTGGCACGCCCATCTCTATCTACCTAATAGAATTCATTTACTAAGTCTCATTTAATATGACTATAAAGTTTTTTTGAACCTGTGAGAATTTTGTTACTATTGATACTGATGTTCTGTTTTAAATTGCAGTTTTGTTCACTACTTTTGTACACACTGTCTTGTGGAGTAAAATAATGGTTCTGATTAACATAGTTTAAGATAAATCTTCAGAAAAGAAAATATAGCAATTAGGTGCTATGTGGTATACTCTACTCATATCCAGCAATATATTAGGGTAATGAAAAATACTGCATTTGCCTAGAAAAAATTCTCATTTTTTTCTGGTTGATATTACTATGACATCTCTGTTGTGCTACCACTATTAATACTTGGAGATATGTTTGTGTACAGATTTTTTTCCTTATATCATTTGTATGTTTATGTGCCAAGATATTGGTATAAATTTACAGATTTTGTATACACTTGACCATTATAACTTCAGAATATATTTAAATTATAAAATTGTTATTTATATTAAAACATTTAATAAGAAATATGTTACTTGCATATGGAAAAATAATTTAAGTTTTGCATATTTCTCAGTATGAAACATTATATTAGGCTAATCAGAAATACTATATTTGTCTTAGACAAATACCCAATTTGCATGAATTATTTTACTATGACCACTCTGTTGTGCTACCATTAGTGATATTTGTTGGAGTGTTAGTGCAGAATTTTTTCCTCATATTCTTTGTATATTTTTGTGTATCAAAATATAGGTTTTAACTTACACATTTTTATTGTATTTTCTCATTTCAATCTTATGATGTATTTGAATTGTATAATTGATATAAATGTATCTTAAAATATGTGAAATCTCATATATAGACATATATATATATATATATATATATATATATATCATTATATATATCATAGATGTAAATCTTCAATTTTCATTTGCCAGGATGTCATTTGACTGGATAATAACATTATGTAGTTAAAAATATATAAATTACCTTGTATTCAAATTCATAACATAAATATATATGTTTTTATGTTCAGATAATGTCAACAACTTAGCAAGATATACTTTTTTGTTGTTGTTTTTGTTTTTCGAGGTAGGTTTCACTCTAACTCAGGCTGACCTGAAATTCACTAGGTAGTCTCAGAGTGGCCTCATACTCACAGTGATCTTCCTACTTCTTCCTCCAGAGTGATGAGATTAAAGGTGTGTGCCACCATGCCTGGCTAGCAATGCATACTTTTTGCTCGCATTTTTGTTGCATCAGAAGAATAAAAGTAAAAATATCCATGAAGGAAAAATATAAAACCAAAGAATGTAATTGGTAATCATCTGCTGAAGAAAGCAATACAATTGAAGATTTTTAGATGGATGAAAATGAGAAATTGAAAAAATTCCAAAGGGAAATCAAAAATGATGAAAAAATAAGATAGGTTATTGATTTTGGTGTATTGGAAGCTACTGGTGACTTATGAGATAATTACTGTCTAAAGGCATGACTAAAATTGAAATAGCAAGAGTATATAAGTAAATAAAGAAATCAGATAAGTACACAGAATGTTTCTCACATGCCAAGTGATATCCTGTTTATTTGTAATATCCTGTTTATTTGTAATGGGGTAATTTTCATCATTTTCAAGAATTGAATTGAATTCACCACAATAATACCTGCCTTCTATCTGTAAGTCAATAAGGTCCTTCTTTTATGACAAATTTCATAATACCAATTGATAACAACAAAACCTTGTATATTAAAGAGAATATTAATAGGGCTAGCAATATATTTATATATAATTAATTTCAATATTTATAGTTATAACAATTTATAGATAATTTAAATTTTCTCTTATAGGGCTCTCTTATTTTAAATCCTTCACATTCTAACAATGTCAATTTCATTTATACATTGTTTTCATCTCAAACATATGACCTGCTTATTTGCACACTTCCAGTTTGTCAATGGCAGAGATAGCTTCAGGACCACCAAATTTGATATTACAAATAAAAATAGTACTATGGTGCAGGCTAAGGTCAATGAGAAAGAAAATTGAAGCCAAATGTTGGATTATATTTGAATAGAACTGGTGAGAATAAATAACTTTTTCAATTACTCATATTAAAATCAAATTTGTTCATAATTTGTTCTTTGAAATATATTATCAGTATAATTACATAAGACAGTTTTCAATTATGAAGATAAACACATTAAAACAGAAGTGACTTTAATTTGTACGAAGTACAAATGTAAATAATCTGACTTTCACTCTAAGCATGCAACCTTTACTCTCCCTTAAACATCAGATAGTCTCCAGGTGTGGACTCATAGATGAAGAGCCATGCCTGTCTGCTTACTTTATTCACTGTTCAAACTTTCAATTTCATTTTGTACACAATGATCACAGATCATTGCAAATTTGGCTGACTGCTCCTAAGTTACTTTTATGTGGTTATAATTTTCTGAAAAGTGGCATCTCATCAGGGAAATGAATTATTTACAAGGCAATGTTATAATCATATGTGGTTGCTTGGCTCTCTGTGTGGCTATTTCAGCTCATCCAGATAGAATATCATTCAGGAATGTAAGTTGGTGAAAATTTAAAATCTTTGAAAATTTCACATTGTATTTTGTTACTTTAAGTTTTCTTAATATCTATAATAGTAGAAAATATATTCACCATGAATTTACAGTTGTGTCACAATAGCAAACAATGATATGCATGCTTGGGAGGAAATCTAAGCTTGGGTAGTTAAAAACGGTGTTTGAAGCCACTTTCATATAAACTAGCTTTGTGATTCTAAATAATTAAGTAGCCTATGACTACTTCAATTCCATCATTAAAAAATACTGACTTCTATGCTAAATTGCTTTGTAATAAATTGCTTGGCATTTTCTTTCTAGCTCAAAAATACTTTGGTGGTATGGAAAGTACAATGATGACTGCCTTTGGATCAGTAAGAAATTTTGTCACCCATTCTCTCCTTTCTCATTCATTCTTTTTCTCTCTTTGTCCTTCTCATAAGTTATTTATTTATTTAATTAATAGATAGATATCTTAAAAAGAGAAAACAGCTAATATCAATTTGTTATACCTGGTTAACTTAGTCTCACTACAAACAATATAAGAGAGAGAGAGGGAGAGAGGGAGAGAGGGAGAGAGGGAGGGAGGGAGGGAGGGAGAAGGGATGGAAATAAAACAGCAAAGGGCCAGAGAGATGACTTAGTGGTTAAGGTGCCTGCCTGCAAAACCTAAGGACCCGGGTTCAATTCTGGAGTACCTATATAAGCCAAAGGAAAAAGGTGGAACATGCACGTGGAGTTTGTTTTCAGTGGCTAGAGACCCTTGTGCACCCATTCTCTGTCTTGACTACCTCTCTTTTTCTCTCTCTAAAGTAAATAAAATATTTAAAAAATAAAACAAAAAGAAATAAAACAGGAAAAATTACTGAGCTTTTCAATGTGCCAAGTGCTAATCTTCGTGTGTTGCATGCATCATTGGACCCTGACAGGCATTCCTTTTAGAAATCAGAAAACAGGAGTGCTGTACTTTTCATGTGAAATGTCCCCCAAAGCTCATGGGTTTGTGACAAAACGTCATATTCATTTCCCAAATACTGGCCATTTGGGAGGTGGAGCCTTGATGGAAAAGATGTGTCGATTGTGGCTGATCTTGGATTGTTACAGCCCAAGCTCCCTTTGCTGGAGCTAGCTCACTCATGCCCAGCTACTTGTCAAGATGTGATGCCCAGCCTCTACTTAGTCATTCTATGAAGAAACTTCCCCTCAGGAATGTAAACTAAAGTAAACCCTTTCTTCCATCAAAAATATATATATTATATTTATAGATACAAGATATATACTGTGTGATTGCACAAAAAAAGCATTTTAAATGAAGAAATGCATTAGTATAGTTTTCCAAATAAAATTTTTAATGATATCTATGATTTAAAATATGTAAGAATACACTTGCTTAGTGAAGCATATTAAAATATACTCAGTCCCATAGTCACTTTGAACATAAAATTATGATTTGATTTTAAAATGCATTCCTATATTTACATGAAAATTATTTTGTAATTTTAGAAATGAAAAGAAAACAATGATATGATAGCACAACATTCATATAGTTCATCCAGGAAATAAAAGAAAGAAGCCCATGATTGTTAATGTAGCCAGTGTACGAAGGTTGTGTTTCACTATTAGTCTCTAAACCACAATAAACAGGCATCTGACACAATTCTGAAGATCTTACTCCAAATGTGTGACCTGTAAAAAAATTAATCACTCTGTCTAATACTAAACAATGAAAGCAAATCAAGGACAGCTCACATTATACTACAGCTCATCATTTCAGAAAGCTCCCAGCCAAAGGGTAGTTTTTCAATTGTTTATGTGATATATGACTTGATTGTCTCCGATTCTCTGCACTAAGAAGAAGAGGAAATTAATAAGCTGAGGCATCGCTGTAAAGGAAGTTACAAGGGAAGGTGAGTGATTTATGTCCTAGTGATGGAGCTTGGACTCTGGATGAATAAATAAAGGACATATGTGGTCTTCTGTGTCCCAGATCACAGTGTTCACTTTGCAAAGTCACTGAAAACAATCATCTCTGAACTGTGCAGTGTAAGAAGAATGAAATTGTGTGTTAACACTGGGAAATAGGAAATGAAAAGTGACTTTTTTCCCCTTTTTTTCTTTTTGCTCTGCATAGTGGCTTTGTCAGACTTTCAGTTGAGCAGCAGGTACTGAATCCCTACAAGGAAACAGTCATGAAACGTAACACAGAAGTTAGAGCTTGCCTTTAGCTAAACTAATAGCAAGTTCAGGTGACATCAATTAAATGAGGAACACCTCAAAAAAAAGTTCACTAACAGATTTAGAGACATAACCACAGATTTTTTTGTTGTTTTTTGTTTTACATATTTTATGACTGTATATATTTGTCAAAGGGAGTCTTGATTCCATTTATAAGTACATGTAAGCTCATGTGAATATGTCTACTGCATGAAGAAGTTCAGTCTAATGTTCCTCTTTTCTACTCCTCTTTCTTCCTTTCTTACTTTCTTTCTTTTTTGTTTATTTAAAGAATTTATTTTTATTAAGTAGAAACTTTGTGTGGACACATAATATGTTGGTACCATCATTTACTTCTTCCCTGCCCCTACTCCATTGAGGTCCTAATTAGTGGGTGGGCTGATATTCCCAATGGAGTTGTAGGATATGCATTATGAGAGCAGCAGTTAGTCATAGTGAGGGGGTGGGCAATGTCTTGGAATAGTCTCTCCCATTCTGTGGCTCTTAAAATCTTTTGGAAACCCCTTAGCTGTGCCATGCCCTCTCCAAAAAAAAAGTCCCTGAGCCTTGTTCATCTGGGTGTGCTTTAAATCTACTTGCAAACTATAAACTATAAAAACTAATGGGGACATTTAAAAACAGTGGGTGTGAATATAATGTTGAACACTCAGTCCATGCCCATTCCTCCAAAACAGCGATCTTACCACTTTACAATGGGGATTTCTGCTATAAACTAATTTTCATTTTGACATTTATTTTCAGTGTCTTTGTCTTAATGTTGAACACCATCATTTCCCATTTTGAGTATTTTCAGTGTCTGTCTCCATCACCCTGGTGCAGGTTATCAGACTTGACATGGAAGCAGCATTCTTGCTTATCTCATCAAATCCTGTGCATTTTCACCTGGGCCCTACCTGATGTCCAAAGGATGGCTCCTCTCCTTCCAGGGAGTCAGCTATCTCTCTATTCTTATCTTGATAGAATTCTCTTGTCCTCAATTCTCACTGCTTTCTGAAAGAAAAAGAAAAAAAAAAGATAACAGATTCTCCAAATGAGAGTGAGATCATGATGGGTTAAAGAGTAAGCATTGCTAATTTGGACAGATTTTGGTAGTGTTTTGGACAAAGACTAGTAGTAACTTCTCAATGGAATCCATAATCTTGGATTCCATAGCATTCTGATTTGGTTCCCAGTTTCAACTATGAGTTCCTTTCCATTGCCCTGATCTCATAATCAATCAGATAGCTACTGGTCACCCACCTTTGCTGTGTGCTAATATTGCACAGCTGTGTACACTTTGTCAGGCTGGTTGCTTTCATATAGAAGTGTCCCCTGATTGCTGATAATATTGTTGGTCATTATTCCCCAGCAGTTCATGTAGCACTTTAAGGCACTGTATGGGTTAAGCATGTGGGAACTGTCTTACTTCTAGATTCAGCCAGATCTCTCTATGTTCTATGTTCATAGTATGTGGTGTCTTCAGCAATAAGGTCTTACCTTTTATCTCAGGTGGGTAATCAAGTTCTATGACAGAAGCCTGTCTTGTTTTGGGGACCTCATAGATTTCTCTGATCAACTGCTCACCATAGGTTATGACCATTTTCTGGTACAAGCCAGAGCTAAATGCTTTAGAGTTAGGCTTTGATCCCACCCACTCCAAGCCCCTTCTTATCAGATTACCACTTTATACTTCTGTTGAAGGTTATATATTTTATTCTGCTACCCAGGAGGACGATTTCTATGGTACCAATTCAGTTTGGATTTGGTTTTGTGTATATGTCCTCCTGTCTCCCATTCCCTTTCCCCCAAACCCATCCATCCCTCTTATCTGTCCCTCAAGTTGTCTGTCAGGTATATCTGCAACTCACACTATTCCAAATTAGAAACCACAGATGAAGGTGTACATTCTTCCTGTTGACCCAGTACAGGTCAGCTGGCCCATTCTCAAAGGTTGTAATCTGTCATATAATTTCAGCTAAATGGGTAAAAATTTCAGCCCAAATATTTCATTTGCATGATGTATCCCTTGCCATACACCAGTTTGTTTCTATACCACACAACCCTGCACAAGTTCTCATGACATGAGCATAACAGCAAGCATCTCACTCAAACTGCTTCTAGCCCATTCCAGTGAAAGCTTTCTCACCCACATAAGCCAAACCTCACAGTCTGTAGTTCTTACTGCATTCAAGTATAGCACTGTAAGGTGTCTGTTAGGCCAAGGTTTCAAATTCTTCCACAATCCTATTGAAAGTCAGCTCCCAAAGGCCAAAGCCACACAGTCAGGTATCTATTAGCAAATGACCCCACTCTCACTACCAACTTTACTGTTGCAATCATGTTGAAATTGCTGGCAGAAATCACCCAACCAGGAACAGCTTATGGGAAAAAGGGTTTATTTTGGCTTACAGAATGGAGGGGAAGCTTCATGATGGCAGGGGAAAATGATGCCATGAGCAAAGGGTGAACATCACCTCCTGGCCAACATCAGGTGGACAACAACACCAGGGTAGTGTGCCTACCACTGGTAAGGGGAAACTGGCTATAATGCCTATAAGCCTACCCTCAATAACACACTGACTTTCGGAGGCATTAACTCCCAAATCTCCATCAGCTGGGAACATAGCACTCAGAACACCTAACTTTATGGGGGAGGGGCACCAGCAGCAAACCACCACATCCATTGTACATTGTTTGTTCCTTTGTCAAAGGTCAAGTAGCTGTATTTACTTGAACTAAGGGCTCAGTCTATAATTGTGTTATATTTGTCTATATGTTTTTATACTAGTACCATACTGTCCTTGTTACTATGGCTTTGTAGTATAGCCTAAATCAGGTATGGTAATACCTCTACTGGTGTCTTTTTTTTTTTTTTTTTTTTTTTTTTTGCTGAGCATAGTTTTGGATATACAAGGCCTTCTGCCATTTCATATTATGTTTATATTATTTGTTCTGTCTTTGTGAAGAGAGATTCTAAGATTTTTAGTGGCATTGAGTTGAATCTGTATATTTGTACATTTGCCATTTTCACAATATTAATTCTATGTATCCAGGAACATAGGAGGTCTTTCCATGTTCTCAAGTCCTCTTCAGTTTCTTTTTTTTTTTTTTTTTTCATTATTAAGTTAGCAAAGAAGACTTTTCTTATAATACATATTCATCACACCACATTTCTTTAGTTATAAAGATTAATATAACATGGATATCCTACCTGAGATTAAATGATCAATGGCAAATATATTACTTTTGATAGGATCACTGAGCTAAAACCTAGAGTTTTCATTTGTTTTCACTAAATTTCCTAAGCTAACGATTAAAAAACTTAGGTTTTTTTGGTTACAGTTATATTTCACCTTTTTTTAACAATTCATTTTTTATCTATATTATTCTAATTTGACATTCATAATGGTGACTCCATTATCCTCCTCCCTGTCCTCCCTCTTCCAAAGGGACCCTCATCAATGGAGAATGTGGGTCATGCATTATGGGGGTAGTCAAGAGTTATGGAGGATAGGCCAAGTGTCTGTGCATAATAGCCCCAACTTGTGGCTCTAACATTCTTTCTGCCCCCTCTTCCCAAAATTTCCCTGACCAACATTGGGATCATTTTAGTTCTACTTCAGTGATGAGGTTTTGGGAGCCTCTGTGTCTCTGGATATCTGGCTTAGTAGGAGTTGAATGTTCTCTGTGTTTGTCTCCTTCAGCCTTTTTCTGGTGTCGTGATCCCCAAGAACACTGTATTCTTGCCCTTCCCCCGCATTACTCTATGGTTTCATCTGGGGCCCTGGTGAGGTGTGATTGGCTGATCCTCCCTTCAGGTTCCTTGTCCATCTGAAAAAGATAAGCAAATTCTCCAATGGAGAGAGAAGTTAGTACTAGATACGTGGGATGGCCATAGATATTTTGGAGGGAATTTTATATGTGTAGGCCCTTTTCTAGCCCACATTTGGTGGTGTCTTGATCTTGGAGACTGAGCTCATTTTTTGTACATGGTTTTGACTTATTTCCCAGTTCCAGCAATGAGTTCCATTCCACTGAGTGGATCCATTAGCCAAATCAAGAGCAGTTGGTTAATCACCATGGCTGTGTGCCACTACTGCACTTGTTTGAGCATTGAGCATTATGTCAGGTTGTTTCATGCTGAGTAGCTTAGATTGCGAGTTGTTTGGACAGATGTTGGCCATTTTCTGCCAGTTGCTCATGTAGCACCCTCTGGTACTAGACTAGCTGTCAGGGGAATGACCCTCTTCCATATTCTGACCAGTTCTCTCCATGTTTGGTCTCACAGCATATGCTGTCTTCAACAGTAGGTTCTTACTATTAACCTTTGGTGGGTCATCAAGAATTCTGACAAAAATCTGTCTTTTTTGGAGATCCTTGTGGGTGTCTCAGATCAATAGCTCATCATGAAAGTTAACCCCGTGCTGGCACTGGGAGTTATAAGTTAGTTCCTAGGCAGGTGAGGGAAGAAAAAGATAGATAATATAAAAGTGAAAGTGAGTATAGAGAGGAGAGGGAGAGAGAGAGAGAGGGAGAGAGAAGAGAGAGTGAAGCAGGAAAAGATTAAGGTTGGTCTTCATGATGTTCTCTCCAGTTTCCTGTGGTTCAGGTGTTCCCTCTGCAGGCCTGCTGAAGGATCAATGTTTTAGTCTGTTGTTCAGAATAAAGATTTTTATAGTATTATTTCCTTTTGGGTCCCTATTTGTATCCCCCCACCCTTCTCCTCCCTCCCACCCTCTTGCTTCCTCCCACCCTTATACTTCCCCCATCCAACCCTCCCTATTGTCTGGTCCTCAGAGTGCTTATTAGGTTTGGCCCCATGTCAGGTGGATTCAGGTTAGGAGCAACAGATAAACGAGACCATGCAACGATTATCATTTTGTGGTTGGGTGAGCTCACTGAGGATGATCGGGTCCATGTTTGACCATTGTTTTTTGAATTTCATCATTTCATCTTTCCTTACTGCTATGTAGAATTCCATAGTATAGATATACCACATCTTTGTTATCCATTCATTTAGTAATGGACATATGGGTTGATTCCAGCTCTTTGCTATTATGAATCGAGCAGCTATAACCATGGTTGAGCAAATGTCTATGATCTGAGGCTTGGAGCCTTTAGTATAAATGCCTAGTAAGGGAATAACTGGATCTGTTGGTAGGTTTATGGTCATCCTTTTCAGGAGTCTCCATATAGGTTTCCATAATGGTTGAAAGCTTGTTCCTATTTCTCCACAGCCTCGCCAGCATTTATTTTCATTGTTTTTTTTGTTGTTGTTGTTGTTGTTTTTGTTTGTTTGTTTGTTTGTTTGTTTTTAATGTTAGCCATCCTTACTGGGGTAAGGTGGAATCTCATAGTTGTTTTAATTTGCATTTCCCTGATGATTAGGGATGTTGAACATTTTCTTAAATGTGTGTTTACTATTTGTATTTCTTCCTCTGAGAACTCTCTGTGAAGTTCTCTCCCCCATTTTGTGAGTGGGTTGTTTGATGATTTATAGTTTAGGCTTTGGAGTTCTTTGTAGATTCTAGAAATTAGGCCTCCATCAGTTGTATAACTGGTGAAAATTTTCTCCCATTCTGTTGGTAATCTGCTGGCTTTGGTTATAGTATATTTGTCAGTGAAAAAGCTTTTCAGGTTCATGAGATCCCAATGGGTGAGTGATTGTTTAATTTCCTGAGCTGCTGGGGTTTTGTTCAGGAAGTCTTTCCCACTCCTATGTTGTGGAAGGGTCCTCCTATTTTTTTTTTTTTTCTTCCAGAAGTAGCAGTTTCTGGTTTTATATTAAGGTCTTTGATTCATCTGGATTTGATTTTTGTGCATGGTGAGATGTGTGGATTGAGTTTCATTTTCCTACATTGTCCAGTTTGTCCAGCACCATTTGTTGAAGATGCTGTCTTTTTTCCATTCTGCATTGGTAGGACCTTTGTCAAATATCAAGGAGCTGTAGTTACTTATCTCAAAGTCTGGGTCTTCTATTCTGTTCCATTGGTCTATATTCCTGTTTTTATGCCAGTACCATGATGTGTTTATTACAATGGCTTTGTAGTATAGCTTTAGATCAGGTATAGTGATGCCTCCATAGGTTTTTCTTTTGCTGAGGTGAGGCCTTCTGCCTTTCCCTATGAATTTTTAGATGGTTTTGAATGTTTTTGTTTTCATTATATAGGGCCTTTCACAATCATGCTTAGTGTTATTCCAAGGTATTTAATATTTGTGTATGTGTGTGTGTGTGTGTGTGTGTGTGTGGCATTGAAAATGGGACAGCCTCACTCATTTCTTTCTCTGTATATTTGTCTTTTGCAAATGAGAAGGCTACTGAATTTTGTGTGTTGATTTTACACCTGAAACTTTGCTGAAGGAATTTATCCTTTTTAGAAGTTTTATGGTAGAGTCATTCAGGTCATTAGCTATAGGATTATGGCATCTACATAGGATAGTTTGACTACTTCCTTTCAAATTTGCATCCCTTTCTATCTTTCTCCTGTTTTATTGCTAAGGCTAGAAGTTCTAGCCCTTTGTTGAAATTAGTGGTGAGAGTGGGCACCCCTGTCTTGATCCTTATCTCAGTGGGAGCTATTTGATTCTTTCTACATTAAGTATGATTAGGGCTTTAAGCACTTTGAATAGCCTTTATTATATTGAGATATGAACCATCCCTGCATAATCTATCCAGCACTTTAATCATAAACTGATGTTGTATTTTATTTAAGGCCTTCTCTGCATCTATTGAAATGATAATGTGGTTCTTGTGTTTAAGATTATTCTTGTGGTATATGACATTAATAGATTTTCATATGTTGAACCACCCCTGAAGCCATGGGATGCAGTCTGCTTTGCTGAAGTAGATGATGCTTCTGAAATGTTGATTTCTGACTGAGAGGATTGTTTTCAGGATTTTTACATCTAAATTCATCAAGGATATAGTTCTATAGTTGTCTTTCCTTGTTCTCTTTGTCAGTTTTTGACATTAGGGAGACCCTAGCTTCATAGAAGGATTTGGGGAACAATCAATGATCTGCAATTATGTGAAAACTATTGAGAAAAGGTGATTTTAGTTCTTCTGTGAAGGTTTAGTGGAATTTGGCTGAGAATCTGTCAGGTCCTGGACTTTTCCTTTGGGGTAGGTTTAGGCAGGTTTAAGGGCATTTTCAATCTGTATGGATATAATGGATTTATTTAGGTGATTTATCTGCTCTAAATTTAGTTTTGGCAGGTGGTATGTGTCTAGAAACTCATTCATTTCTTCCAGGTTATCCAGTTTTCCAGAGTACAGAGTTTGAAGCATGCCCTGATGATCCTTCAAATTTCATTGATGTCTGTTGTGACTTCTCTCTTTTCATTTCTAATTTTGTTAATTTGAGACTTCTCTCTCTCTCTCTCTCTCTCTCTCTCTCTCTCTCTCTCTTTTCACTTGACCAAATTTGCCAGGGGTTTATCAATATATTTTTTAATTCTTTCAAAGACCCAGCACTTTGTTTCCTTGTTTTTCTTGTTTTCTTAGTTTCTAATTCATTAATTTCTGCTCTATTCTTAATTATTTTTTTTTTCCAATCTGGAATGCTTATGGTTAGATTGTTCTTTTTTTTTTTTCTAAAAGTGCCTTTTGGTGTGTAGTCATATTATTAATTTGATATCTCCTTTTGTTATGAAGGCATTTATTGCTATAAATTTTCCCCTTAAGACTGCCTTTGTTGTGTCCCATAAGTTTTGGTATTTTGTGTTTTCATTGTCATTCAGTTCAAGAAAATTTAAAATTTCCTTTTTATATCTTCCATACCCCTTTCATTATTTAGTAGCATGCTGTTCAGTCTCTAGGAGCTAATGCAATATCTGTTGTTTGTCTTATTAATTTCTAGCCTCAAAGCATTGTGGTCCACTATGGTGCAGGAGGCTATATCAGTTTTCCTGAATTTATGAAGGCATGCTTTATGCCCTAATACATGATCCTTTTTGGAGAAGGTTCCATGCACTGTTGAGAAGAATATGTCTTCTATAAAATTGGGGTGGAATGTTCTGTAAAAGTCTGTTAGGTCTAACTTATCTATGGTGTTGTTTAAGATCTCTTATTTTCCTAATAATTTTCTGCTTAGATGATCTGTCTAAACATGATAGTGGGGCTTTACATGCCCTTGTATGGGATTGTATGGCATTTATTTTTTTATTTTTGTCAAGTAGGTTTTGTTTTATAAAATGTGGTGCACCTGAGTTTGGTGAGTATAGATTTATGGATGTGATGTACTCTTGTTGGATTATTCCCTTTATGAGTAAAAAGTGGCCTTCTTTTTCCTTTTAAATTATTTTTGGTTTGAAGTATATTTTGTCAGATATTAATATAGACACACCCTCTTGTTCTTTATTTCTATTTACATGGGAAATAATTTTTGATCCCTTTACCCTGAAGAGGCATTTATCTGTAATAGTGAGGTGAGTTTCATGAAGGCAATAAATGGAACGTTCCATTTTTTCTGATCCACTCCATTAATGTTTCTTTTCTTTCTTTCTTTCTTTCTTTCTTTCTTTCTTTCTTTCTTTCTTTTTTTTTTTTTTTGGACTTTTTAGTTAAGTCCATTAAAATTTAAAGTTATAACAGTGAAAATAGATTTAATCCCTTCCATCCTTTAGATTTTATGAAGTTTGTTAATTGAATATGTTCATGTCTAATCTAGGTTTAGTTACTGTGTTTGTCTTCTTCTAGGTTCATGAGTTTATTGTTCAGCTCTTCTGTATGGACTATTTCCTGAAGTATTCTCTGAAGGTTTGGCTTTAGGTGGATATAATCATAGAGCTGGCTTTTGTCATGGAAAGTTTTCCTTTCTCCATATATTATGAGGGATACTTTTGTTGGAAACAGTAGTTTGGGTTGGAAGATATATATATATATATATATATTTGTGTGTGTGTGTGTTTGTGTGTGTGTGTGTGTTGAAGTGTTCCATTTAAAGACTTAATGGCTTTTATGGTTTCCATCGAAAAATTTGAGGTAACTGATGGGATTGCCTTTGTATCTGAGTCATTTTTCTCTTGCTGGTTTTAGCACTCTTTGATTTTTATTAATCAGAGTTTTAATTATGATGTGTCTTGAAGAGTTTCTTATATGGTCCTGTCTGTATGCAATTTTGCTAGCTTCTTGTATCTTGATGGGCCTCTTTTTTGTCAGATTGGGAATTTTTTCAATATTTTTGTTGTATGCCTTTAGCCTGGATTCCATGCCCTTCTGGTATACCCATAATCCAGATGTTTGGTCATTTTAGGGTATCCCACATTTACCTCTGATCACTTGACTTTTTGAACTTAGCAAGGTTTTTAAATTCCCAGTTAATTTCTTCTGTCTTGTTTTCCAGATCAGAGGTTCTGTCTTCCACATGGTTGTTTTTCTTAGTGAGGGCTTCTTGACAGACAAGACCTTTTAAAGCTCAGTTTGGTTTTTTTTTTTTTTTTTTTTTTTTGAGAGAGACACAGAGAGAGAGAGGGAGAGGAAGACAGACAGAGACAGAGATGCACCAGCAGCCTCTTAGCTGCTGCGAAAGATATCCAGATGTGTGCCTCCCCTTGTGGTCAAGTGAGGCATTCCACCCTTGCATCACTTTGTATCTGGCTAAACGTGGGACCTGGAGATTGGAACCAGCATTCTTTAGGCTTAGGAGGCAGGCGCCTTAACCGCTAAACCATCTCTCCAGACCTGCTGTTGTGTTTTTCTACATAGTGTCTATTGCTTTTTCGAGGAACAATTTTGGGTCAAGGTTTGATTTTTCTTGATGCTTTCTAGAATTCATTCTTGCATTTGATCATGTCTTCATTAAGCTTAATCAGCTGGTTGTTGAAATCCTCTATTTTTTAACCCACCTTCAATTTGTTTATTTCTCTTTTGAGGTTTCTCTGGTTCCCTCAATTAAGTTAAGACTCACGACGAAAGCTATACACATTTCATTTATATTATTGTTGGTTTTGCTTCCAATTCTGCCATTCTCTTGGTCAGTGTGCCATTGAATGTATGCAATACGCTTACTGTGCTTTCTTTATGGGATTCAAATTCTGTTGTCTCCTTTATATTTTCATAAGAGGCTACTTTTGTTGGGCTTGGCAACCTTAGGGAGATATCTCAGTTTTGTGTGTGTGTGTGTGCGCGCTGGGGTCATCTATGCATCTCGGGACAAAAGTCTCATTTTATCAAGAAGGAAACAAGTGTTTGCCCTTGTAGCATCTTCAGTGAGTGTTCTGTTTTAGGTCTGAACCAGATTATGGCGGCATGGTTTATAACTGCTGATGGACAGGTTGTGGAGGTTACAAGTGTGCCAGCAGCTCTGGTCTGGTGGCTGATAGGAGAGCTAGTTTGGAGGTTTGGAACCTCTTTAGCCAGCAGTCACAGCCTTACCTTTCCTGGGCCTCAGGAGCTGTTAGTACTTGCCCCTGTTTCTCTACTCTTGTCCTCCAGAACAGGATATGGAGAATGCACTGGAAGCCTCTGGCAGGTAGTTCCCAAATATCCTTATGTTCCCTGTCACTGGTAGGAGGATGCTGGCATTGGTAAAGTGGAGGAGAGTAGTGGAGAGGGCAGTGGGCATCCTTGAACTAAGGAATCAGTTGTGACCATGATCTGAGCAGGTGGCTGGTGTGTGGATTTAGGTATGTTAAGGCAGTCAGTGGTGTGGCTTGGTGTGATTAGTTTAAGCTGCAGGCCAGAAAGATCCCTGTGGGGCCAGAGGCATGGGCTAGGGACGCACAGGTGTGAGCTGCTGGGATGGGGCAGAAGATGTGTGCCCCTAGGTCTGGGACCAGCAGCAGGGAATGGGGCCCACGTGTGGGCCCTAATTCTGGCACCACGGGGATGTGCAGGGATTAGTGGCAAGGGGAGGATCAATAGCTACTAAGGGTGAGGCAGAGGTCTGGGCCCTAGATCTGATATCAACTGCAGTGACAAAAGTACCAGCAGAAGTGCAGAGTGAGGCAGAAGTGCAGGCTCTGGCTCTTGCTGGGGACATGCAGGGGCCAATGGTGTGGGTTGGGGCTGGTATCATAAGTTGTTGTGGATGTGTGAGCCCTGGCTCTGGCACTGTGGATGCCTAAGCCTGGGGACTAGGTGCATGGCAGTGCCAATATAGTGTGGGGAGCCAGTGGGCAGTGGTGCATGGCTAAGTGGGAACATGTCTCTAGGAGGCACATGGTGCTGGGATTCTCTAAGTGGGCTGAGGATATGCTGGTACCCAGGCAAGCTGTGCTGGCATGGAAGCGTGGCTCCTACCTCCTGCACTGTATGTACACACTCAGTGGGTAGGTCCCATCTCTGAGTGTGTGGGACGTGAAGGAAAGCCAATTGCCAGACTGACTGCACTGCCCACCTGAAATCAACTGGCTGAGTTAGGCATCATCCCACCCCAGCTTGCAGTTACGCCCTAGCTGTGCCCAAGATCAAATAGGAATTGGTAGATTCCTGAATAAGTACCTTTGTGCCCACCTAGTAGTGGCTCTTTCAGACCTTCTATTATTGTAGCACCCGCCACCCAATTCTTGCCTGATTTCATCCCTAGAGCTCTAGCATGGTATGAGTTTGTCATCTTGACCAGACATCCACTGCTCCTCCAAATATTTTTTAATTTATTTTTTTTTAGATATGGATATACTTAGTATGTAAACAACACATGTCGGTACCACCTTTCCTTGTCTGTGCCCCATTTCTGAATAGGTCCTCCAAGTTGGGGATGTAGGTCAACCATAGGGATTGTGGGTCATGCATTGTGGGGGCATAAGGGAAGATCATTCCCTATATTTTCATACAGGAAAATCATCCGGTGAAGATTAATAAAAATATACAGGTATAATCATTTATAATTACATTAACTCATTTCCTCAATTATATGTACATATTAGAATCATTATATAGTATATTTACATATTTTATGCAAGCTGAAATGAAAAATATCAGTACATACATATTATACTATTTTCTGGTTTTATTATAAACCCATAAACACACTGTGAGCAGCATTATAGCACAATTTTATGAGGTTTTTAAGCTTTGATGTGTGTATAGTATGTATTTTTGTGTATGGTATGTGGTGTGGGCATGTGGTATTACACAGTGTGTGTGCAGATGCCCCAGATGACAGTGGAGGACCTCTACAGTGGTTACATTTATTTCCATGAGATAGTTTCTCACTTACCCTGACACTGCTGTTTATGTATCAGACCAGTTGACCTGGAGTACCAGTGATTTTCCTGGCTCTGCTCCCCTCAGCACTGGGGTTACCAGCCCAATTTGCATCTGAGGATGGAACTCAGGTTGCCATGCTTGTGCCACAAGTGCTCTTAATCCTAGAGCCATCTCCTCAATTGAACATTACTTTAAATTATTTTCCTATTTTGATATATTTCATATAAAGTTTAAGAACAGTTAGATAACAGCTGAATATCAACATGAAGATGAGTTTTGCACTCAAAGTATATTTTATTTGAACACAATTTTACTACTTAAAATTTAAAAGTAATGTCACATGAGACATTATGAGACAATGTAAAATGGTTTCAAATACTTCCTTTTTATTAAGGAAATTTTTCTAAATGGCAATTCCATGCAGTTTATAACACATGCAGAAAAATTGAATATTAAACTCACATGAACATGGAGTTTAAAATTTAGATTTCAAAAGAGAAAAGTAAGGAAATAGCAACTCTAGAAACAATGGAAGTAATATGCACGTGCATATATCCCACTGAATAACAGTTTTAATTTGAAATCCAGAATCTCAGCCTTAAGTTACAAGTGTAGAAAAATAACCTTATGAACCAAAATCTTCAATATATACCCATGGAAAAGTGGGTACACAAAAGGCAAACATGAAGAAATATCAAATTTTCTATACATAAAATTGATGTTATATGGATATCAAAAACACACTAGAACTCTCTCACTTTTTCAAATCCCTCACTACACAGAATATATGTTATCTTTAAAACAAAAATCCAATGACAATTTTATACTTATTCAATGACTTCTGCATTTATCTTCCCTATTCAGAGTGTGACAAATTCATCTTGCAGTACTGTGTATGTCCTGTACATGCTAGGTAAGCATTCTGTCATTGAGCAACAATTCCAGCCTTGATGAATGAAATTTGAATCTCTGTAACTATTGAGACATTGCCACTTTTTGGCTGGGGTAGAGCTTTAAGGGTTTTTAAAATAGCAATTTTGATTAAAAATATCAATCAATCACATATAATAATTTTTCAGCTAACAGAGGACTTCCCCAAAAAAGGTCCTCTAAGATTTTAATGTAGCTGACGAATGCCTGTCACAATGTTTGTTGGACCTATACTATGAAAAATAAAATAAAATGTAAATAAAAATGTTTATGACACAAAAATATACCATGAATTAAGCTTCATTTACTATTGAAAAAGTCAACATTGTAATTCAGTGTAGCCTAACAGTATAAAGGACACACAACATATTTTTATGTTCTAGATCTTCACATATAAACAGCAACTACTCACTGATTATCTAGAACAACTTCCAGTCCTGCCAGCTCCAGGCTTAAGTACCCTGTTGAGGCTGATCATTGTAAGACATTTGTTGTACTATACCATATGGTGTTTTTTTGGTTTAGATATATAAACCAACTTTTGTTACAATTATAGAAAAACCTAGACAAAGTCTAAAAAATGATTGGCTTTTCTTTTTAATTATTTTAAATTTATAATGCAGACTTGAAACTGAAGGTTTCATAATGAATGGCCAGCCTATCATCTAATTTACTTTTCCAGCTCTTTCATGAATGCAATTTGCATCATTTTTATTAGCAATATAAAATTAAAGTCACAGTGAGTTTTTCTCTACACATTAAATTACGTAACATTGGGTATAGCAAATGCCGAGCACTAGTGTGGATTCAGAGCGATAGTAACTGTTGTGGTATAGTACCTACAGTCTGGTCCTTAGCTTACTGGTGAACAACTTAAGAAAAGACAAGTTTATTTTAGCGTACATTTCAAAGTTACAGTTCATCATGTGTGGAGAAGGCATGGTGGCACAACTTTGAGGCTCTTGCCACATTCAGTGCACAGTGAGCAAGCATAGAGTTATGAACACTAATGCTCAGCTAGAGTCCTCCTATTTATCTAGCCTAAGACCTAATCCCATGTGATGGAAATGCCCCCAGTTATGGTGGATAGTCCCATAGCAATTATTCTATCCAAGACTATCTTTTACAGGCTAGCTGGAGGCTCAGGTACTCACTGGCATCCCCAGAGGCTTGTTTTCTAGTGAAACTCGTTTCAGTCAATATCAACTATATTATTTTTGGTAATATTTTCATTTATTTTCAAAGAGAGAAAGGGAGAGAGAGAGAGAGACACAGAGAGAAAGAGAAACAAAGAGAGAGAGAGAGAGAGAGAGAGGAAGGAAGTGAATATGGGCACAATAGGACCTCCTGCCACTGCAAATGAACACCAGATGAATGTGCCCCTTTGTGCATTTGGCTTTCATGGGTAGTGATGAATTGAACACAGGCCTTTCCAGCCCTCAAGCTTAATCTTGATCTTGCTCAAATTTGTGAACTTAAATTTATATAAGTGGCTAAAACTGAAGAAATTCAAATATCTTAAAGTATGAACATATATCTAAAGAACTTTTCTTTTTACCAAACACAATGATTATTTGTAGTAATGGCAAAATAGTTTATAAAAGTCAATTTAGCTTTCTTAAAATATTCTCAATCTTATGGAAACTCTAAAGACACTTTCACAAAGATAGTTTTACCAAAAAAAAAAAAAAATCTACATTAAACTATGTGAGATTTCCTGATGTTGACAAGAATTTAAAGATATATATAATGATAGAATATACATATATGCTATTGTAGTATATATAATAATTTTGGTTATAAAGGCAGTTGCAGGGCTGGAGACATGGCTTAGTGGTTAAGGCTCCTGCCTCCTAAACCTAAGAACGCTGGTCCCAATCTCCAGCAGTTCCAATATGCAGGTCCCACCTTTAGCCCCATGCAAAGTGACGCAAGGGCGCAATGCTGCACTTGACCACAAGGTGGCACACACATCTGGATTTCGTTCCCAGCAGCTGAGAGACTGCTGGCCTTGCGCATCTATATCTGTCTTCCTCTCCCTCTCTCTCTATCTCTCTCTCTCACTCTCAAAAAAAAAAAAAAAAAAAAAAAAAAAAAAAAAAAAAGTTGCAATGTCAAATAAAAAGTTAGTAAGATTGGTAAACTAAAGAAAAGTGAAAAGTCAGGGTGTCTTACATGTTTTGAACGCAGATGGGAGATGGGTAATGATGAATTACTAATAATAACAGGGAAAGTTGATCTGATAACTGTTTTCTACACTCTCAAACGTTATAATTTTTGTTTTATTTGTGCTGCTCAGCTTTTTATATCACATTAAATATATATCACTTCTCTTTAGGGATATTGATAGTTTGGGAGGAAAGTAAATTGCCAGCTTTCAATAAATTTTCATGACATCTTTGACCATAGCAGGTATTCACTGATGTCAAAAGGTACATCTGAAAGTTGTAAAGAGAATTTGAAGTGAACTGAATACCAAATTTAAATAGAAATGCTAATAATTTTGCAAAACATAAAGATACCCTTGACACACACTTGGGAAAATGTTCACAATTTCCCACAAATATGTTCTTCAGTATCTGAGAGTGATGTGATGTGCCCACAGTCTTGTGAAAGGAAAGGAGACACAAGCCCTGCCCCCTTCACTCTGCCTCCAGAACAGCACATGCTCCCCTTTAGCACTGACTTTCTTTAAATGTAATAATTTCACTTCTTTTGGTTTGTAAGTGTATTTTCTTAGAGATGGAGTGTTATCCCTTAACAGGTCTACATGCATATATTGCATGAATATTGTTTTTTTTTTTTTTTATTTTGTTTGTTTGTTTTGTTTTCTTGAGGTAGGATCTAGCTCTAGCTCAGGCTGACCTGGAATTCACTATGTAGTCTCAGTCTCAAGTGGCCTTGAACTCACGGCAATCCTCCTTCCTCTGCCTCTCGGAGTGCTGGGATTAAAGTCTTGTGCCACCATGTCTGACGGATATTATCTTTTATATGTACAATGCCAGCAGTTTTGAAATACTAATGCCATGTTTTCTGTGGAATATGATAAACATGCTTTTGAACACTGGTTATTACATCTTGGAATTTAGTCTAACCTAACATTGCCTAGCTTCATCAGCAAAATTGCACATTTTACTTTTTAATGTATTTCAAATTCATTTGAATTCAGCAAATATCCCCATGATACTAGAATTATATGCAAGGTTTGTTAACAACTGGCAATCTAAATAGGCAGGTTACGCAGGTTAATTGGGTTTTCGCTTTCCTAATTACCTCCCTGCTTATTTTAATGAATATTGTTAAAGTGTATTGATATTATATTAGCATCTGCTCTAATTTTCTTCTGTTCATGTACAATTTACAGAACTTTTCCTTTACTGTAGAGAAGGCACTCTTTCAAGAAAAGTTATATCTTATAGCTATGGATGGCTGCTTTCTTTTTCTTCACTTTTCTTTTCAATACAGATATTGGCTTCTATGAAATGTGTCAGCAGGTTACAAGCATTCTTTTTACACACACTGGCTATATACAAACCACTGTGCCTTTAAGATATAGATTTGAATTTATACTTTGCTTAGAAATACAAGATAGTGTGCATGGCATCAATAGCAGATATCAAGTTCTTAAAAACAAAATTGTAAATAAAAAATCCTATAGGTCATATAAAGAAGTATTGTTTAATTTGTATGTGATGTTTAACTATGCATGAGGATAGTTCACATAGCACAACTGCATGGGCAGTCATTAACTCATGCTTTGCTTCTGATACTTCTGTAACAAAGCTGTTCTGAACGAGATGATTAAACAAGCCCTTTACACTAATTCTATTCGACACTGTAAACTTTTATCTCTACTGGATATTGTGTTCCTTCTTCATTGTTTAGTCTCCCCAAACAGACTGTGCCCTTATTCTCTATGACAACACTGCCATTTCTCAAGGTTGCAGGTTTGTCTTCCTCCTATAGCCTGACTCCCAACACTAGGCTGGAAAGTGTTGAAATTCTGTCTGTGGCTTGGTTTCCTTGGTTAAGCTGAAAGCCTTTCTATTGTGCTGCAGACTTACCTTTCCAATGATGCTAAATTCAGCACAAAGTGTCAAACATCTTTTGATGGCTGCCAGTCTCCCTAGATTCTCCATCTCAAGGTTGGTCCGTTCTTGACATGAAACCTATAAAAAAATCAACATTTTTCCATCTGCAAACATTATTCACCTTTGTAATACAGCTAACATGATCTCTTTAATTGTGTGGCTATATACATGTCATATCTAATAAAGCTTATTTACTGACATCTTAGTCTCTAATATTCCTATTCATATAACACATTCTTACAGCTTGAAGCAAGATTTAACTTTACCAATATTTACATGGTGAGATTTGTTTCATTTTAAATTTATGTGAGTTCATTGAACACAGAATTCAGAGTCCAACCACAGTGACATATGCTGACATACAAGGTCTTTTGCCCTTCATCTTAGTTGATCCCTAACTCTGATGTTTTTCTTGAGTTTTGTATTCTATAATTGTGATCATATATATCAAGGTAAATATTATTACAAACATTATATTATATATTAATATTGTGTATTAAAAACAAGTTAAATGTTATATATCACTTAAACATGTTTTATGGGTTTGCTTTAAAATTCAGTAATGTAGCTTCAAAATTCTTGTTTCAATTTTGTACATACATATATGCATTTGTCCATATGGGGCACCACTGAACCTGGGGACTCTGTACTCTGAACAGTAATTAAGAAGCAGAACAAAAAGTACACACTTGGGCTGGAGATATTGCTTATTGGTTAAGACACTTGCCTGCAAAGCAAAAAGACACAGTTTTATTCCCCAGGACCCATGTAAGCCAGTTGCACAAAGTGGTGCATGCATCTGGAATTCATTTGCAGTAGCTGGAGGCCCTGGTGTGCCCATCCTCTTTCTATGTGCCTCTTTTACTCTCTTCCTCTGTTTCTCAAAAATAAATAAATAAATAAATAAATAAATAGATAAATAAATAAATAAATTAATTAATTAATTAAAAGTACAAACTAAAATAAAACTTTCCAAGATAATTAGAAGTGAATACTGGAACTTTTTATTTTTTCTTTTCAATTCCTTGTGGTAAATAGTGTAAAACTTTCTTACAAGCACTACTATGTGGGTTTGTACTGTTATATGATATCAGTGCAATTACTCAAAACAGCAGTACTTGGTAATGACAGCTGGAATTAAATGGATAATTTTCAGGGAACAAAATATTCATAAAAGTGTTGGAAATAGCTCCCATATGACATCAGTACATAAAATTTGTCAATGCATTTTACTACAATCACATATAATACAATATTAGTATTTTAAACATCAAGTAATTTAAATTTCACATTGTGAAAATGTAACTTCTTCAAATTATTACCATTTATAACTTTCTGTAAGGTGTTGAGTAAGTTACAGAGAAATGATTATCCATGTGCTCCCATATCTACTGTCCATAAGGAAGTTTTCTGGGGATTTATGTGCCATTTCTTAAACAACTATTTTCATATTATGTTGCTATGAGTGCTTCATGGAAAATTTGTTTATGATAGCCATTTGTTTTCTCCAGAAGAAAAGAAGAAGAGCCCATTTTAATAGAATGAAAGTAAGTGCTTTTGAATAATGTTGTTTCTTCCCTAGAATAGAAAATTAAACCAATTAGGCTAAAAGCTAGCATTAATCAATTGTGAATTAAAGCATTTAAAAGAAAAAAAAAATATTCCAGTAGGTTATATAGCAACAAAACTTTTATTTTTATTTAGGTTTACTTTATTCTTATTCTTCTATGATGTTGAATAATTCCTTGAATTTTCTTCCATCTGGCTGTGCATGCATAGGTTATTTTGCTAAAGAAGATTTGAAATAATCATGATTTTTTTTTTGGAAAATATTAGCTTATCTGAAATGAATAATATACTTAAAAGTCAAAATTTAAAGGGACATATAACATCACCTCATCAATGTCAAGAATTTCTTATGGTTCTAATAGAATAACGACATTTTATATAAATATATAATTGGTGAAAGTGGTGAAAATAAGTGACTATTGAATTCACAGTAATAAATGCAACAGCAATATCCACCCTCCAAAGCTCAGAATGTAACTTGGTGGGGGGATGTAACAGTGGGAGAATGGGAGGATTGCTGTACAAACATGTCTTCTGGACATGAGTTGGCCATTGCAATCAGGAACTCACAGAAGCTGCGATTACTTGCATAAGATCTGAACAAAATTGAGTCTAGCAACATTTTATTATGGTTGAGGGAGGGGATAATGTGTCCCATGCCTCCTTGAGGATCTATTGCTAGATAATCCTTTCTGGGGATTGGGGAGTGAGAAGAAACATTATCTTCAATGCAATAATTACTGAAAAGTTGTCCTGATCCTATATGTAACTCAAATTAAATTCATTGAATCATCTAAATGGAAAAAATTCACATGAAGATAGAAGGGAAACTAACTAGGAGTTGGAGGCTAGGAGGGAGAAAAGGTATGTTTTAAATATATATTTATGTTTATTCTATGATCAAAATGCATTAAATACATTTATGCATTATTGCATATAATTAATCCAGGGTAATAAAATACATCTGGGTTATTTTAAGATATAATTTATATTTGTAGATATTAACTCTATACTGTAACTAGTGAGCTATTTTATACAATATATTTACTTGTGTGAAATATTCTTTATTATATAAAAATGCAATGTATATTAATACACTGAAGCTCTGTCAACGTTTAAGATCAAACATTGGATTAAAACAAAACTCTAAAATAAATCACTGCTTCTTCCATCTAAGCACTAACCAGGCTCAAGCCTTCTTAGCTTCTAAGTTCAGACAAGATTTGATGTATTCAAGGAAGTAAGGCCATAGACACAATATATTAATTCTAACTGTCAAAAAATCTAAAGTTTAACTATGTTAAGTGACTATCATGAGTTTTAGAGATTCCTAAACACTGACACTTTAACTCCTTTGTGGATTGCCTGTGTAACATGGGTCCAGTCTAGAATATCACACACACAAACACACACACACACAGACATGTACTATATATTTATTCCAAAATTCCCAAGGTCATGATAGTCTGAGGTCAAGAAAAATTGTACAAATGAATTAGATACATATGTGTCTACATAGTAGAAACAATGTGTGGTAGTTTGAATATATGTCCCCCAATATATTCAGTATTTTATTAGTTTATAGTTTGCATCTGCAATCACCAAGGTCATAGGTGTGGTGATGGGTTTGAGATTCCATTGTAAAGATATGCAAATGTGTCAAAAAGTCTGCTGTGTGACCTTTTGGCTGTAGTTTGTTTTGCTCTGTGTGCTGTGTGGCTGGCAGCTTGGTTTTGCTCTCTCTGCTTGGCCCTGTGGAAAGCAGGCGCTTCTCCTGCCATTATGGAACTTCCCCTGGACAATCAATAAATAATATCCCTTCCTCCATAACTGTGCCTGGTCTGGAAGTTCATCTCAGCGAACCTGAAGCTGTCTGCTACACAATGAATATTATGTATGAAACAATATAATGGAAGATTTCACGAAGGGGCCCTTGCAGGTAAGATAGTGGCATAGGAGCTAAACCAAACCAGCCCAGGGAGGGATTTAGGAAAAAAAAAAGAAAAACAGAAAAATAAACTCTTCTTCAGAAAAGTGAAGGAGTACAGGTTCTTCTTAGACACAGTGGAGAAGCAGGAAAGAACAAAAAAGAAGAAAACAGCCAGGATCCTACTGAGGCACTTTGTGGCTCACAGATTTGCATGATTTGTGCACCGTCTAGGCACCAGCAAGCAGAAACCAAACAAGGGGATTTTCCAACTTCATCAGCCTACATCAAAGTTGAGGAATCTGAAGGAAAGACAGCTGAGATCAGCTAAGGAGTTACGGAAAGAGATACAGGTGCAAATGGGTGAGCAACTCCAGGTTTCCTGCATGCTCCCATCCCCAAACAATCAGAAACATGAACCTCCTCAACCTCTGTGGCAGCACATCCAGCACAGCTGATTAGAACTCCAGCTCCACAGCACAACGTGGAGGGATCAAGGTAGGCACTCAGCACTGGTGAGATTGGAAGCCACCCAATAAGGATTACTTCTGCAGTTAGATTAGGGTGCAAGAGCTCCACTTAGCACCTTAAACTCATATCTTGAAATTATATAAAGGTGGTTCACCACATCTAAGAGCACTGAAGATAAGTAGAAAACCCAAGCATCAAATCAATTCAGGATGCAAAACTTGCTACATTATAATACAAGAAACACAAAGAATCAAATCCCATTAAAAATATAACTTTATCAGAAATTATCACCAATGAGACTATTTTAGATGAAATGCCTGACAAAGATTTTTTTAAATGATTTTATTTACACTCAAAGAAATCAAAAAAGAAATCAAAGGAATCAAAGAAGAAAAAAAAGAATTAAACAAGAAAACAAATCCCTGAAAGAGAATACAGGAAGCCATCTTAATGAAATAAGGAGGTCATGATAACACATGAGTAAGGAAATAGAAATACTGAAGAAAAGACACATTGAAATTCTAGCTATGAAGAATACAGTCACCCAATTAAAAAAAAAAAAAAAAAAAAAAAAAAAAAAAAAAAAACCTTTGTGGAAATTCTCACCAGTAGAACTGATAAAGGAGAGAACAAAATATCTAAAGTAGAAGAAGACCAGGTGGCAGACCTAATACAATCCAACAAAGAGAAAAACAAGCTAATAGGAAGGTATAAATGGAAATTTCACAATATCTGGGAAACTATGAAAAATTCCAACATAAGATTCAGAGTATAGCAGAAGGAAAAGAATTTCAATCCAGAGGCTTAGTAGGTGTTTTCAATAAAATCATAAAAGAAAAAATTCCCCAAAGTGGGAAAGAAATGCCAATGCAGATACAAGAAGCTTTTGAAACACCAAGCAGACAAAACCTGGAAAGAACCTCTCCTTAACATCTGATAATTAAACTACTAAACACGTAAGCCAAAGAAAATATATTGAAAGCAGCTAGAGAGAAAAGCAAGTCACCTACAAAGGCAAGCCCATCAGAATAACAGCAGATTACTCAATACAAGCTTTAAAAGCCAGAAGGGCTTTGAATGATGTATTTGAAATTCTGAAAGATAACAACTGTCAGCGAAGATCAATTTATCCTGCAAAGCTACCACTCTAAATTTATGGAGCAGTAAGGACATTCCACAAGAGAAAACAGGCTAAAGTAATTTATGACAACTAAAGCAGCTCTACATAAAATATGTTAAGGAACCCTTCACTCTGAAGAGAAAGCAAAACACACATAGGAGGTATTAGGAAAAAAAAAAAAAAAACTGAACAGTTAAAACAAGTGAGTAAAGGGAAAACAAGAAGCACTACAAAACACAAAGAATGGCAAGAATAATTACATACCTTTCAATAATAACTCGTCATATCAATGGCCTCAATGCCCCAACCAAAAGACACAGGCTTGCAGACTGGATAAAAAGGCAGGATCCTGTCATTTGTTGCCTACAGGAAACTCATCTCTCAATAAGATAGACACCGTGTTAGGGTGAAAGGATGGAAAATGGTATTTCAAGCAAATGGGCCTAGGAAACAAGCAGGGGTTGCTATCCTAATATCTGACATGATAGACTTCAAAGCAACATTAGTGAGGAAAGATAAAGAAGGTCACTTTGTACTGATTAAAGGAACATACCAACCGAAAGACATTACAATCATAAACATATATGCACCTAACATGGGGGCTCCCAATATCATCAAACAAACACTATTATACTTAAGGTCACAGATAACACCAAACACAATTGTGGTGGCTGACTTTAATACCCCAGTCTCATCAATGGTCAGGTCATCCCCCCCAAAATAAATAGAGAGACATCTGGATTAAATTATACCATGGAACAAATGGGCCTAACAGAACATTCCATCCAAAGGGTGCAGAATATACATTTTTCTCAGCAGCAATGGAAAGTCTCTAAAATAGACCATATATTACAACACAAAGTAAATTTTAACAAATACAGGGAAATTGAAATAATCCCTTCTTCTCTATCTGACACGATAGATTAAACTGCAAACCAGCAACAAGGAAAACTACAGAGCATACAAAAATTCATGGTGACTAAACAGTACACATTTGAATGATAAATGGGTCATTGAAGAAATCAAAAAGGAAATCAGTAAATTCGTTGAATCAAATGATGATGAGAATACAACATACCAAAACTTTTGGGATACAATGAAGGCAATCCTAAAAGGGAAATTTATAGCTCTCAGTGTCTATATTCAGAAATTAGAATGTTCACAAGTAAAAAATTTAATGTTTCAACATAAGGCCTTGGAAAAAGAAGAGCAAGGGAAACCAAAAATCAGTAGATGGGAAGAAATAATAAAGGTTGGGGCAGAAATTAATTAAATTGAAAGAAAAAATCCAATCCAACAAGATTGATAAACCTGTAGCAAATCTGACCAGAAGAAAGAGAGAAGATACAAAAATTAATAAAATCAGAAATGAAAAAAACACCATTACAACAGATACCAAAGAAATTCAGAAAATCATACAGATATAATTTAAGAATATATATGCCTCTAAGTTTGAAAAATCTGAAAGAAATGGATTTTTTTCCTTGATTCCTATGACCTATCAAAATTAAATCAAGATGAGATAAACCAGTTAAACTGACTTATAACAAGTATGGAGATACAAGCAGTTATACAAAGTCTCCCAACAATAAAAAGTCCAGACTTCTGCGTAAGATGGTAGCATAGGATCCACGCCAAATCAGATCAGGGAGGGATTAAGCAAAACTACACTCTTCATTGGAAAAGAGCAGAATATTTTTTCCAGGAAAGAAAAACAGGAGACTGCCAGAATCCCACTGTGGAGCTTGTGGCCCGATCTGCAGCCCAGTCCACAGCGGTCACGAACCACCACCCTGAACCGCCGAGCAGCTCTGGCCACCATGGCTCCAATCCACCAGGCATGCCTAGCAGCAGCAATAGAGACCAAACAAGGGGACTTTCCAACCTCATCAGTCTCCTCGAATAGCCCAGAAATCTAAAAAAAAATCTGTTGAGCTACTGAAAGAGATACAGGGGAACAGTGTGAGCAACTACAGGCTTCCTGAACTCACCCATCTCCCAACCATCAGAACCACCAGCATCCAGCTCCCAACAGTAGCGGCAGTGTATCCAGCCCAGCAGAGACCAGCTCAAGCTCCATTTCACAACACCAGCAGCTCATCCAGCACAGCTGAGCCATGCTCAAGCTCCACAGCACAGGCAAAGATGTGGGCACTCAGCATTGGTGAGTTTGGAATCCACACCAAAAGGTAAAAAGGCCAAAAAAAAAAAAAAAAAAAAAAAAAAAAAAAGGTACATACATAGGCCTGCATTGGAAGTGCTAATCTCTCTTCCCAGGTCAGGGCAGGTTATGGGTTATATATTTGTGGTTGGCTTTACCATTTTCAAATAAGCTAAACATGGGGTGTTGAATATTGCTGCCTGTAATACTTTTAGATTTAGAGGGCCTTTATCTTTTGCTTTTGTCATTATTGGGGGCAGGGTGTGATCCAGATCCAGGCTTACCTGGAACCCAAGTCAGAACAAAATCCTCTACCTCCTAGCTGACAGGATTAAGTGTGTAGAGCAACACACACCCTTAGGGATTTTGACCTTATAAGACTGTTTTAATTCCCACACTTGTATACTCTGTGCTCATTTTAATTGAATGTTTATTTTGCTCAGTTGTAGTTTAGAACTTGCCAGTAAATTGTTCCACCAGTCCACTACAATACTTGCTTAACATCCAAATTCAAAAGCTAGAATTATTTCTGAGGTTGGATTTGGGTACAAGTGCTACACTTGGCACCTTAAACTCATATCCTGAAAGTATGTAAAGGTAGATCACCACATCTAAGAACACTGCAGATAAATAGAAAGCCTAAGCATCAAATCAATCCAGGATGCAAAAGTCACTACATTATAATACAAGAAACACAAGAATCAAGACAATGCAATCCCACCAAAAATTACAAATTCATCAGAATAATCCTAGCTGTTGAATTTGCTTGTTAAGCAAATATTGTAGTGGACAGATACCCAAACTGGAAAAAGGTCAGATCAAAAAAAAAAAAAAAAAAAAAAAAAAAAAAAAGAAAATTACAGACCATTCTCCCTCATGAACACAAATGCAAAATTTCTCAACTGGCAAAGAGAATACAAGAATATATCAGAAAGATTATTAACCCTGACCAAGTAGGCTTTATCCCAGAGATGCAGGGATGGTTCAACATATGCAAATCCATAAATGTAATATACCATATAAATGGTCTGAAGGTCAAAAATCACATGGTCATCTCAATAGATACAGAAAAGGCATTTGACAAAATCCAACACCCCTTCATGGTAAAAGTATTACAGAAACTTGGAATATAAGTAACATATCTCAACATAATAAAAGCTATTTATGACAAACCTACAGCCAACATAATGCTAAATGGGGAAAAACTTGAAGCTTTTCCACTAAATTCAGGAACAAGACAAGGGTGTCCACTTTCCCCACCTCTATTTAATATAGTACTGGAAGTCTTAGCTATAGCAATAAGGCAAGAGGCACTCATAAAAGGGATACAAATTGTGAGGGAAGAGATGAAATTATCATTATTTGTACATGATATGATTCAATACATGACAGATCCTAAAGACTCTACCAGCAAACTGTTAAAAAATGGACTATGGAACTAAATAGAGAGTTCTCATAAGAAGAAATACAGATGGCATATAAACATGTAAAAAAGTGTTCCACATCCTTAGCCATCAGGAAAATGCAAATTAAAACCACTTTGAGATTTCACTGCACTCCTGTCAGAATGGCTACCATCAAGAAAAGAAATGACAGTAAGTGTTGGTGTGGATGTGGAAAAAGAGGAAAACTTCTGCACTGTTGGTGGGAATGTAATCTGGTCCAGACATAGTGGAAATCAGTGTGGAGGTTCTTGAGACAGCTAAAAATAGATTTACCATATGATCCAGCTATAGCACTCCTAGGCATATATCTGAAGGACTCCTCTCACTACCTTAGAGACACCTGCACAACCATGTTTATTGTTGTGCTATTCACAATATCTAGGTAATTGAACCAGCCTAGGTGTCCCTCCACAGACAATAAAGATGTGGTACATTTACACAATGGAGTTCTATTCAATGGTAACGAAAATGAAATTATAAAATCTGGGGGAAAATGGATGGATCTGGAAAGCATTATACTAACCCAGGCTCAGAAAGCCAAAAGTCACATGTTCTCTCTCATATGTGGATCCTAGCTACAAATGTATAGACTTCAGTGTGAACTGGAACCAAAAATAGGTACCAGAAATCAGTAATCTGGTAGAAGGCTATAAGGGAGGGAGGAGAGGGAAGGATTTAAGTGTATGGTATTACACATATGTAAGTAAAAGGACATATTACAGGGAGGGGAATGGCCAAAGTGAGGCCATGGGAAGAGAATGTGTAAAAGAAGGGCAGGGGAAGGGTCAATCAAAATTCAAGATAATGTGAATAAGACTTCTGTAAACCTACTTTTTTTGAATAATGGCACATCCAGAAGCTGTAGACTGTTACTAGAAAATTTTCAGTACCTGGGGTGGGATACCTTCCAGTGAGTTGTTGGCCAAGGAGGTCCCAGTAGCCTCCAAAACATTAAAAGGTATTGCCAAAGCCCTTGGTTACCCTTGAAAAACAGATGGTAAGACCCTATTGCTGAAGACATCTCTTGCCTGAAAGGCAAGGTCACTGAGAAAGCAAGCTGGTGCTGAGCAGAAAACCTTTTCCCTGTAGATCAGCCAACTGAAGGCTGGAAAAAGCTGCACTGTATGCAGCCGTATGGGAGACAGAAGTCATCAGCAGTGAAAACAGTGGACACTGAAAATTCACATTTGGCCATACAGGCCCAATGACTGTACGGGTACAAGAGTGGCATATCTGCTCTTGGGGCAACCAACTGCTCCATAATTGGACTGAAGGCCCTCTCTATGGGAGGGAATACAAACCTGGTACTGAAAAACCTAAGCAAAAGTCTATGGCAGGGGAGGTCATGAGCCTTAGGGGTATAAAGCCTACTCTTGTCTGGCTAAATGTATATATTATTACCACCAAGCTGCCTTGAAAGCACTACACTTAATGTTCATATTCACATATTAATGCTACTCTCACTCTGGTTAGAGAAGCTTCTCTTCAGATGGTGATGATCACTGTGATGACCCAAAAGGAACAGTGCTGAGACGAAGGGATGGAGGAGTGTCCAGCACTGAAACATCTCTGTCACACACTCCAAGGCTCATGGCCTATTGCAGAAGAGGGGGCGGATAGAATGGAAGAGCCAAAGGAAGGGTACTACTCCTTTCGATGCAACTGTCCAGACAGAAATAGGCCTTGATATCCATGACCTTGCAGTGTCTAGCAATACCTTCGCAAGACCCTCATAATAGAAGAAAAAGATGATGACATCAAATTAAAAGAGAAACTAATGGAGAGAGGGAGGGGATTTGAGTTCTAAAGGGGAACAGGGGAGGGGAGGGAAATATCATGCATTTTTTGTATGTAAGTATAGAAGTTGTCAATAATTTTTTTTTTTTTAAATCTAGGAACAGATGGATTCACTGGTGAATTTTATCAGACCTTCATGGAAGAACTAACACCACTGCTTCTCAAACTTTTCCATAAAATAGAAAAGGAATTCCACTAAACTGCTTCTATGAAGCAAGCATCATCTTGATATCAAAACCAGACAAAGACAGAAATATAAAAGAAAATTACAGACCAATCTCCTTCATGGACATATTTGCAAAAATTCTCAACAAAATGCTGGCAAATAGAATACAATAATATATTAGAAAGATTATTCATCCCTACTAAGTAGGCTTTATCCCCGAGGTTCAGGAATGGCTCAACGTCATATCATATAAATTGTCTGAAGGACTGTACGTGACAAAATCCAACACCCTTTATGGTAAAAGTATTACAGAAACTTGGAATCTAAGTAACATATCTCAACATAATAAAAGCTATTTATGACAAACCTACAGCCAACATAATGCTAAATGGGGAAAAAACTTGAAGCTTTTCCACTAAATTCAGGAACAAGACAAGGGTGTCCACTTTCCCCACCTCTATTTAATATAGTACTGGAAGTCTTAGCTATAGCAATAAGGCAAGAGGCACTCATAAAAGGGATACAAATTGTGAGGGAAGAGATGAAATTATCATTATTTGTACATGATATGATTCTATACATGACAGATCCTAAAGACTCTACCAGCAAACTGTTAAAAAATGGACTATGGAACTAAATAGAGAGTTCTCATAAGAAGAAATACAGATGGCATATAAACATCTAAAAAAGTGTTCCACATCCTTAGCCATCAGGAAAATGCAAATTAAAACCACTTTGAGATTTCACTGCACTCCTGTCAGAATGGCTACCATCAAGAAAAGAAATGACAATAAGTGTTGGTGTGGATGTGGAAAAAGAGGAAAACTTCTGCACTGTTGGTGGGAATGTAATCTGGTCCAGTCATTGTGGAAATCAGTGTGGAGGTTCTTGAGACAGCTAAAAATAGATTTACCATATGACCCAGCTATAGCACTCCTAGGCATATATCCGAAGGACTCCTCTCACTACCTTAGAGACACCTGCACAACCATGTTTATTGCTGTGCTATTCACAATATCTAGGTAATTGAACCAGCCTAGGTGTCCCTCCACAGACAATAAAGATGTGGTACATTTAAACAATGGAGTTCTATTCAATGGTAACGAAAAATGAAATTATAAAATCTGGGGGGAAGTGGATGGATCTGGAAAGGATTATACTAACCCAGGCTCAGAAAGCCAAAAGTCACATGTTCTCTCTCATATGTGGATCCTAGCTACAAATGTATAGACTTCAGTGTGAACTGGAACCAAAAATAGGTACCAGAAATCAGTAATCTGGTAGAAGGCTATAAGGGAGGGAGGAGAGGGAAGGACTTAAGTGTATGGTATTACACATATGTAAGTAAAAGAACATATTACAGGGAGGGGAATGGCCTAAGTGAGGCCATGGGAAGAGAATGCATAAAAGAAGGGCAGGGGAAGGGTCAATCAAAATTCAAGATAATGTGAATAAGACTTATGTAAACCTACTTTTTTTGAATAATGGCACATCCAGAAGCTGTAGACTGTTACTAGAAAATTTTCAGTACCTGGGGTGGGATACCTTCCAGTGAGTTGTTGGCCAAGGAGGTCCCAGTAGCCTCCAAAACATTAAAAGGTATTGCCAAAGCCCTTGGTTACCCTTGAGAAACAGATGGTAAGACCCTATTGCTGAAGACATCTCTTGCCTGAAAGGCAAGGTCACTGAGAAAGCAAGCTGGTGCTGAGCAGAAAACCTTTTCCCTGTAGATCAGCCAACTGAAGGCTGGAAAAAGCTGCACTGTATGCAGCCGTATGGGAGACAGAAGTCATCAGCAGTGAAAACAGTGGACACTGAAAATTCACATTTGGCCATACAGGCCCAATGACTGTACGGGTACAAGAGTGGTATGTCTGCTCTTGGGGCAACCAACTGCTCCATAATTGGACTGAAGGCCCTCTCTATGGGAGGGAATACAAACCTGGTACTGAAAAACCTAAGCAAAAGTCTATGGCAGGGGAGGTCATGAGCCTTAGGGGTATAAAGCCTGCTCTTGTCTGGCTAAATGTATATATTATTACCGCCAAGCTGCCTTGAAAGCACTACACTTAATGTTCATATTCACATATTAATGCTACTCTCACTCTGGTTAGAGAAGCTTCTCTTCAGATGGTGATGCTCACTGTGATGACCCAAAAGGAACAGTGATGAGACGAAGGGATGGAGGAGTGTCCAGCACAGAAACATCTCTGTCACACCCTCCAAGGCTCATGGCCTATTGCAGAAGAGGGGGCAGATAGAATGGAAGAGCCAAAGGAAGGGTACTACTCCTTTCGATGCAACTGTCCAGACAGAAATAGGCCTTGATATCCATGACCTTGCAGTGTCTAGCAATACCTTCGCAAGACCCTCATAATAGAAGAAAAAGATGATGACATCAAATTAAAAGAGAAACTAATGGAGAGAGGGAGGGGATTGGAGTTCTAAAGGGGAACAGGGGAGGGGAGGGAAATATCATGCATTTTTTGTATGTAAGTATAGAAGTTGTCAATAATTTTTTTTTTTTTTTAAGTCTAGGAACATATGGATTCACTGGTGAATTTTATCAGACCTTCATGGAAGAACTAACACCACTGCTTCTCAAACTTTTCCATAAAATAGAAAAGGAATTCCACTAAACTGCTTCTATGAAGCAAGCATCATCTTGATATCAAAACCAGACAAAGACAGAAATATAAAAGAAAATTACAGACCAATCTCCTTCATGGACATATTTGCAAAAATTCTCAACAAAATGCTGGCAAATAGAATACAATAATATATTAGAAAGATTATTCATCCCGACTAAGTAGGCTTTATCCCCGAGGTGCAGGAATGGCTCAACATACACAAATCAATAAATGTAAATGTCATATCATATAAATTGTCTGAAGTACAAAAATCACATGATCATCTCAGTAGATGCAGAAAATTGGCAAAATCCAGCATCTCCTCATGGTAAAATTATTACAGAAAGTGGGAATAGAAGGAACCTATCTCAACATAATAAAAGGTATTTATGACAAACCTACAGCCAAAATAATACTAAATGGGGAAAATTGAAGCTTTTTCCACTAAATTCAGGAACAAGACAAGAATGTGTCCAATTTTTAAATTTAATATAGTACTGGAAATCTTAGCTATAGCAATATGGCAAGAGACACTCATAAGAGGGATACAAATTGGAAAGGAAGAGATCAAACTATCATTATTTGCAGATGATATGATTCTATACATAAAGGACCCTAAAGACTCTACCAACAAACTGTCAGGGCTGATAAGCACTTTTAGCAATATAGCAGGATACAAAATAAACACAAAGATATAAGTGGCTTTCCTATATACTAATAACAAACATGTGGAGGATGAAATCAGGGAATCTCGTCCATTCACAATTGCCTCAAAAAAACAATGTACCTGTACCTTGGAATAAACTTAACCAAGGAAGTGAACAATGAGGACTTTCAAACAACCAAGCGAGAAATTGCAGAGGCCACAAGAAAATGGAAAGACATCACATGTTCTTGGATTATAACAATCAATATTGTGAAAATGTCAATCTTACAAAAAACAATCTACACATTAATGCAATCCCCATTAAAATTCCAATGGCATTCTTCACGGAAATAGAAAGAGCAATCCTAAAATTCATTTGGAAACACAAAAAAACCTCAAATAGCCAAAACAATTTAGAGCAACAAAAATCAAGTTGGTGGTACCACCTTACCTGATTTTAAGCTATATTACAAGGCCATAGTAACAAAAACATCATGATACAGGCACAAAGATAGACATGTAGATCAAAGGAATGTAGTAGAGGACCCAGAGATTAATCCAGGTAGCTACAGCCATCTGATTTTTGACAAAAATGCCAAAAATATTCATTGGAGAAAAGATAGCCTCTTCAACAAGTGGTGTTGGGAAAATTTGATATACATATGTAGAAGGATAAAAATAGATCCTCATCTTACTCCATGCACAAGAATCAAGTCCCAAGTCAATCAAGGATCTTAATATCAGACCTGAAATTCTGAAATTGCTAGAAGAAAAGAGAGGGAAACCCTTCAACATATTAGCATAGGCAATGACTTTCTGAATATCACCCCAATTTTTCAAGAAATATAACCACAGATCAACCACCATGATCTCATAAAATTACAAAGCTTTTGTACAGCAAAAGACATTGTGAATAGATCAAACAGACAACCTACAGAATGGGAGAAAATCTTTGTCTGCTATATCTGACAGAGGATTAATATCCAGAACATACAAAGAACTCAAAAAATAAAACAATAAGAAATCAAACAACCCAATTAAAAATGGAACCAAATAGAGTTCTCATCAGAAGAAATACACTTGGCATATAAACTTCTTAAAAAGTGTTTTAAGTCCCTAGCCATCATGGGAATTCAAATTAAAACATCTTTGGGATTCCATCTCCTGTCAGAGTGTCTACAATCAAGAAAACAAATGACCATAAATGTTGGCAAAGATGCAGAAAAAGGGGAACTCTTTTACACTGTTGGCAGGAATGTAATCTCCTACAGCCATTGTGAAAGTAAGTGTGAAGGTTTTGAGACAGCTAAAATTATGATATGATCCATCTGATCCATCTATAGTACCCCTAGGCATATTTCCTAATGACTCCTCTCACTACCTTAGAGATACTTGCACAACCATGTTTATATCTGATCTATTCATAACAGCTAGGAAATGGAACCAGCCTAGATGTCCCTCCACAGATGAATAGATAATAAAGATGTGGTACATTTACACAATGGAGTTCTATTCAGCATTAAAGAAAAATGAAATTATGAAATTTGCAGGGAAATGGATGGATCTGGAAAGGATTATACTAAGTGAGGTCACCCAGGCTCAAAAAGACAAACATCACATGTTCTCTCTCATATGTGGATCCTAGCTACAAATGTATAGACTTGTGTGTGATCTGGAACCCAAAGTCGGTAACACAGGCCAGTAAGTTAGAAAAGGGCTATAAGGGATGGAGGAGAGGGAAGAACTTAAAGGGATGGTATTGTATATATGTAAGTGGAAGAACAGATGAAAGGGAGGGAAAAGGCCTTTGTGAGGCCAGGGGAAGAGAATGTGTAAAAGAAGGGTGCAGGGGAGGATCAAACAAAGTTCAAGATATTCTGAATAAGGCAAATGAAAACCTACTTTCATGAATAACGGCACATCCAGAAGCCATAGATTGTTACTAGAAAATGTTCAGTGCCAGGGATGGGATACCTTTCAGCGAATTGTTGACCAGGGAGGTCCCTGTTGTCTCCAAAACATTACAGGCTATTGCTAAGGGCCTTGGTTTCCCTTGAGAAACAGATTTTAAGGCCCTATTGCTAAAGATTTCACATGCAGGAGTGACAAGGTCACTGAGAAATGAAGCTGGTGCTGAGCAAGATACCTGTAGACCAGCCAATGGAAAGCTGAAAAAAATCTGCACTGCATGCAGCCCTATGGGAGACAGAACTCACAGGTGGTAAAGTCAGTGGACACTGGAAGCCTCAAGTTTGGCCAGAGAAGCCAAATGACTAAAGGAGTGCAATAGTGGCTTGTCTGTTCTGGGGGAAAACAACTGATATCTAATTGGACTGAAGGCCTTCTGTATGGGAGGGAATACATGCCTAGTACTGAAAACCTAATCAAAAGCCTATGGAAGAGCTGGTCAGGATCCTTAGGGATGTAAAGCCTGCTCTTGTCTGGCTAAATGTATATATTATCCTCACCAAACTGCCCTCAAAGCACTATATTTAGTGTTCATATTCATATAGTAATGCTACTCTCACTTCTGGTTAGAGAAGCTTCTCTTTTCAGATGGCGATGACCACTTTGATGACCCAAAATGCAACATAGTACTGAGAAGTGATGGAGGAGTGTCCAGCACTGAAGCATCTCTATCACAACCTCCAAGTCTTAAGATTCATTGTGGAAGAAGAGGCTGAAAGAATGTAAGAGCCAAAGGAAGGATACCACTCCTTACAATGCAACTCTCCAGACAGAAATTGGCCTCCATTTCCATGACCTCACAGTGCCTAGCAATACCTTCACAAGACCCCATAATAGGAGAAAAAGATCGTGACATCAAATTAAAAGAAAGACTAATGGATCTAGGGAGGGGATATGATGGAGAGCAATGTTGTGATGGGCAAATTTGGGGAAGGGAGGGAAATATGGTTCAGTTTTTATGAGTATAGATGTTGTCAATACAAAATAAAAATTAAAATAATAATTATATTACTATAACTATAGTATATTATATATGATTCCATGCAAGTCTTGCTTTATTACCATAACATTTATTAGACTTAAAAATCTTTCATTGAGAATGATTTCTTTGTAGTCTAGGTCTGTGTGGGATTTGGTTTACACTTTTATCATAGTTGATACTAATCACAATAAGCATAATTTCATCCTTTCTAAGGATATCATTTAGCTAATATGCTCTATTATTCTTGACATATTAGCTGAGATAATGAGCCACATTTCACAACCTTTCAGAAATACTGTCTTTGACATACCCCCTGTTACTTGATTTGAGTAATCACGAATTGATAAAAATGACTACAAGCCTTGAAAATTTGGAACTTGAGTGAGGGTATATTTCTAATTGTCCAATTGCCTTTTTCTATTGTTATAACATGTGACACTGATTTTTTTTTTTTTTTTCATAATCAAGAGAGAGTTCTGGGGGAGAGCAACTTTCCCCAACACACACAGCAGGACTAGAAAGCAAAGCTGGCAAACTCATTACAGCTTGATACAAATTTACCCAGGCAAGCTTGCCAGGAAGGAGTCAAGGCCTCCTCATGATGCAGACACTGAGATATAACACTTGCTTATTGTTACATGTCACTGCTATTGTGTTAAGCAGTACTATTTGTAAGACAGATACTAGGAAAAGCCATCTGTACACTATTTTTTGGCTCCATCTCTTTACTTGTAATCTAAAAAGCAAATAATTCTTTTCCAATTAGTGTTTAGCACTTGCATTTTGAGGGAAAGACATGTAGAATTTGTAGAATTTATTAGCAAGGTATGCATATAATGTATACGCTTAATTCACTATTTTTTTTTTTTTTCAACATTAAATATTTTTCCAAATAAAATCTGTTTTGTATATTATTATCAGAATAAAGTTTAACTATATCTCTAGTTTCAAGGGTTGTCATTGGAAGAAAAAAGATTTTTAATTCTGTGTGAATGGGAAGGAAGGGAGCTAGGATTCTTCCTAGCAATGACCTTTCTTTTGAGGCACTTTCCACATGACAAACACAGAAAAACATGTCTGAATTCTTTGTTTATATCCTGTCTGAGCCTAGACTTGACATCATTACAACATAACCTTTTTAATCTGCATAAAACCTTGCTATATAAAATGGGAAAAAAGAGATACAGGTTTATAGGCTTATATAAGTATATAGGATGATGATCCCTATATAAAATGTTGTCTCACAAGAGAAAAAAATTAAAGACAGTTTAGTAGATTTTAGAATGGTGTTCATAACAAATCTGGCTCAGATAAACTTCCCAGAAAAGGAAAAAGAGTTTACCAAATACCTGTGTGATAATAACCCTGGCAAAATAAAAAAAAAAAATAGTAAATGGAAATCACACAAATTTTAATATTCCAGGACACACATCAGCCATTATGGATAAAATTGCAAACTTATTTCATGAATTTATTTTTATTTTTAAATTTTTTTATGCAAGACAGAGAAAGAGAGAGAGAGAGATTTGGCATTCCAGGACTTCCAGCAACTGCAGTAGAACTCTAGATGCATGCTCCCCCTTGCATGCATGTGCAACACTGCACACTTTTCTTACTGCATCTGGCTTATGTGGGGCTTGGAGAATCAAAGTGTCTTAACTGCTAAGCCATCTCTCCAGCCCTCAAGAGAATTTTTACATAAATGAATTCATAAAGTTCTGAAAGTATATGTATATGTTGATATATTGAATCAAGTCTCTGATGTATTACATATTTGTATATTAGTGTGAATATTTTATTAAGGCCATGTAATCATTTAATTCAATAAGAAATTTTAGTATTTCTTAATAAACTGGATACCATTTTCTGGTTTTGTCATTTCTTTAATTTTTTTCATTGAGAACTTTGACATATAACTATGCTGTAAATTGGTCTTTTTCCTACCAGTTTATTCTCTTTGGTCTCCTCTCCCATGTAACCATTTCATTGAACACCCTCCTCAGAGTGTATCACTAATCACTGCAAGGTCATGAATATAGCATCCAGTTCCTGTGGAGAAGATAGTGCCTAACAATATGTCTTCCCACCCCATGGCTGTTACAACATTCCTTCTGCCTCCTCTTCCACAGTGTTTCTTGAGCTTTGGTGGGCATCTTAGAAAACTCCTTTACTCTTAAGCCCTTAAACAGCTTCTTATTTTTTGCTTTGATGAGTTTTGAGTCTCCTCAGTGTGTACCACCATTTTCAGGGACAAGGTTCTCTAGATAGCACTGAAAGCATCACACATAATCAATTTACCATTTCTGCAATGGTTCCTGAGCCCTGGTCAGTGTGATAGAGATGACTCATGTGGTACTAGACACTCAGCTTTCTATTCCTGTCATTTTGATGTGTCTTGGGTCTTCCTGGTTTTCATTGCCATCTGCAAAAAGGAGGTTCTGTAACCAAGAATGAGAAGAGTATTAATTAATAGTAATAAACATATTCATTTAGAAGACTGGGCATATTCTCTCTATTTAACCAAAGAACAGTGGAAGCTTCCCTATTGGATCTGTGACATCTATAACCTTCTAAGCCATAGGCTTTGGATTTGTTTCTAAGTAAAAGACATGTATACTCTCTCACTCAATAGATTAATATCCTGATACATCCAGTTGATTACCTCCATAAGATATGTGTCACTCCAGCACCTGTGGGTACATCCTGCCTGGCTGGTTGACTTTGTTGATGACTTTTATCCCCCAGCAGCTCATGTAGTGCTTTCTAACGCTATGACAGCTAGCCAGCAGGGAGCTCATTTCTACCTTGACTTTTCAATGCCCTTCTATTATAGCCTGTGGTGTCTTCAGCAGTAGTACCTTTTCCTTTAATTCTAGTGGATAGCCAAATGATTTGACAGTAACCCACACCTGGCTTCATGGGCTTCCCTTACCAACAGTTCACTGTGAAGGATGTGAACCATCTCAGGCATTGGGATTTACCTGCCACACCTAGCTTTGGACTAAAGCTTTCTCCACTCTAGTAAGTAAAGTACTTTCTAAAGAAAAATAACTATTCCAAATTGGATGTCACTTTCTATTAAAATCTCAACCATTAAAAGAAGATATTGATACAAAAGGGACCCTTTAATACCATGGCTGCATTTTTCTCTCTATAAAATTGTTTTTCTCTCTCTCTCAGGGTAGAATGCTTTACATTTTAACTCTCTCTTGGAATTCCTCTTGCACAATTATTTTTTCACTGGACAAAATGTAATAAGTGTTTGTATAAATAGATGTGTTTCTTCCCTTTTAAAATTTATATCCTCTTAGGATTTTTTTAATTTTTAAAAAATTTTTATTTATTTTTTGGAGAGAGACAGACAGAGAGGGAGAGGGAGACAAAATGGGTGCACCAGCAGTCTCTCAGCTGCTGTGAATGAAATCCAGATGTGTACGCCCCCTTGTGGTCAAGTGTGGCATTGCGCCCTTGTGTCACTTTGGATCTGGCTAAACGTGGGTCCTGGAGATTGGAACCCGGTTCTTAGGCTTAGCAGGCAGGTGCCTTAACTACTAAGCCATCTCTCCAGCCCGCTCTTAGGATTTTTGACACATAATTATAACCTAATTGGAAAACAATATTTATTTGCTTTAATGATATATTTCTATCAAATATGATCAATATGCTCATTAGTAGAGTAACTCTAGTAATCTACCTGCATCTTATGCATTTTTACAAAAGGAGAAAAATTTGTACACATTTTCTTCGGAAAATAAGCAAAAATATATTTAATGTGTGGGTGCTGGAAGAATAAAATTTATCAATTTCACTATATATAAATTTTTCTATAAGACTGAATTTTTATTCCTATAATACATGTATAACAATTGAATAAAATTATATACAAAACTGACAATAAAATTCAGAAATATAATACAACCTATGTTAAAACAAGCACACCACAAGATAAAGGTATATTCATTTGAAAGGTTATGTAGAAGATATATTCTATATTATTGCTCAGAATATTGTATATTGCATTTTTATAAAGTGAAATATATCCTATCCTAAACAAATATGAAATGTTATTCAGTTATTTGGTATATTATTATTTTCTGATGACAAAATGTTTTCAATTTATTTATACTTTTAAAATAATCATATAAAATTATAATACAAAATAGTGTATTTATCAACTTTGAAAAATTTCAATGTATTGCCAAATTAAGTAATGATTAGTAAATAGTAACATGTAAATATGAGAGAAAATATTACTAAATATCTTCAAATTTCTTCAGATATTTTGAACCTTTGTTAGGATTAAGTGTGATGCTTTTATGCTATAAAGAGAATATAGACCATATGAAATAAAAATTATGGATTTAAAATGCAATTTCAAGAATGGGTCTTCACTTCTCTCTTTTTGACTGGCTTTAATAATTGCAAATCACTTTCATTTAATAAGATGTTTCACTCACACAGAATCAGAGTCAAATACATATAAAAGATAAGTAGAAATATATTTGATATTAGCATTTTATTGCATAATAAAACCCATGCATTGAATAGATACCACCAGAAATAGTACGAAATAATGAGTATGCATCACTGCTCAGTATTATAGTCTCAATCACTCAATCATCATATTGTATTAAAAAAATATATAGTTTGTTTCCAAAATCTATGACGCCAACTGAACTTGTGATTTTACCATGAATTATGCAAAGGCAGGTGGAAGTTTATCAACTTCCTCAGAGTCAAAAGACCCAAAGATGAAAGACATTGGGGGATGGGGAGGTAGAGGGCAGATCATCCTCCTCACAACTAACTTTATCTTCTGAAGTGCCTGTGCGACCCTTAAGGTCTCTGGTAACCGATGGGCAGGAGCTTTTAATGGCTGGACAGCTAAAGTGGTAAGATTGCAGAAAGAATAAATATTTAGAGGAATAATTTCACCTCACAGTGAGCTTGCCTAATAGTTTTTACAACTTCCTTCCATTGTTACATTCATAGACTGCCCTGCTGAGGTTGCCTGTGACAGTGGTTACCTATATATTCAGAGAGCTTCTTTTTATATCTTAGATAAAATTAGTCAGAGTGGGAAAGGAGTGAATCCATGACTAGAATGGATAGATGGGGTGAGGCAGATTTCTCACTCTTAGGAAAATTACAGAAGAGGCATGGAAAGGGGTTAAAATGATGTTATTGGTCACTATGAAAGAAACCATAACTCCTTGAAAAATGAATGATAGTGAAACTTTTAGAGGAAATGCAAGATATGCTTATATCTCACAGGGCTAAAGATTAAATACCACTCCCAACCCTAAAAAATCCCCCAAAACATAAAGTGTGGGTATGTTAAATGATGTTTGATCCAAATGAAAGAGTCTATATACAAAACTGAAACAATTTAAAGCACATAATTCATTAATATTTAATTATAATGCAAAGTGCAACATAAATATACATAATCCTATACTATTATAAAAGTAATTGAATAAATACATGGTAGATGATATAAACATAATAGAAAGTTCAAAAGAAATATGCAGATACTGAGATATGAAGATAATGGAGCACAGCCTCTCCCTCTTTAAGTGTGAGCTAATAATACTATCTCCTGAAATAGAGTATGGGAAGTTTCTCATAAAGAGCAACCTCACAATGGAGAATCCTGAAAACTCAAAACTTCAGTTAAGGAATCAATTACAACATTGACTGTAAGTCTTTGTGATAGAAAGGTATTTTATAAAGTTATGAAAATGGTTCTTTCTTGTCATTGTCTTTCTCATTTTCTTACTCAGTTATAAGAAAGACCTGACCAGGCAAGTCCCAATGGTAGGGTATTCTACCAGTCTGGCAATTCTCAAACCAAGCAAAATCAACAATAGTAACAACAAAAACAAAACTAAAAATACAAAAATCATGCATAGAAAAGAGGACACAAAAAGCACATAAAACAAAATGCTGCAGTTTCCTAGACACAATACTGAAACAGAAAATAGACACTAGGTCAAATCTAAGAAATGCTTATAAAATGTACTGCTTACCATATTATTCCAATATTAGTTAAGTATCTATATTGTACTGCTATAAATGCTAATAATTGAAACTGAATATAAGATAAGACAAGTTTTTGTACTATTTTGTAATTTTTTCTGTAATACTGTTTTAAAAGTTAAAGTTTTGGAGATGAAGAGATGCCTCAGCAGTTAAAGGTACTTGCATGTAAGGCATAACACTGCAGGTTTAATCCCCAAGTACCCACGTAAACCAGATGCAAAACTTGCACACATATCTGGAGTTAGTTTGCAGGAGCTGGTGGTCCTGGGGTGCTCCTGCGTGTTCTCTCTCTCTATCATAAATATTTTAAAATTAAAGTTTTTGTTTTATATTTTTTGTTTAGTTTTATAAGGAGCATGTTTTTAGAAACAATTGGATGGTGTTCATTTAATCCAGTACAAAACTTAAAATCTCCATTACATTTTGTGCTGTACACTTATAAAATATGTATTGCCTATGATAATGATCTTTAAAATAGTATAACTTATATGATGAATAGGAAGAGAGCTGTGTGGAATAAGGGTTATATAACATCTAAGTACCATATACATATGCATAGGAAAATCATTACTAATCCCATTATTTTGTAAAATTAATATAATCTAATGAAATGTAAATAATTATTAAAAATCTATATGGCTAAAAATATTTCAAATTTGTATAAGATATCCAGTTAGTCCATTATCTAGGGACATACTCTATTGATTTATTTTTCTTATCTGGAAAAGGTACTTTATCTTTATAAACATTAAATTTCTCATGGGTAAAATTACAACTACCATATTCATTGCTTTAGCCTAAGGTTGTTGAAAAATGTAATAATACAATGGATATAAAAAGAATTTTAGAAAATTACACTCTACTCTTTAATTTTTGTACATTATTTTTCCCTTCAGATTCTTAACTTTGATAAAATTACTATTTTTTATTATAATGGATATTACTAAATACTTATTCCCTTTATGAATATCCTGAAATTAATTGTTTTTATTATATAAAAGTTCAATTATAAAAAAATCCATAATATTAGTAAAGAAACTTCTTTAGGAAAGCATTAACATTGCTTTATGAAAGCAATAACACTCATATTTTCTTTGCATCTATGTTTTCTGTTAGTGTGTGTGTTCCAAAATGCTAAATGAAGCAATCCCTGGAACTGTGTTTTATTCTTTGTCTCTCCTTGTTCATTTATGCATGCTTCTGGATTCATAATTCATCTCTATATGAATCCTAGATATATGGTACCTGTGCAGCATATTCTTCAAAAACCACCTATGTTTAGATATTTAGCAGGACCTTTGATATACTAAAAATTAAGTTGTTAATCTCTCTCATCAATTTCATTCCTCATGTATATTCTTTCAGTTCAGTACACAACATGAAATACCAGTCACTTACTACAGCATAAGGCTGGGGGTAATATTTGTTCTTTACTTTCTTTTATAACTCAAGTCAAAATCTTAGAAATTCCTATTACTTTTATCAATAATCAAAATTTTATTTTTTTATATTTATTTATTTTATTTATTTGTGACAGAGCACATGTGTGAGAATTAGGACATCAGGGCCTTAGCCACTGCAGATGAACTCCAGACACATGTGCCATATTGTGCATCTGGTTTACATGGGTTCTGGGGAATCAAATATGTGTCCTTAGGCTTTTCAGGAAGGCACCTTAACCACTAAGCCATCTCTCCATCCCTGAAATCAAAAGTTTAAACTGTTCACTTTTAACCAGCTCCATTGTTATTACTCCATTGTAATATAACCTCTTGTCATATCCACCTTCTTTCTTTTTATTATGTAGAAACTTCACATGGACCTATCATGTGTTGGTGCCCATTCCCATCCTCTCTTCCCTCATCTAACTGAGGACCATCCTTAGTGAGATTTCTGGTATACACCATGGGGTGTGGGTTATGTGCTGTGAAAGTAGCATTTAGTCAATGTGTGTGGACGGGGAAGGAAGCGAATGTGGACATTCCTTCTCACCCTGTGGCTTTTAGACTCTTTCTGCCCCTCTTCCACAAAATTCCTTGAGCCTTAGTGGGTGTCCTTTAAGTCTACTTTAGTGTTGAGCTCTTAGCAGCTCCAGGACTTCTACTTTGGTACATTTTGAGTGTCCTTGATGTCTACCATCTCCCTGGTGAAGGTTCTCAGGCTCACAGTGGAAGAAGCACTTTTGCTCATCTTGCCAATAACTCTGCTGTTTCACAGGGGCCCTAGCTCAAGTGCAAGGGGTGGCTTATCTCCTGATATACAGTCAGCTATCTTTTCTTCTCTTGTTGATAGATATTGGTTGTCCTCATGTGGTTGTTTGATTCAGGTGTTCCCCCATACACTTAGGGGTTCTGAATGTTCTAGCCAATGAAGGCAGTGTATTTTGGGGGGTGGGCTTATGGGTAAGATAGCCAATTTCCCCTTGCTAGTGTTTGGCACACTGTCCTGTTCCGGTTGTCCATCTGATGTTGGCCAGGTTTAATATCTGCACTCTACCTGTGTCATCAATTTCCCTGCCATGATAGAGCATCACCTGAAGTCTGTAAGCCAAAAGAAGCCTCCCCCCCCCCCACAAGCTGCACTTGGACGGGTGAGTTCTGCCAGCAATGCAAACATGACTGCAAACTCTCAGTTCTCATTACCTTCTGTAAAAGTAAAACACATTCTCCAATGGAAAGTGAGATCAGCATAGTTTAGAGGGGGTAAGCATAACTGTTTTAGGGGGAGATTTTGCTGTGTGGTGTTTTGGCCAATGACTAGTGTCCTCTGTCCCCTTGACCTCTTGACCTGGAAGTTAAAATATGCTAGTTAAACTCTCAGCAAACGTTTGAGATCCTGTAGAAAAAAAAAAAAAATTCCTGCTTATTGACTTGGTGGATACAAGTTCTACTCTAGTACTCTAGCAACACCAAGAAAATTCTTTGCTACCCAGACACTGTGTCACAATTTTTCACTGATAGTAAAATAATCACTTCTGCTATAGTTTGTGTTTTTTACAGGTATATGTGTTGAAATTTAAACCCAATTTTGGAGTATTAAAATGGTGGAAAGTTATTCCATATAGGTAGGCCTTATTGAAAAAGAGTTGCAGAGGGAGCCTCCATGACTTAATCCTCATAGCTTTAAAAAAAAAAAAAAAAAGATGAGAACACACATCCCCAGACACATGTGAAATCTCCATAATGATATATGGCATGTTGTCATTACTATGCCAGAATGGAAAGTCATTACCAGATAAAGCCCATAGACACAGCAATTCCCAAACCATGAAATAAAATAAACCTAGAGTCTCTGCAACGCAGCCTGCCTTAGGCATTTTGCTATAGCAATAGAAAATAGAATAGTGTGCCTCCCAAGTTTTTTTTTTTTTTTTTATGAGTACTTTTCATTTGCACTAGAATATATACAGTGTTTCTTTAGAATTTATACTTTTTGGTAATCTTACATAATGATTATAGTAAGCCCTTGTTTTATTTATATTCTTTATATCCCCTAATTTGAATCAAAGTAACAAATCTGCATTGAGAATATCCAAAGGGAAAATGCCCAAATACAGGTTTTAAATATAGATTTAGTTTTGCATTTAGCTGGATTAACATTCTAAGTTCCTTGCCAATCAGAAATGGGGTGCTTGTAAACCATTGCATGCAGTGACACCACAGTGAAACAGACTATTACTTATGTGGGTCTTGATCCTGTGCCAGCTGAAGCACAAATCTGGGAGCTCCAGTGACTGCTGAACTTAACCTTAATGGAAGTGATTATGACTGTGAAGGTGCTCAGCTCAATTCATTATTTGAGTGCAAGTGGTGATTAAAGAAAGAAATGAAAAGCTCAGATCTTTAACTCTAACCTGTAGTCACACTTTGGGAATAGAATAGCCTCTATATGAGCCTGAAATGAGTATTTTCTTTCATGTATATGCAAGTATTTTGTTGTTGAAAATGACACTATTTAACTGGGAGAATTTCTGACTTAAAATGATTAAATTGACAATATTCCTGAGTTTGTAATGTGAAAGTAAGTCATCTGTTGGAAAACAGGGATTGAGAAAAGCTAAGAACAACAGGATGGATCCAGTTGGAACTATCATTAACCATAAGTAATTTTGTGTATTACTTACTGGTAAAAGTAGCTTACCCTTTAGTGCCCCAAACGGCATGTCTTCTTTAGTTTGAAAGCTTTGTGAAATAAGAAATATATACCATGTAAAAGAATAAGACTTCTTCTTTTCTGGACTGACTATAAAGTATGTCCTATGGCAAGGGGAATATAACTAGGCAGTCACAAACATAACTATATCTCAATGTACTTGAAAAATAATTAACTTCTACATAAAATGATTTTTTCTTCTATTTATTAAGTAGAAACTTTGTATGGTTGCATCATGTGTTGGTACCATCATTTCCCTCCTCCCTAACCCACTCCACTGAGGGCCATCCTTAGTGAGATTGCTGGTATTCAAAGTGGAGTTCTGGGTTATGAATTGTTAGAATAGCAGTCAGTCATTGGTGGGGGGCAATGCCCCTGGATATTCCTTCCCACCCTGTGGCTCTTAAAATCTTTCCTGCAACCTCTATGCCAAATTCCCTAAGCCTTTGTGGGTGTACTTTAAGTCTATTTTAGTGTTGAGTTCTCAGCAGCTTATGGATTTCTGCTTTGGTGCATTTTGAGTATCCTCAGTGTCTGTCTCCATCACCCTGACATAGGAAGGAAGGAGTCCTCTTGTCTATCTCACTAGTTCCTCTCTGGTTTCACCTGGGCCCTATCTGATGTAGGAGAGGGGTGGTTCATTTCCTGCAATGAGTCAGCTATCTATTCTTGTCTTGCTGATAGATTTTGGTTGTCTTTAGTTCTTGCTGCTTTCTTGAAAAAAAAAAAAAAATCAGCTTCTCCAAGACAGAATTAGAGATCAACATAGACTAAAGGTTGATGGGTGTAGCCTTATTTTGAGCCAAAGACTAATGGGGGCTTCTCATTGGAATACATAATCTTGGTCTCCATAGGATTCTCCTTGGTTCCCATTTCCAGCTATGGGTTACTTTCCACTGAGCATATCTCTTATCCAATCAGAGAGCTATTGGTTACATACCTAGGCTGTGTGCAAATATTGCAGATGTGGTACATCTTGTCAAGCTTCTTGCTTTCCCATAGCAGTGTCTCTTGCTTGCTCACATTGTTAGCCAATTTCCCCCAGCAGCTCACGTAGTGCTTTTCAGCACTATATGGACTAACTATCTAAGAACTGGCTACCCTCCATATTTAGCTGGATCTATAAATGTTTTGCATTGGCAGCATATGGTGTATAAGCAAGAAGGTTTTACCTTTTACCTCAGGTGACAAATCATGTTCTTTGGCAGAATCCTGTCTTATTTTGGAGACCCTGTGTGTCTCTCCAATAAACTGCTCAACGTGGGTTTTAACCAGTTTATAGTATGTGGATTTACAAACCAGAGCAAAATGTCTTAAGGTTAGGCTTCAACCTACCCTCTCCAAGGCTCTTCTTATGACAGGATACCACCATGCTTCTACAGAGAGCTATATCTTTCAGTCTGCTATCCAAGGGAAACATTTCTATGGTACTAATTTGTATTTGGTTTTGTGTATATCTCATCCTGCCCTCCCATTCTCTTCCCTGAAACCCTTCTATCTCTCTTATCTGTTCTTCGATTTGCTTGTCAGGTATGCCTGCAACACATGCTGTTCCAGGTTAAGAACCACAGATAAAAGAGAACATGTAGTGTTTGTCTTTCTGTGCTTGTTTGAGTTTGCTTTGTATGATCTATTCCAAGTCCATACATCTTCCTGCAAATTTCATTTTATCATTTTCCTTACTGCTGAGTAGAATTCCATTATGTCTAAGCACCATATCTTCATTATCTATTTGTCAAAGGATATACATCTGGGTTGTTTCCAGTTCTTTGCTATTGTGAATTGAGCAGCTATCAACATGGTTGAGAAAATTCATCTGTAGGAAGGAGTGGGACCTCACTTTGCCCAGTAAAGGAAAGGATGGGTCAGTTAGTAGCTCTATTTCATCTTTTTTCATGAGTCTCCATATTTATTTCCATATGGCCATAGAAGTTTGAACTCCCAACACTAGCAGCAAATGAGGGTTACTCTTTCTACACATTCTTGAAAAAAATTATTATCATTTGATTTTTTTAATAATTGTAATCCTTTCTAGGGTAAGGTGGACTTACATGGTTGTTTTGATTTACTTGTCCCTGGTGGTTAAGGATGTTGAATATTTTCTTAGGTGAGTATTAACCATTTGTATTTCTTCCTTTGAGAATTTCCTAATGTAAAAATGAGAGTTCTACCAAAAGAAATATAGAGTTTCAATGCAATACCAATATAAATCTCAACATCATTCTTCATAGAGATAGAAAAAATAATCTCCAAGTTCATATGGAATGGAAGAAGGCCCCGGATATCCAAAAATATTCTCAGGAAAAGAAACACTTCTGGAGGTATGATCATACTCCATCTAGAGATATACTACAAAGCCATAGTAATAAAACCGCATGGTACTAGCATAAAAACAGAGATATAGACCAATAGAACAGAAACTGAAGACCCAGTCTTTAGTTCAAGAAATTATAGCTACTTGATCTTTGGCAAAAGTGCCAGTAATATATACTGGAGAAAATATAGCATCTTCAGCAAATGGTGCTGGACCAATTGGACAATAACATGTAGAAAAATGAAACTAGCCCATTCCTGTCACCATGCACAAAAATCAACTTCAAATTCACTAGAGACCTCAATATGAGGACAGAAACTTTCATATTTCAACCAGCCACATTGATCCATGCTTTTATGCCCTGTGGTCACATAGGAGGCTAGAGACATGTAGTACATGAGTGGACAGACAACTTACAAGCATTTTAATGTCCTAGCTGGCTAAAGGACAGATGTGCATACATGAGACAGAGAAAAATGAGGAAGACTTAGCATTTTATAAGGAATTCCTAGCTGTTGTAAGCCACCTTTATTGGCTTACCCTTAGTCCAACCTCAAAATAGCCCTGCCACTTAATGGCCCACTTATTCATTTTGTTATAATGCTAATTAAATTTTAGCAGTGATGTCAGGATGATAGATATATTATTTTCTCAATTATACCTTTTATAGTATTACCATATGAAGGTGACTGTAATAGATAAATTATTTGTTACAAATTATACACATGAGTGGTCTACATTCAGTTAGATTTAGTTCCAGAAATTATCTGTCATGATGCACTCAGATTGTAATTCAAACAAAAATGAGACAGATATTTTGAACTGGATTTGCTATGTATGGTATCCTCCCTCTTACCAGCTCTGTCTCATAACAATGCCTAAAGCACACTCCTTCTAATAAGAAGTAAATAACCCCTTCACATACCTCAAAGTACTTACAAGATGAATTCTATTCTTGTTTGTAGTTTTCAAATAACAATCTAGAAATTTTCAGAGTTCTTTTTTTCTTTCCATGCATCCTTAATTTTTTAAACATCTTTCTTGTCCCTTGCTAATATGCTTTACTACTTATGTCTTTAATTATGTCAAATAGATTTACTTCAAAATTTGAATCTGAACTCATCTATTTGGATAGATCCCTAGGAAAGAATACCAGGGTTTCCTGTCTTTACCACTCATGCACTGGGATTACAGGTGTGCCACACCTTAGGAAAGTTGTAGGGATCAGAATGTAGATCCTCATGCTGGAGAGGCAAGCACTCTACTCACTGAGCCATCAGCCCATTTCTTCTAGTCTTTAAAAAATACAATAGATGATTTTTATCTATAGTCACTGGGCTGTTTAATAGAACACTACAACACCTGTTTCCTATCTAACTGCTACTGAGTATCTTAATGAACTTCTTTGCCACTCCCCCTTTCTTCCCAGAGTCTAGTAACCACAATATAACTTTGAAACTCTGTGAGATAAACACTTAAATTCCACAAGTGAGTGACATAATGTTGTACTTGTATTTCTGTATTTGCCATAAATTACTTAGTATACTTACTAACTGTGCTGCATCTGCATGATAGTGACAAATTAACCTCAGTTTTATGGGTGAAGAGTATTCCATTGTGTTTCTTCCTCAGCAGGTGATGGGTAATTGTTTCAGTCCTGGAGATTGGCAAGAATGCTGCAGTGTGCATTGTAGAAGATGTTAGGATTTGTCCTACTGATTGAATTTTCCTTTTTCCTTTGCTTTGACACCCAGGACTTGGATGTTGGATATCATGAGATGAGCATTTCTACTCCAGTAAAGCATGACCATCATCATAATCTACCTTACTCTAGACACAGAGAAAATGGAACAAGGCTACCATGGAGTAAATCATCTGAAACCTTGTAACAAAATAAAAACTCTCCTTGTCTAAGTTGTTTTTCTATAGCATATTACCATAGTAATATAAAGCTAATACAATGCTCATACTACTATCTTCATTGTCTATGATAATATATACCCTCCTGAAAAGTATACAAGTATTATTGTTCCTATATGTTTTCCCAAAATGAGGATCTTTTGTCACTGGTCATCTAAATAACAACACTCTCCATTAGTACTGGAAAGAGGTACACTCTCATTGTGGTTTTAGTTATTTCACATTTGATTATTTAAAGTTGGATATGTTTCCACATACTAGTTTTGTATTTGTATGTCTTCCTTGAGAGAAATCTATATTGATGTTCAATTTCTTAACACATTATTTTCTTCTGGTATTTAAATATTTCTGTTCAGTATATGCTCTGAATATTAACTGTTTTTCGGGTTAGATATAAAGTTTATAAATATTTTCTTTTTTTGTATACTACTTTGAATTATTACCAGAATATAAAGCTACATATACTTTAGCAATATTGACTCATGCAGATCACAAACTCAGGATATCCATCTATTTCTTTGTGTACCCTTCATCTCCATTGAATATTGAAAACTTTCATAGTCCATCTCATTCACCTCTACAATTAAACATGTTTGAAGCCTTCTTATCTTAGTACCAATAGAAAGGAGTTTCATTTTTAAATTTCTTGTCTGGATAACTTGCACTTGACATATAATCATACTACTGTTTTTTTTTTGTTTGTTTGTTTTTGTTTTTTTTTTTTTTTTTTTTTTTGAGGAGGGGTTTCAAGGTAGAGTCTCACTCTAGCTCAGGCTGACCTGGAATTTACTATGTAGTCTCAGGGTGGCCTTGAACTCTCAGTGATCCTCCTACTTCTGCCTCCCAAGTGCTGGGATTAAAGGCATGCACCACCACACCTGGCATACTAATTTCTGTGCATTGGTTTTTGTGGTACATTATTTATCAATTTGTTTGTTATTGTTTGTTATTAGTTTTAGTAATCATCTGCTCTATGCTTTTTCAGAATTGGAATCCAGGTGTGTACTGTCACAGCTGCCTTTTGTATAGGGGTTGGGGATCCAAACTCAGGTCCTCATTCTTGATGATAAACACTTTACCCACTGAGTTATCTCCTTAGTCCTGCATCTTTGATATCAATTGAATATAGTTATATATTCAAATGCACAGAAACACATATATGTATAGTTATCTATACTTGTGAGTTCTCATTACAAAGAATGCTAACCCTATACACATACTAGTATAGGCTAATCATAGAGTATTTACAAATGTTATCAAACCATTAATTTGCAAAACACAAGCATTATTACCAAGAAAAAAGTCAAAGAGATAATCTTAGAAAAGATTATTGTAGAATGACACTTTACACTTAATTTTATAGTGAATGCTATATACTATGTATTTTCACTATCCTCAAAAAAAAAAAAACAGAAAAAAAGAAATATTGTACATTGCAGCTGAGATTATTCAGTATGACCATAAAAGCCTAAACAGTTTATGTTTTCCTAGACTTGTCATGATTTTGGTATTTTTTGAATAATCAAAATGGGCTATATGACCCCTAGTTTTATGAGGCTGGCATTGTTGCATAGGCTTTGTAGACACTTTTAGACAGAATATAAATGAGCTATTCAAATTATTTCATATGAAATACAAAGAATATTTTACATTTATCAGAGATGTCTGCTTCTTAAAACTGGTTTTATAAAAAGTGGTATTACTTTTCTTCAAAAAACAAAATATATCTCCAAAACAGGATAAAAACTATAAAGACATGCTTTTCAAACACTATTTTTTATTGATAGTATTGATAAATAAGCCATTAAAAATTTAAACATATGTGCTTTAGCTTGATGTCTAAAATGACTTAGTGTCCACAACAAAAAAGTCAAGGGGACTTTTGCAGTGACTGAAGTTTCTATGTATTGAAGACCTTGAAGGATCTTGACTGTTCAGACGGCTAACATGGAGATAAGTCAGAATGCTGGGAGAAGGAAACCACAAAGAAACAGATCTGAATTCTACAATGTTCCCATAATCTGTATTGTTATTCAACTGAATATTAATCAGTTTATGTAAATTCAAAAATAATCTGAATTACTTTTGCCAGTGTCACAATGATGGAGAGCAGTCTCTGAGTATGATTGTGTCACAGAAGGGAGTTTGCTTATTCTGACTTAGTATGCCCACCTGCTGGAAAATTTCTACCTTAAAATTAGCAAATAAATGATAATAAATGATATTGTTTGAAGTCATGTAGCGGGTGCCTGAACTGACAGATGTTTTAAAGTCTTCCTAACTTACAAACTTAATACAGTTTTATCTCCTCAAAATTTGTAAGTGGGTGCAGGTATCAAATTCAAATATTAAAGAAATATATCTGATTGAGACATAGTAGTTTCAATGTCCATGTTATTGGGGCATAAAGTATAGAACATAATTAAATTTTATTGTGTATATTTATAGAATGAAATAAGTACTATAATCACAGACAGTTAATGGATATATCTGAATGGTACTTTGGTGGATGCTGACACTAAGGAAGAATTGAACAATTGGTTGGACCTGAATGCTAAGCTAAGTTTTATTGCTGACAGACATCCACAGGGAAATGGCAGCAGAGCTCATTAGGGTGGGATAATCAGTATGCAGTGGGGGAGCAGCTCAAGCACTGGTGAAGGAGAAGAGATGAAATGAGAACAGCAATTACAGAAACCAAACAAATAAGATGAATATAAGAAAATTTTTAATATACCAATGGTTACAGTCATAAAATAAGTATAATGTGAATTATTTCAAATGTAAGACATAAAATTGTTTTGTTACATGTTTAATCACCTAAAAGTGAGAAAGAAATATTTAAAATTGGAAAGGGGATACTTGTACTGCCTGTGAAACTTGAATATAAACTTAAGAAAGAATCCATGTTGCTAAATGCAACCATAGTGTTAGAAGCTAAAATGTTGTCTGCTTCTGATGAATTGCAACCTTAGATAGTGTCATCTTTTGATCAAGGAGTTAAGGTGACAGGTCTCTTATGTGAAGTGTAGCTCTTTGTGGGAGCCTCCATGGAGTTGACTAACATGCACAATAAAGATTGGCAGGTAAGCAGGGCATGTTGGCCCAGGCCTTTAATTCCAGTACTTGGGAGGCAGAGGTAGGAGGATCGCCTTGTGTTAGAGGCTACCCTGAGAATACATAGCAAATTCCAGGTGAGCCTGGGCTAGAGTGAATCCCTACCTTGAATAAAAGAGAAAAGATTGTCAGTTAATTAACAAATCAAAGGTCTTAGGACTATAATGGTATATTATTCAATACCTCCTGCTATAACTAGTACATGTTAAGAAATGCAATGATTCAAATAAATATACTACTTTTAACCAAAGTTTTAAGAAATTGATATCAGTGCAATAAAGTAGTATATTTTGGATGAATGTTTTCTAGTTTTGTTCACACATTTAAAAGATTTTATTTTCATTTATTTATTTATTAGAGACGGCAGGGGGAGAGAGAGAGAGAGTGAGTGAGTGAGACTGGGCATGCCAGGGCCTCTAGCAACTGCAAACACACTCCAGATACATGTGCATCTGGCTTATGTGGGACCTGGAGAATCAAACCTGGATCGTGAGGATTCACAGGCATGGGCCTTAACTGCTAAGCCATCTCTCCAGCCCTGTTCACATATTTTTATTGTAAAAAAATACAGAGTTCAATATTACAAAAGGTTACCTTTTTATTAATAGTTTGATTTCAAGAGTCATTTGAACAGCACAAAGATTAGCCAGTAGTTTTGAGATGAAGTAGCTGGGATTAAACCCAACATGCTGCATATGCTAGGCAGGCATGCTCCCACTGAGCCCTGTTCACTTATTTATAATTGTTTTGGTCACTTGATTTTTAACTCTATGATATATCCTGTATATCTACTATGACAGGTACATAGATCACAGAATTGTAAAAAAATTTGAACTTATTGAAACTTTTGGATTCACTAACTCTTTCTTCTGTTTTGTCTTCCAGTTCTGGGTTTCTGTCCTCTACATGGCTGACTCTATTCTTGAGAGTTGTTATAGAGTTCTGGGCTTGTGCAATTTGGTTTGTATTTTCTACTGTTTTTTATGTATAGTTTCCATACCTCTGTTGAGTTCCCTTTACACATGACTTTCTGATTTTCTTAATGCTTTGTGGAATTTATACTTGCATTTCTTTATGTTTTAATTGAGCTTAACCAGCTGGTTAATGAGCTCCTCTCTTTTTTTGCTCTCCTGCAGGTCATCTAACTGTCTTTGGAGCCCTTCCTTCTTCTTTTTATTAGGTCTAATCTAGCAAGAACAGCATTCATACAATTATTGGTGCTTTGTTGATTTTCTGCAAGTTCTGCTAGGATTGCATTGTTTATGTCTTAATTTTGGGATTCTGATCATGTTATCTTTTCTTTGTTTAGATTAAAGACATCCATTGCACGACTGGACAATCCTTTTGGATATACGTGCATTTGGTTTTTCATGTTATTCCTTTTGCACTGTGGACTGCCCATCACAGTAAATGACTCTTGTTAAATTTAGGAGGAAGCTGTATTTTACCCTTGAAGTGTCTTCAGTGATTATTCACTTTTATGTTTGCTTTGATTAGGCTTCTAATGGCAGTGGGGCCTGCCTACCCAAAGTACAGGAGCCCCTTAGGTTCTGGTGAGGATTCTTTGGTCTGATGAAGGATCCAGTTCTTTGGTGATTTGGGGTATGGGAGTGCTTGGTCAGGTGGCCCAAAGGGCAGGGGGTAGGGGGCAATGGGAGAAAGCAGACTAGTGTTGCAGCTGGGCTGTGGAGGTGGGGAGTATGGGAATATGTGGTGGTTCCACAATGCTGAGGGTTGAGGAGATGTGACAGTGGGTCCATTGGGATTATGTTGCAGGGGGTGTCTGGGACTGCGGGATCCTGTGACAAGGCAGGGCAGGAATATGGGACTGCTATTGGTCAGGTGAAGGGAGGTTGGGGGAATTGAGGGTGTTCCAGGTAGGGTGGCAGGAAAAGGGAAGGAGGGGTGAAGAACAACCTGTTGGCTTGGGTCCAGGTCATGCACAAGGTGACGGGGTTGGGCAGCAAGGGGTATGGTGTTTGTGTTGGTAGTTCCTGTGCCCAGGGTGGGGTGGTGGCCTCCAGCGGGAAGGAGGAGTTCTTGAGTGGAGTTCCATACCCAAGTGGAGGCTGGTGCCAGCAAGGTGGACAGAGCTGGGAAATGGGGTTCCCACTCCTGGGGGTGGGGGCAGGCAGCAGCAAGGGTGACAGAGCTGAGTGTTGGGTTCCTGTGCCTGGTAGTGGGTGCCAGCAGCTGTGAGTGGAATATTAAACATTTTCTAAATGTGTTAGCCATTTGTATTTTATCCTCTGAGAACTCCCTATTTAGTTCTCTACCCCACTTTTGGAGTGCAGGAAGTTACATCAATTTTCCTAAATTTATGTAAGCACGCTTTTTATGGCCTAATATATGGTCTATTTTGGAGGAGGTTCTGTGGGCTGCTGAGAATAATGTGTATTCTGTAGAGTTTGGGTGGAAAGTTCTGTACATGTCTGTTAGGTCTAGTTGATCTATGATGTTGATGAGCTCTATTATTTCCATGTTGATTTTCTGCTTGGATGATCTGTCTATTGATCACAGTAGAATATTGAACCCCCTGACTATAATTGATTTGGTGTTTATCTCTGTTTTGTTTTCAAATTGGTTTTGTTTACTAACTGTGATGAACCTGTGTTTGGTGCATATAGATTTATGATTGTGATATCCTCCTATTGGATCATTCCCTTGATGAGTAAGAAGTGGCTGCTCCTGTTCTTCTTGATTACTTTTGCTTTGAAGTCTATTTTTATCAGATATTAATATAGCAACACCTGCTTGATTTTTATTTCCATTTGCTTGGAATATCATTTTCTATTTTTTTCCTTGATGATAGGTCTATCTCTAGTGTGGAGGTGTATATCTTGAAGACAGTACATAGAAGGGTCCATTTTTTAATTTACCCTGATAACTTGTGTCTTTTGATGGGTGAGTTAAGACCATTAATATTTAAGGTTATAGCTGTGAGGTTCAATTTAGTTGCCACCATGATGAGGTGTTTTTGAGGTATGGTGCTTCCTTGAATTTTGTACTTTTTTGAACCTGGCCTATTGTTGGTTATTGTGATTTTCTTCTTCTTGGCTCTTGAGATTAGTTGTTTGAATATTCTGTGTGCAATATTCTCTGAAGTATTCTCTGTGGGTTTGGTTTTGTGTTCATATAATCATTGAGTTTACATTTTTCATGGAATGTTTTCCTTTCAACATCTATTATGAGGGATACTTTGGCTGGGTAGAATAGCTTGAGTTGGAAGCCATAGTTTTTTAGACTTTGAAGTGTGCCTTTCCAGGCCTATCTGGCTTTCAGGGTTTCCATTGAGAAATCTGATGTAATTCTGATGGGATTGCATTTGTATATAGTGAGCTGTTTGTCTCTTGATGCTTGTAGTACTCTGTGTGTGTGTGTTTTCATTTTTAAGAGTCTTAACTATGATGTTCTTGGATAGTTTCTGCTTTTGTCTTGACTGGTGCTCTGTGGCTTCTTGTATCTGGGTGGGCCTCGTTTGGAAAAGTTTCTTCAATAATTTTGTTGAATATATTCTCTATGCTTCTGGCCTGTGTTTCTTCTTCTGGTATACCCATGATCAGGATGTTTCATCATTTAGGGGTGTCCCACAGTTCCCTCATACTCTGTTCACTTTTGTTTTTTAAAGTTAGTGAAGTTTTTGCCTCCTAATCAGTTTCTTCTACCTTGTCTCACAGGTTCTATTTTCTATATGAATAACTGTGTTAGTGAGGGGTTCTATACAGGCTTTTGTAAGCTTTATTGGAGTTTTGTTTTCTGTTGTGTTATTTTGCATTTTGTGCATCTCTTTTTTTGAGGTAAGATTTTAGTTTGAGTTCTTATTTTCTTGATGCATCCTGGAATTCATTCTTGCATTTGATCAAGTCTTCATTAAGCTTAATCAGTCAGTTATTGAGATTCTCCATTTATTGACTCACCTTCAATTCCTTCATGCATCTTTTAAGGGTTCTAAAGTTTTCTTCAGTCCAGTTAAGCCTACTGTAAAATCTGAATGCTCTAAGAGACGATTCTGCTCAATTTCATTGATATGATTGCTGGTTTTTTGAAGATTTGCTTCCAATTCAGCAATTCTTTTGATCAGACTCTCATTGATAGTTGTGTTTTCATTTTAGAAATGAATTTCTGTTGATTTCTTTATGTTTTCATTGCAGGCTTCCATTGTGGAACTAGGCATCCTTGGTTGAGATCTCTGTTTTCTGATTTTTATTTTTTTTATTTTTTTTGGCTTTTTTGGATTATAGTCTACCCATCTTGGAGAGATAGTTTATTCTATTGAGTACTAAGTAAGTTTTTATCCTTGCAGGATCTTCACAGTGTGTTCTGTTTTAAATGTTAACCAGATTGGTTTACTAGTGTACAGTGAGGTTATAGCCACAGATGTGCAGATTGTGTAGATGTAGGAACTGGGGAACTGGGAGGCCTGGCCTACTCACTTCACTTTCACTACTCTTCATCACATGGGAATCATGGGTTTGGGAACCAGGTGCCGGGAAACTGGAGAGCCAGAGACCTGCTTCTACAATGGGCAATATACCCTCTGATTCAGGAGATTAGGGATGGTGGTACCCAGAGGCCAGTCAGAATACCAGAGCAAAAGGCCTGATTCCATAGTGCCCAAAGGGTACAGGCCTCCCCAAGCCAGGTGAAGGTCTGACCTAGAGGGACTAGGGAACTGGGAGCATACAGGAAAAAAGGATCTAGCCTACTCACTCCATGGTGAGCCCACACTCTCATGCAGGGTGTCTAGGAATTGAGGACCCAGGGGCACTTTGATCAGGAAGGTGCAACAAGTGGCCTGCTTATGCAATAAGCACACAGGATCCAAGCAGTCTCAAACAGACTCAGGAGGACCTATGTAGCAGACAGCATCAGGTTCGCTGAGATGAACTTCCAGACCAGGCACAGTTATGGAGGAAGGGATATTATTTATTGAAGCTTACAGATCCAGGGGAAGTTCCATAAAGCCCGGAGAAGCAGCCTGCTTTCACAGCAGCCAAGCAGAGAGAGAAAAGCCAACCAGCCACCACAGCACACAGAGCAAAACTAGAGCCAAAAGGTCACACAGCACACTTCAGGAACTCCTGCTAGGCATATTTGCATATCTTTACAATGGAATCTCAAACCCACCATTAACACCTTAAGACCAGCCCCCAGTGACATTGCCTCTAGCAAGGTGATTGCAAATGCAAACTATAACTAATAAAACACTGAATATATTGGGGGACATATATTCAAACTAACACATTCCGCCCCTGGCCCCCAATATATTTAGCTCCTGGCCCCCAATAGATTTATAACTATCACACATTGTAAATTGTACTCAGTCCAATTTCAAAGGTTCTCACAGTCTTGATCAACTTAAGATAGTGAGTCCTGTAAAATCAAACAAGTTAAATACCTTCAACATATAAAGGCACAGAGTAAACATTTTTAACTGTGTAAGGAATAGCAAGGAGAAACTAGAACAATGCAAACTCAGCCACCATCAGCAGTCATGAAAATTCTGCAGTTCAAGTTCAATATAACCAGAGACTGTCAGTCTCCAGGTTTTCCAATTCTGCCCCTCCAACTGGGCAGAGTCACCAGGGAAAACTTTCATCCCATGCCAACACTGCACTCCATGGTAGACCTTTTGCACAGCCTGGTATATCCAAAACATTTTCAGGTCTCCATGAAAACCACGCTTCATCTTCCCAAAGGCTCTTCCAGCCTATTCCTGAGGGTCTTCATGCCCTGCCTCATGCCACATCTCAGCAGCAGCTCCTGGAACCGTGTGCAATTCATGGCCACTCCATGCATTTTTCATGCTTCCAAAACTAATACCAGGTGTGCAAGACACAGCCATATTCTTTTTTTTTTTTTTTTTTTTTTTTTTTTTTGCGAGGTAGGGTCTCACTCTGGTCCAGGCTGACCTGGAATTCACTATGTAGTCTCAGGGTGGCCTCGAACTCTCGGCAATCCTCCTACCTCTGCCTCCCAAGTGCTGGGATTAAAGACATGCACCACCACGCCCGACAGCCATATTCTTAATCCAGGGACAAAATAAATCATAGCCTTGAAAAGCAGGTCCCTTCTCCAGTAAACATTCTTTCCAAAAGTTTGCATTTCTAACAGTCTTTCCTCAGGCATCCTCTCCAATGTTTTAATGTAAAGTAGTCATCAGGCCACCTTCCTTCCACCTTTCTTAAGATTGCTAATGTGTTGACAATAGCAGCTAAACCAGTTTCAGTGCCTCTACTTTTAACTTGCTTCAGGTTTTCCAACTTAAATTCTTAAAATCTCAGTCCGATATCTTTAGCCAAGCACATCCGTCCATTACAAATTTAAGCTTGATCAAACTTTCTGGGCCTGGATATCAGAAGGTAGCCATCCCTTATGCCAGTAGCCCAGTTCCAACATATTCCCCCACAGTCTTTCCTTCCCCTTAGAAAGCTCCTAAGCCAAGCCTCAAAGTTCAATACTGTCTGCATTTAGCATTCTCAAACTCTCATCAGAATAGTCCATAAAAATTGGCTTACCACTCCAGAAGGCATCTTCAGTTGCAAGTACCAAGTCCATGACCATTCCTCCAAAACAAAAGTTCCAAAAGACGAATATCCACATGGTCAGGTTCATCTCACCCCACACTCCTCAGTACCACTTTACTGTAGCAGACAGCTTCCAGTTCACTGAGATGAACTTCCAGACCAGGCACAGTTATGGAGGAAGGGATATTATTTACTGAAGCTTACAGGTCCAGGGGAAGTTCCATAAAGGCAGGAAAAGCAGCCTGCTTTCACAGGGCCAAGCAGAGAGAGAGGAAGCCAACCAGCCACACAGCACACAGAGCAAAACTACAGCCAAAAGGTCACACAGCACACTTCAGGAACTCCTGCTAGGCATATTTGCATAATCTTTACAATGGAATCTCAAACCCACCATCAACACCTTAAGACCAGCCCCCAGTGACATTGCCTCTAGCAAGGTGATTGCAGATGCAAACTATAACTAATAAAACACTGAATATATTGGGGGACATATATTCAAACTATCACAACCTATCAGTACCAGGAAACTGATGAGCTGGGGAACCAATTTAAACTGTAAATGAACTTAAAACTAACATTATTTAACTGGAATGCCAAAGGACCTGAGTTCAATGGTTCTCTGACAAACTTGAAAAAGAATAAAACTTGAAAGGTTAAATGTGATAAAGCATAGAAAAGCATTTAAAATCAGCAAAAATGAAAAAAAAAGAAATGAAATAATTACAAAGGGAATACTTGAATGGTCCTCTCTCTAATTTTGCCTTCCTCTTGTCCTCCTTCCCTTCCTCCCTACCTTCTTTCCTTCTTTTTAGAAATGATCATGCTATGTAGCCCAGGTTGCCCTGAAGTCACTACATAGCTCAAATTGATGTCATATTTTCTCCATTTCTTCTACAACCTTCCACATGCTAGAATTACAGTGGGTAAAACCAGGAATTCTTGAATAAACATTTCTAGGAATCAGATATACAGTTGATCAATTAATAGAGGAAAACAGTCATAGTACAAGAAGGAAATGCAAATCAAATCCACAAATATACAATTTCTCATCTGCTTGGCTACAATTTAAAAACAAAGAATAACAGAAGTTCAGGTAAAAAACTTGTGGAAAATTATTCATAGGATTGTAAAAATAATGTTGCTTACTTATAAAAAAGATACACAGTTACTATATGACAACAATTTTATTACTTTATTACAAAAATAATTTTTATAATAGGCCACCCAATTCTTATAAACAGAAAATGCCATATCAAATATCCCAATATCCATCAAATGTTCAATAGCTAATCCAAATTAGAATATCCATGCAATTGTAAACTAGTTGGCAATAAATATCAATAATCTCTTGATACATGTTATAGAATGCGTAAATTGTAGAATGTACACTACAGTATTTTTATATACATGTACTATCAGATTTCTAAATTTTAAAGATATAATTATATTTAATAGCAAATATGTAAATTAAGCTATATACAAGGTATACATATTTTCATAAAAGAGCAGTATTCTAATAAAAATAAAATTAAAGCTTGTTAGAGCAGTTGTGATATTATTCACTTTTGCATATTCAAACTGTGAGAGTAACACAGGTTAATACACAGATTTAGTATACACAATAATGCAAAAAGGCAAGGCTTAACATCAGGCAATATGAGAAACCATTATACCCATTTACCATCATATGCTGCTATACAATGTATATGCTGGTAAGAAATGCAGTGTGTTGGGCTATAGAGACATCTTACCAGTTAGGTGCTTGCTTGCAAAGCCAAGGGACTAGGTTCAATTCCCCAGTACCCACATAAACCAGCTGAACAAGGTTTGCAGTGTCTGGATGCCCTGCTGCTTGATCTATCAATCTATCATCTACCTATCTCTATCTCTCTTTTTTTCTCTCTATCCCAAATAATTAAAATATTTTCAAAAAGAAATGCAGTATGTTGGTGAGATGGAAGCAAGATTGAATTATCACAGAGTCCTAACAGATTATTTAACCTGCAGGTTAGGAATCTTCTAATGCCGAAGTGAAATCTCCTAGTTCTGAACCAAGGGATATTAAGCAGAAGAGTGTTAAAACCATTATTTTGGAACTTTTCAATAATGAAGCACAAATTTATTTAACATGTATTTTCCACAAGGTTTATTCTCACTCTAGTTGCATGTATTTGGATGTCAAACAATTTATAAAATCTAATTAGTTAAATTTTTAATGTATCTTCTGATTTAGAGACACTAACACATTTAGAGCCTCAGATTCACAATTCTATGTCAAGGGTAACAATAATCACAACATGAGTGATATTTAATGGGTAATAAAAGTACCATTTGAACAGAGAATTAATAGTATAACCTTTAAGCTCATGCTATTCTAGGTGTAATTTATAGCCTTAGGAGAAACAGTTTGTAATTAATTGTGTAAGTTCAACTTTTGTAATCTCATCACTAATTCTGCTCCCACTTTAGAGCTGGTTCTGTTATTACTGAGTCATTAAAAAAAAAGTTATCTGCTCTGAGTAAAACCTCAAGGTCACTAATTTTTTTTTTCATGCACTACTTTTTTACATGCTACCATTCTCATTATCCAAAGGAAATGAGAAGAATTTAATTGCACCATCAGAATATATTTACATCAATGCTTCAAAATATAAAGTAATGCATTAGTTTTGAACAGAGCATGAGTTATCTTATTGCTTGCTAATTAAAGTAGAAATAACATTAGGCTGTCAATGAAATGATACTGCATTTTAGTTTTTTTTTTTTTTTTTTTTTAATCTTCAGTGTGTGCATTATAAAAATAACTGAATGTCATAAAATAGTAATGGAAAAATTCACATTTGTATAAGTGTTCAGTTACAGAGAAAGAGACATTATTTGATTAGAATAACTATTCCATATAAGGTATTAATATAATTTTAAATGTCTTGATTATACTTTTATAAAATATAAGTTGTGGAAAATTGTCACAGAACATATAAAAACTACAGAGTAATTTAGTTTCTAAGTAAACTTTCTTATATATTTCTATACATACAACTTGTGATATCTCTGCTAGTCAACTTAATGAGCCAAAATGGATCTATCGTTATTGCTTATTCAGATATTATACATGTCAAATATGGGCTGGATGTATTTATGTGACTTTCTGAATATTATGTCATACAACTCAGCTTACTTAGTTACCAAACACAAGAAACATCAAAAACTCACAGGATAAAAAGCTGAATATATGTATATTATAAAGTAACAAAATTTTGAAGGGTTATATTTCTTCTAGATCCCATATATATGCTGATAATTTCTCTAATTTTAATGTTACTGTCAGTTGTATTTTGGTCATGTGTTACACTCTTACTCAAATTGTTCAGAAGCAAAGAAAGAAGACTAATCAACAAGATGAGAGATGAGAAGGAAATGTTACAATGCATACTAATGAAATTGCAAGAATCATCAGGACATATTTTGGAAATCTGTTACACAAAATTAAAACATCAGGAAGATGTTTTGGAGGGATTTTTATGGTAGTATCTTGATCTTGGAGACTGAGCTCATTTTTTTGTACCTGGTTTTGACTTATTTCCCAGTTCTACCAATGAGTTCCATTTCACCTAGTGGATCTATTAGCCAAATCAAGAGCAGTTGGTTACCCAAAATGGCTGTGTGCCACTACCACACTTGTTTGAGCAATACATCAGTTTGTTTCCTGCTGGGTATCTTAGACTGCAAGATGTTTGGACAGCCGTCAGCCATTATCCCCCAGTTGCTCATGTAGTACATACACCCTGGCACTAGACAAGCTAATTGTCTGGGGACTGACCCTCTTCCAGATTCTGTCCAGGTCTCTCCATGTTTGGTCTCACACGTGTATGCTGTCCTCGACAGTAGGGTCTTACCATTAACCTTTGGTGGGTCATCAAGAACTCTGACAGAAATCTGTGTTTTTTGGGAAACCTTGTAGGTGTTTCTGATCAACAGCTCATTGTGGAAGTTAACCCCATGCTGGCACTGGGAGTTATAAGTCAGTGCCTAGGAAGGTGAGAAAGGAAAAATATAGATAATATAAAAGAGAAATTGAGTATAGAGAGGAGAGAGAGAGAGAGAGAGAGAGAGAGAGAAGAGAAAGAGAAGCAGGAAAAGATTAAGTTTGGTCTTCATGATGTTCTCTCCATTTTCCTGTGGATCAGGTGTTCTCTCTGTGGGCCTGCTGGAGGATCAATGTTTTAGCCTGTTTTTTAGAATAAGGGTTTTATAGTATCATTTCCTTTTGGGTCCCTATTTGTATCCCCCCACCCTTGTCCTCCCTCCCACCTTCTCATTCCCTTCCACCCTTAACCTCCCTTCATCCCATCCTCCCTATTGTCTGGTCCTTAGAGTGCTTATTAGGTTTGGTACCATCTCAGGTGGATTTGGGTTAGAAACGACAGATAAACGAGACCATGCGGCAATTATCTTTTCGTGATTGGGTGAGCTCACTAAGGATGATCTGTTCCATGTTTGACCTTTTTTTTTTTTTTTTTTTTTTTTTTTCAAATTTCCTTATTTCATCTTTCCTTACTGCTATGTAGAATTCCATAGTATAGATATACCACATGTTTGTTATCCATTCATCTAGTGATGGACACCTGGGTTGATTCCAGCTCTTTGCTATTATGAATTGAGCAGCTATGAACATGGTTGAGCAAATTTATCTTTTTTTCAGATGGACAACAAACCTGAAGGGAGGATCAGCTAACCACACCTCACCAGGGCCCCAGCTGAAACCATAGAACAACACAGGGCAAGGGCAAGAATACAGCGTTCATGGCCATCACGACACCAGAAAAAGGCTGAAGGAGATAAATACAGAAAACATCCAACTCCAACTAAGCCAGATATCCAGAGACACAGAGGCTACCAAAACCTCATCACTGAAGTAGAACTAAAATGACCCTAATGTGGTTCAGGGAAATTCGCTGAAGAAGGGGCAGAAAGAATGTTAGAGTCACAGTTGGGGCATTATGCAGAGACTGGGGCCTACCCCATAACTCTTGACTACCCCCACAATGCATGACCCACATTCCCCATTGATTAAGGTCCCTTTGGAAGAGGGAGGACAGGGAGGAGGATAATGGAGCTAATACTATGAATGTAAAATCAGAATAATATAAATAAATAAATAAAATTTTAAAAAAATCAGGAAAAATGGGATGAATTTCTCGACTCATATGATTTCCCCAAACTAAATCCAAAAGAGACCAATCATTTGAATAGAGCTGTAATAGCTAAAGAGATTGATGGAGTATATATTGTACCCGAAACAAACAAAGTCAAGGCCCAGTTGGATTCACTGCCCAATTCAATCAAATCATTATAAAAGAACTAAAACCACTTCTAAAGTTATTTCACACAACTGAGAAGGAGGGAATGATCCCTGATTTCTTTCTTTTCTTCCTTTATTTATTTACTTGAGAGCCACAGAGAGAGAAAGAGGAAGAGACAGAGAGAGATAGACACACACACACACACACACACACAGAGAGAGAGAGAGAGAGAGAGAGAGAGAGAGAGAGAGAGAGAGAGAGAGAGTGCATCAGGGCATCCAGCCACTGCAAACAAACTCTAGATGCATGTGCCACCTTGTGCATCTGGCTTGTGTGAGTACTGGGGAATTGAGCCTCAAAATGGTGTCTTTAGGCTTCACAGGCAAGTGTTGAACCACTAAGCCATCTCTCCAGCCCCCTTTCTTTCTCTCTTTCTTTCTCTCTCCCTCTTTCTTTCTTTCCTCCTTTCTTTCTTTCTTTCTTTCTTTCTTTCTTTCTTTCTTTCTTTCTTTCTTTCTTTCTTAATTTGAGAGAAAGACAGAGAGGAAGAGGCAGAGAGAGAGAATGGGCACGCCAGCGCCTCTCAGCTGCTGTGAAGGAACTCCAGACCTTCTGCTCCCTTGTGACACATGTGCGACATTGTGAGCTTGCATCACTTTTGCGTCTGGCTAAACATGGGACCTGGAGAATCGAACTGGAGTTCTTAGGCTTCACGCAGGCAGGTGCCTTCACTGCTAAACCATCTCTCTAGCCCAATTTCAATTTTAATTAATAATATGCTTTGTATTGACACATGATGTGTTGGTAGTCATTTCTGTCCTCCCTGCCCCTACTTAACTGAAGTTCCTCCTTATTGGGATTGCTGGTATTCACCATAGGGTTGTAGGTTATGCATAGTAAGAGCAGCAGTCAGTAATTGTGGGGAGGCGGGCAACACCTCTGAATATAATCTCCAAATCTGTGGCTCTTAAAATCGTTCTGTTCCCCTCTTCCTTATTCTTTTAAAAAGTGTCCAGACAGAAATTGGCCTCAATATCCATGACCTCTCAGTGCCTAGCAATACTTTCACAAGACCTTCATAATAGGAGAAAAAGATGATGACATAAAATCAAAAGACAGACTAATGGTGAGAGTGAGGGGATATGATGGAGAGTGGAGTTCTGAAGGGAAATGGGGGAGGGGTGAGAAATATCATGGTTTATTGTCTGTAAGCATAGAAGTTGTCAATAAAAAAAAAGTATTTTGTGGGCTGGCAAAAAGGTTTAGCAGTTAAGGCACTTGTTTGCAAAGTCTAAGGACCCAGGTTCAATTCTCTAGGTCCCACGTAAGCCTGGTGCACAAGGTGGAGCATAAGCCTAGAGTTTGTTTACAGCAGCAGGAGGCTCTGGCATGCCCAGGCCTTCTCCCTATCTGCCTCTTTATCTCTCTGTCTCTTAAATAATTAATTAATTAACTTCAATATGTTTCATTTATTTACTTGAAACTGAGAGATAGAAGAGACAGGGAGAATGGTTGTGCCTGGGCCTCCAGCTGCTGCAAACAAATTCCAGATGTATGCACCATTTTCTGCATCTGGTTTTATCTGGGTACTTACATAAACCAAGTTCACTATCACAAATTAAGTTTGCAATGTTTACAAGTTATGAAAAATGAGGTCAGTCAGAAATCTCTGTAGGAATTTTGACAGAGATGATATACTTTATGGGTGACATTATATTTCATAGTGTATGTAGCCAACATTTTATATTTTATTTAATATGTATTCTGTCAATTTTCTTAATCTGGCAAGAAATTATATATATTCATAATCTAGAGACTTACGTGTTATATAATGACCAGATATGTGTACATATTAACTTCATGTTTTGGACACATGTATTCACTGTCATTATTGCTAAGACAGGATAACTGCCTGCCACAAAAATATCAACAATATTTCTGCATCTATCCCATATGTTTTATAATTCTGTGTATATTATGTGCAGTTAACAGTTAGAAATAATTCTCAAGTGATTAAAAATCTCTAAAATTAGTAGTTATATTTAAAAATATAACTTTTATTTGTACTATTTCTAAATTTACATATTGATAGAATACATAGTATTTTATAGGTCTTGTTTATTGAATTATTATTCCACAACAGGAACTTGGGTAATTTCTTTAGGGCTTTTTTTGTGCCTAAGTATGATTACAACAATAATGGGTCTGTTTAAACATTTTCATATATAACCAAATTCTTTAAAATGTGATTGTCTTAATTGAAATATATAATGACATGAAATCTTCCACAAATTATGAGTAAAATGTATAGTTACAGGTATTAAGTTATTGAAAATCAAATAACTATTAAAACAACTAGACGTACCTAAACTTAGTTCTGCTAACAAAATATATTATTATGAATCATTGAAAATCAATGTCCCCGAATATCACACCTACTCAAACAATTAAGTTAATAAATGAATTGGATATTTCTAGGGTGTAACATGGATGTTTCTGGGTGAAATATGATAAAAGAAATTAAATATTTATAGTATTTTTTACTTATTAGATTATTCTCATTTCTAGCTTATAAATGAAGTTCACTTTTCTTTTCTATTTTTGGTATTTTCAAGGCAGGCTCTTGCTGTATCCTAGGCTGACCTGAAATTGACTTTGTAGTTTCAGGCTGGCATAGAACTCATGGCAATCTTCCTACCTCTGCCTCCCAAGTGCTGGAATTAGAGGCTTGCAGCACCATGCTCTGCTGTGTGTGGTTATTGGTTACCTCATATTTTAAGGTAATGTGTGCATCACACCCGGGGAAGTTCACTTTTGTTTAGAGGAATGTGAAAGTATTCGCAAGGTATGCAATCACACAATTAGGAAGAATAATTTCTTGAGTGCATCATGGTGTGTGTTCGTCATTATGTCTATTGTTAATAAGAATGTATTGTACACTATGTTGGCAGTGTAACACACTTGCCCAGCATTCATGAGGCCCAGGGTTTCATAACCAGCAGTTTAAAAACAACCAAGAATGTACTATATAGTTGGTATTTTGCAAGGCAACAAAATGTAGAGGTTCTTATCACACAAGAATAAGAGTATGATATGATGGAATTGTTAATCAGCTTGAATGGATATGATATATGAATATCAAATCACATACATTAATGTATAATGTATAAGTACCGAAGTACTCTTAAAACAAATGCAATTTTCTTTTGGAAAAGAACTATTTAAAGTATATCACAGGTCTTTAAGATTATACAACATTATTTTAATGTTTTGGATGTTTTTGGTTGTTTCATGATAGGGACTCTCTCTAGCACAGGCTGACCTGGTACTCTCTTGCAGTCCCAGGCAGGGATTGAATTTACAGTGATTTTCCACCTCTGTTACTGAGTGCTGGGATTAAAGATGTGCATTACAGTGCCCAGCTTGTGTTATTGTTTTAACATATATGAATGTAATAGTAAACAGACTTGTAATAGAGGGCTATATGTTGGATATAAAAAGAGCCTACACCCTGCTTCTAGTTATCATCATTACACTGCTTCAGCCAATTTAAAGTTCTATTCAATTTACCTGATAACAACAAATCTTATGATGATGTAGGAAATGAAATGCCCAGATATATAATCCATCTGGAGAATACCCAATGCAGGAAAAGCATCAACTTTCTTGAGATTATTTCCAGATTATTTGGGGGGTATTCTTGTCTCTCTTTTTTTGTAATATTTTTTTATGAGAGAGAGAGAAAGAGAGAGAGAGAATTGGTGTTCCAGGGCCTCCAGCCACTGCAATTGAACTCCACACACATACACCACCTTTTCTGCATGTGTAACACTTGCGTCACCTAGTTCGTAGGGGTTATTTGGGACCTGGAGAGTTGATTATGGTTCCTTAGGTTTCACAGGCAAGTACCTTAACCACTAAACCCTCTCTCCAGCCAAATTCTTGTCTTTTGACTATGTCCATAAAACAAAATGGTGATGAAACTCTTTCATAGGACACCTTCTTTGTAGCAGTTGAAAATTCCTGAATAAGTGGCACCATTATGTGAGAAAATCAACTGATTTGGAAAAGAAAAAGAAACGAAAAAAAAAATACCAAGGAATAATCAAAACGGGAACAATGACTAATCTCCTGCAAGATAATTACTTTCATTTAAAATCCTGTTTGGTAAAATAAATATCAAAGTATGATATTTACATATTTACAAAAAACACTAACATGTGTGCTGGGAGATGGCTCTATTATAAAAGGAGCTTGCTTAAAACACTTGACTGCCCAGTTCAATTCCCCAGCATCTATGTAAAGCACATAGTGACGCATATATCTGGAGTTTTTTTGCTGTAGAAAGAGATTCTGTTGTCCCCATTTTTCTCTCATTCTCTCTACAGTGCATATGTAGCACAGCACCTGACCCCACATTAGTCTTCCACATTCAGAAATAGACTTCCTGCATTGAAGAATTAGTATTCATCTAAGTGATAAGCTCCACTATGAGGACAGTAATAAACTTTCTTTTGTTGATTTACTATAGTAATCAAGGGGTTATTCACTGTCTGATTCCCTGCATCCTGTATTTGTGGAAGATTTTTATTTCCCAACTGCAAAAGATTTTGTGAGGAAAGTAAGAATTAATTAAGAAATCAAGAATTAAAAAATCGTGGAAATATGTATAATTGGGTTATTAGAGAGGCTATGTTCTCTCTTCTTTTTCAGTCCTTTTCTTCTGTAGCTCATGTAAATAACAGCATGAGCTTCCCCCCACCCTCATGTAATTACTGTGTGCTGACCACCAAAAGAACTCAGACATATACTAACAGGGACTGAAAGTAAAGTTAGTCTAGTCTTGAACTAGAGCTCGTAAGAATGAGAGAAATAACAATGAGAATAGCCAGTTGACTTCACAGATCATGTTGGAGCTGTATATTATGCTTTTGAGTGGGTAGTTTATTTTGTTTTGAGTAAGGTCTTGTTATGTGAAATGCGGGGGGGGGGGTGGCGCTTGCACTTGCAGTGGCCCTCCTGTCTCTGCCTCCCAAGTACTGTGATTATATCTGCAAGACATCATGATAGGATTTTATGTCTGTTTATTATTTTTGTCTTTATTGGATAAATACACTATGGGAAACCAGTCATTAGATACTGAATTCTCACTTGCATTTACTACAGTAACAACTCTCTATTGAAACTTTGTGCTCAACCATTGCCTATGTTAATAGGTATTTGTTATTTTGACACATGTCACTTATTTGTGTTTTTCTATTAAGTAGTCTTGCTTAATGTTTCTTATCAGTTCTCCCTAAAATACATCTAACCTACCACTTACTAAGTTAAGAATTTTAGAAAAAGTTTATGTTCAAAAAGTAAAACTGGAACAATCAACTTTGCCTCTAGGTGGCTTGAGGCAGATGTCATTTAGACTGACTTGAAAGGAATAATGACCTTCTGGGACCTTGACATTCATCGTGCATTTTGAATGAAACATACCTCTTTGGAAAACCCTATATTTTTCCAATATTAGGAAATAACCTTCTTGTGAGAATGTTAAAGCACAGATCCCCAATGACTTGACCTCTTCCCTTCTGTGTAGAGGTAAACTACAAAAATGGTAACAGAGAAAATATCTTTGTTGTTTATAAAATACTTTGATGTTTGAAAAACACTTTTTCTTTATTCCCAGGAAATTTTGAAAATGAAAAGAAAAGTGTTACTTAACTTTTTCACTGTTATGAGGAAACTTAATGAAAAAAAAAAAAAAACAAAAAAAAAAATAAGATGGCATTTGAAGCATGAATAAATTTATACTATTTTTTTCTCCTTGGGAAGATGCAAATATGAGTTATTTTATAGATGTGATGTCTTTAAACATTATTAAAAATTCAGAATCAAACTTGTGTCCCACAATCATTGAGATTGTATAATTGTGATTATCAAGTTTTGCTAATATTATTAAAGTTGGTTAAGAGTAAAAAGAAATATTCCCATTTTAAAAAATGATGTTTATTATATTACGTAAAAGTGATGTACAACTATTTTTACTATTCTCATGATAGGAAAATATATGCTAACTATGTCCAAATGTTCCATCTCACTATTATAATTGCAGTATTATTTTCATCTAGAGCATTCTGCTTACTAATATAGTTTTACAACAATTGCTGCAATGTACTTTAACCTATTTTCTGAAAACTTAGTGACATCATCCCCACAGCACACTTTTCCTGAAAGCATGTTTACAATTTGGTACAAACATTTCTATATTTAATATGTATCTTATTTATATAACTCAGGTCATTGCAATAAATGTAAGACCCTTAAGGAAAACATTATACATGATATAGCATAAAATGTAAAACAATGTACATAAAGTAACATCCTTGACATTCAATTTTCCTACATACAGTGTCTCATTAAAGAAAATCTGTAATCTATATGAATTTCTTTATTTGTGTTAATAAATTGACCACAAGAATGCCAAGTTTCTAAGCCTGTGGTCACTAATAAATTTCAGTAGCATTCCTGACATTCAAAATTCCATTTCATTCCTGTGCCAGGGAAGATGGTCTATGTGTAACCCAGGGCTGCTATAATGATCATTTGGTGCCTTGGGCTATGCTATTTTGAAATGTAGTACTTTGTGAAGAGATGCTTAGTGGGAGGTCTTTAGAACATTGGGAATGTGAATTAGCACCCAGGCGAATCTGTGAGTTCTATTAAGAGGATTGTTATGATCAGTGAAAGCTATGCCTCACCTTTCCTCTCTCTTTTGCTTTGTTTGAGATGTCTTTATTGGATCTTGCTGGAAGACCTTGGTGTGTTACTGGAGTTGCTCTTAACAGAGGCAAGCTAATCTGCCCCCACCATGTGACTAGGATTTTGAGCCAACAAACAAAAATTGGAAGAAGATGAACATCTTCTACTAAGTTTTCTGCCTTCAGGATCTCAGTGCATTCATGCACAGATGACAAAAAAAGATAAAAGATTTCAGGGCTCTTATAAGAGAATGTATCTTTTAACTTCCAAGTAAAACTCCACACACATACACCACCTTTTCTGCATGTGTAACACTTGCGTCACCTAGTTCGTAGGGGTTATTTGGGACCTGGAGAGTTGATTATGGTTCCTTAGGTTTCACAGGCAAGTACCTTAACCACTAAACCCTCTCTCCAGCCAAATTCTTGTCTTTTGACTATGTCCATAAAACAAAATGGTGATGAAACTCTTTCATAGGACACCTTCTTTGTAGCAGTTGAAAATTCCTGAATAAGTGGCACCATTATGTGAGAAAATCAACTGATTTGGAAAAGAAAAAGAAACGAAAAAAAAAATACCAAGGAATAATCAAAACGGGAACAATGACTAATCTCCTGCAAGATAATTACTTTCATTTAAAATCCTGTTTGGTAAAATAAATATCATAGTATGATATTTACATATTTACAAAAAAACACTAACATGTGTGCTGGGGAGATGGCTCTATTATAAAAGGAGCTTGCTTAAAACACTTGACTGCCCAGTTCAATTCCCCAGCATCTATGTAAAGCACATAGTGACGCATATATCTGGAGGTTTTTTTTGCTGTAGAAAGAGATTCTGTTGTCCCCATTTTCTCTCTCATTCTCTCTACAGTGCATATGTAGCACAGCACCTGACCCCACATTAGTCTTCCACATTCAGAAATAGACTTCCTGCATTGAAGAATTAGTATTCATCTAAGTGATAAGCTCCACTATGAGGACAGTAATAAACTTTCTTTTGTTGATTTACTATAGTAATCAAGGGGTTATTCACTGTCTGATTCCCTGCATCCTGTATTTGTGGAAGATTTTTATTTCCCAACTGCAAAAGATTTTGTGAGGAAAGTAAGAATTAATTAAGAAATCAAGAATTTAAAAATCATGGAAATATGTATAATTGGGTTATTAGAGAGGCTATGTTCTCTCTTCTTTTTCAGTCCTTTTCTTCTGTAGCTCATGTAAATAACAGCATGATCTTCCCCCCCACCCTCATGTAATTACTGTGTGCTGACCACCAAAAGAACTCAGACATATACTAACAGGGACTGAAAGTAAAGTTAGTCTAGTCTTGTACTGGAGCTCGTAAGAATGAGAGAAATAACAATGAGAATAGCCAGTTGACTTCACAGATCATGTTGGAGCTGTATATTATGCTTTTGAGTGGGTAGTTTATTTTGTTTTGAGTAAGGTCTTGTTATGTGAAATGGGGGGCGGCGCTTGCACTTGCAGTGGCCCTCCTGTCTCTGCCTCCCAAGTACTGTGATTATATCTGCAAGACATCATGATAGGATTTTATGTCTGTTTATTATTTTTGTCTTTATTGGATAAATACACTATGGGAAACCAGTCATCAGATATTGAATTCTCACTTCCATTTACTACGGTAACAACTCTCTATTGAAACTTTGTGCTCAACCATTGCCTATGTTAATAGGTATTTGTTATTTTGACACATGTCACTTATTTGTGTTTTTCTATTAAGTAGTCTTGCTTAATGTTTCTCATCAGTTCTTCCTAAAATACATCTAACCTACCACTTACTAAGTTAAGAATTTTAGAAAAAGTTTATGTTCAAAAAGTAAAACTGGAACAATCAACTTTGCCTCTAGGTGGCTTGAGGCAGATGTCATTTAGACTGACTTGAAAGGAATAATGACCTTCTGGGACCTTGACATTCATCGTGCATTTTGAATGAAACATACCTCTTTGGAAAACCCTATATTTGTCCAATATTAGGAAATAACCTTCTTGTGAGAATGTTAAAGCACAGATCCCCAATGACTTGACCTCTTCCCTTCTGTGTAGAGGTAAACTACAAAAATGGTAACAGAGAAAATATCTTTGTTGTTTATAAAATACTTTGATGTTTGAAAAACACTTTTTCTTTATTCCCCAGGAAATTTTGAAAATGAAAAAGAAAAGTGTTACTTAACTTTTTCACTGTTATGAGGAAACTTAATGAAAAAAAAAAAAAAACAAAAACAAAACATAAGATGGCATTTGAAGCATGAATAAATTTATACTATTTTTTTCTCCTTGGGAAGATGCAAATATGAGTTATTTTATAGATGTGATGTCTTTAAACATTATTAAAAATTCAGAATCAAACTTGTGTCCCACAATCATTGAGATTGTATAATTGTGATTATCAAGTTTTGCTAATATTATTAAAGTTGGTTAAGAGTAAAAAGAAATATTCCCATTTTAAAAAATGATGTTTATTATATTATGTAAAAGTGATGTACAACTATTTTTACTATTCTCATGATAGGAAAATATATGCTATCTATGTCCAAATGTTCCATCTCACTATTATAATTGCAGTATTATTTTCATCTAGAGCATTCTGCTTACTGATATAGTTTTACAACAATTGCTGCAATGTACTTTAACCTATTTTCTGAAAACTTAGTGACATCATCCCCACAGCACACTTTTCCTGAAAGCATGTTTACAATTTGGTACAAACATTTCTATATTTAATATGTATCTTATTTATATAACTCAGGTCATTGCAATAAATGTAAGACCCTTAAGGAAAACATTATACATGATATAGCATAAAATGTAAAACAATGTACATAAAGTAACATCCTTGACATTCAATTTTCCTACATACAGTGTCTCATTAAAGAAAATCTGTAATCTATATGAATTTCTTTATTTGTGTTAATAAATTGACCACAAGAATGCCAAGTTTCTAAGCGTGTGGTCATTAATAAATTTCAGTAGCATTCCTGACATTCAAAATTCCGTTTCATTCCTGTGCCAGGGAAGATGGTCTATGTGTAACCCAGGGCTGCCATAATGATCATTTGGTGCCTTGGGCTATGCTATTTTGAAATGTAGTACTTTGTGAAGAGATGCTTAGTGGGAGGTCTTTAGAACATTGGGAATGTGAATTAGCACCCAGGCGAATCTGTGAGTTCTATTAAGAGGATTGTTATGATCAGTGAAAGCTATGCCTCACCTTTCCTCTCTCTTTTGCTTTGTTTGAGATGTCTTTATTGGATATTGCTGGAAGACCTTGGTGTGTTACTGGAGTTGCTCTTAACAGAGGCAAGCTAATCTGCCCCCACCATGTGACTAGGATTTTGAGCCCACAAACAAAAATTGGAAGAAGATGAACATCTTCTACTAAGTTTTCTGCCTTCAGTATCTCAGTGCATTCATGCACAGATGACAAAAAAAGATAAACGATTTCAGGGCTCTTATAAGAGAATGTATCTTTTAACTTCCAAGTAACTTTTAAAAAAATATGTTTTATTTATTTATTTATTTATTTATTTATTTATTTATTTATTTATGAGAGAGAGAGAGAGAGAGAGAGAGAGAGAGAATGGGCACAATAGGGCATCCAGCCACTGCAAATGAACTCCATATGTGTGTGCCCCCTTGAGCATCTGCCTTACATGGGTCCTGGAGAATCAAATTGGAATCCTTTGACTTTGCAGGCAAATGCCTTAACTACTAAGCCATCCCTCCAGCCTCCAAGTAACTTTTAAAGGAAATCAGAGATTATAACATTGATATGAAATTTGGATTTTTTTTTCATTTAAAAATATATTTTTATTCATCTCACCTTATTTGTAATCTTTTAGTGACAGTGGTAGTTTAAGGAGATTTATTATAACAATAATTATCACTATTTTATCAACATATTTCCTATGGATATATCGTGTATTAGTACCCACTTTTCTCTAGTCCGGGCCCCAATTCCATTGGGGATGCTCTTTAGTGGGGTTGCATGTATTTCCCAGGGGGTTTTGGTTTATGTGTTGTGGGAATAGCAGTCATTTTTTTTTTTTTTTTTTTTTTTTTTTGCCTGGGGGAGCTTCTGGGCATGATGTTTCAACCTGTGTCACTTACAATCTTTCCACCCCCTATTCTACAAAATTTCCTGAACTGTGATGGGTGAGTTTTAAGTCTACTTCAATAATGAGCTCTTATGAGCCTATAGATCTCTGCTTTGGTAAGTGTTGAGTATCCTCAGGGTCTGTCTCCTTCACCCTGGTGCTGATTATCAGGTTCAGCAGGGAAGCTGCATTCCTGCTCATCTCCCCAATTCCTCTGTGGTTTCAGCTGTCACTTGGCTGAAGTGCGAGGGGTTGTTTATCCCCTCTGGTCTCACTCCTTTCTGAAAAATAAAAACAGATTCTCCAAAGTAGAGTGAAGTCAACAAAGTTTAAATAGGATAAGCATTATTACTCTAGGGAGAATTTGATGTATGTAACCCCTCCTAAGCCAAAGACTAATGAGAGCTTGACACTGGAAAACATAATCTTTGTCTCCATAGGATTCTGATCTAGTTCCCAATTCCAGATATGAGTTCTTTTACACAGAGAAGATCTCTTAGCCAATCACAAAGCTATTGGTTGCCCACTGAAGCTGTGTGCCACTGTTCACTGGCGCATACATCCTGTGGGGGTGTTTGCTTCAGACCTCTGCTTGCTCAGACTGTTATTGCCACTTTCCCCCAGTATCTCATGTAGTGCTTTCCAGCATAGACGAGTTAACTATCTGGGACTGGTTTTCTTCTGAATTCCAGCCCGGTATCTCCGTGCTATGTGTCAGCAGTGTATGGTGTCTTCAGCACTAGGGTTTGAGCTTTTGCCTCAGGAAGGTAATCAAGTGTTTTGACAGAAAGCTGTCTTGATTTGGGGACCTTGTAGGTCTTTCCAATCAACAACTCAATGTGGGCAGCAACCAGTGTCTGGTTCTAGGAGTTACAGGCAAGAGACATTTTTTTTTTTCTTTTAGGCTTCACCCCACCCTCACCAGGGCCCTAGTTTTCATATGCTCCTCCCTTTCTCCTTTTGAGGTTTATACCTTTTAGGCTATATCCAAGGATAAAGGTTTCTATGGTATAAGCTCTTTTGTATTTAATTTTGTGTTTGTTTCCTCCCCTCCCCCCTTCTCCAAAACCCTTGTGTTCCTATTGTCTCTAGGCCTTGAGTTGCCAATCACGTATGGCAGCAACTTAAGCAGGTCCAGGTTAGGAACCAGACATAAGTGACACCATGTGGCATTTGTCTTTCTGTGATTGTGTGAGTTTCCTGACTATGATCTTTGCCAAATCTATCCATTTATCTACAAATTTCATTTGATCTTTTCTCCTTACTGCTGAGTAGATGTCCATTGTGTAAATGTACAACTTCATTATCTATTCATCCAATATTGGCATCTGGGTTAAGACCAGTTCTTAGCTATAATTAATTGAGTAGCTATAAACATAGTTGAGCAAATGTCTCTGTACTGATGCATGGAGCATTTAGGACAAAGGCCCAGTACAGGAATAACTGGGACTGTTGCTACGTCTATGTTCATCCTTTTCAGGAATCTCCAAATTGATTTCCGTAGTGGTTGTATGAGTTTACGTTCCCACCAACAGTGGATGACGGTTCCTCTTTCGCCACATCCTTGACAACATTTGTCATTGTTAGATTTTTCAGTGATTATCATCCTTTCTGGAGTAAGGTGGAATCTCATGGTTGTTTTAATTTGCATTTCCCCAATGGTTAGGGATGTTGACCATCTTCTTCAGTGTGTGTTGGCCATTTGCAATTCTTCCTCTGGAAACTCCCTATTCAGCACTCTACCCCACTTATGGAGAGGGCTATTGGGTTATTTATTGTGTATTTTTTGTTATTGCTGTTCTTTGCAGAATCTAGATATTAAGCTTCTGTTAGTGGTATAGCTGGCACAGATTTTCTCCCATTCAGTGGGTAATCTATTGGTTCTGCTTATGGTATGTTTGTGCAAAATCTTTTTAGCTTCATGGGATCCCATGGGTTGAGTGAATGTTTAATTTCCTGAGCTAGTGCGGTTTTGTTCAGGAAGTCTTTCCCCACTTCTATATTGTGGAAAGTGTCTCCATTTTTTTTTCTTCCAGTGAGAGAAGAGTTTCAGGTCTTATATTGAAGTCTTAAATCCATTTGGACTTGATTTTTGTGTATGAATAAATGAGTGGGTCTAGTTTATTTTTTCTACATATGGTCATCCAATTTGTCCAATATCATGTGTTGAAGATATTCTTTTTTCTCCAGTGTATATCATTGGCACCTTGAGTCTTCATTTCTGTTCCTTTGTTCTATGATTCTGTTCTTTTGCCAGTACCATGCTTCTTTTATATTTTTTATATACTATGACTTTGTAATATAGCTTTAGAACAGATAAGGTTATACCTCCAGAAGCTTTTTTTTTTTTTTTTCCTGAGGATATGTTTGGATACATGAGATGAGACCTGCTGCCATTCCAGTTGAATTTTGGGATCATTTTTTTTTTTTTTTCTAGCTCTGTGAAGAATGATGCTGGTTTTTATTTTGGTATTGCATTAACTCTGTATATTGCTTTTGGTAGAATTGGAACTTTCACAATATTAAATCTACCTACCCAGGAACATGAGAAGTATGTTCCTCTTCTCAAGTCCTCTGCTATGTTTTTGACATATAAGTCTTTCACATCTTTGGTCAGTGTTATTCCAAGGTATTAAGTTTTTTTTTGTTTGTTTGTTTTGTTTTGTTTTGTTTTGTTTTTTGTTTGTTTTTGCTATTGAAAAATGGGACAGCCTCACTGATTTCTTTCTTTGTATGTTTCTCATTTGCATATAGACATGCTACTGATTATTGTTCATTATTTCTGTAACCTGCCCCTTTTTGAAGGAATTAATCACCTTTAGTAGTTTTGAGATGGAGACTTTTGGGTAGCTTATGTCCAGTATCATGTCATCTGCAAATAGAGCTAACTTGATATCTTCCTTTCCAATTTGAATCCCTTTCATTTCTTTCTCCTGTCTTGTTGCTTGGGCTAGTACTTCTAGTACTATGTTGAAGAGCAGTGTTGAGAGTGGGCACCCCTTTCTTGTTCCCAATCTCAGTGGGAACTTCTTGAGTTTTTCCCCATTAAGAACTATTTGGGTTTAGGTGCTTTATACATGGCCTTTATTGTGTTGAGATATAAACCTTTTATGCCTATTCTTTCCAGTGATTTGATCAGGAACTGGTGTTGTATTTTGTCAAAGGCCTTCTCTGCATTGAGTGAGATGATCATGTGGTTCTTATGGTTCAGTTTATTTAAGTGGTGTACTATGTTGACCAATTTCCCTTTGTTGAAACATCCCTGCCTCCCTGGGATGAAGACTCATTGGTCAAGGATGATAGAATTCATCAGAGAAGACATCAGTCCTGGAATTTTCTTTAGGGGAGGTTTTTGATTACATTTTCAATCTTCATGGTTGAAATAGGTTTGTTTAGGAGATTAATTTGCTCTGAGTTTAGTTGTGGTAGGTGGTATGTGGCTAGAAATTAATCCATTTCTTCCAGATTATCCACTTTTTGTGGAGTAGAGTTTTTGGAAATATGCCCTAATGATTGTTTCTGTCCAGTGACACTGCCTCCAGCCAGGTGGCTGCAGAGGCAAACTACAAACTAATAAAACACTGAATATATTGGGGGCCATCTATTCAAACTACCACATGAGGGATTCTAGAAAGTATTTTTTTAAGCTCCATTGGTTTTCTGTTATGTTATTTTGCATTTTGTAATTCCTTTTTTTGAGGTATTATTTCAGTTTGAGTTCTGATTTTCTTGATGCTTCCTGAAATTCATTCTTGAATTTAACTAAGTATTCAGTGTGCTTAATCAATTATTTATTGAGATCTTCCATTTGTTGGCTCACCTTCAATTCATTTATATCTCTTTTGAGCATTCTAATGTTTTCTTCAATCAAGTTATGCCTACTATAAAAACATAACACTTTAAGACAGTTCTTAATCTCATTGATACAATTGCTGGTTTTCTGATGGTTTACTTCCAGTTCAGCAATTCTTTTCATTAGGGTCTCATTGGTTGTTTAGTTTTCATTTTGGGAATTGATTTCTCAATGATTTCATTGGAGGATTCCATTGTGGATCTTTAGTTGTGATCTCTCAGTTTTCTGACTGTTGTTGGTTTTTTTGCATTGTGTTCTATCCATCTTGGGAAATAAATTTATTATAATGGAGAGGAAGCACATATTTGTCCCTGTGGCATCTTCTGAGTGTTTTGTGTTTTAAGTGTGAAAAGGCTTGGAATAGTGGTATATGATGGGATTATAATCACAGATGTACAGATTGTGGAGATTATAGGTACATCATAGCTACCTGGGGAAATGGGAGCTCTGGCCTACTCATTCTAGTTACATGTACTCTCCATAACATGGGGATCATTGGTTGGGGAACTAAGAGTCATGAACCTGGAGAGCCAGGGGCAAAAACCCAGCTCCTACAATAGCCCATGCACCCTCTGACCCAGGGGAATATCGATTTGTGTACCCAGTGGCCAACCAGGATACCAGAGCAAAAGGCCTGCTTCCAGCTCTCACACAGGGACCAGGCCTTCCCAAGGCAGCAGCAGGGGTAAGGGGACCAGGGAACTAGGAGGAGCTGGGGAACAGGGAGTTCTGCCTGCTTTCTCTGCATGCAGTCTCTAGGCAAGAGTATCCAGGAATTGCTGGTCTAGGGGCACTTCAATTAGGAAAGCAGAGCAAGTTGCCTGCTGCTGAAGCAACCTTCCATGGTCCAAGCAGCCCCAAGCCAGCTACAAGGGAACCTACCAGGACCAAAGAACTGGGAGGAGGGGGTTAAATTTGGTTGTTTTCTATTGTCTCTCCACTAAGATGAAATTAATAACCTGACTAATATCGTATTACTATTAATAAAATGTGAATTAAGTTGAGATTATAAAAGGAATTATAAAAGAAATTTTGCAAAACAGCCTTAATTTTTATCTTAACATAACACACACACTCTCTCTTTCTCTGTCTCTCTCCTGCATTATATAGAAAAAAAGCCAGTCTGTTGGCTGGCCTCAAAAAAATAATCTCTAGCCTCTAAAAGGTACAAGTATTTGAGCCTACAATAAAAATCGTTTCACAGAATATTTTAAAAATATTTTAAATAATCTCTTCCCATAAAAATGGTATTTTTAATCATGTTTTTCGTTTCCTCCTACTTACTGTATACCATTTAATTAATGCCCACCCATTACTGGCTGGATTTAACCTGCTGAGAGAGAGGAAAGTAAGCTTGAGCCTGTGTTCCCAAGATTCTGCCTTTCCCTACCATGCTTCCTCTCCCTCAAGCAAAAGGAAGTCCTTCCAACCCATGCAGAGTTCCACTATTCCTCTGGCCACCATGGACAATGCCACCAGCTAGGTTTCGTGAGAATTTGTGATGAAGATTGCTGAAGAGCTGCTGAGCACTGCTCTTCCCCTCCTTCCCTTACAACACAGCTGTGAAGAAGTTCTCTACTCTTCCCTTGGGAAGGTCTCCCTGGATGATGGATACCATGGGAATCTCTTAAACTGTAGCTCCTGAAGAATGTGAGGAGTGTGTGTTATAAACAGTATTCATGAAGAAGTACATATTATTCCTTTTCTGAATGAGCATTGTGGTAGTTTGAATATATGTCCCCCAATGTATTCAGTGTTTTATTAGTTATAATCTGCAATCACCTTGCTAGAAGCAATGTCACTGGGGGCTGGTCTTAAGGTGTGATGGTGGGTTTGTGATTCCATTGTAAAGATATGCAAAGTGTGCCTAGCAGGAGTTCCTGAAGTGTGCTGGGCTTTTGGCAGTAGTTTTTGCTCTGTGTGCTGTGTGGCTGGGGGCTTTGCTCTCTTGCCTGGTCCTGTGAAGAGCAGGCTGCTTCTCCTGCCTTTATGGAACTTCCCCTGGATCTGTAAGCTTCAATAAATAATATCCCTTCCTCCATAACTGTGCCTGATCTGGAAGTTCATCTGAGTGAACTTGAAGCTGTCTGCTACAAGCATAGAAAATGATCTCATTATTAAAAATAGAATTTTTAAAAATGATCTCATTGTCTAGGCCCTCCCTACTATGACATGTAATTGAGTCACATTTTGAATTAGTCTACAGCCATAACATCACTAAATTAATATGTACATCCTATTCAGAAATTAAAATCATATTTTCTAGGAAAACATAGAATAGAAACAAGGATATATTTGTCTTTCTTACATATATTTTATCAAAAAGTTGGTTTAACTTTTACATGAATAAAAAAGCACTATGGAAGAACCAAATTAAATGTTGTACCATCATGAATTCTGTTAAAACAAAGCTATTAGTTGTGTTCTTAAATAAGGTGGAGATTATAAAAAGTCAACTTAATGTTTGTTTGGAAAACTTACCCAGATCATATCTATACATTGTAAAACATCTGTGGTATAATACCCAAATCCACCTTACAGAAGAATATGGCTATTGGTGAAGCATCCTTGAAAAGTCTTATTGCAATGCTCCCAGTAAAGTCCAAAACAAGACATCTGCACATCGCTTACAGTGGTGACATCTATGGGTTAGTACACTGAAACATTTTCTTCTTGGTATCTTCATAATTCTTAATAAGAAAGTGACAAAATCATGGAGTTAGTTTGATGAAAAGTGAATGATACTTTTTTATTTAAGCATGATATCCACTTACTAAGTACTGTCTTCTCTTCCCATTGCTTCTAAATAACTGTAAAGACCACTGATTTTCTGCCACATTTTAAATCATCAGTTTTAATATCCAGCTTTTGGAGAATGTTTTGAACATCTGAAAAAGTTTCTCACTAACCCAATTTGCACAATTTATAAATTATTTTGTAAAAAACACTGTTAATTTTATATTTCATTTGAAAAAAACTGATTTTCTGTCACCGGCCATAAATATCAGTCATGCAACTATTGGTTGTTTTATGAAGCACATTCCTATGCTGTGTGTGAGTCTCTCTCTTATTCTCTCTCTCTCTCTCTCTCTCTCTCTCTGTGTGTGTGTGTGTGTGTGTGTGTGTGTGTATACCATGCATGTGTATTGATATCAGTGGATAACCTCAGGTGTTTTCCTATAGGTATATCTACTTTGTGTTGTTCCAGGGTCTCTTATTTGCCTAGTATGTGAGAGAGACCTAGAATTTCTCCTGTTTCAGCCTCTATATCTATACCTATATGCATCACATACATTAGTTTCCTAATACTGTGACATCATACTTAAATAAATATTTACACTGTATATGGATATAGACATGAAATTAAATTGTTGATGCTGATTTTTTTGGTATTATCATTAATTTCAGGTTAATGGACAACAGTCCATGTTGTGCATTTGGAAACTGACAAGGCAAACCTTAGAATGTTTTATACTGTGACAAGTAGAAGTTGTTAAAAGGAAGCTGAACTCTTTTCATGCAAATTTAGGCTATTCTGTCTTGTAAGCAACAAAAGATATGTTAATGTTTATGTCAACTTTCCCATTGGCAAATTAAATATAGTATATTTTTCATTTGATATCCACGTTCAAATTTCATTAGCAATCTAAACATAGTAAATACTGGAGCAAATTTACATATTTATATCCAAGTCTAAATGAGTACAGGGAACTATTCATATTAACTGTTGAAAGATGTATTTTATGACATATAAATTATTCTGTTCAGACATGTTAGGAACTTGACTTAGTTTGAAAATATTCCAAGTTAAGTTTTAGCTTGCTTGAAGTTAAATGTGATTGTGTATCAGATTTAGCACACCCATCTTTAGATACTTTCACATGAGGCCCAGGAGCTGACATTGTCTATCCCAGTGACAATTGATTGTTCTTTTTGTTTCTTGCTCATATGAACAATATGAGTAAGGGTTTTAAAGTTTTTCTTCTTTTATCTTCACAAGTATAAATTTTGAAACTTCTCCCAAGAATATGGATAAATCCTTTAAAAACAATTGGCTTTTCCAAGATGGGATAAATTGTTTGCCTTGAAATTCAAATGCAGGCTGAAGAGTCATTATATTAAGACAGTGTCTTAAAAGAAAAATAAAATTTTACAGGTTTGATCCTAACAAAAACCAAGTAATTTTCTATATTTGTTGTTTTTTGTTTATTTATTTGACAGAGAGGGAGAGAAAGAAAGAGAGAGAGAGACTGGGTACTTCAGAGCCTCTAGCCACTCCAAAAACTCCAGATGTGTGTGCTCCCTTGTGTATCTGACTAATGTGGGTCTTGGGAAATCAAACCTGGGTCCTATGGCTTTGTAGGCACACTCCTTAATTACTAAGCCATCCCTCCATCCCCAAACCCATTACTTTATTAATATACCTAGATAGATCTTACATTGCTGAAAGCATCTAATTTTGTGACATCTTATTTCATGTTAGTTCAGGCACCTATGTCACCACTTCCCTCTCTTTTATCCATGGTACCTGTTCATTCTACATTATATTGTCACCCTGAATTCAGAAGTCTATCAACTCTTCTTTCTCCTTCCCTAACATTCCATATTGCCCTTTTGTTATCTTTCTCCATCTTTCCCTTTCCTTCATGGAGCAAATATCCTCACACTTCAACCAGGCCACAGCTGAAACCACAGAGGAATTTGGGAGAACCTGATAATCAGCACTAGGGTGTAGGGGACAGATCCTGAGGATTCTCAACACTTACCAAAGCAGAGATCCAGAGGCTCCTAAGAGCTCATCACTGAAGTAGACTTAAAACTCACCTATAAAGGCTCAGGGAATATTGCAGAAGAGGTGGCAGAAAGATAGTAATAGCCACAGGTTGTGACATCATGCCAAGAGGCATTCCCTCCCCCACCACCAACCAAAAAATAAGTAACTCCTGCTCCCACATCACATAAAACACAACCCCATGAGGAAGACCTGCAACCCTCTTTGAAGCACCCCCATTGGAATGGGGTCAGGGGTGAGGGAAGAGAGGATACCAACAATGATATCCATATGAAATATGTTGTTAATAATAATTTAAAAACATAAAAAAACAAAAAGAGTACAAAAGGCCTTAAAGTCAGCCCTAGTCCAAGTAATAGAACCCTGCTTTATACACCTTTCCTTTTCCATTTTTATGTATTCATCTCCCTAATCTTGTAAAGTTTTGTGATAATTATTTTCTGTACATCTTCTTTCCTTTATATTTTATCTTCCCTAGAAAATATAACTTATTTTTACATCATGTCATTTGCTTAATAATGTTCTTCCAACATGAGTATACTCTGATCCATGAAATATTAACTACTACTTTATATACAAAAAAGTAATATTAAATAAGGAATTGAACATGGGAAGATTATCCTACATCATTAAAACAAGTCCAATTTAATCATACATATCCTTAAAATTATAATGAAATGTGACTATGTTGAGATGGCACAGAAAGATTCAAATTTGACTGAAAATTGAGAAAAGAGACCAGGGGTTAAAGAAAAAATTTACTTCTCCTTTAAATCCTCAGAATAAAATACCATTTTACCAATACCTTCATTTTAGCAGAATAAGAACAATATCAACCATCTAGTCTTCACAACAGTAAAAAATAATTTTGTGACATTTTAGGCATTAAATTTATGGTAAGCAGTTATAATAACCTTACAAAATTAATGTGAATGGGTTGGTCATATGAATTAATTTTAAATTTTCTTTTTTAGTTATACTCCTGAAGTTTCTTTATAAATTTAATGTATACAAAAAGAATTGCTCTCTCTCTCTCTCAAACAAGTGAACAAAAATAAAACATTTCTAAAAAGGTTGGAGAAATGGCTTAGCAGTTAAGGCACTTGCCTGCAAAGCCAATGGACCCAGGTTCAGTTCCCTAGGACCCACATAAGCCAGATGCACAAGGGGGCACAGGCATCTGGAGTTTGTTTGCAGTGGCGGGAGGCCCTGGGGCACCCATTCTCTCTCTCTCTCTCTTTCTCTCTCTCCCCCTCTGTGTGTGTCTCTCTCAAACAAATAAATAAAATAAAATATTAAGAAAACAATTAATTTTAATTCTTAGAACTCAAGTTTATTCATTATCATCATTATGTTTATATTATTACATTTATAAAATTTATGAACATTCATAATGCATTATTATCTAAGCATAATTAAAATTTTAATTTTTGCTCTTAGATCCAAGTACTCAAGCAATAGAAATAACTATGCATATTTATTAATTTTCTTTGAGAATTCGTTCAAATCTAGACAATATTGATACATCATTGTGTATTAAAAATTGCAATGGTTTTCTAATAAATTGTTATTATCCCTGCAATTTACAGATGTGGTGGGCATCCATATAGTTCAGATAATTTGATGAATACTTGGTTCCATATTATTGTAGTTTTAATTTCCATATTCATGGTTACCAATAATTTTTACTGCCTTTCTTATACATTTTCATTTACTTTTCATAAATAATTTCCTCAATATGTCATTTACTGTATTTGACTCATTGTTTTTATTGACTTATCCTTAAGTATGCCTTTCTAATCTTGGACTCAGTTGCTGTACAGGTTGGATATATTTTCATTCCCATGCTGATAGGTGTTTTTAATTTCCAGTGTTATAAAGAAGACATATTCTTAAATTTTATATCAGCAGTTTATTACTTCTATTTAGTTATATTTTTATTTATGAATATTTCCCTAAGGATGTCATCAAGATAACTCTGCATGTTGCATAGTAAATGCATATTGATTTGCCTATTGCTTTTAATTTTCATCCAACTGGGCTTATGTTTAGTATGGATTGGCTTAAGGAGGAGAGTCATATTTTCATATAAAATAGCCAGAATTGTATGTTTAGTAATTATCACAAGGAATTTTGCTTCTATAAGTCTGTCCAGTGTTTCCAGGCTTCTTTGTCTTTGGTGAAAAATGAGCAGGTTGTTTTTGTTTTCAATTTCCACTATTTTTACTGTATGTCTCAAAGCTATACACATAACATTTTAATTGTAGCATCTTGGTCTATAAGTCAATATTTTATTCCAAATTTGATAAGTTTTCTGTCATTATTTCTTGAAATACTTTGTTTATTTATTTTTCTTTCTATCATAAGACTACAATAATAGATACATTACACTTCTTGGCGAGACATCTCATTATATATTCATTCATTTTTCTCTCTGATCCTTACATCAATTCAGTTTCATATTTAGTGATTATTTTGTCACCTTCCTTCTTCCATAGAGCTCATTAAGTGACTTTTTTCTTTTATTTTATAGGCTATTATAGCACTAATATTTCATTATTTGTACTTTTAATGCACTGTTGGAATCCCTTCTCTATTCACTAATTGATATATTTTTTCTTTAAATTTTGAATAAATTTTCTCTGGATTATTTGGATATAGCTTAGCAGCTATTGCAAAGTACATTGTTTTGGCTTTTTTCAAACTGAGAAATGGTGTAACACTTTGGGTTATTTTTTTTTCTTTTTTTATTGACAACTTCTATACTTAGACAATAAACCATTTTCCTTCCCTCCCCCATTTCCCTTTGTAACTTAGAGGGAGGGGATATAATGGATATTGGGTCATTTTTTATTCAACTTCTCCATCCCCATTATTGACAGGTTTTTTCAATAGCATTTTTATTGTAATGTGTTACTTTTCTATTTCTAATAATACATTTAAATTTTTTTTTAAAGTAAAAAAAAATAATTCAGGCAGGCATGGTAACACACATCTTTGATCCTAGGGCTTTGAAGCTTGAGATATGAGACTCACTGTGAGTTTGAGTCCAGCCTGAAAATACATAGTGAGCTTGGGATAGAGCAAGACCCTACCACAAACAAAATATAATACTTAAACATATATCAATACTTAAAATTTTTTCTTATTTGAGAGAAAGAGAGACAGAATAGGCACACCAGGGCCTCTGGTACTGCAAATGAACTCAAGAGGCATGTGCCACTTTATACATCTGGCTTTTCAGGGGTACCAGGGAATACAACCCAGGTAATAAGGCTTTGCAAGTATGTACCTTTAATTATTGAGTCATCTCTCCACCCCCTCATTTACATTTTTGAATAAGTTATATTTTGCCTATACTTACAAAGCTAGCTTTTTCTGAAGTAAATTCAATAGGTGAAGGTTTTTCTATTTAATGGCTGTGCCTTCAATATGCTGCTTGTGTAGCATGTGCTCTTAGATACTTCCATTAGGCAGGCACTTGCTCTGAATATTGAACATGTCCAAGGACAATGAGGAAGACCTGAGATAATATTTAATTTATCTATTACTGTGGCCAACTTCAGTAAGAATTTATTTTGGCATACAGATAAACAGCACACCATGGTGGTGAATGCATGGTCATGGGAATGGAAGACCTACAAGTCACTTTAAAACCACAGTCAAGAAGCACAGAGTGAACAGGATGGGTGGCCAGCTGTAGCAGACAGCTTCATGTTCACTGAGATGAACTTCCAGACCAGGCACAGTTATGGAGGAGGGATTTATTGAATCTTACAGATCCATGGGAAATTCAATAACAGCAGAAGATGCTGACCTGCTCTTACAGGACCCAGCAAGAAAGAAAAGCCAAAAGCTACACATCACAGCATACTTCAGGAACTCAAGCTAGGCACACATTGCATATCTTTAGAGTGAAATCTCAAACCACCACCACACCATAAGGTACACCCAGTGACATTGCCTCCAGCAAGATGTCTGCAGATGCAAACTATAAACTAATAAAACACTGAATATATTAGGGGCCATCTATTCAAACTACCACATTCCACCCCTGGCCCCCAGCAGATTCATAACCATCACACATTGTAAATTGTACTCAGTCAAATTTCAAAGGTCCCCACAGTCTTACCAAGTTAAGATAGTTCCAAAGTCCCAAGTCTCATCTGAGATTTAAGATTGTCTCTTAGCTGTGGGTCCTGTAAAATCAAACAAGTTATATACTTTCAATATATAAAGGCAGAGAGTAACATTTTCAACTGGTATGTCATAGCAAGGAGAGACTAGAACAATGCAAACTCAACCACAATCAAGCAAACATCAAACTTCTATAGTTCAGGTCCAATACAACCAGAAACTGACAGTCTGCAGATTTTCGAATTCTGCCAATCCAGCTGGGCACAGTAGCCAGGGAAAACTTCCATCCCAGGCCAACAGTGCACTCCATGGTAGTCCTTGCATATTCCTGGTATATCCAAAATGTCTTCAGGTCTCCATGCAAACCAAAGTCCATCTTCCAAAGGCTCTCTCAACCTATCAGGGCATCACACCCTACCTCATGCCTTATCTCAGCAGCGGCACCTGGAACCGTGTGCAATTGTCGCGTCCGCCTCGACCAGCAAGGAAGACGCAACGCTCGGACTCTTCTTTCAGCCGTTTATTCAGGAACCTTGAACAATCTTCTGACTGACCGACTGACTGCCTCACTCACTGACTCACTCACTGACTCACTCACTCACTGACTCACTGACTGCCTCACTCACTGACTCACTCACTCACTGACTCACTGACTGCCTCACTCACTGACTCACTGACTGCCTCACTCACTGACTCACTCACTCACTGACTCACTGACTGCCTCACTCACTGACTCACTGACTGACTGCCCTCACTCACTCACTCACTCACTCACTGCCCGACTCACTCACTGACTGACTGCTCCCGGGACAAGCCCGCCCAAAGCTTAAGAAGCCTTTGAACAGCCAACCCTGGTGTGCCACGTGGTGAATGCAGATAGGTCCACATATGCGGAAGCAAGCCTAGATCACGGCCCAAGCCAAATAAGGACTTGTTTATCCAGGAGAGCACTCGCCATCAGGAAGGCGGAAGGCGGAAGCCAGCGCCATCTTTAAGGCGCGGCACCTCGCAGCTCTCTACATGCAATTAATGACATCTCTACACATTTTTCTTGCTTCCATAACAAATACCAGGTGTGTAGGACACAGCCATATTTTTAATTCAGTGACAAAATAAGTCATAACCTTGAAGAGCAGGTTCCTTCTCCAGTCAACTCTTTTCAAAAGAGTTTGCATTTCTATCAAAGTCTTCCTTAAGATTGCTATTGTATTTCACAATAGAAGCTTCAGCAACCTACAACCAGTCTCATTTTAACTTGCTTGAAGTTTTCCAACTTAAAATGTTAACTTGTTCAGTCCAGTATCTTTAGCCAAGCACATCAGTCCATTACAAATATAACCTTGATCATACTCTCAGGGCCTGGGTAGCAGAATGCAGTCACCCCTTTTGCCAGTAGCCCAGTTCCAAAAAAGTGCTCTCCAGTCTTTCCTGCCCCTTAAAAAGTTCATAAGCCAAACCTCCAAGTTCAATACTGGCTGCACTTAGCATTCTCAAACTTTCATCAGAATGGTCCATAAAACTTGGCTTACCACTCCAGAAGGTGTCTTCAGTTGCAAGCACCAATTCCGTGTCTGTTCCTTCAAAACAAAGGTTCCAAAAGACCAAAATCCACACAGTCAGGTTTATCTCACCCCACTCTCAGTACCAACTTCTGTAGCAGACAGCTTCAGGTTTGCTGAGATGAACTTCCAGACCAGGCACAGTTATGGAGGAAGGGATTTACTGAAGCTTGCAGATCCAGAGGAAGTTCCATGATGGCAGAAGATGCTGGCCTGCTCTTACAAGACACAGCAAGAGAGAAAAGCCAAAAACCATAAAGCACAGCACACTTCAGCAACTCCAGCTTGGCACATTTTGCATATCTTTAGAATGAAATTTCAAACCACCACCACACTTTAAGATCCACCCAGTGACATTGCCTCCAGCCAGATGTCTGCAGATGCAAACTATATACTAATAAAACACTGAATATATTGGGGGCCATATATTCAAACTACCACACCAGCCTATAAATCATTAAGGACCACTCCAAATGGCCCCTTCTTCCACCTATATTTCACATATTTCCTAAAGGTTCTACATCCTTCCAAAAGAGATTAATAAGGTAGGGCCAAGTATTCAAACACATGAAGCTAAGGGGGACACAAACAAAAGAGTTGAATGACTATTAGGGTAAAGTTATTTAAGTGGCCTTTAAATGACACCATCATCCCTCTTTTCTCACTTAAAATTCTCATAGATCTCCTCAGGATGTTATGGAATATCAATATTCTTAAAAATGGGGAACTTGAACTTGCTGGAATATCCCAGACTGTTTTTCAATAAACCCTCAAAACCTGATGCCTTTCAATTTGTTATCCCAATAATCCCTCTGAATCTTTGTTAAAACTCCAGGTCAGACAAGTGGGGCACATGTTAATAACACTTCATCTATTCCTGACAACTTTCATGAATCTTTTGAGACAGGCTTATATAGATTCCTAGGTTCTCTTTAGTGATTGTTATGTATCTGTGTGTGATAATCACACTTCACATAACTTGTATACATGATGTTGTGATTTGAATATTAAATATGCCCCATAGTCTCATGTATCTGAATACCTGTGCCTCAGGTGGTCAAACTGTTGGAAAAGGTTGTTGGCACTTTAGGGAATAGAGCCTTGCTGGAGGAAGTAGCTCACTGAGGAATGGTTTAAGATTTTATACCGGCTCTACCTTCTGTTAATTTTTCTGTTTTCTAACTTTGGATGCAAAGTAGTCACCATCTTCCCATTCTTGCTATCATGCCATCCCAACCAGATGTGCATGTCTAAATAAATAACATTCTTTCCTTAAGCTGCTTTTTGTCAGATATTCACAGCTATGATTTCAGTGATTAATATGGAAGTTTGGTACCAAGAAGCTGGGGGGAGGCAATGCTGTGCTAAACCTGACTATGTGATTTTTAGGAAGAAATAGGAAGAACTGGAACTTTGTGCTAAGTAAGCCCTATAATGATATAAACAGGGCTTAATGAGCCATTATTTGGGAGTTTGGAAGAAAGAGATGACTGAAAATTAAAGACAATGGAGGCCCAGCTGACAAATTTATTGTCATTTTCTGGCTTCATTCTGTCCATGTCCTGCAAGCTTGGATGCTGCTGCACTTAATCATGATGGACTTATGTGTTTGACAGAAGAAATCTTAAGACTGGATAACATGCAAGCTAATGTTGAGAATGTGGTCACAATAGTATAGGATTAGAAATGTCCTAAGCTATACTGGGAGAGTTAGACAGATCCCTTTAGGTCAAAACTCGACCTACCAAATGCTCTACCCCATGATAATGTACATTGATCAGAAGGGGAGAAATCTAAGATCTGAAGAGATTCCAAAGTCAAAGTATCTTAAAAGCTCCTATAGGTATGGAACAAGTGTGCCAGGCCATATTACAAGCTGGAGACAAAGTTGGCAGCATTATCCTCAGAACACTAAATTTTTAAACTATTTTTAAATATTTTATATTTACTTATTTATTTGAGAAAGAGAGACACATTGATATATATATATATATATATATATATATATATATATATATATATATAGAGAGAGAGAGAGAGAGAGAGAGAGAGAGAGAGGGAATGGGCACCCCCTGGCCTCTAGCCACTGAAAACAAACTCCAGGTGCATGTACCACCTTGTAAATCTGGCTTATGTCAGAAGTGTGGAAACCAGCCTGGGTTCTTTGCAGGAAAGCACCATAACCACTAAACAATCTTTCCAACTCTCAACACTGCTTTTGATGACATGAAAAATGCAAGACTGAGGGAATACATTTACTTGCTTCATGGTTCCAAAGTTCCACTGAAACTAAGCAATGTGTGACAGGGTCAAAATTCAGTAAGGGGGCATTAAGATTCCACATTGTTAAGGTGTGACTATGAAGTCTAAGAATAGTGAAGAGTTTAGGAAGTTAGGGTGTCCAATGTCATGGGATGCCTGCTGAAGAAAGTTGCTGGCTCAGAATGAATTTAACTTCCAAAAGATGTGTGTGCTGCAGGCAGCAGAGGTGGAGGAATGGGGTTATCCAAGACCTTTGGAGCCTGGGTGATCCCATAATGAGTCCCAGACAATGGACAAGCATTTAATGGTTGCCCTGGTTGGTTTTGGATTTGCTTTGATCTTAGTTATGCCTCTGCATTTCCTAGTTATTTCTCTAGCTACTCCACCTTTTGGAATAGCAACATTCACTCTGGGACATTATATATTGAAAGTGTTATATTTTTCACTTTTATTTTACAAAATCAATACCACAGTGAAGAGATTGCCTTGACTTTGAGCTTTTGAATAGTTTGGGGATTATTAAAAACTATGGATGCTGGGTAGATGGCATAGCCATTAATGTACTTGCCTGTGAAGCCTATGACATAGGTTCAATTCCCCAGTAACCACATAAGCCAGATGCACAAGGTAGTGCATGCATCTGGAATTTGTTTGCAGTAGCTAGAGGCCATGACATGCCCATTCTTGTCTCTATCTATCTCTTTCTCTCTCTCAAAATAAATAAATAAATCTCCCAGTTCCCTGGTCTTGTTGCCTGTATCAGAGGGTGTGGAGGCAGGTACAGATTGGAGTGGGTAGGCCACATCCCAAATCCCTGACTCCTCCCACTTCCCAGTTCCCAGTAGATCCATTGTGCCTTGCTTGGGGAGGCCTGATCCCTGTGTGGGCTCTGGAATCAGGCCTTTTGCTCTGGTATGCTGACTGGCCATTGTGTACCAACATCCCTGTTCACCTGAGTCAGAGGGTACATGGGACAAAGGACAAAAACTTGCTACCTCCTCAATAAAATAAAAAGTATCTCTAAAATGGATAGACGACAATGCAAAAAGGCCAACAAAACTCAGAAAGCTGAGAGATCACCACCAAGGATACCTAGTCCTACAATGGAAACCTTCCATTGAAATCATAGAGAAATTCAATATCAAAATGAAAACAAATCTACAGAAAATACTTCAGGGAATACTCCACACAGACCACAAAATAGTCAAACAACCAATCTAAAGAGTCAAGAAGAAGATCACAATAACCAAAAATAGACCAGGCTCAAAAAGTACAAAACACAAAAAACCATCAAACCCCATAAAACATTTCAGCATAGCAAGGATTAAATGAAACGTCACAGTAATAACCTTAAATATGAATGGTATTAACTCACCCATCAAAAGACACAAGTTAGTAGGGTGAATCAAAAAAAAAAAAAAAATGGACTCCTCTCTGCTCTCTTCAAGAAACCCACATAACCACTAAAGATAGACATCTCCTTAGGATGAAAGAATGGAAAATGATACTCCAAGTAAATGGAAATAAGAAACAAGTATGGGTTGCTATATTAATATCTAATAAAATAGACTTCAAACAAAACTAACCAAAAAGGATAAAGAAGAGCAATTCTTACTCATCAAGGGAATGACAAAGATGCCAGTAATGTAGACTGGAGAAAAGACAGCATCTTCAACAAATGGTGTTGGACAAATTAGATAACCATATGTAGAAAAATGAAATTAGATCCACTCATTTCTCCATACACAAAAATCAAGCCCAAATGGATTAATGACTTAAATATATGACCTGAAACTCTTCTCCTACTGGAACTAAAAATAGGAGAATTCCTGAGCAAAACCCCAGTAGCCTAGGAAATTAAACAAGCACTCAACCAATGGGATCTCATGAAGCTAATAAGCTTTTGCAGAGACAAACATACCATAACCAAAGGCAATAGATTACCCACTAAATAGGAGAAAATCTTCACCAGGTATACCACTAACAGAAGCCTAATATCTAGAATCTACAATAAACAATAAAAAATCAAATAACCCAGTCTAAAAGTGGGGCAGAGAACTGAATAGACAGTTCTTAAATGAACAATTACAAATGGCTCACATACACTTAATAAATTATTTACCATCCCTAACTATTAGGGAAATGCAAATTAAAACAACTTTGAGATTCCACCTTACCCCAGTAAAATAACAAATATTAAAATATCAAATGAATGTGGAGAAATAGGAACACTCCTTCACTGTGAGTGGGGATTTAAACATTTACAACCACAAAGAAAATCAATAAGGAGACTCCTGAAATGGATGAATATAGTTACCAATAGACCCTGTTATTCCCTTACTGGGCATTTACCCCAAAAGCTCTGTATCTCAGTTCAGACTTATTTGTTCAACCGTGTTTATAGCTGCTCAATTCAGAATAGCTAAGAACTGCAATTAACCCAGGTGTCCATCATTGAATGAATGGATAACCAAGATGTGGTATATCTATACGATGGAATTCTTCTCAGCAGTAAGAAAACATGACTTGATGAAATTGGTAGAAAAATGGTTGAACTTGGAAGAGGTCATACTCAGAAAACTCACACAATCACAAAAAAGCAATCATCCCATTTCACTCATCCGTGGTTCTTAATCTGGATCAGCCCGAGATGCTGACATACCAGAGGTTCCTCAAAGCCCATCACTGAAGTAGACTAAAAATGCACCCAGCATGGCTCAGGGAATTCTGTGGAACAGGGGGTGGAAAGATTGTTAGAGACACAAGTTGGGACATTATGCACAGAGATATTGCCTCTTCCGATACCTGACTGCTAGCCCCAATGCATGACTCCCAATCCCCATGGGGTTGTCCTGCATCTCCAGGGACAAAGGCCTTTTCAGAAAAGGGGCAGGGAGGAGGGAAAGGATGGCACCTTTTTTTTTTTTTTTTACATACTAAGTATGTCCTTATCTAAGAAAGATAAATTAAAAATAAATAAATAAAAACTGTGGAGATTTTGGAAGTGGAAATAACTTCATTTTGTGTTCTAAAGAGGTCATGGGATTATGGGAGTAAGGGGAAGAATGGTGTGCTTTAGAATATGTAAAGAAATGTTATTTGATTGGATTCGACAGTAGACTGAGGGAAAAGTTTTCATTCGAAAAGAATAGGAAGAATATTGGAAAGCAGGAACAGCATCTGTATGAAAATTTACCTCTGAAGAATAAGTTCTTAAATTATTAAGGCTGAGATTTTCATTAACTTATTAATTTACCGTTTTGTCGAAAAGTTTTCACAAAAACTTACTGATCCTTTGAAGAGTAAGGACTGTCTTTCACATTTAAAGGACAAAGACTTCTGAAGGATGCAGCAGTAACAACCATTAGTGAATTTGCTGATATAAAACTTGCGTGATACCATAAATCTTTGATAGGATAATTATGGGAAAATGTATGCATGTGTTTGCAATTGTATGCTTCTGAGAGTGAGTGTGTATGAGAGTGTAGGGGAGGGATATATTAGATGAGAAAGGCAAATTGCATCATATGAGCCTTCAACATAAGCTTTCAGCAACACAGTTTTGATATTTAATAAAATAAGATCACAGAAAGCAATATTCTCAGAGGCCTTGATAAGTTATCATATGTATGGATATCTGTGTAATAGTATTAGCAAGACTGAATTTACTTCCCTTTTATAGAAACAGTAATATTGACTATCAGCTGTGGTAGCTATAATAATAACACTTTTTATCAGTTCCATAAATGTCATGTAAATTTATATCCTTTTGTATATTCTTGTTTATTTAAAATATTTAGATATTCAAAAATCCAGAGAAATTTGTGTGCAGTTTCAAGAAAAACTTTCCAACTTTTATTGAGGGGGGATTAGTAAGGTAGCTTTCTTTTCAGGTAGTCATTTAGGAGAGGGCCCAAAGATAGAACCAAAACAGATTTCAACATTGCTTCAGCAGAACAGGAGTTCAGCATCTTATCCAGCCTCAACCAATCAGTCCTCTTTCACCCCCTGCTCAGGATTGCTGAGCTCTTCCTGCACCAGCCCTTTGATCCCAGACAAATGAGCTTTCTCTCAGCCTCATCTGAGCCTGAGAGTGAAGCCCACTGTAATAGATTATAAACAAGATGCTTATCAGGTAGGCAAGGTCATTTCTGTTGTTCTTATTTCCTGATGCCTGAACCACCAGGACCCTAGGTTTGTTAAGACAACCTCTTCCCACCTGGACTGGACGGGGATGATAGGAGAGAGGAGCCCCACTCCCACAGCCCCTCCTACCTTGCACATTGCAAGAGCTCTGAGAACTCCCTTCTCTTTTCCTTCTCTTAATCCATAAAGATTCTAAATCTTGAAGTCTGTGGATTTTAGTTCTTTAAATTCATAAGACAAGAATCAGGGACACCCCAAATTCATTAGTACATTGACTTATATTGGTCTATAGGCAGGGAAGCCCAAGAATCCCCATACATTATGCTGAAATATCTATTATTTTTAGAAGAGTTATCTGTATAATTTTTATTAATAGCAGAAATCAAAATTAAATTCTGAGTTTTCAGAAATTTCACTTTTTTTCTCTACTTCCCTAAGCAAAGTACATTTAAATATAATGTAAATATGCAACACACAAAACAACATTGAATTTGAAGTTTAAAAAGAAGGCAAATTTCCTGAGGATTGAGGAAACATAATACTGTTCTCTTGGTTTCTTTTTGTTTGAGATGAAGAAAATCAATTTTAATAGGGACAAACTTTTTCCTGATCATAGGACAAGGAAAAGCACTGCATTCTACATAGAAGTGATCCATATTCCACGATGTTGGCTTCAGAAGCCACATGGTGGGGGGTGGTAGTTAAGTCACCCAATACTGTTCATCTGAGTGGTAATGATGCAGAATAGAAAGATGGGAAATAATGGGTACGTGAGAATGCAGCAGAGCCCTTTGCCTTGGACTCTGACGCCCATTCCCAGGAGCAAAGCAAGAATTCCAGCACAATTAACAATGGCCCACTTAATGCCTTTCTCCATCCACAATTGCAAGCATACAATCTTCTAGAAGTCTCATGAGAAAACTTTTTTTTTTTTTTTTATGTGAAGCTTTGAAATCAGTGAAGCTTTTTCTAAGGTCTTAAGCAGATTTAAATGAAGGGCTAGGACAGCAGACTTTAAATGACGTGCAAAACCACACACAGCCAAAAGCTATAGATTCTTTGTCAGTAAAACTTAAAGAATGAAATTCAGGGACAAGAAAGGGAAAGTCTTTAAAAAATAAAAATTTTGGGCTGGAGAGATAGCTTAGCAGTTAAGGCGCCTGCCTGCTAAGCCCTAGAATGTCAGTTCCAAACTACAGGTCCCGCGTTTAGCCAGATGCAAAGTGTCCTAAGGGCACAATGCTGCACTTGCCCACAAGGGGGGCACACATATCTCAATATTGTTCACAGCGGCTGAGAGACTGTTGGCGCACCCATTCTCTATCTGTCTTCCTCTCCTTCTCTCTCTGTCTCTCTCTGTGTCTCTCTCCAAAAAAAAAAAAAAAAAAAAAAAAAAAAAAAAAAAAAAAGAAAAAAAAAGAAAAAATAGAAATTTTACTTTATGGGGAAAAAAATCAGTTGTACTGAAAAGAAAAACATAAAATTTTGGCACTCCCAAGGAATAGGAGGAATCCCCAACAAGACCGTTTGCCACAAGGTGACTGGTGTCTAGGGCTTTCTACTCAGAAAGAATAGTTGATCTTTAAAATGACTGGACTGTGGCAGGACTGATAGCTTAGCAACTAAGGCACCTGCCTGCAAACCCTTGGGACCCAAGGTCGATTCTCTAATACCCATGTAAGGCCAGATACACAGAGTAGTGCATGTGTCTGGAATTCCTTTGAAGCAGCTGGAGGCTCTTGCATACTTATTCTCATTCTCTCTTTTTCCTTCCTTGAAAATAAATAAATAAAAATAAAATGGACTCTACTGAGATAAACAGATGTGAAGCTTTGGCCCAATTAGCTATAAATGTCCATGAGGTGCCACGTGTCCTCTTCCAACACACCTCCAAACATGGCCGGAAGAGCCAGACACAAATTGTTCACTGTCTCTGGGAATGAGAAGTGTTAAATATTAAACATGACTTAGTCTACAAATACTCTTTATTCCCTTATAAATTTATGTTGATCTCATTTCCACAAATTACAATTTTCTCTTATTATAAATATATATTAATGTATGCTTTATTTTAACCTATGCTTTAGTTATACTTTTAGATAGTATTTAGAAATGGAGGAGTTGCTTGTAATGTAGAAACTACAAAATCAAATATATTCTCAAATAAAATAGCATTTGTCTGTGCATGTATGTGTCCATTTAGTTTGGTCTGTTTCGAGTTCACCTACTTTCCTATAAATTACATTATATCATTTTTCCTTACTGCTGAGTAGAATACCTTTTTGCATATGTACCATGTCTTCATTGTCCATTCACTAAGCAATGGGCATTTGGGTTGATTCCAGTTCTTAGCTATTGTGAATTGAGCAACCATAAACATGGTTAAGATAATGTTCAGTGATGAGTGTAGCCTTTATGGTAGATGCCATGTAGAGGAATGGTTACATCAGTTGGTAGCTCAACTTTTAACTTCTTCAGGAGTATCCATGTTGATTTCCATAGTTGTTGTAAAAGTTTGTACTCCCACTAACAATGAATGAGGGTTCCTCTTTCCCCACATCCTCATCAACATTTATCATCATTTGATTTTTTTTTAACAATTGTCATACTGACAAGATTAAAGTGGAATCTCATAGTTATTTTAATTTGCATTTTTCTGATGGCTAAGAATGTTGAACATTTTCTTAGATGTGTATTAGCCATTTGTTTTTCTTCCCTTGAGAATTCCTTATTCAGTTCTCTGCCCCATTTTTTAGTGGATCATTTGAGATATATATATATATATTATTTCTTAGGTTTTGAGCTCTTTGTATTGGGCTTCTGTGTGTGGTATAACTGGGGAAAATTTTTTTTTCCCATTCTGGTCTATTGGCTCTGTTTATGATATGTCTGTCTGTACAAGAGATTTTTATCTTCATAAGATCCTACTGGTTATTTAATTTCCTGGGCTACTGGGGTACTTTTTAGGAAGCCTTTTCCTGCTCATATATTGTGGAGATCCCCCCCCCCCTTTTAATACAGTAGTTTGAGAGTTTCAGTTCTTACAGTGAGGTACTTAATCCACCTGGAAGTTCATTTTGTGTGCATGATGAGAGAAGTTTGTCTAGTTTTATTTTTCTACATGTGGTTATGCAATTTGTCTAACACCATTTGTTGAATATCCTGTTTTTCCTCCAGTGTACATTGCTGGCTCTTTTGTCTAAGATCAAATAACTATAGTTTCTAAATTGAAGAATGGGTCTTAAATTCTGTTCCATTGTTCTATATTTCTCTTTTATGCCAGAATTATGATATGTTTGTTACTATGGCTTTGTGGTATAACTTTAGATTGGTTATGGTGATGCCTTCAAAAGTGTTTATTTTGCTGAGGCTATTTTTGGATACCCATGACCTTCTGCCATTCCATATGAATTTTGAGATCATCCTTTTTATCTCTGTGAAGAATGATGCTGAAATTTTTACTGCTATTGTGTTGAATTTGTATATTGCTTTTGGTAGACTTGCTATTTTCACAATATAAATTCGACCTAACAAGCCACATAGGAGTTCTATCAATATTCTCATGCCATCCTCAGTTTCATTCCTGTATTTAATTTTAATATTTTTAATTTGTTTCAGAGATATAAAGAGGAAGAGAGAGAGGGAGAGAGAGAATGAGAATGCCAGGGCTTCCAGCTGTTGTAAACAAACTTCAGATGCTAGTGCCACATTGTGCATCTGGCATATGTGGGTCCTGAGGAATTGAACTCAGGTCATTTGGCTTTGGGGGCAAGCTCCTTAGCCATTAAGCCATCCTTCCATGCTCCTTACCAGCCCAGAATTCACAAGCCTCTATATTTTTTTAAAAATAAAATATCGTTAAGTTGCTTTTGTCTTGACATATATATTTATAGCTCCATGAAATGAAGGCAGATAAAACTACATTCAGAAATAAGAAAGGTTTCAGTGTCATATTGTTAATTTCTTTATGGTTTCAAACATTTTATTTCCATGAGATATATTACTGATTCAAATTGTTAGTCTTCTGAAATAGTATTTTTATGATTGTATGAGATGTAATGTTGGCTGGGGAACCTCCACCATTCCTTAAGACATAATCTACTAGAAGCAACATTTCATGATAGAATTTGCATAATTTTATAGGCTGTCAGCTTATTATACATATCTCCAATATATTAGGCTTTTATGTATGCTATCTTAAAATTTGTAGTTCTATTTAGATTATCTGAAATGTAAGAAGATATCTTATAACCTTTGTTTATTTGTTGTGTAATTTTTGTATCTGCCTGTATACATGGACGCATGTCATGATAGAGCATGTACATATATTGGCCACATCTATGAGCTATAATTTTTAAATAATCTGCTCTATGAAGAATTACAGATGATGCATGTATTATCTGTGACAATACATTCACCAATGTATAGTCTTTTTCATTATTATTATTTTTTAATTTTGTTTATTTATTTATTTGAAAACTACAGACACAGAGAGAGACATAGAGAGAGAGAGAGAAAAAGAGAGGGAGGGAGAGAGAATGGGCACCAGGGCCTCCAGCTACTGCAAACGAACTCCAGATACATGCACCACGTTGGTCATCTGGCTTACGTGGGTACTGGGGAGCCTTGAACTAGGGTCCTTAGGCTTCACAGGCAAGCACTTAACCACTAAGCTGTCTCTCAGCCCCATCATCATTATTATTTTTTGAGAGAGAGAAAGAGAGAGAGAATGGGCATCCCAGGACCTTCTGCCTGCTGCAAATGAACTTTGTTAAATGTGCCTGCTTTCGTTCTACTCAGTACTTAAAATATTACATAGCAAATGTAACAGCGTCAGAGTGTGGAATCAACACATTAGAAACATAAAATTACTTTATTCTAATTCTAATTAGACATAAGTGATTTAAGTTTCAGTCATAAGTGCCTAATTTATGTTTTCAACACCTGTTGTGGGGTGCTATTATTTTTAAGAATTGCTCATGACAAACTTTACAGATTACCATGGAGCAGAAGGAATTATGTCCAGACTGAAAGTTTGTCTTCTGTCAAAGTGAAATAGAATGATAGCCACCTGGATAGAACAGACAAGCACAATATGTATAAAAGAGAAGAAAAAACTTTCTATCTATGTATATATACCAAGAGCTATTCCTTGTATGTAGCTATTGGTTCTATCAATTTATAATGTATAAATATACTCAGAAGAAGTAAAATATGTTAATCAAAATAGAACCATATACACATGTCCAAATGAGTATGAACATAGGAAATGAAGCTATGTGAATAAAGTGAAGTTAATCTTTAAATAGGCACTTATATTTTTTAAGTCAGATGAATTCTATTTCTAGAAGGATAAAATAGAATGTGCTGAGTGAATGAAAGTATTAAAACCAATAGATTCTATCCAGCTAATCATTAATAATTATTAAATGTTTATACTAAACTGACACATGCTCGAGTTTGTGCTCTGGGCAATATGCCACTTATAATTGAAATAGTTTGTGATCAGTAGTTTTGAGAAGCAGGACAAAGGACTACAGCGCAGCAGGGCAAGATTGAGTTATGGCTGCAAATGTCAGGTTTAGTCAGGCAGCTCCTGGTTTTAGCTCAGTGTAAAGTCATTTAGTTGTTCCTGAAATCCAAGTGCACACATTCAGGTCACCCTGAGTGATTGCAGTGCCACCAAGAGAAAACAAGCTGAGATACATTGCAATCAGACTGTGGGTCAAGGAACCCCACAGGTCTTTTTGGACAGTGTGGTTTCAGCTAAAAATGTTATGAAAGCCATAGGCAGGAAGAAAAATTTAATTTTCCCCGAGTAAAGTTGGAAATTGGTTCCACTCATATGAATTCGCAGTCATAATATTAGATCTTACCTCCTTCTTTTTTTTTTTTTTTTTCCTCTCAAAAGTTTGAACCCAGATAACTTGCAAAGGAATGACTTGGGTACCCATTTAAAAGATACATTAAAGAGCCATTTCCCAATCTTACAGCAGTTCAGTCTCTTCAGAGGTTTGGTTATCTGTATGTAAATATTGTAGATAATATGGGCATGAACTCAAGGGTCTGGAAGTCAATTATGGAGAGTTCTTAAGAGCAGGTAGTAAATTTTTCCCTATATCTGCATGTCATGGACAGCTAGCTACCTCATGGTGAGTAATTTAAATATATTTTCTGGAAAAGAATTTTTCACCTTTTATACAAATTTTAGCTTCCCTCAAGATATTATTGATATTATTCATAAAGAATAAGGAAATGAACAGACTTGGCTTAAAAAAAGATAAAGTATATTAAAATAAATCTGTTTTTCCTCACTGTTCCTTGAAAAATGTTATTGCTTTTTCCTATAGAAAAGAAACCAGGATAAAACAAAAAGAACCAGGTGGATGAATTAGTAACAAAACTGGTCTGTGACACCAGAATAACTTAAAATTGAAGGTAAGGTCACAGAATGAAGAGAACCACAAAAGCTATGTATAAATTGTTTTCCAAATTTGGCTTTTTGTGAAACTGTGCATTTGAGAAGTTCTTAAATATACTAGGCTAAGAATTCAAGAAAAGAATTGCCTGAGGGCTGAAAAAGAAGAACAAAAATGTCAACCCTTTTCTATGTCGGAGATTGGAGACAGATAAATACTTCTGACTTTTCACTTAAACCCTAGATTTTCTACTTCTAGGCCCTAGCTAAGGAATTACTTAAAGTCTAAGGGGGAAAAGAAAAACACAACACAGTAGCCACTAGTTACTTAAAACTGAAATCAATGTTTTAAAAGAAAAGTTTCCACACAGAATGTAAAATCCTTCTGGAAAAAAAATCTACTCTCCCTTAAGCAATAATATACTTCAGAAAGCCATGGACCCCATAACACATAAATTACATTGTCAGACATAGAGTATTTATTAAACATTTCAAGAAGCAGAAATTCAATGCAAAATCAAGAGCATTAATAGTAAATCCATAAAAAATCCCAATCCATATAATTTTGCCATTAGTAAAAAGCACAAATTCACAATTTCCATGTAACAGATGAGATGATGCAAGTAAAGATGTGTAACTAAGGGTATGAGAGAGCAAGAAATAATGATCTGAAACCATTTGGATGCAGCATTTCAAACTTTATTACAAGTGAACATTATTTCTATTTAATTATATATTGACATAGTCAGCATTGCTAGAAAGCCACTATGTAGCAAGCTAAACATGAATTGACACAAATGAACATTTTATCGACCAAAATCCTTTCTTGATTGGTGTCCTGAAGCAAACAAATAGGTAATTTTCTTTTCTTGTCTTTTTTTTTATTAGTTATCTATATAATGTATCTATGGACATGATGGTACCATTGTTAGCCTTTTCCCTGTCCTCCCCCCTTGGGGACTGTGGGTCTGTCATTGTGGGGATAGCCATCAATTACGGGGGTGAGGCAATGTCTCTGTGCATAATGACACAACTTATGGCTCTAAAAATCTTTCTATCCCCTCTTCCATGAATTTCCCTAAGCCATGTTGGGTTCATTATAGGTCTATTTCAGTGATGAGGTAGTGGGAGTCTGTGTGTCTCTGGATCTCTGGTTTGGTAGGAGTTCAGTGTTCTCTGTGTCTATCTCCTTCACTCCTGTGCTGATACCAGGTTCCCAAGAAAGCAGCACTCTTGCTCATTTCCCCAATTATTCTATGGCTTCAGCTGGTGCCCTGGTGAGGTGTGATGGGCTGATTCTCTCTTCAGTTCTATGTCCATCCAAAAAAGAGAAACAAATTTTCCAATGGAGAGTGAGGTCATTACAAGATACATGGATAACCATTATTGTTTTAGAGAGAATTAAATGGGTGTAGGCCCTCTTGTATCCCACTATTGCTGGGACTTTGAAATTGGAGAGCCAACTCATTTTTGGATATGGTTCTGACTTGATTCCCAGTTCCAGGTATGGGTTCCGCTCCACTGAGAAGATCTGTTAGCCAAATTAAGAGCAGTTGGTAACCCAACATGGCTATGTGCCACTATTGCACTTGTGTGAGCATCACATCAGGTTGATAGCTGCTGGGTAGTTTAGACCACAAGTTGCTTAGACAGATGTTGGTCATTTTTCCCCAGTTGCTCACCTAGTACCTTCTGGCACTAGACAAGCTAACTGTCTGGGTACTAACTCTCTTCCAGATTCCAGGCAGGGCCCTCCATGTTCCATCCCAACAACATATGGTATCTTTGGAAATAGGGTCTTACTATTAACCTTTGGTGGGTCATCAAGTACTCTGAGAGAAATATGTCTTCTTTTGGGAAACCTTGTAGGTCTCACTGATCAACAGCTCATTGTGGATGTTAACCACATGCTCTAACTGGGTGTTATAGGTCAGTGCCACAGGAAAAGAAAAAAAGAAAAATATAAGTAGTATGAAAGAGAAAGAGAGAGAGAAGTAAAAGAAGAGGGAGCGCGAGAGAAGAACAGGAGAAGGTTGAGGTTAGTCTTCATCCTACCCTCTCCAGGCCTCTGTGAATTAGGTGTGCTCTCTAAGCACGTGATGAAGGTTCAGCCATTTAGTATGTCTCTCAGGATATAGGATTTTGTGGTACCATTTCCAATTGGGTCCAGTTTTTTGTCCCCTACATCCACCCTTACCCTCCCTTCCTACCCTACCATCCCTATTGTCCAGTCCTAGAAATGTTTATTAGGTGTGACAGCATCTCAGGCAAATTCAGGTTAGGAGCCATAGATGAGGAGGACAATGTGACAATTATCTTTCTGTGATTGGGTGAGTTTGCTGAGAATGATATGTTACAAGTTTGACCACTTTTCTTCAAATTGTATTGTGTCATTTTTTCTTACTGCTATGTAGAATTCCATTGTGTAGATATACCACATCTTAGTTATCCATTCATCTAATGATGTACACCTGGACTGATTCCAGCTGTTAGCTATTATGAACTGAGCAGCTATAAACATGGTTGAGCAAATATCTCTGAACTGATGCTTGGAGCTTTTAGGATAAATGACCAGTAAAGGAATAACTGTGTCTGCTTGTACCTCTATAGTCATCCTTTTTAGGAGTATCCATATTGCTTTCCATAGTGGTTGTACCAGCTTACATTCATACTAACTGTGAATGTGGGTTCCTATTTCTCCACAACCTCACCAGCATTTGTTGTCATTAGATTTTTTAATGTTTGCTATGCTTATTGGGGTAGGGTGGAATCTCATAGTTGTTTTAACTTGCATTTCTCTGATGATTAGGGATGTTTAACATTTTCTTAAGTGTGTGTTTGCCATTTGTATTTCTTCCTCTGAGAACTTCTGTGCAGTTCTCTTCCCCATTTTGTGAGTAGGTTGTTTGACTTTTTATTGTGTTTTTGAGTTCTTTGTGGATTCTAGAAATTAGGCCTCTGTCCAATGTGTATCTGGAAAATATTTTCTCCCATTCTGTGGGTAATCTATAGGATATGCTTATTGTATGTTTGTTTGTGAAAAAGCTTTTCAGCTTCCTGAAAACCCAATGGTTGATTGATTGCTTAATTTCCAGGGCTACTGGGGTTTGTTCAAGAAGTATTTTCCCACTCCTATATCATGGAAAGTTCCTCCTACTTTTTCTTCTCATAGTAGCAGTGTTTCTGGTCTTATATTGAGGTCTTTGATCCATTTGGTCTTAATTTTTGTGCATGTTGAAATATGTAGATTGAGTTTCATTTTCCTGTATATGGTTTTCCAGTTTGTCCAGCACCATTTGTTGAAGATGCTGTCTATTTTCCAGTCTACATTGTTGGGGCCTTTGTAAAATATCAAGTAGCTGTAGTTACTTGATCCAATGTCTAGGTCCTGATTCTGTTCCATTGGTCTATATTCCTGTTTTTATGCCAGTACCATGTTGTTTTTATTACTGTGGCTTTGTAGTATAGCTTTAGATCAGGTATGGGATATCTCCAAAGGAGTTTCTTTTGCTGAGGATATGCTTGGATATCCAAGGCCTTCTGCCATTCCATATGGAATTTTGAGGTCAATTTTTCAATCTCTGTGAAGAAAGAAGTTGGGATTTTCATGGGTATTGTGTTAAATCTGTATATTGCTTTGGTAAGGTTAGATTTTTCACAATGTTTATTATGCTTATCCAGGAGCATGGGAGGTCTTTCCATTTTCTCAAGTCCTCCTCAATTTCTTTCTGGAGTGTCTTTATGTTTTCACTGTATAAGTCTTTCACGTCCTTAGTTAATGTTATTCCAAGGTATTTTATTTATTTATTTTTGATGCTATTGAAAGTTGGACAATGTCACTTCTTTCTCTGTATCTTTTTATTTTGCATATAGAAAGGCTACTGATTTTTGTGCATTGATTTTGTATCCTGTTACTTTACTGAAGGAGTTAATCACCTTTAAGAGTTTTGAGATGGAGGATCATGGGTCACTTAAGTATAGAGTCATGTCATCTGAAAATAAGGCTAACTTAACTTCTTCCTTTCAAATTTCTATCACTTTTATTTCTTTTCCTGTCTTATTGCTTGAGCTAGTACTTACAACACTATGTTGAAGACTGGAGGTGAGAGTGGGCACCCTTGTCTTGTTCCTGATTTCAATGAGAATTCCTTCAGTCTTTCCCCATTAAATATTATTTGGGCTTTAGGATCTTTATATACAGCCTTTATTATGTTGAGATATAGACCGTCCATGCCTGTTTTCTCCAATGTTTTAATCATGAAGTGATGTTGTATTTTGTCAAACCCCAACTTTAAAAAAAAGTGTTAACTTTTTTTACGTGTGTGTGTGTGTGTGTGTGTGTGTGTGTGTGTGTGTAGTGTGTGTGTGTAGACCAGAGGAGAACATCAGGTACCCTCTTATCATTCCTTCTCATATTTCCTCCCTTGAGTGTGGGTCTTTCCCTCAACCTGGGGCTATCAGCGAGCCCCAGTGGTTCTCTGGTCTCTGACCCCATGGGCTGGGATTATTCACCAGCTTTCCACTTGTGCTTTGTGGAGCTGAATTTTGCCATCTTCCAGTCTGTGAGACCTTCATGCTTAGAAGCATCTGGAAGTTCTGCTTATCTTTATATATACTACAACTATTAATTATAAAAAAAATCACCTTTAAACATGAGATTTATTTTAAGAAATCCATACATAATATTTATACTTATGACTATTGCATAGTGATTCTTTTCTATTGAAGGGAGTTAGATCATGACACTTGTTAATGCATATTGATTCAATTAGTAAAACTATTTTGCACCTAATTCAACCACAAAAATACTAGAGTGCTATGGAATAAGCTCAGTTGTTAAACATGTATTCTGTAAAAGCCTGACAGAAAATTTGGATTGCAAGAATCCACGTAGTACCAGACATGTTGGTTCTTCAATCACAGGAAGCCTACTCCAATGGGAAATGGAGTCTGGAGAATCCCCAAATCCACATTCTAGCTAGGTAGTATTACAGTGGTAAAGGCTGAGAGAGACTCTACTTCAAACAAGGTGAAAAGTGAGGACTGACATCCTATGGTGTTCCTCTGATTTTTGTACATGCACATGTCATATAAGTACATCATAGATGCAGATATACCCACTCACACTCACACAATACTAAGTTCTATACCTGACTACCTTGCCAAGAAAGGACTGTGTACAATCATTTGGCATTATGGTTTTTATAACCCCTTGATTAACATCTCAATGATGTTTTGATCAGAGTTATTTATCATTTTTTATCCTGTTAGTCTGTCATGTAAGCCAAACCTCATGATAAACTTCAGTAAAATAAAATTCTGTAAACTAGCAGTCTATGATCTGAGGATATTACCTCTCAAAATGAATATCACATTACTTCCCTTTTGTATACTATTGCTAAAGAAAAGAGGGACAGTCAATTGTGAGATTTATTAAAATTCTCAAGAACATGTGGTTAATTGCATACATCACACCCATTTAACAGGTGACAGACAGGTGAAAAACTTCCAACTTGTCTAGCCCATGGAAAACATTACTATCACTTTCATTTTATGACCCTGCAGAATCAGTTATTCTGCATCTATTTATGGAATAATACGTAAATACTATGTGAAATCCATCATGAAACAGAAATAACTGCTTTTCAGTCAATTATACAATAAATGGTTTCCTTCAGTAAAAAGTGTGTTACAAAAAAATCCCTGCTTTGATTATGGACCCATGTATACATTGCATATACATGACCCTAACATCTGATCCAAGGTCCCCATCACACCTCGTCTACTTTGTTATCGTGGATGATGTTTCCACAATTCATTGCATCACTAACTAAACATGCAGCACATGAGATTTATAGGTTCAGATAGCAGTGTAAGTGGCCTGTCATATACAGTTGTTATAGGATGGGGATTCCCCAATGGCCAATGCATTGAGAAGAAACACATTCCAGCCTCTTCAAATATCTCCATCAGGTATGAAGTTACTAGTTGTGAATAGACAAATATGGTGGAATTACTGTCAACACATTTTTTTTACTAAAACCCTTTTATCCCCCTCTCTTTTTAAAAGTTGTATTGCTCTAAAAAGGAGTTGTCAATATAGCATTAGACATTAATAAGGTTTATCAAGACAGATTGTGAAGGGGAAGAAGTAAGAGTTCACAAGAAGAGGCCAAACATTGGTGCTCTAGCCTGTGACACCCGTGAAAGTGAAGGAACATCTAAATACCAACTGTGTAGGAGGAGAGTCAGAATGCAGTGAAGATCAGCACACAAGTGTGATTTAATGAGCCAAAACTGCTCCCAAAAGCAGTTTCCTGGGAAGCAAAAATGGGCTAATTCTAGTAAAACACTATGTTTAGGAATTGACACTGCAAGGACATGGTGCTGAAATATGAAGTGGGTTCCTGAGGGAGAGCTGAACTGAATATGCCTCTAGCCATCTCTTTTGAGGAGGAAAGAGTTGGTGATTAATGTCTGCTCACACGTTTTACTCACTCAAGACACCAATGTGTTTAAGCCCATTGTACAACTTCTCCATGAATCAATGTATTTCTTCTTTCGTATGGAAAGACTGAAGCAAAGGCTCTTAGAGGCACTGTAATTCTCTCCTTTACATCATTTTTCTAGTTTTCACAATCTGTGTTGAAACCAGAGGGGGAAAAAGTGGTATTTTAATGCAGCTCAAGTCAAACTTTTGTATCTGCTGTTAGCTGCTGGTTATCTAACCTGGTGGGCTTATGTTTTAGGGTTTCCATACTTTCCAGCAGCATAATTATCCATGATGTCCAATTGCTTCTCATATCTTTTAAGTGGTAGAATTGCAGAAATCAGTATGTCTCATTATGCCTGCAATTTTTTCCCTGTATTAGACATGACATGACAATCTCCATAGCTGTAAAGCTGGAGCATGCAAGCTTATCAGTATTCTCCTACCAACAATGACATCCAAACATTCATGATGTTAAATTGTCTTGTTCTACAATATTTTGCAGAATTTGGGATACATCTTTAAATTTATTCTGATGCCAATTATAACGCATCTTTTTCTTTCAGTTACCCTGGACACAGAGCTGAAAGCAGAAATTCAACTACAGTGGGATGTATGGGTATTGCTAATTTAACAAGAATCTTGCTTCTGAGCTGAGGCTTTGACTAAACAATACATTGTTTGTTTGTTTGTTTGTTTGTTTGTTTGTTTGTTTGTTTTCCCACTATTCTACGAGGAGCTGTCTTTTTCAGTCATAGAATATTTGATACTTCAAAATATCTTAAGTTTTCTATTGGTACTCAATTAATTGTATAAAGTGTTATTTATTCTCAAATAACATATGCAGATATATGTTAAAATACTCATTAGTTTGTTGGGGGTTATTGAGTTATTGAGGTTATTGGGGATTTGAGAGGATCTTTTATATAAAATGCCCCTTGAGGGGAGACACAATGTTTCCCACTCTTTGTACTGGTTTTCCTGTATTAAAGCACAAGCACTATTATTACTCAGATTTCACTAAAGAAGGTTTAATAATCTTGTCTAGGAATCTGTTCAGTCATCCAAGCCATTTGATACTGTGTAACAGTCTTTATACTCAAGTCACTTTTCTTGATTGACTTTTCTATTTATATCAATTGAACTAGACAATGTAATACTTCAAAAGTCCCAGCTAGGAGAAATTTCTGTTTAGTGTGTTTCTCAACCACATCATTCTAACAGCTCAAAAGTCCAATTCTAATTTTCATCTCACTTTACAATATCATGTCAACCACTTACTATCCAGGACCAATATGTTTCCTATTAAAAGAGGTAATTTTTATTACCTTCCCATGCCTGAATAACCACTGGTGCAATAGTGGCACCCAAGTTATGGTAGTAATCAACTGTTTTTTCATTGGATATGAGATCCACTCAGTAGGAGTGACTTAATGCCTGGTCTGAAGAACCAAGTCAAAAGCCTATATCTTGGGACTAGGAGATGGCTCAATGGTTCAAGGTGCTTGTTTGCAAGCATGACAGCCTGGGTTTGAGTACATAGTACTCATGTAAAGGCAGATGCACAAAGTGGAATATGCATTTGGAGTTGACTTACTGTAACAAGAGGGCATGGTCCATGCATAATTATTCTATTTCTATTTTTTCTTTCTTTCTTTCTTTCTTTCTTTCTTTCTTTCTTTCTTTCTTTCTTCCCCCTTTCTTTCCTCTTTCTTTCTTTCTCTTCTTTATTTTCTCTATCTCTCTAATCTCTCTTTATCTGACTCTCTCAATCTCTTTCAGTCTCTCTGTTTGTGTATATATATATATATATGTTTAAATCCTATGGCTTGGAAAGTCATAGATCCTAGAAGGAAAGCATTCACTGGATGAATGGAAAGGATATGCTCATCAAAAAGTCTTCTAAAACTCTGTATTACCCTCCTTTGATCCATGTTGCTCACATTCTTAATCAGAGGACCTGCTTAGTACAGGTAGTAGCAAGTGCTGGGAGAACCAAAACCCATCAAATTGACAAAAGAGAAAGCTGAGTGTCTAACACATGTAGAACCATCTTTATTGCACCCACAGGACCCAGGATACATTACAGAGGAAGCGTTGGATTAAATAGGAATGATGTTCTCATTGATAGCCAAAGAACCTTCTCCAGATTTTCTGAGTAGAAAAAAAAAATTATAACTCATCAAAGCAGAAAATGAGAGACTGCTGAAATCACCACACTAATGGAGACTTCTTGCATACCCTCCAAAGCTCAGAGAATCACTAATTTTTTGATTCAACGTTCATGAACAGAGTTATTAGATATGAGAAATAACAACTGCAATGATCTCTTTATATAAACTTGATGCAATGATCCAGCAAGAGACAGGGGAGGCAGATTTGCTTTGGATATTCCATGGGCATCAGCCCCTCTTTGTTCTTCATCACTATTAGCTTGTATAAAAAGGATCCTGGTCTTGAATGAATACATTTATGATGCACTTCAGTTCATTCAGTGGTAAACTCTATGCGGTGTTTTGAATGTAAAGTGTCCTTCATGGACACATGTTTGTGATTAAGCTCCATAACTAATGAAGCTTAGGCAGAGCATGGGACTTTTAATCCCAGGGTCGTGGGGTTCGGCCCCACGTTGGGCGCCAGTTGCTAATGGTCAGATCGTGGGTGCTTTTTCCCTCCACCATTTTCTCTATCTCTTAATCTCTCTTTATCTGACTCTTTCAATCTCTTTCAGGTAGAGTGGAAAGAGAGAGAACCTTTGGCCAGCAGCTTCTACTCTTGAGGCTGAGAACCAAAACCCATCAAATTGACAAAAAGGCAGGTGTCATGGAACCATCTTTATTGACTCAACCCCCTCCCCCAAAAACACCGGGAGAAAAAAACCACATTGAGTCGTGGAGACCGTTCTAAGGCAGGAAATCTCTCTGTTTTTATTGTCATCCAGCAAGAGACAGGGGGAGGTATTTATATATTTTGAGGAAGGGATCCTGGGAAGAGAGGATGAGAGAAAGGTATAAGGGCCAATAGTATTTCACCACATCAGCAGCAGCTGGGTGGAGGCAGTTTCAGCTTAGGTGCTGAGTCACTTCAAAAAAGGACAGGTCACCAAACTCTATTGTCATGGGGAGGTATTTATATATTTTCAGGCTCTGGAAGCTCGGCCAATAGCCTCACCAGCTGGGTAGGCCAAGACTGGCTGGGCTAACCAATCGGCTTCACACCGGGCAGGGCCCAACACCAGTCTAGTCCACTGCATGTTGACAGTGGTTCACTTGCTTTGCTTGTACCCTGCTTTTATGTGAAGATAGGATGATTACATCAGTTCCTGCCACACTTCCATGCCATGGTGAAACTTCCCATCAAAACTGTAATCAAAAAGAAACTATTTTTGTTCCATAAGCTGCTTTTTTGCCCATGTTCTGTCCCAGCCCCAAGAAGATAAATTCTGCACTATCCTTCCTAAATTTTAATAGACTACTTGTCAAAAATAAGCACAGAAATTAATGCTATGTATCCAAAGAAAAAGTTCAGACATTGGACAAGTACATCAAAAGTTTTATTTCACTAAGACTAAACCAAAAAAAAAAAAAAAAAAAAAAAAAAAAATGACCCAAAGAGACATACAGAAACACAGGCATAACAGATATCCCAATAGCCCCCCTCTATGCTCCCCCAAAAATAGTTATCTTCATCTAACTTCCTATCAGTGCTATTTCTATATTGGTTCTCTAAGTCATATACTACTGTATCCAGTCTTCTGATAAATCCATGTCCTAACAATTCTGTATATTCACTCATAATTTGTATGGATTGCATGTGTTTGTCAAACATTCATAAGTGTCTCCCTTTTGGTTCACCTTCTCTATTATATGAATATACTCTGATAGTAATGTAAAAATCCCCTCTATTCCTGCACAGTTTAAACTCCTCTAGAGGTACTTACTTAATGATGATTTTTTTTTTTTTTTTTTCTAGTCTATACAATCTATTTTTTCATGCCTTAGCTTATGCTATATCATAACTCACAGTAAAGGTGAAGATACTATGTATTTTTTAGGTGAAGGGAATAACAAATGGTAGTTAATTTTTGCACTGAATCTTAGTCAAAAGTTTAAGAAGCAACAAAGACAATCTATTTTTTTTTTTAAAAGAAGATACTAGTAGAATGGAGAAATGGCTCAATGGTTAATGTGCTTGCCTGCAAAACCTAACAACTTGGGTTTTATTCCCAAGAAAAACAAGATGCACAAAGTGGCACATGAATTTGGCATTAGTTTCCAACAGCTGGAGGCTCTGGTGTATTCATTCATTCTCTCTCTCTCTCCTTAGCTCCCTATTTGAAAATAAATAAATAAATAAATAAATAAATAAATAAAATATATTTTATAAAAGAAGATATTAGTGTATTTTCTGAATTTTGTATGGCATTGGTGTTTTTGGTTTGTACAATCATTTATCATTTTATTCTTGTTGATTTATTCTTTCTATGCTATGAAATTCTTCACACCCTTATATAAACTTGTTACAAACTACTAGTCAATACATATTTTATCTGATTACCTTTTCTGTTGTGTTCAATAGGTTTGACACTGAGTATCAACATATGCAGAAAAATTAAAATTCAGAATAATCTAATTTTATCATTATTTCATTCAGCTTGCTTTGGGGGATGAAATTTATAAGCACTTAATATCAAAATCCACTTTAAGATGAAGCTTATTGTGAATAATTAGGAAGCTAAGGAATCTTACTGGGCTTGGGAGTATCATGAAACTTACCAGATTCATCAGATTAAGATAGCTTTAGGATTCACAAGACCCCTCCGAAGGTTGTGTTAGCAATAACATTTGCCAAGAAATAAGAGACTGACTCTTCCGTGGAGCTGTCTTCAAGTTGGCCTGTGAGTTTCATCACTGGGTTCTCATGAGCTGTCCTCCATACTTAGGTGGCCATTTTACTGATGCAGCTGCCTATTCCATACACATACTCCTATAAGTAACCCTCAATAAATGTATTGTTTCCCAAACATAGAAATTTTTTTTTAAATCTATTGTTAGCTCCATATCTGGTATGAATATATGCTTCTTCATGTCTCCCTATAAGCGATTTGATGGAAGGACAGAGGAAAGTGAAATGACATTTTCCAAATCCATAAAATATTCAAGCAACCTAGATTTAAACGAGATGAAAACTTCCAAAGTGAAGGTATTTTCCATCCGTGATATTCCCATTTCATTCTTTTTTAAAAAAAAAATTTTATTATTGTATTTATTTTTGGAGAGAGACACAGAGAGAGAGACGGACAGAGATGGAGAGGGAGACAGCTAGAGATGGGCGCACCAGCAGTGTCTCAGCTGCTGCTGAGAACGAAATCCAGATGTGTGCGCCTCCGTGTGGGCAAGTGCGGCATTGCGCCCTTGCATCACTTTACATCTGGCTAAACGTGGGACCTGGAGATTGGAACCGCTGGAGATTGGAACCAGCGTTCTTAGGCTTAGCAGGCAAGCACCTTAACTGCTAAGCCATCTCTCCAGCCCCCCATTTCATTCTTGATGACCCCATTCCTAACTAGAATCAAAGTGTATTTACACCTAAATGCACACTTTCAAAATACATAATGTATCACCAGAAGCCAACTGGGAGAAGCAGTCACATCTCTGGTGCTGTAGAGATATGTTAATAGTTTTATTTCAAACAGCCTTACTCAAAATGGAATAGGATAGCCAATATATTAATGATGTGGATAATTATTCAACTCTATGTTGCACACTAAATCTAAGAATCTAAGAATAAGTAGCTTTTCAAATCCATCTGATATGCAACAAATGTTAGACCCAATATTTTGTGACAAAGGTGCCCACGTTATCTTAAAATAATGAAATATTACAGAATATCCTACACATTTGTAACAGAATTAAATTAAAAATCAAGAGCCATAGCACCTTCACAAAACCCACTTGATTTCACATTAAATGATACATACATCTCCTTTTGTGGTAGTTTGAATGTATGTCCCCCCATAGACTCAGATGATTGATTAAAGCTTGTCTTCAGGAACATGGTTGGAGGAGGTATCACTGGAGACTAAGCTTGGGGTCAGTTCTAAAGTATGTGGGAGGCAGATCTGAATTTGAGCAGAGTGGTATGCAGGGAGGTCTGAGTTCTGCCTGGGTCCCTGCTGCGGCAGTGGTTTTTGTGTGTGTTGCTTTTGGTGTTTTCTGGCTGGTGATAGTTTCTCTCTGCTTGGGTGTATGGAAGTACCTTCTTCTGCCACTGGTAGAAAACATCTGCCCTGGGTATGTGAGCTTGAAATAAATCCATTTATCCCCTAAACTCTGTTTGGTTTGGATGTTCATGCCAGTATTGTGGAGCTGACTATAACACCTGGTAAAAGAAAATAATCAAAAGGGAAATTAGAAAATGTGTTCTATTAAATGATATGAAAATCATAATGAAAGATCTGTAGTAGGGTTTGAAAGATGGATTACTGGTTATGGCACTTGTCTGCAAAGCCTAAGAACCCATGTTCAATTCTCCAGGACCCACATAAGCCAGATTCACAATGTGGCACATGCATCTGGAGTTTGTTTGCAGCAGCTGGAGGACCTGGATCACCCATTTTCTCTCTTTTTTTCTCTCTTCTCTCTCTCCCTCTCAAACATACACACATACACACACACACACACACACACACACACATACACACATAAATATATAATTTTTTAAAAATTGTATTGTATTATCAACACAGTGCTGTCAAAGAACTTTATGAGTTTAAGCATATTAAGTAATTGTTTTAGTCAGTTACATATTTATATCTACTAAAATTATGCTTTATACTTTATTGCAAGAGCATTTTGTTAACATTCTCACAACAAAATACAATTAAATTTTTAGTGTCAAAATTTAAGTTTAAACTACTAGTCTTTATGTATTTTCATTATTAAGCTTGTTTTCAACAAACTACTAGTTTATGCCTTAAATTGGTGCTGTGTGGAAGAGATAAAGAAAGAGTCTTTGTCATGAGTAAAGATTGAAAAAGAAATCAATATTTTTCTTAGTTTTGCTGACTTCAGGCTGCTCTACTGCCATAATATCATGCACTCCAAATAAGGGATTCTGGGGCAAAAAAAAAAAAATGTTCAGCACAATTATATCTAGTAGATAGTGCTGCTTAACTCTGCTAGGCTGTAGAGTGCAATAAATAATAAATAATAGATCAAATTTCAATACAGCTGAACAGCTGTCACCACAGCTAACTGTGGAGCCAGTCACAGGTCAGACAGGAAATATAACTGGGGAACAACATAGACCCAGCTGCCAGGCTAACCCAGCAAGTATCAGCACATCTGGAGGCTGTGTCAGCCAAAGTGTTCCGACAAGCTGCTTTGTGCATTGACTCCAGGTCTGGTAGATAGAAGATGGAGAAATAAAATTTTGCACATTCAATACTACTAGAATTAAAAAAATGTGTCTAGTTAAGAGAAAATTATGTTTAGTTAGTAATTTTATTTTTGCTAGAAGAGGTGTTCTTGTAAAAGTTTAGATATTTAGTCAAAATGTGTCTTTTGGTGTTTTTTTAAACAGTATTAATAGTTGTGAACTCAGTTTATTTTTGAATCTCCAATTGAATTTCAGTTCTTGTTTTATACAGGCGAACTTACTTCATCAAAATATATGTAGATGCATATTGCTGAAAAATTGATTAAGAGAAAAGCTTTAATATCCCTTCTACTTTTTAAATCAAATTCATAGCTTTTAAAAATAACAAATGTAATATGATTATTTTATTAACTTAATGTTATTGCTAAAACATATAGTAAGAAGATAGTTTCTTTTTGTTGGCACAGATATATTTTTTAAATATTCTATTTACTTTCAAGAAGGGATGGAAACAGAGAGAGAGAGTTATTCAGTCATGTCATTCTATACATTATTCTGAAAATACTACACATACATATCATTTCATTGAAATATTAAAACAATGATTAGTAGCAAAAAAGTTTCAAATACTTAGAAAAAAATAATCCATTTTAATTGAGGTGGAATTGAAAAATATGTATATGTTCAAAATGTGGACACTGTTTTGACACATGCACACACAGTAAAAACATCATTGCTTCAATGTATAAAATGTTACTCTTATGTACTAGCACGTGTGTGTGTATGTACATGCATGTGTGACAAAAAATGCTCAAATCCACTCCCCTGTGCTTTAAGGTGAGAATGTATTATTGGTAACTATAGTCACCATTAGGTATATTACATCTCTAAAATCTATTTCAATTTATATCTTTAGTCTGGTTTTCTTTTTTTTAAAAATTATTTATTCTTATGTATATTATTCTGGTTTTACATTTATAGTGGTGACTCCATTATCCTCCTCCCTGTTCTCCCTCTTCCATAGGGCCCTCATCAGTGGGGAATGTGGTTCACACATTGTAGGGGTAGTCAGGAGCTGTGGAGGATAGACCAAGTCTCTGTGCATAATGCCCCAACTTGTGGCTCTAACATTCTTTCCACCCCCTCTCCCGCAAATTTCCCTGAGCCACATTGGGGTCATTTTAGCTCTACTTCAGTGATGAGGTTTTGGGAGCCTCTGTGTTTCTGGTTTTCTTATCCAAAGCTTTCCATTTTTATTACTTAAACCCTGGCACCACCTTTCCAACCTTTTATCTTTCTATGAGCTTCACATTTATAGATCCCATGCACATGTGAGACCACACACAATTTGTTTTTCTGTCTGGTTTGCTGGACTAATGCTGTGCAGGATCCACCATAGTTTTCATAGAGGTCAGACTATATTCTTTATTTCACAGTAGCTAGGATAGGGAAACAAGCCCAAATGCCTGTTAACAGATTAGTAGATGAAGGCATTTGGAAATATACTCAATAGAGTATGCATTATTCAGACATTTTTAGTATTAATGTAATGTCATATATAAAAATTCATTGTGTACAACACTCATAAATGACATATACTAAAATGCATTGAATAATCACTTAAATATTAAATACACTGTTCCATTAAGACTTTTGCTCAAAATATATATAAATCAGTACTGTTCATAAACTATTACTAATAAATTGGGTAGACAAATATGATCTTACATAAATATGTGTGTCTCAATGTTTGACAGTGCTTTGGTGACATACTCTTTGCAAAGATTTACTGACACTCTGCTATAAATATTCCTATATATTCCTTTGTCACTTTGTCCTGTAGTATGTTTGGGAGATCCTGGCAGCTAAGAATATTTATCACAGACATGGAACAAGAGAAGCTCATGCCACTCAAAAGAGAATGGAGGAAGAATAGCAGTACAAATAATACAAGTTTTTTCTATACTATCCTCTTACCTACTCCTACTATCATCTTGCTATAAAACTTCATTTGAAGTCAGCTGAAAACAGCCTGGTAAATGCAATCTGTGCATAAAATAAATGAAGTTTACATTCTAGATCAATAGGTGAAGTATCAACAGCAGGATTGGAAGTAGAAAATGATAATTCTGATGATCACAATGTTTTCTTTTGATTTAAGTAATTTATTTATAAAAGGTGGTCATGTCAAGATGTCAAGATGAAGATGGCTACATGCTATCATACTACTCACAGATATGGTCCAAGATATGCAGATATATATATATATATATATATATATATATATATATATATATATGATATAAGGCTTATAAAATACTAATGACAAATAAAGAGTACTATATGACTAAATCAAAGGTGGATTATAACAAGAAATTACAAATTCTGCTTCAAGGAGATTAGAGAAACTCACAGAATATCGGGGTATTGATGACTACTGATATTTAAGTGAAATTTCACAAAAGTGAAAGAGTGTGATGGTGGATGATCTAGCTAAAAATATTGGAAGTTGTTGGCATGGGCAGGTGGCTTCTTGGCAAAGTGTTTGCCGCAAAAGTCTGACAACCTGAGTTCAGGCCTAGAGTATGCATATAAAATGTCAGTTGTAGTGGCACACCCTTGTAATTCTGGGTTTGGGAAGTAGAGACAAGTGGATTCCTAGGGCCTGCACTGTCTAGTGTACCTTTATCAGAGATCTCTCTATATATAGAGGGACCCAGTCTAGAAAATTATGTTGGAGAAACAAGGAGGTACACATGTAAACTCTCATTTCCACATACAAGCACACAATCATGCATGCATATGAACACATACCACACAGCTTGCAAAAAAAATGCCCATGAAATCCAGTCATGAGCAGGAGAGGTTACTGAGTGGTTAGGGCTCTTGCCTGTGAAGCCTAAGGACCCAAGTTCAATACCCAGTACCCACGTAAGTCAGATGTACAAGGTGGTGCATTGGTCTGGAGTTCATTTCCATAGGCTGGAGGCCCTGGTGTGCCGATTTCTACTCTCCTCCTCTCCTATTTCTCTTCCTATCTCTCTCTCTCTCAAACAAATATATTTTTTTTAATTTTAAAATAATAAAATAAATTTAAAAATATAAGTCATAAATGATGTGTTCTTTTCAAGTCATAGCTGGAGGGTTGAAGAAAAATGGATGGGGTGGGGGCTGGATAGATGACTTAGTGGTTAAGGAGGTTTCCTGCAAACCCAAAGGACCCTGGTTTGATTCTCCAGGACCCACATAAGCCAGAAGCACAAGGGGGTGCATACATCTGGAGTTTGTTTGCAGTGGCTGGAAACCCTAGAGTGCCCATTGCCTCTCTCTCTCTGCCTCTTTCTTTCTTTCATTCAAATAAATAATAAAATAAATTAAATATATTTAAAAAATGGATAGGGGGCTTGCTCATAATCCTGTATATCCTAATTGGTGAATTATAGGATTATAGGATTATATGCAGCACTCCAGAGGAGCATATTCAAGGTTGTCCTTGGACACACACACACACTACACACACACACACACAGCATGTGTACCTACACATTCACATATATAAACATTCACATATATAACATTCACATTCACATATATGAACACCCATACATTTAGTAGAATTGATTAGGTTGCAAATTTTAGGTAACTGGAAGAAATGCCCAAGGAAGTCTAAGAGCACAGTTAAGCAAAAAAAAAAAAAAAAAAAAAAAAAAAAAAGTCATAATGTAAATGTACACTAGAAAATCAACTATAATTTCATTTTATTTTTATGTTTTAAATTTTTTATTTTGTTATTTTTTATAAACTCTCTTAAAGACAAGGATTAGGGGAATGATATACTAAAAAAAATAAAACAAAATAAAAAAAAAGGATACAGTGTTGACTTAGTGACAAACTGAAACCTATCTAAACTAAAAGACCACGTGGCAGAACTAATACAGTCAAACAAAGAGAAAGACAAGCTAATAGGAAGGTATAAGTGGGAATTTCAAAATATCTGGGACACTATGAAAGGATCAAACATAAGAATTCAGGGTATAGTAGAAGGAGAAGAATTTCAATTCAAAGGTTTAGTAGGCATTCTCAACAAATTCATAGAAGAAATATTTCCCCAAATTGTGAAAGAAATGCCAGTGCAGATATAAGAAGCTTTTAGAACACCAAACAGACAAAACCTGGAAAGAACCTATCCTCACCATGTTATAATTAAACTACTAAACACATAGACCAAAGAAAATATATTGAAAGCAGTTAGAGAGAAAACGCAAGTCACCTACAAAGTCATGTACATCAGAATAGCAGCAGTTTACTCAACACAAATTTTAGAAACCAGAAGGGCTTGGAATGATGTATTCCAAGTTCTGGTTTAGATATTCTGTTCTCTCTATCATCCATTCTACTGGTGAGACTTTCCAGACAGTTTTTTATTTGACTGACTGTGTTCTTCAGAGGTAGAATTTCAGCCTGGTTTTTCTTCAGTATTTCTATTTCCTTCCTCATGTCTTTTAATGACTTCCTTATTTCATTAAGCTGGTTTCCTGAGTTCTCTTTCAGGAGTTTGCTTTCTTCTTTAATCCCTTTGTTTTTTCTTTGATTCCTTTCATTTCTTATTTCATTTCTTTGAGTATAGATAAAATCACTTTTTTGGGGGGGCGGAAATCTTTGTCAGGCAGTTTATCTAAAACAGTCTCATTGGTGATCATTTCTGATGGATTTATACTTTTTAGTCAGATTGTATTGTCTTTATTCTTTGTGTTGCTTGTATTATAATGTAGTGAACTTTGCATACTGCATTGATTTGATGATTGGGTTTTCTACATATCTGCAGTGTTCTTAGATGTGGCAATACACCTTACATACTTTCAGGGTATGAGTTTAAGGTGCGAAGTGTAGCTCTTGTACCCCAAACCAACTGTAGAAGTAATCCTAGGTGTTGAGTTTGCTTACTAAGCAAGTATTCTAGTGGAGTGGGTGGAACAATTTACTGGCAAATTCTAAACTTCAACTGAGCAATATACACAGTCAATAAAGACCAGCACAAATTATACCAGTATGGATATTAAAACAAGCAGATTGTCCTATAAAGCCAGAATCCCTAAGGGTGTGTGTTGCTCTACACCCTTACTTCTTGTCAGCTGGAAGGTAGAGTAATATTTTATTAATTCTGTTTTATGTAAGACTGGATCTGAAGCACACCCTGCCCCGATAGTGACAGAAACAAAACAAAAAGGCCAGATAAATCTGAAAGCATCAAAGGCTCTAGGGACCCAAAAGGAAATGATAGCATAAAACTCTATATTCTGAACAACAAGCTAAAACATTGATCCTTCAGCAGGCCCACAGAGGGAACACCTGAACCACGGGAAAATGGAGAAAACACCATGAAGAGCAACCTTAATTTTCTCCTGCTTTACCTCTTTTATATTATCTATTTTTTCCCCTCCCCTTCCCTAGGCGCTGACTTATAACTCCCAGTACCAGCACAGGGTTAACTTTCACAATGATCTGTAGATCCGAGACAACTACAAGGTTTCCCAAAAAAGACAGATTTCTGTCAGAGTTCTTAATGACCCACCAAAGGTTAATGGTAAGGCCCTACTATCGAAGACAGCATACACATGTGAGACCAAACATGGAGAGACCTGGCCAGAATCTGGAAGAGGGTCAGTCCCCAGGCAGTTAGCTAGTCTAGTGCCAGAGGGTGCTACATGAGCAACTGGGGGAAAATGGCAGACATCTGTCCAAACAACTTCCAGTCTAAGATACCTACCAAGAAACAACCTGACGTAATGCTCAAACAAGTGGAGTAGTGGCACACAGCCATGGTGGTCAACCAACAGCTCTTGATTTGGCTAATTGATCCACTCAGTGGAATAGAACTCATTGCTGGAACTGGGAAATAAGTCAAAACCATGTACAAAAACTGAGCACAGCCTCCAATCAAGATACTATCAAATGTGGGCTAGAAGAGGGCCTACCTATACAAAATTCCCTCCAAGCTATCTATGACCATCCCATATATCTAATACTAACTTCTCTCTCCATTGGAGAATTTGCTTATTTTTTCCAGAAGGACAATGAACATGAAGGGAGGATCAGCCAATCACACCTCACCAGGGCTCCAGCTGAAACCACAGAGTAATGTGGAGGAAGTGCAAGAGTTCAGCACTCTTGACGATCATGACACCAGAAAAAGGTTGAAGGAGATAAACACAGAGAACATCTAATGCCCACTAAGCCAGATATCCAGAGACACAGAGGCTCCCCAAAACCTCATCACTGAAGTAGAGCTAAAATGAACCCAAGCTGGCTCAGGGAAATTTGTGGAAGAGGGGGTGGAAAGAATGTTAGAGCCACAAGTTGGGGCATTAAGCACAGAGACTTGGCCTATTCCCCATAGCACTTGACTACCCCCACAATGTGTGAACCACATTCCCCATTGATGAGGATCCCTATGGAAGAGGGAGGACAAGGAGGAGGATAATGGAGTCACCACTATGAATATAAAACTAGAATAATATACATAAGAATAAATAAAATTAAGAATGCATCAAAAGCAATAATTGTCAACCCCTAAATATAGATTACTTGAAAATGGTAAAGCCAAGCAAAACTATGTCACACATAACCTGCTGTGGTAGTTTGAATATATGTCCCTCAATATATTCAGTGTTTTATTAGTTATAGTTTGCATCTGCAATCACCTTGCTAGAGGCAATGTCACTGGGGGCAGGTCTTAAGGTGTGGTGGTGGTTTGAGATTCCATTGTAAAGATATGCAAAGTGTGCCTAAGGGGAGTTCCTGAAGTGTGCTGTGTAACTCTTTTGGCTGTAGTTTTTTGCTCAGTATGCTGTGTAGCTTGCAGCTTGGTTTTTCTCTCTCGTGCCTGGTCCTGTGAAGAGCAGGCTGCTTCTCCTGCCCTTATGGAACTTCCCCTGGATCTGTAAGCTTCAATAAATAATATCCCTTCCTCCATAACTGTGCCTGGTCTGGAAGTTCATCTCAGCAAACCTGAAGCTGTCTGCTACAGTAAAGTGGTACCTAGGAGTGTGGAATGAGATGAACCAGATCATGTGGATGTTCATCTTTTGGAACCTTTGTTTTGGAGGAATGGGCATGGACTTGGTGCTTGCAACTGAAGATGCCTTCTGGAGTGGTAAGCCAAGTTTTATGGACTATTCTGATGAGAGTTTGAGAATGCTAAATGCAGACAGTGTTGAACTTGGAGGCTTGGCTTATGAGCTTTCTAAGGGGAAGGAAAGAGTGCAGAGGACTTTGTTGGAACTGGGCTACTGGCATAAAGGATGGCTATGTTCCACTATCCAGGCCCAGACAGTTTGATCAAGGTTAAATTTGTAATGGACTGATGTGCTTGGCTAAAGATAATGGACTGAGATTTTAAGATTTTAAGTTGGAAAACCTCAAGCAAGTTAAAATTATAGAGGCATTGAGACTCGTTTTTGGTTACTAGAGCTGCTATTGTCAAACACATTAGCAATCTTAAGGAAGGTGGAAGGAAGGTGGCCTGACTGCTTTACATTAAAACAATGGAGAGGATGCCTGAGGAAAGACTGTTAGAAATGCAAACTCTTGGAAAGAGTTGACTGGAGAATGAACCTGCTTTTCAAGACTATGATTTATTTTGTCCCTAGATTAAGAATATGGCTGTGTCCTGCACACCTGGTATTAGTTTTGGAAGCATGGAAAATGCATGGAGTGGTCATGAATTGCACGCGGTTCCAGGAGCCGCTGCTGAGATGCAGCATGAGGCAGGGCAGGAAAACCCTCAGGAATAGGCTGACAGAGCCTTTGGAAGATGGACCATGGTTTGCATGGAGACCTGAAGATGTTTTGGATATACCAGGACTATGCAAGGACTCCCATGTAGTGCAGTGTTGGCCTGGGATCAAAGTTTTCCCTGGCAACTCTGCCCAGCTGGAGGGGCGGAATTGGAAATCCTGGAGACTGTCAGTCTCTGGTTATATTGAACTTGAACTCCAGAAGGTTGATACTGCTGATGGTGGTTGAGTTTGCATTGTTCTAGTCTCTTCTTGCTACGCCTTATACCAGTTAAAAATGTTTACTCTTGCCGGGGCGTGGTGGCGCACCCCTTTAATCCCAGCACTTGGAAGGCAGATGTAGGAGGATCGCAGAGAGTTCGAGGCCACCCTGAGACTACATAGTGAATTCCAGGTCAGACTGAGCCAGAGTGAGACCCTACCTCAGGAAAAAAAAAAAAAAAAATACTCTGTGCCTTCACATGTTGAAAATATTTAACTTGTTTGATTTTACAGGACTCATTATCTTAAGTTGATGAAGACTGTGAGAACCTTTGAAATTGGACTGAATACAATTTACAATGTGTGATAGTTATAAAAAATCTATTGGGGGCCAGGAGCTAAATCTATTGGGGGCCAGGGGCGGAATGTGGTAGTTTGAATATATGTCCCCCAATATATTTAGTGTTTTATTAGTTATAGTTTGCATCTGCAATCACCTTGCTAGAGGCAATGCCACTGGGGGCTGTTCTTAAGGTGTGGTGGTGGGTTTGAGATTCCATTGTAAAGATATGCAAAGTGTGCCTGGAGGGAGTTCCTGAAGTGTGCTGTGTGACTCTTTTGGCTGTAGTAGTTTTTTGCTCAGTGTCCTCTGTAGCTGGTGGCTTGGTTTTTCTCTCTCTTGCCTGGTCATCATCTTTTCCTCCTATCACGATGGCTCTGTGTAGGTAGTATAAGATACTGTGAGGACATGGATATCCAGTCCATTTTTTGCATGGGAGCATGCATTGTAAGTAGTACTACCCTTCCTTTGGTTCTCACATTCATTCTTCCGCCTCTTCTGCAATGGACCGTAAGCCTAAGAAGTTCATAACCACTTCACATATTTTTTATGCTTCTGAAACAAACACTAGGTATGCAGGAACAGAGCCATATTCTTAATTCAGGGGCAAAGGAAATCTTAACCTTGAAGAACAGGTTCCTTCTACAGTCAAAAAAGAATTTGCATTGTTATCATAGCCTTTTCTTAGGCATCCTTTCCATTGTCCAATGTAAAGTAGTTGGTCCATCTTCCTTCCGAATGCATAATGAACTTGACAATAGCTGATTCAGGAACCAGTCTCTGTGCCAGTAAATTTACCTGAGTTTTTCTAACTAAAAATCTTAAATCTTTCAGTTCCCTATCTTTATCCAAGCATATCAGTCTATTACAAATTTAACCTTGATCAAACTCTGTGGACCAGGGAAGCAGAACACATGCAGGTCTTATACCAGTAGTCCAGTTCCAACAAGGTTTTCTACCATCTTTACTTCCTCTAAGAGAGTTCATAATTCAAGCCTCCAACTTCATTTCGCTACACACTTAGCATTTTCAACCTCTCATCATAATATTCCATAATACTTGGCTTACCACTACATAAAGACTTGCCCATTCCTCCAAAACAAAAGTTCTCAAACACTAAAATCCATATAGTCAGATTCATCTCAGCCCATTCGTCAGTACCAGTTCTGTAGTAGTCAGTGTCACATTGCTGGGATGAACTTCCAATCAGGCACAGTTATGTAGGAAGGGATATTTAATGAAATTTATAGGTCCAGGGGAAGTTCCATAATGGAAGAAGTTGGGCTGCTTTCAAAGGTCCAAGCAGAGAGAGTAAAGCCATAAGCCAAAACTCAAAACCACAACACCAGCACACACAAGGACACTTCAGGAGCACTTCAGGAACTCAGGCACTTTACATATATTTAGACCGGAATTCCAAATCCACCACACACCTTAGTGTGGGGAACCCAGGATCCACCCAGTGACACTTCCTCCAGTCAGGTAGCTGGAAATCTAAGAAGTTTTAATAAAACTCCTGAATCTATTGGGGGGGGTGATATTCAAGACCATTACACAAACCATATGTAGAAGAATGTTTCATATTATATTCTTGTATTCTGAACTAAAGATGATAGTAATGCTATATATTGAAAAGGGGCAATGAGAGGAAGATAAAATAAACCACTGAAAGCTAAAAGGGAATTGTATAGTAGTTTGACTCAATATACAGGACTAAGGTACTATTGTTTTAGCAATAAGAATTATTTTGTGTTGAGCTTTTACTGGGCTTTAGGAGTCTAATAAACTTTAGCTGGTTATAGATAACAAGAGTGATTGTAATTCATGGTAATATCATGAATCAATTATAGTTGTGCTTTTGTCATACAAGGGATGTGCTAAAATATGCCATAAATACTACATTGATGTACAGAACTTTGCTTTGTAGGCAATCTAAACTTTTATAAGAATTATTATATGCCTTTTTTTAAAACAACATAATCAGACAAAGAGTAAAATAAGACAAAAGGAGACAGGGGAGGAATTATCTTGAAGGAAAAATATTTTTGCAATTATAATAAATTTCATGTTTTAGTGTTTTCTAAGAAACCTAATAGAACAATTGCTGCAAAATGCACTCATCCATGAAACCAATAATCAATGAAGCTTAAGCAACTTTTATTTATATTTTTCCAATTGATTTGAAAGATATATAAAAGACAGTATCATTTATGTCCAGAAAAAAAAAAAAAAACAATTTTCATCCAAAGCTTTTTTATTAGGTACCATGTCTGTGATTGGTGAAATGAAATTTCTGCCAAAAAATTTTGGTTAGTTAATGTATCAAAAGTTATGATACTAAAAGGAAAAAAATCACAGTAATGAAAGGATGTGTTAATATAATGAGCACCTAAGAAGTACATATTTTCAAGCAAGAAGAATTTGACACGTATATAGGTAAGTGGGCAAATTTCACTTTTGTTCAAAAATATATGCAATATAGATATATTTGTTGGTGTTAGATATAATGATAATAAACATATGATAGATGGATAGATAGATGGTAGATAGATAGATCATAGATATGTGATAGAAAGAAAGATGACCATTTCAGACTATGATATTGATTATAAATGATTTCTGTAATAAGTACTTACTTTTATAATTTTCCTGTTAAAATACAAAATTCTCAACTAAAAGATCATATTGTTCAATTTTGTTAACTTTTTTTCCTTTTTAACAACTTTGAATTTAATTATCAGAATTTACTAACAGTTAAAACTTCAATAACAAATTATATAGGCCCAGTGATGCCCATGTTTCTATCTTGTTGACAACTTCTAGTTGATGAATCATCTGGTACCATATTTTAGTTCGTTAGCTACTAACTCTGAAAGGCTACCTCTCCTCATTACTTCAGAAACATTTCCAGATACATAACTGACTGTAAAACTGTATTGGCTTTAGTTCTAACATCAATCATTTTTACATTTAATTCCATATTTCCCACATTTCTCACCTAGTGGCTCATTTGTTCATCTATTCATACATTTAGATTTTATAGATAGCCTTACTTATTAAAGCAAGTTGCACTGCAAGATTTCATCACAAATTTTTTTCTCCTTTAACTATTGCCACATTCTGTACTTTGTTTTTTCAATGACTCAGAGTTAACTAGATTTTTTCAATATTATAAAGTCTCATGTTTTTTCCTCCTTCATTATAATTCCAAATGATAGAATTATTTGATTTCTTTTTCCACAAATTATTAAGACATATTATACTTAGAAATAAATGGGCATGATAAGAAAGAAAGAAATAGTCACTCATCAGTTCACTTCCAAGTATGGTATCTGGTCAACTAATCCTTACTCAAGATCAGCTTTTTGCTGGAGATTTTTTATGCATTTCAATATCTATTTCCATTTGTTCAGTATTTAGGGTACTCAGAATAAAACATGTGCATGTATTTTTATAACTGTACATAATCAATTCTGTTATAACAAAATGAGCATTACTTAAACTATCTAATCTTTGTGTGAGATGAAATATTTTCTTGCCTTTAAAAATCAGTTATAAATTCTATTCTCTTTGTTTCTTCCTCTTTCATGTAGATATTTTTAATATTTTAGTTATTTTTTGTAAGCAGAGAGAGAGATGGAGAAAGGGAGACAGAAAGAATGGATGCACCAGGGTTCTTAGCTGTTGCAAATGAACTCCAGGTGCATGTGCTTCTTTGTGCATCTAGTTTTACATAGAAACTGGGGAATCAAACCAGCTTGTTAGTCTTTGAAAGAGCCTTAACTACTGAGCAATCTATCCAGTGTTAGATTTTTTCAGATTTTGAAATTTTCTGAGATATATAATCTTTTAGCATGCATATTTTCAGGATAAAATGAAGTTATAAGTAACAGACAGGTATACAATTTTAAGAATGACTTTATAAGTAATTTTAAAGGAAGTACTAAACTTCTATAAACTAGTAAGTTTAAAATAATGCAAACTTTAAGTAGAAAATAATGATGTTTGTCAAGAAATTCATGTTCCCATACATTCTTCTCAAGTATTTTGAATTTTATATATACTAATGTTATTTGAATTTTATTTTGCTCATCATCAGACTTAAAGAAAATAAATTTTCTATTTTAATCACTTTAGTAGTCTAATTGAAGGGTATTGATTATATTCTTTTTTCAAATATTTTATTTTTATTTATTTAGTAGAAACACAGAGAAAGAATGGGTGCATCAAGGTCTCCAGCCACTGCAAACAAAGTTCTGTGTATCTGGCTTTATGTGTGTACTGGGTACTTTATGTGGGTGGTATCAAACCTGGGTCCTTTGGCTTAATATTGAAAAATCACTGTCATTGTCAATTTTCTAAGTAATTTCAAAACCTCTCTTAGAACTTAAAAACAATTGAATTTAACTATATGTCTTCTAGTTCCAGAAAACCTCTAATTGGCCTCTTTGTGAATTTATTTCTTGTAGATATTTCATGTAAGACCAAGAAAAATAATTTGTCTTTTGTGTGTGCTTTATTTCATTGGGCATAAGGCTTTCAAGGACCATAGAGAACTTCCTTCAGTTTGGGGGTAATATCCCACTATATGTATACACCATCTTTTATTCACTTTTAAGCTATTGGTGGATTTATGTGATTTCCACTTTTGGCTCTTGTGTTAAAAGCTACAAGGAGCAACGACACACACGTATCTGAATTTCTATTTAAGCTCCTTGGGGACAAGGACTTGGGGGTAGCATTGTTTGTATAGGGCAAAATCCAGTATTTTCTGGAATCATCTGACTATTTTGCATAGTGCGCAGTGGCTATGTGGCTTTCCATTCTGAACAGCAATATGCAAATATTGCAGTAACTCCACATTCTTGACAACACTTTTCTTTTGAAAACATTTTCATGCTAGAAGGTACTTATACATTTTCTATGGTCCTATCTAGTCTAGACAAATCTCCTAAGTGGCTTTCCATTGATCAAAGGAACAACTCTGAAGGAAAGGTGTTTTTTTGTTGTTGTTGTTGCTGTTGTTGTGTGTGTGTGTGTGTGTGTTTTGCTTTTTGCTTTTTGCTTATAGGTTCAAAGATTTCAGTTTATTGGATATCACCCACATACACCAGAGTAAAGTGAATTTTAACATGTTTAATTGTGTTGTATATTGATTTGTTGTAGAGTTCTGGGAATAATTTATACATTCAGGATATTAAGTCCTTTTGTGTTATGTAAGTTAAATGCATTTTAAGGTACAAAAATATAGAGTGTGGTATTAATTATTTTGATTATTCTATGAAAAAAAAACCTAACAAAAACAACTTAGAGGAAGAAGTATTCATTTTTGTTTTCAGTGCATGAAGATACAATCTTTCATAGCAATGAAAGGAATAGTGCAAGCAGTGAGACTCAGCTGGTACATTTCATCCATGATCAGAAAGCAGAGTGAAGAGAAGTGGTGCAGGGATATTAAAGTTCCAGGCCTGTCCCCAGTGACCCATTACTTCTAGCAGGGCTCCACAACTAAAGATTCTACCAGCTTTCCTAATAGACACTTGCTGGAGAATAAGTGTTCAAACACATGAACCCATTTGTGCATTTTATAATGTTCTGCGCAGCTGGCAGTAAGCTCATGGCCCTCTCAAAATGTAAAAAATGCATTTGTTACATCATCAAAAGTCCACAATGTTTTTAACATTCTCAAATCACTCATACTCCATGTCTAAAATTTCTTCAGGCTCAAAACAACTGCTTAACCAAGAGCCCATGTAAAATTAATAAAGTTACTTATCTCCAATATAGATGCAGGAAGCTGAGGACATGGCTCATTGGTTAAGGGTACTTGTTTGCAAAACCTCCTGTCTGGGCTTTAATTCCCCAGTACCAACATAAAACCATGTGGAGTTTGTTTGCAGTGACAACCTTTCTCTCTCTCTCTCTCTCACTCTCTGCAGATAAGTAAATTAATATATATATATATTTAAATATGTTGATTCAGAAAGGGAAGAATAAGGGCAGAGTTTGGAATGATTGTGCCAAAAAAAGATTGAAACCCAGCAGGGAAACCATGTCTGGAACTCATGATGGAATCACATGGGCTCCAAGGGTTTGGGTAGGTGTGTATCTCTCAAATTACACTGCTTGCAGCACACTCTACCTCTCTTTCAGGGGGCTCCATTCCGTGGATGCAATCCCTTGGATCTGGCCTCTCCAACATTTTGCAGTTTCTATCTCAAGTTTAGTTTGACAGCTTTACCAAGTGGGCACTAGGGGCCTCTTCGCAGGGACTCCAATTCTGCCATACATTGCCTTGTCTCATGAGATCTTAGGAACAGTGAAGCAAGGCTCCATGACCCCATATCCCTATCCATGTGCTTGATGCAAAAGCTGTAAAATTTGGGTGGCACTGCCATGTTGTACTGCTTCTTGGAATGGAGCCTGGCCACTTCGATGTACAGTAGCATGGGCTTCTGTTTGCAGAGCCTGAGCAAACAGTTCACTAGGCAGTAGCTTTCCAGTAGAGAACACATTCTGCAGTATTCCCAGTTTATTTTTTCCATCTTTTAAATGAGTTTGCATTTTCTTATGTTAGAGCTTTCATTTTGTGTGGTCTTTCATTCAAATCATCTTCCCTGTTGCCCCAATAAAGAAAATCAGAGAGATTAAGTTCACCAAAGGCCTCCTCAGCAGCTAGGCTTTTTATCCTGGCTTGGGGCTAAATCCAGAAGTCAGCACAGATGGCTGCAGTATCCATAATGAGTGGGGCCCCAACTTCCACAGCACCCAAGTAATTCCAACTCTGTGGCAGCTGCTGTAGAAAGCAAGATCAGGGTGAATATGGGGTGGTAAGCACCCACCGTTTGTTTTGTTTCCACTTGGTGTACAGAAATTGAGATTCATACTTCTGTTTTGGACCTTCCTGTCTCAAAATGGTATAAAATGATAGTTCATTGCTAGGACATTATATAATTATTTAAAACTTACAGAAAAATTAGGAAAATGTCCATGTTACTAGTCATTATTGTATTTTCTTATGAGATATATGAGCCCAATGACTCTAAGAATGCAGAGAATTCATTTTTTTTTTTTTTTTTTTACCCAGCACATCAAAAAAGGGACACAAAACAAAAAAGGAAATTAACATATGTGGTTCTGGAGAGATGGCTCAAGGTGAAAGGCACTAGTTTACAAAGCCTGATGGGTTAGGTTTAACTCCTTAGTTCTCATGAAATGCCAGATGTACAAGGTGGCACATGTGTGTAGAGATCATTTGCATCATTTGCAATGGCAAGAGGCCCTTGATTGCCACTCTGTCTCTTGTCTCCTCTGTCTCCCTCTCATTCTCTCTTCATATATATATATATATATATATATATATATATATATATATATATCATGTTGTGTGGCTAGAATATAGACTTAAGTTAGATTTAGCTGCATGTTTTCTGAGGATACATCCACTACAACTTCCCATCAGGATCTCCAGCTACTGCAAAAAAAACTCCAGACACATATGCCATTTTGTGAATCTGGGTTATATGGGTCCTGGGGAATCAAACCTGTGTCCTTTGGCTTTGCAGGCAAGTGCCTTAACTGTTAATTCATCTTTCCAGCCCCTGGTGACAGGTTTGAACAAACCTCTGAATATTTGTTAGTTTTTATTTAACAACTTGACATGTCTTTTTATGTATGTTACAAATTGACTAGTGAACTTATTTTAATGTTATCTAGGTTCAATAATTTGCAAATGATTCTTTCTTTTGTCATCTTATATAAATATGTCTCACATTACTTACTGAATTTAAAAGTTCCATTGTGCAACTTAACCAGAAATATTAAATATCAGACTTTCATGGTGAGAAAAAACACACAAATTTCATCCTCAAAAATACAGAAGATACATTATCATTAAAAAGAGGAAATAGTTGAGCACACCTCATTTTACCACTGTAAAAATTGCTCTCATATTAATGACAAAAGGAGTAACATCATTTCATTTATAATTTTAATAACTTTCAAAAGTATGAAAACTATATAGACAACATTTCTGAAGCAGGTTTAAAAAATACTTAGGGAACCCTTCTTGATATCTTTAATTTTGTCACATTATCAAGAAATTTACCAATAACATGGTAATCTAATGAATAACTCATTTCAATACCTTTTCAGGAATTACTTTGAAAGCTCTATCATTTGTTGTTTAAGGGAGTATTCATTTTGAATAGGCAAGTTCCAGGGTTCCTATCCCAGCACTTGAAAGACAAGGAAACAAACAAACAAACAAATCAACAGGATCATCACTACAGTTTTGACATCACATAGAAGTAACATCCTTGTTAATATTGTTTAAAATAATTATGATAAATGGATTTTAATATAACTATTAATAATACTGATATTGATTCCATACATATAATAAAACCCATTTACTGAGAATTTATGTTTTATAGGCCTTGCAAATTTCTGAATTTAATATATATATCAATTTAGGAAGTAGATGTATTTGTAAATACATCTTATCTGGGATAATATAGCTTTAATGTAGTTTAATACTTTTTATGGTTTCAAACTATTGGATGTTGGAACCAAGATTAAAATATCATTGTGATTTGAGAAACTGCACAATAAATAACAAAGAATTTACAACATTACAATGCTGAAAAATTTGTTTACTATATGCCAGGCTCCATGTTTGAACCCATGCACCACACATTTTACACACACACACACACACACACACACACACAACTACATCATTATGTTCTTCAATGCGGCCCAATCTAGTTTATTAGCTCAATTAGCATTAATCACAAGCATTCTTAAAAGGTAAAACATACTGACATAAATTCCTTCCATATCATAAATAATCAATAATCAACTTTTTACAAATGTCAATGATAAAGTCTTATTCCCAGAGCTCAACTATGTTGAGTACTTACTTTGTGTAATAGCTGACATCACCCAGGCCTGCTGGTGCTAGCTTGAGATACCATCTTCTTCCGGGTTAATGTGTAAGAGCCAGAAATTCATGACCATCCAGAACTACAGAGAGAACAAAACCAACTTGGGAAATTTAGATAGGAGGCCATGATTATAGGTGTGATGAGGGCTGGAATATAGCACAATATTAGAATGTTTGCCTACCATATACTGGGCCTAGGTACAACCTCCCAGGCAAAGAAACAAAAGGTACTGACAATATTGAATCAAATTACTTAGCACACCTCAGAAAGTAAGTGCTAATAACTAGAATTCATGAAGAGGGTTCAAGGCAAGTACTCAAAATAAGTATCTTGGAAAGGAAGGAATAAGTTGATTGATTTCAATATTGTCCGACGAAATGACTTTCATTGTTCATTTATCAAGAAAAGGTCTTCATTCTATGCTATTATAGTTTACAAACTCAGGAGGATTCAATGATAATAGCCCTGCACAGGCTTCAGATGATATTTCTAGTGGTAAGACACAAAGTCACATAATATCTCAAGGGTGAGAGCTGTTCCAGGTGGCACATTCACCATCAGCATATGTTCTTTACTGTCCATTTCTAGTCTCTTTCCTGAGACAAGAAAGTGATGTCATAGCAATGATATATAATCAGGTAGTTTAGCCAGCAGTTCTATCTTGGTTAGAGATTTTTTTTTTTTTTTTTTTTTTTTTTTTTTGGTTTTTAGAGGTAGGGTCTCACTCTGGCTGACCTAGAATTAACTATATAGTCTCAGGGTGGCCTCGAACTTACAGTGATGCTCCTACCTCTGCCTCCCAAGTGCTGGGATTAAAGGCGTACTCCACCACACTGGGCTGGTTTGAGATTTTTATTAGGTAATATGTTTATCCCTTGAAGTCCAATGCCATGATAGTGCATGATAGTGTATGAGATTGTTCCTGACAGTTCCCCTGAACATGAAAAACGCTGGTAACATGCCCTGACAGTGGCCGTCTCCTTTGACCATTTCTGAGTCAAGTGGATGGATCATATGCACATATTTGACATTGGCAATCAGCCATTAACCTTATTCATCAATATTGTCTTTTTCACTTATAATCCAAAATTGCAAAGGCAGTAAGATTATAACATCTATAGGTGGCAATATATAGTACTTAATCCTCAAAAATAGAAGGGTAAGTGTTTTCCACATATACAAAACCCTAAAATCCAAATCACAAAAAAGTCACAAGATGATTTTTTGGAGGCAGTGTGTGATATGTTTACAACCTTCTCTTGATGGCATATTGAATGTGTGAAAAAAATATATCTATATCCAAACTCAAAAATACATATATGTTAAAATATACTTATTTATGTATTGGAGAGAGAAAGAGGCAGAGAGAGAATGTACACCAGAGCTTCCAGCCACTGCAAAGGAACTTCACACACATGCGCCACATTGTGCATCTGGCTTACGTGGGTCCTGGGGAATTGAACCGGGGTCCTTTGGCTTTGCAGGCAAACACCTTAACCACTAATCCATATTCTCCAGCCCAGATATATATATAAAATCAGTACAGTTATTTGTATTAGTTATATTTCAGTAATGCCTAAAATATATTTTAGAAATTAAATGATATTATCTATACATTCATATTTTTACATTAACCAAGTTGTAAATCTTTATTTTATACTAAATGTATTAGGATAAATTATTTAATTTATTAGTTTTATTAAGGTTCTATGAGAAATTAATCCAAGTTCACATGAATCTGCAAATCAAGCCGCCATGTTTACACTCTAATAAGTTCAGGGAAAACCTTAAGATATTTAAGGTTTATTTCCACTTTTTCATATATACAAAAATGTAATAAGGAAATGATTCACATTTAATATTATTTAGTAGTATTTAGTATTATTTGACTTAAACAAGAGTAAATAAGTTGTTTACTTCAACATTAGCAAAATTTTTGTTATATATTATTGCTGATTTAACCACGTGGTTCTAGAAAGACATTTTAATATATGGATACTTATATTTTAAAATTCTTTCAAACTGTGTGCTATTTATTATTTTTTAGATTTTATTTTTATGTATTCATTTATTAGAGACAGAGGGCGGGAGAAATAGAGAAAGAGTGAGAATGGGTGTGCCAGGGCCTCCAGCCACTGCAAACAAGCTCCAGACGCCTGCGCCCCCTTGTACATCTTGCTTACTTGGGACCTGGAGAATTGAACTGGGGTCCTTAGGCTTCACAGGCATGTGCCTTAACTGCTAAGCCTTCTCTCCAGCCCCTGTGTGCTATTTTAAAGTCAAACATTCATAAGTTTCTGTAAACTAGCATCAAAAATAAAATTTAACACATATACAATTCACTTAATTCTTTTTATTTTTTTAATTAATGATCTGTAGCTGTAAAATGGATATTTCCAGAGTGTGCAAGTATACTGATAAACTTTAAAAGCAATTACAGATGTTAACTGATGAAACTTACAATACCTCACCCAGTTGGGTGTCCAGGATAGTCACTTCAAAATGACAGCCCCTGAGCATAAAGTACAGAAACACAAGGGATTTTGTGGTTGTTGCTGTATGAATTTTGTAATTTTGTTTAGGTTTTAGTTCCAAAGATTTTAACGTAATAAAATTATTTTGGGGGGTACAGGAGGAAAGAGGAGTCAGAATGACAAGAAAGAAGCTGTGGATATTGCAAAGATTTGTGCAGATGTGCAGATGGAGATTGAGAAAGCCCACAAAGTCTGTGTTTTACTCAGGCCAAGATTGTTCTGGGTGGTTCACTTTTAACAGAGCCACCAAAGGGGAGTGCTGGCCTTCACTGATACCAAGATACACAGGGGCCAGGCTACTGAAGTCATGCCTGGTAGGATGGGGGAAACACCAAGAAAGACTTCGTTGTCCTCCACCCTTCTAAGTAAGGGTCATGGAAGTCCTGCCTTCTTTGGACTGGAGTTCAGAGGGGAATCAGATCTGAAGACTTGAAAAATCTTCCTACCTGGGAGACAACAAGCTTGGGAGAGGAAGAGAACACCCCAAATCATGACACAGACATTTGGAATCACATGTGTGTTTTAATCTCAACTCCAGTACTCTTGAGACTCAGGACCAGTTGTTTTTCATCTGTGATACTCAAATTTCTTCATTTGTAAAATGGGAACAGCTGTCTTGGCAAACACGTCATTTCTGCTCAAAAATCTAGTACTATTGCTAGATACTGCCAGCACATGTTAGAATTAAAAAAAAAAAAAAAAAAAAACAGACCAAAGTTAGGCATTGCTATAAACGCTACTTTTTATAAAACAACTGAAAGCTGAGTTTAGTGATTTGCCACACAAGAACCATCAAAAGCTGAGCCATTTATTAACATCTGTGGCATAGTATCAGGGATATTAAATGATAAAAAGGGGGAATTAGGCCTGAGGAGATGGTTCAGTGCTTAAAGGCACTTGCTTGCATGACTGCTAAAATGAGTACAATCCTACCACCTACCTAAAGCATGTCATTTCAGTAGCCCATGGCAATGCCTAGCAGACCTAGGAGAACCCCAAAGCTTATGGGTCAATGCTGCAGCAAAACAAGGGAGATCCTGTGTCAAAATAAGAGGACCAGACAGGATAGTGTGCTCAGTCCTGTGTGCAAGCACACACACACACACACACACACACACACACACACACACACACACAGCAGAAGAGGGCATTCACAGTGCTCATGCTAAGGGCTTAAACTTATATGCAGAATAGAATAAAATGAATTAATAGATATGGACTATACATTAGTCAGGCAACTATCACTAGTTTCATATATTGGTTCTGATACTTCCTGTTAATTTTTTTTTAGATTTGGTTGTTTAACCAAATGGAATGCGACACACATTTTGTAAATTTCCAGAAAAATATTATGGTGTATAATTTTACATGTGAATTGAACTGCCATTTAGACTGCATTTCCTACCATGGGTCTATTTCAAAGAAACAGTCCTAGTTTAGATGCTGCGCAAAATAGTTTTGTCATATTAACTCTTTTCTAGATCCCGAGTGCCCAGAAAGTTTATTAATTTGAAATGCCACAATTTTAAAGATAAGAAGAAAAGCTGCTGAGGATTTGTGCAAGGAATTATTGGCTAAATTAGGTTGGAATAAATGCCCTGTTTTCTTCTCTCCATTGATCTATTTGTCAGAGAGGGATATAAGAAAATGAAGTTCCCATAATATTTATTAGAAAATAAAAGAGAATGGACAGATAGTTGTTATCACTGTTACACATTGTTAAAAGAAGCTTTACTAACTCAGGATTATAAAAAGTGTCCCAGGGCCTTATCAGAAAATTCAATTATTAATGCAAAACCTGCAAGTTTATAACACTAAGTGAAAATCAGATTTTGATCATTCTTAGGCGTCTGGGTTGCCTTTCATGGGTCTAAACCTCAGCTTGATGAGACAGGAGTAAAATGGAAACCATGTATTCAGAGGCAAGGGGTTACATTTAAAATAATGAAATTGGTCTGCATGAAGAGCCTCAGCTAGCAGATTGGCCCAGCATGCTTTCTCATTAGGACATTTCCTTGAAGCTGTGGATTGTTAGCATAAATAAGGCAGAGGTTTCCAGGTGACAGTTTTTAGATACAGGTATTTATCTTCAACCTGAACTGTTCTGTAAAGAGTGATGGGGTCCACAAAGATTCTGAGACTTAGGTCGACTTTAAATATCAAGCACAATAAATATGACCACAAATTGTTAATGAGCACAGTTTGTTCCACCAAACATTGTTTAATGCAAGGATTATGAGACTGGGATTTTTTTTTTTCCTTGTGCACAGATACTTGAATGAGTAGTTTACAAATTAGATTTTACTTTTGAGAGTTATTTCCTTGCTTTAATATGAAGCTGGTGGTCTGGCTTTGTTATATCATAACATCCTAACACACTAATACCAATGTCGTGTAGCATGTTTTAAGCTCAAATTGCCCTACTGGTTTCACTGCATGCCTATCTGACTTATTATCAATCAAGATACATTGATCTGCAAAATTTTATATATAAAATTATATATATATATATATATATATATATATATATGTCAATATATTTGACAAATATTTTTATATTGTTCAACTTAAACTTTATTAATCATATGAAGTTGATTAATCACTGCTATCCCCTCTCTCTTGTTATTACTCATTAACCACATGTTCACTGAGCAGCCTTCACTTGGGCATTGTAAACTCCAGGAAAGCACATTTACTCCTTTTCTGTCTTCTTTAGTGCTCTAGGTGGCTGAGTTGGTTATGGGAACAATATGAATGCAAGCACTTTCTCTTTTTCATTTACAGCAGAAAGAAAATGAACAAGTGGTGCAGAGCCAGCTCAGCAACTTGCACACTGTCATCCTGTTCTCATTGACTTCGAACCATAGGCTATACATATTTTATTTTATATTCTTCACAATAGTGCCATCACAAAATGCCACCTTTTAGATTTTGAAACATATACAGATGACTTTGTTAACTTTTCCCCATATGACACACTTGTTAGTAATTTTCTAGGATAAGAAACTAATATGTGTATTTCAGTGGAGGTGACCTCGCACTGTTAACTCCAAGCCACCCCAGCAACTTGGATCAGCATGTGTAGAGAGAAGAAAAACATACCTGATTTCAGTATTTTTCCTTTTAATTAAAAGTTGTTATTGTAAGAAGACATAGAACACAATGTTTATAATGAGCTTCAAAAATCAGTGGTGGGTCTACATTCTATTAACTCAAACCCATTTTATGTCTGGAAAGTTTTCTTCAGTGGGTGGCCCAAAATTCCACAAGGTGGCTCTGTGTCTCACTGCTGGGGCTGACAGAGGCTCAAATTTCCTTGCAAGTTTTACATTTGTTTTCAACATTTATTTCTCACAGGAGAATTAAGTGAAACTTTTCTAATCAAGTTAGAAGACATCATTTGAAAATTGCATTGCATTTTAATGTGTCTGAGCCTTAGCACCTTGAATTACGTGGATTGTCAGTGATTGAAGTTACCAGTCAATACTGAAAATGATAATAATTCCATGTTGCTTATGATGTAGTAAGCACGAATTAACTCATTTTTACAGAAGAAAATGAAAACTTGAGATTATTATCTTCAAAATAAGTAAATTAAGGACAGTGTGTAAATTTTCCAAAAAATACACAATTATTATGTGGCACAACTAATTTTTTTCTCTCTAGCTCCTTAACTTAGATTTATTATAAATAGTTTTAACCTGTTGTGTATCTCATATGGTACACCTGTAAGAAATTGACACATGAAATTGCATTTGGAGTATCATTTAGAATATGTCATTTACTTTAGTGTCTATGATATATTTTGTTATTAAACTCAGAATCAAATAGGTTTTTATACTATTTAATAATGTCATTTTCTATATATTATGTAAGATGAAAGGAAAAATGAATATTCTCATTTATTTATTATTCCAATATATACCATTAATTATTATGCATATACTAAGTAAAATTTGGCATGATGTAAGTTATTTTCAAATGCTATTCAAAAATTTCATTAAATGTATTTGAATCTTTAAATATTTTTATTTATTTGAGAGAAGGGGAGAGAGGAAGAGGGGAAAAGGCAGATAGAATCAATGCATCAAGGCCTCCAGCCAATGCAAACAAATTCCAGACCACCTTGTGCCCCTGGTTTATGTGGGTACTAGGGAATCCAGCCTGGGTCCTTGGCTTCTCATCAAGTGTGTTAACTACTAAACCATCTCTCCAGCTCCTGAATTTGAATTTCATATGTTTTTCTCAGTTACTTAATTTCTGCAGGAATCCACTATATTACAAAGAATAAGAAATCTTTGTTGACACTCTAAAACTGAGTACATTTTAGTTAAAACATACTAAGATAAATGTTATTTAGCTTGGAGATAGTGATTATTTCATAATGTGTGCATATGTGAAAATTTTACATTCTATAACTTTAATCTATATATATTTAGTCATATATACATAATTAAAAAGAGAATTTGTTCAATATAAGCATAAGAAAAGAAAAAAAATGTATACATGTGTAGTAACTTAAAAATATGTATGGCAACTACAGTTGAATTTATATGGTGTGTGAAATGATTGCTATAATTTTATGTTTTAAAAATATTTTATTTATTTATTTGCAAGCAGAGAGAGAGAGAAGAAGAGGAAGGATGGAAGAAATGGACACACCAATGCCCTCAGCCGCTGCAAACGAACTCCAGATGCATGCAGCACTGCGCATCTGGCTTTACATAGGTACTGGGAAATCAAACCTGGGGTCATTAGGCTTTACAAGCAAGAGCCTTAACAGCTGAGCCAGTTCTCTGGCATGTGTACTTTTATTTTTATTGGATTAAAACATATGTTTAAGTCATAATTATATACATTATAAATATTTTATATGCTAAAATGAACTATGGGGTCTACAGTATTTTCCTCATTACTTTTTCTCTGATACAGAATGTTGGATACTTCATTTACTGGCCTGGCCCATGAATGTGTCTGCCTTAATAAAGACCCCCCTCTTCTTTGCTTTACACCTTCTAGATTAATAGGAAAATCAACTGAACTTGAACTGAAGGGTCAGAGTTTTCTGGTGTCTCTGTTAACATTGCCTAGGGGATTCTTCTCACTGCAGAAATTTCACATTCAATCATAGCATACTCTGGGGGCATTTGTCATGTTCTTGACAGGTTAGATAAATGGTTACTTAAAACTAGGGGTGAAGGTCAATAAGGACAAGACTGAGGTAGCTAAATTAAAAGCAAAGTATCAGCTAGAACTCAACTTGCTCCAAAAATGATTAGTTGCATGCAAACAGAGGAGAATCACCACTGTCAGGTAATAGATTTACAAGAGCAGATTGGAGGCTGCAGTAATAGGCAATTAAAATCAAACTTCATTTTTGTACAGCGAATTTCAGGACCTGAAAACTTGTTGACATCTCCCTCTATTTATGGTGGGTGGAATGAGATTAATAAAGAAGGTTATTTATATAGACAATATGTATGATGCTGTATTTACTAAAATTATAAAATACAGAATAAGCATGCTGGGGAAGAAATTTTACTTATTTGCCTTCTAGGAGATATGGTGAAAGGTTTTAAGGAAAGCGTGTTCTTAAGTATTAGAACTAGAAACCCATATAAAACTGAATGGATCTTTTATACAGACAGTTAACCTCCATTATTTCTTGAATGGGAATACTCTATAGCACCCAGTTGGTTTAGTAGTGTTAATTGTCATGACATATGTCGGTCAATTTTGACTTATAAAAAAGTATGATGAGAGGGAAACAATCCTTTTTAAATTGATGGCAATAGCTTTCACATTTAAAATCCACTTTTGAAGAAGAAAGTTATAAATATATTTAAAATTTTAGAACATAGATTTAATTCAATAATACTCAAATATTTTGAGCTGTTATTCCAAATAGTTCAAAGATCCCAATTCAATCACTTTTAGCAACCCCCTCCATAGAGAACATGCTCACATTTCAAAACATTGTTCACATTATGATGTAAAATAATTTGTTAACACTAATGAATTCTGAATAAATTGCATAATCTGTAGCCACTTGCAACAACTTCCATGTAGTCTTTAAAATTGTTTTACTGACCCCATTTTAAGCAATTCCAAAACAATAGCAAATTTTCTAAGTAAGAATTATCATTCATGGATCTTTAATTTACAGTCTGTAATTTATACTAATGAAGAACAAATATAAAACATTTTCTCATAATGCAAGATATTCCCTTTAGCTAAAATCTTCCTGATGAAGGTAACCAAAGCTTTTCTTTTCTTCCTGAAGGGAGCAAGGATTAAACCCTGTGGAGACTCACCTGATATTGTGAATGACTTGTATTAACATAATCACATTTGGAGGACCTATTGTTCTGAAAAATTCTAATTTGTAATTTTATAAATATGAGTTAGTGCTCACTGATAATAGCACATTCAACACATTTTGTTAAATGCATAAGCAATCTGAATATTAATAAAAAGCAAAAGTTAAAGAAATGTTAAATATAACTTGAGGCATGCAAATAGTCATTATTACAAATTTATATTGATTTTACATACTGCAGTTTTCTTATATGGCAAATTATACACACATACACATACACACACACACACACACACATATATATGTATATATATATATATATATATATATATATATATATATATATATATATTGAAAGAGACAGAAAGGAAGAGGAAGAGAGAGAGAGAGAATGGGCGTGCCAGCAGCCTCTCAGCAGCCGTGAACAAATTCCAGATGCCTGTGCACCCTTGTGGGCAAGCACAGCATTGTGCCCTTGCATCACTTTATGTCTGGCTAAACGTGGCACCTGGAGATCCAATGGTCATTCTTAGGCTTGGCAGGCAGGTGTCTTAACTGCTAAGCCATCTGTCCAAACTGGTAAATATATATTTTAATCCACTTCATGAAATATAATGACTAAGCTTCCGTTATAATTTTTTCAGTATTTAGAAATCGAGGGGTTGATTGTAAAGTGGAGGCTATGCAATTAAATATATTATCAAATAAAAGACAAGCAGTAAATCGGCTATCTCAAATATATAATTGTTAATCATATTTATGTGCATGATAATCTTTAAAATAAAATGTGTTTTTCTGCTACAGGGATAACTTTTTGGTACTCAATTCGCCCAGTAATAGTAAAAAGTGTCAAAAAAGCCAAGTAAAAGTAAATAAAAATATTTTTCTTTCTTCAAAGTGAATAATTAATCCATGCTAAGGAAAGAAAAAGAGAAAAAGATTTGTCATTAAGATTTTAGAAATATTCTTTTACTAAAGTTTTTATGTTATTGCTAAAATCAATGAAATAAAATTAAGTTTTGCTTAAAGAACATTTCAAATGATCACCTGATTCATTCAGTGAGTTACTTCCTTTTACACATCTTCATAATTTGAAAATATTGATAAACATTTATCTTCTCAATAAATATGTTAAATGTTGGAGATAAACCAAACCCAGTCTTTGTAAGTCTTACTGTATTAAGCATGACTTCTCAGTATTAACCAGACTCCCAGCACACATTTCACTGAAAAGCAATTAAAACAGCAGTAAAAGGAACCAGCGCTGGTATCATTGGATGATAATGAATTCCTTCAAAAGACAAGTATATGTAGCATAGCAATAAAGTTAAGAAAGTTTCCCTTTGTATTTCCCTGATGGCTAAGGATTATGAGCATTTTTAAAAATATATATTTTCTTATTAGTTATGTATATAGCATATATACAGCCATGATGGTACCATCGTTAGCCTTCTTCCCCCTGCTGCCCCATGGGTAATGTGGGTCTTCCTTTATGGGGGTAGCCATCAGTTATGTGGGAGAAGCAATGACTCTATGTATAATGACCCAACTCATGGCTCTAACAATCTCTGATTATGAGAACTTTTATAGTTTAAGTTGTCATTTATTTTTCTTCTATTGAGAATTGTTGCTCCATCTATTGGCCCATGTATAAATTAGCAGTTTTTTTTGTTTGTTTGTTTTGTTTTGTTTTAATTTTTAGTGCTTAATTTTTCCATTTCTTTACACGTTCCAGATAATAAACCCATACCTTAAGCATAGCTTGAAAATATGTTATTCTACTGTATAGGTGTCCACTTCATTGATGGCATAATTACTATGCAGAAACTTTTTGAGGTCACGTAATTCCATTTGGCAAATGCTAGGGACTATTTCCTCTGTTATTGGGGAACTAGTCTAAAAGTTATTGCTCTCTTCAGTGGATTTTCTCATGTTTGTCTCTAACAGAGTCAGGCTTTTCTTTTTAAATGAAAGTCTTCAAAGTTGAATTTTTTATTCTTTTTTTTGTTGAAATTCACTTTATTAAAAAAAAAAAACTTCATGAACAGTAAATTACAATCATTTTCCCCTTTTATAAATTCTTCATAAAATATATTTGACAATTTTAAAAGAAAATTTCAAAAGTTGCTTTCATTTTTGAAGTACTGATGACTTTTGTTCTTTTTTGGAGAGAGAGAGAGAGGGAATGAGAGAGAGGGGGGAGAGAGAGAGGGGGGGACAGGTAGAGAATGGGCACGCCAGTGGTTTCTCAGCTGCTTGAACAAACTCCAGTTGTGTGCACCCCCTTGTGGGCAAGTGCAGCACTTGCGCCCTTTGTGTCCCTGTGTCTGGCTAAACGTGGGACCTGGAGAATCGAACAAGCATTCTTAGGCTTAGCAGGCAGGCACCTTAACCGCTAAGCCATCTCTTCAGCCCCTGATGACTTATTTATTTATTTTTTTTTGACTGTTTGTCATGTTGGTGAATTAGAGGATAGTTCCTACAATAGTTTGAAAGATAACATCTTACAGTATAAAACAACAACAAAGAAAAAAGACCAGCAGAAAGAACTATTGTGTACCACATTCTCTTACACATAATACTTACTTCATCGTAATGACAAAGTATCCCTTAGCACTAAAAATCTACAGAAACCCCATCTTCCTAAGTGGTAACTAGTTAATGCAAACTAACATTCTACAAAGCTGCCTGTAAGCTTATTTGGCATATTTGGTCTTTTAAAAAATTAAGACAAATTATGCTGGGCATGGGCATGGTGGTGCACGCCTTTAATCCCAGCACACAGAAGGCCTAGGTAGGAGGATCACTATGATTTCAAGGCCTCCCTTGGACTACATAGTGAATTCCAGGTCAGTCTGAGCTAGAGTAAGACACTACCTTGGGGGGAAAAAAAAATAAGACAAATTTCATCAAACACTGTAAGCCATGGCAAGAGGAATCACTGTTTACGGAATACCTACTATGGTCAACGCACTGTCCACAAATTCTTGATTTCATTTATGCTTTAGCAAATGTCTAAAATTTCCAAGCACCACTAATCATCTTTTATTTCTTGCTCCTCTCTGGAAAAGGTGCTTGGCTAAAGGCCATTTTAAACTGTTATCAACTAAATTTTAGTGCTCAGCACATAGTAGATACTTAATAAATACTTCTGAATGGAAGAATAAAGACAAAGACGTTACTATCATCTTGCTTGGTTTCATACGCTATTCTAGAATACAAGGACTTGAGAAAATCCTAGAACAACTTTCCTGACCATCTCACAGTCTTACCTCTAATGAAAGAATTATACTTCATGGGAAAGTCTTTAAAAATAAATTATAATTGGGAACATAGCTCAGTGGTAAAACGCTTATGTAAGTATGTGCAAGGCCCAGGGTGTGATCCCTGATACCACAAACTCCAAGGAAAACAAAGTAAATTACAAGCATTATTTGAAGTGAGGCAGGACCAAAACTATGCACTTAGGAAACCGTAGCTCCAAACATGTTTGAAAAGCAGAGAGAGGCCTGGCATACTGTCACCTGTCAATCCATCTGCTTAAGTGTTATAACAGTACTTCACCTAATTTTCAGTAACGCAACCCCACTGAAGATTTGGGTTTATTTGATGACCCAGCCAGCCAAGTACCACGAAGATCTGGTTTCTTTTCACCTCTCCATTCCAAAATACTTTTTTCGAGCGGGGAGGGGCAAGGTAGGGTATAGCTGTCACCCTGGCCTACCTGGAATTCACTATGAAGTCTCAAGGTGGCCTCAAACACATTGCAATTCTCCTAGTTCTGCCTCCTGAGTGCTGAGATTAAAGGTGTGTACTGCCACTCTGCATAAAATAAATTCTTTTTATTTTGTATTTTGAGACCAGGTCTCATTAGTCTTAGCAATCTTTCTATTCTGCCTCGACTATGCTGAGATTATAGGCATGTTATTATGCTCAGCTCCAAATGATTCTTCTATGTTTGAAAATGGCATTAAATGGATATGATTTTTTTTTCATTTTAAGAGGCTTTATTTCAATATAAATGTTTAGTTCATCTTTAAATTATTAACTTATTATATTTATTGAGGGAAGTACAGAGCCAAGGAAAAACACCCAGGTGGCTAAAGACCCAAATGGCTAAAGATCTCACAGGGAGGGTCTGGTGAGAGATATGGGTCTAAGTGTATGCTTCAAGTGGATATCCAAATTTGTCAGGACCATTTATTAAAAAGATTATCATTTTTCCAGTGCCTGCTTTTGACACCTCTTCAAAAAATCAGATTACAATAGTTGAGTGCATTTATTTATGAGATATTTGATAAGCCATCTTACTGCAATCTGGATGGTTATCATCCTGAAAAATAATCACAAGAAATGGTGAGCAGTGTATGCTGATTCAGGCCCTATGCAAATCAGTGTGGGAGTTTTAAAAAGGAGCTAAAACTAGAAGTACCATATAACCCAGATACTTCTGGACATGTACCCAGTTGATTCTGTATTGCATTTCAGAGATAATTTATACTCCTATTTATCAATGTTCTAGCCATAAGGGCTAGGAAATGGAACTTAATGTAGGTCATCACAAGATGATTTACCCATGTGCAGAAGTGGAAAATATTATATTAAGTGTAATAAAGCAGTCTCAGAAAGATGAATTCCACATGTTAGAGGATAGAGATCATGAACTAGCAGGGGTCCATAAGAGGTGAAAGAGGGGCTTTAAGAAAAAAGATTGGAGAGGGCAAATGAAAAAAACAATACTAGGAGCAGAAGAGTATAAGCTAGGACTGCTTTACGGGGTGTATATTGTGAATCTGAGTGTGAATTTGTGTGTGCACACATGTGTGAACTTACCTGATTCAGGTGCTTGGAATCCAATCATCTCTTTCTGGTAAGTCACTATAAGGACTAGGAAGGCACTAGAAATATTTATAATTTTAGGCATTGTCTGTGTTCTAGATCTTAGAGTTGTAATTGTGGCCATAAAGACATGATGATTTGACTGTGCCTAAAGAAATACAATCAAAGCTTGTAACATTTATTTTTTACTCAGTGCTGTGATCAATATCAACATAGATTGATGGGTTGGGTGTAGTTTTCACTCAGGAGACTTTGTTCCTTGGTGGAGTTAACTCCAATACCTTACCCTGTAAGTTCCCAAGTTCAGTGATTCATATCTGTTTGGTAGTCATTAAAATTCAGCCCTGTGACAATAATATTCTTCAGATGTTCTCTGTTTTAGGCAGTTCACAAGCTCAGCTTTATGCATTTAAATATGTTCTTTGTTGATTGCCACTGTTTTCCCTGTATAATCACCATTGCAGCCTAGAAAGACAGAATTTTTCTGTGTTCCAATATTCGTTTTTTGCCAAGTTTCGAATACAAATATTTCAAAATAACAAAATTAAGTATAAATCTCATATACTTATTTCATATGTGGTATATATCTCTTCCATATTAATTATGAATTCCTGTTTCCTATTTCTCCTACATATTTAATTCCCATATACATAATAATTGATGCACAATAATGCATTTTAAAAATTTGTAAGTGTCTTAAATAAAATACATTTTCTAGTTATTTGTTGTTATATGTAAAAGTGTGAAAGTATTTCAATGTTAAATATCTAGTAAATGAATTTGCATATTGGTTATTTCTTTATTTTTTGAATGGAAGACTATAAAATATTCCAGCCTGGCTTCAAACTTGCTATATATATGAGGATGACCAGGTATTCGGAGCCTCCTGAATGTGGAGATTAGAGGGATGTATCACCAGGCCAAGTTTATGTAGTGTTGGGTATCTTACACTATGAAGGTGAAAAGAAAACAAAATCATATTCACTGATTTCTAATTCCTAAATTCGAGAAATTAATTTTATGCTAAAATTATGAAACATTGATAATTACAGAAAATATTTCATGTGGAAATATTGAGCTAAAAAATTAAATTCCAGAAAAATAATTATACTAAAAATGAAGGCTATAAATTAAGTTTGTAAATAAATTATATATTTTGTCTTAAATTTAGGGGTAATAGCTTTTGTTAGAACATTAGAACAATATATAGGGAATGAATTCAATTTTGGGATGTAGAGTGGGTACAGATTTCTTATGCAGTCTATTTCATAAGCCAGTCCTTGTGAAACCTTTTATTATTCAAGTTCAATTTGCAAAAGAATTTTAAAAGAGTATATTTAGAAAAAAATCATATTTTATTTTATAAAACAGTATATATCATGTCTATATTAACAATTCCTTAAATATAAAATGAAATAGTATTCATTTGAACATATGACTTCTTAATGTTCCATGGAATATAAACATTTCTGCTATAATTTGTGATTGTGAAGAATATATTCTCATTATATATGATTTTTTAAAAAAAATTAAAATACTGTTATGATTCAAGAATCAAGATTACTTTTTAAATATTAATTAATGTATTTACATATTGATTGATTGATTGATTTGAAAGAGAGACAAAAAGAGGAAGACAGGGAGAGAATGAGTATGGACACAGCAGGGCCTTCTGCCATTGAAAACAAACTCCAGACACGTGTGCTACTGTGTGCATCTGGGTATACATGGGTTGTGGGGAAATAGACACAAGCAGGTATACTTTTCAAGTAATCACCTTTAGTGGCTGAGCCATCGTCCCCGTCCCTCAATTATTCTTTCTTTTGATTATGTTTTATGATTCCAATATATAGTAAGATAAAATAAGTGCATATTCATGTGGAAAATAAGTTATCTATGAACTTTATATTTTCCACATGACTACTTGTAGATAAACTTAAAAATACACTCATCAATTTCAATAAAATGGTTTTATATTTAATTTAGATAATTTTACTAAGTGTGACATATTTAAGTTTTAAAAGCATGAAATACATAATGAGGCCAAAATGATCTCTGCATGAATAAAGTATTAAAGCTTTCAAACTCCCAGGTATCTTTAATATTCATTTATTTTTCTTAGTACAGCTTAAATTAATAATAGTAACTTTTCATTTTATGATTCAAAATTTGCAATTATTTGAATGTAAGCCTCTGATACACTGAAAAGACTTTTAATAGTTTAATAAAATAATCTTTGAAAATCATTTAGAATGTCTAATGCATTAAACACTTACTATTTCTACATGTGCACTCCTGATTTGAAACTGGCACAGTGTTGGAAGCCTTGTACATGTAAGTTGATGGTCCATCAAATTAATAAAAACCATGGATAAGCTCCCAAATTTTCATTTGTAGTCTTTGTGAAATAATGCTTATATTATCTTGGCTTCCTGAAAATGATTTCTAAATTTGAAATGATCTTAATTTTAGTTTTAAAACAATAATATATAATAAAATTAACAAGAGTACTATTTATTATTATTAGGTATCATTAACCTCACTTTATACATGAAGAAGCCACTTTAAAACAAACTGCTTCCATACATTAATATGCTGAATACTCCAGATAGTTTATAATATCTAGATTCAGATTTGTGTTAGTTTTAACAAATATTTTATATATTTGCACCCAAAGAAACAGATGGAATAGAGACAGAGAGAGATAGAGAGAGAATGGGCACCCCAGGGTCTCCTGCCACTGAAAGTGCTTGTGCCACTTTGTACATCTGTCTTTACATGGACACTAGGGAATCAAACCTGGGTGTCAGGCTTTACAGGCAAGCACCTTAATTACTGAGCCATCACATTTCTTTAATTTATTTATTGCTGGAAATGACAAATATTTTAAATGAATAATGTTCACATTGTCAACATAATGTAGAATTATATATAATGTTATGTTATTAGTTAGATTTTAAAATATTTATTTTCCATATAAATTTTGATTTTGTTATGAATACTACATGTTTCATCATTTCACATTTTCCATAAATAGCATTGATTTACCCAGTGGTCTATAATTTATAACCCATCTGTACTTAAATTATAAAATTTCTTTTTTCACTTAAAGATTGCCATTTTTTCCATGAAATATACTTTCATGAGAGGCTCTTGGTGAAATTTTAAATATTTTTCAATACAAGGCAGTTTTCCTTGTGATATAACTGGTAATGACTGGCAAACAGATTGTTTTTTTCTTATTTATTTGAAAATGAAGATAGTTGGAGACACACATAAAAATTTATATGCAAAACTGTATTGAAAATTAAATTATGGTACATAAGACAATATAAATATTTCAGTACATCTTGTACATATAGAAAATTGAAAATAACATAGAAATACATTATTTATAGTAATCTATCAAACAAAATTTAATAGATATTATCCCATCAGATTTACTCTAAAGTCAGCAAAGTATGTGGCACAATATTTATTGCTATATATTTTAAATATCTTTTAACATTTTATTTACTTATTTGGAGAGAGAGAGAGAGAGAGAGAGAGAGAGAGAGAGAGAGAGAGATGATAGATAGATAGATAGATAGATAGATAGATAGATAGATAGATAGATAGATAGATAGAGAGAATGGGTAGGCCAGAGCCTCCAGCATGCATGCCCCACATTGTACATCTGGCTTACATGGGTCCTGGGGTAAACAAACTGAGGTCCTTTGGCTTTGCAGGCAAGTGTCTTAACTGCTAAGCCACCTCTTCAGCCCCTATTGCTGTGTTTTGTAAGAACCTCTGCTCTGTGTGTGTGTGTGTGTGTGTGTCTGTGTGTGTGTGTGAGGTTTTTTGAGGTAGCGTCTCACACTAGCCCAGAATGACCTGGAATTCACTATGTAGTCTCAGGGTGGCCTCAAACTCACAGCAATCCACCTACCTCTGCCTTCTTAGTGCTGTGATTAAAGGTGTGTGCCACCACACTTTTTCTTGCTCTTTCAAAGCAAATATTCCTCTCCTCCCAGATAAAGTCTACTTAACTGAGCTTATAATTATACTATTTATTATCTCATATATTCACCTTACTATCTTTCATGTAAGAGTTAAGTCCATTATTTGAGCCATTTTTTTACATTAAATTCAAAGCTTATTTCTTCAAAAATAAACAAGCATACCCATCATTTTCAGTGTCAATTAAAAATCATCTGAAAAAATGAAATAACTTTGTTAATAACTTTTAGGAAAATACCTAAAAATTCTTAGAAAAATATGAATTGCTATTCAGTTGACATGGTTTGCTTTCTCACTTAATTCAGTGCTCCTTTCACAGCCTGTCCTGGAAGATCCTGCCTGATACATATAAATACCACTCCAGGGCTGGAGAGATGGCTCAGCACTTAAGTCACTTGCCGGCAAATCCTAGTGACCCTGGTTTGATTTCGGAGTTCCCATGTAAAAGCTAATGCACAACATGGCACTTGCATTTCAAGTTTGTTTGCAACTACTGGAGGCCCTGACAGGCCCATTCTCTCTGTAAATTAATAAATAAAAATAGTTTAAATATCACTTTATTCCTTGTCACAGTTTGGGGTTATGTCCTCTATTTGCTTACTGCTAAGTAAGCTAGGTATGTTTTCTTCTTGCTTATGAGAATGTGATTCCCAGGATATCGGGAGTTTGGATACTTTTGAGACTTATATACAGATGTACATGATTGCCAGGCATATGAGCTAATAGATTAATTCAGAAAACAAAGTGTATTTTTCCTCATAACATCTTCCTCATCCAATCTTAATAAATTCCACAGCATCTTTATGATACCTTTATCCTGGGAAATTGAATAGCTGATTGTTGGGTGCATGAGAATTGATTTCTAGAAATGTATGTAATTAATTGTATGTATAATTGTTTAAATGTATGAGTGTGAATGTAAAGAGTGTCACCTACCCTAGCAAGAAAGATTGAGGGTTACATTAATGAAGAGGCTAATAAAAATTTTTAAAGTTTTTTTATGATTGTCAGTGTGATTATTCAAAATAGAAGAAAATAGTGTATATTGGCACATAGACTAATACTAATATGCACAAGAATATCGAAGAAGCTGAGGAAGCTGTTCCAGAAGAGTCACATCAGCTTGGAAGCTGCTGTACTTTACTGGGAGGAAGCCAAAATGTGAGGTGCCCACACTGTATCTACTGTCAAAGCCACAATTCCTTTTTTTTCCATTGAAAAGAAATCATGACAGGAAGCAATCAGTGGAGATTAGTGTTTATAGACAGAACGAGCAAATAGTCTTTCAAGAAGTGATAATTGGGCTGAAGATATGGTTTAGCAGTTAAGGCACTTGTCTGCAAAGCCAAAGGACCCAGGTTCAATTTCCTAGAACCCATGTAAGCCAGATGCACAAGGTGGTGCATGTATCTGGAGTTTGTTTGCAGTAGCTAAAGGCCCTAGCATACCCATTCATTCTCTTTCTTTCTCTTTCTCTCTCTCTTTCTCTTTCTCTTTCTCTCTCTATCCTCTCTTTCTCTCCCTCTTTTTTCTCTCAAATAAAGGAGTAAATAAAATATCTTAAGATGATAATTATATATTAAGAAAAAATAAACAGAAATGTATCCATTGATTAAAGACATTGTAAAACTTAATCATGGCAGGAATAATTTTCCATTTAATTTCTGTAGATCTGGCTCTATTTTGTCTACTTTACATATTTTTTCAGCTTTATCTTTACCAACTCATCCTTGAACAATGTGATTATTTTTGCTTGTATTGCTTCGAGTCAGTCTTAAGCATAATGATGTATTTATACCTAAACTTTTGCAGCAATTTGGTTCATTATGCATTTGTGCTTTTGACATTAAAAAAAAATTGTAGGATACAAAGAACAACCACATTCAATGCAAGGTAGAGTATCTCATTTTTAAAAATTTTAATTTAATTTAATTTATTTATTAGAAGCAGACAGAGAGAGAAAGAGAGACAGAGACAAAATTGGTGGGTCAGGGTCTCCAGCCACTGAAAACAAATTCCAGATGCCTGTGCCACCTTGTGCATCTGGCATATGTGGGACCTAGAGAATTGAGCCCAGATCCTTAGGTTTCACAGGCAAATGCCTTAACCACTAAGCCATGTCTCCAAAATTATGGAAAAACCTACAAGAAGAAGATCACAATAACTGAAACTAGAGCAGGCTCAAAAAGGTACAAACCACAAGAAAACACCAAACCCCATAAAGCAACTCTAGTGCAGGGACTAAATTGATCCTCACAGTTATAACTTTAAATATTAATGGTCTTATCTCACCCATCCAAGAAATAAATTAACTGGGTGTTTCAGAAAAATGAACTCTTCAATCTGCTGTCTTCAAGAAACCTACCTTACCACTAAAGACAGATACTCCATCAGGATGAAAGGATGGAAAATGATATTCCAAGCAAATGGAAAAAAGAAACAAGCAGGTGTCACTATATTAGTAGTATCTGATAAAAGACACTTCAAGTCCAAAATAATAAAAAAATGACAAAAAATGCCACTTATTACTAATCAAGGAAAGGATCCAATATGAGGATGTCACAATCATAAATCTATATATGCCAAAAACAGGGCCATAACAGTTTATAAAACAAAACCAACACCATCATAGCCAGGGACTTAAATATTCCACTATCATCAATAGACAGATTAGCCAAGCAGAAAATCAACAAGGAAATAATAGAGCTCAACAATACCATAGATCAACTAGACCTAATGAACATATACAGAAAATTCCACCCAAATTCTACAGGATACACATTCTTAGCAGCCCACAGAATGTTTTCCAAAATAGACGATATATTAGACCATAAAGCATGCCTCCAAAACTTCAGGAAAATTAAAGTAACTTCTTGCATCAGATCACAATGCTTTAAAGCTATAAGTTAACAAGAAATAAATCAGGACCCCCCACCTGACTGAATAACACACTTTTAATAAAGGAATGTGTTGTGGAAGAAATAAAAAAGAAATTATAAAATTCCTATAATTGAATGATAATGAAAACACAAATTACCAAAAATAGAACACAATGAAGGCAGTCCTAAGGGGAAAATTCATAGTGCTAAATGCCTTCATAACAAATACAGAGAGATACCAAATTAATAACCTAACTGTCCACCTTTAGGTGCTGGAAAAAAAGAAGAATCCAACCCTAAGAGATCCAGACAGAAAGAAATAATCAAGATCAGAGCATAAATTAATGAATTCTAGCATAGCTTCATTGAAGAACTGATACCAATTTTTCTAAAACTTTTCACATAATTGAAGAGCAGGGAATCCTCCCCAACTCAGTTTATGAAGCTAGTATAACACTAAGACCAAAACCAGACAGAAATACAACAAGAAAAGAAAACTAAAGGCTTATATCCCTGGTGAAATTAAATGCAAGTATCCTAAATAAAATCCTCATAAACTCAACAACATGCCAAAAGCATTATCCACTTTTTTATCAAGTAGGCTTTATTCCATGGATGCAGGGATGGTTCAATATAGGGAAATCAGTCAATATAATATACCGCATAAATAAATTTAATCATAAGAACCACATAATCTTCTCAATTGCTGAAGAGAAGGCCTTTGACAAAATACAACATCACTTCATGATCAAAAACAAAACAAAACAAAAAAAAACTGGAGATTATAGGCATGGAGGCTTTATATCTTAACAAAATTAAGGGTATTTATAAAGCGCCTAAAGCACAAATACAATTTAATGTGTAAAGACTCAAGGAGTTCTCATTGAAATCGGGAACAAGACAGGGGTGTGCACTTTCACCACTGCTCTTCAACATAGTACTAGAAGTATTAGCCCAAGCAATAAGACAGGAGAAAGAAAGAAAAGGGATTCAAATTAGAAAGAAAGAAGTCAAGTTAGTCCACTTGCAGATGACATGATCCTATACATAAGTAACCTGAAAGTCTCCATCTCAAAACTTCTAAAGGTGATTAATTGCTTCAGTAAAGTGGCAGGATACAAAATCAACACACAAAAATCAGTAGCCTTTCTATATGCAATGGACAAATATACAGATAAAGAAATTGGTGAGGCTGTCCATTTTCAATATCAACAACAACAAAAAACTTGAAATACCTTGGAAAGGTGTGAAAGACCTATATAATGAAAACTTAAGGAAAAAATACCTCTAGAAAGAAATGGAGGTGGACTTGAGAAGGTGGAAATACCTCCCATGCTCCTGGAAAGTAGAATTAATATTTTGAAAATGGCAATTCTACCAAAAGCAATACACATATTTAATGTAATAACAATAAAATGCCAACATCATTCTTCACAGAGATAGAAAAATGTTGTCAAAATTTATATGGAATGTCAACAGGCCTCAAATCACCAATCATATCCTCAGCAAAGGAAAAACCTTTGGAAGTATCACCATAGCTGGTCTAAAGCTCTATTACAAAGCCAGATTAACAAAACCAGCATGGTACTTGCATAAAAACAGAAACATAGGCCAATGGAACAGAATTGAAGACCCAGACCTTAGGTCAAGTAACTCTAGATACTTGATCTTTGATAAAGATGCCAGTAAATTAGATTGGAGAAAAATGAGTAGCCTCAACACATGGTGCTGGACAAATTGTACAACCACATGTAGTAAAATGATACTAGACCCACTTATCTCACCTTAGACAAAAATCTAGGCCAAATGGATTAAAGACTTCAATATAATATATGAAACTCCTCTACTGTAAGAAAAAGTAGGAGGAATCCTTCAAGATATAGGAGTGGGGAAAGACTTCCTGAGCAAAACCCCAGTAGCCTAGGAAATTAAACAATCACTTAACCAATGGGATCTCATGAAGATAAAAAGGTTTGCACAAACCAATATACCATAAGCAGAGCCAATAGATTACCCACAGAATGGAAGCAAATCTTTGCCAATTATACCACTGACAGAAGCTGAATTTCTAGAATCTACAAAGAACTCAAAAAACTAAACAGTTAAAAAGCAAACAACACACACCTAAAATGGGGCAAAGAGCTGAATAGGGATTTCTCTGAGGAAGAGATACAAATGGCTAACACACACTTAAGAAAATGTTCAACATCCCTAACCATTAGGGAAATGCAAATTAAAACTATGCGGTTCCACCTTACTCCAGTAAGGATGGCGATCATTAAAAACTCAAACAACAACAACAACAACAGGCAGGTATGGTGGGACACTCCTTTATTCCCAGGACTCAGGAGGCAGAAGTAGGAGGATCACTGTGAGTTCAAGGGCACCCTGAGATGACATAGTGAATTCCAAGTCAGATTGGGCTACGGTGAGACCCTATGTCAAAAAACTAAAGAAAAAAAAATGTTCAAACAAAAACAAATGTTGGCCAAGATGCGGTGAAAGAGAAACCCTCATGCACTTTTGGTGGAATGTAAACTTGTACAACAACTAGGTAAATCAATAGGAAGATTCCTGAAAAAGATGAATATAGAGCTATTAACAGACTTGAGTTACTATTCCCTTACTGGGCATTTTTTCTAAATGTTCCATGCTTTACTACAGAGATATTTGCTCAACCATTTTTATAGCTGTTCTATTCATTATAGCCAAAAACTTGAATCAGCCCAGGTAGGTGCCCGTCATTGCATGAATAGATGACTAAGTTGTGGTACCATTACACAATGGAATTCTACTCAGGAGTAAGGAAAAATGATACAATGAAATTTGTACAAAATTGGACTGACTTGAAACAGATCATACTCAGTGAACTCACACAACCATAGAAAGACAAATGCTGCACGCTCTCACTTATCTGGGATTGCTAATGTGGACCTGCTCGAGTTGCTAACTTGAGGCCCAGACAATAGCAATGGAAGAGTTTGAGGGAACACGGAGGAGAGAGTAGAGAAAAACAAACACAAAACTAAATCCAAAATCCACAGAAACCTTTATCCTTGGAGATAGATAAAAGATATAATGCTCAACAGGAATAAGGTGGGGCCTCCAGAAAGTAGGGCCCTGGAGATGGTGGTATGAAACCTAAACTTAATTTTTTTTCTCTCATCTGTATCTCCCAGTACCAGAAATTAGTTGCTACTCACAATGAGCTGTTGATCAGAGAGACCTATAAGGATGCCCAAGTAAGACAGGTTTCCGTCAAAGCACATTACCCACCTAAAGCAAAAGGTAAGATTCTATTGCTGAAGACACCATAATCTGATGACACACAGTATGGAGAGACCTGGATTGAATCTGGAAGAAAGCCAGTCCCCAGATAGTTAGCCCATCTTGTGCTGGAAAATGCTACATGAGCTACTTGGGGAAAGTGGCCAACAATAGTCTGAACAATTAGAGGTCTAAGCTACTCAGAAGCAAACACTGTGACAGGATGTACAAGGCCGGGCAATAGTAGCACACAGCCCTGGTGAGTAATTGATAGCTTTCTGATTGGCGCAGAAATCTGCTCAGTGTAAAGGGTTCCATATCTGGAATTCATAACTGGATCAGAATCTTATGGAGACAAAGATTATGGTCTCTAGTGTCAAGCTCTCTTTGGCTAAAAGAGGGATTATATACATCAAATTCTCTCTAAATTAATAATACTTACCCCATTTAATGTATGCTGACATCACTCTCCATTAGAGAATCTGTACTTCTTTTTAAGAAGGTAGTGGCACCTGAGGACCCCTCACACTTCAGCTAAGCCACAGCTGAAATCACAGAAGAATTGTGGAGATGAGCCAGCATGCTACTTCCATGCTGAACCTGATTATTATCACTGAAGTAGACCTAAAATTCACCCACAGTGTCTCGAGGAATTTTGCAGAAGGGAGGTGGAAAGATTGTATGAGCCACAGGTTTGGACATCATGCCTAGAGGCATTCACTCCTCCCCCCAAAAACTAACTGCTGCTCCCCCAACCCATAACCTACAATCATATGGGGAATACCTGCAATCCCATTGAGGAGAGTCCCCAGCAAATTGGGGGCAAGGACAGGTGAAAAGATTGTACCAACACATGATGTATCCATATAAAATGTTTTTAATAATAAAAACAAATTAGTAAATTCAAAAGGAAAAGGCAAAACGAGGATTCATGCGACCTCCTGCTGTGATGAAACAAGTCAATTACTTATGTGACAATAACCATTATTAAACCCGTAGAATCTACCAACCACCAATCTTAACAGATTTACTTGGGCAACAATTACAGAGAATCCTTTTAAAGCACAAAAAAAGTAAAATTTAAGATAGAATGACAACTACTACTTATTTTGATTAGCAGCAGGAAAAGATCGGTGGACCCAGAGTAGTCTAGATTTAGTCCTAAGATTGCATTTGGAATACTTTTGGGTATCATTGATGTAATGTTATAGGATTTAAATAAGCCTGATTTCCACAGAAGTATATCAAAAAGTCTGTGGAATATACATTTCATGAGTTATTCTTACTGAGCTTTTATTCTAAAAATGGAATACCATAAAATTCCTTGTCATATTTACGTCAATGAGAATGTTAAATATTTTGTGAGGCAAATTCATAGGTGAATCTAGTTTACATGTAGACATTCACAAATAAGGAAATACTAAATATGCTTTTAGATTAATAAATTCTTGCTCATTATTTGTATGGCCAAAATAATTACAAAAATATATGTAAATAAAAAATTGAGATCAAGAAAGTGATATATTTTTACTAAGTTAAGTGTATATAGAAGAATGTGTACAAATGACAAGCATTCTCCTGGAGTATAGTAAATTTATTGATATGAAGAACCTTGCATGCAATTGACATGTTGCACACTTCAAGACCATCTTAAAAAAAAAAAAAAAAAAAAAAAAACCTCGAAATCATTACATCTGTATGCAGAAGTGAACTAAATTATATTAAATGTATAACATTTTTAAATCTTGCAGCTACATATGCATCGTGTAATCAGTATTGTTAGCCAGTTAAATATTGCATTGGGACATAAACAAAGATTATAAATTTCAATGAAAAGATACTTGATTTTAGTCCAAAAATATTTAGGCCTAGAAATGGATGTGCTGGTGCACACCTTTAATCTCAGCACTTGGGAGGCAGAAGTAAGAGGATCACTGAGTTCAAGGCCAACATGAGACAAATAGTGAATTCCAGGTCAGCCTGCACTAGAGCAAGTTCTTCTCTCTAAAAAAAAAAAAAAAAAAAAAACAGTACTTATGTTTATAGATATTAATGTACATTTTTAAAATTAAAGAATGTGAAATATTTAAATGATTATTTGTTTGATCTTAAATATAAAGAGCGTAGAACTGGAATGACTGGAGTGCAAAAATAGCAGCTATGAAATCTTCTTACTATGTATTTTTCATGGAATTTATTCATTCATATTGCATACGTTTTATGTGCAACACATGGTAAATGAGGCCCCTATGCTCTACTGATAGAGATGCATATTTAACAAACACTTCACCAGCTGTGAATATATAATGGAAAATGTGGGTATCAATACTGCACTCCAATTAACATAATTTAGGAGTTAAGGGTTTCTTGATCAGTGTAATTAACATCTGCTTTGATCATAAAATGAGCAGAACAATGATCCAGGTGATGATGGGGTGAGGTTAGAGAGGCCCTGATATCATAGGAAAAACAAATGAACACCAGAGAGAAAAAATAGTGGACTCTAGGCAACATTGTAGAAACCATAATTTGATGTGTTTTCATACCAACATGACTAACAGTTGCACATACGGTTGAGGTATACATGCAATTCAATGTGGAAAAGGGGGAGCTATTTCTATGAACCTATGGCTCTACCATCTATAGTCTATCTATGCATTCATTTATTATTTATTTTTGTAATGTTTTGCAGTGACTCAATGTCTTTGCATATGATAGGCAAGAGTTCTGTCACTGAGCTCCATCCTCAGGTGTTTTTTTTTTTTTTTTTTTTTTTTTTGTATTTACTTATTTAGCTTTCTGGCAGCATCTCTAAGTTGTCCAGACTTGTCCTGACACAGTTATGAAGGTCACGGTGACTTGTCAATTCTGATATATCTGTCTTTGACTCCTAACAGCTGGGATGACTTCCGAGTACCACACTTGTAATGTAAGCAGCACATGTAAGTGTGGAGCAGAGAAGTATGCAGTTGCTCGAGATTTGATATCTTCTCGGAGTGTTTGGTTCATCCACTGATTAAAATTTAAATGCAGGAAATATAAAAGAATAATGTTTAGTTCAAAGTGAGGCGTGGGGGATAAAAAAACAGACTCTTCTGGGATGAAATGCCCAGAGATGGGAAAAATCCACAATCCCAATGGGAATTGAACTTTTATTGAATGAGAGGAGCTTGTCCATCCTGAGTCCATAACTGGTCAGCATAAATAAAGGTGAAGGCATTGTTTGGTCTGTGATGCAACCAGTACTATGCTTCTCACAGAATGCTGGCCAAGTCATCCCACTGGCTGGGAAACTCACCCAGGGCAGATAGAAGGAGGAACTGTGGTCACCCCTATTGCCATCTTAGGTTAGAATTATGTAGCAAGGACCATTTTCCCCTACCTGCTGCCTTGCTAAGGACACTGTGTATCTCTTGTAGTGTTTCATATTAGGACTGTTACCAAAAGGGTAGAGCTTTGCTCAATAGTAAAGATCATTTTAGGCTGTCTTAGGCATTAGCACTGTTCATAGCAGGTTCAAAACTTAAGAAACCAACATACTTCAAACTTTTTTAGGATAAAGTCTTTTGAGAGGAAAGCTTCCGAGTACCCAAGTTTTTCTGTATGCCTTTGAGAATTATCCTGCATGCAGCCCACTCCACTCCCAGACAGCATTGCACATGGTGATCAGTGGATGCCAGCTACAGCTTCTGTGGGTGGTAAACCTTTGCATGGGTCACATCATGAAGGTTCTGCAGAATGAATGCTGAACCTGGTCAAGGAGGACCATGGCTGGTGGGATGCGAGAGTTATCTAGTCCTGGAGAAGCCCAGTGAAATTTCTGAAGAAAGCATAGGAGGGTAGGTGGTGTGTGCCAGGCTCATCATTCAACCAAGGAGTCCCTGACAGGGCCATGCATAGATATGTGAATGTGAGGTAACAAGGTACCTGACATTGCTTTGGCTTGACCTTCTTGTTCTAATTCTTTGTTTATCTTTTTTTGTTTGTTTGTTTGTTTTTTTGAGGTATGGTCTCACTTTAGCTCAGGCTGACCTGGAATTCATTATGTCTTCTCAGGGTGGCTTTGAACTCAAGGTGGTCCTCCTAACTCTGCCCCCCAAGTGCTGGGATTGAAGGCATGAGCCACCATAACCCTCTCTGTTTATCATTTTTGAGATGATAATGTTTATCCAGTGCCATTGTAGTCTGTCTTTATAATATGGAACTGGAACATGTGTTTTTGATTTCTTTAAAGGGGTCTTAGCCAAGAATTTCCCTTAAGTCATAGAGGTTCTTAGATTTTTGAAAAATGCTGAAATAATTAAGATTTTGGAAAGTAATAGAGATGTACTTAATGCCTTTTAAATTATGGAATGGGCAGAAACCTTTGTGGACCAGTTAACAATAGAATAGACTGCTTCTAGAATATTCCATAAAGGCCCATGTATTTATTCTTCTAAAAATTTTTTTTTTTGGGGCAGGGGTTCAAGGTAGGGTCTTGCTCTAGTCCAGGCTGACCTGGAATTCACTATGTAGTCTCAGGGTGGCCTCCAACTCACCATCATCCTCCTACCTCTGCCTCCGAAGGATGGGTGGGATTAAAGGTATGCACCACCCAGCTTCTAAAAAGATTTTTTTAAATTATACTTTAGTTGTGTGTGTGTGAATGTGTGTGTGTGTGTGTGTGTGTGTGTGTGTGTGTCTGTCTGTCTGTCTGTCTGTGAGTAAGGTGAGGTGTGGTGTGTATGTTATGGAGACACTCACTTTAGGTGGCTGGTGTGGAAAACTGGGTGTCCTGATCTATTTACATCTACTCTGATTTTTTTTTGAGCTCTTTACTGATTGCAGAGCTTGCAGTTCTGATGACTCTTGGGGCATGCTCACCTGTGGGACCAGGAATACAAGTGTGCATGGCCATATTTATGTGGGATCTGGAAAATATAACTCTGCTGGCTTACATCCCCTCAGGCCCTAATGCTTGGTCAGGGAGTTTACTTAAGCACTGAGCCATCTCTCCAGCTCTAAAGAGATTATTTTTTTGTTACACATAACAATTATACTTGAAGAATTTAACAAACCTACATTCAGTAGATCCAAATATAACTTAGGTAAATTATTTTTTAAAAATTATGAACATGGTTAAAACCATGAAAACACTCATAAATCCTTGCATCCTGCAGAGTATTTAGTTTTAACATCAATAAAGAAAACCTATGTTCTTTTAATAAAAAAGAAGTTATAAGTCTATACTCAAAAAGTATCCAATACTAGGGCTGGAGAGATAGTTCAGTGGTTAAAGCACTTACTTGCAAAGTTTGATGGCCTTTGTTTGATTCCCTAGTATCCATCCATGTAAAACCAAAGTAGTGCATGTGTCTGGAGTGTGTTTGCAATAGCAGGAGGCCCGGGTGTGCTATCTCTTTCTCTTGTAAAATAAAATAAAGTAGCCTTGCGTGGTGGCGCACGCCTTTAATCCCAGCACTTGGGAGGCAGAGGTAGGAGGATCGCCTTGAGTTCAAGGCCACCCTGAGACTACATAGTTAATTCCAGATCAGCCTGGGCCAGAGTGATACCCTTCCTTGAAAAAAAAAAAAAAAAAAAAAAAAAAGGTAATAAATACCTTAAATTGGATTACTGCTGCTCTCATTTTTGTTCAAAGAAGCTTTTTGCAGATGACAATGGCCATAGGGGAGACTCAAAACTAGTCAAAGTATTGATTAACAGTTGAATGCTTGGCTTTAAATAAGACATCTAGGACATGGTCACACACACCTTTAATCCCAGCACTCAGGAAGCAGCAGTAGGAGGATCAATGTGAGATGGAAGCCAGTCTAAGACTACAAAATGATAGACATCTGTCATCATCCCCCAGTTGTTCATCTAGCATCCTCTGTCACTAGACTAGCTAACTGTAGGGGACTCACCCTCTTCCAGATTCTGGCCAGGTCTCTCCATGTTTGGTCTCACACACGTATGCTGTCTTCGACAGTAGGGTCTTACCCTTAACCTTTGGTGGGTCATCAAGAACTATGACAGAAATCTGTCATTTTGGGAAACTTTGTAGGTGTCTCCGATCAACAGCTCATTGCAGAAGTTAACCCCATGCTGGCACTGGGAGTTATAAGTCAGCACCTAGGAAGGTGAGGGAAGAAAATGATAGGTAATATAAAAGAGAAAGTGAATATAGAGACGGGAGGGAGAGAGAGAGAGAGAGAGAGAGAGAGAGAGAGAGAGAGAGAGAGAGAGAGAAGCAGGAAAAGATTAAGGTTGGTTTTCATGATGTTCTCTCCAGTTTCCTGTGGTTCAGGTTCCCTCTGCGGGCCTGCTGAAGGATCAATGTTTTAGCCTGTTGTTCAGAATAAAGGGTTTTATAGTATCATTTCCTTTTGTGTCCCTATTTGTATCCTCCCACCCTCTCGTTCTTTCCCACCCTTACCCTCCCTCCATGCCACCCTCCCTATTGTCTGGCCCTCAGAGTGCTTATTAGGTTTGGCAGCATCTCAGGTAGATTCAGGTTAGGAGCGACAGATAAACGAGACCATGGATGATTATCTTTTTGTGATTGGGTGAGCTCACTTAGGATGACTGATTCCATGTTTGACCATTATTTTTTCAAATTTCCTTGTTTCATCTTTCCTTACTGCTATGCAGAATTCCATAGTACAGATATACCACATCTTGGTTATCCATTCATCTAGTGATGGACACCTGGGTTGATTCCAGCTCTTTGCTATTATGAATTGAGCAGCTATGAACATGGTTGAGCAAATGTCTCTGATCTGAGGCTTGGAGCCTTTAGGGTAAATGCCCAGTAAGGGAATAGCTGAATCCGTTGGTAGGTCTATGGTCATCCTTTTCAGGATTCTCCATATAGCTTTCCATAATGGTTGAACCATTTTACATTCCCACCAGCAGTGAAAGCTTGTTCCTATTTCTCCACAGCCTCACCAGCATTTGTTTTCTCTCTTCTTCTTCTTCTTCTTCTCCTCCTTCCTCCTCCTCCTCCTTCCTCCTTCCTCCTCCTCCTTCCTCCTCTTCTTCTTCTTCTTCTTTTTTCTTCTTCTTCCATCTTCTTTTAATTGCCATCCTTAAGGTGAAATCTCATAGTTGTTTTAATTTTCATTCCCTGATGATTAGGGATGTTGAACATTTTCTTAAATGTGTATTTGTTATTTGTATTTCTTCCTCTGAGAACTCTGTGCTCAGTTCTCTGTCCCATTTTATGAGAGGGTTGTTTGATGATTTATTGTTTAGGCTTTGGAATTCTTTGTAGATTCTAAAAATTGTGCCTTTTACCCCCACAATGCATGACCCACATTCCCCATTGATGGGGTCCCTTTGGAAGAGGGAGGACAGGGAAGAGGATAAGGGATCCAGCACTATGAATGTAAAATCAAAATAATATAAATAAAATATTTTTTATAAAAAAAGACTACAAAACGAATTCCATGTCAGCCTGGGCTAGAGCAAAACCCAACTCAAAGAAAAAAATTTATTAAAATATAAAAATAAAAGACATTTTTATTACTCCTCCCAAGTTTCAGTACAAGTCAGAGTCCAGAGGATGGAGAAACATGCTTTTGAATGCTGTCTTCTGGACTTAAATTACCTTGAATTCATGACCTAACAGAGGCTGGTATTTCCAATGTAAGACATACACAACACTAACCCTTGAAAATTTTGACATGGATCATGGAGAAGACTTCTTTCCCAAAATCAAAATAGAAGATACAGTAGTTGGAAGGAAAAGGGCCCAGTGGAAGGGGTGGAAGATGATAGGGAACAAATAAGGTAATGGAAGGTGGATTAGTATCAGAACACTTCACACCAACAGCTGAAAACACTGAAGTCCCACAGGGAAAGAAGGGGGCATGGACTAGAGATGCTGCCAGATGATGAGGTGCTGGTGCCCTGCGGCAGACATAGGGGTAAAGGAAAGCTTCACAGGAGGGACAATGAAAGGACTTAAAGTCTTAAGCAAGAGAAAATAGTGAAACTCAAAGAAAGTACAAGAACTAAAATTAAAAGTCCCCCTAAATTCTCCACATAGACACTAGAATACAAAAATACGTAGCATGATTATATCAAAAGTAGAGAAACTTAAAGAGAGGCACTATCTGTATACACTGTATGAACCTGTAAAATATGACACTGAAGGCTCTGTTATATTACATATATGCAACACCTAGCACTCCCACTGACAAAACTGTGCACATAGACAAAGTCTTACATATTGTAAATCAATAAAACAAACCTAGAAAATATTCAGGTAAGTATAGGAAAATAGGAAACTTAAAAGTAAACATTAAAAAAGAAAACTGCAAGCCGGGCGTGGTGGCGCACGCCTTTAATCCCAGCACTCGGGAGGCAGAGGTAGGAGGATCGCCGAGAGTTTGAGGCCACCCTGAGACTGCATAGTTAATTCCAGGTCAGCCTGGACCAGAGTGAAACCCTACTTCGAAAAAAAAAAAAAAAAAATAAATAAATAAATAAATAAATAAATAAAAATAAAATAAATAAAAAAATAAATAAATAAAACTGCATATACAGGCCAAAAATATCAATAAAACACATGAAATATAAGTTTTCTTAATGCCCTAATTAATAGTGAAAGATTGGGACAGGGAATTTAATCACACCTGACCAGCCCACCACCTTAAATTTAAAATATTATAAGTAAATCTGGTTGAAAGTAAAATGACTGTAAAGATTTATTTTCCAAATATTAATTTCAAGACATGTGTATCTAGAATACCATCATATAAAAATATTCATTAGGAAAGAGAATATTGCCATAGATATTATGGAATATTCTATTATGGTAAAAAGGGTAACTCCTCAACTCTTCATGAAGAGATAGTTATCTATCTATCTTAAGTGTGTTTTCCAGAAAACAATAAATCTGTTAACTACAAAACATTTTGATACATGGTATAAACTAGCTACAGTATATATTATAGAAACACATCCATATAAATTTAAGGGCCAGAGAGATGGCTTAGCTGTTAAGGCGCCTGCCTGCTTAGCCTAAGAACCCAGTTCCAATCTCCAGGTCCCATGTTTAGCCAGATGCAAAGTGACGCAAGGGTGCAATGCCAAACTTGCCCACAAGGGGGCGGACACATCTGGATTCAGTTCACAGCAGCTGAGAGATTGCTAGAGCCCCCATCTCTATCTGTCTCCCTCTCCCTCTCTCTCTGTCTGTCTCTCTCTGTGTCTCTCTCCAAAAATAAAAAATAAATAAATAAATATAAATTTAAAAGTGATTATTGCTTATATCATGAATAGTCAAAATATTTATATACTTTTCATTATGCAGGCAGAGTGGAATAGTGTTATCTTCTTCTGGATCCTCAATTTTTTTTTTTTTTTGTTTGTTTTTGTTTTTTTGTTTTTTGAGGTAGGGTCTCCTTCTAGACCAGTCTGACCTGGAATTCACTATGTAGTCTCAGGGTGGCCTCGAACTCACAGCAATCTTCCTACCTCTGCTTCTTGAGTGCTAAGATTAACCACCACCCCTGCAAGTTAACATTTTCAAAGATATCCAGTTATACTGTCGCCTAATTTACAGCAGTTGTAAAATCCTGGACAATGAGAAAGGCTTTTCAGTAGAAGTGCCCACTTTAGAGAATGAGGGGAACTAAGTGCTTTTAAGATGAAAGAGCTGAAAGCAGTGTCTTTATGGAACAAAGGAATGCATGGTCCTGGTTCTGTCTCATGTCCATATTGAAGTTCCATTCTTTTATAGCTCGGCAGAGGAAATGTGATGAGCCACTTGTTATAACACTTGTTACTAAATGGAAGGATATACAGCTTTCACTTCAATAAGTCAAAGAATCAAATTGTTCATCTTTTATAAGTACGTTAGGGACTAAAAATGCAGATCTTTTTAAGAAGGCTGTTTAGCAACATCCAATCTACTGCCATCAGTTAGAAATTGTGCACAATTAGTGTCCTTGGCAGAGCAGATTTCTTTCCAATCACCTTAAGGTGTAGTTATTCCATTCAGACATCACAGCCTCCAAAAGATAAAGCTCCCTTAGGTAAAATGTAAATCAGAACATATGAATTTTCACATCCATGTTGATTTTGAATTTATCAACTGAACAAGTAGAATTTTCAATTTTCACTGTTGTCCCTGTGAGACTGGCTGAAACTAACTCTGATTTCAGATGTCAATTCTTAGGGTTTGTAGTCCATGTGTGATCATTTATGAACTACATAATGACATCACCACACATGGAAGACAGTGATAAGACATCAACAGCAAGGTCTGCATCCTCTACCACTCTGTGTCTCCCTCACCCCTTGGCAGTCTCTTTGGCCTCCTTGCTTATCACTGAACTTAACACACTTTCTTCATTTTATGGACTTGGCACAGGATTTCCATTTGCTAAAAATGCTGCTGCTTAGAAAATAATGTGGCTACCTTCACCTCAATCTTCTTGAAAATAATTTTCTTTTTAATCAAATATCATTCTACTTCTGGAATCCTAACTATAATTCCAAATTACACACTCTCCAGTATTCCTAAACTTATTTTCATATTTTTTTTTTTTTTTTTGGCTTTTCGAAGTAGGGTCTCACTCTAGTCCAGGCTGACCTGAAATTCATTATATAGTCTAAGGGTGGTCTTGAACTCACAGTGATCCTTCTACCTCTGCCTCTCAAATGCAGGGATTAAAGGAATGCAATGTATTTCCTTTATCCCAAGGCATGTCCATGTTCCCCCAATATGATGAATATATCTATTTCCTTCATAGCTGATTAAATACATTTCTCTCCTAAAAGGTATTTTTTTCTGAGGACAAAAAATAACTTATTTTTGTTCACTGAGAGAAACCAAGTCTTTTGAACAATTACAGGCACATTTACAGCTTGCAAAACCTTTGTTGAGTATATGATGATTTACTTTTCTCATTAATGGGATAAAATAAAGGACAGAAGCATCTTATGATTTGAGAGAGTCAAGTTCTACATGGAAGGGAATGTACAAAATGTTCAAGACAGCCTGAGCCTGTGGCCAGAGCTCCTGACATACTGGTACATCAAGAAACACATAGTTCAAGGAAGGCTATGTCATCTCAATGTCCCACTTCCTCCAACTATGACCTCACCTCCTAAATATTTCACAACCTCTGAAAACAGCACCACCAGTTGGACATCAGATGTTTAACATATGAGCTCATGCAGAGATATTTTACATTCAAACCATAACAAATGCTGTGGTATAACATAATAAATCTATGTACATATATTACAAGAAAATGTTTTCATTTGCACAATTACATCTTACTGTGTTTAATTTGCATCTACCAAAGTATCTTTTTTGCAAAGAATAATAATGTATCACTGTAGGTTTTTTTTTTTTTTTTTTTCTGCTTTTTGATTTAAAACCTTCAATGAAAATAAATCTAACATAGCTTTCTCAAAATCAAATCATGTATAATCAGTGAAGGAGGCAGACACTGAGGATACTCAACACATACCAAAGCAGAAATCCAGCTATTCCTGAGAGCTTATCACTGAAGTAGACTTAAAACACACCCACCATGGCTCAGCGAATTTTGCAGGAGTGGGGGGTGGAAAGATTGAAAGAGGCACAAGTTGGGATCTCATACCCAAAGGCATTGTCCCTTCCATAACTGGCTGCTGTTCTCACAATACATACCCCAGAGCCCCACGGGGAATACCAGCAACCCCACTGAGGAGAGACCCTAGCAGAATGGGGGTAGGAAGGAGGGAAATGATAGTAAGAACACATCATGTATCCATGCAAAGTACAGTCTCAATAAAAAAAACTACAACATAAACTGGGCGTGGTGGTGCACGATTTTAATCCCAGCACTCGGGAGGCAGAGGTAGGAGGATCCCCGTGAGTTTAAGGCAACCCTGAGACTACATAGTTAATTCCAGGTCAGCCTGGATCAGAATGAGACCCTACCTCGAAAAACAAAACAACAACAACAACAACAACAACAACAACAAACTACAACATATATATAGCAAAGTCACTATCTCTATCATATTTCATAAAGAAAATATTATACTATAAAATACACAGTGGGCTGGGGGGGATGGCTTAGCAGTTAAGGAGTTTGCCTACAAAGCCAAAGGACCCAGGTTCGATTCCCCAGGACCCAAGTTAGCCAGATGCACAAGGGGGGCGCAACGTGTCTGGAGTTTGTTTTCAGTGGCTGGAGGTCCTGGTGCACCCATTCTCTCCTTCTACTTCTTCCTCTCCCTCTCTTTCTCTCCCCCTCTTTATCAAATAAATAAATGAAAATAAAATAAAAAAAAAAACATGCAGGGGTTGGAAAGATGGCTTAGCAGTTAAGGCATTTCCCTACAAAGCCTAAGGACCCAGTTTTAATTCCCCACAACCCACATAAGTCAAATGAACATGGTGGTTCATATATCTTGGGTTCATTTACAGTGGCTAGATGCCATGGATGCCCATTGTCCCTCTTTTTGTCTCTCTAATTCTAATAAATAAAGAAAAAAATAAAAATATAAAAATAAAAACATGCATACATATGTATAGTTTGACATGTTTATTAAAATAACTATATATAAAATTAAATCACAGGATGAATTATACATTCATCTCAGTAAAATTACCAACCACACATCCATTTAATGAACATAGGTATATAGATAATACCTAAAATGCCAATATTGGGCTATAATATAGGGCTATGTAAAAATATAAGACATTAATATTGCTGAACACAAGGACCTTTTATTTAAAGACATGCATTAATCAACATTTAAATATGGGATTTTTCAGATAAATAAAAAATGAATTAATAATCAATTAGTACAAAATCTTTTCATAGTACAAACTAGGTTAGCATTGTATTTTATACATATACAAGGAGAAATACTATGTACATAAAATCCAAAACTTAATATAGACATGCAGGCATATTTTGTTAAAAATAGTTTTCTTATTTATGTTTGTACAAACATTCCTGCAGCTCCTCCTTCCTACTGTCAGAGTGTGACACACTGAACTGCTTACTCTCCAATGCTCATGAGCTGTCAACACAGGTTTCTGAGTTTCGTATATGATTATGCATGGAGGATTTTTACAGCCAAATGCTTTACCATATACAGAAGACACAGTAGATCTGTATTTTGCATATATTAAAATTTTGTGCACTGTTGTTGTAGAACAAAGTAGCAGTATTAGTAGATATGATGAAACTGAAGTCATATAATTGTATTATATATATAATATATACATATAATACATATAAATACATATAAATAATACAACAATACATATAAATGTATTGTTGCATAGGAAGGTCCTCTGGGAAAGAAAACTCCAAGTAATGGAGTCCATTTGAAAACCTGCTGGAGGTTTATAAAAAAAAAACACCAGTGAAAGCATGAAATAGAACAATAGCCACAGGAGTAGAAAGAATAAAGTGTTCAATATTGTAATATGGAAATGTAATGTGATTTGTCATTTCTAGTATTTTTCATCATTTCCAATGTATGAAATTATAGTGACATTAAGATGCCTAAAGCAGGTGCAGTGTTGTCACAAGATTGTTTATTTTAATATAGGTCATCACATTCTTAAACACAACTCAACACACTGATGGTTCTAAATTCCTCTTGGGTGCCAAAACTTTTAAAAATGTTTCTCCTGTTCTTATGCTATTCCATGAATCTATATATTACAAGTTCCTTTTATGGGCTAATTAGAAAAGTAAGATTTACAAAAGCCCAGAAGTCAGATCAATATTGTAAGAACACCCTAATTTGTTTCACTGGTCTTATGAATGAGTCATGATCAAGAGCAAGGAAATTATGGCTAGACCTATTTCCACTGACAGTCTATACCCAGAGGGATGAAACTTTGGATAAGCAACTGTACTGAAAGAAGCATGGAGCAGTTCAATGAATAACCCATAATTAAAGGTGGAAACTGCAGGTATTGGCAAATGAAGACATGATTCAACTGCTTTCTGAGAAATTATAGAGCTGTGTTTGTTCTGCCCTCCAGATAATATCACGACACTGGAATTATAGTTTAGTATGCAGTATGATGTTGCTAACCTCTTCTATACAAAAGCAGGTCAGTAAGGGGCATACATTGTGAGAAAAAAAAAAATTAAAATCCCCCACCTTTCCTAATTTGTTAGTCACTGGCCAGATACTCAACAAACAAATAGTAAGTCAGACTATAGTTGGGTGCACTGAGAAGGTTTCTTCTCACTGTTTCCAAACCGTGCCTATTCATAGTTGTCTCTCCTATGACAAAGTATGTCTGTTAGATGGACAGAACCTTCTAGCAATGTCAAAGCCTGGAAATTTCTTGATGGTGTGATATGCTACAAGTGAATGCATGATCACAGGCTCACTTCTGTATATTATTAAATACAAAAGTTCTCTTGTATTTATGTAAATTTAGTGAGTTCTGATGCCAATAGGTTAAAAATAAATCCTTCCTTCTGTTAGTTGTTCCTGCCGGGGAATTCAATCACCATAATGATAGAATTTACTACCTTGCCCACCCCCAGTTTTCCTTATTTATTAATGTACATATGGATTTGAAGAAGGGGATACATATTCTGCAGTTTGTTTGTTTGTTTGGATAAGCCTTCTTCAATTCTAAAGGATGAGTTTACTCAGTATAGAGGACTTAGCTAACACAGCTTTTCCTCCTCCCCATAGTACTGGAAAATTATTGTGTCACTCTTTCCAGAACTAGAAAGTCTATGCTGAGAAGACTGTTCTCAAGGGTTTGGGGTACCTTTCTATGTGGATTTCTCCTTTTCTTCTGCAGGCTTGGGTATCTCCTTCACTTTTATCACTGAGAGAGACTGTCATGTGTCCTAGAGGAAACTTGGCAACATGTGCTGATAGGGTGTTAATAGTGTTACTAAGAAAACAATGAATGTTGTCAAATTCTCTTTCTGTTTCTATTTAGACTATCATTTGTTTTTCCCACTCACTGTCTTATTATGTGAAATTTTGTTATATTGAAACATATTTGCTTCCTGGGGAGAATTTCAAATTTTTTTAGCATATGATTCTTAAGATGTGATATTGATGTTTGGTTGCCACAATTTTATTGAGGATTTTATATCTAACTTTATTACAATTACGACTTGCCATGTTCTTTTTTTTTTTCTTTTCCTTTTTCCCTTCTCATCTCTTCTTTCTCTTCTTGTTGGTTTATTTATTTATTTGTTTGAGAGTGACAGACAGAGAAAGAGGCAGATAGCAAGAGAGATAATGGGTGTCCCTGGGCCTCCAGCCACTGCAATTGAACTCCAGATGTATGTGACAATTTGTGCATCTGGGTTAGTGGGTCCTGGGAAATCAAGCCTCAAATCAAACCTCAAGTCCTTAGGCTTCATAGGAAAACACTTGACTGCTAAGCCATCTCTCCAGCCCTTCTTTCTCTTTTTATTTATTTTGTTCTGGAGATTGCATACATGCTTTACAAAATTCAAATTATACAACATATCATTGGTCCATACCATCAAGACAAATTCTATTTATTATTTTTAAATAAATTGCTTGCCATTTATTTATTTGCACACAGGTTTTTGTGTGTGCATGCATGGGTACACCAGGGCATCTTGGTACTGCAAAGGTATGCCAGATATTCATTTTCCTTTTTTGTTCTCTTTTTGTATCCAGTTTATATTTGGTGCCTTGGGAATTAAACTCACACCAGCAGGCTTTCCAAGCTTGCACCTTAAACCACTGAGCTATCTTCCCAGTAGTGCTATTGTAGGTACTGTCTCATTGGAGGGACAACCACCAGACCAGAAGTAGCTTATTAGAGCCAAGGGCTTATTTCAAGCTTAGTGTTGACAGAAGAAGCTTGTTTACTTCATCATAGGTCCATGGCAGAAAGACAATAGCCAATAGCTAGCAAGCAAGAGCTGAATACAAACTCTGAATACAAAGGAAGCTGGACTCAACCCCATGTGTCTGCCCCCAGTGACGACACACTTACACCAATAGAGATAAGCCTCACAAGTGCTCTACTAGGTGGGGATTAAGTAGGAAACTTAATGACAACCACTGGAGGCTATGCGGACATTATACTCAATTACACTCAAAACCAATGCAAATACCAATATTCCAATTTATTTTTATCTTTGTTTTGATAATCATGCCTCAATATCTGCATATGAAAATCTGTTTTTTTTTTTCTTGTTGTTGTTGTTTTTTAGAGGTAGTGTCTCACTCTAGCTCAGGCTGACCTGGAGTTCACTATGTAGTCTCAGACTGGCCATGAACTCACTGTGTTCCACCTACCTCTGACTCCCAAGTGCTGGGATTGAAAATGTGTTTTTATCTATGTTTGATCAAGAATAGGATATATTACTATTATTTATATGTCAGGAATAATTTACTAATGAAACATTTCTCAGGAAGCTTTTGTCACTAATTCTATTCCGTTACATGTAAACAATCGGTCTTGAATTGATATTTCTTTATAGTTAAAAATAACTTATTAGTGTGTGTGTGTATGTGTCTGTGTGCATCCATGTGTGTGCACATGCAATCCTTCTTCTCTTCTCTTTCAGGCAAATGAATGCTGGATATTTAAGCCATTTTTTTGCATCTGGGTTTATGTGGATGGTTTAGGAATTGAACCCAGGCTGGCATTTTGAAAATTTTTCTGAATTTTTCATTCTCATTTTGTTTTGTGTCTTTCCAATATTTACCATTTTATTCTTTCTGCTAAAAATATTTTTACTGATTCCTTGATGTGTATTGTAACATTGTTTATTTGAGACCCTTCTTTTTTTAAAGGCAGGAACATTATATGACATTTCTTCTTTACATTGTCTTATGCTTACTGAACCTCTGGAAAACAGTGGTTTAAAGTTCTTTTATCTATATGCCTTCTTTGATATACTGATCATTCAAGAAAATACTCTATAACTTTTAGTTATTTATAAATTGTGTGGTTTACTTTTTGTCATTGAATTCTAGTTTAATTCTATGATGGCTAGAACACCATCATAGAATGAAAGGTACTCAGCATAATAAGGACCTTTTATGCTTGTTACCATTTGACTTTAGTCCATTATTTGAACTGTTTGAAAACTTTTCTGTGTGAATGGAGTATATATTTGCTGATCTTGGGTGGAATGCTTTTGAGGAATCTTTTCTGTCAATGTCATTGGTAGTGTTGTTCCAATCCACAATTACATATTAACAATTATTAGTTATTCTGTTGTGTGTGCTATGCCTTATTGGGAGTATCATTTTATTATTATAGTATTGCTATTTATTCCTTTATATATATATATTTATATATATATATATAAATATATTGATCATGAAATTTTCCATATACATGTATGGGACATTTATACCTTCAGGATGAATTGACCCTTCTTAATAATGTAAAACTCTTTGGTGTCTCATTGAAATTTTTTTTTTTTTTTTGATTTGTTGAGGTAAGGTCTCACTCTAGCCCAGGCTGACATGGAATTTACTATGTAGTCTCCAGGTGGCCTTGAACTCACGGCCATCCTCCTACCTCTGCCTCCCGAGTGCTGGGATTAAATGCATGCGCCATCACACCCGGCTCATTGAGAGATTTTGATTGAACATCTGTTTTGTCTGATATTTGATTGTTGTTCTCTTGTCTCTGATTTTTATATTAAATTTAATTATATTCTTGTTCTTTATAATCTGTACATACTCACAAATACAAGGAGATGTTTTTAAGTAACTGAGATGATGCAATTGCTGTAACAAACACTGAAGAGATAGTAATATAAGTGAAGATAGGTGCAATATTTAGAGAGAAAAATATGGAGGAAAACAAAACCTGGTCAATTCAGATTACATTGCTTAAGGATAATAAAATGAATATACCTTATGTGAAATTTTATTCTGACATTTAGTGTAGCATAAATATATCAGAATAATCCCTCAATTCAATGGAATTACACATTTCTCTCTCTCTGCTATCAGAAACCCAAAACTGATTATATAATATTATGTGACCTTTTTATAGAATTTGTTTTTCATATGACCTTATTTGTTCCTTCCATTGCATGTTTTTAATTTCAGACATTCCAAACTAAGCATACACTGAATAAGTACACTGTCTGAATTAAGCACATTTTCTACATAAAGATATATTTCACACTATTTAAGCTTTATTTTAACAACTATAAAACTTAGTAAACATAGCTCTTTTCACCCATCCATGTCACCCAACATAATAACAACACTACATCTTCCTCAAGATTCAGCATTCATTTCCATAGTTTTCTGAAGACTTCATAGTGCCAAGTGAGTAAGAACTTTAAAAATAATGCCTTAAACAGGAGGACTGAAACTTTAGTGGTAGGAAAATGTTTGTCATGTAATTTTCCTAAAATTCCCAATACTTCATGCTTTTAGAATACATATTTTCACAGTACAGTGAAAATTGTTTAGTATGGCCAAGGAAAACTACAGTCAAAACTGGAAGGAAATGAAATATTCATTTCATTTTTATAACAGCAATCTACTTGTCAGAGAGATTTCTTCGAACTTTTGAAGTGGATAAAACACCATACTCTTCGAGATAATTTACAAAACATATATGCATCTCTTGCATCTCTCATTTATTATGTACTACCTCTCTTTCTGTTTCTGGAATTGATATTTATTTTAATGAATAATTTAGGAGACAAAGAGATGAACTATATCCCTTTTAAGATGTATTTGTACCACATTTTCAAGAATAAAGGCAAAAACTATAAAAATAGTAGAGATAAAGTGAATATTTCAGTTTCTGTATGAAAATCTTAGGAAAGAATAGTCAATTGTTATGTTTAAATATTAAGTGGAGTTAAAGGAGCAATAGTAATGTCATATTATTTAGAGGAATATAAATGCTAATTTTAGTTTTCCTCAAATTACATTACTCATTGTTAATATCAGTAGCTAATTACCTTTCTACTGAATTTAAAAAAATGTGACATTTCTGCAGTTATTTTGTAATTTGCTGAAAGCCACTTTCTCACTAGAGATTTTGTTTTTTCATAGTATTTCTACTGAAAGCACAAATATTTAAATATGCAAATCCCTCTAAAACAGAAAAGCCTCAAATGGACTGGCTGGGGAGCATATTATGAACAAAATATGGTAATAATTTGCAGAGTTGAAATGATGCATAATTTTCTCTCAAATATAAAACCATATTAATTCAAGTATTTAAAATATATTGAATAAGGGGATGGAGAGATGGCTTAGTGGTTTAGGCATTTGCCTGTGAAGCCTAAGGACCCAGGTTTCATTCCCCAGTACCCACAGAAGACAGAAGCATGCATCTGGATTTTGTTTGAAGTGGCTGGAGGCCATGGAATTCCAATTCTTGTGCTCTCCCCCCCCCTCTCTCTCTCTCTCTCTCAAATAATTAAATAAAAAGATATAAATGTGTATATATATATATATATATATATATATATATATATATATATATATATATATACAAATAAAATCCAGGATAAGTGTTTTTAACTTAGTGATAATAACATATGTAAATATTACAATATGGCATATATCTTCCTTGAACATTGAATAATTTATATATGGGTGGTTATGTTTATCATTGAATGCTGTATTGACTAAAAATAAATGTTTATAAATTCTATGAATGTATATAAATATTCAAATTTTAAAGTTCTAATTATATGGTAGAGTTTTGAGTTTATCTAGTTGGCAAAAATGTATCATATTGGGTTCTTTGAGTACTAAGACCACTACCTTGACTGTTAACTTACCGAATTCAGAGAAGCCTAGAATATTTGTAAAGCATTCTTCTCAGTGTGTCTGACATTGTTTCCCAAGAAGATTAGATTGGGAACTCTGACCTTATCAATATAAAAATGTTCATAACTTGTTAATATTATTGGAATTTGATACAAACTTCAAAGGAAAGACCTACATGTAGACACTGGTCACTGAGATTATGTCCTAATGGGCTGTATTTCCTCTGCCACAGGTTCAGGCACAATTTTGGCATTGACTATAATCACTGTAACTGTGAGCTACCATCTTTTTTTTTTTTCAAATTTTATAGTGTTTCCTTGAAGTATTTCTAACAGTAACAATAAAAAAATATAAGCAGCATCTTGAAAAATGTATAAAATCACTAAAATATGTTATGTCTTAGTCCATTTTCCATAGCTACAAATTAATTTGTAGTTTGTAATGATATGAAATTGATTTGACTTATGGTTGTTGAGTTTGCTGGCGACTTGACAAGCAGTTGGTGCACTTTGGTTCCACTGTAATAGATGTTAGGTTTAGCAAAAGGCCCACAATCCTTGTCATTCTCTTTCTCCTAATCAAGGAAGAAATAATAATGTATTTGTATTTATTTATTGTATTGTTTATTATTTTGTACTTTTTAATCTGTACTATTACTTCTTATCCCTTTAACCCACACACTTTAACTTTCCTTCATATATTGCTTCTGTAATTTTACTATTCAATTTCCCTCATTTTATGATTATTAATATATTTACCTATATTGATTTTATGCTCATAGTTTTTCCTAGAAATGGTATATATCTTTCTTCTTTATGCTTTTGACATTCATTAATACTTCTAATGTATTTCTTATCACATTTGATTACCTGGATTTTGAATTGTTATCTTAGCAAATGCCTTTAAGTTTTATTTTTTCCTTAGTAGTAGTAGGTATCATGATCCATAAAGAATGCTGCCCACAAAAAGTCCCTTAGAAACAAACAAACAAACAAACAAACAAAAAAAAAAAAAAAAAACAAAGTGATGTCTATCAACAGATAAGCAAACAAGATGTAAAAAACATGAAATATATTTGAAAACCAAGATGACATGACTCAATCAAAAGTTCAAACCATTTCTAAAGATATTGATATGATAGAAATGCTGCAGATGTAATTCAAAATATAGCTCAAAATTTCAGGTGGATTCAATCACACAGATGAATGAAGTAAATGACTCTCAAATCAGTACCAGTGTAAGAAATTCTACATGATTATGAGAACTTTAGCAATGAAATCTGAGATTTACACATAGACAAAATATTAGAAATGAAATTATTAACCCCAAAATAAAGCACAGAGAAAAGCATCACCTAAAGATAAAATCAAGTGGTAGGAAGAGTACCAGACAGCAGTAAAGGAAAAGACAAAGGAGGAAACATGGAAACAATCTGTAAGAACTGTGGAACATGATCAAGATGTCATTCATGGCATATAAGATGAAGCTAAAATCATATATATTTAATTCAATAAATTTATAGTGTAAAATTTCCAAAACCTATACCAATATTTTGGCATCTATATACAGGGTCAGCTTGAAAGCACAAATATATTTTTCCAGGCAGAAATTCTTCATAACACATTTAATTAAAACTTTAAAGTTACAGAGAAAATAGAAAAATATGAACTTACTGCAATGGTAAATTCATTAGAATAATGACAGGAAAAGCTTTAAATGTAAGGAAAACATGAACTGACATAGGTGAAGTCCTGAAAGTAAATAGCTGTCATTCAAGATTACTTCAGCTTCTAAAGTTTTCTTTTTTTGTAATAGGTTTTGATTTTTAAAATTTTAATTTTATTTACTTATTTGAGAGAGAGAGAAAGAGAGGGAGAGGAAGATGGAGGGAAGGAGGGAAAAAGGAGATAGGGAGAATAGGCACATCAGGGTCTCCAGCCACTGCAAACAAACTCTAGATGCATGTGCCACCTTGTGCATCTGACTTAGGAGAGAATTGAACCTGAGTCCTTAAGTTTCACAGGCAAGTGCCTTAGCCACTAAGCCATCTCTCCAGTCCCAGGTTTCCTTTTAAAAATGACAGAAAACTTGATAAATTTTAAGCAACTATGACCACTAGGTCAGCATAGAGAAGATACCACAAGGCATTTAAGATATTAAATAGTTCAAGTATTTTTAAGTATTTAAATAGTTTAAAGGTATTTTTGAGTATTAATATACTTAATGATATTAAAGGTACAAGGAACAAACACAATAACAGACAAGAGTAATTATCATAAACGAAACATATAAACAAAAGGGCCTTAAGAAATAGTCAAATGTATTCAACCCATAACATAGTAAATCACTGTGATGAAGAAGATAGAAAGAAAAAAACTCAAATAAGTGAGAAAAATCACACGCCACACACACACACACACACACACACACACACACATATATCTATATCTATGTCTATATATATGTATATATATAAATAAAATAAGAATAATTCTTTACATCATAACTTCAAATATAAATGATTTCAAATCTTGTATTTAAAAATGCAAGCTAGCTCATTGGATTGCAAAACAGAAATTAACTGTTTCTTCTTTACAATAAATACAATTCACTGGCAAACATGTAGACTAAAAGAGCAATAATGTAAAATGGTATACCAAGTACAATCTGAAACTTAGAAAAGATAGCTGTATTCATATCTGACATAGTAGACTGGAAATCAAAGTTAGTCAAAAAACTTGGCCCATCCCCCATAACTCTTGACTACCCCCCCAATGCATGACCCACATTCCCCATTGATGAGGGTCCCTTTGGAAGAGGGAAGACAGGGAGGAGAATAATGGAGTCACCATTATGAATGTAAAATTAGAATAATATAAATAAAAAATAAATTATATAAAAAAAGTTAGTCAAAAGAATCAAGTCAATACATTGTATGAAAGGAAGCTGTTGAACAATAACAAATATTGTGAATATATATTCACAATATATATTCATTTAAAGATGCTTTATCAAATTTCAAAATATAAAAAACTTCTGAACATCAGACAGAAAAGCAGTTTAGGCATAAACATTGTCTCATTTTAATATCCCACACTCATGAACACTTAGATCATTTAGAAAAGTACTTTAGAACAAAAACTTCAGAATTAAACTGTTCCATACATTAAACAGACTTAATAGATATGTACATTATATTCATCTAATAGGTGAATAATATAAATGAATCTCTTGGAATTGTATACAAAGCTAATCATATTGTAAGAAACATAGAATGTATAGTCATCATTTTCAGGTTGTTGGGATGAACTTCCAAACCAGGCATAGTTATGGAGGAAAGGATTTATTTGAATCTTAACCATCAAAGGGAAATTCCACAATGACAGAAGAAGCTGGCCCAATTCCATAAAGACCAAGCAGAAAGAATAAAACCATGACCAAAAGTTTTCAAGCCCACTACTGGAACTCAGGCAAAGCTCAAGAACTTTGCATATCTTTAGACTGGAATTCCAAATCCACCCCCACACCTTAGGACTGGAGGCTAGGATTTGCACACAGTGACACCTCCTTCAGCCAGGCGGCTGGAGATCTAAATTACAAACTTTTCATAAACTCCTGAATCAGTTAGGGGACATTCATTCAAACCATCAGAGTAAGTATTCACAAATAAATGAAATTTTAATTATTTCATCTTACCAGATCATAATAGAAAAATCCAGTAATCAGGAGAAAATACATAACATATGTCAACATGTGGAGACTGAAGAATGTGCTTCTAAATGGGTAAGTAAGTCACTGGAGTGGCATTAGAACTTCCTAGAACCAAGTGTACATGTAAAAAAATACTTACCAACAGCTGTGTGGTATAACAAAGAAAGGCCTAAAATTGAATGTTCATGGAAATGAGAGGCTAAATTAAAAATAAATCAGAGTGATCCCATATAAGTAGCCAAATGATGGATAAGAAGTTCTTGCAAAGCCAAACTTAATGTTTCCAAAGAATAAGCATTAGAGATTAAATTTATGAAATAGAAACCAAAATCATCAATAAAGCAAGTAGTTTTTTAAAGATAAAACTAACAAACTCATACCCAATGCATCCAAAAGATAGTAAAATGAGAAACAAACTAATAAATTAAGACATGGAAGAGGAGCCATAACAATAGATAGCATTCAAATTTATAGAATATTTCCTAATATTAATGATTGGTAAAATATACATTAATAAACTAGAATCCTAGAAAAAAACTAGACACATGCCTGGACACATATGCCATCAAAATTAAACAGTGAAGATATCAAAAAACTATACTTACTTAAAATGGTTTATGAGATTGAAATGATAGTGAAGTTTTCATCAGAGAGAACAGTCTTAGACTGGACAGATTCTTTTCTGAATTCTCAAGGACATCAAACTGTAATATTCCTTGAAATATTCATTAACAGAAAAGGAAGGAATCCTTCAAAATTAATTATAGGGTTGCAGAATAGCACTGATACCAAACCTATGTAAGTAAACAACAACAATACAAAAATGTAAACCAATTTATTAAGTGTAAAAATTCTCAGTAAGCCGGGTGTGATGGCACACACCTTTAATCCCAGCACTCGGGAGGCAGAGGTAGGTGGATTGCCATGAGTTCGAGGCTACCCTGAGACTACATAGTGAATTCCAGGTCAGCCTGAGCTAGAGTGAGACCCTACCTTGGAAAACAAAAACAACAACAAAAAAAAAAATTCTCAGTAAGATATTTTCAAAATGAAATGAAAACTGACAACAACAGAAAATAGCCATGATCCTTGGTATCAGGTTAGCTTCCTACCAGAATATAAGGATCATGGTAACTATAGAAATATGTGTAATTCAGTATGTATGAAATATCAATGATAAACATCAGTAGGAGAAGGAAATCACTTTTGACAAAATTTAGTTCTTTGTGGCAAAACCTCTGAAATAACTAGAACTAGAAAGACCATACCTCAACATAACAGATCTTACATGTGTCACACAGATAGTCAGCATTAAGATGAAAGGGGAAATTAAAGACACAACATATCAGAAAAAATTCGAGAATATTCACTCTTACCAATTGTACTCAATGTACTTCTCTAAATCCTCAGTAGTCATGTCAATAGAAATAAGTAAAACTCTACACATGAGAAAGGAGGACCTCCTATTATTCCTAATAATATTTCCTCATTGTCCAGTAAATCAACCTGAAAGATTACTTCATGAAACTCTTATATCTGACCAATACTTTCAGCAAAACCTGAGGATACAAAGTCAATATTCAGACATTGGTGTCCTTTCTATATACAAAAAAAAAAAAAAAAAAAAATCCCACTGGAAAATAGGTGAATCAAACACATTCACAATAACTTAAAAGATAAAAAAAAAAAAAAAAAGCCTAGACAAAACCTGAATGAAAAATATGATGATATGATGACTTTCCTTAAATTATTCAATAAAATACACAAGAAATTATAGAGGACAATGCAATGAAAATTGAACCTCCCTCCTGTTTACAGGTTGACAGAATAAATACTGCAAAAATGGCAATTGTCAATGTATTTCTGTGTGTGCACATATATACATATAATTTATACATGTATATATATGTATCTATGTTGAAAGCTATATCTGGAAATATACTGTATATTCTTGTTTATAGTACCATTACTTATAGGAGCTACTATTTTGAAATAAAGTATATAAATCAATGAAGGCATGAAGCATGGTATTGATGTATAATAAAATATTATTTGGCTACTAGCTGAAACATTTTCCCTGGGTATATGAACACACTTGTATTCACCCCATGAGGACTCAGATGAAAGACTAAGTCCTATCTGAGCTATGAACACAGGGTCAATGGTGGCATCGAAGTCCAATATTGATGAATGACTGAGTTTATTAGGTTTACTTACAGAGCAGAGTGAGGGGTTATTTAGAGAAGAGAAGAATGAATGATTCAAAGGCAGCTGCAACATCTAAAAGCGTACCTCAGCATAGGTGATGACAGCCTCTGGCTCTCACTGCACAGGACTTGCAGGCAGCTCAGGGATATAGTCTCTCTTCCAGAAGATTTTTTTAATTTATTTTAATTGTTCCTATAACCTTAGGGAGGAGACTTATGACCTTTTAAGTTTCAGTTTTCCCAGTCTTTTTTTACCACCTGAGTCTCCTGGTCTCCCACCTCTCACTAGGAGCGAATGTTTAAATGAAATGTTTCAACTGGGCAGAAATTGCTACACAACATCAGCTTTGAAAAAAGAAAGAATCCTCACAAATTCTATACCATGGGTTGACCTATGCATGCTGTCCCCATAGAAAATAATTTTGAATCATGCTGCTTAAATAAATAAGTAGCCTTCATAAGTTATAAACTTTTGGCAGTAAATAGGCTTACTAGACCTACTAATCCCTCCAGATTTGCCATGATTTTACACATCAATTTACATGAGAAAGCTGGCTTGTTTTATGTTTATGAGTATGGTATCACACGCAATCCTCATTCAGAGTGGGGTACAGAAAAACTAATCTGTTTTGTAAAGAAAAAAAAAAAAAACTAGCCTCCTTTTCTTAAATATGATTTCATCTTTAAAAGAATTGTTCAAAATTTCTTCCATAGATTCTCTTTTCTGAAAACCCATCCAACTTTTTCACATACTACCTGTCATTAAAGAATAAAATGTGTCACAAAATTAATGGATCAATAAGGTGAGTTATGACTCACACTGTCGCTTTCTCTTATAGAAGAAAAGGTTAGCATATTATCTTAAATATTAAATTGAAAGTAAAAGAATAAACTTAAAGAGACACTTCATAGTTTACAAAAATATTGAGAAATTACCTTCTTCCTACCTTCTTCCCCTTTCCCATGGATTTTAATTCTAGTGTCAAATAAATATACCTGATTAATTGGACAAAAAAATTAAATGCTTCTATTTAATATTGTATTCCATTAGAATAAAATATTTTGTGATATTTTATTTCGACATTAGCAGAACATTCAACTGTTCAGTAGAGAGATAAGAAGATTTTCTAGTCTTCCAATTTAAGCATTAGTAAAAATTAGAGAATAATGTGCTAAATCTAATTTCTTAATAGAATTCTTTGTAATTCATGAGTAAATAAAGGTTGAAGATAGTGTTTGCACACAGACACTAAGTTCTTAAAATATTCTTTACTTAAAATGATATCTGTCTCAAATACCATGCCTGGCACTAATTTTACTTTCATGCATTTTCTAATTATTTGATTTAAAATATAAAACTTTTAAAAAAAGTTTTACTTATATATTTGAGAGAGAGGGAGAAAGAGGCAGATAGAAAGAGAGAATGGAAGGCTGGAGAAATGGCTTAGTGGTTAAGGTGTTTGCCTTCAAAGCCAAAGGATCCCGGTTTGACTCTCCAGGCCCCACATAAGCACATACATAATGGGGCACATGCATCTGGAGTTCGTTTGCAGTTGCTAAAGGCCCTGTCATGCCAATTGTATCTCTCTCTCTCCCTCTCCCTCTTTCTCTCTGCCTCTCTCTCTCAAATAAATCAATAAATAAAATATATTTAAAAAAAAGAAAGGGAGAATGGAATCACCAGGACTTCTAGCCACTGCAAACGTTCCCCAGAGGCATGCAGACCTTGTCTATATGGCTTACATGGGTATTGGGAAATCAAACCTGAGCACTTAGGCCTTGCAGGCAAGGGCCTTACCCACTAAGAACCAGCTCTCCATCCCCATAACTTTTTGTTTAAAATAATGATATTACTGACCATATTTATTTAGAGAGATGGAGCTAGATAATTTTCAGTATTATAAACAATCTAAAACTATAGACAAGTTGACCTGATAATGTAGAAATATCCCATTTTGTTATTTTAATTACAGATTTGTAGTTTAGCATAAAAATACTTCTTTAGATATTTTATTTGGATTGGGAAGGAAAGTAGCTAAATGATGTTTGTTAAATTTATAATCACAATTATTCCTTTTATACCTCATCAATATAATCTAGGAATATAGAAGTTTCAAATGGTGATTTTGAAAATTTATTCCTCAGACCGCTGACCAGAAACACCGGTAACCCTGTCAGTGGCATGTGGGCATCTGGAGCCTGGGTATGGATTTGTCAGGGAGAAAAGGTATTTGCCAGAAATTTCTTTCATTTCTTTCATTACATTCCATAGCATTCCTATGCATAGATTGGTTGAGAGGAGCCATTTTAGACACTATTTTAAAAAATATATGATGAAAATGCACAATCTTTACTGTCATTCTTGTCATTTTGGTGAATTTTATATCTTCAGTTTTAATTTTATTCTCTCACATACATTTTCTGTCACGAAAAATTAATAATTTCTTGATTTTAGTTTAAAGTTATGAGAATGAAAGGAATTATACTAGAATGTAAAATATCTGCGTTAATTTGAGAATTATTGATAGAGCAGTGGCTGGAGAGATGGCTTAGCGGTTAAGGCATTTTCATGCAAAGCCAAAGGATCCCAGTTCAACTCTCCACAACCCATGTGCACAAGGGGGCACATGCATCTGCTGTTTGTTTACAGTGGCTAGAGGCCCTGGTGTGCCCATTCTCTCTCTCTCTTTCTCTCTCTGCATATTTCTCTCTCTGAAATAAAATATATTTTAAAAATATTGATAGAGCGAATAGACATAGTAAAACAAATATGTAAGATTATGTGAGTAAATGTTCATGTTATAAAATGTCTATTATAATACCTAGTTACATAAGAATTAAATTATTTAGACTATACAGTAATTCACTTGTTTTACAATGAAAAATCTGTTATAGGGATTGGTCTAGAAATGTAGACCACATGAGTAGCACACACAACGACCTGGGTTTACTTCACAGCACTGCAAAAACAAAACTTAAAAGGAAAAATTCTACTTTTTCTTCATAGTTTACAAAGTTACCATTTTCAGTAAATTAAGGTCATTTCTCCAGTAGTCTTGGTGTTGTGAATTATATTTGCTTCTGTAGGGTAATTTCCTCCACCATACTGGCTGGCTAGAGTTTGAATGGAAAGTTCTCTGTGTAAATTATCTACATTCAGGTCAAAGTTGATAGCATTAGAATTTTTGGATTATCTTTACCATTGCAAAGATTCAAGGAAATTTTCAAGATGGAAAATTTAGATTAATTTTTGATACATGAATTTGTTTGTGGAAAATGCTTTGTTCAAGTGGGTAAAAATAAGTTATACTTCCATTTATTTCCATCAAAAATATATGATGAAATATTTTTTAAAAGTCAGAGAAAAAAAAGAGTCTGAGAGACAGCCAAAGGAACCATGAGATCTAAATTACAGAGCAGCTGAATATTAAAGAAGAAAAGAGAGGGAGGATTTCACCATGTCACCATGATGGCTTGTCATAAAATAGATCTGTATCTTGAATATCTACTGGTTCTGATGTTAGTGATGTCTGTGGTGAAAACTTTCTGCAATTCATGAGGAGTAAAAAATTATTTATTCTTTGAAGTATTTAAGGAAGTTATTTGAGATTGTTCTAGATTACTAGAGAGAAAATTGATGACAACATGGTGAGTGAAAGAAAGAGTTCTAGAACAAGAGGGTGATTCTCAGGCTGGAGAGATGGCTTAGCGGTTAAGGCACCTGCCTTCTACGCCTAAGAACCCGGTTCCAATCTCCAGGTCCCACATTTAGCCAGATGCAGTGACGCAAGGGCGCAATGTCGCACTTGACCACAAGGGGGCGCACACATCTGGATTTCATTCACAGCAGCTGAGATACTGCTGGCGCGCCGATCTCTGTCTTCCTCTCCCTGTCTCTCTGTCTCTCTCTGTGTCAGTCTCCAAAAATAAAAATAACAATAAAAATAAAAATAAAAAATAAATAAAATGACTGAATTGATTTAAAAAAATGAGTGTGATTCTTGTCTCATTTTTCTTCAAACATTCAACTTCAAATTCCACTTATATTAAGCATAGACATGACGAGATAATCTGTAGTATTAAATTTATCAAATCAGAAAATATAATAAAAATTTTACGGACTAGGAGTTGTAAATGCATATTTACAACTTTTTGTTGTTGGGGGCCAAATGTTTTTGAAAAGGACATAGAAGTGTTATACCTTATAGTCAGAGTGTTTCCCACAACTAATGTTTATATTAGAAAGTCATTTGTAGGAAGCTTGTCATAGATAGCATCAGAAAAGGTCTTTTACTGTGTTACATTGAAACATCACTTAAAAAGATAGGTGAAGGGCTGGATAAATGGCTTAGCAGTTAAGGTGCTTGCCTGTGACACCTAGGACTCATGGATTCTCCAGGTCCCAGGTAAGCCAGATGCACAGTGATGCAAGCACTGTAATGTAGCACATGCACACAAGGGGGAGCATGCATCTCCAGTTCAGTTGCAGTGGCTGGAGGCCTGGCATGCCAATTTATTCTCTCCCTCCCCTCCCTCTCACACACATGTACTTAAAAAAAATAATAAAGGACAGGTGAGGGCTGGAGAGATGACTTAGTGGTTAAGGTGCTTGCCTGTGAAGCCTAATGACCCAGGTTCAACTTCCCAGGGCCCACATAAGCCAGATTCACAAGGTGGTGCATGAATCAGTAGCCCCCTTTGCAGTGGCTTGAGGCCCTGGAGCATCCATTCCCTCTCTCACACACACACTCTCTCTCTTCCTCTCTCTCTCTTAGTTTCCTTCTCTTGCTCAAATAAATAAATAAAATTTAAGAAGAGAAAAATGATAGGCCAGATTCAGTATGTGCCTGTAGACAATTCCTCCCTTCAAATCTTCTCTCAGGTGTTAGGAAGAGCTACAGAAAGCTAACATAAATATATATTTTAAAATTTATTTTTATTTCTTATTGTATGAGAGAGAGAGAGAGAGAGAGAGAGAGAGAGAGAGAGAGAGGGAGAGAGAGAGAGAGAGAATAGGCAAACTAGGGCTTCTAGCTGCTGCAAATGAACTCCAGGTGCATGTGTCATCATGTGCATCTGGCTTTATATGGGTACTGGACAATCAAACCTGGTTCCTTAGGATTTGCAGGAAAGCACCTTAACTGCTGAGCCATTTCTCCAGCCCCACAATTAACTTTTTTTATTTAAATAATTAACTATGTTTTATTCAAGATCATTGCAGTGTGAATTCATCTTTTACCAGTTTGCTTATAGTATTTTTTATTTCGATCAATTTGCTGATTATAGAAACTTTTGATACATTTTTGAATATTTAAAACTTGCTATTATATTTCAACATGCATCCAGTAGGGAGGCTTGCAGCATGGGTAAGTATTTAAACACAACCACACACACACACACACACACACACACACACACACATACACACTCACATATAATAAATCCAGTAATTTGGAAAGATAGAGTATATTTTTAACCAAGCACTAAAATAATTATATTAAAATATATAATGATTGATTAATACACAAAGTTATCTAGGTAGAAGAAAGAAAGAAACATTAAAAATGATCTCTCAGGTTGGATAGATGGCTTAGTGGTTAAGGCCCGTGCCTGCTAAGCCAAAGAACACCTGTTTGATACTCCAGGTCCCACATTTAGCCAGACTCAAAGTGACGTAAGGGTGCAATGCTGCACTTGCCCACAAGAGGCGAACACATCTGGAGTTGGTTCACAGCGGCTGAGAGGCTGCTGGTGGGCCCATTCTCTCTCTCTCTGAGTCTCTCTCTTTAAAAAAAGATCTCTCTCTAAAAGAAAAGATCTCTCTCTCTCTCTCTCTGTGTATGTGTGTACTGTAGTACACTGTAGATGGAAATACATGTGTGGATGTTTGAGTGTATGGGGGAGTGACACAGAGAGTATACATGTACAACATCACTGCTAAAATACTAAATTTGCTATTAACGATGAAGACAAGAGGATTAGAAGAACTCCTACTAATATTACTTGAATTAGCATTAAATTATCCTGAATTTGTCTGTAAGATATATTTGAGAGATCATCTCCATTATATCTTACATCACAACTCACTTTATCTCCATGGAGTAACAGTCTACCTTAATCAAAATGCAGGGTATATAAGTTTGACTTATATTAAATCCATGTGTATCTAATGGTCAATTTGCCAGTAAGCCCATTAATATTCAAATAATACTGTTCAGTGAAAAATATAAACTATCATAACAGGTTTCAATTCCATATCATAAAATATGGCACATAATATAGATTTGTATATAAAACATATATCATCTACATTTATATTAGCATATGCATTTCTGCTCATGCATAATATAATATATGGATACATTTCACATGTTCTTGCTTCTTACATGTGAATTTAAGATTGAAGACGGTATCACTACCTGATTACTGTTACCTATAGCAGAGATGTTATTTATGGGGTTAGGAACTAATGTTAACTCAGAGAAAACACAGAACAAAATCTCTGAAATCTCTCATGTAAAGTATCTTAAGCAAGAAAATATCCTGTTGCAAATGAGTTTCAGACATTCTGATAAAAATCTGAATATTTTCTTAAGTGAGGGATGATATTCAGTTCTTGAATGAATAGATTTATACAGATATCAAATTAGTTAACATAAGGCTTCTATCAAACTTTGTGAATTTATATACCATTCATTAAAAATAAACATATATGTACAATCATAATGCTATTCCATTACATATATATGCATTTATTTAATAAACTTATTAGTATTTTACTGTTTAGATAAATATACAACAAAGGAAAAGTTAAGTAACATGTAAATGTGTTTTAGGAACAGCTTACTTACAACCTGTAATTTTTTAATGATTACATTTATTTTTAAAATTTGTGATCTATATTTGGTGCAATACAAACTCCAAACCCAACACAATTAAAATTCTCAGTTTTCAGTACAAGAATATTTATTAATAATCTGTGTGTAAGACAACAGCATTCCAAAGATGTCCAGATATATTTAAAGAAATTTTTGTCTCAAATTTACACACATATTAACTCATTAAAATGTAGTAATCATGCAATAATCATACAAATGATTTTATTGAATAGTACTTGGAAATAGAAATAGAGTTAGAAGTTATACTTTAGTATAGCTGAAAGCATAAGAGGGGTTGGAAGGATTGCCTAGTGGGTAAAGTACGTGCCAGAGAACATGAAGACCAGATTTTTTTGTCCCTAGCATCATGTACAATGCTAGGTGGGCATGGAGGTACATATTTGTAGACCTATCACAAGGAGTTGTACAGAGAAGGGGCTCCAGGGCTTACTTGCTGGCTAGCTTATCTTGTCAAACTCATGAGTTCCCAGTCTAGCCTTTTGTCATAAAAAGTGAGATAAACAATAGAGGAAGACATATGATGTCCACCTCTGCCCTCCACACACCTTCTCACACATGTGCATCCATACAGAATAAACATGCATACACATTCATGCATGGACACCACACATATACATATGCCAAAAATTAAAAATAAATATAAGTTTAAGAAAATTTTGAAATTCTACTTAAAAACTACAAACATTTCCCCTTTTATACAGAAATTGTTAATGTGCCCTTCAGAAGCAATATTTCACTAAGTAATTATTTTACAGAAAAAGCAATTAGTTTAAGATGCATACCTATAGGCACTGAATGTATATTGTGAGGAATAACCAAATAGAACTTCAAATTCTAGAGCCCATAAAATTCAGAAGCCAGCAATATGATTGTTAACTCATGTCAGTTATTGTGATCTGTCCCGAATAAGTTATTCAACTTTAGTCTTCCAATATCATTCCTTTCATGAGAATAAATTTGCCTTTTTCATAAGAAATATCAGTAATGAGTATAAAAAAGTTAACTGCATTTTTAAGTGAATTAGAACTAAAGTGAGGTAGTAAATATCTGCCTAACATCTAACAATAACCAATCGGTTTTTACTAAACCTGAAAATTTTACAAAATAAGTGTAATTAATAACAATAATATAGAATATTGTAGTGATATTCACCTCACTCTATCTTCTCTCCATCTACCTGTTCATGGCAGCTACCTTTACTCTTGTGACCTTAGCAACTTTCTTCAATTCTTTTGTCTTTAACTACTTTACATTGGTTTTGTTTTAAATAAATTACTATTTGAAATATATTGACAATATGTCATGTTTTCAAGAAAAACCTTAGAAAAGGTTGGTCACACTGATATAAAGGAATATAACCTCAAGTTTCTCGAGTATAGGGAACTGATAAACAAGAGGGAAGTCAAGAAGAAATTAGTTAGTTTATTCAACATTGAGGAGTCAATCCAGAGCTTTCCAAGCACTATGAATAACCTGTGGCAGTGGACACTCTGGGAAATTATGATTCAAGATGGCATCTGGCACAGTTGAATTCTGAACATAGGTCATTAAACTGGAATGTAAAATAATCAATTTTGTATTTTTCTAAGATAGCTAGAGAAGGAGCTTCTGTTATGAATATAATGAGGGAGTGAGTGACATGGAAAATCTGTTAGCAAAATATATGACAGTTAAATCATATTCATCTCTTGCAAGAGGACAAATCATTGACTCTCACCAATCTAAGAGCCAACATCTGAAAGAAAGCATCAGAAAAAAATTTAATCAAAGAAAGAGTGTCATACATTTTTAAAGTATAGTTCTTCCTTCAGAATTATTAAAGCTGCCCTTGCCTAGAGAATTCTGCATAAAATGAATTTGCAAGAGGAATAAGATGTAATCCTTGCTTTATTTCAGTGAGCTAGATTGATAGGGAGTATACACATGCTACTAATGAATTATTTTAGACATTTTCATTTGAATATTACTAATGAAATGTGAAGTTTAAACACAAAAGAAATTTCAGAAATATAAAGGATATAATGCATCCATAAAGGGAAGAAAAGGTGCACCTAGCAATCAAGTACAAAGAAGTCCTCCCTGTCTCCCCCTTTCTTTGGTGTGCATAAAATTACACCTCCATGTACACATGTAATTGAGGAGTTGCAAAAGTTTATATGCAGAAGAGTTGTACTGGTTTGTCTGTTAAAGTGGCACGCAATGAAAGCGGAACACATTTGATCATGAAGTATTCACTCCTAAGTATGCTCCGTGGCATACTGCACAGAGAGCTGTACATTTCCACCTGGGTTTTAGTCTTTTCTGGAGTTGCAGGGATGTGACATGAAGTGAAGCAAATGAATCCTGAAGCAAGGCTGTGGAAGGCGAATCTTGTATCTCAGCATGCAGCCTAGCATTCCGGCCTGGAGCAAAACACTTATCATGGATGAACCTCAGCTTTCTTCATCACTACAGTTGAAGTCATAGTGAGACTTTAATATAAAACACACATAAGTGGTTTAAAATATTTAGTGTTTGCCACGGTTGCTTCTATTAGTGTAATTATTACTATAAATATTTTACAATGCTGCTTAGAAGCCAGAGCTATGGGACTCCACAGGCAATCTTCACCTCTCCCTGACTGTCTTCTCTTCTTAAAGTCACATACCCATTAATGAATGTTCCTTTATCACTAAGTGTGCAGAAAGAACACATAGTGCGTAAAATTCTTTCTGACTGTCAGATTCTCAGATGATTAACAAATAAAATAATATGGGATCTCTACTTTCAGTCGTGTTGAAGGAACTTGTAAGGAAGCTATAATGCTCACTGAAGTAGCCAAACCTTCTGGGACCTGACTTTCAGCACAATCTAAATTCTGATGCCTTGGCGATTTGTGACATGTTATTTGTCAGCTGATGGATGAACCAATGTGTAAATGGTAAGGTCATTACATACAGAAACACACACACGGGTGCACGCTTGCATACACACACACACACACACACACACACACACACACACACACACGTGCATGCACTCATACCCTCAACAGTGAGAGGCACAATTGTTTTGTTTTATTGAGCTGGGGTATTCTGAGGTGTACTTTATAATGAAGCTGTGATATTAAAACTGAAAAGTTAAAGGTAAAATGTAACACTTTGTCACAATTATGTTTCATATTGGCAGGTGTTCTGAACTTTCTGTTTGATAACTAGACATATAAATTTCAGTTCTTAAAGCTTTGCAGCCAATTTAAGGGCTCATTTATTTCACTGACAGCAAGATGTATGTGCAGCCTGGCATACTGGATGTCTGGGGCCAAATCTGGCACTTTGTTGCTTGCTTGTCTCACAGGGAGTAAATAGTAGCAATTTTTCAGCATAGGCATACTCGCACAAGGTGTTTAGCAAATAAATGAGCATAAGATGACCTGTGGTGTCCTGAAATTACTAAAACTCATGAATAATAAAATGATCTATAGATTGTTAGCAGAGGGCTACAGCACAGGCTAATTTGCAGCCACTGAAGCTTTACAGGATAATTTATAACTTTTGAAAATTTAATGACTTCATCAATTTTTACCTATTTTTTACCAATATAATCTTCTGAATAACACTATCAAAACATGATTTCCTCATAAAACAATAGATAACTCACCTACATGTTGATGTTATTGAAATTAAGGTGGCTTTATTTAGCAACTCCTTGATTATTTTACATAATACAGAAGACAAGAGAGGATAGAACTTTAACAATTGTATATTTTATTTTGTTAAGATAATCTGTATAGGAAAATCCCTACTGACACAGTAAAAATAGCTTTGATATGATTAACATATTGATGTAGTTCATTCCTGTTACCTCAAGGGCATATAATTTTGCTTTTCATGATTAGGTTTTTCATGTAAACCTAGTATAAACACCAGCTTTTAATTTCTTTGCTTGCCCAGGTATGCTATAGCTGGCTCATATGGTAGATCTATTTTTAGGTTATTGAAAACATCCATACTGATTTCTGAAGAAGCTGTACCATTTTATACACCCACCACAAGTGAATAAGAATCCTTCCTCATTGAGGCAATTCAGACCCAGAAAGTAAAATGCTGCATATACTCTTTCATGTGTTGATCCTAGTTGGCAGTAGTTACATTTGTTTGCATGCTGTACTTAGTGTCAGTACTACTTATCAGGAAGATACAATGAAGTTCAGATAGAGGAGAATCAGGGAGAGGTTAGGGGAAAGAAGAGTAGGCCGGCAAGTGGTGGGCCAGAATATAAGACATGGAAAGGACTAAAGGGGAAAAGAGGAAAGGAGGGAAGGGGTAGTGGAAGAGTACACACAAAGCTAAAGTCAGTATGAATAAGTACCATAGAAACCTACTTCATTAGATAACTAAAGGATACATGAAAAATCTTATTTCTAGTAATTTTATATCTATATTTTTATGACTAATCTTCAAAAAATCATAATTATTACATACTTGTCACCAATGTTTGAAGACAAGCAAAAATAAATACTTTATTCTTATTAAACTTAAAAAAAAAAACTTACTGAAACATCTGTAATATTTTGATAGACATTTTCTTCCATACAAGAGAATCAGTGGCATTCTGTGGTGCATAATAAAGTATAACAATGGCATCTTTTCCTTATTGTTTATTATCAATAGTTCAGTTCAGCATTAATAGTATTTACTTAGAAAAATGTGATCACTTATGAAACAACATTAATTTAAGAACTATTTTGTGTAGTTTAAATAGCTCACATGACCTTGAAGATATAAATCAATATTGTAATGTTTATATTAGATAACTGAATCTATTAGTTGAAATTTTTTGCAAGATTCCAGATATGTTGTATGAAAATTGTGTATTCTAAATTGTGTGTTCTTTCCAAACTGTGATATTTTCTCTAAAGATGCATTTGAATGACATATGCATTAATTTCTAATGTCATCTTTAGGATATATCCTGAAAACTCAGAAACCTTCAGTGCTTGGAGAGATGACTCAGTATGTGGGAGCACATGCTGCCCAAGCATGAATGCCCGAATTTGATACCTAGCACCCATGAAAAATTCTGGGTGTGGTCATGCACCCCTGAATTTCCAGAAATGAGGGAAGAACAGAGGCAGGATAAGTGTGTGGTGCCGAGTAGTCAGCCAGTAGGGGAAAAAAATGATCAATCTTCTTTGGGATTTTATTATTTTATTTATTTTTTGAGAGAGACACAGAAAGAGACAGACAGAGAGGGAGAGGGAGACAGAGATGGGCGCGACAGCAGTCTCTCAGCTGCTGTGAATGAAATCCAGATGTGTGCGCCCCCTTGTGGTCAAGTGCTGCATTGCGCCCTTGCGTCACTTTGCATCTGGCTAAATGTGGGACCTAGAGATTGGAACCGGGTTCTTAGGCTTAGGAGGCAGGCGCCTTAACCGCTAAGCCATCTCTCCAGCCCTTGGGATTTTAATGTTATAATTTGCAACATAAAAAAAAAATGAATTCATGATGAAAATCTTGGAATTTGTAAGCATCTGCAAAAGAGCTAGAGTACCCTGATTACAACTTCCATGAAGACAGACACTATGACTAACTGATAGAATAACACTGAAAACTAATTACATTGCAAGTAATATTACATTTGCACTTAAACATAGAAAACAGAGAAAGGAAGTAGAAGGGACAGAAAAACGTGCTGTTTAGCTTATTTAGAAATAGAAAGATAAACATAAAATTGAATTAGCTTAAGTTATTTATAACTTAATTTCCAATCACCAAAAGTTATTTTCTGCAAACAAGGCTTCCTATAAAAGGATGTTACAGTCGAAAAGATCAAGGTGAATCATGGACGGTCAATAACATAATTTGAATATTTGGTTCTTATTGTTCACTTTCCAAACTCAAAAAAAAGTAATAATAATGTACTGAGAAAAAAAAAGAAAATAAATTAAGGGTGTAACTAACTGAGACATTTAGAAATGTGTTTTCCATAGGAAATGACATGTCTTTTTAGTAGAGTGGGAATGTTTTGTGGAAAGGAATACTACCAAAAGCAATATGACCCATATTTTATGAAGTGTCAAGAAATAGTTTTTTAATGTTTTAATTTATTTATTCCATGCAGACAAGAAGAGAGAGGAAAGGAGAGGGAGAGAGTGGGCATGTGAGAGCCTCGAGCCACTGTAAATGATCTCTAGATGCATGTGCCACTTCGTACATCTGACTTTATGTGGGTACTGGGGAATCAAGCCCTGGTTGTTAGGCTTTGCAGGCAAGTACCTTAACCACTGATAATTCTCTCCAGCCAAGAACATAGGTTTTTTTTTTTTTTTTTTTTTTTTTTTTTTTTTTTTTTTTTTAGTTATCTCTTATAATGTGCATAGAGCCATGATGGTACCATCGTTAGCCTTCTCCCTGCCCTCCCCCCTGGGGGACTGTGGGTCTTGCGTTGTGGGATAGCCATCAGTTATGGGGGTGAGGCAATGTCTCTGTGCATAATGACCCAACTCATGGCTCTAACAGTCTTTCCGCCCCCTCTTCAGCAAAGTTCCCTAAGCCATGTTGGGTTGTTGGGTAAAGACATGGTTTTGTAAAGAGAAGCACTTACTTAAATTTTCACACCTCTGGTTCACCACTGTTTTCATTTTTATGTTTATTAGCTCAATAATGTATTATAATTGTAGAAACTTTCTATTATTTCTACTTACACATATGTATACATAAACTCAGAGACTTACATTTCTTAAACATTGATATTTGTTGTGAGAAAGATTTTAGACAGTCATTATGTGCAAACATCAGAGACTACCATTACAAAACTGTGATCATAGCCTACCTAGACTCTGTGGCATGTGCCTGGAGAATTTGTAGTCCCTTACTGATTAAACGTGTTGCAGGGCATAAAGCCATGTACACATTCACATGTGCATAAATAGATAGCAATCTATCCTTCAAAACTTTTTTTATTTGAGGTAGATAATTATACCCACACTTAGGAAACTGCACATCATTACTGTTTCAAATTATTATTTATACATTTTAATATACAAACCCGTTATAACATTCTCAAATTTTGAGTCTCCTAAACATTCAGGCTTGAGGTCAAAACATCTAGATTATGACTCTATAATTATGGTCACAGCTCCAAAATGCTCTAAACAGATAATCCTTTCTAAGCTTATGTTAATATAAAATCCCCAAATTTATCTATTGCATTTATCACTGTAATGTTTTCAATTATTAGTTTCTATTTGGTACTTAATCTTTGCAAAAAGGCTGAGAAGCAATCAATTTCTATTTCGATTCTTATTATTTTTGTCTTGGAATTTAAAAACCATACCAAGAAATATGTTAGCATACCTAATGGAAAAAGAGAATATTGCTTTTAGGTCTGTGGAAAATCAGGAATATGAATTTAAATGACTGCAGGCCTCTATTGTCTTCTGACAGATATCAAGGTCAACTTCACCTTTGCTTTTATAGAGTCAGACAGGTGATTGTGTGGGTTTCAGTCTTGAAATTCTCTCAACTCGGACTTTGAATTGTGATTTAACTTTTCACATATCTGTGTTTTTTAGACATATTTCTCTAATACAAAAGCTCCTTTTTTTCAGTCTAAAAGTACCATGCCTTAAAATCAATGTTTATTGATTAGTGAGTGTTACTTCTCCTATCAGGTAGCACTAAATTAACATTGCAAATAGAGGTGAAAGATGTAATATGTATGAAGGATTCCAAAGATGTGGTAGTTCACAATGAAACAGAAGAAGAAATCCTGATACCTGTGTCTTACTTGTGTTCTTTTACATTTGTTAATTTTAAAAATATTGTATTTATTTATTTATTTGAGACAGAGGGGAGGAAAGAGAGAGAATGGGCAAGCTAGGGCCTCCAGCCACTGCAAACAGCTAAGTCATCTCTCCAGCCCTACATTTGTCCTTTACATAGAGATATCTGTCTTTTATGCATGTTAAGTTTTTTAGGTTGTTTTCATTCTATTAACAAAATTATTGTTAATAGATATATGTAAAACATATGTATTTTTATATTTTGCTTTTACTTGGTGCTTGAGATTCACATGCTAAGCATATGCTCCCATTCAGTTTTTTTTTAAATATTTTTTGGGCCGGGCCTGGTGGCACACACCTTTAATCCCAGCACTTAGGAGGCAGAGGTAGGAGGATGGCAGTGAGTTCAAGGCTACCCTGAGACTACATAGTGAATTCCAGTTGAGCCTGGGCTAGAGTGAGACCCTACCTTGAAAAAAAAATTATTTATTTATTTACTTGAGAGAGAGAGGAAGAAGCAGATAGAGTGAGAGAGAATGGGAATGCCACAGCCTCCAGCCACTGAAATGAATTCCAGATGTATGTGCTACCTTATGTATCTGGCTTTCTGTGGGTACTAGGAAATTAAACCTGGATCCTTAGGTTTCACAGGCAAGCTCCTTAACCACTAAGTTATCTGTCCAGTACCCACATTCAAAGTTTTTTGAATGTTTACTGAAGTATTTCCATCTCTAGTAGCTTCTACTAGTTAGCAATTCAATTATCCTAATTTATACAAACTTATGAAATAGGAAGGCCTATGTACATTTGTAAAATTATAAACAATTATAATAAATTATTAGTTGCCATGAAGAATAACAGTGCATTTTATGAACGAAATATTTTTGTCAACAGATTAGTTTATAAAAAATAATATTTGTAAAAGAAAATACTTATAGTAGACCTTTAGTTTCTCACTTGGAACAATTCAGAATAACATCATTTTTTTTTTTTTTTTTTTTTTTTTTTAAGGTAGGGTCTCACTCTACACCAGGCTGACCTGGAATTCACTAGATAGCCTCAGGGAGGCCTTGAACTTACAGCAATCCTCCTACCTCTACGTCCCAAGTGCTGGGATTAAAGGTATATGCCACCACACCCAGTTTGGATAACATCATTTCTTTAAGCACTAATTATAAATTAGTCAAGGTTTTGTTTTGTTCTATACCGAATTAACTACCATTTTTCATTTTCTCTCAAAATTTTTACTTAATAGAAAGGGAGGTAGGGGAACTTAATAGGATGCTATTGTATATATGTAAGTAGAGGAACAGATTAATGGGGGTGAAAAGGCCTAAGTGAGGTGAGGGGAAGAAATTGAGTAAAGGAAAGGTAGAGAGAGGGTTAATCAAAATCTAAGAGGACATAAGTAAGTCATATGGAAACCTACGTTTTTGGACAATGGAACACTCAGGAGCTATACGTTGTTACTAGAAAATTTTCAGTGCTGGGGTTGGGATACCTTTCAGTGAGTTGCTGGCCAGGGAGGTCATGGATACCACCAAAACATTACAGACCACTGCCAAGACTCTTGGTTTCCCACCAGAAATAGATGGTAAGACCATATTGCTGAAGACTCCACATACTTGGGCTGCAACTTCACTGGGAAATCCTGCTGGAGCTGAGCTAAAAACGTCCTCCCTGTAGACCAGATGACAAAAATCTGGAAAATGCTATGCTGCATGCAGTTCAGTAGCAGAGAGAGAAATCACCAGTGGTGATACTCAACAGTGGACACTGAAAGCCTTAAGTTTGAACAGCCAGGACAAATGAGCCAATGGGTACAATGGTGGCATGTCTGTTATGGGGGAAACTAACAACTCTCTAATTGGCCTGGAGGCCTGCTCCATGGGAGGGAACACATCCCTGATACTGAAAACCTGCAACAGGAGTAGCCATGAGCTCTAGAGGTAAGTCTTCTGGTGTCTGTCTAAATGTATATACTATGTTCACCAAACTGATCGACAAGCATTCCTCATAATATTCATACCCATATATTAATGCTACTCTGACTTTTGGTAATAGAAACTTATTTTTTCAGATGGCAATAACCTTGGGATTACTCAGAAAGCACCATGATGCTAAGAAGAAGTGACAGAGGAGTGCTCAGCACTGAAATCTCTCTATCATTTCTTTCCAGTCTCAGTGTCCAATGTAGAACAGGTGGCAGAAAGAATGTAAGAGCCAAAGGAAGAGTAGGACTACTTACAAAGCACTCCTCTAGAAAGAAAATGGCCTGGATATCCATGACCTCATAGTTCCTGTTACTACCTACACAAGACCATTGCAATAGGAGGTAAACATCATGCCATCAAAATAAAAACAAAACTGATTGAGATATGGAGGGGATATGATGTAGAGTGGAGCTTCAAAGAGGAAAGTAGGGGTGGAGGGAATTACCACGTGTTATTTTCTACAATTATGGAAGTTAAATAAAATAAAGAGACTAATGGAGATAGGAGGGGATATGATGGAGTATGGATTTCTGAAGGGGAAAGTGGGAGAAGGGAGGGAATTATCATGATTTATTATATATGGAAGATGTCAATAAAAATGAAAAAAAGAAATATAAATAAAATATTTTTAAAATACTTAATTTGAATATCATTATCTGGACTTTGCCATCTTCTATTCACCTTAGATAGGTTTCTTCTCTTACAGTTCTTCATCATCACTGCAAGCCCAGTCCTTGGAAGAACAGCTATTACCACCTTTCAAACTTGCAATGGAAAAAATATTTTCTAAGGGCTTGAGAGATTGCTCAGTAGCTTAAAGGGTTTTACTTTTTTTTTTTTTTTAAATTTCTTTTAAGTTTTATTTATTTATTTATTTGAGAGAGTCAAAAAGAGAGACAGACAGACAGAGAGAATGGGCGTGCCAGGGCCTTCAGCCACTGCAAATAAACCCAAGATGCGTGTGCCCCCTTGTGCATCTGGCTTACATGGGTCCTGGGGAGTCGAACCTGGGTCCTTTGGCTTCTCAGGCAAATGTTCCAACTGCTAAGCCAACCCTCCAGCCCCAAAATGGCCTTTCTTGAAAAAGGTTGATGGCATAGTTTTAATTCTCCAGTAACTATGTCAAACTAGATGAACAAAATGGTGCATGAGCATGGAGTTAGTCTGTAGTGGCAGGCACACTACACTCTCATTACATACATAACAGGTGCACCCATACTCTCTCGTGCCCTCTCTGTCTGTCTCTTTCTCTCTGACTCAAATAAATAAAAATAATTAAAACATTACAAATATATTTTCTAAGAATGAACAGCTGTCTGTGTTCCTTGAGTCACACACAGAAAAGATATTGAAGATGCTTTTTAGTATGTCTGAAATGAGTGTCACTGAATGACAACTATACCATGCAAGCAACTGTGCAATCTCAATATAGGAAGGAGGAATGATTACTCTGTCACAAATTACAGTATCTTTTCTATATCTATGATCCTCTATGAGAGAAGACAATCAGAAGCAAATGCAAAATGAAAACAGTTTAAGTTAAAAGAGGGAGGACAGGGAGGAGGATAATGGAGTCACCATTATGAATGTAAAATTAAAGTAATATAAATAAAAATAAATTATTAAAAATAATAAATAAATAAATAAAATAAAGAAAGAATTTTAATTCAAAAAAGGAGTGTGCACATTTTTTACTGAAAAGTATTTAAATAATATTCTCTTGTCATCATATACAGCTACTTTGGTTTAGTGAGGCTTTGATTTCTGCAAGGTCTTGGTACAGTGCTACAAAGAGGGATGGGGTTTCTCACCATATCTAAGACAATGGTGTTATGTAGAAGTTAAAAGAAGAAAATAACAAGTACTCAACAGTGTGTATACAGTATTTATAACATTTTGCTATGCCAAGAAGTGAGCCTAGATCATTTTGTTGTTGTTGGTTTTATTTTTGTTTATTTGTTTTCCTGCAAAACCTGTCGGCTTGTGCTGGAGTTGTAGCTCAGTAATAGAACACTTATTTAGCAAAAGAAACTTTATGGGATTGATCCCCAGCAAACCAATGCATCTAATATCTTGCCATCCTTTAAATTTAAAGATTTTTCTTCAACTTTTTCAATGATTTTTTGATAAATCCATTGGTAATTACTGAAATTACTTATCATTGACAATTTAAACTTAGGTACTTTACGATAAACTCTGAAGTTAGGTTAGCTATGAGAATAAAAATATATTAATTTATCCTACCTGAAAAATTTACCAGTACCATTTAAAATTTTATTAGGAATATGCAATTATTTTCATGCTCAACAACCCATATTGATGGAAATCAAGAACCGACAGAATATTTTATTTTAAAGGTTTAATCATACTTGAAAGGCAGTTAGTTATAGTACTTCAAAGTGAGGTACATGATCCACTGTCTCAAAAGCCATCTAACAATCTACATAACACAGCATGGGTTTCTTTTGTCCTTCAGACATTTCTGCTAATTGGAAGTCATTTATGTATGCATATATATATTGATTCCTTTCATTACAGTTCTCACGTGTTGCCTGAGAAGCCTGGGATATTATCCTGATGTTTAGTAGATATGATTCATATGCAACTACCTCCTGTTTTTCTAGTGCTGAGCCAAGGCTCCAAACACTAACTTTCATTTGACTGTCTTAACAGAGTATTTATTAAAGTATTTATAAATTCTTTTTAAACTTTTTTATATTGACAGCTTCCATAATTATAGACAATAACCCATGGTAATTTCCTCCCTCCCTCCACCTTCCCCCTTGCAACTCCACTCACCATCATACTTTTTCCCTCTCCATCAGTCTCTCTTTTATTTTGATGTCATCATCTTTTCCTCATATTAGGATGGTCTACTACAGGTAGTGTAAGGCACTGCAAGGTCATGGATATCCAGGACATTTTGTTTCTGGAGGAGTGCTTTGTAAGGAGTCCTACTCTTCCTTTGGCTCTCACATTTGTTCTGTCACTTCTTTGCCATGGACCCTGAGCCTTGGAAGGTATAATAGAGATGTTTCTGGGCTGAGCACTCCTCTGTTACTTCTCAGGACCTTGATGTCTTTTGAATCATCCCAAGGTCACTGCCATATGAAAAGAGAAGCTTTTCTAACCAAGAGTGAGAGTAGCATTAATACATGGATATGAACATTAAGAGAAGTGCTTACTGGGCAGTTTGGTGAGCATCGTATATATATTTAGCCAGACACCAGCAGACATTACATTGCTAAGGCTCATGACTACCCATGTAATATGTTTTCAGTATCAGGCATGTATTCTCTCCCATGGAGCAGGCCTCCATTCCCATTAGAGAGGAGTTGATTTTCCCCATAAAACACATGCTACTTTTGCATCGTTGGCTCATTTGGCTTGGTTGGCCAAACATAAGGCTTGCAGTGTCCTCTGTTGAGTATCTCCACTGGTGGTTTCTCTCTCTCTCTCTCAGTATAGGTGCTGGATGCCTGCATGGAGACCTAGTATAGCTCTGAGGATGGACTGTGGGTTGCAGTGAAGACTCAGTGGAGATTCTAGGACCACTGGATGACTGCTAAGAATTGCTGCTAGCCCCAGATAAAATTTTCCAGGATTATGAGTAGCCTAGCGGGAGGGGAGGAATTGGAACTCCAGAAATTTGTTGCTGGTTAGAATTATTGGTCTTGGAGACTTGTCATTGGCCAGAGGTGTTGGAGTTACAGAGTTTCATGGTTTCCCTGGTTGTTTTAAATCTTGTATTGGTTGACTATTTCTTTGCTATGCCCAATTCCATCTTTTGCAGTGTGAATGTTTATTCTGTGCCATTATGGGGTTTTGGGGGTTCTTTTGGTATTATGACTCAGTTAAAAGATCTTGGACTATGGGAATGTTTGAACATCACTGGGATTGATAAAACCTAAGGGGATATTTAAAGTTGTACTTAATGCATTGCATTTTACATGATGGATGGTTACCAATTTATGGGGAGGGCCAGGGCTGGAATGTGGCGTCCCCCATAGACTTAGGTGTTCTGAGTTCTGGGTTCCCACCTTAGGGAGATTTGGGAATTAACACCTCTTGGAAGCAATGTATTGTTGGGGGCAGCCTTATGGATATTATAGCCAGTTTCCCCTTGCCAATATTGGGAACACTGTGTACTATTGTCCACCTTATGTTGGCCAGTGGCTGATGTCTACCCTGTGTTCATGCCATCATTATTCTCTGCCATCATACAGATTCCCCTCAAATCTGTAGGCTAAAATAAGCCCTTTATCCCTGAAAGCTGCTCTTGGATGGGCGATTTCTGTCAGCAATGTGAACCTGACTACAACAACCTTGTAGATTTTTTTGTTTTTGTTTTTGTTTTTTTCAAGGTAGGTCTCACTCTAGCTCAGGCTGACCTGGAAATCACTATATAGTCTCAGGGTGGCCTTGAACTCATGGTGATCCTCCTACCTCTGCCTCTAGAGTGCCTGGATTAAAGATGTGTACCACCATGCCCGGCTCCTTCATAGATTTTGATTAGCCCTCCACCACCTTTCCTTTATTCAATCTCTTCCTCTAACCTCTCTTAGATCTTTCAACCCCCATTAATCTGTTCTTCTACTTACATATATACAATACCATCCTATTAAGTCTCCTTCCATCCCTTTCTATTTCCTTTATTTCTCCTGTATTTGTACATTCTTATATCCCCATTGCTGAACTCTCCAGGACATGGCATGTTCTTTCCCATTAGGATAGTAATGAGTACAAAACATCATCTTGTATTCCGTTGAAGGGCAGTGAATATGAAATTAATGCTAAAATAGAGGACTTTGCCCAGGCTTTAAAAGTCCATCTTTCTATAGTCAGAGAAAAATGAAGGGTGATCATTAAGTGTAGTCTTCCCACTATAGCCTCATAATTACATTATTTTCCATTGAAATCTGATAGACCTTGTTTCTTATATTTCTCATAATACTTCAAACTTACTAAACATGAGTTTAAATTACATTTGCATGCATAAAGAAATAAATGTTAAGGTGTGTTGTAATGTTATAAGTATCTTAAAGTCATTCTAATGAATTATGCACACTTTAAAGAAAGCTTCTTTCTCATTTTATCCTCTCTCAAATTTATCATTTTATCAACTACGCCTGTTTAGCTGTGACCATCATTTTACTACAGGTTATAAAAATGGTGATCTGACCCTATGATTACTTGATTCTGAGAATGAGAACCTGGAATCATTGCTTCAACTGCACATAATTCCAAAAGGCCACCTTAACTGCTGAACATGGTCATTTAAGGGTTGTTATGGGACTTTTTACACTCCAATGTTCATATCCTGATTTTATGTAAGTATTGTAAGATAAGTACCTTAGGTAACTCTTATGTGAAGAAAAAAATATACCTCTTATATCTCAGAGACAGCTTCGTGGAAAAGCCAGACAGCAGTGTTTGGTAACTATTCACAAGCCACAAAAAATGAGCATATTTGTAGGTTAATTCAAAGAAAAGCTGTGAATGGCTTGAAAAGGGTCTTTGAAACTACTTATCAAAAGAAGTACTGAGGGAAAGGAAATCACTGTACACATTTATATTAAACTTTTAAAATGCTGTCTTTAAAAAGCAGACTGAAGAAAAACATGAGTAATCTAATAAGCATAATTTTATTAGACATTTTTAATCCAATATTCCATCAGTTATTTTAATACAAAATATGCCAGAATAATTCCCTGCCATGAAAATGTGGAACATAGTGTCCTTCAAATTTTGGAGCTAAAAGTGAACACCAAACATACACTCACAAAATGTTTATGTTACACTTTGAAGCATTATGGTTTTAGATGATGACAGATATACCAAAGTAAAGTGACTTCAGAAAAAAATCACTACCATCTACTTACTTTTTCTTGCTTGGAGAATGTTCCCATAGATTGTGTGTGTGTGTGTGTGTGTGTGTGTGTGTGTGTGTGTGTGTGTGTGTTTGTGTGGGTGTGCACAAACATATCTGTTATTTGGGTACACACATGTAGGCAGATGCATGCAGAAGGCAAAGGACAATGCTCAATATAGCTCCCATGATAATTTATGTTGACTGTTAACTTGACAGGCCCCGGAATCACCTAGAAAACTAGCCTCTTGGCATGCCTAGGAGGGATTCTGAGGATTAGATTTGTCTGAGCACTCTTATGAAGGATTATTATGATTAGGTTAATTTTAGTAGGAAAGTCCATCTTAACTGGGAACTGTGCTATTCCATGGACTGGGGGAACTGTATGAAAAATAAAGGTGGCTGGGTGCCAGCATTCATCTCGCCCCATTTTCTGACAGATGCAATGTGACCAGCCATTTCATCTTCCTATAGACATGGCTTCCTTCACATATATTATAGGCTCTAACATTGAATTGGAAACTGAAAAGTATTTTTGTTTTTCTTCACAGTGAGGAAGGTAACTAATTAAGTTCCTCAGGAACACTGTTAGCTTATTTTCTCTGACTTTTTGTCTTTTTTTTTGCCAGACAAAGTCTTTCATTGGCCTGGAGCTTGCTGAGTAGGCTAGAATGGCTGGCCGGCATGTCGTAGGATTCTGCCAGTATCCACTTTCACAGCCCTGGGATGAGAGGTGCTTACCTCCACTCTGGGTATTTGTACATGGGTTCTGGGAATGAAACTCAGGTCATCATGTTCACAAGGCCAACACTCTAAGAACTGAGCTCACCCCACAGGCCCCAGAATTTCAATACATATCCATATTCACATATTTTCTAAAGTGTGGTCAACAAGTCAGTGAAGTCTTTAGAAATAAAAATAAGCATCTCTTATTTTTTTTATTTTTAATTCATAATATACACATTTAAAAACACTGTACTGTTAGGGCTGGAGAGATGGCTTAGCAGTTAAGGTGTTTGCTTGCAAAGCCAAAGGATCTCGGTTCAATTCCCCAGGACCCACATAAGCCAGATGCGCAAAGCAGCACATGCATCTGGAGTTCATTTGCAGTGGCTTGAAGCTCTGGCGAGCCCATCCCACCCCCCTTTTCCCCTGCCTCTTTCCCTCTCACAAATAAATAAGTAAAAAGAAAAACAAAGAAAAAAAAAAAAAAACACTTTACTATTATTTTAATGCTCACTTTGTAATTTTCATTTTAGAATTAATAAATTCACTAACAGAAGACATAAAATAAAGCCAGGTCTATTTCCTACCTCCAGTTTTCTCATTCATGTCTTCAATAGAGCAACTTCTGAAGAAAGCTAATTTATCAAGTGAGTTTACAAGATCAAATCAAGAAGGGAGGCTGTATGCACTCATAAAATTTAAACAGATAATGTAAAAAATGAACAAGTTTGGCCCATGTAGACTTGTTACAATAACTCTGAAACAAATAAAGTACCCATATTCATTAGTAATTTACATGAACATACTGATGGAAGACTACTCACATGAGAACAACCTTTATTGCAAAACAGTTAGATCTGACTGTGATCACCATTCACAGATGTGATCTTCAGTCACATCTGTGGCTTCCATACTGTTCACATCTTACTTTCACAGAGATCTTAGTCCTTATCTCAGAAAATACTGAATTCTGCCAAGCGGTCATGAATATTTGAGCTACTATTTTTAAACTTTTGACTCATCTAAATTTGAAGCCTGCATTAACATAGTCACTCTGGGATTCCAAATGAAATGCTCAAGAAAAACCGGGAAAACCAGCTGGCCATAAGTTACTGTAATTACTTGAAGCATTATCTTCTAATAATAGCAATGTTCACGGTACTGATCCATCCAAGATGAACAGTTTTCTAGACTTGCACAATCACTGGATGTCTAAAGGACCCTTAGAAAAAATGGTTCATTTGTCTAAGCAAGAAAAAAAGAAAATTTCAAGTGTATAATATAATATTATTATAATTTCTGTGCTTCATAGGAATACTTTGAGAATGAAGTAATATTTTGTGGCTGAATGTGTGGTATGTTATTTCCAAACTCAGTATGTTTCATGATTGTTAATGCTCAGACTCCTTCAGTATAACTGAGAGGAAGTTGGGGAAATGGTTTTTGCACCTTAGCATGGTTATGGATTTTTTGTTGAAATTTAGTGGCAATTTTTGTCTCAGATAATTTGAGGTTGAGAATCTTTAATTTCTTCTCTTTCTCAACACATGTTTTGTGGCAGTCATTATTCTTTTTGTTATGTGTAGCTGTTTTGGTGAAGACTTAGTATGTATGGGTCAGATTTATATGACCACTTATTTCCTCAGATTAATGTATAATAAGTCCATTCTACATTTTTATTTTTGTACTTTGATCTGTTTGCTTTTTAAGAACTTCTATTTTTTTTCTTAGAGATTTTCATGCTTAATGCATTTTGATAATATTCAACCCACATTACACTCTTGTCTCCTCCCACTTCTCCTATACTCCTTCTTTGTCACATGTTGCTAGTAGCTCCACTAGGGAAGATAATGACTCCCCCTCTCCTAATGAACACTAATTGTCAGAGAAGTGTCTTCACAAGCTCTTCCCTATCCATAAGAGGACGGCCCATCAAGTGCCAATCTTCTGCAGGCAGCCACAACTGCTGTGAATTCCTGAATGCATTGGCCTTGTCATGTCACACCAATTGAGTTCTATACTCTTCATGTGTATCCGAGACCTCTTACCTTCTTTCTTCCATTTTCCAAGATACTACCTGAACTATGAATGGGATAGTGGATATGTCTTGCTTAGGGTTAAATACTCATCAGTCAGTTATTTCTTCACTTTCCCATTTAGAATTCTCTATAATAACTGCTCCCAATGCTATAAAGTGAAAAAATACTCAGCACAATATTTTCTAACTGATCTGTGGATAAAAGGATAAATATTTAGGAGGACGTTTGACAACATATCTATGTAAGTATGTAAGAATAGTTGGTTATTCCATAGGGCTTGTGGTTTCCCCAGTCATGGAATTTTCACCTGATTTTCAGTACCAGACAATAATCATGGACTGGGGCTAAAATTCAAGCAGAAAGTCATTGGCTATATCCAAATCATCCATGCCATTATTGCACCAAAGGGCAGAAACATGCTATGATGTTCAATATTATAGAATGCAATATTCACTGTGGGTTGATTAAGTTGGTGACTTTTCTCTGTTAGCAGCCCATGTAGCCTGTCAAGGCAATAAGAGGACGATCCAAAAGGAAGGAAGCTTCTGCCTCAGATCCGTCTTCATTTCATTATGTCCTACAACCTAAAGATATGGTGTCTTCAGAAACAGGGTCTTAACTTTCAATTATATTGTACAGCCAAGAGCTCTGGATAGCACTTATATTATTTTGAAGTCATGTGGGAATGCCCTAACCAGCAACACACAAGGATGTTTCCTATTCTTGGCAGCGATATTATTGCATTATAACCCATGGAAGCTATGGGCAGCATTGTCAGTGCATATGTGTGTGTGTGTGTGTGTGTGTGTGTGTGCGTGTGTGTGTGTGTGTGAGAGAGAGAGAGAGAGAGAGAGAGAGATGTATGTGTATATATACATATACATTACATACATACATATATACATATATATGGATTTTTTCATAATTCCTAAATTTTTATCTCTCCCCACCTCCTTCTCATGCATCTCCCAACCTCACCTTGTTTAATTCTTTTTTAACCCCAGTATCCCTCATACCAAGCCTAAACTGTTTTCACATTACATATGTTCTAATATTTCCTTCCCTTTACACTGTTAACCCTTCAGGCTCTCCAAGATTTGAAGCTAGGATCCACATTCAAGAGAGAAAATATGTCAGTTTTGAACCTGTATTATCTCACTCAATATAACTTAGAAAAATTAAATTGGGCTTGAGAGATTGCTCAGTGGTGAAGCACTTGCATGGAAAACCTAAGGATCTGGGTTCAATTACCCAGTATCCACTTAAAGACAGATGGGCAAAGTGGTACGTGTGTCTGGAGTTTGTTTGCAGTGGCTAGAGGCCCTGGCAACTCCATTTTCATTTTCTCATTCATTCTCATTCTCTCCCTCTCTTTTTTGTCAAATAAATAAATAAAACATTTTTAAAAATAAAATTTATTTAAAGTACCATGAGGACAAATATGGCAAAATACAATATTTTACTTTTGATAAGCATGGATATTAGGAGTAAATTTTTAAATAAACACAATTGGATTGCATAAATGTATTTTTAATTTTAAAAAAATAGGAAGAATTCATTCATTTAAAATATTCTTCAGAATCCACCTAATTAACATACTAATTGCATGGGTATTGTTGTTATGTTTTGCATACATTATGTTTCCACATTTTAATAGGAAAGTTTATCTTTGCAATATAAAACTAATTGTCAATATCAGGGTAATATTTTAATAACTGAAATAATGTAAAATCTTCAAAGTTCTTCCCAGTTTTGAAAAAAAATTAACTTTCATGTGTGAAACTGTCTTCACTTGTTGTCTTTTCCCTGATTTTTCAGTTGTTTTACACACAAAATATTTATTCTTATTGGTTATATTTGTCCACTTTTATGTTTCCATGCTCCATTTCATTAAAGTTAGAAAATATATTAAGTTAAGTTATTCATAAAATGTTATCTGTTTAGTTTCGATTTGTTCTATATTAAACACTTATTTCACAATGCGATGAAATAGCTCTTTAAGTACTTTCTCAATTAACATTCTGCCAAATCAAAACATCATGAAAGAAATGAATACAAAAAGTCTGTATGCTTTTAATTTTTAATCCATTCTCAATTTTTTCTTAAAATTTTGCTGTGCTTTCTTTTATTATATCACAAAGTAAATTTGTATTTAAAAAATAAATGACTAAACAATTTAAATATTGTTCATACTTGTTACACTAGATATTCTTTGAAATTAATCTCAAGTATTTAAATTTCATAGTATTTTTATTATCAAGAAAGAGCAACTTTTTCTGACATTGTAATTAAATCAAAATGGGTTACAACTGATTATTTTTGATATGTGACTAAGTGAAAGTTCAAATAATTCTTTTTATTCTGTTAGTCACAAAATGAGTAGTATACAAAAGACAGTTGGGAGACAGTGTGAATATAGTCAACTATGCTATTGTAAGTTTATTTTGAAAAATGTTTACAAGGTTTTCTATAGCAATGTTCTAATTATTGAAATAATATAGCTATTTATGTAAAGCAAGATATTCTTGACAAGTAATATTGGTGTGATTAGATAGCCACATGCAATAACATAAATTAGAAAATAATAATCCCCACTAAAAAAAATTAACTGTAAACAATGAAAAAATGAATGAAATATACAAACTGAACTCTAAAACTCTTATAAGTAAATTAATAATGTGATTCTGGATTATGAAATGATTTCTGGGTTAAACAATACTATTTCCTTCTTAATCTTAAATTATTTTTCTGCTTCAAAAAAGGAAAGAAAAACCCTCATCTTCATAATTTTGAAAAAAATTCTCATAATTCATCAATAAAAAGAAATGTATACAACTTTAAAAGTTAGACAATAGTATATAGACAATGTCTATGGAAGGATGGTAGATGTGTGTGAAAGAACTGTCATAGGGTTCACATGAATACGTCATGTTGTTTCTCAACACTGTCTTGCATAACAGGTAAAATCAGCCAGCTGGGAGGAGGGATGAATGGGAAGTGTATGGTAATGGGCATTCTTTATTTTTGGTGTGAAAGAAAATGATCTGAGCTAGACAATGATGATGTTTAAACACTTTGATATTGAAATTACCCAAATTCCCTGAATTCTATACATAAATTTGTGAATTTTTTAAGACATGAATTATTGCTCAAATTATATTGTGCAAATGGCCACCAGTTCCTTCTACATATATGTGTTGTTATGTCTACAATGATAATTTGAAATAATCTGGGAATTTCATGATTAAGGTTTAAAATTCACTTGTAAAAACAGAGGTTCCAGAGCCAGGCGTGGCGGCAGATGCCTTTAATCCCAGCACTGTGGAGGCAGAGGTAGGAGGATCACCATGAGTTCAAAGACACCCTGAGAGTACATAGTGAATTCCAGGTCAGCCTGAGCTAGAGTGAGAAGCTACCTTGAAAAAACACACACACACACACACACACACACACACACACACACACACACAGAGATTCCAAAATTGAATAAATATAGAAAAATGTAGGGGCTAAAGGAATGACCTGCAAGGATTTGTCTTTCAAAGTTGAAAGCAAGGAAATTAGTGGCTGAGAGAATCCTCCAGAGTGTGACCCTGCAACCCCGTGTGTGTGTGTGTGTGTGTGTGTGTGTGTGTGTGGACGGGTGCTACTCTTGTGTGTAATCCGATATTATACAAGAGTCATCCATTCATCACTTAAGTCTCTAAATTTGTCAACATTGAAAATTGAGTCCATTCTAAACTTCATTTGTTAAGCATGACCTAATATTCTATGTACTAGAAATCATAAACATTTTAATATCTATGTTTCATGGAGATTATATTTAAATTAAAGTGGAAAAAATAAATTAAACTTAGTAAGATTTTGGAGGAAAAGAAAAATGGGTAATAATATCAGGGTCATCATGAGATAACCTAGAAATTTCGTTCACCTTTAATTTTAAAAGAAGAATGAAATTTTAACTATTTGTTTGAAAGTTAAGGACTATTAAGCTAGGATAGATTTTAATAATGACTTAGATGTCACAACTAAACAACTTACATGAGTATTTGAAAAAAAAAAGTTGTTTTTCAGCCATTTATGCAGATGTTTAAATTGTTTGAGGCAAGAGGGTCACATACTTCACTCACTATTATGTCCGAAATAATGAAATGTCATGACTGTTTATACCAACTTGTCATTGTGCTCAGTATAAATAATATAGATATCATTTATAATGAAAGATAGGCATGAATCATACACATTTTGGCATTCTAAGGGTTCTTGCAAGAATAATCTTCATGGAAACTTAGGGAAGATGGAACTTCAGTTCATCTGTGCTTTGAGTTGCATGAAGCATCAGATAATATAGCTTTTTAGTGACAGTTATGGAAATGTGTAATTTTCACATGAAATTCCACATGCATTCATGTGAGCTTAATTTCCATATTTCTCTAAGAGTTAGGATAATTGAAAACATGTATTTTTCATAGGGTCTATTGTTAACACCTCTCTCTCCTTGCTTTCTCTCTCAGTTGGAAGAAATTATGGTAAGTCATCCATATGTCTAATTTAAAATAATCATAGATAACTTGCAGTTTTCTTTGTCAGAAAGTAATATAATTATTAATTATGGTTAAAATGCACATAATGTAAGTTTCCAATGAAATATGCATAATTCATACTATATTCATTAAGTGTATTACTGTTGTGTTTCTATTATTTTCAGTAAAATACTACCTGTCCTTTACATCGGTCATGATTCAAAATAATTTGAAATAGACTTTCATAACACAAGGATAATGATATTTTCACCCATTATTTCTGCTCTGGTGTTCAATAAGAGAATCATTAAATACTCACAGTTGTGACAGTTATAAAAGGATATGACTAGCTTATCTTCACCAAGCTGCAAAGGTGAAAAAAAAATGATAAAGTAATTTTCTTCTGCATAATGTTCCTTAAGTCATTTGCCTTCATATGTAAAATTAATTAAACAAGCAAGATTGTAAGTTGATTCTCTGAAGACTTTATTCCTTTTGCTTAATGTACCATATTATTTCTATCTTAAATAGAGAATTGTTATAATTTTCCTTTTATTTCTCCACTTAAAATATCTAAAAGTTTAGTTAATGATATCTAGCATTATGTAAAATTGTCCTTTGCCCCATCAGTTTGTTTTCTATACAGTTAGTATACTTCCTCATGTCATTTAAAACTTATTTTGTTATAAGTAATCAGGAAAGACATTTGTGAGACTAAGCATGCTATGTTCATTGCTATGCACATGAGAGAGACAATATAAACAAGGTACTTGAAAGATGCAAGTTTATTCATGAAGAACCCGAAAGGTGCTACTGTTGTAGAGGAGGAAAAGCACTATCCCGTGGCTTCTAGAAAAATAAAATTATTTATTTATCACGCTTATCATAGTTCATGATGATAAAGAATCATACTGAAATGTTGTAACTGCGATTAAATTAAATTGGATTTTATGTTCTACTTTTATCATTGTAGAAGTTCAACTATTTGAGTGTTACTATTTAGAATATACTGGTCTTTAAGTAATGAAATTAGTTGTTGAAAACACCTGGGACTGCTTAGTAATAGTATCTTACAGGTCTCCATAAACTATTTTTCTAGTGCATAATGAAGATTGTTTTCTACATAAGCAAATATATTGTTTTCTATATCCATCAGGTTTTAAAACTTTATAAACAACCTATGACTACTTATCCAGTGCCCAGTAACTGAATGACTGACATTTAATAGTTATATTCAGGAAACTAGAGCTTAACTAATACAAAAATATATATATATGGCTATTTTTGTCATCTCTCTATGTCTCACACAACTGTTTTAAAACAAAAAATAACATTTTAAGAAAAATATGATTTTTAGAACATCAAAATATACGTTTATGGGTTTTTTAATATGATAGTTTGTACTTTCAGCATGGCATGTCAACCTTTATGTTAAAGTTATATGAAGAAACTTTGAATGTCTTTATAGAAATCATTTGAACATTGTCTTAGTGTTAACTCAATTTTTTTTTTTTTTTTCACAGCATTGCCACTAGGTGGAACCAGGAAACTTTGTCATTTCAACAACTTCATTTTTGTCCAATATGTACTTCTGATAAGCTCTTCAACAAAAAGTCCTGGAACTATTTCAATTACAAATATATTAACTTTAAAATTGAAATAAAAAAGTAATTACTGACAATAACGGTTCAAATAATGGTTCAAAAACAAGCAAAACCATCAACAAAAAAAGAAATGTAATTGAATACATTAGTAGAATAAATCTCTGTGAAAATGAGGATGATTGATAAATCAGAAGTAGAAATGATACTAATATTTTGGATAATTATTATTGAGTTTTGTCTGTGGAAAAGTATTAAGTTCACAATGGATATGTATACGCTATTGTTTAGGCTACTGATAATAATTAGGAGCCATTAAACTATAAATTAAAACTATTTTAAATAATTCCATGAAAAAGTTGTTTTCAACCACCAATTATTATCTTATTTTCAATTTGTATTCTAGTAGGCATATTTTCCTCAAATTTTATCATTTTTGTCACAAATAAATAGGAGAAACACAATTTCAAACTTAATGCACACTTTTTAGTTTTCCTTCTAGGGCTTTTTGAGATAAATTCATTCAAACTCCTCAATTAAAGAGTCTTCAATTGATAATATAGTTTTTCAAAGAAAAAGAGAGTTAGAAAAGCCATAGGATCAGTAAAGAACTTTTAGATACTGTGTTAACATCAACTTATTGGTCTCAAAACTGTGACAAAATGTTTAGTGGATTTCCTAAAGACAACTCGATAATAAGTTCCTTCTCATCTAAAACATAACACTTTGTTTTTCTGTCTAAGATTAGTGTGAAAAGAATGAGGAGCAGAGAGGCAAGTGCCAACAGGAAAGTAAGTTTAGATCAGCAAAGGCTTTGATTGGAAATGTGAAGGTATTTCTGTAACCACTGTAATTGACAGTGTGGTCCAGGGTGTGGAGATTAAAAAGAGGAAAAAGGCAAAGACATTATCCAAACTTGAGCCATCCACATGGATGACTCACAAAGCCTTTACATAACACCTGTGGGCTACAAAGACAGAAATGCACGTCACACTAGTAGTAGTCCAAAATTAAAGTGAAGCAGGCTCCTGCTCCCTTCTGGAACTCTGGATAGAACCCTTTTTTGTCTTTTCCTAATTCCTGGATATATACGCAGAAACCTGTGGCTTTCTTTAGCATGCAGATACAGGGATCTAGCGTCTACCACTGTGGTAGTTTGAATAGATGGCCCCCAATATATCCAGTGTTTTATTACACTATAGTTTGGATCTGCAGCCACCTGGCTGGAGGCAGTGTCACTGGGCGGATCTTAAGGTGTGGTGGTGGGTTTGAGAGTGTGCCTATGTGGAGTTCCTGAGGTGCGCTGTGCTGCCTGGCTTTTGGCTTGTGGCTTTTGCTCTCTGTGTTTGGTGCTGTGAAAGCGGCCAGCTTCTTCTGCCACTATGGAACTTCCCCTGGATCTGTAAGCTTCAATAAATATCCCTTCCTCCATAACTGTGCCTTGTCTGGAAGTTCATCTCAGTGAACGTGAAGCTGCCTGCTACAACCAATATCCTCACATGGACATTTTCAATGTGCTACGCTGTGACCAAATTCCCTCTTTTTATTGACACTGATAAAATTTGATGGAGAGCTGCTCCACTTCCACCAGGCTGACTACACGTATCTCATTTCCAAATAAAATCATGCTCCTCCATCACCACAAGCTAGGAAATCCACATATTTTGGGGGAAATGTAATTCACATCACAAAGCCTGGCCTTAATCCATTGATGGTACTGTAACAAAATACCTTATACAGGGTAATTTATAAGGAATATGGATTTGTATTCTAATGAGTCTGGAATCTGGGGAATCCAAGACCATAGCTGTAGTAGGCTTAGTGTCTGAGAAGGTCAAGTTGTTCATGTTCTCTTGCATTGCAGAAACATAACATAAAAAAGGTAATGCTGTGAATACATGTGGTTGGAGAGGGACTGAAAGGGACCATGAAAAAGGAAGAAGGGATTCCTACTTGGGACCCTACTGCTTGCATAGAGCTCTTCCTTCCTTCCTGCTCTTAAGGTCTATACAAAGTTTTGTTCTGCTTAGCTTTCCAAAAACAAACAACAACAACAAAAACTGTATGGCTGCTTCTTTGAATTTTGATTACTAGAGTGTCAATTTGATTCATGAATTCACCTTTATGACAAACCCTTCTATTATTGGGTTAGTTTCAGCATATGAATTTTAGTGATGCACTCAATTAGTTATTCATAATAAACTTTTGTTTTGAAACAAAGTCTCATGTAGCCCAGGCTAGCCTCTAGTTTACTATGTACCTGATGATGACCTTGGAATTTTGATCTTCTACCTCCACTGATCCAGTGTTATAATTGGAGGCATGCTATGTTGTGGTAGGGTTCAAACTCAGGGCTTTGTGCATGCTAAGCAAACACTCTACCCAAATGAGCTATATTCCCATTCGTGTAACAATAACCTTCAAACAAAGAGATAAAGAAACATCTTTCCTGTTTTATCTAATGGAAGAGGGGGAGATTTGGTATAATTTTTTGAATGGAACTAATACTGTAGTAACAATAGACTTGAAATCTCCCTCCTGAATTAGTAAAGAGTATGTTGGTCATCTAAGCAAGGAATTGCTTTAGGGAACAGTGGAGATCTAAAGTGAATTATGGAGGGTTGGTTATTAAGTGGACTATTTTCTCAATAATTTTGCTTTTGCATGGCATTTCCTATCATTAATGTGAGAAAATTTAAACTGACTGAATTGATGTGCTAGATATGAAAGGGAAGTAAGAAATGGGTGAATGCACTGATGTGGCATGATAGAATTTGAATGAAAACAACTCGATTGGGTTAATTTATTTTTTTAACAGTTTATCTAGAACCTGATAAGGCTAGCTCTAGTGTTTTGAAGGGATATTGAGCTTCACTATAATACCTAAAAATTGTTTCTGGTGAAAGCAAATGCAAGTGAGTCTTGGGAAGCAGATGATTTAGGAAAATGTTGAATTATCACTGTCCTGAATAAATTAAAGTCTAGTATAATATAATGGTTGCCTTAAGTGTCCAACACTATGCGTTCACTTTGTTACAAAGACTATAATTGCATTCAGTAACACAAGTATGGGTTGGAAAAGTCACAAAACTAAATGATGACAGTTTGTTCATAAGGATAATTGTAGAACAGATAAGTATATTGTGTTAAGGAGACAGAAATAAGTAATAAAATTTCTAGATATTGATAGACATACATGAGAAGAGGAATATAGAGAGTTAGAAAACTTGGCTTTGGAGCCAAATAAAGTTATCTAATTTTACAGCTGGATCATCTCAAAAACTCACTGAAAACAAAGGATGTCTTTAGTAGTTTTAAATATTAAAGAAATAAATATGATAATACATTTTAATTTTATTGTCAATTACCCAAATAATACATATTTACTTAAGCATTTTAATCTATAGAGACACTATTTATTCTGAATTAGAAAAAAAAAGACATTTAAGACTGTCATTTTCTAAAAATGTGAATAAACATGGAAAATTCATTTGAAACATAATATATGATAAATATATCAATAAACATTATTGAAAACATTTGTTTAAAGTAGCATTTATATTCCTTTGTCTACTAGATAGAAGATAGGTAGAAAGTTGAGAACTAGTTGATACACAAAAGGTAACAGAAATAACGATAGATGATTAATAAATGATACATGAATAACAAGATAGATGATAGTGATAGATAGATGATAGATAGATACATAGATAGATGATAGATGACAGATGTGTCTATGTGGAGTGTGAATGTGGATAATGTTTCACCAACACTCTCAGAATATGGAAAAATGTCATGCCTCACTCACAGTGGAAAAATCAAGTGGTCCTTTGGGCTAAAAAAAGAAAATAAGCTTTGATGCAGATTGCTGTAGAAGAGTCACTGGGTTTCCACTTGAGCTGAGAGCCTCTTTTTTTTTTTTTTTTTCTTTCTTTTTAATGAAAATGTCAGCAAGCTAGAAGTTGATCTCAGCACTAAAACCTTATCACTTCATGTGAAACTTCAGCTCTTTTGGTTAAATTTGTAATTATGTCTAAGCATCAAGAGACAAGAACACAAAAATAGGGCTGAAATCACCACTATCACTTATGACCTACCATGGTACCAAGGAGCCACAGAATTAATTATGAAATCAATATATCATTGTCAAAGTAAGTTATTCATACGACAAGGAAAATGGAAAGGAATTGGCTAAAAATGGCTGAAAAAAAGAGAGAGAGAGAAATACAGGTAGCAGAATTGGCTGCAATATCTACATAAATATAGTGAAGCCATAGTGATTACAAAGAAGATATCATATTTAATATTTTATTTCCAACTGCAAAATTTAAATGACAAAAGCTTAAAATAAAATGTTTCCAAGTGATTTTATTCAAAGAAAAATGCATTACCTTCTCTAAATTCCCAATTCATAATATATAGAAATTTAGAGATGAAATTAATCCATTTAAGTATAGTCAATATACCTATACACAATCATTGTGACCCTACTGTTGAAGATAGCATACGTGTGTGAGACCAAACACAGAGAGACCTGGCCAGAATCTGGAAGAAGGTCAGTGCCCAGACAGTTAGCTAGTCTAGTACCAGAGGGTGCTACATGAGCAATTGGGGGAAAATGTCTGACATTGGTCCAAACAACTTGCAGTCAAAGTTACTCAGCAGGAAACAACTTGACTTAATGCTCATACAAGTGCAGTAGTGGCAAACAGCCATGGTGGGTAACCAACTGCTCTTGATTTGGCTAACAGATTCACTCAGTGGAATGGAACTCATTGCTGGAACTGGGAAATAAGTCAAAACCAGGTACAAAAAAATGAGCTCAGTCTCCAAGGTCAAGATACCACCAAATGTGGGCTAGAAGAGAGCCAACACATATAAAATTCCCTCCAAAACATATATGGTCATCCCTTCTATCTAGTACTAACTTCTCTCTCCGTTGGAGAATTTGTTTATCTTTTTTCAGGTGGACAATGAACCTGAAGGGAGGATCAGCTAACCACACCTCACCAGGGCCCCAGCTGAAACCATAGAACAACACAGGGGAAGGGCAAGAGTACAGTGCTCAAGGCGATCACGACACCAGAAAAAGGCTGAAGGAGATAAACACAGAGAACATCCAACTCCAACTAAGCCAGATATCCAGAGACACAGAGGCTCCCAAAACCTCATCACTGAAGCAGAACTAAAATGACCCCAATGTGGCTCAGGGAAACTCACGGAAGAGGGGCGGAAAGATTGTTGGAGTCACGAGTTGGGGCATTATGCACAGAGACTGGGGCCTATCCACCCCAGAACTCTTGACTAACCTCACAATGCATGACCCACATTCCCCATTGATGAGGGTCCCTTTGAAAGTGGGAGGACAGGGAGGAGGACAATGGATCTAATACTATGAATGTAAAATCAGAATAATATAAATAAAAAATATATATTAAAAAATAAATAAAATAAAACAAAAAAGTAAACACACACACACACACACACACATACTTTAAAAATGTTGGAAGTGGGTCAGAGAAATGGCTTAGAGGTTAAGAAATTTGCCTGTGAAACCTAAGGACCGAGGTTTGATTCCCTAGTACTCACATAAGCCAGATGCACATCGGAGCACATGGTTCTGGAGTCCATTTGCAGTAGCTTGAGGCTCTGGTGCAACCATTCATTCTCTCATATAAAAAAATAAATGTGAAATATTTTAAAACAAGTTTAAAAATGTTGGAGGTATGCAATTAAGGCAAAGTTTTTATATTAGTTATAACTCAGTTCAATAAATAACAGTAAAATAAACTCAGCTTTTAGTAAAAATGAGTTGTGACCAAGACTGAAAATGCAGATGTTAGCCTTATCAAAGATGATTGTACTTTAAATCCACATTTCCTCAGTTTTTTGACTGATAGGAGCAAAATAGCTACTGATGTCATGAACTCATATGTTGCAGTCAGGTTTGCTTTGCTGGCAGAAATCACCCGACCAAGAACAGCTTGTGGGGAACAAAAAAAAAAAAAAGGGTTTATTTTGGCAGGCTCAAAAGGAAGCTCCACAATGGCAGAGGAAAATGAAAGCATGAGCAGAAGGTGGACATTACCCTCTGGCCAACATCAGGTGGACAACAGGAACACGAGAGTGTGCAAAGCACTGGCAAGGTGACACTGGTTATAATACCCCTGAGTCCACCGCCAACAATAAACTGCTTCAAGGATGTGTTAATCTCCAAATCTCCATCAGCTAGTAACCTAGCTTTCAGCACACCTAAATTTACAGGGGACAACTGATTCAAACCACACATCATATCTCAGGCCACACTGTCCTAAACAGGCAGATGGGAGACAACTTTTCCAGCACAAATTTACACTTTATTAAATATTTAAAGATGTGCACAGAAAGAGCAATTTAATCAGAGGGTGGCATGGGAAGATTTACCTGAGGATCAGGACATAAGAATGACATGCTTATAAAATAATGATTGCAGATTATAGTGGGACATGACAATATTCAAGAATAAACTGTGATATAACCCTAACTAAATACACAATGGGAAATGACCATATCCAATATACATGGTGATATTTCAATACCTAAATTCCTCTTTCGTGTGTCAGCCAGATCCATGAGCTCTGAAAGTAACACAGTAGCTGAATTCAGTTCCTGTGATATTGCGATTTATCATATAGTTCTTCATCTTCATGTGAATGGAAAACAGAGTGTGTGTTTTTTGTTTCTGGTTTCTTGAGCTTGATACACTGTTGTTGAGTACCAACCTTTGTTCCAGTGATTCCTGAATGTCTCATTGTGTGAATAAAACATGCATTCATCTATTTTATATCTTTGGAGAAAGTAATTTCCCCCAGGTTTTTGTGACTAGTGCTGCTATAAACATTATTTTCTGGACATTTTTGATGACATGATTCCATCTCTTTTAATTATATACAGTGTAATTACTTATAAGATAATTTTATTTACAATTTATATAAATGGCAATTGATTTAAAGAGGTATTTGTTCTATATTCAGGACCCTTAAATAAGGTTTGAGTTCCAGTTGATCCATTCTTCTTGTGTATATAGCTACTTTACTGTGGTTCAAGATATACGTACATCTAATGATAATGATTGTAAGCAAACACCTGGATCACATATTTGGATAGACTCCCTTATTTAGTACATTATCTATTTTGTAAATTCTACAATTCTAAATCTCATATTTGTATGCCATTATGCAAATACAATGAAGTTTATTATAATTCTTTCATTTTCTAGCTTTCATCATGGTCTGCTACAGTGATCCACTGAATATCAAATGTCATTAAATTTAAGGTTCTACCCTATCTCTTCTATGATATATCAGAACAGTAGCAAAGAAACTCACCTCTTGTTTGTTGAAGGTAACAGATACATTCATAGCTGATTATATGCTTCTCCAGTCTTGTTTTCTTCCCAAGTTGTCAATACCTTATATGCCTTTTTAGAAATGAACTGTGATACCATGAGGACTCAACCTTCACGGTTACACCCTGGGGTCTTTAAAAAAAAAAAATGGTTTTATTTTTCAGTAATAAGGATTGAACGTAGGGCTTCACACACTCCAGGCAAGGGATCTACCATGGAGTTACTCTAATTGAGCTCTGCCTCAGGGTAGAAGTGGTTATAAAAGTCTTGGATATTTATCTTGGACCAATAAAAATACTATAATAGATAATTTATTTTCAAATTATGCTACTTTCTAGTTGCTTTAGACTGAGTTTTATCACTAGTCCCTCAATTTCATACATTGAACTAGTATTTAGGAGTGAAGCCTTTGAAGATAATTTAAGGTACATGAGTTGGTAAGAGTAGGTTGCTAAGCAGATAGGACAGGCATTTGTGTAAGATGAAGAGACACAGTCACGGATCACCTGCAGAACAAAGACCAGGTGAGGACCAGGCTAGAAAACACATCTACAGGTCATGAATAGAATACCCACCACGGACAAACCATAATAATTATTTACCATGGAGCCAACTTCCAGAATAGTAAGAAAATAAAATGCTGTTACTTAAGCCACTGTCTGGTATTTTGTTAAGTTTGCCCTGGCAGATAAATATGCCAATCTTGTCCTGCTATCTCTCAGGCAAATGGAGTTCTCCATTAAAATGTAAAGAAATATGCCGGGTGTGGTGGCACACACCTTTAATCCCAGCACTCGGGAGGCAGAGGTAGGAGGATCGCCAGGAGTTCAAGGCCACCCTGAGATTGCATAGTTAATTCCAGGTCAGTCTGGGCAAGAGTGAGACCCTACCTCGAAAAACAAAACAACAAAAAAAAAAAAAAAAAAAAAAATGCTTTCTTACTCAAAAAATTTCCATAGAAACCAGTTGTCTCACTTGGGTTATGTAAAGCTCAGCATCCCTTTCGACTCGGGAAAGACAAAACACTGGAATGTGTTAGTGAAGGCAAAATGAATTGTGGCAACTTAAATAGTATCTTTGGTCCAGAGCCCCATGTCCTAAGGTAGAACTGCCTTGTAAAGAGAAAGATGCTATACCGATATCATTTATGATACATTAATAAAAAAATTAAACAATAAGATTCCTTCCAAAGCTAAGTCTGTTAAAAGATCCATGTCTGGTATTTTGAGAAAAAAAAATTTCATCTACTACCATTACATTTCTATCTCAATTATATTTTAAAAAGCACTCTTATTGCCTGTATATACCTATCTTTGACTGTAACCTCCTTCTCAAATGGAACACTTATTTTATATTGTGACAGTTACCATTCATCTTTTAGCTTAACTAACATTTTATTAAACTGGATTTCAATAGCTTAATTAAATTGGATGTAATCTGTGGGGAGATCTTCATGTATGCTAGGGAGGTGCTCTACCACTGAGCAGCACTGCTAGATCTGCAAGTGATATTAGCTCACGTACATGGTCAATACAGAGAAATTGCTTTAAAGAAAATTTAAAAGCAGGAAATCTGTGGAAAGCCATACCTAATAGAGCAAGCTGTTTTCTGATGATGTTGCAAGTCCTATGTGCTTACGAATGAACCTGAATACTTTTACTAACACAATTGTATGATTATCCAGCAAAGAAATACTTTATACAGTTTTCCTTTGCAAAGTTATAATTTAATTTAATTATTTTAATTATTTTTTATTTATTTGGAGAGAGAGACAGAGAGAGATAGACAGAGAGGGAGAAGGAGACAGAAATGGGCGCGTTAGCAGTCTCTCAGCTGCTGAGAACGGAATGCAGATGTGTGCGCCCCCTTGTCGGCAAGTGTGGCATTGCGCCCTTGCCTCACTTTGCATCTGGCTAAACGTGGGACCTGGAGAATGGAACCACTGGACATTGGAACCAGCATTCTTAGGCTTAGCAGGCAGGCGCCTTAGCCACTAAGCCATCTCTCCAGCCCTCATAATTTAATTTAATTCACAGTATGTTATATAAACTTAAAATAGTTTTTGTATTTTATTATTGTGCCATGCCAGCATTATCCTACTTTCATAGCAAATTAGTAGGTTGAAAGGAATACTTTTGAATTTAATAAACTATTTTGATTGGCTTAATATTCATTTTAATTACTTTATAATTTAAGTTTTTATAGTCCATTTGCTTGATACTTTTAGGTATATGATTATTTGTCTATTTTTAAGTTTTACCTTAGGGATTTATTTTGAAATTATAATATCCAAATAAGGTAGCAATAATACCAGTATCTACTAATGGTCTTAAATAACTGAGGCATTCATTTAATATTACTTGTAATTTTTAGGTATTCATAAAATTCTTATTTGTACTCATAAAAAAAGAACTGTTTTAAACTCCTAATGTCTTAGAAAGTAATCTGTGAATAGTTATATAAAGGCTATATCAACATTTATAAAGATTTTATGATAATGAGATATAAGAGCATATTTCCCTAATGAAATATGTTTAACTTGTACCATATTACACATTATTATTTTCAATATAAATGTATCTTTAATTCCTTACTTTAAATGTTTATTAGAAAACAATTGACCAGAGACAATATCAATATATATTTCATGATTATTTCCTACTGGGGCTCTTGTAAGGCTATATTCAGAAACGTTGATATCTCAGTATGAATATAACTTTTAATTCATATTTTAAATCTCTTTTCATTAATTTTGCTTTCTTTTTTGTTGTTTTTCATAGTGTGTGTGTGCACTTTGTGGCTAATTTCATCAAAGTCCAGAAAATATACCTAACCACTTTACCTTTGAAAATAGATTAAATGAGAGAGCATCATGAAGGCTAAGCCTAATCTTGTCCTGATTCTCTCTATCTTCTCTTTCTCTCTCTCTCTCCCTCTCACTCTCTCTTTCTACCTCTCCTCTCTATACTCACTTCCTCTTTTATATTATCTATCTTTTACTTCCCTCACCTTTCTAGGTGCAGACTTAAAACTCCCAGTGCCAGCACGGGGTTAAATTCCACAATATGCTCTTGATCCGAGACACCTACAAGGTTTCCCTCCCACCCCCACCCCCCAAACAAAAAGACAGACTTCTGTCAGAGTTCTTGGTGACCCACCAAAGGTTAATGGTAAGACCCTACTGTGGAAGACAGCATACGTGTGTGAGACCAAACATGGAGAGACCTGGCCAGAATCTGGAAGAGGGTCAGTCCCCAGACAGTTAGCTAGTCTAGTACCAATGGGTGCTACACGAGCAACTGGGGGAAAATGTCCGACATTGGTCCCAACATCTTGCAGACTGAGATACCCAGTAGGTAACAACCTGACGTAATGCTCATACAAGTGCAGTAGTGGCAAACATCCATGGTGGGTAACCAACTGCTCTTGATTTGGCTAATAAATCCACTCAGTGGAATGGAACTCATTGCTGGAACTGGGAAATAAGTCAAAAACCAGGTACAAAAAAATGAGCTCAGTCTCCAAGATCAAGATACCACCAAATGTGGGCTAGAAGAGAGCCGACGCATATAAAGTTCTCTCCAAAACGTATATGGTCATCCCGTCTATCTTGTACTAACTTCTCTCTCCATTGGAGAATTTGCTTATCTCTTTTCAGATGGACAACGAACCTGATGGGAGGATCAGCTAATCGCACCTCACCAGGGCCCCAGCTGAAACCATAGAACAATGCAGGGGAAGGACAAGAATACAGTGTCCATGGCGATCACGACACCAGAAAAAGGCTGAAGGAGATAAACACAGAGAACATCCAACTCCAACTAAGCCAGATATCCAGAGACACAGAGGCTCCCAAACCTCATCACTGAAGCCGAACTAAAATGACCCCAATGTGGGAAACTCGTGGAAGAGGGGGCGGAAAGATTGTTAGAGTCACAAGTTGGGGCCTACCCCCCCAGAACTCTTGACGGCTCCCACAATGCATGATCCACATTCCCCATTGATGAGGGTCCCTTTGGAAGAGGGAGGACAGGGAGGGGGAAAATGGAACCAATACTATGAATGTAAAATCAGAATAATAGAAATAAATATATATTTACCATCAGATAGAGATAGAGAGAAGAGAGACAGAGAGAAAGGGAATGACAGGGCCTACAGCTGAAAAAAAAAAAAAAAGAAAATAGATTAAATGCCATTTCATTAGATTTAAGAATACAATATTTTTTGTTCTCAAGGTAGGATCTCACTCTAGCCTAGTCTGACCTGGAATTCACTATGTAGTCTCAGGCTGGCCTCGAACTCACAGCAAGCCTCCTACCTCTGCCTCCTGAATGCTGGGATTAAATGTGTGCACCATCATGTCCAGCTCAAAACACAATTTTATAAAATGTCTTAAAATATTTTAAGAATTATAAAAATGTAACTACTACATTTTCAATTTGGATTATATCTTCATTGGTGTAGTTATGTGTAAGTGTCCCATGGTCTTTTAAATAATCCCTCATCTATGCTCAGGCAAAAAGCCCTAACCAAAATCAGTTGGCCACAAAAAATATTTAAAAGTGGAAGGGGTGCTAGAGAGATGGCCTAGCTGTTAATGCTCTTGCCTGTGAAGCATAAGGCTCCATGTTCAACTCTCCAGGTCCCACGTATGCCAATGTGCAAGGACGCCATGCGCACAAGGGGCACACACATCTGGAATTCGATTGCAGTGACTGAGGCCCTGGCATGCCAATTCACTCTCTCTCTAGCTCTCTCGCATTAAAAAGAAAAAAAGAACTGGAAGGGAAATTAGTGGAAAAGAAGGGGTTCAGTAGATGTGGGAAGAGGACAAGAGAAGGTTATGAGGGGAATGAATGTGACCAAAATACATTATGTGGATATAAAATTGTTAATAAATAAATTTGGCAAAATCTTATTATGGTAGGAAGTGATAATAATTAATTTACTATTAATTAGAATAATTTATAGTTGCATGTGCCTACTGATAGCAGAGTGTCCCATATAAAACCAAATCCAAATATAATTTATACAAAACAGGGCCAGAGAAATAGAGAGATACAACAAATATGGATACAATAAGAAAATGAGTTTATGGTGGCACATGCCTTTAATCTCAGAATTCAGGAGGAAGTCAAGTCCAGCCTGGAATGCTAGAGTGAGATCATACCTCAAAACAAAACAAAACAAAATAAAACAAAACAAAACAAAACAAAACAAAACAAAACAAAACAAAAAGAGCTCTATATGAAGCTATACTTTATTTATTTTTGTGGAAATCAAACTAACAGCAATAGCTAGGAAAATGTAATGATGTAGTGAAAATAAATTTGTAAGTAAATATACATTGATGCTTTAAAAATTACAGTCAAGTGTGCAGAGATGAGAAATGATGAGATTGTCTTTAGGCAGTTCTACAACATTAAATGTCAGAAGACAAGGGCTCATTATCTGCATTATGTAAAAAAGTGCTTGTGCCCTCTGTGACAAAAATCTGTCAGACTGTCTTTCTCTGAGAAGACACAGAAGGGCATTCACTGGCACACACAGAGTTAGACATAAGCATGACTTTCCTCCTTCTATCATCTCTTTAGGAGAAGTAAGAGAAACACAGAATACTAATTGGCAGAAATGATAAAATATTTGTAAAATTTACAGAGAATATCAATGACCTCAGAAAGAATAATAATGTTAACATGATTAGGACACAAGAGAATTAGAAACTTAAAATAAAATCTAATAAATACTGTAATGTAATGTAATGTAAAATACTTGTTCAATTTAAAGATTTTTTTGAAAATATTTTTTGATATTATATATAAATATAGTAATATGAAAGAATGAGGGGCACTGTATCAATAATAATCATGAATCAGAATATCTATTTTTTTTTTTTTTTTTTTTTTTTTTTTTTTTTGGTTTTTCAAGGTATGGTCTCATTCATTCTAGTCCAGGCTGACCTGGAATTCACTATGTAGTCTCAGGCTGGCATAGAACTCACAGCCATCTTCCTATCTCTGCATCTGGAGTGCTGGGATTAAAGGCATGTGCCACCACTTAGGGCTATATCTATGCAAATTTTTAGAGATAAGTATGGAGTTTCAATTTCCTCTGTGACAAGCAGAAGATACAAAGTCACACATCATCACTACAAAATACTAACATATTTTACAATTTGGAGGTATATATACATTATAGAAGAATAGTACAATTATAGTGTTATAGTGAATTCAGAGGCTGCAAGAGTTATAGGCCATCAATGACTGAAAATTTGGCTACCATGTTCATTTTCCTACAGTATAAAATCAAGAATTTAGGTTAATCATGTTAGCAAATTAAAGTGGTAGAAAAATGGGTTGAACCTAATAATAGAATAATATTTACTTTGAAATATTTTAATATATAAGTTAGCATAACACTTAACACTTTATTTTTTTATTCTTATGTATATATTCTAGTTTTACATTCATAGTGGTGACTCCATTATCCTCCTGTCTTCGCTCTTCCATAGGGACTAACTTCACTTATCACTTTATATTAGGAATCTTTACCATTATGTAAGATTTTTGTAACTAAATTAAGCAAAAATAAATAAATAAGTAAATAAATAAAATACTATTAATACTACAGTTTGCTATGAATAAAGAGTGTCAAAAATATATAGGAAATCTTGGTAAACACAGTAGTTAAACAATTGCCTTTCATAAATGTAAATCTCAAATGTATCCAAATTAGATTAATTGTAAAACATACTTGATTGTCAACATTAAAATATTCCATAGAATCATATTTTTTCAAAAAATAGAATAAAATAGGTTCTATAATAAAATTAGTCTACAGTAAAATTAGGTTATTAGAAAAAAGTCATCCATGTTTCTTTGGAAAGATTTCAAAAATTAAAGAAGTATTTCTGGGTAAACCTTACATATTATGTTTTATTTTTAATCTTTTATTTTTCTTTATTTATTAGACACAGAGTGAAGGAGAGAGAGAGAGAGAGAGAGAGAATGGGTGCACCAGGACCTCTAGCCACTGCAAACGAACTCCATATGCATGCATCACCATGTGTATCTGACTTACGTGGGACCTGGAGAATTGAACCAGGGTCCTTAAGCTCTGGAGGCATGCTCCTTAACTGCTAAGTCATCTCTCCAGCCCCACATGTTATATTTTATACAAAGATAAACAGAAGAAAATATAAAATATCAGCCAATTTGTTCAAATGCAGGTATAATTGGTGTCACCATTTTCATCCAAATATTGGGTGTGTGTGTGTGTGTGTGTGTGTGTGTGTGTGTGTGTGCGATTCTGATGTTTATGGTTCATGCAAGTTTTAGTTTAGGGCAAATACATATTAAAATTAGAATTAATTCAATTTAAGTCTGATGAAAGAATATAAGTCACACGAAATTAAGACTAACTATCATGGAAATTAGGAGAAGGAAGGGTTAACAGAAAGATTCCAGATGCAGCAAAGAAAGAAGGGAGACATTCTCATGAAGGAGCTCACAACAATCCAGGTAAAATGTCTTCTGGGTAAGCCACAAGTCATCAAAGAGCCATGTTGCCAATTAGATTCATTGAAAGCAGAGAGAATTAGAAAGAAGCTACACAGCCTCATGCTTCAGTCTTCAGAGCTACTATGTCCTTGGGTTTTGCTATATAACCTCCTATTGCCAACTTCAGCTATGATTTATGGACAGACAATTGAAGAGTCTGGATCCTTGACATTTCCCTACTGGGGAGCATCCCTATAGCATTTTAATTGACTATCAAAAGTCATAGCCATCATTTTCAAGAAGCATCACTGATTAAATGTGCAGAAATGGAATTCTTCTTGCATTGTACCCTATGATTAATGCCACAGCCAGCAGCCTTAAAAGTTTCTTTTATAAGGAATAATATTTTATATATTATAATTACATATATTATATTACGATATTTCATATAACATGTAATATGTGTGTTATTCACTTTCATATGCAAGCAGTACAATATTCTATTGTTTGGTATCTCCTGAATTCTTTAATGTACAAGTATTCACAAACCTTCCCTCTTTGTATCTTGGTTCTCTGTAAATGTTCATTTGCACATGGATTAATAAAACATAAAAATATACATATCAAATTAAACACACATATATATATACCTAAGTCAAAATGAGGGGTACCAATTGGCTATATATGTCTCATATGTTTGACTGAAGTAATGTTTCCAGTTTCTGACAAAAAATAGCAATGTGGATTGCTGACTGCCTTCCTTGAGCTATAAAGTAAAAATATGTTGTAAGTGTAAAAGTTATGGAAGCACCTGTAAAATTGTTGTAAAACTTTGAAGTATTGGTGAGGAAAAATGTGGTTGTTTCCCAGAGCAAGAAAAGCAGGGATCTAAGGAAATGGTCTGCAATTAGAAGGCTTATGTTAGTTTTTGTTCTATGGTTGTTTAGCCAATAATACTTTGAAAGATTTGAAATCACATAATTTAAAATAAATGCTATTCTTAATAAAATACAACTAAATGTAACAAATAAAATATAGTATTAATAGCATAAGCAGACACATAATTGGTAGCAATTTTGTTAAAATAAGTGTCTTTTGAAGGTAGGGGTTGAGAGGCAGAGAGAGAGTGAGAGCAAGAAATACATAATGTTCTACCCCTAGGCTCAGGGGAATTGTTCTTCAAGTTTGCAGGAAGCTTCTCTTTGAAAAAAAAAAGTTACTTAGTTGTTTGATTGGTTCTGTTTCTGCCAACATTTTTCACAATTGTGCCCACTCATAATTATATAACACCTTTCACATTGATATTCTAAGTGTTTTGTCTGCATAAATATACTCTATCAATAATCAATCTATCCACTCTATCAATTTATCGTAATATATCCATGAAATACAATGAATTCCTACTGGCATGGGGTTATCAAGAAAAATAAGTTGAGAGAAATACACTGATTCTAGAAAATGGCAAATAATGCTAAAAATAAGATTTTGTTGTTGTATAATAGCCTTGTGGTTTTATGGAAGGAAAGATCCCAAATATATATATATATATATAAAACAAGGAGATAAGCAGGGTGTGGTGGCCCAGGCCTTTAATTTCAGGACTTGGGAGGCAGAAGTAGGAGGATCTCCAAGTGTTTGAGGCCACCTTGAGACTACATAGTGAATTCTAGGTCATCCTGGGCTAGAGAGAAACCAAAAAAAAAAAAAAAAAAAAAAAAAAAAAAAAAGATCTAATGCTTTTTCTTCTTGCATCTATAATAGAATGTGAGTAAATTTACAAAGCTGTCAGATGTGCTCATCCAACCTGCACTGGATGGGGATCAAGGAGGATCTTGTGCAATTGCATTGTTTAGTGTCTCAGAAACAGTGCATAAAAGTCTCGGTTACTATATTAGCTTGCTGTAAAGTTTGTCAATACAGGATGGAGAAATATCTTAAAAAGACTAAACACAGTGCCTAAGAAGCAAGCTTAAGTTTGTGCTAATCAGCATTCCATCACTATGAAAAAATACCTGACATTGTCCACTCAACAGAGGAAAGAGTTGATTCCAGCTCACGGTTTCAGACTTTTTTGGTCACTACATTCTTTTATTTGTAAGCCAGTAGTGAGGCAGAATGTCAAAGCAAGAATGATTAACTAGGATAACACCACTTATTTCATATTAGTCAGAAATCAAAGTGATAGAAATGGGGTAGATTCCCAATGAACTTTTCAATAGCATAGTCCCAATGACCTTCCTCTAATTCCTAAAGTTTTAGCATGTCCCCATGTGACCTAAAATGGGGACCAAGACTTCAGTACATGAGGATTGTGGAAGGTTCACAAATGCTAAGGATATATGAAAACCTACCACATAGAAGCTAATTAAAAAAATTGAATTAATTAATTATTTTAGAATAGTCCTGCATAAACACATCACATCTTTGGTCATATTCCTACAGGTTATACTCTTATTCCTTCTCTGCTGCCCCCATTCCACTGAGTGTTCTCTTCAGTGGGGTTACTAAATGTGTTCATATGGAGATATAAATGCACCAGTCAGTATTGTAAGGGCTACAATGCCTCAGAGGACACCTTCTCACCTGATGACTCTTGCATTCTTTCAGCCTCTCCTTCTGCAGTGCACCCTGAACCTTGATAAGCATAGGCATCCTTTAATGTTGAGCTCTCAGCAGCCTCTGAATTTCTCCTTTGAAATGGTTTAAATCAAAAGGTCTTCTAAATGTCTATGTTTATTCCTTTTGATTCATGCTGCTCTCACTCTTAGCTAGAGACACTGCTTTTCCATGGGGTTACAAATACAAGTATGTGACCAGAAAAGAAAATCAACTGCCTAGCAGGAGACAAGCCACCCCTATTACATCTGACAGGTCCCAAGAAATACTACAAAGGAAGAGGCAGATTAAATATGTGTCCTATTCTCACTGCTAACCTGAGGACCTGCCCCCAGGAGATAGTGGACACAACTATTTATAGGGGCTGGAGAGATGGTCCATTGATTAAAGGTATTCGTTTGCAAAGCCTGATGACATGGGATTGATTCCCAAGTACCCATGTAAAGCCACATACACAAAGAAGAGAATCCATCTGGAGTTCATGTGCAATGGCAAGAGGTCTTGGCATACCCATACTCTCTCCTTTTGTCTTTCTCTCTCTGCTTGCACATAAATACATAAAATTATTTTTTTTCAAAGAAAACACATTTCATGAAATTGACATTCTCTCTCCTTTACTAAGGAGGCAACCTGAAAATATGTTTTTATTTTATTTATTTATTTTTTTAATTTTTTTTTGGTTTATTTTTATTTACTTATTTCTGAGAGTGACAGAGAGACACACACAGAGAGAGAGAATGGGTGCATCAGGGCCTCCAGCCACTGCCTTTAATACCAGCATTCGGGAGGCAAAGGTAGGAGGATCACCATGAGTTTGAGGCCACCCTGAGATTACATAGCGAATTCCAGGTCAGCCTGGGCTAGAGTGAGACCCTACCTTGAAAAACCGAAAAATGAAAAACAAAAGTTAGAATGGGGCTGGAGAGATGGCTTAGTGGTTAAGGCACTTACCTGTGAAGCCTAAGGACCCAGGTTGGATTCCCTAGTACCAACATAAACCAGATGCATAAGTTGACACATGCATCTGGAATTTGCAGTTGCTAGAGACCTTGGGACACCCATTCTCTCTCTCTCTCTCTCTCTCTCTCTCTCAAATAAATAAATTTAAAAAATGTAAAAAGTTTGAATGGGGCTGGTGAGATGGCTTCAAAGCTAAAAGACTCAAGTCATATTCCCCAGGACCCATGTAAGCCAGATGTACAGGGTGGTGCATGCATCTGAAGTTCATTTGTAGCAGCGGGAGACCCTGGTATGCCCATATGCACATTCTCTTTCTCTCTGTCCCTCTCTCTCAAATAAATAAATAAAAATAAAATATTTTTAACAGTTAGAATGGAGGCACCATTCATGGGTCATAATGTTCCCAGAAGCCATTGGTTAGTACCAAAATCCTAGTGCCTGGCATGGGATACTTCCTTATGAGTTGTTGGTCAGGTAGGCTGGTAAATCCTCCAAAGCAATGCAGGTTATAACTATTGCATTGGTTGCCCACCAAAACTGTATGAAATATATGATAAAACCCTATTGCTAAAGACATTATCACTTAAGTTGTAAGATAGAAAAATCAAGCTGGAACAGAGTTGGTTTGCTCTCATAGTGCTAAAGAGTACTGTGCAATCTGTTATGGGAAGAAGTCCTCAACAGTCATACACAACTGTTGACCCAGTGTGCTATATTGCCAGCCTTAGAGGTAAGTATGTGCCCACTGGTTCAATAGTGTTACAACTGTTATGGGTGTGAGCAACTTCTTTCTGATTGGATCTGTAGCCCACTCCACAGGAAGGATCTCATGCCTTATAAGAGTGGTCAAAAACCCATGGTTGGGAAAGTTACAGGCACTGGGGTAGAATATATTACTGCTGTTTTTTTTTTTTTTTTTTTTTTCTAAATATGAATATTGAAGTCCTAGGGGGAAAATACTGTTTTTATTTAGGTAAATGGGCATATGGTCATGTTAGTAAACTTTTAAATATTTATGTTTAAACCCATATATTAGTGCTGCTCTAAACTCAATCACAGAAGTTTCTTTTTGCACTAGAAAGTGATTAATGCATTACTTGTTAGAGGATAGAAAACTACACTACCACCTTCAATAGTTAGAAGACATTGTAGAAGATGGAGCAGACAAAAGAATGAGTCAGAGGATAAGAGTCTTTTAATACCATCTTTGAGACATGACATTACCATTGCATTTATGAATTCATAGCAGCTGTGGTTACTGGCACAATACCTGTACCAAATTGGGCCTGTCAACAGTCCATCATGGATGTGGATATACCCAAGAGGCATCAGCCTTCCAAGAGGATCATTAATGGTAGCTGGGGAAAAGGGAGTCAGTTTCTTCCATGGTATAGTCACTGGTAAGTTGTAAATAACCTCCCACCCATGTTCATGCAAGCCACTCTAAACTCAGTGCATCACAAATCAAAAATGTGAAAGGAGGGTTTGTAGAGAAAAGAAGGGATTGATCAGGAGTGAGGAGGGTAGGAGAGATTATGGGGTGATATATATGAATTTGTAAGAAATAAACTTTAAAAATAAAGAAGGAGAAAATATACAAAAAATACTATGAATTAATGTAAAAACATGATTTTTTTTATCCTATGGTGATAGTTTTATTAGAAACTGAACAACAAAACATGGAAAATGTTCTGGGATTGAAATTATTTATTCTATGGCAAACTAGAGATGCATAGTATGCAGAATATTTCATCTTTGTATTCTCAAATTAGATATTAGTGAAATCTATGTTCTGGTTTTGCAAATCATACTAACTTGGAGTCTCAAAAATTGTGTATGTCTTCCACTCTAGAACTAGAATGTAGAGTCACTAAAATCCTCACTCTTCCCAAGATATGACTCAGGATCACCAGATATATCTATCTCATGGAGTTCTTTAAATAGTTCACAACATGGATTATTAGCACCTTCCTTATTACCAGTAGAAGTGCTCTCCTTACTACCAGTATAGCCTTTAGTGGCACTGAACTTGGAGAGCCAACTCTACAAAGCACCAAGCCCACTAGGGAAATCCATCCTTACAATTATGTTTCTCTAGAATGACTCCTCGTACCACAATCTGTATGAGTTAGGGTTCTCTAGAGGAACAGAACAAATAGAATGGATTATATTAATAGGGAATCTATGTTATTAACTTATGGCAGTCCAACAATAGCAGTTTGCAGGCCTGAGAGTCAAGGGACCTGGTAGTTGCTCAGTCCACAAGGCTGGATGCCTCAGCAGTCCCAACCTGGCACTGAAGGCCTGGAGGTTTCCTAGAAAGCTGTTGGTCTTCAGTCCATGCTGGTCTTCAGTCCACGCTGGAAAACAGCAAGCAGTATCAGCAGTCAGGTTGGAGGAAGAGATATTTTCCTTCCCAGAGCTTCCTTAGAGTAAGTCCTCCCCTTCTGAGAAGGGGCCACTCACTCTGGGGTAAGAGCTCACCCTGGCAGAAGGATTCCTCCTTTTGTTAATCCTCCCAGGATGCAACCTCAGACCCACTTATGAGGAATGTCTGTAGATTCCTAAACAGATCAAGTTGATACAAACTTAACCATCTCAAACTCTAACTCATATAGGATTCCAGAAATACAGCAACAACATAATGTGTATATCAGAGTGAATTGAAAGAAGACTGAAAGGACACATTAGGACATCACTCTAGTCATATTGTGAGAAGATTTTAGAAGGTATCATGGTTTCCATTAGTTGCATGTCTAATTTCATCATATGGCCTATATTTAATGCAGGTTGTTTAAATAGACATAGTATGGTTTATAGAATTTGGGCAAAGCATTTCTGCTGACATTCTTAGAGGAAGATTAAGTGATTAAACTCCCAGAGAATTAAAATTTATTAAGGATAATTGAGTATTATAATAGATTTTGGTAACACATCCATGAATATACTTGAGGAGTAAAACAGTAAAGTACATTTAAGCGGACATACCCTTGATTGTTTCTCTGAATTTGAGTGAAAAATTAAACTTACCAAAATGCTGTTATACTATAGAAAAGCAATGCTTTTCATTCAGAGTAAGGATTCCAATAGAGAAAATCTTAGTATAAAACATTACTTGTAAATAATTGTCTTTTTGAAAAGTAACATGCATAATGATAAAATAAACATTGGCCTGACCGACAACAAAAAGTCTGTTGTTTTAGAAAATAAACTTGGATGATGGATGTAAGCCTGGTAGTCTTCCTTAAGATGGAAAATATGTATAATCTGAAGAAAAGAAAACTGGCAAGAGATAGCAACCCATTTTGAGAAATAATGAAGTGATTTGCAGTATGGACACATTTCTGATGAGAGGAAAATTTTTGTGTATTAGCAAGAGAGGAAGGATTATTCAATTATTAACCATGAAGAAAATTCTGCATATGATTATCAAAACAAAATGCAGTAATGAAAATGAATAGTTCAAGAGACTCGAAGCCCCATCAAGAAATGAGGCACTTGGTGCAATGCTATGATTAACATGACTATGAGAGCTCATGTAGGTAAAGTATAAACTTTATTATGGATTTTTTAAAATAAGCCCTACATATTTTTTAAAAATCACTGAAATTCATAGTGGTTAAATTTTGTATATACAATCAAAGCAGGAACTAAACCAAGCATGGCAAACATCAAATTCACCAGCTCTATTTCTGGTATCTGGGACATGTTATGGGACCCACTGTGCTCCTAAAGGCTTGGAAGTACTGCACCAGTAACTCCCTGCCTATACCACACATTGCTTCACTTCAGGCAGCTTTATCACTTACTTTGGCCAATATCCTATGGTCTTGATAGTACAAAAATCTTAATATCTCCACTATAGTTTAGGTTTAAGCTTCAGAGCTTCAAACAAGGGACTTTCACATTCTCTTTGCAGGGAATGTTATTCTGCCTCACCTTCACTGTCTCTCTAAAACCATGGAGCAAGATATGACTACCTCTTCAATCTTGAACATTCTTTGCCTACATAGAAGGGATTGGTAATTTCTCCTACTATCTTGGGATGGAGACTGCTTTCCTTTGATAAAATTTTAGTGGTGTCAGTGTGAATTGTTTGCTTAATTTTGAAGAACCCTTTCTGAGATTCTTCCTTCAGGCCTACTACTTTCAAAGAAATTTAAACTGTCACAAGTAAAAACCTTTGATGGGTATGATCGGTCCCTTTTAACATCGTCTTTCCTCATGTCTAGTAAAGAACAGTATCATATACAGCTCCCTGCTATTGGGATAAACTTCCAATCCAAAAATAGTTCCTGAGAGGACAGGATTTATTTGAAGCTTACAGATCCAGGGGAAGTTGTATTGATGGCAGAAGGGAAGTTGTCCCCCTTTCAGAGTTCTAAACAGAGAGAAAAAAGCCACCAGCAGCGAGAACCGCCAAAAGTAAGCAACCAGCAACAAAAAGCAGGGCTCAGGCAGAACTTACTCTGCATTCCTTAGACTGGTATTAGATGAGCCCCAGTGATATCTCACCTCTGTAACAGGAGTCTTAGAGCTACTGGCAGAAGCTACAAACTCAATTTTAATAACATCTGAGCCTATTGGGGTACATAGATTCAAACTACCACAATCAGTAGGTGCTCTTTGGTGGCGCTAATCTCTTTAACAGTTATAATAGCTTTCTCAGAAGGTCCCTTGTTAGAAATTTTGTACTTGCTTCTCTCTTCAAAAAATGACACAAATTTTATATCTTTTTCTCTTTCATTTTAGGTCTGGATCACAGCAGAGAGAGACTAAATAGTATGCTGCCTTGACATTCCCTCTGCCAAAAAAAAAAAAAAAAAAAAAAATCATCCATTATTTTAAAATTAAGTCTTATTTAAATTTTTAGGATATTTGAAGAATGCAGCAAAATTATTTGTCAGAATAAACTGCTCCTAGCCCAGTTGTTAATAAATGCTTTGGTTTTCCTAGTAAACATCATGAGCCAGGCCTCCACTGTCCATGTTTCTCTTATCATTCTGCATATTCAAAGTCCCATAAATGCAGACTCCTGGAAAAGATGAAAATAGAGCTACCAATTGACCCCGCTTTCCTCTGCGCTAAAGGCTACTCTCTTCACTGCAGATAAATTTGAGCAAATATGTTCATAGCTACTCAATTTACAATAGCTAAGAACTGGAATAAACCCAGATGCCCATCATTTGACAAATGGATAATGAAGATGTGCTACATAAACACAATGTAATTCTAGCCAGCAATAAGGAAAAATGATACAATGAAATTTATAGGAAAATGGACAGACTTGAAATATATTATAACAAGCAAACTCACACAAGCACAGAAAGAGAAATACTGCTCCCTCATCTAGTGGTTCCTAACCTGGAATAGTTTGAATTTAGACATACATGACAAGCAACTTGAGAGACAGATAATAGGTATGGAAGGGTTTGGGGGGAGGGAATTGGGAGGGTGGGTATACATACACACAAAACTAAATACAAAATGAATTGGTACCATAGAAACCTTCCTTCTGGATAACAGACTGATAGATATAACCATTAATAGGACTATAGTAAGACTGTTTGGTAAGAAGGGACTGGAGAGCTTTGGATGAGGCCAAACACTAAAATATTTGGCTTTGGCTTGTAATGCCTAGTACCAAAATCCACAACCCACATTAAGCTATTGATCAGAGAGACCTATGAGGTCAACAAAGCAAGACAAATCCCTTGGTTACCTACCTTAAGTAAAAGACTTGCTAAACACGCCAAATGCTGCTACCACCGAACATTGAGATATCCAACTGGAATCTGGAAGGCAGCTGGTTCCCAGATGGTTAACCCATATAGTGCTCCAAAGCACTCCATGAGTTGTTGGAGGAAAATGGCCAACAACATTCTGAGCAAGCAGGAAACTCTGTATATAAAAACAACCAGCCTAACAAGAAGTGTAGACCTGTGCAATAGTGGCACCCATCCTAGATGGTTAACCAGTTGCTTACTGATTAGATAAGAGATCTGTGCAGTGGAAAGGTACCCATTTCTAAAACTGAAGACCAAGTCTGAATCTTATGAAGACCAAGATTATGGACTCCAACAGGAAGCTCCTACTAGTCTTTGGACAAAAGAGAGACTACACCCATCAAAATCTCTCTAAATTAACAATGCCTATTCCCTTTATACTATGCTGATCTCATGGTCCACTGGATCTCTTTTTCTTTTTCAGAAGGCAGTGACGACCAAGGTCAACCAAATTCTACCATCAAAATGAGAAAAAAAAGAGTTGGTTTTGTGGCAGGAAATGAACTACAACTTGTACATCAGTTAGGGTCCAGGTGAAACCATAGAAGAACTGGTCAGATGAACAAGAGTGCTGCTTCCGGAGACAGACACTGATGATAGTCGAAAAGTATGAAAGTAGAAATCCAGACCCTGCTGAGAGAACAACATTAAAGTAGACTTAAAATACACCCAGAACAGCTCAAGCAATTTTGCAAAAGAGGAGGTAGGGAAAATTGGGAGAGCCACAGAGTGAAAGGGAATATCCAGAGTCATTGCCTTCCCCATCCCATCACAACAATGACTGACTTCTGTCTCACAACTCATAACTCACAATCCCATGATGAACAACAGCAATCCCACTGAGGAAGGCCCTCAGTGAAATACTTGCAGGAAAATAACACATGATGTGTCCATACAGAGATTCTTCTTAATAAAAAAAAAAAAAAAAAAAAAAAAAAAATCTTAGGGCTAGAGAGATGGCTTAGCAGTTAAGGCACATACCTGTGAAGCCTAAGGACCCTGGTTTGATTCTCCAGGTCTCACATAAGCCATATGCACAAGGGGGTACACATGTCTGGAGTTTGTTTGCAGGGGCTAAAGGCCCTGGCATGCCCATTCTCCCTCTCCCTCTCTCTCTTTCCCTCTCTCTGTTTCAAATAAATAAATAAATAAATAAATAAATAAATAAATAAATAAATAAATATAAAGGCTTTTAAAAAAAATCTTAAAACGATTTTCAAAGCTAAGCTTTTTTGGTGTTGGGCATTTTTTTCACATTAACAAAATTACATTAAAAGCACTGACAAATTGAATACATATTTTTTAAAAATCTTGTTGAGCTCTGCTTACAACATTCTAGGACTTTTCAATTTCAAAGTTTCAAACTCTACCATATTTATTCCAGTTTTAAATGCCTATGAATCCACATGGTCACAAACACAATTAACTCTCAGTAGTAAATTTCTCTATTAGCTATGTTTGTAACTGCTGTGAGCAAATGCTGCAAAAATATGAGAGAAAAAATATTTATGTATATATGTATGTATGTATGTATGTATGTTGGCTTTTGTCCTATCTGCACAGGGAATCAGAGTGGTAGTCTCATGGGAAATTTTATCAGAAGTCAACAATGGACAAAGATAACAAGATAATATTATTGAGGTATAATTCTTTGTTTTTAATATTTTATTTTTGAGAGAAAGAAAGAGAAAGAGGTGGAGTGAGAGAGAGAGAGAATGTGCATGCCAAGGCATCTCGCCACTGCAAGTGTACTCGAGACACATGTGCCACCCCATGCATCTGGCTTATGCGGGTACCAGGGAATCAAGCCTGCATCCTTAGTCTTTGCAGGCAAATTAACAGATGTTTCATTTCCTCTCATACAGTAGCAGTCAGCTTCTTGTTGCTGCGACATACATCTATCCTAATGCTGCTTATGGAGGGAAAAAAGAGTGTATTTCAGGCTGAGACCCAGAGGAAATAGCATCATGGCAGAAAAAGTTGATTCATTTCCATAGATCTAAGCAGACAGACACCATCAAAAAGCCAAGAACCACAAAATCAGCAAAGGCCCAAGTGATTCCCATACATCTGCAGGCAGAACTCTAAACACACGCATAAATACACCTTAGGATTGAACATCAAGATCTGGCCCCAGTGACATACCATTTCCCCAGTCAGGCTCCATGCACTGGAAACTAAGGATTCAAACCTCAGTCTATGGGGCCATTCATTCAAACTACCACATTCCACTGATGGCCCCCATAGACTCAAGACCATCTCATAATGCAACCTGTATTCAGTCCAAATTTAAAGGTCTTTATAAGCTTTACTAACTTTAAGACTGTTTCAAAGTCCCAAGTCTTTTCTGAGATTTAAGACTGTTGCTTACCTGTGAGTCTGATAAAAATATCAAAACAAGTTATATAATTCCAATAAATAATGGCATAAGGTAAACATTTCTATTGCAATAAGTATAACAAGGAGAGAATGGACCAATACAAAATCAGTAACCATCAGGTAAACATCACACATCATTAATTCAAGTGTGACATCCATAACCAATGATAGCAGTCTCTAGATTTTCTATTCTGCCCTGATGAGCTGAGTAGCATGGGAAAAAAAAAAAAAAACAAACTTTCCTCTTGATACAACAGCAGTTCAATGCCACAATTGTACAGTCCTGGTATATCCGTATATCCAAAATATAAGGTATACGCTGGCAACTACATTCCTTCCCTGCACCTCCAAATAATGGCCATTTTTTAACTTCAGTACAGGAACCTCACCCTACCTCCCAGTGTTGTATGTGTGCAGCCAGTTCTTTAAACTGATTATCTTCATGTAATGGCCTTACTGTACACAGTAATCAACTCTACTTCACATCCCACATCTGATCAGTGACACCTGGAACTGTATGTACTTCATGACCTGCTTCTCCATATTGTTTATGCTTTCAAAACCAGCATCAGGTGTGTGGCATAACCAAATTGTTATTGCAGTGGGTAGCTAAACCTTGAGCTTGAAGAGCTGGCTATGCCTTTAGAAAAGTTCCTGTAAGCCACTTGCTTGTAAAATGATTTTCATTCCCACTCATTGAGCCTTTCCTGGATAGATCTCACCCTCAGACATCTTTTCCATTGGACCTAAACATCAGTGTAGTTTGCACCCTTAATGGTGGTAATCTCTTTAACAGTTTCAAGATAATTGCAAAAGTTTCAGTAACCTTAAACCAGTCTCTGTGCCTGCAACTTTAAACTTGTTTGAACTTTGTCTATGACTATACATTGTTCATATCTGTCTGTTATATACATTCCACCAACCACACCATACTACTACTTTTAAATTCAACCTTGATCAAACTCTTGGGGCATAAGCCAAAGAATACAGCCAATCGTTATGCCATTAGCTCAGTTCCAACAAAATTCTCTGCCGTCCTTCCTTCCCCTTTGAAAGCTCATAAGTCAAGTATTATCAGTCCACAATTCTCTCTGCATTTGGCATATTCATTCTCTCACAAGAATAGCACATGAAATTTGGCTTACTATACTGTGAGGCTTCTCCATTCCCAAGTACAAGGTCCTTCCACATTCCTTCTGCACATAAGTTTCAAAAGACCAAATTACATGTGGTCATATTCATCACAACAATGACTCTAATGCTAGTACAAATTTATTGTTACAGTCAGCTTCTAGTTGGTAGGACAAATACATGACCAAATGTACTTTATGGAAGGGAATAGTTTATTTCAGGCTTACAGATCCAGGGAAAAGAAAACCAATGGCAGAAGAAGCTGGATAATTTCCATAGATTATAGCACAGAGACACCATCAAAGATCCAGCACCACAAAACTGCCAGAGTTCCAACTGTTCTTCAGATACCTTAGGGCAGGACTCAAGTTTTGCCCCAACAAACTTAGGGTTTGGCTCCAAAATCCACCTCTGATGACATACATCCTCCCCAATATGGCTCTGGCCAGTGGAGACTCAAGATAAAGCCTGAGTCTGTGTGACTATACATTCAAATTATCAGTATCCAAATGAGGCTGCTATTGGCAACAACTGAAATGAAGGCTTAATTCCAGCTAGCAACATTGATTTCATACATGCCTCTAGAGATTAAGGCCAACCTCAGACAAGGTCTAACCTAGAAGGATAAGTGATCGTTTTTTAAGCTTTTGTCCTTTCTCTTTGTCTAAGACATAAATAGAGTACAGAAGAATGCATTAACAACTGGCAAATGTCACCATTTCTGATAAGGAGGAAGAATAAGGCCATTTTATGATCTCTAGCAACTATGAGATGAGGTTAAAAGAGAGCATCTCTTGTAATGTTTAATATAATGCTTGACAAGACTGAAAGGTGTCTGGTTTAGATGGAAGTATCGTCCAACAAAAAGCAAGCAGCAAGAAAGGAAGGAAGAAAGGGAGGGAAGGAAGGAAGGAGGAAGGAAGGAAGGAAGGAAGGAAGGAAGGAAGGGAGGGAAAGAAAAATAATGGTCCAGGTATTGAATGTCTGTTTCTTTACTGGTGCTGCACTTGACAATGACTGGATCATGAGGGTATTAACCTCATCCATGGATTGGCCCGTGGGTTAGTCATAGCTGAATGGACTAGTAGGGAAGCCGGGCCTTGTTGCATGAAGGATCTGACTTGTATCTGTCTGTATTCCCTATGTTTGCTGTGAGGTGAGACACTTTGTTCTCCAAAGTGTTCTCAACCTGATTATTCTGCCTCACCACATGGGATCAGAATTAGCATAGCCAAGTAACCATAATCTAAAAATATATCTTTTTTCTCTTAACATGGCTTCTCATGAATGTTTTCCTAGAAAAGTTCCTAACACAAATGACAATTATAACTTAGCTATTGTGTGGGAATGGTGGATCCAGCAGCTACTTAAACTTAAGATACTTGACAACACTTGATAAAAACCTTACTACAGTAATTTTCTCTGTGAGGAAGACTTCAGAGCTGATCAGAGAAGATGACTCTCATTAATATCTTTGCCACTTATTTTTCCCTAGTGTTGCTTTGTAGCATACATCTCTCACATGTTTTCAGCTATCATAGCAATTTTCTTTCCAAGTACTGAAGCTATTGTTTGCTTTTGATGTGTTTTCTTCCAGTAGCTATCACTTCATTCCTTCCAGTGTTTGTTTATTCATTACTAGACATTGGCAGAGAAATATAAGCTAGAATGGGCATCTGATGTCTTTATCAAACTTAAGAGATCTATTATATTTTATATTTTATGATGCATTTAAACAAATTCCAAAACATGTTTAGAAAAATGTCAGTCTAACACAAAAGAATCTCTGTAACCAAACCACAATTAATGTTACAAAATATATGTAAAATGTGGACACTGGCTTTCTATGAGAAAACTCTCCAAAAGAGATCACTTTTTGATAGAAAGCTGTAAGTGGACAAAGTGCCTTCTAAAGTTTATGGAGTTATGAAGAACCACTAAATATTTTGTATTGATTTTAATGAAATGGTTTTCATAATCAAAACTTTAAAATGACTATGTAAGAATAGATTGAGGGAATATCCATTAACAATCTTGATGACTATTCACTGTTGAATGGCATGTGCAATAACATGTAAATCATTGTCAGAAAAAGATTGGGCAGAACATAAAACCCACACCACTCAGTTTTGAGGCTTACATGTTCTCACCTGATGAAACCAACTTGAACAAAAACCAGACCAGCAGCCAGATGCCTCTCTGAGAAAGCAAATGAAAAGTGTGCTTGTTCATGAGTCAGTCAAGAGTGGATACTTTGTTGTTTCATATAGTGAAGTCACTTGTCAAGGAACCTGGGATATACGTTGTGAAGATTTTCAAGTCTAAAATTCTGTTTTACTACTGAAACATAAAAATAAGATTTTTTTAGAGTTTTGCTATATCTACAATAGTGGATGTGTTTCTACATTTAATAAAATTCTGGAATCATCAATTATTGGTAAATTGGGCTTCTGGGAACCAAACTTAGTCCATAGCTTGATGGAGATATATTTCATCAAAGAATAATCTTTTCTTATTAAATTCTAGAAGAATGTCCTAGATAATTTGTTCGGTACTTGTGACTTATCTGCATAATTCATCATACTAAAGACTAATTTCTTTATTCTGCCATTATCTACTTTTCAAGTTAGAGATTGAATATTTGGAATAGTCTAAAGACATAACAATGTAACAGACCCAGCAAATAAAGTATTGAACAAAGGTGATGGTATTGTATATATGTAAGTAGAGGAACAGATTACAGGGAGGGGAAAGGCCTAAGCACAGGCGAAGAGAATGTGTCAAAGAAGGGTAGGAAGAGCATCAATCAAACTTTAAGATATTCTGAATAAGAGTTATGTAAACCTACTTTTTTGAATAATGGCACAACCAGAAGCTATAGATTGTTACTAGAAAATTTTCAGTGCCAAGGATGGTATACTTTCCAGTGAGTTGCTGGCCAGGGAGGTCCCTGTAGCCTCCAAAATGTTATAGGCTATTCCCAAGGCCCTTGGTTTCTCTTGAGAAACATATGGTAAGACCCTATTGCTGAAGACCTCACTTGCCTGAGCAGCAAGGTCACAGAGAAAGCAAGCTGGTGCTGAGCAGAAAACCTTCTCCCTTCTCCCAGCCAACTGAATGCTGGAAAAAGCTGTACTGCATGCAGCCATATGGGAGACAGAAATCATCAGTGGTGAAAACAGTAGACACTGGAAAATTCAAGTTTGGCCATACAGGACCAATGACCAAACGGGTCCAATCGTGGAATGTCTGCTCTTGGGGAAACCAACTGCTCCCTAATTGGACTGAAGGCCCTCTCTATAGGAGGGAATACATGCCTGGTACTGAAAAACTAAGCAAAAATCTATGGCAGAGGAGGTCATGAGCCTTAGGGGTATAAAGTGTGCCCTTGTCTGGCTAAATGTATATATTATTCCCACCAAACTACCCTGAAAGCAGCACACTTAATGTTCATAGTCACATATTAACACTACTCTCACTTCTGGTTAGAGAAGCTTCCCTTTTCAGATGGTGATGACCACTGGGATGACCCAAAAAGTAACATAGTGCAGAGAAGAAGGGACGGATAAGTGTCCAGCACTGAAACATCTCTGTTACAACCTCCAAGGCTCGTGGTCCATTGAGGAAGAGTGGGCAGAAAGAATGTAAGAGCCAAAGGAAGGATACGATTCCTTACAATGCAACTGTCCAGACAGAAATTGGCCTTGATATCCATGACCTTGTAGTGCCTAGCAATACCTTCACAAGACCTCATAATAAGAGAAAAAGATGATGACATGAAATTAAAAGAGAGAATAATGGAGATAGGGAGGGGATATGACAGAGATTGGAGTTCTGAAGGGGAATGGAGGAAGGGGAGGGACATATCATTGTTTATTTCCTGTAAGTATAGAAGTTGTCAATAATTTTTTAAATAAAATAGAAAAAAAAAAGTATTGAACAAATCTAAGACAACCCTCTTGGTTTCAGCTTGCTGATGACATTGGTAACATCTGTCTTCAGTTCTCTATAAACATCCCCCAAATTAAAAATGAGCAGTCCACTGTGCAACTGAGATTTAGCCTGGTCATAATTTCATAAATAGATAGAAGCTGTTTATTTACAAAACATTCAATGAATTGAGCCAACATATTGCTTTTGAGACTTAGAGCAGTGGGATAAATTTTACGCAAAGAGGTATTTACCACTTTTCCATTAAAGTGAAGCAACCATGGAGATCAGAACAACTCTTCCACTTTTTTTTTGTTATTGGTTTTGTTTCAAGGCAAGATCTCACTCTAACCCAAGCTGACCTGGTATTCACTCAGCAGTTCCAGGCTGGCTTAGAATTCATAGCCATCCTTCTACCTCAGCTTCCAGAGTGTTTCAACTACTGGAAATCCCCATCATGCCTGTTATTTGTGTTATTTTTCATTTGAAATGTCCATGTGGCACCTGACCAAGCCAGAGATCTCACCACCTTTGTAGTACTTGTCTGATGTAATCATGCTTCATCATAGAAGCATGAGTTTGTTGGGTAACAAGTTAAATCTGGTTCACTTGGTTAATTTAGATATTAATCTAAGTCTGTTACTTCTTGTCTAAAGGTTTGTACTTTTTCTAAATATAAAGGAAACAAAAGGCTTCAAACTCAAAGGAGTTCTTTAGGTCAGATAATCTTTCACTTTGCAAACATGTGTGTTAGGAAAACAGCATCCAGAACTTGTAGTTCAACTCTTTCATTTGGGTTTTAGTCCCAAAAGAACATTTTAATTATGTGGTATGCTCATTTGAGCACAACAAATCATGATATTCACCTGTAGACTATTGCAAATGATTAGGCATAATACTTAATCACAAGGAGCTATCGTATAACTTATTTCATGTTGTGGCAATGCAAGTGTACCTTAGGAACACATAAAATGACCTATGTTGATGTTTCTTCTCCTTTAAACATATGTAGAAATACCTGTGTAAAATTAAAACCTCAAAAAATAGTTTGTATCCTCTTAATTACAATTATATTTGTCTCATTTCCAACATATAATATGCAGCACAAAGGGAACATGAAATATGCAATTTCCTCAGATGATGGGGGATAACAGTGGTTTCTTTTATTTCATATAATTTTTATATAGTGCAACAAAGTCACATTGGGCCAAATAATGTTTGAATTTTTTTTTTTCATGGAAAATTGGGAGAAATTACCAAAGTATTATGAGCATGAACATTCTACCTGTTAATGACATGCTATCCCAGATGGTTTTTCCATACTCTATATCAGTGCCCACGTGGTCAGTTTAGAAGGAAAGGTTACTAGTAACTTGAGGACTGTGCTCTTCTAGTGGTAGTCTCAGATGGTAGAAACATGATGAGAAAATCCTGTCTGCTCTTGTTATAAAGGATTTGAGAGACAACTAGAGAGATGGCATAGCAGTTAAGGCTCTTGCCTGCAGAGCCAAAGGACCCATATTTGACTCCCAGGACCTAAGTAAGCCAGATGCACACGGTGGTGTATGCATCTGGAGTTCATTTGCACTGGCTGGAGGCACTGGCATGCACATTCTCTCTCTCTCTCTCTCTCTCTCTCTCTCTCTCTCTTTCTCTCTCTCTCTCTCTCTCTCAAATAAATAAATAAAAAGAAAAGATGTGAGCCATCTTCTAAAAATTCCATGTTTATGACTTAATTATTCTCCAATCCCTCGGTTGCTAATATCAACAATTTGGAGATTAGTATTTCAACAACCAAATTTGAAGGTTTTAAAACTTGCAGTCCTGTATGCATGCCCAGCATTCTTCCTGGAATATACTGGGCTCTCAACTAATGTTTATTGAGTTTAATTTTCATAGAAAGGAATATAAGAAGTAAGCAGGTATTTGGGCATTATTTTATCAATTTTCTTGTTTATAAAACTAACCATAACAAGTGCTACCAAAAAACTTAACCTGTTACCATTCTTCTAGTAAAGAAATGAGTAGTTGAAGGAATTAGTGAGTATGGCTCCCAGTTTGAATATGAAAAATGGAAAGTTGTGCTAAATTGCAAAAGATCTCATCTGTTTCATGTTTTCTATTACCAAGGGCAACTAACTGGAGTAGCAACATATCTGATTGCTTCAAAAGAAATTAACTTCACACCAAGAGATTTGCAAATCATCTACATCCATACCACCCTGAACACAAACACATCTGATCTCAGAAGCTAAGTGGGCTCTGCTCTGGACATTATTTGGAAAGGACATGGGCAAATAGATCAGACCCAATAACAAGTGATAATCACTAAAAGCCTACACTAGTATGTGAGACATGGGGATATTGAGTCCAGTGATAATAAATTCATTGGAATGTGGAAATCTACTACCAAATACTAAAAATGCAGTGTCTTATTTGTTAATAATATTTTAGTGCATTTTAACTAAAATATTGCTATTTTGAGCCTTATCTTGAAAAATGTCTCAAGGGGAAGCTTCCTGATGGCAGGGAAATGATGGCAGAACAGAGGCTGGACATAACCTCCTGGCTAACATCAGGTGGAGAACAGCTACAGGAAAGTTAGCTGAGCTCTGGGAAAGGGAAGTGGGCTCAAACAGTGCTAAGCCCACCCGCAATAGCACAGCGCCTCCAGCAAGGCCCCTTCTCTGAAACTGCCGTCAGCTGGAGATCAAGCATTCAGAACAATGAGTTTATGGAGCACATTTGATTCAAACCACTAAATATCACATGTCATTGGAATAAATTTTATCTATATTCTGTATATGTCACAGGTTTATGACACATAAAATAAGGTATAAATTTTGAATTAAACTGTATGAGTAGAAATTATTTTTATCACATTCAAAATTATAATTCAGGGCTGAAGAGATTGCTGAGTGGTTAAGGCACTTGTGTACAAAACCTAATGACCTTGTTTAGATTTTCCAGTACCCACATAAAGCCAAGTGCATCAAGTGGTACATACATCCTGTAGTATCTGTGCAGAAACTAGAAGCCCTGGGGCATCCATTATCTTTGTCTGTCTGTCTTCTACCTCTCTATGCATGCAAACAAATAAAAGTATTTTCTATAATTTTTTAAAAATACAATTCATGGGTAATTGATCTGTGTCAATTATATTCCTTAGATTGATTAGTAAGGTAAATATTTTGAGGTCATCATTAAATAATTATAATAATTTCATAGCATATCTTTATTTTGTTAAATGTATGGTAATTAAATAATATAACATCGATTTTCAAACAATCAATATTCTATCCCAATTAAGTATGTATATATATATCACAGAAATCCATTTCTTATATTATTATGGCAAAATACAAGAGTTATTACATTAAATGTTCAGCACACCATAAGTGACTGATGGTGCCATATTAATTATCTAATGACCACTTCTTCTTTTTATTTATTTTTATTTTTTTAATTTTTTAAAATTATTTCTTTATTTTTTAATTATTATTTTTTTATTGACAACTTCTATACTTACATACAAAAAACACATGATAGTTCCCTTCCCTCCTCCCATTCCACTTTAGAACTCCAATCTCCATCATATCCCCTCCCTCTCTCCATTAATCTCTCTTTTAATTTGATGTCATCATCTTTTTCTTCTATTTTGAGTGTCTTGCAAATGTATTGCTAGGCACTGCAAGGTCATGGATATCGAGGCCAATTTCTGTCTGGGCAGTTGCATTGTAAGAAGTCATACCCTTCCTTTGGCTCTTCCATTCTATCCCCCCCTCTTCTGCAATGGTCCCTGAGCCTTGGAGGGTGTGACAGAGGTGTTTCAGTGCTGGGTACTCCTCCATACCTTCTTCTCAGCACTATGTTGCCTTTTTGGGTCATCCCAGTAATGACTACTTCTTATGCACTGCTATTTGTGGTTTTCAATTTTATTTGTTGTCAAATATAACAAACTATTATTCAATTTAATAATCTATTACTAATATTTTAATATATATTTTTTTATTTATATTTTATTTTAATTTTACATTCATGTTGGTGCCTTTGATAGCTTCCTCCCTGTCTTCCCTACTCAGAGGGGACCCTCCTCATTGGGGAATGTGGATTGTGCATTGTGGGGGTAGCCAACAGTTATGTGGAAGAGGAAGAATGTCTCTGTGCATAATTACCCTTCTTGTAGCTCTAACAATCTTTCTGCCCCCTCTTCTGCGAATTTCCATGAGCTATGTTGGATTCATTTTAGTTCTACTTCAGTGATGCAGTCTTGGGAGGTGCCACTATTGCACTTTTTTGAGCATCACGTCAGGTCGTTGACTGCTGAGTAGCATAGACTATGAGTTGTTTGGACAAATGTCAGTCATTTTCCCCAGTTGCTCCTGTAGCACTCTCTGGCATTAGACAAGCTAATTGTCTGTGGACTGACCCTCTTCTAGATTCCAGCCAGGTCATTCCATTTTCCATTCCTACAGCACATGGTGTCTTCACATGGTGTCTGAGTCATCAAGAACTCTAGCAGGGTCTTTTATCCATTAACATTTAGGTGAAGTTGGTCAAGAAGGGCTGACAGAAATATGTAATTTTTTTTTTTTGGGAAATTTATTTTTATTTATTTATTCTGATCAACAGCTACAGAAATAGAAAGTTAACTGAATGTTGGTACTGCAAACAAACTCCAGTTGCACCCCCTTGTGCATCTGGCAGTCCTGGAGAACCAAGGAAGATTAAGGAAGAAAAAGATAGGTAATTTTAAAGAGAAAGAGAGCAGAGAGAGAAGAGGGAGAGAGAGAGGGAGAGAGAGAGAAAGAAAGAAACAGGAAAAGATTAAGGTTAGTCTTTATGATGTCCTCCCCAGGGCCCTGTGGTTGAGGTGTTCCCTTGATGGGCCTGCTGAAGGTTCAATCTTTTAGCCTATCATTCAGGATACAGGATTTTATGGTACCATTTCCATTTGGGTCCCTCCCTCCACCCTTACCCTCTCCTCCAGTCCCACCATCCCTATTGTCTAGTCCTCAAGGTGCTTATTAGTTATGACAGCATCTCAGGCAGATTCAAGTTAGGAGCCACAGATGAGTGAGACCATGGGACGATTATCATTCTATGAGGGGGTGAGTTCACTGAGAATGATCTGTTCCAAGTTCAACTATTTTTTCTTCAAATTTCATTGTGTCATTTTTCCTTACTGCTGTGTAGAATTCCATAGTGTAGATATACAATATCTTTGTTATCCATTCAACTAATGATGGACGTCTTGGTTGATTCCAGCTCTTAGCTATTATGAGTTGAGCAGCTATAAACATGGTTGAGCTAATCTCTCTGATCTGAGGCTTGGAGCTTTTAGGGTAAATGTCCAGTAAGGGAATAACTGGATATGTTGGCAGGTCTATAGTCATCCTTTTTAGGAGTCTCCATATTGCTTTCCATAGTGGTTGTACCATTTTACATTCCCACCAACAGTGAAAAAGTGTTCCTATTACTCTACAGCCCCACCAGCATTTGTTTTCCTTAGTTTTCTTTTCTTTCTTTTTTTTTTTTTTTTTTTTTTTTAATGTTAGGTATCCTTACTAGGGTAAGGTGGAATCTCATAGTTGTTTTAATTTGCATTTCCCTGATGATTAGGGATGTTGAACATTTTCTTAAGTGCGTGTTTGTCATTTGTATTACTTCTTCTGAGAACTCCCTGTGCAGTTCTCTGCCCCATTTTGTGAGTTGGTTGTTTGACTTTTTATCGTTTAGGTTTTTAAGTTCTTTGTAGATTCTAGATATTAGGCCTCTGTCAGTTGTTTAGCTGGCAAAAATTTTCTCCCATTCTGTGGGTAATCTGTTGGCTCTGGTTATTGTATATTTGTCTGTGAAAAAAACTTTTCAGCTTCATGAGATCCCAATGGTTGAATGATTGTTTAATTTCCTGAGCTGCTAGGGTTTTGTTCAGGAAGTCTTTTCCCACTCCTATATGATGGACGGTTCCTCCTATTTTTTCTTCCAGTAGTAGCAGTGTTTCCAGTCTTATATTGAGGTCTTTGATCCATTTGGACTTGACTTTTGTGCATGGAGAGATGTGTGGACCAAGTTTCATTTTCCTACATATGGTTGTCCAGTTTTCCCAGCACCATTTGTTGAAGATTCTGCCTTTTTTCCAGTCTATATTGATAGGTCTTTGTCAAAGTAGCTGTAGTTACTTGATCCAAAATCTGGGTCCTTTATTATGTTCCTTTGGTCTATATTCCTGTTTTTATGCCAGTACCATGTTGTTTTTATTACTATGGCTTTGTAGTGGATTATGTAACACAGCACAATCCAAAATGAGGTCTCTGCTTCTCTTATAATTTGCTTTGCACTACTCACACCCATGAAGTTGTATGAACCTCTCAGGTCTGGTTATCTTAAAGTAGTAGCTCTCTTGGAATCTACCAGTGTGGAACTTTTTTGTTTTTTTTTTTTTTTGTTTTTGTTTTTGTTTTTTTTTAATGCATAAACTCAGTCAATAGTTCACAGAGATCCTACTTCATATACATATACATCCTACTTCAGACCTTACAAGCAGGCATAATGAAAAAAAAAAAAAAAGTTTTAATACATGTCTCTCACCGAAATTTCCAAAATGTACTATCTACCTAGTTCCAAATGTGCCAAGAATCCAAGCAGATGAGAGATGCAAAGAAAGGAAGGAAAATTTTAGGAGATAAAGATCATAGTTTCTGTTCATAGCTGAGGAAGACCAGAAGGTGGAGGATAAGTGAGGCTTGTAAAAGAAAAAGAACACTGGTCCATTTAATCAACCCCTTTTAGATTTCTAGGCAATGCACCAGAAAAGATGTGGGAATTTAAGATGTCTTTGAGAGTGATGGAGCCATTTTTGATTTTTGTGGGGCTTTAACTGAGGAGTTAGGGATCTAGGCTGTTAAAGTCACACAAATTTCCACCATTTCAGTTACCTGTAGGTTCTTGTCTTATGAATTCTAAGGATGAAATCCACAGCCCTTAGAGGGTAAAATTTAGAAAGATTTTACTTTAGGATGTTATAGAGTGTAAGGTAAAGAAAGAAGGCTGAATTTCAGCAATATAGAGATCAATAGAAGGAAATAAGTTAAAGCTCATATAAAAAGGAGGGACCTAAGATGTAATTCTTGACCTTTCTTTTATGAAAACTCTTTCAATTAGATTGGCTTTTTCTAGATAATACATGATAATCACCAGATATAGACTTTCTTGATGTTATAACATCAGTAAAGTTATTTTTTTCAAAAATGCTATAATTTACAGATTATGGAGATTAGAAAATGGACATATAAGAATAAGAATTAATTTGACTTACACTGTACCTCAAAGCCTGGGTTCGATTACCCCGTAGCCATGTAAAGCCAGATGTACAGAGTGGTACATGCATGTGTAATTTGTTTGCAGGGTCAAGAGGTCCTGACACCCTCATTTTCATTCTCTCTCTTCCTCTCTTTGCAGATTAATAAATAAAATAATTTAAAACTTTAGTATTAAGATAAATAAGGAAATATAAACTTAAAATGCATTTTATATGCTTCAATATGTTTTTCTCAACTATCCCAAAGCTCGGAAAAGGTCCCATCTTCTTTTCTGTACAATTATAACTACACTAAAAGTAGCCAAAAGGCATTATCATAATTGAAATCTTTCACACACAAAATAGGCCTTAGGATAGTACTAAGCATTTTTATTATAGAGTCTGAAACAACTTTCAAAAATGGTTATCTATCACAGATCCACCTTTTTTTTTTTTTTTTTTTTTTTTAGTTTGTTATGGATTTTATTGAGAATTTTTTTCAGCACAGAAATTGTTCCATAATTTTCTTTATTTATCTGTGTTACCAGGAAAATTGTTTTCTGCTTTTCAGTATTCATTTATTCAGTGTTTGCCTCATTGTAATGCTGGCTTTTAAGATATATTGAGCAGTTTTACTTCCCTTTGTATCCAATGGTACAGTTAGAGGAACATTGGTTTTAGTTGTTATGTGTTTGGTAGAATTCATCAGTGAATTCAACCTATCCTGGAATTTTATATTCTAATTTTATGTTACATATAAGTGTACACACACTTTTATCCCATCAGACTTGCCACCTCTATCACATTTTCCAAGGTCCAAGAGAAATTGCAGAGGAAGTGACATTATGAAGACTGTTCTTACTTCTAGCCTGACAACCACGCCCAGGGTGATGGTGACATACATGAAGGCTAATCAAAACCTATGAAAGCAGAAATCCAGAAGCTACAAAGGAATCAACAGTAAATCTGACTTCCAAAGGCCTGCCATGCATCAGGGAAAATTGCAGAAAATGGGGGCAGAAAGATTGTAAGAGACACAGGATGGTTAAGAATACCCAAAGGCATGGCCCCCTAGTACCCCACAGGAACTGAATGAGGCCTTCATAACCCCACAGTGATTTCCAACTTTTTTTTTTTTTTTTTTTTTTTTTTTTTTTTTTTTTTTTTTTTTTTTTTGGTTTTTTGAGGTAGGATCTCACTCTCGCCCAGGCTGACCTGGAATTAACTATGTAGTCTCAGGGTGGCTTGAACTCACAGCAATCCTCCTACCTCTGCCTCCGGAGGGCTGGGAATAAAGGTGTGTGCCACCACACCCGGCTCTCGGCTCTCCAACTGTTTTAATATACAAACTTGAATTCAACAATTCAATGCCTTATATGCCACATTCTTTTTTTTTTTTTTTTTTTTTTTTTTGTTTTTCGAGGTAGGGTCTCACTCTGGCTCAGGCTGACCTGGAATTCACAATGTAGTCTCAGGGTGGCCTCGAACTCACGGCGATCCTCCTACCTCTGCCTCCCGAGTGCTGGGATTAAAGGTGTGCGCCACCACGCCCGGCCCACATTCATTTTTTCCTTTCATTTTTCTTTTCTTTTGACTATAGCCATTATTTCTTTTTTCTCAAAAATTCAGATAACATAAGAAAAAACTGTAATACTTTTTATTAAGGTATATATTTTTTTTAATTCTAACAGGACAAAATAACCAATTTCTTAGGAATCTAAAATATAGAATATATAGAAAATATAGAATTGAGGAATCTTGAAATTCTCTAAATATAAGAAAGCATGAATTTTAAGATCATTCTCTCATTTTCTCTGTCTCTTGACATTTTTGTCATCCACTTAACTGCTTGTCTATATCATGTACAATGAAAATATCCATAGCTCTTGTACTAATGACAGACTACTAGATCTTCTAATTCTTGTACATGCTTCAGACTAATAATTCTATTTTTTAAATATTTATTTTTATTTATTTATTAGAGACAAGGAGGGAGAGAGAGAGTGAGAATGGGCTCATCAGGGCCACTAGCCACAGTAAACGAACTCCAGACACACGTGCCACCATGGGCATCTGGCTCACTTTGGACATGAGGAATCAAACCTGGATCCTAAGGCTACACAGTCAAGCACCTTAACTGCTAAGCCATCTCTCCAGCCCATGAATCCTATGTTATACCTAATATTTTGTTATTTTCTTATTTAGTTCTCTAAGCACTATCAGGTAGGGAACATTTACTCAATACATCACTTTTAAATAAAATAAATATTAAGGTAACACACAATGACAGTCATGGAGTATGAATAGAGATCAGGCTCCATAACCTATCACTACCACTATGTTACAATTCTGAGTTCTACCTTTGTTCTTTCTTCCCTCCACAATAATTTTAACATGTATCCAAGAGTCCTTTATTTATTACTTAGTAAAAATAATCTTCTTTGTTTCCCGAAGAATGCTTACTATGACAATAAGTGTTAAGTTGGAGTAGCATTGTTGAACTCTACTGTCCACCTGTAACATTATTAGATTATTTTTCAGATGAAGAAGTGAAATTTGAGGTCTCATGGCATATCTAAGCCTCGAATATACGAAAGGAGATGTCACATGTGAAAAGCACACTTCTAACACTTGACTGTTATGGAAATAATCATGGAAATAAAATATCCTATAACATGTTGTATAAGCATTGAAAAGATTAAAGAAATAATGGTTGAAATGATACCAAGGGCTGGAGATGTACTTCAGTGGGAGTGGGAGTACTTTTCACATCAAGCACAAGAAAAATAAAGAATTATTTCTTCAAAACTGATAGTAAGTGTGGATATTGCAGTCATTTCAATATATATATATATATATATATATATATATATATATATATATATATAACTGAAAATATAAAGTATTTAAGTAGGGTTTATTTACATTTAACGTATTCCACAGTAAGTTTCTATACACTGACAAAATAGTCTCTGAGATCATTTATTTACATCAGGACTTAGAAACATTTCCTATGGAGGGAATGATAGTAAACAATTATGGTTTAAAAGTATCTGCTGCAACTACTCAATTCTTCTGTTATAGCACAAAAACGGATATAAACAAAACATGAATGAGTGGAACAGGCTGTGTTCCAATAAAACTTCATTTCCTTAAATAGGCAGTGGGCCAGGTTTTGCCCACAGTGTCATTTTCTGGCTTAAATAAATAAGTAAAATTCTAAATTTGTTCAAAAGGAAATGTACTAAACTAAAAGCAAACAAAATAATCTTTTTGTTTATAAAGAATATTTCTTTAAAGTAATAATAAAATTTGCATCACATGTACTTCTGGTGCTATGGAGTCATATAAATGTTATGAGGTCTTCATGAAGCTGATATTCTGTACATCTAAGACATTAAGCAAAAGGTGAAGGGCTATATATCCAATTTGTGATAAAGCTGAGGTCTGAACCCAGTTATTTACACTTCTTGATTCTTCAGTTTAGCTTTTCCCCTATTGCTAAGCTATCTGAATCATCAGACCTCTTTCTACTTCAAGTAAAGTTATTTGAATCTAAATTCCACCACTGCAAACTTTTTAAGGTTAGACAGTTCATCTTTTTTCAAAACAATAAATAATTTAAATCAAAAATGAGTTGTGGTGGTTTGAGAACATGCCCCTCGTAAACTGATATGTTTTGCATGCATGGTCTCCAGCTGACTATAATTTGGGAGGTGGAGCCTTGCTTAGAATGTGTGTCACTGGGGTCAGATCTTGAGTTTATTGGGTCCTTAGCTTTCCCGGGTTTCCTTGGCTCACTCTCCTGCTGCTGTTTCCCACCTGCTATGGCAAGGAGGTGATGTCTAGTCTCTACTCATGGCATGCTTCCCTTGCTGTCATGAAACTTCCCCTAGCAACTATAAGCCACAATAAATATTTTCCTCCTGTTACTTGCTTTTATTTTTATTAGGTATGTACTCAGTATGTAAACAATACATGTTAGTACCATCCTTTCCCTTATCTATGCTCCCTCTCGACTGGGACCCTCCTCATTGGGGATACAGGTCATCCCCATGGGGATTGTGGGGACAGTGGTCAGTTATGGGGATGAGGCAATGTCTCTGTGCATAATGTCCCAACTTGTGGCTCTTTCAATCATTTTACCCCTTCTTCTGGGAAATTTCCTGAGCCATGTTGGGTGCATTTTAAGTCTACTTCAGTGATGGACTCTCAGGAGCCTCTGGATCTTTGGTTTGGTAGGTGTTGAGTGTCCTCCGTATCTATATATTTCACCCTTGTGCTGATAGCAGGTTCACCAAGAAAGCAGCACTATTGCTTATTTCCCCAACTCCTCTATGGTTTCAGCTGGGACCCTGATCCCACTTCTGTCTGAAAAAGAGAAACAGATTCTCCAACAGAAAGTGAAGTCAGAAAAGGTTAAATAGGATAAACATTATTAATTTAGAGGGAATTTAATGGGTGTAGACCATCTTGTAGCCCAATATTAGTGGGAGCTTGATATTGGAAAGCAAACTCATTATCTGAATATGATCCTGACTTGTTTCCCAGTTCCAGATATGGGTTCCTTTCCACTGAGCCAATCTGTTAGCCAGTCTAAGAGCATTTGGTTACCCATCATTGCTGTGTGCCACTATTGCACATGTGGGAGCATCATGTCAGGTTGTTGGCTGCTGAGTATCTTAGATTGTGAGTTGTTCCAACATATGTTGGCCACTTCCCCCCAGTAGCTCATGTAGTGCCTTCCATCACTAGATGGGCTAACTGTCTGGAGAATGGCTCTCTTCCAGATACCAGCCAGGTTTCTTGATGTTCCATACCAACAGCATATGGTGTCTTTATAAGTAAGGTCTTACTATTAACTTCTGTGTGTAATCAAGTGCTCTGACAGAAGGTTGTATTGTTTTGGGAAACTTTGTAGGGCTCTCTGATCAACAGATTCTTGTGGGTGTTAACTGCACCTTTGTACTGGGAATTGTAGGCCAGTGCCAAGAGAAAAGAAAGAAGATAAAGAAAATAGAAAAAAAGAAAGAAGAAAGAAAGAAAGAAAAGAAAGAAAGAAAGAAAGAAAGAAAGAAAGCAAGCTAGAAAGGAAACAGGAGAAATGTAAGGTTAAGGGTCATCTCACCCTCTCCAGGACCCTTCAATTCAGGTGTTCCCCCTAAGGTCCTGTTGATGGTTAAACCATTAATCTGCCTTCCCTGATATAAGATTTTATAGTATCACCTCCATTTGGCTTCTTTTTTGTGTTACGCCTCCACTCTTACCTCTCCTCATGCCCTACCCTCTCTATTGTCTAGGCCTTGAGAAGCCTATTAGGTATGTCAGCATCTCAGGCTGACCCAGGTTAGGAGCTGAGTGAGATCATATGACAATTGTCTTTCTGTGATTTTTATGAGGTCTTGGAGTATGATTTGTTCCATGTTCTACCATTTTTCCTACAAATTTTATTGTGTCATTTTTTTTTTCTTATTGCTGAATAGAATTCCATTGTGGTAACATCTTGGTTAACCATTCATCCAATGATGGGAATGGGTTGATTCAAGTTCTTAGCTATTATAAATTGAGCGGCTATAAACATGGTTGAGCAAATATCTCTGAACCAAGGTGTGGAGCTTTTAGGTTAAATGCCCAGTAAGGGAATAATGGGGTCTGTTGATAACTCTATAGTCAACCATTTTATGAGTCACCGTACATACTTCCACAGTGGTTCTGCCATCTTACATTCCTTACCAACAGTGAATGAGAGTTCCTATTTCTCCACCTCCTTACACACATTTGTTTTCATTTGATTTTTTAATGTTTGCTGTCCTTACTGGGTAAAGTGGAATATCATAGTTGTCTTAATTTCCCTGATGGCTAGGGATGTTGAACATTCTCTTAAGTGTGTTTACCATTTGTATTTCTTCTGAAAACTCCCTATTCAGTTCTCTGGCCCAATTTGTGAGGGGGTTGTTTGATTTTTTTTATTGTTTATGTTTATGAGTTCTTTCTAGATTCTAGAAATTAAGCCTCTGTCAGTTATATATCCAGCAAAAAATTTCTCCCATTCTGTGGGTAATCTATTGGCAATGTTGATGTTATATTTGCCTGTGAAAAAACTTTTCAACTTCATGAGATCCCAATGGTTGAGGGATTGTTAAAATTCCTGAGATACTGGGGTTTTATTTAGGAAGTCTTTCCCCACTACTATATCATGGAGAATTCCTCCTAATTTTTTTCTTCCAGTAGTAGAAGCGTTTCAGATTGATGATTGTGATATCCTCATATTGGATCATTCCCTTGATGAGTAAGAAGTGGCCTCTTTATCTTTTTTTGGTGACTTTTGGTTTGAAGTCTCTTTTATCCAATATTATATAGCAACACCTGCTTTTTTTTTCTTATTTACATTTGCTTTGAATATCATTTTACACCCTTTCACCATGAGGCAGTATCTGCTATTAGTGGTGAGGTGGGTTTCTTGAAGACAGCATATTGAGGGGTCCAATATTCAGATCTACCCTGTTAACTTGTATCTCTTGATGGGTGAATTGAGGCCATTGATGTTTAGGGTAATAACTGTGAAGTTTAGTTTAATCCCTGCCATATTGTGGTGCTTTATGGGGTTTGGTATTTTCTTGGACTTTGTAGATTTTTGCACCTTCTCTTGCTTTGGTTATTGTGGTTTGCTTCTTGTAGGCTCTCTAGATTGATTGTTTGGCTCCTCTCTGTGGAGAATTCCCTGAAGTATTCTCTGTAGATTTGGCTTTGTATTCTTATAATTGTAGAGATGCCTTTTATCTTGGAATTTTTTTTTTTTTTTTCTTTTGACATTTATTATGAGGGATACTTTCACTGGGTACAGTAGTTTGGGTTGGAAGTCATAGGTTCTTAGACTTTGCAGTGGTCCATTCCAGGCCATTATGGCTTTCAGGGTTTCCATTAAGAAGTCTGAGGGAGGGCTGGAGGGATGGCTTAGAAGTTAAGGCATTTGCTTGCAAAGTCAAAGGACCCAGGTTCAATTCCCCAGGACCCAGGTTAGCCAGATGCACAAGGGGTTGCATGCATCTGGAGTTTGTTTGCAGTGGCTAGAGGCACTGGTGCTCCCAATCTCTCCCTCCCACTCTCTGCCAAATAAATAAATTAATTAATTAATAAAAACAATATTATTAAAAAAAAAAAAAAAGAAGTCTGAGGGAAATCTGATGGTGTTACCTTTATATGTAATGTGTTGTTTCTGTCTTGCTGCTTTTAGGACTTTGTTTTCATTCTTTAGAATCTTAATGATAATATATCTTGGAGAGTTTCTCCTTTGGTCCAGTCTGTTTGGAGTTCTGTTAGCTTCCTGTATCTTGATGGGACTCTCTTTTGAGAGGGTGGGAAAGTTTTCTTCAATAATTTTGTTGAATAAATTCTTCACTCCTTTGGCCTTAATTTCTTCCCTTTCTGTATACCCATGACTGAATGTTGAGACACTTAAGGGTATCCCACTGTTCCCTCATAGTCTGTTCACAAAATTTTTGAACTTGTGGAAGTTTTTGGACTTGCAAACTGTTTCTTCTGTTCTGTCATCCACTTCTGAGTTTCTGTCCTCCACATCACTGATTCTGCTCTTGAGGGCTTCTGGAGAGGTTTGGACTTGTTCAATTTGGTTTGTATGTTCTATTGCCCATTTCTGTATAGTATCTATTCTTCTGTCATGTTTCCTATTTTCTGGTTTTATTGATGCTTCTTGGAATCATCCTTGAATTTAATTATGTCTTTATTGAGCTTAGCCAATTTATTACTGAGGTCCTTTTTTTTTTTTTTTTTTTTTTTTTTTTTGCTCTCCTTCAGATCACAAACTCTCTTTTGAAGTCTCTCTTCTTTTTTTTGTTTTTGTTTTTGTTTTGTTTTGTTTTGTTTTGTTTTTTTTGTTTCTATTAGGTCCAACCTAAGGAGAACAGCATTCACACAATTGTTGGTCTTTTGTTGGTTTTCTGTAAGTTCTGCCAATTAGTGGTCAGAGTCACATACCTTATGTCTTCATTTTAAAGTTCTAATCCTGTTGACTCTTCTATGTTTTGATTAGAAACTTCCATTGTGGAACTAGGAAACCTTGTTGAGGTTCCTTTCATTTGAAGTTCTTTGTTGTTCCTTTTGTGCTGTGGTCTGCCCAACACAGTGTGGGAATCTTATTTAATACAGGAGGAAGTTACATTGGACTAGATTAGGCTTTTAATGGCAAGGAGGCCTGTCTGCCCAGGTGGGAGAAGTAGGTGTGTCTTTGTTGGGAACCTGGGGAACTGGGCAGGGAGAGGAGCCTGGAGACTGTGTGGTCTTGGAGGCAGACGGAGGTGTTGGGGGAATAGGAGAACACTGACCCATTGGTAGGTGGCAGGGCAAGGGGATGGGACTGCATGGACCCAGTGAACTGGTGGGGAGGGGGATGGGATGGCACAGACCTGGCGGTGCAGTGGGGCAGGTGGACGTGATGGTACAGACTCATTGGTGGGTAGCAGGATGGGGTGTGGGACAGCATGAATCTGGTGGTGGGTAGCAACGCAGAGGGATGGGATGGGATGGCATGGACTCGTTGACACAGATTCCGTGGTGCAGTCTCCATGGTTTAGACTTGGTGGCTTGGACTTGGTGGCTCAGACCTGGTGGCATGGTGGGGTGGGGGGGATGGGATTGTGCAGTACCAGTGGCTGGGAAATGGAGGAGGAAAGGAAGAAAGACATGGAGGGAAGGAGGGAGGAATGAATGCCACTTGGCACTCTGAAAGATGAGAGACTCCTCTCCCAGATCCATGGAGCCTGCTAATAACACAGGAGTGAACCTGGTCTGCAGTGTTGTATCGGGGATGGGTGCTTGACGCATCTGGGGGCCTATTGAGCTACCCAAAAGCATAAGAATCAGCAGATTCCTTACTGTGCTTCTCCGCATTGTCCCATTGGAGGTCTGCTAGGCCCTGCTGAACCTGGAACCCAACAGATCTTGCCTGGTATTATCCCAGGAGCTGAAATATGGTTAGGTGGATGCCATCTTGACTTGACGTCACCCCGCCCCCCCATTAGTGATTTTTTTTGTCAGGTTAGTTTAATACCAGAAACATGAAGGTAAGTATGACATGAATTTCAATGAGAATTTAAATATTGTCTTCCCTGTGGAAAGTTCATCATACATAAATACTTATCAATTTGTCTATGATAATACTTGAGAATTTTTATTCTTTTTTATTATTTATTTGTGCATGTGTATGTGTGTATATTTGTGCATGATGTGTATGTATGGGTTCACACTTGCCACACTGAGTGTGTGAAGGTCAGAGAACAGGCTCAGGGAGTTTACATTTTCCCTCCACCCTTCTGAGACAGGGCCTTACCTTCTACTTCTACATGAGAACTTCTGAATTCTCCTGAGTCCACTTGCCATTGCTGTACAGCTTTAGGGAGTCATGTAGGAAGCTCTTACTCAGGTGGTAGCTTGCAAGAAAGCACCATTAACAACTGATCAATCTCACTGGCCCAGGTACTTGAGATTATTAATAATAACTGACTAATAGATAATAATTATAATAATAGTAATGTAAAATATATTTTAAGTCATTAACTTCAAATAATTGAGGTCAATTTGGTATGATTTTGGATTTTTAAAATTTTTTTATTATTTTATTTATTTTTTTGGAGTGAGACACAGAGAAAGACAGGCAGAGAGGAAAGGGAGACAGATAGAGATGGATGCACCAGCAGTCTCTCAGCTGCTGTGAACACAATCCAGATGTGTGCTCCCCCTTGTGGGCAAGTGTGGCATTGTGCCCTTGCGTCACTTTGCATCTGGCTAAACATGGGACCTGGAGACTGGAACCGGGTTCTTAGGCTTAGCAGGCAGGCACCTTAACTGCTAAGCCTTCTCTCCAGCCCTGATTTGGGATTTTTTAAAATTTATTTATTATAATTTTACATTCATGTTGGTGCCTCCAATAGCTTAGTCCCTGACCTCCCCACTCCAACGGGACCCTCCTCATTGGGGAATGTGGGTCATGCATTATGGGGGTAAACAAAAGTTATGAGGGAAAGGCAAAGTCTTTGTGCATAATGACCCAACTTGTTGGTCATTTTCCCCCAGTCACTCATGCAGAACCTTCTGGCACTAGAGAAGCTAACTGTCTGGGGACTGACCATCTTCCAGATTCTGACCAGGTCACTTCATGTTCTGTCCCAACAGCATATGGTGTCTTCAGCAGTAGGGTCTAACCATTAACCTTTGGTGGGTCATCAGGAACTCTGACAGAAATCTGTCTTTATTTGGGGACATCTTGTAGGTCTCTCTGATCAACAGCTCATTGGGAAAGTTAACCCCATGCTAGTACTGGGAGTTACAAGTCAGCACCAAGGAAGGTGAAAGGAGAAAAAGATAGGTTATATAAAAGAGAAAGAGAGCATAGAGAGGACAGGGACAGAGGGAGAGATAGAAAGAGAGAGAGAGAGAGAAAGAGAGAGAGAGAAAAAGAGAGAGAGAGAGAAAGAAACATGAAAAGATTAATGTTAGTCTTCATGATGTACTCTCCAGGTCCCTGTGTTTCATGTGTTCCCTTTATGGGACTGCTGAAGGATCAATGTTTTAGCCTATTTTTCAGAGAATAGGATTTGGTACCATTTCCATTTTGGTTCCTATTTGTGTCCCCACCCTTACACTCCTTCCCACCCTTACACTCCCTCCCACTCTTAACCTCCCCTCCCATTCCACCCTCTCTATTGTCTGGTCCTCTGGGTACTTATTAGGTATGACAGCATCTCAGGAAGATTCAGGTTAGGAGCCACGAATGAGTGAGACCATGCAATGATTATCTTTCTGTGGTTGGATGAGCTCACTGAGAATAATCTGTTCCATGTTCAAATATTTTTCTTCAAATTTCATTGTTTCATTTTTCCTTACTGCTGTGTAGAATTCCATAGTGTAGATATACCACATCTTTGTTATCCATTCATCTAATGATGGACATCTGGGTTGATTCCAGCTCTTAGCTATTATGAGTTGAGCAGCTATAAACATGATTGAGCAAATCTCTCTAATCTGAGGCTTGGATCTTTTAGAGTAAATGCTCAGTAATGGAATAACTGAATCTGTTGGTAGGTCTATAGTCATCCTTCTCAGGAGTCTCCATATAGCTTTCCATGGTGGTTGTACCATTTTACATTCCCACCAACAGTGAAAGACTGTTCCTATTTCTCTACAGCCTGGCCAGCATTTGTTTTCCTTAGATTTTTATTAATGTTAGTTATTCTAACCGGGGTAAGGTGGAATCTTATAGTTGTTTTAACTTGCATTTCCCTGATGATTAGGGATGTTGAACATTTTCTTAAGTGTGAACTCCCTGTGCAGTTTTCTGCACCATTTTGTGAGTGTGTTGTTTGACAATTTGTTGTTTAGGCTTTGAGTTTTTTTGCAAATTCTAGAAATTAGACCTCTGTCAGTTGTATAGCTGGCAAAAAATTTCTCCCATTCTGTGGGTAATCTGTTGGCTTTGGTTATTGTATATTTTTCTGTGCAAAAAACTTTTCAGGTTCATGAGATCCCAATGGTTGAGTGATTATTTAATTTCCTGAGCTGCTGGGGTTTTGTTCAGGAAGTCTTTTCCCACTCCTATATCATGGAAATTTCCTCATATTTTTCTTCCAGTAGTAGCAGAGTTTCTAATTGTATATTGAGGTCTTTGATCCATTTGGATTTGATTTTTGTGCATGGCGAGATGTGTGGATTGAGTTTTATTTTCCTACATATGGTTGTTCAGTTTGTCTAGCACCACTTGTTGAAGATGTTGTCTATTTTCCTGTCTACTTTGGTAGGGCCTTTATCAAATATCAAAGAGCTGTAGTTACTTGACACAAAGTCCGGGTCTTCTATTCTGTTCCATTGGGCTATATTCCTGTTTTTATGCCAGTACCATGTTGTTTTTATTACTATGGTTTTGTAGTATAGCTTTAGATCAGGTATGGTATTGCTTCCAGAGTAGTTTCTTTTGCTGAGTTTATGCTTGGATATCCGAGGGCTTTGGCCTTTCCATATGAATTTTCAGATCATTTTTTCTTATCTCTATGAAGAAAAAAGTTGGGATTTTTATTGGTATTGCATTAAATCTATATAATGCTTTTGGTAAAATTGCCATTTTTCACAATGTTAATTCTGCCTAATAGAAGAATGGGAAGTGTTTCCATTTTTGAAGGTCCTCCTCAATTTCTTTCTTGGGTGTTTTTATGTTTTCATTGTATAGGTCTTTCACTTCCTTGGCTAATGTTATCCAAGATATTTCATTCATTTATTTATTTATTGTTGCTTTTGAAAATGGGACAATACTGCTTATTTCTTTTTCTGTATCTTTGCCTTTTGCATACAGAAAGGCTACTGATTTCTGTGCATTGATCTCATATACTGCTACTTTGCTGAAGGCACTAATCACCTTTAAGAGTTTTGAGATAGAGGTTCTCGGGTTACTTATGTATAGAATCATGTCATCTGCAAATAGGGCTAACTTAACTTCTTCCTTTCCAATTTGTATCCCTTTGATTTCTTTCTCCAGCTAGTACTTCTAATACTATATTGAAGAGCAGAGGAGAGAGTGGACACCCCTGCCTTGTTCCTGATCTCAATGGGAATTACATCAGTCTCTCCCCATTAAGAATTACTTGGGCTTTAGGAGCTTTATATATAGCCTTTATAATGTTGAGATATAAACCATCCATGCCTATTGTTTCCAATATTTTGATCATGAAGTGATGGTGTATTTTGTCAAAGGCCTTTTCTGCATCTATCAAAATGATCATGTGGTTTTTGTGTTTAACCTTGTTTATGTGGTGTATTACTCTGACAGAGTTCCATAGGTTGAATCACCCCTGTGATCCAGGGATGAAACCTACTTGATCAAGGTGGATAATGCTTTTGATGTACTGTTGAATTTGGTTTGCGAGGATTTTATCAGAGTCTTTGCAACTATGTTCATCAGGGAAATAGGTCTATACTTTTCTTTTCTTGTGGTATCTCTGCCTGGTTTTGGAATTGGTGATACTAGCTTCATAGAAGGAGTTGGGGATCTCTCCCTGGTCTCCAATTGTGTGGCACAGTTTGAGAAATATTGGTTTCAGTTCTTCCATGAAGGTTTGATAGAATTCAGCTGAGAAGCCATCTGGTCCTGGACTCTTCTCTTTGGGAAGGTGTTTGATTACTGCCTCAATCTTGAAGGGTGTGATAGGTTTGTTCAGAAGATTAATCTGCTTTTGGTTTAGCTTTGGTAGGTGGTATGTGTCCAGGAATTCATCCATTTCCTCCATATTCTCCTGTTTTGTAGAGTAGAGGTTTTTGAAATAAATCCTGATGATTTTCCTAATTTCACTTATGTCTGCTTTGATCTCTCCTTTTTCACTTCTAACTTTGTTAATTTGAAGAATCTCTTTTTCCTTTTAATCAGATTGGCCAGGGGTTTCTCAATCTTGTTGATTTTTTTCAAAGTACCAGCTCTTTTTTCATCAATTTTCTTAATTGTCTTCTTAGTTTCCAATTCATTAATTTCTGCTCTGATCTTAATCATTTCTTCCCATCTGGAGCTTTTCGTGTTGGCTTCTTCTTGTTTTTCCAATTCATGTAGGTGGATGGTTATCTTATTGATTTGGGATCTCTGTCTTTATTTTGAAGGCATTTAGTGCTATAATTTTTCCTCTAAGGACTTCCTTCATTGTGTAACATAAGTTTTGGTTGATGTGTTCTCATTGCTGTTCAATTTTATAAATTTTGCAATTTCATTTTTTATTTCATCCACAACCAATTTATTATTTAAAAGTATGTTCTTCTGTTTCCAGGAGCTGGAGGGATTCCTGGCATACTTTTTGTTGTTAATTTCTAGCATTACAGCATTGTGGTCTGATATCATGCAGGAAATTATATAGATTTTCCTGAAAATATGGAGGCAGGCTTTGTGGCCCAATATATGATATATTTTAGAGAAGGTTCCATGGGCTGCTGAGAAGAATGTGTACTCTGTAAATTTTGGGTAGAATGTTCTGTAGATGTCTGTTAGGTCTAATTGTTCTATAGTGATGTTGGGCGCTCTTACTTTCCTACTAATTTTCTGTTTGGATGATCTATCTATTGCTGATAGTGGAGTATTGAAGTCCCTGACTATGATGGTGTTGGTGGTTATTTCTGTTTTGTTGTCAAGTAGTTTTTGCTTTATGAATTGTGGTGCACCTGTGTTTGGTGCATAAAGATTGATGATTGTTATATCCTCTTGTTGAATCATACCCTTGATATGTAAGAAGTGGCCTTCTTTGTCTTTTTTGATTTTTTTGGCTTGATGTCTGTTTGATCTGATATTAGTATTGTGACACATGCTTATTTCTTATTTCCATTTGCTTGGAATATCATTTTTTTTTAATCCTTTCACCCTGAGAAGGTATGCATATTTAGTTGTGAGTGGGTTTCTTAAAGACAGCAGATTGATGGGTCTAATTTTCTGATCCATCCTGTCAGCTTATGTCTCTTGATGGGTGAATTAAGGCTATTAATGTTAAGAGTGAGAACTGTGAGGTTTGTGGTTTTGTATTTTTTTGGACTTTGAAGGGTTGTTTTAAGTGTCTTGTTTGAGTTTGGTTATTGTGATCTGCTTCTTGTAGGTTCTTGAGGTTGGTTATTTGATTCTTCTGTGTGGAGAATTCCCTGAAGTACTCTCCGTAGATTTGGCTTTGTGTTCATAAAGTTGTACAGCTAGGTTTTACAACAGAAAGCTTTTCTTTCACCATCTATTATAAGGGATATTTTTGCTGGGTAGTGTAGTTTGGGTTGGAAGCCATAAGTTCTTAGATTTGCAGTGTTCTATTCCAGGCCCTTCTTCCTTTGATTGTTTCCATTGAGAAGTCTGAGGTCATTCTGATGGTGTTACCTTTTTATGTAATGTGTTGTTTCTCCCTAGCTGCTTTTAGGACTTTCTTCTTGTTACCAATATTTAGGGTTTTAATGGTAACATGTCTTGGAGAATTTCTCCCTTGTTCCAGTCTATTTGGAGTTCTGTTAGCTTCTTGTACCTTGATGGGTCTTTCTTTTGAGAGATTGGGAAAGTTCCCTTCAATAATTTTGTTGAATAAGTTCTCAATTGCTTTGGTCTGAATTTCTTCCTCTTCTGGTATATCCATGATCCTAATGTTGGAATGTTTAAGGCTATCCCTCATTCCCACATGTTCTGCTCACAAAAATTTTTGAACTTATTGAAACTTTTGGATTCACGTGCTGTTTCTTCTGTTCTGTCTTCCAGTTCAGAGTTTCTATCTTCCACATGACTAACTCTATTCTTGAGAGCTTCTATGGAGTTTGGGGTTTGTTCAATTTGGTTTGCATTTTCTACTGATTTTTTATGTGTAGTTTCCAATCCTCTGTCAAGTTCCCTTTTCACATCATTTTCTGATTTTTTTTTTTTTTTGTGCTTCTTGGAATTCATCCTTGCATTTATTTTTGTCATTATTGAGCTTAGCCAGCTCATTATTGAGGTCCTCTCCTTTCTCACTCTCCTTCAGGTCATTTAACTGCTTTTGGAACCCTTTCTGGCTCTTTTCTATTAGGTCTAATCTTGTGTTGATTTTTTTCAAGTTCTGATATTTTCTTGGCTAGTTTTGCATTTGATTATGTCTTCATTTTGGGGTTCTGATCCTAATATCTCTTCTATGTTTTGGTTAGAAACATCCATTGTGGGACTGGGCAGTCTTGTTGAATTTACTTATGTTTGAGTTTTCATGTTACTTTTTTTGAGGTTTGGTCTGCCCATCACAGTGTAGGACTCTTGTTAACTGTAGCAGGAAGCTGTAGTTTACCTTGAAGTGTCTTTGGTGTGGAGGGTGGGGTTTGTGGTGGTGCAGGGACCCTGTGGGTGGGGCTCCCTGCTGGGGGAGTGTGGTTTGTGGGGCAGCTTGGGGTAGTGGTGCAGGGTGCTACCTGTGTGCCCAGAGGGTGGAGATCTGGTGGTTCCCCGAGAAAGTGGTAATCAGGGGATCCCCTGCTTTGGTACTCAGTGACCTCCCAGACCTTAATGTGCCCTAAAGAACCTTAAAGTGCTTGCCTTTCCTTCCGCTCCAGGTGAGGCATGTGTACATGGATGCCATCTTGACCAGAAGTGTGTGTTTGAATTATTCAGACTTTTTGTTTACAACTTATGATGTAGCATTAAGAATACAAGCTACCCATTCAATAATGCATTCTGTGTAATGATCTAATGACTAACCATATTTCCCTGAAAAAGAGTATATAACAATTCATTGAATCTCTGTGTTTTAATGCACATTTGTTCTAGAAATAACATGATACCCTCTTGGAGTAGAAAATGCATTGACCTAGTAGCAGAGCAGCTTACCAAGAAGTACAGTGATAGCCAGGCTCAGGGAAATTCATGGAAGAGGAGGTGGAAAGATTGTTAGAGCCACAAGTCAGGACAATGCACACAGAGACTTTGCCTCTTCCCCATAACTGATGGCTATGCCCACAATGCATGGCCCACAATCCCCATGGGGATAACAGGCATCCCCAAAAAGGAGGGTCCATTTGGAGGGGGTGCAAGGATGAGGGTAAGGATGGTACCAACATGTGCTGTTTACATTCTTAGTATGTCCATAACTAAGACAAAAATTTAAAAATAAAAAAATATATATTTTCAAAAAAATTAAGTTTCTTGTGACAGTTAATATCTAAATTGATAAGGAATATTAATATTATTGATTATAAAATTGTTAATATTACATTAGATATTATGTAAGAAATAATTTGCATGAGAAATTTTAATATGTTTTATTATAAAATGTGTATTAACATATATCATATAATTTAGAAATATGTATATATTTTAAGCTATTTTCTACAAAAACTGCATGTGTTTTAAATTCAATACATTGATAATACTAGTTATATTAAATTGCTTTAAATTATCATATTTACTTAGAAAGACTTAATATAAATAATATATTTAAGTATATAATTTGTGAAAGGAAAAATATTTTATTTCTGACCACAAAACAACAGTTACTAAGAATAAAATACATTGAGTTCACATTTAATATCAACAAATTCTGTTATATATAATTAAAATACATTTTGTTTTCTCACATTACTTTTTAAATAGATGATAATTATACTGTTATGCTAAAATGCTCAACACATTATGCTTGGAAAGGGTTTGGGAAAAAAAATCCAATAAACTCACTTCAGTCTAAACCACCATCAAGGGAACAGAAACAAGTGTGTGTCAGTATGTTGAGTACTGGAGCCCAGGGGGACATAACACTTGCTCTGTGTGGGGAAAAAACAGCAGGACTTTCCAGTAAAAAGGAGACAGAGAGAAAACTTGTGATCACAAAACAAAAAAAAAAGCATATTGATGATAAGACATAAGTGTTAGAGGCTTTCTACAACCTCAAGCTGTGCTTTTCCCCACAAGAATCTCATACTAATTTACACAAGGCAATTTTAGTTGCACAGCTAGAAAGAACTGTGAAAATGAAATTAGTTGTTCTTTTACTAAGGATGATTCATTGCGAACTTCTGAAGTGTTTTCTTTTTCTTTTGAACTCAGTAGAAATAGCTGACTCTAGGTTTGCCATGTGAAATGATTTATTAAAGAAAACAGAATATCCTTTTAAAAGACATTTGGATGCAGTCTCACTCTTTTCCATAATAAGTAATTTTCATAGAAGTCATATCTGAGGAAAAGAAGATTAAACTCGACATCTGATTGTTTCTTAGAGCTGGCACCCTCACTCTAATTAAAGAGGCTCCACCAAGGACAGGTTGAGTATTCCTTGATGGAATTTAAAGAGAAGCAGATGAATTTCCTCCAAATTATTTCCTCTAGATTTTGTACTCTTTTGGGTGGGATTGGGACAGATTACATAAATTTGTAATTCTGACATCTAAAAGCAAAAGATGTGGCTCTTCTTACAAAAAGATAAGATGGGCTGGAGAGATGATTTAAAGGTTAAAGCATTTGCTGGCAAAGCCAAAGGACCCAGGTTCAATTCCCCAGTACCCATGTAAATCCAGATGCATAGGGTAGCACAAGCATCTGAAGTTCATTTGCAGTGTCCAGAAGCCCTGTAATGTCCATTCTCTCTTTTTCTCTCTATCTGCCACTTTCTCTCTATCTAATAAATAGACAAATAAATAAGAAAAAATAATGTATGAGTTCACTATCACAAATATAAAATAGGAGGGCAAATATTTAAAACAAGCTAATCAAATTGAAATCAACTTAAGCACTATAATAAATACTGCTGCAAAATGATTATTTTCATGATGTTATTTATGGAAGCCTAATATTTTTGTGTGTGGTTCATAGTTTTCTTTAAAATATTTGTGTTCATGTTTGGGGCATGCATGCCTTCATGTATGCATATTCTTATGTGTGGGGGTGCATGTGTATAAATGTTATGTGTTTGTGGAGGCCAAAAGTCAAGGTCCAACATTTCCCTCTATTAACCTCCAACTGATTTGTTGAGACAGGGTAGCTCCCTTGATTCCAGAGGCCACTGATATGGCTAGTTAGCTGGCCATCTTGCCCTAGGGATCCTTCTGTTTCTTCCTCTAGAGTATAAAGATTACAGACAGGATACCATGCCTATCTGATACTTACATGCCTGCTGGGTACCTAAACTTAGGTCCTTCACTTGCAATGGCAACAGCTTTACTGTGTGAGCTGTCTCTCTAGTTCCTGGGTTATATAAATTTATATTCACCCATACACATATGAAGAAAACCCTGGGAGGTCTTCAATATTGAGGGAAATAAGAACTATGATTTTCTACAGTGAGATAACAAAATAATTCAGGGGATTCTAAATTCTACTTGTAAATATTACTCAAGCAAAATTGTATGACTATTTTTAACTAAAGAGATACAATCACAGGATTTAAAAAGTAAATTTCTGGGCTGGATATATGGCTTAGCCGTTAAAGTGCTTGCCTGTGAAGCCTAAGGATCCATGTTTGACTCTCCTGATCCCACATAAACACAGAGGTGAGGCAAGCACAAGGTTGCATATGCCCACTAGGTGGCACAAGCATCTGGAGTTCAATTGCAATGGATGAAGCCCTGCATGCCAATTCTCTCTCTCTTTCTAAAATAAATAAATAAATATATAAATAAATAAATAATTAATGCTCTTTTGAAACTGATGTAACCTCTATTATTATAATCAAGTATTACTGCTATTGAGAGACACTCTTCTGAATTAGTAGTAAGAGCAGAGGCTGAAACACACTGTATACTTTATGAACCATGCTCTGCACCAATACATAATCTTTCTCACTTCCAAGCATTTCAAACTTCTATAGCCTCACTTTAACTGTCTTCCTTTTGGGAAAGAAGACATGGAAACTAACCCTATTATCAACTTTATTCAAACATGTCAGAAAGGTTTAGTGGTTATTCCAGGACTCAGGTGCCATTCTTATTGGCTTTAGAAGTGTTTCTTTAAACTTAACTTGCAGATACTCAGTCTCTCTTGCCCAGAGCTCCTAACAGATTAGTTCTCTTTTATTTATACCCAGTCCAATTATTACCATATGTTTTCATTACACTCTGCTTCACAGTATAAACATATTGCCAACAAATGAAGCCTCCAGCTAGTCAATGCCCAAAGTGATAGCCATTTTCAATCCCTCATTTTCCCCTTCATTTTCTTGTAGTTGACGTTAATGTGTATGAAGTCACTCTTGTGAAGCAAAGTTACCTGAGTACATTTCTAAAGAAATCACTTCTTTAGCCACCTGCAGAAAATTTTACCTACTCTCTAAACTCCATACTCTATGAAGAGTTCTATGAATTATGCCAAACATAGTTATTCAAGCAATGTAAAAATTTGGTAGTGGAATGTTTGTTTCCATTTCTTTGAACATATGCTAATAATTTAATAAGAGAATGAACATATTTACTCTGATTTTATTGCTAGTACTTCCATCACTGATAATGAACTCTGGAATATGGGAGAATAGGTGGGAGGAAAATGAGATTGAGGGGATGAGGGAGAAACAGAAAAGGGCAGAAATATATTTAAAACTGATCTAATTATGTGGACAGTAAAGCATGATATTTAATGCTACATCTTATATTCCTCAGCAATGTAATAACAACATGTGTAAGATGTACACATGGGTGTATATTTTAATTTCATAGGAAGAAAAATTTGAATGCTTATGATCAAATAGTAATTTCCAAACTCACATTTGTTTTTAAACTTTATTTTTTATTTTTTATTATTTTTTTGGAGAGAGACAGAGAGAGAGAGAGGGAGAGAGAGAGGAAGACAGAGATGGGCGCAGCAGCAGTATCTCAGCTGCTGCGAATGAAATCCTGATGTGTGCGCCCCCTTGTGGTCAAGTGCGGCATTGCGCCCTTGCATCACTGCATCTGGCTAACCGTGGGACCTGGAGATTGGAACCGCTGGAGATTGGAACCAGTGTTCTTAGGCTTAGGAGGCAGGAGCCTTAACCCCTAAGCCATCTCTCCAGCCCCAAACTCACATTTGTTAATCTTAAGCAAAGCACATAGGCCTGGGGAAGTCATTACATAAAGTCACCCATTGCTTTCTATACAACATTGTGCTTGAAGATAACAGTATGGTTCTTATTGTAAACCAAAAAGTTGTTAAGAAATTCCTCCTCAAGTAAAGTGTTATTGCCACAATGAGAGTGAGCAAGCACACATGAGAGAGAGGTCTGTGAATTAAGATCATTAGGGAAGGTGAAGAGAATATTGCAAAACATATTCAGATATGTTTTAATATATGGCTTTAAACTTGTTGCCAAGAAAGTTAAACAAGTATTTCACATATAGGCTGCATAGGAATCAAATGGGGGAAAGATAACTTTTTTACAGTGAGGAAATATTACTTGCCTTATTTTATGCAACATTCATTACAAGTTTGTATAAATATATACTTGTTATATATAATAAATAATATATATGTTATATATAATAAAAATGTATAATAAATGAAAAAATTTAAAAACATATTCACTTAAGTTAAATTAAGTATGTATATTTTATATCAGAAAATTGTGTATTCAGTGATAAAAGGGTTTACAATTAAAATTGTTTCATGAATATCTCATGTTTACAGTTTTGTGTTATTTTCCTTAAGTAGCTGGCTTTCTTCTAGGAGGAAATATATTAATTGATAATTACTTAGGTAGCAGTCACTATAATGTTCACGATAACATTCACAATGTCCTATGTCAGTGGTATTTTAGTGTTAGGTTTATATTTTTAAAAAAAATTTTTCTGATTCATTTTTATTTATTTATTTATTAGAGATAGAGAGAGGGAGGGAGAGAGAGAGAGAGAAAGAGAGACAGAGAATGAGAATGGGCACACCAGGGCCTCTAGCCACTGCAAATGAACTCCAGATGAATGCGCCATGTGCATCTGGCTTATACGGGACCTGGAGAATCAAACCTGGATCCTTAGGCTTTGCAGGCAAGTGCCTTAACTGCTAATCCATCTCTCCAGCCCAAGGTTTGGATGTCTTAAGAATACAATAATTTAGCTTCTAGTTGGGTTACTTTAGTAATTATAATGTGAAGAGTTAAAACATTCTGTTTAGAAAAAAAAATCTGTTTAGAAAATAAAGAACTTGAGGTGTATTAAGATTTTTTTTTTATTAAATTGAAACTTTGTATGGATGCATCAAGTGTTGGTAGTATCCCTCATCTCATCCCTGGCCCACTCCACTGGGCCACCCTTAGTGGGATTGCTGGTATTCACCACGGAATTGTGGTGCATGAGTCGTGGAGCAGCAGTTTTATTAGTGTATAAAGAATGAGGTTTTTCTTCACTGTTTTCATAGCAAACTTTCCCATTCCTTACCTCCCCACTTTGCTCTTCCGATTACTTAGCCTCCTTCCTACTTTCATATCATGTTTCCTTTTGTCCTTCCTCCACTTCTCACCACCTTTTCTCTTCTTCTCGTGTTTTCCTGTTTAGAATTACAACCATATTCAGTCTCATACTGCTGTACTTAATTATTTTTTTCAAAAAATTCAACATGAGGTGTAGAGGTGAGTTGTAAATATGGTAGAAGAAGGCTGAAGAGATGGCTCTCTACTTAAAGGCACTTGCTTGCAAAGAGTGCTGACCTGGGTTTATTTCACCAATACCCTTACACTTATAGCCAGATTCACAAAGTGTCCACCTGGAATTCATATGCAGGGGCAGGAAGCTCCAGTGTAGCCATATTATCTCTCTCTTCTCTCTCTTTCTCTCTTACACACATACACACAGATAAATGAATCATATATATATATATATATATATATATATATATATATATATATATATGTATGTATTTTTTTAATTGATATAAGAAAAGGCAGACAAAAGTCCAAAGACAACAAACAACTATACCTGATATCTGGGAAATCTGGGATTTGATTCCAGTTATTTTCTCATCCTCAAATCCATCTTGCACACTACTATGGATGCTTGGTCTGTATCTCTGCTAAATCATCTCATATACTCTGCTTGTTGTGTGTACTTTGGTCATTTTTGCATTTCCAACATTTTCCATTCTACCTTAAACAGATTCAGCATTGAATCTGTCAAATAAGGAAAGAAGGAATTTCTACACAAATTTGTTGGCCACTTTCCCCCAGTAGCTCATGTAGTGATTTCCAGTAATAGATAGGCTAGCTGTCTGGTGACTGGCTCTCTTCCAGATTCTAGCCAGATCTCTCTGTGTTCTGTGCAGGCATCATATGGTATCATCAATAGGGTCTTACGTTTTACCTCAGGGATGTAATCAAGTGTTTTGACAAAAGCCTGTCTTGTTTTGGGGACCTTGTAGGTGCCTGTGATCAATAGATCAATGTGGTAGCACCAGTTTCTGGTACTGGGGGTTACAGTCCAAAGCCAAAATTATTTAAAGTTAGGCTTCTTCCCATGCTCTGCAGACCCTTATTTTCAGATGTTCCCCCTATACTCCTGTTGAGGGTTGGATCTCTCAGTCTACCTTCAAGGAGAAAGTTTTCTATGGCACCAGTTCATTTTGAGTTTAGTCTTGTGTTTATTTTCCCCCACCTTTTCCTTCCCCTCCCTCCAAACTCTTCCATTCCTATTGTCTGGACCTCTAATTGCCTGTCCAGTATGCTAGCCACTCAAGCCCATCAAGGTTAGGAACCACAAGTGAGTGAGAAAATATGACGTTTGTCTTTCTGTGATTGCATGTGTTCACTGAGTATAATCTATTCTAAGTCCACCCATTTTCCTACAAATTTAATTGTATTGTTTTTTTCTTAATGCTGAGTAGGATTCCCTTGTGTAAATGTACCACAATTTTGTTAGCCATTCATCCAATGAGGGGCACCTGGGTTGATTTCAGTTCTTAGCTATTATGAGGTGAGAAGCTATAAACATGGTGGAATAAGTATCTCTGTAGTGAAATACTGTGTATGCAGGATAAAAGCCCAGTAAGGTCTTTTGGTAGCTCCATGTCCATCCTTTTTAGGAATATCCATACTGATTTCTATGGTGGTTGTACAAGTTTACATTCCCACCAAAAGTGAATGAGGGTTCCTCTTTCCTCACATCCTCACCATGTGTTTTCATTTGATTTCTTTTTAATTATTGCCACACTGACTGGAGTAAAGTGAAATTTCATAGTTGTTTTAATTTGTATTTCCCTAATGGTTAGGAATGCTAAACATTTTCTTTTCTTAAGTGTGTATTAGCCATTTGTATTTCTTCCTCTGAGAATTCCCTAGTCAGTTCTCAACACCATTTTTTTGAGTGGGTGCTTTGATTTTTTATTATTTAGTTTTTTGAGTTCTTTGTAGATTCCAGATTAATAGGCCTCTGTCAATGGTATAGCTCTCAAAAATTTTCTCCCATTCTGTGGGCAATCTATTGGCTCTTCTTATGGTGTGTTTTTCTGTGCAAAATCTCTTTAGCTGCATGAGATCCCACTTGTTGAGTGATTGTTTAATTTCCTGGTCTACTGGGGTATTGTTCAAGTACTTCTTCACTCCTATATCATGGAGAGTTCCTCGTATTTTTTTCTTTCTGTAGTTGAAGAGTTTCAGGTCTCATATTGAGATCTTTAATGTATTTGGAGTTGATTTTTGTGCATGGTGAGGTCAGTGGGTCCAATTTCATTTTTCTACATGTGTTATCCAATTTATTCAGCACCATTTGTTAAAGATGCTGGGTTTTCTCCAATCTACATTTTTGGCACCTTTGTCAAAGATCAAGTAGCTGTAGTTACTTGACTTAAGGGCTGGGTCTTCAATTCTGTTACTTTAGTTTATATGTCTGTTTTTATGAGAATACCATGCTGCTTTTGTTACTATAGCTTTAAATCAGGCATGGTTATACATCAGGAAATATTTCTTTTGCTGAGGGTATGTTTAGATATCTGAGGTCTGCTGCCAATATATATAAATTTTGAGATCATTTTTATATCTCTGTGAAGAATGGTGATGGAATTTTTATTGGTATTCCATTAAATCTATGTATTACTTTTGGTAGAATGACCATTTTCACAATATTTTTCTACCTATCCAGGAGCATGGGAGGTCTCTCTATTTTGTCATGTCCTGCTCAATTTTCTTTTTGAGTATTTTTTTTTTTTGTTGTTGTTGTTGTTGTTTCATTTTTTGGTTCTTCAAGGTAGGGTCTCACTCTGGTCCAGGCTGACCTGGAATTCACTATGTAATCTCAGGGTGGCCTCGAACTCATGGCAATCCTCCTACCTTTGCCTCCCTAGTGCTGGGAATAAAGGTGTGCGCCACCACGCCTAGCTTCTTGACTATTTTTATGTTTCATTATGTAGGTCTTTTATATCCTTAGTCAGTGTTATTCCAAGGTATTTGATTTTTTTTGGCTATTTCAAATGGGACAGGCTTTTGTTTGTGTATGTATGTGTTGATTTTGTGTTCTTCCAATTTGCTAAAGGAATTATTCACCTTTAAAAGTTGTGAAGTGGACACTTTAAGATTGATAATGTATAGGATTATGTCATCTGCAAATAGAGCTAATTTTACTTCTTTCCTTTCAATTTTCATCCCTATTATTTCTTTCTCCTGGTTTTTGCTTGGGATAGAAATTATAGTACTTTGTTGAAGATCAGTGGTGAAATTGGGCTCCCCTGTGTTGTTCCCTCGATGGGCACTTATTCGGCCTCTCCCCATTAAATATTACTTGGGCTTTAAATACTTTATATATAGCCTTTATTGTGTGGAGAAATAAACTCTCCTTGCCTAGTCTCTCCAGCATTGTGATCATGAAATGATGTTGTATTTTGTTAATGGCCTTCTCTGCATCTATTGATATGATCATGTGATTCTTGTGACTGAGTTTATTTATGTGGTGTATTGGTGTATTGCATTGAACGATTTCCATATTTTGAATCATACCTGCATCCCAAGGATATATCCTGCTTGATAAAGGTAGATAATGCTTTTTATGTGTTTTTTGAAATATTTTTGCAATAATTTTCTTCAGGATATTTACCTCTAAGTTCTTTAGGGATATTGACCTATAGTTTTCTTTTATCTCTGTCTGGTTTTGGTATTAACATGATGCTATCTTCATAAAATGTTTTGGGAAACATCCCTATACTCCAGTTATGTGAAAAAGTTTAAGAAAAAGTACAGGAGGTGCTTTCAATATTGCTCAGTTATTAAAGATGCTTGCTTTTTGATGGAATTCTTTTAATTTATTATTATTATTATTGACAACTTCTTTAATTTCAGACAATATCCCATGTTATTTTCCTCCTCCCCCCCACTTTCCCCTTTGAAACTTCACTCTCCATCATATCCCCTCTCCCTCTCAATCAGTCTCTCTTTTCAGTTTGATGTCATGATCTTTGCTTATAATGGCTGATGTGATGGCCTGGGATCATCAATTCTCCTGCACCCGTGTAAAGTCAGATGTACAAAGTGGCACATCTATGTGGAGTTTGTTTGCATCAGCAAGGAACCATGGCATAACCACATTTGAAATAGATATTTACATGTTGGGCCTTGCTAGAAACAGGCTGGACCTGCGAGGAGGCTGGCCTGAACTATTGGACATGGCCAGGGACCCTGGGCTGTGGGGTTGCAGCTGGCCCTCTGTCAGCAAGTCCCTGGTGATGGTGACAGTCTTCCCTATGTTGTAGATTGTAGTGAGCTGTCATCTATCAGAGTGAGCAGAACTGGCGAGGTGCTCCCCCCAGGCCCCAAAAGGCTCTGACCATTCCATAAATCAGACTTTGCCCCCCACAGTTCCTGACCTTGTGGCTAGCTGTCCAAGAGACCCTCATGTGGCTAAAGTCATGTAGCCTTCTCACCCCCCACAGTAACAGAAGTCACAGCCTTCTGTTAATCTCCTCTTCTGCCCTTCTCCCTACCTTCCCTTATCCTTCCCCCATAGCTTTGAAGTTACTATTCCTTCCACCGCCTAGGTAACAGCCCCTAAACTATGCATCCAATTGCCATATAGTCTGTATGTGCCATCTCAATCTTCCCCAAGTGTTTATAAACCCATTCCCCTTTTGAATAAACAAGTGCTGTCCATCAGATGGTCTCCCGGGTGCTCATTGCCCCATCATATTCGTGGGTCACACTCACCTGCTGCTCCAGGAAGGACCCTGCTGCTTACCTCCCAACTCCTGTCTCCCTCACCCAGGACATTGGAGGCCAATGACCCCAGGGGAATGGTAATGGGAATGGGAATGATACCCACATTTATTCATGAGAGCTTTAGCTTTTTATTTATAATTTTAATGTACAAAATCTCTTTTGATAACAGTCCCCTCACCTCCTTCTGTTTTTTCTCCATCACCATACCATATCCATTGCACATTTATTCCCTCCAACTAGTCTTTCTACTATATTCTATTGATTATGAATTTTATTGTATGAACCTATGAGATGTTGCTCATATTCCTACCAGGTTATACTCTTATATCCTCCCTTACACACCTCCAATCCAAAGAGGGTCCTCAGTGGTGTTATTGGTGTTCACTTTGGGGTCATGGATGTATGAGTCACTCTCTGTGGGGGGGGGATAGCAATACCTAAAGACATTCCTTCCCACCCTGTGGCTCTTACAATCTTTCACATCCTCTTCTATAATGTTCCCTTAGCCGTAGAGGGTGTTTATAAAACTATTTTAGTGTTAAGATCTCTTCAGGTTCTGAATTTCTGCTTTGAAGCATTTTGAGTGTCCTCAGTGTCTATTGCCATCTCACCAAAGCTTGTTTTCTGATTATCAGTGAGAGCAGCACTCATGCTTAGATCATCACTTCTTCTGTAGTGTCTCATGGGCCTCGGGAGTTGTGATGGACATGGACTGTCTGGTGTTAAGCAGTTAGCTATCTTCTTCTTAACACTGATGGAGCTTCATTATTCCTAGTTTTTGCTGACTTCTATAAAAAAGTGTATTTTCCAACCAAGAGTGAGAGCAATAGGGATAAAAGGGTAAACCTAGTTATTTTATAGATATTTTCATGGTATATCCCCTCTTCTTGGCCAAAGACTAGCAGGTGCTTCTCTCTGGAGTCTATGGTCTTCTAATCTATAAGACTCTGACTTGGTTCTTACTACCAGGCATATATTATTTTCTGAGTGGGCCTCATATCTAATCAGAAAGCCATTGATTACCCACATAGACTGTGTGCCACTATTGCACATGTGTGCATGGCTTATCTGACTGGTTGATTTCACAGCTTGAGTTAGACAATTCTGACTCAAATGAATCCCATTCTTTCTGTTCATATGATGCTTGTAGGGTTATAACAATGTTAAATTACCTCATTTGGATCCCATCTAAAATAAAAACAAATTCTTCCTATCAATTGTTGTAAAACACCTTTGATGTACTAAACATATTATAAAAATTAGTTATTTTTCTTGTTTTAACCAAATCTTGACAAGAAGCAACTTAAGGAATGAATGATTTGTTTTGCCATAACAGTCTGAGGGTACAGTCCATCATGGCAAGGAAGGCATTGCTGGCGGGAGCATGAGGTAACTGAATCAGAATCAGAGAGGATCTACAGTGGGGAGGAACTATCAGACCTTGTGGCTCCTCTCTAAGAACTCATTTCCTCCAGCAATGCTCTATATTCTATGGGTTCTACAAACTTCCAGAACCATACCAGCAGCTAGGGTCCAAATGAGCTTATGACAGACATTGTACATGGGAACGACAACATGTCAATACACATTTGTTCTATATATGTATTCTATCAATTTGTTAAAACAGTTATAAATACTACAAATATCTTAGTGGATATAAAATACCCACAGATTGTCTTACCAAGTGTTGCCTAAATTAATAACTATTTTCCAACCTTGCATCTGTGCTGTTCTTGTAAATAACTGTAATCAATAAAATGTTAAATTATTGTTTGAAACTCAATCTTGAGAGAAGATTCCTTTTGAAACCATGGAAATGTAAGGCCAGTAGAGTATGTTATACTAAAGCACAGAATGGAGGGTCATTGGAACAAATGAGTTTCAATTATCTATCTTAGCTGAGGAAGTAGGCAGCAAGTGAATCCATCTCATTCATCTAACTCCAGCCAGGCAGCAATCTGATCACAGCTGTGGCACTGGACTGAAGCAAGATCTGGAGAGGAACACAAATCTCATCCAATAAGATGGGTAATGAGTCTTCATTATTATGTAGATTCTTATATTTTGAGGTTGTTTCTAAACCATGAATAGTTACTATTCATAAATATACTTTGTATGTTCCATGCATAATCTAAATATTGACTTTGGGAACAAAAATAAAAGAAAAAAAAATATTAGTTCTCAAGTAGTAGTTCATATATTTTTGTTCATATAATTTTTAAGTAAGAAAAACATCCTTTAATATAATACTTTGTTCTGCTTATGTCATACAAAATATATATATTAATTTTTTTATTATTAATCCTATGAAAAAATTCTAAACAGGATGAACAAAAATAATCGTACTTGATAGATAGCATATGAGTGTAAAATATCTGTGTTACTACTCAGATAACAGGTTTATCTAGAAAAATCAATCTTTAATATTTCCTTAAGCATGTGGCTAAACAAGAATAAAAAAGTAACTTCTTAATTTGAAATAACTACAAGAAAGTTGAACAATTAAAAGTACATACTAAGTAATCAATAACAGAATGCCCTTTCTTTTTATTTTATTTATTATTTATTTATTTGAGAGAGAGAGAGAGAGAGAGAGAGAGAGAGAGAGAATATGTGTGCCAGGGCCTTTAGTCATTGCTAATGTGTGTTAGATACATACGCCACCTTGTTCATCTGGCTTATGTGGTTTCTGGGGAGGCAAACCTGAGTCCTTAGACTTTACAGGCCAGGTCCTTAATTGCAAAGCAATCTCTCAAGCTCTACTATTCAATTTCTGTATTTACTACATAAATCTCACTATAGAATATATATAGGGAGGTCTGTGACTCAATATGCCTTCCTTTCTTGCTTGCTGCTATAATTCCAGACCATAATTCTCACTGTTATTTGTCCATGAAGTATGCGAAACTTCTGTTTCCTTAGGCAATCAAATGTGATGCTTTCACTTCTTTCATGACTTCCTCCAATGTGGTGCAGTAATTTCCTCTGAATTGCAACATTCTCTCCTGGTGGAAAGAAGGAGGTTCATTAGACCCAGGAAATAAGCAGAACTTACAAGTCTATGGAAGCAACTGAAACCTACAAGATGACAGGGGCCCTTTTCCAAGTTTATATAAACAGGGATTCTTTCCAGAAATAGTCACACAACACAATTGGTATTCAACATAAAGCCAACAGTGGCAAAGATAGTCCAAGGAGTAGTTGGATGTTCCTTTCAATAGGTGCTGAGATGAGGACGTTAGGCTGATCCATGTGAGGACTGAGTGTCTGTAGAGGCAATCCCAATATACCTTTTCCTGTGTGGCATGGGATGATATCTTCCTTACTGTGGTGGTGAATACATGCTCCCAGTTATAGGTGATAGGTGATAGGTCAGATATCCAAGGCTAAACTGCCTGAGTGGAGCACATTCTTATCAAAGGAAATCCCAAGTGGTAATCTCCATCTACTTGATGTAGAGCTGTATTAGTCAGGGTTCTCTAGAGAAACAGAACGGATAGAATGAATTATAGTAAAAGGGAATTTATTGGATTAGCTTACACAGTCCAGCAATAGCAGATTGTAGGTCCGAGAGTCAAGCAACCCGGTAGCTGCTCAAGCCACGAGGTTGGAGGCCTCAGCAGTCCCAATCCGGCACTGAAAACCTGGAGGATTCCTGGAGAGACGCTGTTCTTCAGTCCACCCTGGTCTTCAGTCCACACTGGAGAGCAGCAACACCAAGCAGTGGAAAACACCAAGCACCCAGTGGCAAGGAGCAAGCAGCACCGGCAGCCAGGTGGGAGAGAGAGAGACTTCCTTCCAAGAGCTTCTTTTTATCAACTAGCCCCCTCCTCCAAGAGGGGCCGCCCACTCTGGGGGAAGGCTTATCCCTGGGGGAAGGATTATTCCTTATCCCTGGGAGAAGGATTATTCCTTTTGTTAATCCTTCCTACAGGCAACCTCAGAGACACACTTATGAGGAATGTCTGTGGATTCCTAAACAAGTCAAGTTGACACAAACTTAACCATCACAAGAGCCTTATGCCTTCATGACGAATGGAGTCCACTGCACAAGTCAAACTGCTGTTGAACCAGGAAATGTAGTCACTCTTCAAAAGGAACACATGTTTGTCCAGTATCATAAACAGTCTATGGAAACCAGCCCTGTGATAATACATATAAACGGGGCTCCACTGTCTTTCCAGAATTTGCCTGCATTAATGAGAGGATGAAACAAGAAAGATGCTTGAGATGACTTGCACTTCCCATGCTAGTCCCTTATGTGGCAGATATGTTGGGTAAAAGAAAGGATACAGTGGAAGTTTTGTCTTGTTTCATACACCTGGTGCAAAAAGAGAAAGAATATGAATTAGTACTGGGTTAAATAACTTGGAACCCAGGCAAAGAGTCAGAGTGAAGAGTGAAAGATCAAATAAAAAGGTGTGACAGAAAGTACCTCTCAGATCTGACCTTTGAGACAGAGGAAGGAGAAATCTATGTTGAAATATAGGCATGGGTGTGTTAATAATGGCCCGGTGCAGGGGACTGATATAGTGAGAAGTTATTCTGACTTGGAACTGCTTGAATTGGGAAAGGACTTTTAAGCAGGAATTGAAAACATTATGACAAACTTGTGAGATTGTAGGACATGGTATATGGGAGAATTCTGAGTGATGTGGAAGCATGGAAACTGAGGAATATAACTACGACATCCTTGTGGAGATAAAGGCAATGAGTACATTGGCCTCTGATGGAGTGGCATTCAGGAGCATTGGGGACACTTAATTATTGTAGGATGAAATGTGTATCAATATCTGACACTAGAACACAATACAGAATATACAGGTATTTTTGAGGGGACAAGACATGAGAGGGGTTGTTTGTTATCCCCATTCGTGTGATCTTCTCCATGAGGGTTATTTAGCAGAGACTTCAGACTGGTATGGGGCTACAGTGACTATGCAGACACCTATGATGGAACATTGTCTCTACGATGTAGGAGGAGCTGTGACAAATCTAAATGATTTTGATCAGCATGTAAACTGGGTTTATAAAGTGCACAGCAATCAAGATGGGATGACAGAAGGGCCAAAAAACCATGGAGTCTGTCCAGGTTACTTGAAAGCAAATGTGTCAAGATTTCCTAAAAAAAAAAAAAGATAGCCAAATGCCACGCCAGTGAGTGTATGAAAGGCAAGAAACCTTGAGCAACAGTTCAGGGAAAAAAAAAAAAAAAAAAAGCTTACCCTGTGAGTGGTGAGTGTGATATTATCCTCCAGAGTGTAATATCAACTAAACTGGGGGTAGGTCACTAAATAGTTAAGCACTCTTTCACCAGATACATATAGCCAAATAGAAGGTCTGAGTCACAGAATGGGCCCAGAACCTTCCATAACATAGGATCTGGCTCCAGGGCAGGCATGCCATGCTGGAGTGCAGCCATTGTCAGGCAAGCAGCACAAGATAGGTCTGTCAGGATTAGCAGGGTTGGGAGAGAAACAGCAGTCCTGCAGCAGTACCCCAAGATGAGGAGGTCAAATGTCTCAAAGAAAATAATGGTGGGTAATAGAGCACTGGGAGGGCTAGTGCTTTCTATCCATCATATTGTACCCAGCATTGCTCTTTTCATTAAAAAATGATAGAATTGATGAGATCACTTTGTATTGCACTGGAATTTGCTAAAGTTTATTTTGTAGAATTCCTTATCTGTCCCAGATCAGTTGGCACATATTTGGGATGAATAATGCTGAGCCTTCAGAGAGCCAACTCATCCCATTGACAAGATTACATCCCATAATGCTAACACTTGAGTGTCTTACAGTTTTGAAAAAGCAACCAGGAGGATGGTAGACAGCAGTTCAAGAGTTTAAATGATGATGTCCTGTGTGAGTGAGAAAGGACACCCCAGAATCCATTAAGTTGTTGAATGAAAATCTCATTGCCATGGATGGTGAAGGAAACAACTTTTCTTTCTGGGTCTTTTTCTAAGCACCTGAAAAATGGAATGATCAGACGGCGAAGGGTGAACAAACATGACTAACAGAGCACTCAGTCCATTCCAGCTTAATTTCTCCATGGCCTCTGATCAAATCATGCAGAGTCTCCAGCAATAGCATGTCACCATCCAGTTCAAGTATGCAACCAATTGCAGTAGCAACAGCTTTTATGATTTATGCGACTCAATGGATTCCCTGACCCTGATCTTGGATGATCCAGGGCATATATACATGGCACTACAGCAACTACAATAAAATAAAGCTATGAAATCATCTGGTACCAGTAGCAGCTGGTATGGCAACCAAGAGGACAAAGGTGGTAGTTACAGCTTACTGCTGGTGTCAGCCAGATTGCCAACTGAGGACAAAGCTGATGGAAACAGCTAGCTCTTAGAAGTGGTTTGCAAGAGGGTACCAAGGAATTACAGCTCTGAATACTCAAGAGGTCTCATGTCCCAATCAAGAAACATTATAGCAAGAGCCAGGATCACCAGAACAATGGGTTTCATTACGGGGCGGGGGGGGGGTCACCTGCATGTGCAACAGTGAGTCATCTCTGAGGCAGATGGCTAAGCCACTAAAGCAGTGAGTCCCATTGAGTTTCTGCCTGAGGAATGTCCAGTCACTGAGAGTACAGGTGCTGAGGAGAAGCAGCCATAGGGGTTCAGGGAGACAGGAGTAGATGCAGCAGAGCCAAAGCAAGCTACCCCAAGAGCCAGTGTAGAGCATCCCAAGCTCAAGAAGCCTTGGGTCCAGACAGAGGCATCTGATCTCTTGGGCAGGTCTTCTTCATTTTTACAGCAAGTCTTTTCAGAGTCTAGTGGGCCCGTTTTGCTGGGGAACTGAATGCTGGAGCTCATATAGACATTGAAAATCCTCTGGTTAGAGCTTCCTGCACAGTAGCAGCTCGGCCTTTTTTTCTCCCTGTCAGTGAGTTACTTTCCTACATATTAGTGGTCAAGGAGGCCCCTGAAATGCCATAAACTATAAAGGCTGTTGCCACTGATGTTGGTTGCCTGCTAGAACTAAATGGTAAACCCCTATTGCCGAGGACACTGCATGCAGGCCATGGAGGAATCAAGCTGGGATTGAGGTGACAGCTTCCTTAGATCACATTTCGTTAAAGCATAGATGGGGAAGGAGGGGGGTAAATTCTGCCTGTCACCTTCTCACATTTCAAATTACCATAGATCAATTAGACCTAACGGACATATATAGAACATTCTACCCAAATTCCACAGATTACACATTCTTCTCAGCAGCACATGGAACTTTCTCTAAATGATATCATATACTGGGTCATAAAGCCAGCCTCCATATATTTAGGAGGATTGACATAATTTCCTGCATGATATCAAATCCCAATCTCTTCAGATGTGAACCAAAAGACTGGATTTTATTTATCTCTCTCAGGGTATCTCAGGATAACTTCACAGTCTAATTTTCTAGGGGATAAAAGAACAATAACAGAGGCTAGGAGAAAAGGTTAACAGGTAGAATATCTGGCCTGGGTGGCTGAGGAAGAGCACCTCCTAGAGGACTGCAGTTTTGAAGGAACAGGAGATGGCAGAAACTACTAATCCAAGAGAAGGAAAGAACAGGATGGGGATGCATTGCCATACTATAAAAAATAAATCTCCACAAAATAACCTTAATGAAATTCAGATGTATGATCTACCCTGGCTCACTAGATTAATTTATGGTCATCGAAATAGAAGAGACACTACTTAGAAAGACTGAGTTAACTGGGAGGAAGAAGGTTGAGGGGGAGATTATCATCAAATGACATTATATTCAAGGATGAAAACTGTCACTTAAAAATTCAACTTTTTACATTCATTCTTGTTTTTTTTTTAAACATTTTCACTTGAATTTTAATAATATAAAATTAACAATACTTTTGAATCAGTTTAGGCAAGAAATAGTGCATACCATTATAGAAGAGACAGAAAATTGGAAGATTAAACCTAAAACAAGACATGAAACTCAAATCCATTGAAGGTGAAAGTTGGAGGCTGGGGGACCTCATCTCTAAATGAATCACGTCTATCACATCCTCCAAGGCTCAAGGAGCGTGACAGTCAAGGGGCTGAGAGAATGTAAGAGCTGCACAGCAGGAAGCAGTACTTGGATATTTCTTCTGATAAGAACTGATTGGTGCCATCTTGACCCCACAGTCTTGCTGGAAGCCCAGAAGACCTGCACTGCTCTGAAGCCATCACTATTTTGACATGGAGGACTGAGGAGCGCAAAAGGAATGAGACATCAAAATGGAGGAAGGACTACTTGGAAAGTGGACCTTCTTTAATAAATTTGTTTTCAGTTATTTCAATAGTACTCTGCTATAGATGATATTGTTATATAACACACACACACACACACACACACACACACACACACACACACACACCTATCTATCTATCCGTCTATCTATCTATCTATCTATCTATCTATCTATCTATCTATCTATCATCTATTCAAGGTAGGGTCATTCTCTGGCTCAGAATGTCCTGGAACTCATTCCGTAGTTCCAGGTTTTCCAGTAACTCATAGCATTCCTACTGCCTCTGCCTCTCAAGTGCTGGAATAAAAGGCATATGACACTATTTCCAGTGATGTTTTTAAAATATATTTTTAGTAAAACTTTAAAAAATATTATTAACAACCTATTTTGTATGCAAACATCATGTGTTGGTACTCTCTTTTTCCTCATCCCTGGCCTCATTATGCTGGGGACCCTCCTCAGTGGGGTTGCAGGTATTGCCCGGGGGGTTGTGGGTTACATGTTGTGGGAGCAGCAGTCATTTATTTTTTGTGGGGAAGGAGTGCCTCTGGGCATGATGTCTCAACCTGTGGCTCTCACAATCTTTCTGCCTTCTCTTCTGTAAAACCCCCTGAGTAGTGGTAGGTGAGTTTTAAGTCTACTTCAGTGATGAGCTCTTAGGAGCCTCTGGATCTCTGCTTTGGTAAGTGCTGAGTATCCTAAGGGTCTGTCCCTTACACACTGGCACTGATAATCAGGTTTAGCATGGAAGCAGCTCATCTCCCCCAGTTACTCTATGGATTCAGCTATGGCTTGGCTGAAGTGGAAGGGGTAGTTTATCTCCTGTCTCACTACCTTCTGCAAAAGAATAGATTCTCCAATGGAGAGTGATGTCAGCATAGTATAAATGGGATAAGCATTATTAATTTAGGGAGAATTTGATTATGTAACCCTCCTTTAGCTAAAGACTAGTGAGATTTTGACACTGGAGAGCATAATCTTTGTCTCCATAGGATTCTCATCTGGTTCCCATTTCCAGATATGGGTTCCTTTACACAGAACCCCTAGATGATCGGAAAGCTATTGGTTACACACCAAGGCTGTGTGCCACTATTGCACTAATATATTTGCTTCTGAGTAGCTTAAACCTCTGGTTGCTCAGACTGTCGTTGGCCACTTTCCCCTAGGAGCTCTTGTAGTTTTTCCAGCACTAGATGGGTAGTCTGGGGACTATCTTTTGGTCTATCTCCAACAATAAAGGTTTTTATGGTGCGAGTTACTTTTGGATTTAGTTTTGTGTTTGTTTTTTCCCACACTCCTCTTCCCCTCCCCCCAAACCTTTCCCTGATCCATTCACTGTAGCTAAGAACTGGAATCAACACAGGTGCCCATCATTGAATGAATGGATAACAAAGTTGTGATTACATTTATACAATGGAATTCTGCTCAGCAGTAAGGGAAAAAAATAAAATTAAATTTGTAAAAAAATGGATAGTCTTGGCACATATCATACTCAGCACAATCACACAATCACAGAAATTAAAATGCTGCACGGTCTCACTCGTCTGTGGTTCCTAACCTAGACCAGCTAGAGTTACTTTTTTTATATTTGATAAATACATTTTATAAAGAAAAAAAATAGCTTCTCTTTATGCAAGAAGTTTGAAAATAAAATATTCTCACCATAATGGATTACTAAGTTTTCTAAATTAATTTCACTTTACTGCAGGCCACCATTAAGCTTGAAGAAATTAGAGCTTACACTGTACAAATGTAGAAGGAAAAATTAATTCATGATTTTGGTTTTTTGAGGCAAGCACAAGAGAGACTAGTCTTTATTTTATGCAAGAGAGTGAGAACAAGAGTGAGCATGCACTCAAGACAGAGAAAGAGAGAGAGAAAATTGGGGGCACACTAGAGTCTCTAGCCACTGCAAACAAACTCCAGATGCATGTGCCACCTTGTATGCATGTGCAAACATGTGCTTGCATCACCTTGTGCATCTAGCTTACTTGGATCTTCAGAGTTGAACATGAGTCCTTAGGCTTTGCAGTCAAACATCTTAATTGCTTAGCCATATCTCCAGGTTTGTACAAGATTTTAACATAGAAAAGAGTATGGATATCTTCATGGAATATGGGAATATCATCATTACATTTTTTATAGAATGCTATTTGCTACATATGACAATTTGACAGCATACATGCACAAACAATAGTCTGTTCACTTCTTGCTTATTCTTCAGATGCCTGTAAGTTATACCTTCCAGTTCAGAGAGCTTTGCTTTTGCCTTTTGCCCCTACAATTTTTAATTAAAAATTGTATTACTTACAAAATTGGTACCTTTAAAAGAACCACAGAACAAAGCAATCACTAATCACTTGTGTACTCTGCCACTTCCATAAACCATCTGACAAATTGTAATGTGATGACAAATTTATGAATACAAATGTCCCATGTTATGAGCATAACTCTCATGCAGCTTTCATAGAGAACCTTCATGTGAGATCTATTGGGGAAAATAAGTAGAGAAGTGATAGAAAATTGACTTGCTTTATAGCAAAGTACAACTTGAAATATAAAAGGATCTTTCTTGGCAGTATCTTATAATGCTTTCTACCATCAGTCATAAAACATGTTAAGGATTTTGGCTTACTTTTAGATCTAAATTAAAATAAGGTAGTAGTATATTATAATGGTTCTTGTCAGAAAATATGAAGGTTTTTTTTTCCTGTTCATTTTTTTTATTGACAACTTTTATACTTACATACAAAAAACAAATATTTCCCTCCCCTCCTCCCATTCCACTTTAGAACTCAAATGTCCATCATATCCCCTCCCTCTCTCCATTAGTCTCTCTTTTAATTTGATGTCATCATCTTTTTCTTCCATTTTGAGTGTCTTGTGAAGGTATTGCTAGGCACTGCAAGGTCATGGATATCGAGGCCAATTTCTGTCTGGGCAGTTGCATTGTAAGAAGTCATATCCTTCTTTTGGCTCTTCCATTCTATCTGCCCCCTTTTCCACAATGGTCCCTGAGCCTTGGAGGGTGTGACAGAGGTGTTTCAGTGCTGGGTACTCCTCCATCCCTTCTTCTCAGCACTATGTTACCTTTTGGGTCATTGATTACAATAAACCATCTTGAAGAAAACCATATTTCTTTTTATAATTTATTTTATTTTATTTTTTTAGAGAACGAGAGAGAAATGAGAAAGAAAGAGTTAGACAGAGAAAATTGGCATGCCAAGCCTTCAGCCACTGCAGTCAAACTCCAGATACTCGTGCCACCTAGTGGGCATGTGAGACCTTGATCTTGACTCACCTTTGTGTGTCAGGCTAACATGGGATATGGAGAGAGACTGAACATGAGTCCTTAGGCTTCGCAGGCAAGTGCCTTAACTGCTAAGCCATCTCTTCAGCTCAAGAAAACTATATTTCTGTCTGAATTGTGCTACATAAAAATGTGGCCTTCTCACAACCGTATACTAGGAAAAAGAGGTGAAACTTTTAAGACTAGAAGAATCAAAAGCAATTGTGACATTATAGTACTTACAAAGAAAAATGCTGTCTGAAACAGACTTTGTGCACTGACTCTGTCGGTCTCTGGTACAGTTGCACCACATGTGGGAAAGAGAACTTCAATATAACTTCTCTGGCTCCTAGTCACTCCCTTCCAGTTTGGTGAAGAAATATTTGGGGAATTCTCAAGCGAGTAACTGTTACCTTTTTCAAAGTCTCATGGTACAGTTAGCACAGAGAAGAGTTTTCTGCAAGCTGCATCACATGGCACTGCCCTGCAGGATTCACACTTCCCTCTTCTTCTCACAGGACCACATCACAGCTAGAGAGAAACTTTCCAAAATCATGACAAGGCTGTATGCCAACTCAGCTAAAGTGTTGTTTGGCTCTCATTACAAATGCATGCCAATAGGCTCAATTACTTGTTTGGCATATTTGTTATCCCTAGGATTATGATATTAGTGCTATTAAACAATTTTCTTTATAAAATGGAATGTATTACTGCTGCTGTGGAACTCCTCTTTCATTTCTACCTCCACTCTCACATGCCAAAGAAACACTGCAAAGCACTAATGTCTAACAAGGTCAGCTATGGTTATGAATGCTAAGTAGGAGCCCATGTTTCCTGTTTGATAAGGTATTATTAAAAGATTGGAGGATCTCACTCACAATAACTTTTATCTTAAAATAATTAAAGGATTTACTTATTTCCAGTAAAGTAATAATTTTTCATAAGATCTACACTCAAAGATTACATTTAAAACAACATTTGTTTTGTCTTACAATATGGATATCCCTAGGATAGTTTTTATATTAGGAACACATAATACTCTGAAAAGTAAAACAAAAGAAAAAAAAAATAAGTGTAACATGGAATTCTTTAGGTAATTTAATACTACATGTGCCATACAAGTTACTCTTTAAACAAATGTCATTTAAATTTTATACCTTTAAGTGTTTAAACATTAATTCACCCTTCCTGTACAATAATATTATTTTGTATTTTTGAGTATTTCCATATGTCAAATGGGGGAAATATGATGCACAATTATTGGTGTAGTAACCTTCTCATTGCTGAGATAAAACACCCAACAAAAAGCAGATGATGAGATAGAAGATTTTTTTTCCTCCTTTTGTTTTTATTTTGACTTACAGTCTTGAGGTGAAGCTCCATGACCACAGGGGGATAGTATGTCATAAGCTGGACATCATGTCTGCCATAGCAGGTGAAGATTGCAGCAAGAATGTGAGACAAACTCTGACAAGGTGGAGCTGAACATAACACCCTAAACTCTGACCCCCAAATATACCTCCTGTATCCAGGTTTCCCTGTCCTCAATGGCCATCAGGTGGAGAAGAGGCATTGAGAACTCACATGTATGTGGTGGACATCTGATTGAAACCATCATAATTATATATATATATATTTTTCAATTACACACATTATGTTCTATGACTTTGACATATAGAGAGTCTGGCATTAGAATCTGTGCATTTACTCTTTAATGTATGGTGTCTCAGGTTTTGAACTAATAGTTTGGTGTTTTTACTAGTAATATGGTTTAAAAGTTAAACTAACAATGCCATAATTATTAGGGTATCATACATTAAAGTACATAGGTTGAAAGTGGCCAATAATGATTTGAACAATGAGAGGTCTAAGCTACTCAGAAGAGTTCACCCTGACAGGATGCACATACCAGTGCAATAGTGGCAACAGTCTTGGTGGTTAACCAATAGCTTTCTGATTGGCTAAGAGGTCTGCTCATTGTAAAGGAATCCATATCTGGATTTGGGAAATTGATAAAAATCCTATGAAGACAAAGATTATCCATTGTCCAGCTCTCACTAGTGTTTGGTTAAAAGAGGTGTCACATTCATCAAATTCACCCAAAATTAATAATGCTTATCCCAATTTAAAGTATGCTGACTTCACTCTCCATTGGAGAATATGTTCTTTTGCAGAAGGCAGCGAGACGGGACAAGATAAACTACTCTTTGCAGTGCTGACAAGCCACATCTGAAACAACAGAGGAATTGGGGAAATGATATGCTGAACCTGATAATCAGAGCCAGGGTGTAGGAGACAGATCCTACAAAAACAGAGATCCAGAGGCTCCTAAGAGCACATCCCTGAAGTACACTTAAAACTCACCGACCACAACTAAGAGAATTTTGTGGAAGAGGGGCAGAAAGATTGTAAGAGCCACAGGTTGAGACATCGTGCCCAGAGGCATTCCCTCCCCACAAAAATAGCTGAGTGCTGCTCCCTCAATGCATAAACCACAAACCCATAGGGAATACCTGCAATCTGACTGAGGAGGGTCCCCAATGGAATGGGGGCAGGGACAAGGAAAAAGAGGGAAACAACACATGATGGGTACACACAAATGTTTTAAAATAATAATAATAATGATGATGATGATGATGAAAAAAATAAAATCTAATATAAAAACAAAAGTACTATTTCTTAAAACAATATCCTTGAGCAATGCTCCTGTTTGAGTCGGTCACATTACTTGGACATGAGAGCATAAAAACATAAATTATGTAATTAAATAAAAGTGTTAATAATTCAGTTAATACATCTGCAATGAAAATAAGCAGAGGCTTTTCTAATAAAGTACAAATGGCCAAGGAATACAAGAAAAGTTTTCAATACCCTTAACCATTAGGGAAATGCAAATAAAAGCCTCATTAAGATTTTTATCTCAGGGCTGGGGAGATATATCAGTGGATAAAGCACTTTTTGCTCAAACAAGAGAACCAGAGTTTGGATACCCACCACCAGACAAATGGGTGTTTTGACCAAAGTTTAACCACAGCATTATTATGATATAATACTAGATGTCAAACAACACAAGAATGGATTTTTAAAAATCTGGTCTATATACATATTGACAGTTTACCTTCCAGAAGAGGAATAAAACTATAATTGTACAATGGAGTTTTACTCAGCCATAAAAAATAACAGAAATCTGTAATTTTCCACAAAATAGATAGAAGTGGAGATCATCATGTTTGGTTAAAAACAAAACAAAATAAAACACTAATTTCATAAAATCAAATCTAAAGATGTTTCTCTATGTATATTAGCTAAGGATTAAATATATCCTAAAACTAAAACAAGAAAGAGTAATAGAGGGTTAAATGTGATCATAGCACATCGTATGACTGGATTGAAATGACACATGAAACATTTTTATGCACAATTAAGACATACTTAAAATGTACAAGAATGTTCACATTAGCTCCCTCAAAAATGTGCCTAGGCATGTACCTTACAAATTATGCTTACAAGCTAATTATGAGGAAATATTTAAAATATATTGAAGAAATCAAAGAACTAAACAAATGGTGAGATAATTCTTGTCAGTGAATACAATCACCCCACTTGCCCATCAACAAAGGAATGGATAAAACAACTGTAGTGTATGAGGCTGGGCGTGGTGGCGCACACCTTTAATCCTACCACTCAGGAGGCAGAGGTAGGAGGATTGGTGTGAATTCAAGGCCACCCTGAGACCACACAGTGAATTCCAGGTCAGCCCGGACTCCAGCAAGACCCTACCTTGGAAAAAACAAATGTAGTGTATATAGGATGTAACAGAGTGGAATTTAGCTATAGGGGACACTATCATTGAGTTGTTTGCACCAAAATGTATGCAGCAGGGAAATATCATGATAAATGGAATAAAGCAGACTCAAACAGGTATCACAGATATTTTCTCATATGTGGAATCTAAACATGAAGATTTTTTTTTTAAATCAAACCTATTGTTTTAAACCATTAGTTCTCCCCTAGCTCTTTGAGAGATTCTCCATGATTGCAACTAAACCCTAGCAAGTTCCTTGAAGTGAAAGAGACTGACCTTAACGTTTAGATGGAAATGCTGAAGAACCAAAATAGATAACTCGATACTTCAGGAAAGAGTGAAGGTGAAGTTTTGCCACTTCTGGGTTTTAAATAGAAGCTAGGACAATGCTATATTGATGAAAAACATACACATTAAAGGAAAAAAAAAGAAGAGAGCCTTCAATCAAGCCTGCATAAATACATTCAATTGATCATTTGCCAAGGAAGAAAGCTAATTCAATGAAGTTAAGACAATTGCTTTAAAAAAGAGCTGTTGCAGCTGGACAATCAAATGCAAAATTATCATCATCCTTATCTGGGCACAGGGCCTACATTCTTCACAACATTTATCTCTCAATAGATCACAAACCTTAATGTAAAATGAAAACCCTTACAATTCTTAGAAGACAAAAAGGAGAAGGCATATGTGACCTTATTTTTAACTGTATGTTATGGACATACCTAACAAATGCTAGACCAAGTACATATAAATAAAATCTCAAACCATTCAAAGGTGAACTTATGTCCTACAAGGGAAATCAGTAAGATTAACTGCTGACTTTTCAGCAGACACTTTGGACATAATAATGTCTTTCAGATATAGGAGCAAAGGAAATAGAATTTATAATTGCACTGACTCAGTAATCAAACTTTCACCTTGAAAAAGGGACAAAGTAAGAGCAAACTTTATCTATATTGATAACATAAAGAATAGAAATATGATATATGAATTAATAAAATTAAAGTCTGCTTCTTTGAAAAAACAATAAATAAAATTGAAAAATCTTAACTGGAATAATTAAAAAAATTAGAATCTGGTATTAATGAGCAGACACTACTATTATATTTGTAGGAACAGAATTTAATACAAGGATTCTAGAAACTATTTTCCTATAATAAAGAAGTACATATCAGTGAAACAATAATAACTCCAAACGACAAAAATTAATAAATGATTAGGGAAAAATGTATCTAAGTAGACATTTGCAAATGCAATGGCTGAGTTAACAACAAAATTTACCCTCAGTATCATGAGAATCTCAATGGCTGTATGATAGATAGCATCATACTTGTAAATAAAATATTTCACAACCTCTTTAAAGAATATAAGACTGTCAGCATTTTCCTTGCCCCAGAATTATGTGTACCTAAGTTGTAATGCATTTCTGTAATACCAGGGCTGGGAATGTGGAGACAGGAGCCTCTGTGGGCCTCTGTCAGATAGTCACACTAGACTAATGGCTGATCTCCAGTCCTAGAAGAGACCCTGTCACAAATATCAATTACATATATAAAAAAGATAAAATTATCAATAAATCTCTTGTGTCTATATATGAAATAATCTCTAATAAAATTTAATACTATTTATAAAATTGTATCATATGATATAATAATCATATAATTATTATATGATAATGAAGTGCATAGCTTCTAGTTGAATATGATATACTGAATTATTCTATATACAGAGCAAAAGATAAAAGTCACATGGGAATATAAATACCTGGAAAATAGTATGTTAAAAAACTTAAGATCCTAGTATGATTAAAAAGTATTAGGAATAAATTAAAAAATTATCAATCTTATAAAGAATCTGTATGAAAAACATACAACTTCTACTATAATTCAATGTGAATGATTAATTTTCTTATTGAATCAGATCAAGAGAAAGAAAAGATGTCTGTTCTCACGACTTGTATTAAAATTTTTGCTAGAAGTTCAATCCAGGAAATCAGACAGGAAAAAGAAATAAGCATTTGATTTTGAAAGGAGGACATAAAGAAATCTCAATTTGCATAAAACATGATGTTATCAGAAGAAAACTCTAAGAAATATCCCAATAGTTTTTGAACTAGTCAATTATTGAAGGAAACTAGAAAAGTGGAAACAATCAATATATGAATCTGAATCAGTTAGATAGTTGGTAGAAAGAAAGATAGATGATAGATATAAATAGATAATAGATAAATGATAGATCATAGACATACAGATATCTATCTAAATATGGATAGATGATAGACATTAGGTAAATAAATGATAGCTATTGATAGATAGATAAATAATAGATTATAGACAGATCGATGATAGAGTAGATAGATGGAAGAATGATAGGTTAATGATAGATGAATGATAGGTAAATATAGATGAATGATAGGTAAATGAATGATAGATAAATGACAGATAGATATACATAGGTAGACAGCTAGAAGAATGACATATAAATTATAAATAGATAAATAGATTATAGATTGATAGATAATAGATAGATGAACAACGAACATTATGGAAGAGAAACTGACAAAGTAATCTCATTCAAAATATGATAAATTCAAGTTTTTAGGAACACATTTACAAGAAATAGTGTAAAACATTTACTCCAAAATTTATGGACTATTGTGGAAAATAAGGCATAAAATAAATCAAACACTTTTCCATGGTCACAGATCATCTAGAAAACTATTAGCTTCAACAGAACTTAGATAACATTAGTCAATCCACCGAATTTCACTATTTCTGCTTGCCGATAGCTCTTGGAATCATTGTTTTTATTTCTTTATGACCTTTAGTCTGTCCCTCCTTCCTTTCTTTCTTCCTTCCTTCCTTTCTATCTCTATCTCTTTTTCTTTTAAACTTTTTTAAATTAAGAACATACTTTGTATGGATACAGCATATGTTAGTACCATATTTTCCCTCCTCCCTGCCACTATTCTACAGGGGTACCTCCTCACTGTTGTTGCTTGTATTCCCCATGGGGTTGTGGGAACATAAGTCAGTTACTGGAGGGAGGCAATGTCTTTGGGCATGACATTCGAACCTGTGGCTCTTAAAATCGTTCCGCTCCCTCTCCCACAAAATTGTCTAAGCCTTAGTGGGTGTGTTTTAAGTCTACTTTAGTGATGAGCTCTTGGAGCCTCTGGATTTCTGCTTTGGTACCTGTTGAGTATCCTCAGCATCTGTCTCCTTCAACTTGTCATTGATTGTCAGGATCACCATGGAAACAATACTCTTGCTCATTTTCCCAGTTCCTCTGTGGTTTCCCCTGGGTTTTTACTTAAATGGGAAGGGTGGTTTATCTCCTAAGGCCTCATTACCTTCTGAAAAAGAAAATCAGAATCTTGAACAGAGAATGAGCTAAGCATATGTGCCACTATTGAACTGGTACATACTTCTTGTCAGGCTGGTTGTTTCTGAGTAGGTTAGACCTCCTTACTCAAACCATTTTTGGCAACTGTCCCCCCAAGGACCTCATGTAGCACTTTCCAGCACTTGATGGGATAACTGTCTGGAATCTGACTCTCTTCCAGATTCCAACCAGGTCTCTCTATTTTCTGTGCTGGCAGCAGATGGTGTCTTCGGCAATAGAGTCTTACCTTTTACCTCAGATGGTTAATCAATTGCTATGATAGTAGTCTGTCTTGTTTTGGGGACCTCATAGGTCTCTCCTATCACCATCTCAATGTGGGTAGCACCTATTTCTGGTACTGTGAGGTACAGGTCAGAGCCAAAATGTTTTAATCTCTATTCATTATTATTATTATTATTATTATTTACAAAAAGTGATTTATTTTAAGGAATTGACATACATGGGTATATATTCAATTGTCTGAAAGTAGGAAACCCATAAAAGTTCATCATATAATTCCCATTTAGAAACACAGGTTTGACCAATGGGAGAGCAGATGCAGTAAAACATAGTCCAAGAACAAGACTGATGTCAGACCTCAAGCAGACAGGCAGGGAGCAAGTCATTTGCAATACTTTCTTCTTAGGCCCTCAAATGATGTGTACTTACATTTAGTACACAAATCCTCTTCTCTTCCAACAGTTCCTTCACAGAGATGATGAAATGAAGCTTAAGCCAGGCACCCTTTTGTTCAGTTAAGATTGCACATAAGTTATATGCTTATTAAGGGAAAATGTTTTTCTATGAATGTATAAGTAAATAAATAATAGCAGTATTAGAATTATAAGAATATCTTTTTTTAGGCAATGTGATGGGCCTATTTGTTCATAAAATGTATACAATATGGACAATAGATGACTATACTCAACATGCAAAGAGGAATATAGTTTGACTGCTCAATCTCTTAAACATCATAGTCATTTTGAGGAAATAATTCATTAAGTTGCAAATACCCATGTAGGACTGGGCAGATGAATGAGCAGTTAAATGTGCTTGCTTACAAAACTTCCTTACCTAGGTTCAATCCCCACATAAATCCAGTTGTGTAAAATAGCACATGCATCTGGAGTTATTTTTGTATGAGCAAGAGGCGCTGGGGCACCCATAAACATTCTTTCTTTCCCTCTTTCTTAACCAGTTAAAATATTAAAATAAGTAAATGTAATCAAATAAATGAAAATGGGAAATTTTTAAAATATTGTCATTAAGGAAATGATTGTTTTCTCTGGTTATAAATTTTAAAGCTGGTTGCAAACTTCATATTAAGGATATAGTAACAGATGGGGATCTCCCTACAGAGGACTTCTAGCTTCACTACACAGCAAGATATATTTGCCTCATCAAGAAAATGTATGGTAGGTCAGAAAATTCAGTCCTTTGGGGGCTCTTACACATTAAAAAAGCATGAAGTTTTTTGGAAGAATGAATTAAAAATAATTGTTCCTTTTTTTGCTTTTTTTTTTTTTTTGGTAGAGTGATGTCTGTGTTTTGCAAGACAGGAAAAGAGAAAAAATCTTTAATAACTAAAGATGTTTCTACAATGCTCCTATAGTGAATAAGTATGAAGTATTATAAAATATAGTGATAAATAATAGTTAGTTAATTTACAAAAAAATGAACACTCTTTAAAACTCAAAATAGAAAATATTTTTCTTGGTGGATTACTTTTTCAGAGACAATATATTCTGAACCATAGCAGATATTATGTAATATGTGAATGAATGATGATCTCAACTTCATTTACTCTAAAATATGTAAAAATTAAAACTGCCAATCTCAACTAAAATATTTATTTGAATACTATGAGGAATATAATTTTATATTTTTATTCTAAATTTGCATGATGAAAATGCCATATGCACATAATATGTGAGCTTGATATTAAAGGTCAAATTTACAATTCATATTGTGACAGACTGAGCTTAATTAAAATATCATAAAAATCTCATTTATTGATGATTTTCACTCATTTTAGTAGCTTTGACCTTAGGCTAGCTCCAGGCATCATTCAAGCTGCTTCTATTAACAGACAATGCATACCAAAATAAGGTTAGCACTGCATATGATTTATTTCAGAAACTCTGTTCTCTGTGATTCTGAAAGGTGTAAATGACCAAACTGCCTAAGTATTGGTCAGTTTTGCTTCAACACTAATTTTATGTGTAGCACAGCAATGTTATTTCATCTTCAAATATCTAAAGACACATGAGTTCATGAACTCAGTTAAAATTTAGGAATATATTTTGATCACTGTTCTTATTCCATAAAATAGTAAATTTTATAGTATTTAAAATCTCTTTCTTGGGCTGGAGAGATGGGTTAGTGGTTCAAGAGTTTGCCTGCAAAGCCAGATGACCTAGGTTAGATTCCCCAGGGCCCAAGTAAGCCACATGTACAAGGTGGCCTTGTGTCTGGAGTTCATTTGCAGCACCTGAAGGCCCTGGCATACCTGTTCTCTCTATATATATCTGTCTGTCTCTTCCTCTCTGCCTCTCTCTCTCTCAAATAAAATAAATGATAAAAATAAGTAATTAAATAAAATTTCTCCTCTTATACATATCAATGAGTATCAGATATCAGAAACTTTTTTATTAAAATGCCAAATTGCACACATATGTATATTATCATGTCTTTGTTATAAATATAGAACTGTTTCTACAAAAGTGAACAGAAAATAAGCAAATCAAGACCAACCTCCCTCAAACTTTCAATACAATAAGTAAAGGAAAGTGTTCCACAAAGCAGGAAACTCGGTTGCCCATAATTTTCCATCTGTTACTATATATTATCCATATATATCATTTTCATGCATCTGGACTCTGAAACTATTATGCTAAATTCAAAAATGAATATTTTCCTATGTATGAAAATGAGGCTTCTGGACTTCTACTCATAATATGCTCTTTGGCATTATTTTTCTTGTCTCAAATTTAATTGAGCAACATTTAACAAAGAACTGTCTCTTGTGACCATTTTGTAGCTCTCATGAGATAAACTGCTTAGAGTTCTAAGAGTCCCACATTCCTGCTGGGACAAACACATAGGCAAGTTTGCACACATTTTTACTCTGGCCATCCAGCCTCTGTTGCAGCACACAGATAAGGGATGCGGTAATGTCTAAACCTAGATTAAGATCAGATTGGATTCAATTTATTACCAAGTGACATTTCTGAAAGATTCGTCTTTTATGTATGTAATCCAATGTACTGTGTGTACTGGCATTCATAATGGCCATTTGGCAAAGTAAAACCACCAGTATGAGGGTCTGGATAACAGCTTTGACCATGAAAAACAATATGTCTTTTTCACTTATCCCAGAAGTATTCTGTCTTCTTTAAAGTTCTCATGAAAAGGGACAGGAATTTAAACTGTTTACAATGACATGTTAGCAGACTGCACAGTTCTTGACATGTTTAATGACAAGAATGAGATGCTAACTAATCAGTAAATTTCTTATTATGAACAACTATCTGACCAGAAGCAACTTAAAGAAGGAAAGGATTTACTTTGGATTATGTTTTGAGGAGCTATGGTCCCTTTTGGCAAGAGCAACATCTCAGGCCAGTTAGTCACATTCCAGCCAGGAAGCAGAGACTGAAAAAGAAGTGAGACTAGGCTATAAATCCTCAAAGCTTACCTCTAGTGATTCACTTCTTCTAGCCTGGCTCTACCTCCTAAACATTATACAACCTTCCCAAACACAGCATCAGCTGTTCACGTGTTCAAACATGTGAACCTGTGAGTGTATATCTCTCTCTGTGTATATATATATATATATATATATATATATATATATATATATATATATATATTATTTTATAGATACTTTTAACATGAAGTATCTGACTCTTTATTATGATTATTTGGTTTTTTTTTTTTTTCTTGTGTGTATGTGAATGTGTGTAAGATCTAAATTGCTTTGCATTTTCAGTTCTGACACAGACATGCTGTAGCAGATAATAAGAACTCAGGTTGGTAGACCTTGAGTGAGGACTTACATTACTCTGAGCAGAAGCTCACCTTGGTGTAATGTCTGTTTGCTCGGCGAGTCTTATCCTGCTTTCTTCTTCTTTCTGTATTCATCAGAGATTCTGCTTCTTGCAGCCATCATAACCCTACTGCCCAGTTGTTACCGGAAGCTTAAGAGTGTGCATAAAGGCTTTGCAGAGGATATCAAACTTTCTTTTTTTCTGATGTAACAATTTGGAGCTTGAAGTAGGCCTGTGTTTTTACAGCATACTGTCCACGTACATAAATAGACTGTGCTCTTTTAAAGGGCATTTTCCCCATTGCCCTCAGTTTTTTTTGAGTTGCCACCATTACTCTTAAATGTTATGATCTTAATGTCTTCCAGGCACTTCCAGGGAAAGTTCACATTTACTTTCCAAAATGACATGGGGAGGCCATGACAGGCACTGTGCCCTTTCCTTGTCTAAATAGAAATGTCCTCTTGGAGCTCTTTTCTTTATATGGTAAGGTTCCTCTTTCAAAACAAGGTGAGTCTGAACAAACTTTCCATTGTCCACAATCTTTTGAATCCTCCTTGTAGCATACTTGTGACATTTCTAGTGAAAAACCCTACCAGTGAGTGCAGCTTTATCATTGGGAAATATACACCTGTCACATCTCAAATCAGACTAGGGTCAGCTATCCAGAATTACTAGCATTTCTAGTTTCTGTCCACTTCTTTATTAGACTGGTTGCTTCAGCCTCCTGTAACCTTGTGACACAATATGTGTCTCTGAGTAGGCACCTGTCTTTTCATTTGTTTGAAAGAAAATTTTCTTGTGACTTCAATTTTTTGAGGTTCAAAATGCACAAACAAAACACATACACACACAGAGGTAATTTGATATATGTCCAGGCATTTTTATTGTTGCTATGATGCTGCTGTCTCTTTTTCATTTTTCTACATAAACACTTGAGCTTCAGTAGATATTCACAATGGATAACCTGAAGCATAATGTATTATATTAACTGATATGTTCATCACAATGCACATGATTATCTCCACAGGTATTGAAACATGTGGTAAAATCATCCATTCTTTCTTAGTTAAAAAAAGAAATTAAAAGATGTTAGATATATACTTTTTCAATTACATAAAAGTATATATCATTTTAGAACAACTATTGTTTTAACAGAGGAAATAATTAAAGCTTTCATTTGAAAGTCAAGAAAAGGCAAATCTATCCTGTATGTGCTTTTTGAAGCATTGGCCTAATAATGTTAAGCATTGAGAAAAGAAAGAAATGGAAAGATTACTTGCAAATGTTATAATATTAACTGAAAAACTATTTAAATAAGTAATGTGGACAGTTTATAAGATGGCTAGGGAAGTCATAATTCCACAGATCAGCCAGTTGGCTTGGCAATAGTAATTTCCTTTCTTATCATCCCAGAGCGCAGAATACAATATGGAGGAGCTGTCAGCATTGGTTGATGATAAGAGCATGCTGCCTGTCCTGCATTCTGTTGCTTTTCTCTGTGTACATTCATGGCCTTCTCTCTTCACACAATGAGAGAGGAAGGTCTTTAGCATCACTTCCTCTTGTAAAGACAATACTAGTCCAATTTGATTAGGTTTCTACTTTGTGACCACATTTGATTATAATGATAGCTTTAGAAGTTCTGCTTCTACATACAGTAGATTACAGGGTAAGGCTTTAAACATGCTTTTAGGAGAACATATAAACATATAAAGTACACTTATAGAAAAATAGTATTTGCACTAGAATACACTAAATAAAGAACAACACCATTTAAGTACAACCCCCTTTCATTGTCATGCCTGGCCTGAAATATGTCTATGACTGGTAAAAATAAAATAAATTAATAAGAATATATTTCTCACTTCATATTAATACTCAGTGATCATAAGTGACATTAAATTCTACCTAGTAATCTACCAACATATCATTAATCCATTGCTTTTCTCATTGTTTCTTATTTTTCTTTTTTTTTTTTTTAAGTTTAGTGTGCTCCATACAGTGTGTGCATGTGTACAGAAGTATGCATGCTGTGTACACATGGAAAAGCCATACAGCATTAGTTTTTGTCCTATTTTCACTTTCCTGCATTGTTTTGCTTAAGACAGGGTCTCTCTCTGAACTCACAACTGTCACTTATAGACTGGTAGAACTGTGAGCCCCAGTGATTGTACCATCACTGTAACCTACAAAATACACACTGGATTGGGGTTATGAACCCCACATACACATTCTTTTAACAAGGGTGCTGGAGTTCAAACTCAGGCTCTTAGGCTTCTTCAGGTCCTCTGAGTCCCTCATGATGACAATTTGAACCCTTCCCCTCAACCCCATCTCCTCAACTCCTCCCATTTCAATTTTACTTGGCATTCTGGCTTTCTAATTTATAGTGTCACTCCGTAGATACCTCTGCATGAACCTGTCTTTGTGTACTTTCCATTCCATTCTTCTAGCTATTAGGGACTTCAGCTCTGGAAAGCTGGACAGAACCAGACTCTCCAGTTGTGTATCTCTTTTCCCCCTTGAAATGAATAATTCCCACAAGTGTCTAATGTTGAATCTTTGTTTCTGTCTTCCCTCCTCACCACTGCCTAATTTCTGTCATTTTTGTTTTGATTTTTTTCGAGGTAGGGTCTCACTCTAGCACAGGCTGACCTAGAATTCACTTGGTAGTCTCAGAGTGGCCTTGAACTTCTACCTCTGACTCCCAAGTGCTGGAATTAAAGGTATGTGCCACCACTCCTGGCTCATTTCTGTCATTTTTTACATTAAAGGCTCACCTAAGTTTGTCTTCAGTTCATTAAATGTATATTTCATCCTTAATATTCTATCCCAACTACTCTAATTGAGGTCTCTGATTCCCTCCACTTTACTAAGTACTGTGATAATTGCTGTGTTGCTTCTCCTTAAAATTATCTGAAAGCATTTGTAATGGTCAGTTGTTTTTCTTTGTGAATAATACATTCTTTATGACTTCCTGGACAGCTAATTTTCTACTTCCATTTATGACTGCCTTTCTTACTGACCTTGCATTTTCCTTTTCATTTCTCCCAATTGTAAATGTTTGCAGAGCTCTAGGTATCTGCCCCTTGAGCATTGTGCATTTACACTCACTTTTGACTTTATCTTACATAGTCTCATATTTTTATATGCCTTTCACATTCTTATGGAACAAACCCAGAATTTGTCTCTGATCTTAGTACCTGCTTGGCAATTCTTTTGGAATCATAGTTAGCAGCCTCAAAAATAGCAGTTATACCTAGGGAGATTTTTCAACAGTTAAGAGCACTTGTTGTGCAAGCACAGGTTTTAGGAAGCCTGAAAGTCTGCTCTAGCTCATTACCCAGGTCCCACATAAAAAAGCAGGGCATGAGCCGGGTGTAGTGGTGCATGCCTTTCACCCCAGCACTCAGGAGGCAGAAGTAGGAGGAACACCATGAGTTCAAGGCCACCACAGACTACATAGTGAATTCCAGGTCAGCCTGGACTAGAACTCTGTTTGATTCCATACACTGGGTTGGTCGGGGTTCTCATGTCAAGAATTTAATCCCTTTTCTTCAACCCATTTGCATTTTCATGATTTAAACCACCAGATTCACCTATAAATATCAATCACCGCCTGCTTACTATTTTTATGCTCCTGTTGCCTAAATCTGATGGCAACATAACACACAGATGGGCCTTCTGAAAGTGTTGTTGTTTCTTGTTGTCCTTCACTTGAATAAATCCATTGGCTTCCTACTTCACTGAGAATGAAGCATGTTGGATCACCCAACTGCTCCTAACCATACAGTGTGGCACTTTGCTTCATCGGTTCTCGTTACATGTTTTTTTTCAGGTTCCTTACATCTAGTAATGATGTTGACAAATACATGTCATTATTCTTTTTTAGAACAGCCTTTCTTTGATAGTGACATTACTTCCTCATGTATAGGATCAGCATTTTTAAAGCGAAATTCATCTTCTCAGTCATGTATTTACAAGCATAAGTTAGATGAGGAAATCTTATGCATTCAACTTAAAAAATATAGAAGTAAGGCCGGGCACTCGGGAGGCAGAATTAGGAGGATCACCATGAGTTCAAGGCTACCCTGAGACTACATAGTGAATTCCAGGTCAGCCTGGACCACAGTGAGACCCTACCCCAAAAAACATAACAAACAAAGTACATAAAGTATAATCACCTAAATGTCATTATTTTTGAAATGTGTACAAGAAGCAATGTAACATGCTAAAGGATGAAAAAAATATAAAGTTATTTTGTTGGAATAAAACAAATACCATATTTTAAACTAGTATGATAATTTTTGATTACTTTGATAAAGCTCACTTACCTATAAGATACATTTTTAGATCTTCCATTATGATTTAATACACAAATGTTACTATAAAGGAATGAATTTTTACATTTCAAACAGAGAATGTATAAGGCAAATGCCATAAATTACATGTGTGCTTATGTAGATATGTGACAGATGATATTATATGGATTAATACTGAGATGTTTAGTTCATCCATGTTATAATGATATAATGCATTCCCAGTAGTAAATTGATAATGGATGTTCACTAGCATTTCTATCCATTTCTTAAAGGAACATTAACCAAAAAATCATTATATCTTTATTATTTAAAAATGTTTTATTTATATTAATTGAGAGAAAAAGAGGGAGAGAGAGAAAGAGAGAAAATGGACCTGTCAGGGCCTCCAATTGCTGGAAACACACTCCAGATGCATGTGCCACCTTGTGCATCTGGTTTACATAGGTCCTAGGGAATTAAGCCTGAGTCCTTTGGCTTTGCAGGCAAGTGCCTTAACCACAAAGCCATCTCTCTAGCTCTTTATTATTTTTAAAAAGGATCTATGGGGCTGGAGAGATGGCTTAGCGGTTAAGGTGCCCGCCTCTTAAGCCTAAGAATGCTAGTTCCAATCTCCAGCCGTTCCAATCTCCAGGTCCCATGTTTAGCCAGATGCAAAATGATGCAAGGGCGCAATGTCACACTTGACCACAAGGGAGCGCACACATCTGGATTTCGTTAGCAGCAGCTGAGAGGCTGCTGGTGTGCCCATCTTTATCTGTCATCCTCTCCCTCTCTCTCTGTCTCTCTCCAAAAAATAAATAAATAAATAAATAAATAAATAAATAAATAAATAAATAAAATAAATAAATTGTTAAAAAGGATCTATGAAAAGCATTCTCTATGCCAATAACTAATGTATGAAATGCTTTCATAAAAATTGAAAAAAAAATGCTCTACAAATATTAAAATGTTGTAACAAATACAAAGCATTTTCATGTGCAATGATAATTTATGAAAATTTATGAAAATTTCAGTATATCAACAGTTAAAATATTATGGAACATAATTTTTGTTCTACTTTGATTGTGAGCAAATGATGTGGGCATTTCAGTTTTGGCAAGTGTTATAGTCAGCTCCACATTGCTGGGGCAAACATATAACCAGACATAGTTTAGGTGAGTTACAGGTTTATTCCAGGCTTACAGGTCTAGGGCACAGTCCATCGGTGCTGGAATAAACTACTTACTTCCTTAAATCCTAACAGAGAGGAACAATTACAGCAAGAAAAACAGCATCGCGAACAGACTCCAGCCTGCTCTCTCATACTTTTGGGCTACAATTCATAATTGCCCCCACGTACATACCAGTGGACTGGACTCCAGGATCTGTCATCAGTGACATGATGCTTCTAGCAGGAATTGCCTACAAGGAGCTAAAGTTGCAAACTCAATTACAATAAAACAGCTGAGTATATGGAGTCAGACATTTAACTTACCACACTGAGTATATGAAAAATTATTTAAAATATTACAAATAATTAAACTTTAAGATATTATACCTTTAAGAAAAAGTGTATAATTCTAAATTTTATATTATATGTATTTTATATACATCAAGACATATAGCAAAAACAAAGATCTATAACATACTAAAAATTAGCATTTCAATGTCATGTTGATAACCTGAGATATCACTAACAGGTAGGAGTCTATTAAATTTTAGTACTATGGGCCTGGAGGGATGGCTTAGCGGTTAAGTGCTTGACTGTGAAGCCTAAGGACCCAGGTTCAAGGCTCGATTCCTGAGGACCAAGTAAGTCAGATGCACAAGGTGGCTCATGTATCTGGAGTTCATTTGCAGTGGCTGGAGGCCCTGGTGTGCCCATTCTCTGTCTATCTGCTTCTCTCTCTGTCTGACTGTCACTCTGAAATAATGACAAATAAACAAAAAAATTTAAAATTTTAGTACTATGAACTATGAACTTTAGTTCTATGTATTTAGTACTATGAAACAAAGTTCCTCTTTTCCATCCTACCAGATTCCATTTTAATAAAACGTGCTCTATATTTTCCTTATATTTAATTCATTAATATTTAATGAAGTAAGTTACCATCCAAATATAGCAATTTTGAATATGAGAGATTAAGTCTTAATATTTACCATTTTACAGTATCCAGGAATATTGACTAGCTGTTTCGTGGTGGGTCATTATTCAGTAGATTATTGCCATTAGTGCCAATATAGCAATGTTGTTTGGATCTGAAATGGTGAAAAGAACATGTAAACTCTCACAGGGCATTAGCCAAGCTATCAGGTTTAAGACGCAGATAACAAGTTCACAGCCTTAGCTTGGCTAAGCCCACTAAATTCTCACATTGCTAGGTCAAGCATATAATACTATAACATCAGCAGAAATTAGCTCTAATAGAAGGGAAAAATAATCTCTGAAAATAGATTTGCTGGACTCATCCATTTTTATACATTACAGATTTGCCAGCTCAGACAAAACTTAATGTCTGAAAATGCATGTCTATGGGAACAGAAAGCACACTCACTCCATCTCCTATATTTATCAGATTCTTACACTGACTAAGATATACTCATATTTTAATAAGCCAAATGTGAATGTGTTGCGTATATCTATAATCAAACATAATCTCCTTTTGATAGTCAATAGAAATTTAAAAATGGAGCATGCAGAAATTGCATTTGCCTGCTATCTTGCAATTTACAAGTTGTGTGGAGATAGCACACTGAAGTAGCATTAATAAGACTTCCCCTTTATGCAGTCAGATGCCAGGTATTGCTTGGAGCACATTACCTGAAAAATATACTTACTGATCTCTATAATAATTGGATCCTCTTATTAAATGTAAGGAAGGAATGTTTAATTTGACAGATTCACAAAATTTAGGAATCAGCATATCAAGGTAATTTTGATAATAGAAAATGAAATCTTTGGGAGGAATATAAACAATGCAGTATGTGGTGAATGCTTTGGTCTAAAAATTAGTGAAAAGAAGTAAAATGAGAAAGATTTCATGTCAAGAAGAAGAATGAATCCAAAAGAAATAGATGAGCAAAGAACGGTGGGCCTAAAACTACTATAGAAACTGGCACAAATTGAGAAATAATTAATAGGTCCAAAGACACTTTCAGAGCCCTCTGAAAACATTATTTTTAATTTCTGTATGTATGTGCATGCTAGTGGGTCATATGTGCCATGATTCTTCTGTGCAGATACTGTGGGTGTTGGTCCGCACCTTCCACCTTCATCCTTTGTTTTTGTCAGTCTAGCTGATCCATGAGATTCCAGTTCTCCTCCCTATATTGTGGAAGGCAGCTCAGATGCCAAATACATGTTCCTGCTGCTGATTTTATATAGGTGCTAGGGTTTCAAACACTAAAATCTACCTTTCCAAGCAAAGACATGTAGCCACTAAGCCATCTGCCCTGCCCAAAAATATTCTTGTAAAAAGTATTTATAATTATTTTTAAAAGATAACAAAGATAATGGGACTGCTGGATAAATAATATGAAGTATTGGGATTCAAAAGGTAAATATAAATTTTCTTCTGGTTTATAGACCATAATTAATAAAATAATATTTGCTGAAAGTTCTTTTAAATCTTGTTACAATTTTGTACATATATTCATGTTATTATGCTATTAAATAAAAATTAATATTGGAAAATTAAGGTGCCAATTCTATTAGAAATACCTGAAATTTGGTGAACAGATAACTTCTCTGTAACTTCACTTGAGCTTAAGTAAAATAACATAATACATATGTTCAATAGAGGAAATATTTTTAATACAATGAATACCTAAATTTCCACATATATAAGAAAATGCCTCAACATACATGATAATTGATTTTAAAAAACTCTCACTTTAATATTTATGCAATTTGTTATCCAAGATCATGACTTCTGATCGTCAGTCATACTAATTTCTGTTTTCAACATCCAGATGAATGATATCCTAGATTAAACAAAGGCTTATTTGGAAAAAAAAAAAAAAAGAACAATATACAGATTTAACTCATTTAGTCATATAAGTGACATGGTTTCCTATGTTTCATAATTTTGAGCAAAATATTCAAATTTAAATATCTTTAATTAACTAAATTGAGTTACATTTTCCTATTATATAATACCAATTATCTTAAAATGTATTTCAATTAGGTTAATGTTTGATAAGTTCATTTTCTGTATAAGTAGTAATAGATAAGTTTACAATAAAATAAATTATAAATCAAAGCTAGACAAATGTGAAATAAATTGCATAAAATTTTAAATTAATTCAACTAAAATATTGATAAGGTTAAATTAAATTCAAGTAGTGTTAGCTTAATTTATATGTGTAAATAAATACATATCAGTTGCCTTAAAAAGCAAAAGATATAATTTGGCTTTTGTTCTCTTTCTTCATTGTTAAATCTGAGGTTTAATATTCTTTTGTGTATGTGTTTGTACATGTGTTGATACATATGTGTGTGAAGTTACACGAGCAAGTGTGATATTTCTACCTTAATATTTAGAGCCAGAGTTTCTTATGAGTCTACATATTATTATTTTGGTTATTCAAGGTAGGCAGGAATCTTCAGGATCCACCTGCTGCCAAAAGCTGTCACAGGCATATGGCACCATGTCAAATGGGTTTGCATGCATTCTGGAGATCTGAACTCATATCTCATGCTTGTACTGCACACATATACCAATCAAGCCATCTCCTCAGAGACCTCATATTTTTTTTTTTTTTTGTAGCTTTTAAAATGTTTTTATTTACTTTTAAGGAGAGAGGGAGACAGAAAGAGAGAAAGAGAGAGACACTATGTGGGGCCTTTTGCTGCTACAAACACACTTCACAGAACAGATGCACGTGCTACATGGTGTATCTGGCTGTATGTCAGCATGGGGCAATTGAACCCTGAAGAGCAGGCATTCCAAGGAAGGACTTTTAAACACTGATCAATCTTCCCAACCCTTCCTCTGCTTTTTAAATACAACCTACACTAATCTATTAATGCTTTCAAAATAAAATATAATTATATGATGGAAAAGGAAAGATATGGACGGAGTATAAAAAGGAGCTTAATGATCTTAAACATTAGATTCTGGAATTTTGCATTATTCCATACAAGAAAGTCTTTAATACTGATTGTTTGCAAATGAATGAAATAGCGGGTTTATAATACCTGTGTTCAAAATTTTGTTAGCAAAGAGTGAATAAAATATACCCAACTAAAATTTCTAAGAACATAAAAAGAATCATATACTTTTTAAATTGTTACATTATAATTAATTTTACAAGGCATAAAATACTAATCCAGGGCTGGAGAGATGGCTTAGTAGCCTAAGCACCCATGTTCAACTCTCCAGATCCCACACAAGTCAGATGCACAAAGGTGACACAAGTGTAAGGTGGCACATGCCCTCAAGGTGGTACAAATGTCTGGAGTTTGATTGCAGTGGCAGAGACCCTGATGTGCCAATTCTTTCTCTCTCCCTCTGTCTCAATTGTTTTTTCTATCTTGTTCTCTCTAAAAAAAAAAAAAAAAAAAAAAAAAAAAGAAAATTGATTCCCATGTTTTAAAAACTTCTGCTTTTATTCCTTAATCTTCAATTTGAAACATTATGAAAATGGAGATAGTTAAATTTACCAGAATATTTTTTTCACTTTTAGCCATGTTCTTATAACAAATAAATTAATGCCCATTATACTTTCTTGTAAGACAGTATGTACACCTAGTTTTTTAGTCTTCTTGTCCTCTATAAACTGTAAAAATTAATAAGTTTAATTATGATCTATTTTAATATGTGTAAATAATGTACTTTGATCATATCACTGACATTTCACTAATTTTATATTAAATATCTACACCCAAATACATACATGGTATGATATTCTATTATTTTTCTATAAACAATTGAGCCTCTTAGGATATTTGATGAGACCCAGAGTTAACTAGTTCATTCTGTAATTTAGAGCTCTTATGTACTCCATTTTTTGGTTCTCTTGAATTTCATTTTTGTATTATGTTTTGTACTTAAATTCCATTGAATGGCAAAAACTTAATTTAAATATTTGTCCACTGATTCCAAAGTTCACAAAAGGATTTTTTTCATATAACATAATCTGAGGTTAAACATAGGAAATAAGCAAAATCTTCCTTGGAAATGTATTAAGCTCTAGACACAATTGTTAATATAGTATGAAAGGAACTAGATTTTTTTTTTTTTTTTTTGGGAGAGAGGGAGAAGAGGACAGATAGAGATGGGTGTTCCAGCAGCCTCTCAGTTGCTGTGAACGAAATCCAGATGCATGCACCCCCTTGTGGTCAAGTGCAACATTGTTCCCTTGTGTCACTTTGCATCTGGCTAAATGTGGGACCTGGAGATTAGAATCACTGGAGATTGGAACCACAGTTCTTAGGCTTAGGAGGCAGGCACCTTAACCGCTAAGCCATCTCTCCAGCCCGGAACTAGATTTTTAAGTCACATAGAACTGTCTTAATGTGGTAATAAAAAAGATAGAAAAACATATTAAATTCTCTCATTAAGTAGATTTTAACATTAATATAATTTCTTTAAATATTAAAACTATTAAAGCAATCTTTCCCTACTTGTTAGTAGGGTATTCACAACTTTACTCATAACAGTATCTGACTGAATGATGGTCATCTTATTCCTTCATAGATATCAAGTGCTAATTAATGCAACTTACTTTTTGTTTGTGTTTAAAAATAAAATTTGTAAAATTGAATTCATATTTTTGAAATATTATCTTGTGGAAGCATTATCTGAAAGATAGTTGTATATTAAAAAAAAAACAAAAACTTATTTAGACCTGAAGATATGGCTCAGTGTTTAAGGTGCTTGTCTGCAAAGCCTAAAGACACAGGTTCAATTCCCTAGTACTCACATAAACCCAGATGTACAGTGGTGCATGTATCTGGAGTTCATATGCAGAGGTTGGAGGACTTGTCATGCCCATTCTCTGTCTCTCTTCTATCTCTCTGCTTGAAAATCAATAAATAAAAATAGAAAAGTTTGTGGGGCATGGTGGCACACACCTTTAATCCCAGCACTTGGGAGGCAGAGGTAGGAGGATTGCCATGAGTTCAAGGCCACACTGAGAATACAGAGTGAATTCCAGGTCAGCCTGGGCTAGAGCAAGACCCTACCTCAAAAAAACAAAATGAATAAATAAGTTATTCAACAGAATATCCACCATTACGAAAAGAAAGCTCATTTCCTAGTGGTGTCAATTTATTGTAAACTACATTCCCTGAGAAGTGACAAAATATGTCATCTTTATTTTCATAATTCACACATTAAAAGTTCATTTTAGTCCAATTTTTCCTGGAGACTCATGAAGATATGCTTGTTCCAAGGAATCATAACACTGAAGTTAATACACTTTTAGCCTAAAAAAAGAATGCAAAGTTTATGCTTATTATTAAATATGATGAATGATTTCTAGGTTTCTTAACTTTAACATGAGGCAAAAAAATAAACTATGACACAAATCCAGCAGTTTATTCCTTCCCTTGTTAAATGTTTGGCCAGTGAATTTGAGTAACTATTATTAAACCAAAACTTTTTAATGAATAATAAAGAAAGAATGTATTATTCATCTTCTAAGCCATTTGAGCTTATACCAAAATGTCTTTATAATCAGAATCCCATTTGTTTAAAACTGAAACATGTCACAGACAGCTTTATGATATTTGCCAGTCATCAAAATAAGAGATAAAACAGTAAAAGTACCAGTGGAAGCAGGGCACCACAGGGATGCAACTTATTTAATACAGCTACAGACTTAGTAAGTTAACTTTCCTAAAGAAAATAAAAGGCAGCCTTACTTGAAATATACATCAAAATTTCATTATTCATTACGAGCTTTATGTGTCAACTTTTGTTCTAAATTTCAAACACACTTAGATTATTAAAGATACATGTTAGAGACTAAGTAGATAGCTCAGTCTATAAGTGTTTGCCTCACAAGCCCAGAGACTTGAGTGTGAGCATAACATCGTAAAGCAAGTTGGCTTGTATTTGGGAGGTAGACACAAGAGGCTCACTGGGACTCACTGGAGAGCCAGTCTACTCTAATTAGTGTCCTCCAGACCCACAAAAGACCTTGTTCCAAAACATTGGACAGTGTTTCTGAGGGTGACACCTAAGGTTGTCTTCCAACTTCATTTTAGGTTTAACCTAGATCACTTTTTCATTATTTCTAAGCCTCATTTACTTTTGCTTTGCATTACCATAGATTGGACACTGATGGAGACAAGAAGTTTCTTCACTCGACCTGTGAGGTTGGTTCTTCTTCCCTTAGACTGAGGAACTATTACTGTCTTCCTATGGCTAATTTTCTCTTTATTGCTTGCAGGCTTTCTTCACTTAGAAATGTTCAACATATTCACTTCATATTTCTGTATCACATTTTCTTACTATAGGATGGCTTTCAGAAGTATTTCTAGAAATCCAAGTAAACTTTGTACCATATAAGTAGTTGGGATTCATTCTTATTTGTTTCCTACTGATTGAAAAGCATATTTTTTTTCTAACCAACAGTATTCATGTAGAAGGAATAATTCACCATGTCTCCATTCAACACTTCAGACACTTCTAGCCAATTGATATTTGAAATGTATAACTTATAAATATATTAACACCAATTATTTTCTCTTTATTAAATTAATAATTTGTATAAGAAAGATAAAAGATTTAACATCTGATTTTCATCATTAATTTTGTTGTATAATACAAGTTTTCATTAATAGAATAGCAACCACCAATAACCCAACAAGTGGTAACTTCAGTGGAACTGGAAAGGGAAGAGGAAATATAGAAGGATAACTGGAAGGGAATATGATCAACATGCAATTTATTCATACAGCAGAGTTCATAATTAATAAAAAAACTTGCCTTTTCTTCCCTGTTCCTGTATCTTTTATGATTATACACAAGTGTAAAGAAATAAAGGCCCATGTGCAAATTATTGGGGGAATAATTACATTTTAGCAAATATAGTTAAGTGTGCACTATACACTGTAACTGAAACTCGATGACAATGTCAAAGTAATATTATCAGAATAGTGCCAGGTACTGTAGCACATGTCTTTGATCCCAGCACTTAGGAGGCAGAGGTAGGAGGATATCTGTGAGTCAGAGTTCACCCTGAGACTACATAGTGAATTCCAGGTCAGCCTGGAAAAAAGCAAGACCCTACCTCAAAAATCCAAGAAAAAAAAGAATAGATATAATTATGGGAAATAATAAAAATCAGAACTAAAAATAGCTAATGTGTACATGCTAAATTTTATAACAGACTCAAAGCATGCCGATCTTTGAAGAGCATATCATTGTAGTTTCAGTGAATCATTTCACTTTTACTGACATGAATAAAAATGAGAGTTAATATAAAAAGATTTTAAGGAAAACTTTCTGTATGGATAAAAAATTCAATTTTAGAACTTTGACTTTTAGTTATATATTTTCTGTCTGTGTTAGAATATGTGCCATTTACAGGCTCAGAAGCAAAACTGTTAAGTTTTTTTTTTTTTTTTCCTTAATTTTACATGATGGCTTATTTGGCTTAGCATTGGTTATTTCAGCATTTAATAAAATGTAGCAAATTAAACAGAATGGAAGACACACCATTAAGAGCTTAGTTTAATTATGCTTCCATATATTGTTTGAAGTAAACTTTTAATTCATTTTCCATTTACTCCTTCACGTTTTATAAATAAATAAGAATTTAGTAACAACAAGCAAATGCATTTGTGCACTCCTACTAACTGACACAGTTTTTTACAGAGAAAACTTTGATATAAAGGCAATTTCCCTTCTACTTTGAACCTTTAACACTGTACTAATAAAAATCTTGAAATACTGTTTAGCATGAACCTGATGAAGCAATACATCTATCCACTAAATGCCACACTACTCTAATTGAAAACAATATTCAGCAATATCATTAAGGTAATTGGAAGCTTCATTGTAAATTAACAACCTTAAGAAAGCTAATTTTCCAAATAGGACCACTACATGGGTAATGCAAGCGAATGTATTGCTAATAATTGTGATTTTAAAAGTATGCTTCATCTTGGAAGGAACATATTAAGACTCAAATTTCCTCATTGTTCCTAACTTTCAATTAACTTTTTCAGTAGGTGAAGTTTCTTTTCTCACTTAATAAAGTCATGATGACATGAGACTTACTAGTTTATACTGAGTTGCTTTTTTATTCTTGATTAAAATTACACTGCAGTGATGGAGAGATGGCTTAGTCATAAAGGTGCTTGTCTGACCCAGGTTTGGTTCTCCAGGTCCTACGTAAGCCTGGTGAATAAGGTGACACATGCATCTGGAATTCTTTGCAGTGGCTCGAGTTCCTGGTGTGCCCACTCCTTTCTTTCTTTCTTTCTTTCTTTCTTTCTTTCTTTCTTTCTTTCTTTCTTTCTTTCTTCCTTCCTTCCTTCCTTCCTTCCTTCCTTCCTTCCTTCCTTCCTTTCTTTCTTTCTCTCTCTCTCTATCTCTCTCTCTCTCTCTTTTTTTTTTTTTTTTTGGTTTTTCAAGGTAGGGTCTCACTCTAGTTCAGGCTGAGCTGGAGTTCACTCTGTATTCTTAGGGTGGCCTCGAACTCATAGTGATCCTCCTACCTCTGCCTCCCGAGTGCTGGGATTAAAGGTGTGTGCTACTAGGCCCGGCTTTTCTCTCGCTTTTACTCTTTCTTTCTCCATTTGTCCCTAATAGTTAAATAACAATTTTTTGAATTTTTTTTGAAAATTTTTGAAATTCTTTGTTTGTTTGTTTTTCGAGGTAGGGTTTTACTCTAGCTCAGGCTGACCTGGAATTTACTCTGTAGTCTCAGGGTGGCCTTGAACTCACAGTGATCCTCCTACTTCTGCCTCCCGAGTGCTGGGATTAAAGGCATGTGCCACCATGCCTGGATAAATAACAATTTTTAAAAAGATTGATTTTAAAATTAAAAGAGAACCGAAGAAACTTTACCTTAATATATGTTCATATAGCTTGGCAGCAACCAGAAGGCAGAGTAAAAATAGACATATACATAAGTAAAATTACTATAAAAATACATCTATGTATACATAAAGTCTAAAAATAGTATTTAACAAAAAATATAGTAACAGAGTGTGGTAGTTTGAATAGATGGCCTCCAATATATTCCCTGTTTTATTAGTTTGTAGTTTGCATCTGCAGCCACCTGGCTGGAGGCAGTGTCACTGGGCAGATCTTAAGGTGTAGCAGTGGATTTGAGATTTCAGTCTAAAGATATGAAGTGTGCTTAGCTGGAGTTTCTGAGTTGAGCTGTGTTGTGTCTTCTTTGGCTTTTCTTTCTCTGCCTGGTCCTTTAAGAGGGGACAATTTCTTCTACCATTATGGAACTTCCCTTGGATCTATAATCTTCAATAAATCCCTTCTTCCATAACTGTGCCTGGTCTAGAAGTTTATCTCACTGAACCTGAAGCTGTCTGCTACACAAGGCATAGGTGAAAATCTTGAAGTGAATAGACAAAAGTGAAAATGAGTTTTTGGAAATATTAATATTCCCTAATTTTGGTGTATTTAATCATTCACTAGGAATACAATTATGGACTATTCTGTATTATTCTTCAGTGGTAGGACTGGAAAAATGGCTTAGAAAGTGCTTGCTATAAAAATATGAGAAACTTTCCAACCCATGCAGACAATAAGAATAATTGTATTACTTCCAAATTTCCTTGAGATATTTTCTATTTATTTATTTATTTATTTATTTATTTATTTATTCATTTTGATGACTCTGGTAGCCTCCTCCCTGTCCTCTCCCTGGGAAGGGACCCTCCTCATTGGGAAACGTGGGTCATGCATTATGGGGGTAGTCAACATCTATGTATACATAAAGTCTAAAAACAGTAGTTAGTAAACAATATAGTAACAAAGTGTGGTAGTTTGAATACATGCCCCCCCCCCAATATATCAGTGTTTTCTTAGTTAGTAGTTTGCATCTGCAGCCACTTGGCTAGAGGCAGAGTCACTGGACTGATCTTAAGGTAGGATGATGGGTTTGAGATTTCAGTCTAAAGAAGGGATGTCTCCCAGAAAAGTGCTCCTTTCACTATATCACTGCCACATTCAGTGAAAATTTGGCACAATTTTTAATCAGTGTCAGCAAATCTACAGGTACAGAACCAGGAGCTCAGCAGCAGGGCCGCCAGTTAGGGGCACTTTGTTCTCAGAGGCCTGCCAAGCTACTTCAGATGGCCTCATTCTCTTTTTTCCAGGGTTTTTCACTCACTGATTTCAAGACTCCTACATTAATCATTTCTGTTTTCTGAAACAGGATCTCTAACAACCTGCCTTCATTTGAACATCATAACAGGATGGCACTGCTGCTGTGACCACAAACGTAAACACAAATGTAACTACAAATCTTGTTAAGTGTGAGCCATGGGGCTAAGAGTCATACTTCTTTCTGATGCATCATTATCAGTACTCAAGGGTATGTTCACTCATCTGCAACAAATTAAAAACTCATGGCCTGTCAATGATTTATAAAACACTATGTCCTCAATTTTCTACAAATTACCATTGACCCTGAACAATTTCAAAGAGGAATTACAAAACACTATGGCCTGTTACAAACTAACTGACTAAATTATAATTAATTATTCCAATTTATTTTATCAGCAGGCAAAGTCTGCAAAGTACATATAGAAGCTAGATGACGGATTAGCAAACCATTGGAAATATGGAATGTCTAGAACTAGGCAAAAGTAAATTAGTAGAGACACTCTTTACATTCTACTACTAATGTATTAACTAATGGTTAAAACACTAATGGAAAACTGATAGGACAGTGAAAAAACTTTAGTATATTCTTTATGTTCTAAAAACACCCTTCATTTGTTTTAGGAATCTTATGTTACCATATTAATTTATTTAAATTTCACAAGCAAGTGAAGATGATTGCAATAGTCTTAGAAGTTGAGCCATGCAGCTGCTAGGCAAATTGGAAAAGTTAGTATATCAATGTGAAAGATTTGGGACTAGGAAGAAATGGCAGCAAATGAACTTTCACATTTCTTTTAATTCACTGGAGATGATAGTAAACAAAGATTTGAACTGCATGTAGCTCAGTGACAGAGCACTGTTTGATGTGTATGAGTTCAACCCCCATACAAACTAAATAAGAGAGATTTTGATATAAAAATAAACTTTAAAGTACTCAGTATATTTTACTTCTTTCTAGAACATGTTATTCAATTGGCATAAAGGACAAAAAATCAGCATATGCAAACAGTATAATCAAACTTGTACAAATTATGTTGAAAACTGCAATAATTCAATTATCATTAGAGGTAGACAAGAGTAGTCTTAAGAAATCAAACTTCAATTTTACTACTTAAAAATTATTTATTTATTTGAGAGAGAGAAAGGAAGAGAGAGAGAAATATGGGCATGCTAGGGCCTCCAGCCACACTCCAGATGTATGCACTGCATTGTACATCTGGTTTATGTGGGCACTGGTGAATTGAACCTGGATCCTTAGTCTTCACAAACAAGCTCCTAAATTTCTATCCTATAGAGTAGGATGGACCATTTTTCTATTATGAAATTGTAACTTAACAAATAGGTTTCATAAAGGATAATGGAGCTAGTAATTCCATATTCTTTAGACAAAATAATGCTGAAATTGTCCTTCTAAAACTCTATGTTGATACATCTTTGTAATGATATTACATATTTCCCATATCAATCCTTTATAAATTTAGACTTAAAAATTTTATTGACCACTTCTATACTTACAGACAATTAATGAAGATATGTCCCTCCCCTCACACCAATCCCCTTTAGAATGCCACTCTCCATCATATACCCTCCCTGTCTCCATTACTCTCTCTTTTAATTTCATGTCATCATCTTATTCTCCCATCATGAGGGTCATGTGAAATTATTGCTAGGCACTGCAAGGTCATGGATATCAAGGCCAATTTCTGTCTGGGCAGTTGCATTGTAAGGAGTTGTATTCTTCCTTTGGCTCTTACGCCTCTCTTCCACAATGGACCCTGAGCCTTGGAGGGTGTGATAGAGATGTTTCAGTGCTGGGCACTCCTCCGTCCCTTCCTCTCAGCACTATGTTGCCTTTTGGGTCATCCCAGTGGTCATCACCATCTGAAAAGAGAAGCTTCTCTAACCAGAAGTTAGAGTAGAATTAATATGTGAATATGTACATTAAGTGTAGTGCTTTCATGGCAGCTTGGTGGGAATAATATATACATTTAGCCAGAAAAGAGCAGGATTTATACCACTAAGGCTCATGACCTCCCCTGCCGTAGACTTTTGATTAGCTTTTTCAGTACCAGGCATGTGTTCCCTCACATAGAGTGGGCCTTCAGTCCAATTAGGGAGCAGTTTGTTTCCCCAAGAGCAGGCAGGACACTATTGCACCTGTTCGGTCATTTGGCCTGTCTGGACAAACTTAAGGTTTCCAGTGTTCACTGTTTTCACCACTGATGATTTCTGTCTCCCATACGGCTGCATGCAGTGCAGCTTTTTCCAGCTTTCAGGTGGCTGGTGTACAGGGAGAAGGTTTTCTGCTCAGCACAAGCTTGCTTTCTCAGTGACCTTGCCTCTTAGGCAAGTGAGGTCTTCAGCAATAGGGTCTTACCATATGTTTTTCAAGGGAAACTAAGAGCCTTTGCAATAGCCTATAATGTTTTGGATGCTACAGGGACTTCCTTGGCCAACAACTCACTGGAAGGTATCCTATCCCAGGCACTGAAAATTTTCTAGTAACAATCTATAGCTTATGAATGTGCCATTATTCAAAAAAAAAGTAGGTTTACATAAATCTTATTCAGAATATCTTAAATTTTGATTGACCCTAACTCATGTTCTTTTACACATTCTCTTCCCCTAGCCTGACTTAGGACTTTCCCCTCCCTCAAATCTGTTCTTCTATTTACATATATACAACAACATCCCCTTAAGTCCTTCACTATCCTCCCTGCTTTATAGGCTTTTCTAGCTTACTGGCTTCTGCTACTGATTTTGGTTCCAGCTCACCCACAAGCCAATACATTTGTAGCTAGGATCCACATATGAGAAAGAACATGAGACATTTGGCCTTTTGGGCCTGGGTTACCTTGCTTAGTATAATCCTTTCCAGATCCATCCATTTCCCTGCATATTTCATAATTCCATTTTTCTTTATCTCTGAATAGAACTCTATTGTGTAAATGTAACACATCTTTCTTATCCATTCATCTGTGGAAGGACATCTAGGTTGGTTCCATTTAATAGCTATTGTGAATAGAGCAGAATAAACACGGTTGTGCAAGTATTTCTAAGGTAGTGAGAAGAGTTTTTTGGATATATGCCTAGGAGTGCTATAGTGTGGTAAGAAGGACCCTGGAGATGGCGGGATAAAGCCTATTCCTAAAAAAAAATTTGCTCTGGTTTGTAACTCCCAGTCACAGAAATCTGTTCATCAAAAAAACCTAACCTATGAGTTACTGCAAAATGAGACCAACTTCTGTCAAAGCACTTTATTACCCACCTAAAGTAAAAGGTTAATACCCTGCTCTGTCTCTCAAGTTACCTGTCTGGTATGCCTGAAACGCAAGATGTACTATGTTAGGAATCACAGATGAGTAAGAACATGTGACATATGTCTTTCTGTGTTTGTGTGCATTCACTTAGTATGATCTGTTCCAAGTCCATCCATTTTCCTACAAATTTCATTTAGTAATGAAAAGGTAAGTGAGGATACCCCTTGATGCTGTCTCAAAACTTTGAGAAATTTGTCTGGAATCTAGAAGGAAGCCAATTTCCAGATGGTTATGAATATAGCAGTGGAAATTGTTGCTGGGGGGAAATGGCCAAAACTGTTGTGAGAAAGCAATGGACACTGCTGTAGGAATGCAACCAGCCTGAGAAATGTACCCACCTGTGCAGTGGTGGCACTCAGTCTAGATGGGCAGCCAGTGGTGTCCTGGTTGGATATGAGATCTGCTCAGTGTAAAGGACCTCATAGCCAGCAAGGGAACCATGCCAGAATTCTAGGGTGACCAACATTATGGACTCCAAAAAGAAATACCCACTAGTTTTGGCCAAAAGAGAAGCTACATCCATCAAAATCTCTCTAAATTAACAATGCTTATCCCCTTTAACCTATCTTAATCTTCACTCTCTGTTGAAGAATCTGTTATTGAGAAGGCAGTGAGAACTGAATACAACCAAAATCCATCAACAAAACAAGAAAATATAGCAGAGTTCCTGGCAGGAGATGAACCATCCCCTCACCCCTACACATTACATATAACCCAGGTGAACCCACAGAGGAACTGGCGAGATGAGCAACAATGCTGCTTCTATGGACAGCCTAACAACTTGAGCAGGGTGATGGAAAAAAACAAACAAACAAACAAACAAAAAAAACACTAAGGATACTCAAAGCATGCCAAAGAAGAAATCCAGAAGCTTCTGAAAACACATCTACCATAGAACCATAGATCAGGAAATTTTGCAAAAGTGAGGGCAGAAAGATTATAAGAGCATAGGGTGGGAAGGAATATCCACAGGCATTGCCCCTTACAAACAATGAATAACTGCTATTCTCACATCTGATAACCCACAACCTCATGGTGAATACCAACAATCCCACTGAGAAGGCTCCTCAGTGGAATGGGGACAGAGAGGAGGGAAATAATGATACCAACCCATGATGTGTACATAATAACAAAAAGTCTAGTTGATATAGATTTGTTTCCTAAGGAAGATCTCTGCTGCATTTGCACCATAACTTCTTTCTGCTGACCTCTGTGTTAGTCCACTTCTCATTGCTCAGGCATCATACCAGAACAGATGCAACTTACTGGAGGAAAAGTGTTTATTTCTGCTTATAGTTCCACAGAGTAGAGTGCATAATGGTTGGGAAAGCATGGCAGGAGCTACAAAGTAGCATCACATCTTCACATAAGCAGGGAATAAATAGATATATAGAGAAGGTAGCAGGGACACTCTGTAAAACCTGAAGGCCCACTCCCCAGTAACAAGCTATTTCTAGAAAAGGCTCTATCTTTTAAAGGTTCCATAACCTTCCAAAACAGAGCAACCCACCAAATGGGTATTAAATGCTTACACATATGAGTCACATTCAAACCACCACATTGCATCCATGCACATGTATACTCATGACAATCTCATGAATAAAAATGTATTTTATATACGAACTTTAAAAGTTCTCAGTGTTTAAGTCCAAATACTGTTCATAAGCTCGGTTTTAAAATGTTTATTTATTTATTTCTTTATCTAAGAGAGAGAGAGAGAGAGAAAATGCCAGAGCTTCCTGCCACTGCAAATGAATTCCAGATACATGTGCCACTTACTGCATCTGGCTTTACATTGGTACTGGGGAACCAAACCCAGCCAGCCAGGCTTTATAAGCAAGCACCTTAACTGCTGATCCATCTCTCCAGCTTTTGTAAGTTCAAATTATTTTTAAAAATATTTATTTATTTATTTATTTATTTATTTATTTATTTATTTATCTGAGTGAGGGGAAAGGGAGGAAAGAAGAGAGTGAGACATAGGGAGTAAAAGGCAGATACGAGATACAGAATGGGCACAACAAGGCTTCCAGCCACTGCAATGATCTCTAGACACATGTGCCACCTTGTGCATCTGGTTTATGTGGGTACTGGGGAGTTGATTGTGAGTCCTTATGTTTCATAGGCAAGTGCCTTAACTGCTAAGCCATCCCTTCAGCCCTCAGTTCAAGATTTAAATTCTCATCTGAGAATCAAGCCTTATAAAAACCAAAACACAAGTTACCTTCTCCAATATATAATGGCACAAAATAAACATTTTTATTCCAAAAGGGGGAACTAATGGCAAAGTAAGGAATAATACTTAGCTTCACCAGGTCTCTGGAACTGTAGTAAAAAATCCCATATATCTTGCATCTTATATTCTTCTGAATCTAGGCTCACATGGGCAAAGCTGCCAAGGTCTACTGTGAAATTAGGATGAAGCCTGATACCTAGAGACATCAGCTGTAGTAGCCTTGGCATGTTGACCTTGGTGAGCAGCATCCTTCACTTAATCCCTTTCTCTTCAAAGGAGTTTTCAATCTTCCTGTCTTGAATATTCAATGGTGATCATTTTGTTCTCATGTCGCTGTTCCTATTGTTCCCATGCAGGGCAGTAGATTTCCCCTTAATGGTGGCAATCTAAGAATTACACCTGGATTAGCTACTGTCCATGGGTCTGGTATAGTGCCTGAGAATCAAGTCCTATAAAAAGCAAAACATGTTAAATTTCTTAATATTTCTTTGTCTGTCAAAATTTATATTTTTCATATTTTCCCCTTTTTATGTTCCTCTCTTTCATTGAAGATTGGAATCAGGGCAACAAAGGGAAACTATGTCATAGACTCAATATTTTTTAAATCTTTTTTTTTAAATATTTTTGTTTCTTTTTATTTATTCATTAGCAGCATACAGAGAGAAAAACAGGCATGTGTGCAAGATAGAGAGAGAATGGGCACACCAGGGCCTCCAGCCACTTCAAGCGAACTCCAGATGCCTGTGCCATCTTGTGCATCTGGCTTATGTGGGTACTGGGGAATTGAGCCTCGAACCGGGGTCCTCAGGCTTCACAGGCAAGCGCTTAACAGCTAAGCCATCTATGCAGCCCCAGACTCAATGTTTTTCATCATTGAATTTTTCTTTGCCAAGCAATTTATCCATTTCCTTTAAATTCATTCAAGTTCTTAAGACTTGGGAAGCATGCAGCTAGTTTCATTACCAGAATATCACATGAACTGCTTGCCTCTAGCCCTTTTTCTTTTCTTACATATATTTATTTATTTATTTATTGACAACTTCCTTAATTGTAGACAATATCCCATGGTACTTCCCTCTTTCCCCCTACTTTCCCTTTTTCCCCCCTTTTTTTTTGAAAGAGAGAGAGAGAGAGTAGAAGGGGCAGAAAGAGACAATGGGCACCCCAGGGCCTTTTTAGCCAGTGTGTATGAACTCCAGATGTGTGCCACCCTTTGTGCGCATGTGCGACATTGCATTCTTGGGTCACTTTCGCATCTGGCTATATGTGGGGCCTGGAGATTTGAACAAGTGTTCTTAGGCTTTGCAGGCAGGAGCCTTAACGGCTAAGCCATCTCTCCCACCCCACTTTCCCCTTTGAAAATCCACTCTCCATCATATCCCATGACCCTCTCAGTCTCTCATTTCATTTTGATGTCAACATATTTTCCTCCTATTAGGATGGTCTTCATTTTTAATATTTTGTTTATTTGAGAGCAAGAAAGAGCAGGGTGGGAGGGAGAGAGAGAAAAATAGATAGTCCACCAGGGAATTCAGCCACTGCAAATGAACTTCAGATGCATGTGCCACCTTGAATGTCTCACTTATGTGGGTACTGTGGAATCGAACCTTGGTCCTTAACTGCTAAGCCATCTCTCTATCCACTTATAAAGCCCTTTATCCTCTCTGGAATATCATAAATCTGTTCACAGTTCACATTTTTCTCCACTTTCTGGTCTTCCAAAACACTACTATAATGGTCAATTATGTTCTGCTTACTTCAAGTAAATGCATTTCTAGTTCAAACTCCCACATCCAACCACATTTGTCACTTGAATCTGTTCCAAAAGACTAAGATCCATATAGTTTTGTCACAGTAAGGACTTCCTCTTGGTAGTAGTTGTCTATATAAGTTACTTTCTAGTCGCTGATACAAAATGCATGAAAAATCAGATTTAGGGAGGAATAGTTTATATCAGCTTACAGTTCTATGTTTACAGTCCATTGTGGCAGGGAAGGTACAGTGCCAGAAGTTTTAGGCAGCTGCCCAAATTCAGCAAGTCGTGAAAGCAGAGAATGATGAATGTTGATTCTCAGACAATTCTCTCATTTGTATATAGTCCATTACCCCAGCCATAGAATGGTGCTAACCACAGTTAGGTGTGTCTTCCTACCTCAGTAAACCTAACTAAGGTAATTATTAACATTCATGCATGCCCAGAGGCTAACCTGAGAAATTATTACAGATGATTCTAGGTCTTGTCATGTTGATAATATAAACCATCACAATTTATGTGGTTTTATTGCTAATTTTCTATGTATACTACAGATTTCTTTCCCTTTTTTTTTTTTTTTTTTTTTTGTTTGTTTGTTTGTTTTCAAGGTAGGGTCTCACTCTAGCCCAGGCTGACCTGGAATTCACTATGTAGTCTCAGGGTGTCCTTGAACTCACAGCGATCTTCCTACCTCTGCTTCCCAAGAGCTGGAATTTAAGGCGTGTGCCACCATGCCCTGCTTTCTGACACATTTGTCTTTCAATATTTTTATTTTATTTATTTTCTAGCACAGAGAGAAGGAGAGAAGAGAGGGAGATGTACAGAATGTGCACACCAGGGAATCCAGCTACTGCAAATGAACTCCAGATGCATGTGCCACTTTTCAGAAAAAGTTTAATATTAACACCTTGGCTAAAGAGGTGCCTACTTTCATAGCAGAATTTAGAACAGTACACAGGGTATATGACTGAACTTAGTATTGAAAGAAAAAGATTCTTTAGTCAGTGTACTTGAGCAACTCTTAGACTACGATTATGTAGTTTTGTAAGGCGTAGCAACTTCTAGTACATAAATGTTATTTGTTTTCATTTAAGCATAAAATAAAAACTCATTTCTATGTACTTTGAAGCTCTGGGGGTTTTAATGACAAAATTAAGCTCTGTGATACATATAGTTTCCAAACATCTCCTGCCATGTTTGGCTTCCACTGATGATGATAATTCTGGCTTGGAGTTTCTTCTTTGTTACTTCCTGCCTTTTCTAAAATTATGCTTATTATAAGTGCTCATTATTTGAAAACCTCCAAAAGCATGACAACTGTGAATATTCCTTCTATCTCTCTCAATATATCTATATATCTGTCTCTTTCTCTCCCTCCCTCTCTCTCAAATGAATCAATAAATTAAATATTTTATTTTTTTATTATTTTTTTGGAGAGAGACACAGAAAGAGACAGTGAGAGAGAGAGAGAGAGAGGAAGACAAGAGTTGGGCTTGCCAGTAGTGTCTCAGCTGCTGTGAACGAAATCCCGATGTGTGCGCCCCCTTGTGGTCAAGTCCGGCATTGCACCCTTGCGTCACTTTGGCTAAACGTGGGACCTGGAGATTGGAACAGCTGGAGATTGAAACCAGTGTTCTTAGGCTTAGGAGGCAGGCGCCTTAACCCCTAAGCCATCTCTCCAGCCCAATAAATTGAATATTTTAACAAGCACAGAAAATAGAGAATAAAACAACACATATACAAAATCCAGAACACATACTTAAGAAAAAGGAGAGGCACAAATAACACTAGAGATAGAAAATAATACTTTACAACTGACGCCTCAGAAATATGAAGAATAATTTGACACTAAGGTGAACCACTAGGAAGGAACTCTCTCCAAATTTATTCTTCACTGCCAGCATATTATGACACCACAGAAAATTATGATTATGGATAAATTGCACACAAATTATTTGTAAATCAAACACAATAGCAAGCAAAATTGATCATTCATTATGAGCTAATGACATTTACTTCAGAACTGCCAATATGGATCAATATACACAAATAAAAAATGTAAGACATTATATAAATAAAATGAAAAAAATATAAAACAAGCAGAAAGCACTAAATAAAATTCAATATCCCTTCATTGTAAAAACCTTGAAGAAAATAGGTATAAAAGGAAGATACACTAACAAAAATATGTGAATGCACACACACACACACACACACACACACACACATATATATATATAACTGCACAATTATGCATAATGATATTATATATTTATATATATGATTTTAGTAATATGTATAATGATCTCTATAATAATATGTTCATATGTCATTATGTTATAGATTAAATTGTATTGAATTTCATTTATATATGTTTATATATTAAATCTACAGCTACCAGTAATCAAAATGACAAAGACCTGACAGCTGTGCTTCTAAGCTCTGAGGCAAAACACATATTGATTTCTTCTTTCCATGATTTTTATTAAACGGAGATCTAGAAGTCCTACCCATAGCAATTATGAATAGAAAGAAATAAAGGCATGCATATAATAGATAATCTGAAATGAGATTACTGACAAAGAAACCACGAAGTGATTCCAGAAACAGTCCCTAGAACTGAAGAGACACTTTTGAAGATCTTCAATTTTTTTAGATTTTATATAACTAATTGTCATTTTTTACAGAAAACCTTTTGTCAATTAATCACTGTTTCAATGAGCATGCCACAATTCTTCCTCATATAAGAACTGGCATGTAGATTCTGACAGTATATACAAATTAAAAGAACCAAGAAAAGGTAAAATAGGTTGGGAAATGATAGTATTTCCTCACTTGACATCAGGATATAAAGTGAATGTAATCTAGACAAAGAGGCCTTAGCATAAGTACAACATAGATTCATTAGATAACTGAGAGGATTCATAGCTGTGTTCACACTTATATGGTCAATTAATTTTAGACAAACATGCCAAGGCAATTTATAGGGAAAATAATTTTTCAAGCAAAGTATAGTGAAACAACTGGATATCCATATGGAAAATAATGAACTTCAGGCCTTTCCTCAAACAAATCATTAAAATGATTACACAATGCTCTCTCAGCCTTAGTACAAAAGCTGAATCAAAGGCCTGTTCTAGTACAAAACATAGAAGTTTGTGTTGACATTAGGTTAGACAAATATGATTTATAAAAGTTGAAAAAGCAAGCTGGGTGTGGTGGCGCACGCCTTTAATCACAGCACTCGGGAGGAAGAGGTAGGAGGATTGCCATGAGTTTGAGGCCACCCTGAGACTACATAGCTAATTCCAGGTCAGCCTGGACCAGAGTGAGACCCTACCTCAAAAAAAAAAAAAAAAAAAAGTTGCAAAAGCAAAGTAATAAAAGAAAATGGGTATTTCATGTATCAAAATTAAACTTTAAAAAAAAAAAAAAAAACTTCAACTCTCTGGGATGTAGAGATGGCTTAGTGGTTAAGGTGCTTGCCTGCAAAGCCTAAGGACCCATGTTCTACTCTCCAGATCCAACATTAGCTAGATGTACAAAAGTGAGGTAAGCACAAGGTTGCACATGCCCACTATGTGGTGCAAGCATCTGGAATTCAATCGAAGTGGCTGAGAACCTGTCCCACCAATTCTCTATCTCTCCTCTCTGTCTTAAAATAAAAGTAATAAAAAAACAAAAACTTCAACTCTCAAAGATATCATTAAGAAAATGAGAACATAACAACAGTGAGAATAATTTCCACTAGGTAGATCAAAATGTATGTGATATATAGCTAATGAGCCAACACTCTGTGAAATATCATGTAGGCATAGTACTTGAGAAATACTTTCTTTTAATTATTTTAATAACATTGTTAGCTAACATATTCATTATCATTATTTTAATATATGATACTTCAAAAATATTAGATGTCATGTATACATGATTTTTACATTCAAATCTTTGTGAGTAACCACATGTCCATTTTTATGTGGAGGTCAGGGAACAACCTAGAATTAAGTTTTTCAGATATCTTCTCTCTTTTTTGAGACATGCTCTCTCAATGGCCTGAAACTCAACAAGTAGGAAAAAACTGGCCTGCTAACAGACGTCAGAAGTCTACCAATTTCTGTACCCCTAATGCTGGTATTAGTAGTGAACATCAACGCCGGAGCAGTTTTTGTTTCTGTTTTTTTTTTTTTTTAACATTTAAAAAATATATATATTTATTTATTTACAAGCAGAGAGACAGATAGGGGAGAGAGACAGAGAGAGAGAAAGGGCATGCCAAGGCCTATAGCCACTGCAAAAGAACTCCAGCTATATGTGCCCCTTGTGCATCTGGCTTACGTAGGTATTGACGAATCAATCCTGGGTCCTTTGGCTTCGCAGGCAAATGCCTTAACTGCTAAGCCATCTCTCCATCCCTGTTTCTGTTTTACATACACTTTCTGAAATCAGATTTTCATGCATGCACTGCAAGAACTTCACCAACTGAGCTCTCTCCAGCTCCTATATTCATTTAAACCTATGTACTGTTTTTTTTTTAATTTTATTTATTTATTTATTTATTTATTTTTATTATTATTATTATTTTTTTTTTTTTTGGTTTTTTGAGGTAGAGTCTCACTCAGGTCCAGGCTGACCTGGAATTCACTATATAGTCTCAGGGTGGCCTCAAACTCGTGGCAATCCTCCTACCTCTGACTCCCAAGTACTGGGATTAAAGGCATGCGCCACCACTCCTGGCAAAACCTATGTACTTTCTTGAGAAAGAGAAGGAGAAAAGATGAAGAAGGAGAATGAGAAGAAGGAGGAGAAGGGGGAAAAAAAGAGAAAGAGAAAGAGTATGGGTATGGGTATGCCAATGTCCCCTGTCACTCACACCATAACATAAGTCAGACAAGTTTTGTTCAGAAGCATATTTCCATCAGATTTGCATTCCAAAGTCCATTTCATTTTGCCTCGTGAAAATCAGATATTTAATGTTTATCTTGGGGTTCCTGGAGATAACAGAAGTATAAATGGACCAATCACACAGGACAGTTCATTTCATATTTTAATACAAAAGTACATTTAAAAATGTTACTGTGCATATATCCATGTTGTGGCAGACAGCTTTAGGTTTGCTGAGATGAACTTTCAGATCAAGCACAGTTATGGAGGAAGGGATGTATTGAGGCTGGCAGATAATGGGAAGTTTCATAATGGCAGAAGAAGCTGGCCTGCTCTTACAGGACCAGGCAGAGAAACAGAAGCCCCAAGCCCAAAGCCACACTGCACAGCACACTTTCAGAACTCCAGGTACACTTTGTACATCTTTAGATTGTAATCTTTAAACCCATCATCACATCTTAGGGCTTGACCCTAAGATCCACCCAGTGACATCACTTTCAGCCAGGTGGCTGCAGATGTAAACTACAAACTAATAAAACACTGGATATTTTGGGAGCCATCTATTCAAACTATCCTACATGTAAATGCTAATAATTCATAAGAATATACAGGGAAATCTATATGTTCTTGCACTCATAAGCTGGTGTTATTTATTTTCAGTAAATAGCTCCAGTCTAAAGTGCCACTGAGATAGAGATAATGAGCTAGATTTCTAGAAATTTGTTCTTTGGAATCATGTGCCATATAACAGTGTTCAGGGAATCAGTGGACTTTAGATATCAATGTATTCTCATAATGGTACAAAAAATCTGGCCAAACCTTAGGGGAATTTGAGTGAGGGGCATAGGCAGGTAGGGAATGGGTCTAAGGGACTGCTGACACAGGGAACAGGAATGCAGACAGTCTGAGTCGAGATGACCTATTTTTTTAACTGACTGCCTGCATAAAAACCCATAAAAGCAGAAGTGAACAAATATAGGAGAAGAAATTTCAAATGGCCAGCTGAAGGCTAGCTCTTTTGAAAACAATTACCTTATGGGTCTTGGGGAGAGGTGGTTAAAGGGTTAGCTAAACCATGAATGCTCAATATCATGACAGGAGGGGAGGAGGGAGACCAAGCAAATCCAGGAGCCCACTCAGACTCATATCCCCAGGGTCCTTCTCTTCTAGAAGGGATCTTTGGCTTGCAGCATAAAGAATAAATTGCACTACTCCTGCTTTCCACCATATTTTGGAGTCTATCTTCATTTTTGGAGTTTCCAAATCCTTGTCACCATCAAGAAAGAACCTTTGGGGGCTGGAGACATGGCTTAGTGGTAGTTTGAATATATGTCCCCCAATATATTCAGTGTTTTATCAGTTTATAGTTTGCATCTACAATCACCTTGCTAGAGGCAATGTCATTGGGGGCGGATATTGGATATTAAGGTGCTTTGAGATTCCATTGTAAAGATATGCAAAGTGTGCCTAGTAGGAATTCCTGAAGTGTGCTGTGGCTCTGTGTGCTGTGTGCCTGGTTGGATTTTTTCTCTCTCTTGCCTGGTCCTGTGAGAGCAGGCTGCTTCTCCTGCCATTATGGAACTTCCCCTGGATCTGTAAGCTTCAATAAAAATCCCTTCCTCCATAACTGTGCCTGGTCTGGAAGTTCATCTCAGCGAACTTGAAGCTGTCTGCTACAGTGGTGAAGTTACTTTCCTATAAAGGACTTTGGTTCAATTCCCCAGGAACCACATAAGCCAGATGCACAAGATGGTACATGTGTCTGGAATTTATTTGCAGTGGATGGAGGCTCTGGCATGCCCACTTTCATTTTATCTCTTTCTGTTATAAATAAATAAAATAAAATATTAAAAAAGAAAGTACCTGCAGCCCCCTGACCATTAGGAGTGGTGCACTTTTCCCCACAACAAACACAATGAAGGGTGTCACTTTTGTAAGATGTCCTTATATTATAGTGTAATGCATAGTTTGAGTGTCCATGATGTTGCCAATCAAAACAAAACTGAAACTTGTATAAAATTAAGTATATAAAATGATGTATATTCAAAAGTAAATACAATTAAGTTCTGTATACAATACTTGATAGTGATAATAGCACTATGTGATATGTTTATGTGTTTATTATGCTTTAATCTCTAGAGTGCACTTCTATTTCTATGCAAATTTTACTATAAAACAAAGGGCTATTGACCACCAAAGCAGCCTCTAATATTTCCTGTTCATCAGGTCTCTTAATTGCACCATTTTCTCCTGTGATTGATTTCGTCTCACATTGATTTGTTCACATTGTCCTCAAAGCAATAGTTAATATTACATCTTTGCAAGATAATTCTTTCTTGAAAGAGATACAAACATATCTATTCACCCTATGTATGGCACAAACAATATAACGAGTATGATTACACCAAAACTAACTTTGTGGATTCAGTGAGTTTATTGGAGTTACCTACAAAGAACTGCTGAGGGGACAATTCAAAGGCAGACACATCACTGAAAGCCCACTCCAGTGTTGGTGGTAACTTATGGAAGTTGCATCTCTGGGACACACTTCAGGACTTGTTTGAAGCTCAGCTAATCAGAGAGTTTCTCTTCCAAGAAGTTCTTGTATAATGTAGTCTACCTGGAGGAGGGTGCTTTTATGAATAACTTGGCAAAAGCTATGTAATGTCGTTGCCTTCTAGCTATGGAAAAACATGATCAAAGAAAACAATCATATCCAATCAGGTTCCAGATGATTACCTTCATAAATTATGTTCCACTGTTGTACCTATGGGTACATTTTGCCTGGATCGTTGATTTTGTAGCTGGTAGGATCCACTGTGTATTCAGACTAGGCATGTCCCTTCTCCTTTCAGCATATCCCACAGCTCTTCCCAGCACTATGTCAACTATCTGACAGGGAGAAGGTGTCCACCTCAGTTTCAGCTAGAATTCTCAACCTATTCCAATTGGATCTTATCTCTATTTCTGGTAGATATGAGGCCCCAAACAGTGGTGGGGAAATTATACCTGAGAACTGAGTCAAAAATCTATGGCTTGGACATCGATCCCCTAGGGGGAAGCTTTGGCAAAAATGAGATGTTATGCCTATCCAAAAGTCTTCTACTTGCATATACTCATGCCATTTGATTAATGATGATCTCACTTTTGGGTAGAGATTTTTTTTTTTCACAGATGTAGGTGAATACCAGAGCGAACAAAACTCTAAAATAGCAAGAAGGAGAGATAGCTCAGAGATTTGCACTGGATGAATCATTTCTGTCACACCTTTCAGGGCTCAGTTAATTGTGGAGGAAGTGACATAATAATATGAGTATTATACTCACTGCTAGCCAGAGAACCAACTCCATAAAGATGGCTAAAGACACTGAGGAGACTCATAATCCATTAAAGGAGAAAGCAAGAGGCTGTGCAGAGCTCAAGACAAAAGTTTATTTCTATCACCCTACCCAAGGCAGAAAGAAAGGGCAAAAAGATAGTAACAGCTAAAGGGTACAAAGATATACTTTGGGACACTGTTAATTGTAAACTGAATGGACTGGTGCATTCATAACTCCTCAATGGCCATTACTACCCTCAAAATACCAGAATGGTCTAAATCCATCAGTATTTTGCCATGAGGAGGAGGACAAGAGAAATGAGGAAACAAAATAGAAAGAGGAGAGTCCTAGAGTATGGCAGGCAGGGAAGAGGGGAGAGAAAGAGGATTGTCAGACTGAAACAGATCTAAATTACTGTGCATTCATACATTAAATATCCTAATTTAAAATATCACACTTTCAAATCAAATCTACCATACACATGTTTCATTCCTCTTCAGTCTAGAGACAATCATTTATAGAAGTGAGTATATTTATTTATTCTTTCATGTATGTGTCTGTAATTACTTAAATATTATCCTTATACACTATATAATTACATTCCCAAGATATTTTAATGTATATCTGCCTGATTTATTTGACATGGTAATTAAGTAGTTAATACTTATGGAATAACATAAAAAGGTTAACATTCTTTGAGAATATGGTTGAAGAGTTAAGGTGTACAAAATCATGAATAAAAATTTATTTTAATATGGAATAATAAAAATAGAATAAGATGAAAGTAATTAAATCAATGCTCTATTGTCCTGATTACATACTTCCTTCTAATCATAATATATTGATATATTATAAATTAGAAATTGATCTTCATGTAATTATTTAACTTTCAGAAAGTAATTAATGTGGAATTACCAAAGCTGGAACTCAGCCCCAGTGTACTTGCTATTAAAGTATACTGTACAATGGGAATGGGGTTGGCCCAGTGAGTTTAATTAGGCATCTTGCATGAGCATAGGTGTGGGATTATTTACTAATAATAAACTTCACAGTGGCTATAGAAATAAAGATAATGTTTCCCCTCCTCTGACACTCTAGTAACCATTTACTGCCATCAGCTCCTCAGGAATGGGTGGGGTCTCATGAACTCCTTCTTTATTCATGATAGAGTATTAAGGAGGACAATTTTATGTAGATCTTATGCTAGCAAGCATGCTTATGGCCACCACATACTGAGTGAAACAGATGTTATGTTTGGGAAGTAGTATTCTACACTACTTCTTCCTTTCTGACTCTTCCTTTTTTTTTTTTTTTTTTTTGAATCTTTCTCCCATGATGTTTCCTGAACCTTCATTGGTGGAGGTGGATAATATATGGCTCATTTAGGGGTGATAAATCAACCATCACTTATTTTCAGCACATTAACCTGTTATGAGTTTTGTAAATAAGCTTATCAACAAACCAAAAGAAGGTTTTGTGATGAAAGCTGAGAGCATCAATACTTAATGGGCATATTCAGAAGACAACTTGAAGGCATGGCATGTCCATTTACCAAAATAATTGTAGTACCTTTAGCACTAGGACCTATCACCTCTTAACCACTGGCTTTTGGCCAGGTTTACTGTATCAGGCATGAAAGCACTTCTGTGGTGGGAATCAGAGAGCGTTTAGTTACCTCCATAGCAGTCATGCCACTAGTGCACATAGCACAAAGGATCAACAGTTCAGTATGACTGTTGATGTCTTTTTATTTCCATAGCAGTTTACATACCCCTTTGTAGAACTATGAAATCTAGCCTGCTCAGTTTGATCCTAATTTTCATGCCTTATAAGCAAAGTAGGTGGCATTTTCACTTCTTGGTTATTACCATCCAGTCCTAGTGGGTAAACAGGAAGATTAGTGCCAGTAGCATATATAGTTTGAAGGACACGAGGGCCCCTTCCTGACCAGGACCTCCTGGGGAGGTATCTCACCTCTGGCTCTCTGATTTTCCTTTCATATCCATGGCATCATGGAGCAGCATTACCTACCCATGTAAAGTATCTCCATCAAATTATCATTTTTTATAATTTATTTTTATTTATATTATTCTGATTTTACATTCGCTGTGGTGACTCCATTATCCTCCTCCCTGTCTCCCTCTTCCAAAGGGACCCTCATCAATAGGGAATGTGGGTCATGCATTGTGGGGGTAGTCCAGAATTACAGGGGATAGGCCAAGTCTCTTTGCATAATGCCCCAACTTGTGACTCTAACAATCTTTCTGCCCCCTCTTCCACGAATTTCCCTGAGCCACATTGGGGTCATTTTAGTTCTACTTCAGTGATGAGGTTTTGGGAGCCTCTGTGTCTCTGGATATCTGGCTTAGTAGGAGTTGGATGTTCTCTGTGTTTATCTCCTTCAGCCTTTTCTGGTGTCTTGATCCCCAAGAACCCTGTATTCTTGCCCTTCCCCAGTATTACTCTGTGGTTTCAGCTGGGGCCCTAGTGAGGTGTGATTGGCTGATCCTCCCTTCATGCTTGTTGTCCATCTGAAAAAAAGATAAGCGAATTCTCCAATGGAGAGAGAAGTTAGTACTAAATAGATGGAATGGCCATAGACATTTTGGAGAGAATTTTATATGCATAGGCCCCCTTCTAGCCCACATTTGGTGGTATTTTGATCTTGGAGACTGAGCTCATTTTTTGTGCTGGGTTTTGACTTATTTCCCAGTTCCAGCAATGAGTTCCATTCCACTGAGTGGATCAATTAGCCAAATCAAGAGCTGTTGGTTGCCCACCATGGCTGTGTGCCACTACTGCACTTGTTTGAGCATTATGTCAGTTTGTTTCTTGCTGGGTATCTTAGACTGCAAGTTGTTTGGACAGATGTCTGACATTTTCCCCCAGTTGCTCTTGTAGCACCCTCTGGCAGTAGACTAGCTAACTGTCTGGGGACTGACCTTCCTACAGATTCTGGCCAGGTCTCTCCATGCTTGGTCTCACAAGCATATCCTTTCTTCAACTGTAGGGTCTTACCATTAACCTTTGGTGGGTCATCAAGGACTCTGACAGAAATATGTGATTTTTGGGAAACCTTGTAGGTGTCTCGGATCAACAGCTCATTGTGAAAGTTAACCCTTTGCTGGTACTGGGAGTTATAAGTCAGTGCCTAGGGAAGTGCCTAGGGGAGAAAAAGATAGATAATATAAAAGAGAAAGTGAGTATAGAGTGGAGATGGGGAGAAAGGGAGAGAAAGGGAGAGATAAGAGAAAGGAAAGCAGGAAAAGATTAAGGTTGGTCTTCTTGATGTTCTCTCCAGTTTCCCATGGTTAAGGTGTTCTCTCTGCAGGCCTGCTGAAGAATCAATGTTTTAGCCTGTTGTTCAGAATAAAGGGTTTTATAGTATCATTTCCTTTTGTGTCCCTATTTGTATTCCCCCACCTTTGTCCTCCCTCCTACCCTATCTTTCCCTCCCACCCTAACCCTCCCTCCATCCCACCCTCCCTATTGTGTGGTCTCAGAGTGCTTATTAGGCTTGGCAGCATCTCAGATTTTTCATATTGTAGGTTTCAAAATGGCTTTTTTTTCATACAATCCTAATTTTGGTAAACTATTTATTTATTTACTTAGGGAAAGAGAGTGAAAGTGAGAGAGAGAGACAGACAGGCAAGCTTAGAATTATTATGGGTGTGCCAATGCTTTCTTCCACCTGCAAACAAACTCTATATGCTTGCATTACTTACTGCATCTGGCTTATGTGGGTACTGGGGAATCAAACTTGGTCCTTAAGTTTAACTGCTGAGTCATCTCTTCAGCCCAGTTTTGGTTAACTCTCAATCCTCCCATCCATGTATTTCCATTGTTTTTTCTTATTTGACTTTAGACCAAAAAAAAAAAAAAAAAAAAAAAAAAATCTTAAATTATGGTGCTAAAATGGTTTCTTTAATTCAAATAGAGTATTTCCTAAGGTTCATGCCTGTTATATCATAAAATGTTGCTTCATGTGTTATCTGGTTTACTACATAGAATAGATTTATGTGACTTTTATAAAATTGAATGATATAAAATTATTATTTTGTAGACCAAAAACAGTCTAATGCAGGTAATACCATATAAGTCAACCTGATAGCCTCCACTTTTTATATAAAGAGCAGAAGAAGCTCATGAATCATCAGTGAACTGATCAAGTTCACAGAAGTAGTAAGCTATAGATCTGTAACCTCATATTTTGAATGTCAAGTTGAATACAGTTTTCAGTGCATTATAACTGTCTTCAGTGATGATAAGCCTTTCTGAAGATGAAACAGGAAAGGAAACTGAACAGTATTTTCAGTCATTGCATGCTTAGTGTTTCATCTTTGATACACTGTAAAATTGCTCTTCTCATTGATTTACTATCCAGTTGGTTTCAGTTGTTGGAAACAGGTAAAAATAGGGAAATAACAATTACTTTTGGGTGCTATGGCAGGGAAAATTTAAACAGACAGGTTAGTGGCAGAAAAAGAATCAGATTTCTGTCTAAGGGAAATAATTGCATTGTTTGTATAAAAGTTCAATATCACCATAAATATCTGGCACATGAAATCCAGGCCTAAAATACCATTAAACTTGTTGTTCGATTATCTCATACCAGAAGCTTTTCAGTGGAGCATTTGATATTTTTTTTAAATTATCAGTAAATCAGTCTTAAGTTAAAATACTTTTAATTATATATCTTCATATATTACTTCTAATAAGAGCTTATTGATGAGTTAATAGAAATATTTTTCATGCTATAATTCCATTTGGTGTGAATTATAAAAGCTAATATTTGACCTTTCATAGATCCTGCACCATAATCTGTAGTATTGACTTGTGTGTGCAATTATAGCATAGCTTTTATATAATTATAGTACAAATCTATATAGAGAAATGCAATCATTTTTAAATGAAATATGAATAAATATTCAATTTAAGATGCATTTGAATAGTTAAGAAAAAATTGAAACAAGAGATGTGTATAATGTATCTATAATTGAACATTTTCTATCACATTTTTCATTAATGCAAAGACAATTTTTATCACTTTGCTATTAAAAAAAAATCCAACTGAACAAGTACATTACTATAGCTTATGTACTATAATTCAACACTTGAGGTAGATCAATTTAGAAAAAATGGAGTATATTTTGGTTTATGGTTCTGGGAGTTCAATGTCAAAAGCCATCATGTACTAATGGTCATTTCTAAGGCAATGAAGCATGGGAACTGGCAAGGAACATACATTTGTCTATGTGTTCTATTTTCTCTCCTTCTTATAAAAACTCTATTATTCAACGATAAGGATGCCAGTTTGATTATTTTTTTAAAATCTTCAACACTTCTCCAAGGCCTTATATCTATAAAACAAGTTTCTACCTTTATTTTCATGTCATTTTCTTTTCTTTTTTTTTTTTTTTGAGTTATCAATAGGTACATTTATTAGAAGAAATGCTACAATTATAATGTATTTCAGTCCACAACTTGTTTTTTTTCTGAGCTCTTAAAAAATCTTTTTTACTCTGTGTATTTATTTATTCTTTTATAATTTATATTATTCTAATTTTACATTCGTAATGGTGACTCCATTATCCTCCTCCCTGTCCTCCCTCTTCCAAAGGGGGTCATGCCTTGTGGGGGTAGTCAAGAGTTATGGGGGATTGGACAAATCTCTGTGCATAATGCCCCAACTTGTGGTTTTAACATTCTTTCCGCCCCCTTCTTACGCAAATTTTCCTGATCCACATTGGTGTCATTTTAGTTCTACTTCAGTGATGAGGTTGGGGGCTCTGTGTCTCTGGATATCTGGCTTAGTAGGAGTTGGATGTTCTCTGTGTTTGTCTCCTTCAGCCTTTTCTGGTGTTGTGATCCCCAAGAACAGTGTACTCTTTCCCTTCCCCCGCATTACTTTATGGTTTCAGCTGGGGCCCTGGTAAGGTGTGATTGGCTAGTCCTCCCTTCAGGTTCATTTTCCATCTGAAAAAGATAAGCAAATTCTCCAATGGAGAGAGAAGTTAGTACTAGAAAGATGGGATGGCCATACATATCTTGGATGGAATTTTATATGCGTAGGCCCTCTTCTAGCCCACATTTGGTGGTATCTTGATCTTGGAGACTGAGCTCATTTTTTGTACTTGGTTTTGACTTATTTTCCAGTTCCAGCAATGAGTTCCATTCCACTGAGTGGATCTATTAGCCAAATCAAGAGCAGTTGGTTGCACATCATGGCTGTGTGCCACTACTGAACTTGTTTGAGCATTATGTCAGGTTGTTTCAACTGTAGGATCTTACCATTAACCTTTGGTGGGTCCTCAAGAACTCTGACAGAAATCTGTGTTAAGTTAACCCCATGCTGGTACTGGGAGTTATAAGTCAGCACCTAGGAAGGTATGGGGAAAAAAAGACAGATAATATAAAAGAGAAAGTGAGTATAGAGAGGAGATGGGGAGAAAGGGAGAGAGAAGAGAAAGGAAAGCAGGAAAAGATTAAGGTTGGTTTTCATGATGTTCTCTCCAGTTTCCAGTGGTTCAGGTGTTTTCTCTGTGGGCCAGCTGAAGGATCAATGTATTAGCTTGTTGTTCAGAATAAAGGCAAGTAAAGAGTCAGACAGACAGAATGAGAGAATGGACATGTCAGGGTCTTTAGCCACTGCAAATGAACACCAGATGTTTGTACCACTTTATGCATGTGGATTTACATGGATACTGGGAAATCAAACTCAGATCATTAGGTTTTACAGGAAAGTGCCTTAACTGCTGAGTCATCTCCCAAAACCCAAGTTTCCACCTATTCAATACTTCTTAATAAGGGTTAAATTTCAACTCATGACACCATGGAGGAAATATTTTTATCTATATGTAAATTGGTGATATTTTCTAGTATACATTAGGAACATGCTCTCTCCTTTGCTCAAAGTGCCTTCTAGTGACACCTTAATTGAGCAGTTTCTTTAAACCAAAAGTCTCAAATTGTCTACTACAATTCATTTATTGTATGTAAACATTGTGATATATGTGTACATTTCCTTCACACCAACATTTGTTTTCCTTGTGTATGAACTGCTCTATTTCTTAAAGCTTTGAGCATGTTTGATTTTTTTTTTTTTTTTTTTTTTATTTCATAGCATGTAAAATTGCAGGGCTTTTTTTTTTTTTTTTTTTTTTTCTCAAAATGATCTTTGACATACTTATTGGTCTGGCTCTTAAGGAGAATTTTAATTGTAATTTATTATCTATCAGTGACAAGAACTTCTATGCATTTTATTGAGTTTTAAATTTATACATTGTTTTTGACAAGTTTTAAATATATTTTCATCATATCTAATCTCATTACCTTCTCTTGTCTCCATCCTTTTCCTGCACATCACATCTCATCTAGTCCCACTTCTACCTTTATTAACAGAGAGAAAGAGAGAGAGACCCACTGAGTTTAATTAGAGTTGTTAGCATGAGCTTTGGTTGGGGTTATTTATTGGAGGATAAGCTTACATTTACCATTGACTATACCACTGAAGAAAAGTCCCCTGGTTCCCTAGCAACCTTTAATTGTCATAGCCGGCTGATCAAGGATGGTGGGGCTTCATGATCTCTTTTTCCATTCATGATGGAAAGTTTGTAGGATCAGTCTTGTTCTTATGTTTTGCTGGTAACATCAGCCTCTGTAACTTGATGAATGCAGTGGGTATACTGTGTCCAGCAATAGTATTTCATAGAACTCCTGCCCATTTGTAGTGCTTGCATTCTTCAAGTTCCTGAATATGGAGTCACCAAATGCTCTAGTGTCATCATCAGTTTCTTTTTTCTTTTTTTTTTTTTTTTTTTTTTTTTTTTGGTTTTTGTGAGGTAGGGTCTCACTCTGGTCCAGGCTGACCTGGAATTAACTATATTGTGTCAGGGTGGCCTCAAACTCTTGGCGATCCTCCTACCTCTGCCTCCCGAGTGCTGGGATTAAAGGCGTTCGCCATCACGCCCGGCTCATCATCAGTTTCTTACTTGGCGTTTTAACGTTTTTTGCTTCCTTGGTTAAATTTATAACAATCTATTACTTTATCACATTCTTTATTTTATCATCTTATATTCTTATTTTTTCTAAATTATTATCTTTTTGACAATAGATTATTTTCCCTGAATACATCCTGAGTATGAATATATAATATATATATATATATATATATATATATATATATATATATATATATCTGATTTTTAAATGTTAAATCTATGTTCTGCCAATTTGCTGAAATCATATATAGCTGTAAAGGTTTTCAGATAATGACTTTCAGATATCGATTTATAAAATCCTACTATTTGTACAAAAATATTATTTTGACTTTTCCCTTTCATATTTGTATTTCTTTCATTTATTTTTCTTGTCAAATTACTCAAATTAAGATATCCAGTACTCTAGAGCCAGGCGTGGTGGCACACACCTTTAATCTCAGCACTCTGGAGGAAGATGTAGGAGGATTGTCATGAGTCTGAGGCCACCGTGAGACTGTAAGAGTGAATTCCAGGTCATCCTTAGCTAGAATGAGACCCTACCTTGAAACAAAAAAAAAAAAAAAAAAAAAAAAAAAAGAAAAAAGTACTCTATTAAATGAATTTATAAAAAGTGTACCCTTGAGGCTAGAGAAAGATGGCTTAGTGGTTAAGTACTTGTCTGTAAAGCTTAAGGACTCTGGTTCAAGGCTCAATTCCCCAGTGCCCACATAAGCCAGATGCACAAGTTGGCACATGCATCTGGAATTCATTTACAGTGAACTGGTTAACCTATTCTCTCTCTTTCTTTCTCTCTCTTCCTCTTTCTCTCTCTGTCTGTCTATTGCTCTCAAATAAATAAAAATAAACAAAACTTTTTTTTTTTTAAGTGTACTCTTTATCTTGTTTGTAATTTTAGGGATAATGCTTTGATTTTCTTAGTTTTCTCAATTACCTAAAATTATGCATCATTATTTTCTCAAATACTCATTTTTTTTTTACTTTCTTTCTTATTTATAATTTTTTCTATTTTCTAAATGTTTTTCTAGCATTCTCTAGTAATTGATTTTTACATTGTGAGGATATATATCTTATTTACTGTAGGAAAAATTTTGAAGCTATTTTTATTTCAAAGAATTAGTTTCATGCTTTATTATTTCTTTTATTCATAGATTTTTCTTTTGTCTATTAATTTTGATTTGTCATGTTTTGGAAAGTAAATTTTACTTAATAGGCAATTCTATGCTTTGGTTGAGCCTATATACGCAGAATTCTTCATATGGAAATTGAATGATCTGCCATATTTGAGAAATAGACAAAAACATTAATTTCAATAGTTCATTTTCCTCTGTTGCTATAGATATAAAGAAGAATATCACATAATATTTTATTGGGGTATGTTAGAAAGTTACTTATATTCTTAGTTGAGTAAAATTCTTAAAGTTTATTTATGATTAAGTTATCATTTCAGAAATTAGAAACATTATTCCTATGAGATAGATGTGCAATGTAAATGTTGATTGGTAAAGGGAAGGTGAGGATTATCTAAAGTTATGATGACTTCAGAGTAGAGGTTAGGAGTCAGCATATTTACACTAAATCAAGTTATATATTTAGGATTTGTACATATAGCTATATGTAAATTATCCATCCTTAAACAAAGTAAATAATAATCAAACTGTTAAGATTTCAGAAATAATATCCAGAGCCATTTAGAATGCCATTTTAATTCTCACCCAGAAACCAGTCACAATAGGTTGATGAAGTAGTACATAAGAGATTCATACATATGAAGCTTAAAAGCATGGCCTCTCGCCTTTATTGCCCACACATGGATAATGCATAATCATGGATTTGGAAGGATAGAGAAAAAAATAAAAAAAAATCTTTGCAAGGAAAAGGAGAAAAAGGGCAAAAATTTCACATGGTCTAATAGAATTCCACATTCTTTTTCATGCATTGGGCTTTTCCCAACTCATAGGACATGCAGGTTTGACAAATACTATGAAAAATCCTCACAGTGAGTAAGAAAAAAAGAAACTCACCAAATTTGAGGTTGTTTGTAAAAAAGCAAAAAATAATAGCTTCCACTTATCCCTAACAATATAAAGTTTTGTGATAGCTCAGCTAAGGATTTAATAAATCTTACTGTCTTTTTCTAACAAAACAATTTCTCTAATTGTTTAAATATGGGCATTTATAGCTATAAGCTCTTTTATTTTATGGGTGCATTAGCTGTGTTCCAGAAGACCTAATATGTTGGACTAATGATTCTCATTCTCTCTTGCCATTGAATTCTAGTTTTGTTCTTTTGTCATCTGAGGTACAAGGGATAAACCATTTTTTAAGAAAAAATATATATTTATTCTGTGATTAGAGGGATGGCTTAGCAGTTAAGGCACTTGTCTGCAAAGCCAAATGACTTTGATTCAATACCCCAGGACCCATGTAAGCCAGATGCACAAGGGGACACATACACCTGGAATTCATTTGCAGCATTCTCTCTCTCTCTCTCTCTCTCTCTCTCTCTCTCTCTCTCTCATTAATATTTTTTTAAAAAAATAAAAGTATATTAATTTTGTTTTTTGGCTAAAATGTGGTTGATTTTGAAAAATTATTTTGTGTGTTGCTGAGGAGAAGGTGCATTTTTTCTGTTTGGTGAAATATGCTGTAGGTATCTATTTAGTGCAGTCAATCTATGAAATAATTCAGCTCTGAAGTTTCTTTGCTGTTTTTTTAATATGGTGAACCTTCTCAATGTGAGAATGTGATAATGGTCTCTCAGTCTTTCTTGAAAGAAAAGTGTTTGATAAATAAACCTTTCCATCATAAAATATGGCCTTCAATGGAATGGGAGCAAGAAAGAAGGGGCATAAGAAAACGACTTAATGGGAATTTGACCAATTGTTTACACTACTAGTTTGCAGTTACAAGTATTCTGGAGCAGACCTGCTTGGTATCATTTACTTAAGTAAAATGACTTGGTTCCCTGCTAATTCAGTTCTTCCCTCTACAATGAAAAGCTAAAATCTAGATGTTGCCTCACACATTTTGTTTCTATATTTAGTAATAAACAGCCAGAATATATTTTGTCACCATATGTGTGGCATCTACTTCTGGAAATCATTTGAAATATAATAAAAAGAATCCATTATTTCTATAAGCATTGGGGATATAAATAAATATCTCCAAGGGGAAGACAGTGGAGTTACCACATTGTAATCCAAGAATGTACCTACAAGATCTCATCACTTCTAGTATAAATGTACAACTCAGAAGAGGGTAATGTCTCTAGAGTTCTCTCATCATATGTTTCTATTAATCTCCTTCCAACACATTTTTGACATAAGTCCCTAATTTCAAGAATTATTTACAGATACCTAACTGCTGAGACAACAAAGTAATTTCCTTATCATTCTATCAATTTCTTAGGTTATAATTCCATGAGTAAAGACTAGATAGATGTGGTTAATCTCATTAGTATAATGGCAATATATATCATTGCTAGTATGAGCAGTAGGAAAAATAGTGTATTTATAATGAACCATCTTTTTAAACTTATTTGTAATTATAAAGTAATTTATTTTGACATTATTTCTTTTGCCCCTGAAAACAACATTGGGATCTATGCTGCAATACCGGAGACATATCAACAAATCCCCCTTCAGGACACTTTCTTTGACTTTAATATCATTAAGATACAGATAATTTTATATAATTTAGCTGTGACTTTTATGAAACTTAGCTTCCATAGAAGATATAGAAGAGCAAAAACATATTTTGCAGCAGGGCTTTTCTATCATTCACTTAGGGAATAAATATACCTAAGTATTTTTTTCCCCCCTTGATTAAAAAATATTCCATTTAAAATACATTCTTTTAAGGATTCCTAAAGTAACATATGCCTTTTTCTAATATTTTAATCATGTTGAATAAGGTTTCCTTATTTCTGTGACTACCCAGTACTCTGCAAGTAATTTAAATTATTTATATTTTTAATATACATTACCATGCAATGTCATAAATTGGCAATGAAGAAATATTATACTGTTTCCTTTTAGTAATTATATAATACCAAAGACAACATGTTATGAAGACAAGATGTTGATTTCAGCTCACAATTTTGGTCCAAGTTGGTCATTGTATTCTTGTGGGAAGAATTTGGAAGCGGCATAGATAGTTTGAATATTTGTAAGGATACACTTCCAAAAAATAAATATGTTATGACAATAGGATCACAATTTTGAAGGATGGGAATTGAAAATAATCTTCATAAATATTTCAGAGTGAACAATTTAAAAAATATAGCTTTGTCCTCCATCAACCATATGTTTCACCAGCTGTCACAGCAGCAAAAAGAGTAAATGACAAATGGACAACTGAGCTCAGGAGTGTTCAATATGATTCTCTATAGAGGTCTGGAGGAATGGCTTAGCAGTTATGGCATTTGTCTGTAAAGCCAAAGAACCCAGGTTCGATTCCCCAGGACCCACAATAGACAGATGCACAAGGGGGCACACAAATCTGGAGTTTGTTTGCACTGGTTGGATGCCTGGTATGCCCATTCTCTCTCTCTCTCCCTCTTTCTCTTTCAAATAAATAAAAATAAAAATATTTTAAAAATAGATTCTCTATAGATGCACTACATGAGAGATAGTTAACATTGATCAAAGTTTACAGGATATGGTCTTTAAGATGTGAACAATAAATGACACTCTTGAATCTAATAGTCCTCACCAGAAGAGAAAATGCTTTTTAGTACTAAACTAACTCCTTGTCCGTTCTAAAAAAAAAAAAAAAAAAAAAAAATAGCAGAAGAAATACTTTCTTTAAGGCCAGGGACAAACGCTAATTCAAGTCAGTAGAAGCATTTTCACATACAACTTCTCAATGATGATGATAGAGGAAATAAATAGGAGAAAATGGAATACAAGGGAATAATAAAAAGTAGTTCTATGTACTAAATGTCTGTGTCACCAGAAAAATTCCTATGTTATAATCCACAATTTAATTGTTTTCTCCATACATATTTGCTTGTGATATACATGAATTTTTATGTATATTTTTCACATTTCAGTGTGGAAGCAAAGGTCAATACTAGATGTCTTCCTCAGTACTTTTCTTTAACTATAAAAGCATGGTGTCTCACTCAAACCAAGAGTTCATCAATAAGCCTAATCTTGCTTGTCAGCTCATAGATAACCCCAGGAATCCTTGCCCTTGAATAGTGAGCACTCGTATTACAGGTGGGACCCCACACTCAAAGGGAATTTACATTGTTATCTGTTTCCAGAAAAACACCATAATATGTTCTTCTACCAAAAAGTGAGGTAAATAAGGAATTATCAACCACAGCAGAGAAGCAGGAGATGCACATAACTTCTAACAACCACAGAAACAGACAGAGTTGACTCCCAGTATGGTGCTATTCCCAGTCATTGAGAAGAGCTATGTGCGTAAACCACACGAGTAGAACACAGGTGGGGGAACTCTTCACTCACACCAACCTCCTTGTAAAGTCAAAAACCGGATGGATAAGATATCAGGGCCAAGCTGATGAGCTACTGAGGAAGAGAATCACAGGGACCAGCTACACTTTTCCAGTACAATTTCAGGCACCCTCCACAGCCTCCTCTCCCAGAACCATGAACAGCAGAAACCACTGGAGGCCTGGGGAAGGAAAGAAAGCTACATAGCACCCAGTACAGGTGATCAGAGCAGGAGTCCCACCAAGCCAGCAAGCTGAGCCCACAGATCAGTCAAAGGGATCCAAGTGGGCCTGCAGCATAGGCGAAACTGGATACCATCCCAAAAGGTAACAGGGATGACTTACACTAGGTCAGAACCTGCCCCCAAAACCTGGTATATAGGCCTGCATTGGAAATGCTACTTACACCTTCAATGTCAGGGCAGGTTATATATTAGATTCTTAAATAAACTGCATTTGGGGGTTATCCTTTATTGTTTCCTGATTTATAATGCCTTTGTCTTCTTCTGTCATTCTCAGAAGCAGGGTAACACTCATTCCCAGGCTGATCTAGAACCCTTTACAGACCAGAAATCTCAGCCTCTCAGTTGGCAGGATTAGGGTGTGGGGCAACACATGCCCTTAGGAACTTTGACTTTGTTAGATTATCTGTTTGTTTTAATGCCCACTCTTACATAAATATATCATGCTGGTTTTGATTGAGTGAGTATATATTGCTCAGTTGAATTTTACAATTTGCCTCTATTTTGCTCCAACCAATCTACTATAATATTTGCATAGCAGGTAAACCTAACACTTAGGGTCACTTCTGATGTTACTCTGGGAGTAGTATAAGAACCACATGTAGCACCTTAAGCAGCTAACCTGAAGATATATAATGTCAGATTTACACATCTTAGAAAACTGCAAACAATTAGAAAGCCCAAGCACCAATTGACCCAAAATGCAAAAATCTCTACCTTATAATATCAGAAAAACAAAATTTCAGGATAATATCATCCCACCAAAAATTAGATGTCCATCAGAAATGACCTCCAGTGAGACTGTTTTAGATTAAATGACTGACAAAGATTTGAAAAGAATGATAGTAACTATGTTCAAAAAAATTGAGGAAGAAATCAAAGGAATCAAAGAAGAAAATAAACTCCTGAAGGAGTATACAGGATATCAACTTAATGAAATAAGGAGTTCAATATAAGACATTAGTGGTGCAACAGATATACTAAAAAAGGAAAAAAAATCAGAAATACACAGGAAGTCAGAAAAAACTATAGAAAATCTCACCAATAGAATGGATGGAGAGATACACTATAGCCCAACAAAAAGAAAGACAAACTAATAGAAAAAATATAATAGGAATTTCAAGACATTTGGGACACTCTGAAGAGATTAAATATAACAATTCAGGGTGAAGAATAAGAAGGAGGAGGAGGAGAAGGAGAAGAAGAGGAAGGAGAAGAATTATTTCACTCTAACAGTTTTGCACAAATAGGTAAAGAGATATCAATACAGATACAGAAAGCCCTTAGAATACCAAACAGACAAAACTAGGAAAATATCTCACCTCACCATATTATAATTACTCTATTACACACACAAACCAAAGAAAATATATTGAAAGCAGTTGGACAGAAACATCAATTCACTTATAAAGGCAAGCCCATCAGAATAATAGCAAATTCCTCAACACAAATCTTAAAAGCCAGAAAAGCTTGAAGTGATATATTCCAAGTCCTAAAAGATAATAATTGTCAACCAATATTACTTTATCCAGAAAAGCTATCCATCCAAATTGATGGAGAAATGAGAACATTTCACAACAGAAAAACAGGCTTAAGGTGTATGACCACTAAGTCAGCTCTACAGAAAATACCTGAAGGGTTCCTTCACTCTTAAGAGAAAGGAAAGCACACACATGAGGAAACAACAAAAAAAAAAAAAAATAATAAGCCATACTCAAATAATATAAGACAATAATGTAAAAACAAAACAAGAAGAATGGCAAGAATAAATACATAGCTTTCAAAAATAACTGTTAATATCAATGGCCTCTATGCCTTAACCAAAGAACACAGGCTTGCAAACTGGGTTAAAAGGCAGGATCCATCTGTTTGTTGCCTCCAATAAACTCAATTCTCCATAAATGGCAGATACTATCTTAGGGTGAAAGGATGGAAAATGGTATTTCAAACACATAGACTTAGAAAATAAGTTGGGGGTTACTATTCTAATATCCTACAAGAGATATTTTCAAACCAACATTAGTTAGGGAAGATAAAGAAGGTCACTTTATATTGATTAAGAAATAATTCAACAGGAGGACATTACAATTCCAAACATAAATGGACCTACCATGTGTGCTTCCAATTTCATCAAACTATTAGGCTTAAAGTCACAGATAACACCAAGTACAGTTGTAGTTGGTAATCTCAATACCCCAGTCTCAGTTCATTCTGGGAAAGAAAGAAAGAAAGAAAGAAAGAAAGAAAGAAAGAAAGAAAGAAAGAAAGAAAGAAAGAGAGAGAGAGAGAGAGAGAGAAAGAAAGAAAGAAAGAAAGAAAGAAAGAAAGAAAGAAAGAGAAAGAACGAACGGAGACATCATCTTCAAGACATTCCCTCCAATTGCAGCAGAATGCACATTCTTTTCAGCAGCACATGGAACATTCTATAAAAGAGACAATATAATATGACACAAGGCAAATCTTAACAAATACAGGAAATTTGAAATAATTCCATGTACTCTATATGATCCTAATGGGATTAAACTGCAAATCAACAAGAAAAACTACACAACATATACAAAATCATGTAAACTAGACAGTACACTAGTGAATGATGAATGAGTCATTGAAGAAATCAAAAAAGAAATTTAAAAATTCATATAATCAATTTATAATAATAACACACATACCAAAACCTTTAGGACACAATGAAGACAGTCCTAAAATCCACCATCACTTCATGGTAAAAGTCATAAAGAAACAGGGAATAGAAGGAACATATCTCAATATAATAAAGGCTATATATGACAAATCTACAGCTAAGATAATCATAAATGGGAAAAACTTGAGTCTTTTCCACTAAAATAAGGAACAAGACAAGAGTGTTCACTGTCCCTACTTTTATTTAATATAGTACTGAATGTCTTAGTTATAGCAATAAAGTGAGAGACACACATAAAAGGGATACAAATTGGAAAGAGAGAGATCAAGTTATCATTACTGGCAGATGATATGATTCTAGACATAAAGGAGCCTAAAGACTATACCAGCAAACTGTCAGAGCTGATAAACAATTTTAGCAAGGTAGCAGGATACAAAATAAACACAAAATCAGAAGCATTCCTATATATTAACAACAAACATGCTGAAGATGAAATCAAGGAATCACCCCATTCACAATTCCCTCAAAATGCAGTACCCTGGAAGAGAAGGACATCTGCTTTAAAAACACTCAAGAGAAAAATTGCAGAGACACTAGGAAATGGAAAGAAAATCTATGTTTTTCAATTGGAAGAATCGATATTGTGAAAATGTCAATCTTACCAAAAGCAATTTACACATTTTATGCAATTTCCCACCAAATTTCCAATGGCATTTTTCGCAGAGAAAAAAAAAAATCCTAAAATTCATCTGGATGCACGAAAAAACCCTCATATAGCCGAAACAATTTTGAGCAACAAAAATAAGGCTGGTAGTCTCACCATACCTGATTTTAAGCTCTATTACAAAGCCATAGAAACAAACATGTCATGGTATTGGCACAAAGACAGACCCATAGATCAATGGAAGAAATAGAGGACCCAGATGTAAATCCAAGTAATTATAGCCATCTGATTTTCAACAAAAGTGCCAAAAATATTCATTGTAGAAAAGACAGCCTATTGAACAAATGGTGATGAGAAAATTGGTTATCTACATGTAAAAGGATAAAAATAGATATTTTTTCTCTCTCCCTGCCCAAGAATCAAGTCCATATGGATCAAAGACCTTAATATCAGACCTGAAACTCTGAAATTACTAAAGAACAAAGTAGGGAAAACTCTTCAACATATTGGCATAGGCAACGACTTTCCGAATATAACCCCAGTTCCTCAGGAAATAAAATAACTAATCAACTGGGATCTCATGAAACTTAAAAGCTTTTGTACAGCAAAGGACACTGTGAATAAAGCAAAGAGATAACCTGCAGGATGGGAGAAAAATCTTTGCCAGTTATACAACTGACTGAGTATTAATATCCAGGATATACAAATAACTAAAAAAAAAAATGTAAATGATAAGAAATCAAACAACCCAATTTAAAAATGGGCTATGGAACTAAATAGAGAATTCTCAAAAGAAGAAATACAAATGGCATATAAACATCAGGGAAATACAAATTAAAACTATTTAGAGATTCCATCTCACTCCTGTCAGAATGGCTACCATCATGAAAATAAATGACAATAAATGCTGGTGAAGATGTGGAAAATGAGGAACCCTTCTGCATTTGGGATGTAGGTTCTTGAGGCAGCTAAAAAGTGATTTACCATATGACCCAGCTATCATACTCCTAGACATACCTCCTAAGGACTCTTCTCACTACCTTAGAGATACTTGCTCAATTATGCATATTGCCCTTCTATTCACAATAGCTAGGAAATGGAACCAGCCTAGATGTCCCTCAACTGATTAATGGATAATGAAGAATTGGTACATTTATACAGCACGCTTCTATTCAGCAGTAAAGAAAAATGAAATTATGAATTTTGCAGGGAAATGAATGTATTTGAAAAGGATTATATTAGGTGAGGTAACGGAAGCCCAGAAAGTCAAATACCACATGTTTTGTCTCATATGTGGATACCAGTTAGAAATGTTCAGACTTTGTGTGTGAGTTTGAGTAAAACTTGGAAGCAGAGACCAGTAAGCTAGAAAGGGGCTATAAGGAAGGGAGGAGAGGGGAGGACTTAAGGAGATAGTATTGTATATATGTAAGTAGATGAACAGATTATTTGGCTTAGAATGGCCTAAGTAAGGTCAAGGGAAAAGATGGAGTAAAAGAAGGGTGGTGGGAAGGTTAATCAAAATCCCAATGTTACTAATAAAACATATGTAAACCTACTTTTTAGGATCATGGTGTACCAAGAAGCCATAGACTGTTACTAGAAAAATTTCAGTGGGATACCTTCCAGTGAGTTGTTGACCAGGGAGGTCCCTAATGTCTCTAAACATTACAGGTGATTGCCAAGGCTCTTGGTTTTCCACCAGAAATAGAAGGTAAAACCCTATTATTGAAGACTCCACATGTTTTAGCAGCAAGGTCACTAAAAAATCAAGGTGGAGCTGAGCTGAATACCTCCTCCCAGTGGACCAATTGACAGACAGCAGGAAAAAGCTTGGCTGAATGCAGGCCTAGGGGAGAGAGGAGTCATCAGTAGTGAAAACAGTGAACACTGCAAACCTTAAGTTTGGGCAGCCAGGCTAAATTACCAAATGGGTACCATAGTGGCATGTCTGTTATGGAAGAAACCAGCAGCTCTCTAATTGGACTGGAGGCCCACTCCATGGGAAGGAATACGTGTTTGTACTGAAAACCTAATCAAAAACCCATGGCAAGGAGGTCATGAGCCCTATGAGAGTAATGCCTGCTCTTCTAGTCTGGCTAAATGCATATATTATGCTCACCAAACTGCCCTGTAAGCACTTTGCTTAATGTTAGCATGCATACATTAATGTTACTCTCACTTTTGATAATAGAAGCATCTCTTTTCATATGATGGTAACCACTGGAATGACCCAAAGGACAATATAGCGCTGAGAAAAAGCAAGAAAGGAGTATTTGGCACTAAAATATCTCTATTATACCATCCAAGACTCAGGGCCCATTGCAGAAGTGGGGGCAGAGAGAATGTAAAAGTCAAGGGAAGGGTACAATGCAATCATACAGAAACAAACTGGTCTCAATATCCATGACCTTGCAGTGTCTAGTACAACTTCAAAATATGAGGAAAAGATAATGACATCAAAATAAAATAGAGACTAATTGATAGAGCAAGGGGATATATGATGGAGAGTGGGTTTGTGAAGGGGAAAATAGGGGAGGGGCAGGAATTATAGTTTATTGTCTATAATTATGAAGTTGCCAATATTTTTTTAAGAAAATCATAGCTCAGACTATGGGTTCATGCATTCATATAAACCACTACATTGTTGAACCAGGAACAGCCTTCCTCCAGAACCTATTCATGCTCAGTCCATGCTCTTAGACCTTCTTCCTTTAGAAAGGTGGGAAGTAAATTGTTATTTAGTCCAATCTTTCCCACTCTGCTATAATATCACAGGGAAGCTCGGATAGAAGTTTATGAACTTAACAATAGCATTGGAAAGTTGGTATAATTTCTAACGTGATAAACCTAAGGCTTTTGCACTAGCCTCTGATATTGGTAAGAAATCTTGAAAGAGCAACAAGCAGTTGGGCAATGGAACCATCAAATGCCTGAGAATAAAGAAGACTACTCCAGTAAATCTGAAATACCTCATTCTCAATTATAGACAGCAGGTGTAAATGTGACCAGAGGAATTTGGGGATCTGGAAGAGTAAAACACAATAGGTTAATGCATAAAACAGTTAAGTAATTGATTAAAGCTTCTCTAAAAGTCTAATCCATTTTAATGACCAAAAGATTATTAAAGTAATTCCTTTTGTAAATAATATAATTATGTCTCTGAAGACCTTAAAATAACAGAAAGTAACAAATATCAGTACTACATTTTTCTTATGTACATTGGTTCAAATCAATACTTAATATGTGTAAATAAAATTCTATAAATAACTAAATGAACTAAAAGAAATGCAGTGATTTAACAAATTAAAAGATAAACTAAAAATATGCATATTTTCTAAATTAAAATGGCCACATCATCAAAGTTTAGACAAGTGTTAATGCACAGATGGACAAACAATAGCCAATTTGGCTAGAGCTGACCTCGCAGGCCCCAGGCCTTCCCAATGTAGTGTATCAGAAAATGTCAGACCATGGGGAGAACAGCTATGTGTGCCCTACTGAACTCAGCAATATGGAAAGTGATGAGGGAAAGCACTGTACCAGGCTTCAGAAATCTTAGTCCAGGCCACTTTGGAAACTTGTGGAAAGGAGCAGATGTTAAAGCTAATGCAAGCATCACCTAGCGTGTAACTAAACTGATGATTAATCGCTAAGCCTCCCATCTGTTGGTGAATATGTCTGCTGATTATAATAGCAATTGACAGAAAGGACACTGTGCCCTACAGACAAGATATCAGGAGTGAAGTTTAAACAGAGTTTGTCACAACATTTTTATTTTTAATTGGCCACTATTAGCAGACTACTAAATATGAATGCTTTCACTTCATGTAGTTGAGTTAGGCAAGACTCATGGTTCTATAGGAAGGAGACTCTCCCATATAGTCTTGCATAATGTAGGACATATAAGCTAAACCTGATACTTCCTTGGGACACTGTTATATGGGCAAGGTCCTCTACCAACAACATAATACTGTGAAGACTTGTGCTAGTCCTTCAATCTGATGTAAGAAGAAAACTCATTTTCTTCTCTGATGGTGCATATGCAGTAGAAGATAGAGACACAGCCTTCTTTGGGTAATTTCAGCCACTGCTCTAAGTGAGTTAACATGTTCATTCATCAAATCTATGAATTCTATGAAAAGATATTATTTTAACACAAACATGAAGGAATTAAAGCACATGTATTTATGATGTTTCTCAAACTGCTAGGTAAATAAATGGCAGAATCAGACTTCAAACTCAGGTTCTGAATTTAAAATGAACACATACTGAACTGACTTAAAATGAACCCATACTAAACTGAATTAAAATGAATCCATACTGGACTATTGAGCTTTTGTCATTAGGAAACCTTACCCTACCTTACCCTAGAGAGTGGACTGTCTAACATCAATGGGCAGAGTTTAAATTTTCTCCAAGTCTGCCCTAGTAGTGATGCTTTACTAGGTTCATAGATCCCTATGTGTATTCTAACATCACACAGTGTATAAAGTAAACCCTACCAAAGGTTTATTTTAACCTCCAGCTTCACAATCAGGTGCATGAGTTACTGTTATAAATAGTATTGCCAATATTATGATCCAAACACAGAGGGACAGATTAGCATATGTTTCAAAACACAGTTCATAGAGTTTACAGTGTTCTTCAAGTTGCAAATACCAAGTGAATTAGAGGATACCCTAACAGGGGCTATTTGGGAATGCAGCAGGAAAATAATTTTTAAAAAGTAAAAATATGCTCAGAAGAAGAAATTTCAAGAGGTCTATTTTACAATGACTGTTGATGAGAACAATATTCTTGACTGCTCAGAGAGTGGATAATTGTTTTAGTACAAAAGTGATGGCTATGTAAAATAATGTTTATGTTAATTTGCTAAATGTTGTGGTTCTAATATATATCAAAACATGTTGCATACAATAAATAAGTGCAATATTATGTGCAGTTTTTGCAAACATAGAAACTAAAAGAGTATTAAGAAATAGGAAAAACACTTCTGGAATGGAAAAAGTCAAATAAGTATGTCTACTAGGGGAATAAATATGGTCAAACTACCATATATTCACACATGTTATAATGAATACCACTGTTTTACACCCATTAACATGTCATTATAAAATGTAAATTTATGAAAAGCTTTTTAAAAATATTTTTTGAGAGAGAGAGAGAATGGACACACCAGGGCCTCCAACTACTGCAAAAGAACTCCACGTACATGTGCCACCTTGTGCATCTGGCTTACCTGGGTCCTAGGGGTTGAACCTAGGTTCTTTGCCTTTGAAGGCAAGTGCTTTAACCTTCTCCCTAGCCCTATAAAGAGCTTTTAAATGAATTCCTAGTTCACTAGTGATTTGACCTTTAAAATTTCTGTGATAAGAACTATCTTTGTTATTAATGTGATAAGTCTATTTGAAGAAATTAAGCTATTCTCTTCTATTTGTTCAGAAATTAGGTTACTAGCCAGGTGTAGTGGTGCACACATTTAATCCCAGCTCCTGGGAGGTAGCGGTAGGAAGATTGTCATGAGTTCAAGGCCACCCTGAAACTGCATAATGAATTCCAGATCAGGCTGGGCTAGAGCAAAACTATCTTGAAAAAAAAATAGTATCATAGCATCAATTCTTAGCATATAATTATATGAAAATAAAACTATGTTGATATAATGTTATTAATTTTAAACATAACTTTGAAATAGAAAAAAATGTTATGTTTTGGGCTAGAGAGATGGCTTAGTGGTTAAGGTACTTGACTCCGAAGCCTAAGGACCCAGGTTCGATTCCCCAGGACGCACGGAAGCCAAATGCACAAGTGGCACATGCATCTGGAGTTCGTTTGCAGTGGCTAGAGGCCCTGGTGTGCCCATTCTCTCTCTCAAAAAAAAACAAACAAACAAACAAACAAATAAATAAATAAATAAATAAATAAATAATATTATGTTTTAAATGGGGACTGAGTACTTTCACATAAAACTAAATACCTCTTCTATTGAAATTTTCAATAAATTTAGTATTTTAAAAGCTGTAAGATGAGTTATATTCTTGACAATTGTCTTTCAAATGTCCTAATAGCATTAAAGTATTTCTTGTGTGCTGAAATAGTTTCATATTCACCTCACGCACTGTCCTCACAGTGCGGATTATTTTCTATAATAGATTTTCACATTTTATAAAAGTACTGGCTTTCAAATAAGATATAGCATCCTTGATTTAGGAAAATAAAATTAAAGAGTTCTCAAGAATTCCTACTCTTGTGGACTCAATAGATTAATTTTTTTTCTGTATGAAATTAACTAATGAAATACAATATTCTTCAAAAAGAACACATGCTATGCTCTATGTTATAAATATTATTACATGTGATAGTGAATACATCTGAGAAAATGTCAGTGAAACAGTATCAAAGGTAGATGCACTGTAGATGGAAGTGTAGAATACTGGGAGTTTAGAATACTAGGGACTATTACTTAGCATAAACTGCAATGACACTCCATAGCAGGTAATAGAAATATATTTAAGAGTGAAACAAAAGAAACAAGTTACTTAATTCTCACAATATGTATTCTAAAGAGGATAATGTTATCATAATTCAATTGCCAGTAATTACCTTACATATATTCCACATGGTAAAGAGTTTCTTGAGATATGTCTACTATTTTCCAGAAATGTATACCATCTAAATAACTCATATTCAAAGGACTTTAATGACACCAACAGAACATTGGTAACAGCATTTAATAATGATTGTACACAAGATATGCCTTACAAATTAATTTATTAAAATAAATACAATATTACAATTTTATTAATTATATAAAGATTGATTTCTATTGGATTTCATAAATATTAAATTAAAAAATAAATTTTGTGGAAAAATACTAATGAACATATTACTTACAACAGATTATGTAATTTTTTTTTTTTTAACAGAGTAGAAGAGGTGGCAATGATTACAAGAGGATAAACAGCACAGGACTGAATTCCTTGTGCATCATAAAAGTCATTTAAAACTGAAAACTGAACTAACATATTAGAATAAAAGTTTCATAATATACCTAGAAAAATACTACATGAAAATTGTAGGTTTGAAGTATCTCATGATGTGTAAGAAACTGACTTAATTGACACTTTCTAGAAGAGAGTAAGCAATAAAGAAAATATGAACATGTGGTTAGGAAGATAGTTTTGTAGCCTTGAGGACCTGAGTTGGATCCCCAATACCTACACAAAAATGCAAGTAATGGAGGATATAAAGATTGCCCAATGGTTAGATTGATGCATGTTCTCCTGACCACACTTCAGATCAAAATTCTATTACAAGAACATATATTTTAATGTTAAGAGCAGTGCTAATGCTACTGCACTTATAGGTTAATGCACCTAATAATTTATGTATGAGGTGTAATATTAGGAAAAAATATTCTAATACATATCAAAAGAATATATATGTAATTTATTATGTGATATATATGTATGTATGTTATATATATATGTGTGCATTATATTAGTGTTAGTACCTGCCTCTAAAATATTGAAAGAATATTTAAAAACAAATTTATATAAGATACTTTATAGTTTCAATCGTAGATCACACAAGATCTGATATGTACAATCTCATTGATTTAATTTTCATTTATATAATATTAAATTCAATTGGCCTAAATGCAAGGTTTTTAAAAGTATGTGCACACATATAGGCCATAAGGTAAATTTCATTAAATTGAGTGGAAAATATGCAATGATTTATTGCACCCTTATTGAAGGTCAACAGAGAATTTTAACTGAAACTTACAACTCAGAGATCTACTCAAGAGAGGCACACATTTTGTCTTCGATGTTCTTGAGGTCTCTTTTTGCCACAACCCATAAAATTGACCCTGTTTTAATTCAAAATAAAATGTTAATTCCAAAATATTGTCTTTGAGGATATTTTTAAGATACTATTTTTGTTTATTTATTTTATTTATTTATTGTAGACAGAGACAGGGAGAGAGAGAGAGAGAAGAGAGAGAGAGAAAGAGTGAGAATGGGCACACCAGGACCTCTAGCAACTGCAAATGAACTACAGACACAGGTGCCACCATGTGCATCTGGATTACATGGGACCTGGAGAATTGAGCCTGGGTCCTTAGGTATCACAGGCATGTGCCTTAACTGCTAAGCCATCTCTCCAGCCCTGTCTTTGAGATTTTTTTTATGAATTCAATCCACTGAGACTAAAATACTTCAGTTTCACATTTTTGTCCTATTGATCATGAAATGTCTTCTGTCTTCTCTAGTCTGTTTAATCAGTAAGCCATACAGCAAATCTGAGATTCTCTTAATAGAACTTTTTTCAGCCATCAGGCTAGTTTTGAATGATTTTACCTTCTCTTTTAGGATGTATATCTGGTATAAAAACCATATTGTAACTGTTTTTCTAGTTGGTTTTCTTACTGCTATTCTCCGTCAGCTGACTCTTCTGTGATCAAGGCATCAACTGCTAAAGCAATGCGTGCACTGTGGTATATTGATGAACAATCTAGAGAATTATAATTACTATAATCATTGAAAAAAAATGAGTGCTTAAGAAATTAAAAATACTAGTAGTCATTTTAGTTTTTTGTCTTCTTAGAAAACACAACAAGGAAAATACCAGTATTATCAAATTTCTCAGTAAAGATTGATATTAAACAATTTTTAAAAAATGTATTCAGTTTTAGTCTTGGTAAGTGTGAGTTTGAACAGATGCCCCACCCCCAATTTATCCAGGAGTTTATTAAAGCTTTTAATTTATATCTCCAGCTAAGGAGGTGTAACTGTGGGCAGATCTTAGGGTTCCAGGCCTGAGGTATGTTTGGGTTGGGAATTCCAGTCTAAAGATAAAGTGCTTGAGCTTTGCCTGGGGTTCCTGAAGTGTGCTTGATTTTTATCTCTCTCTCTCTCTCTCTCTCTCTCTCTCTCTCTCTCTGTTTGTATCTGTGAAAGGTGGGAAACTTATGCCATTATGAAAATTCCTTTCTACTTGTAAGTTTCAATAAATCCCTTCCTCCCATAAACTGTGCCTGGTTTGAAAGTTCATCCCAGCAACCTGAAACTGTCTACTATAGCAAGAAAAATAGACTTTGAATAAGACCACTTACTACATGTTCACCCATCACAGAATTTTGAGTGTTAATAAGATAATCCCTTTTAGTACCAGGAAAATGTTTATACTTTCAATATTAGATATTTTTCCAGGTTATTTTTTTTAAACTAGAAAGAAACTTTTCTATAGCATAAAGCCATAAGTACAAGTGTTTAACAGTCTCTCTCTCTCTCTCTCTCTCTCTCTCCCTTTTTCTAGAAATGTTTCCTTTGAAACATTTTAATGTCTCTCTGTATTTCAGCATGATGTTATAAAATCTTAAGATACTGACAAAATTGTTTGAGACTGTGTCCAACTAACTTTTAAGAAGCTCAGTAAACTCATGAATAGTATAATACAACTGCTCATGAACACAATATTTTATCTTATCTACAACTTTTGGAAAATACTTCATGAATTTGTATATTTCAATTAAATAAATTTATTTTCTAAAGTGAAAATAATTAGTTTTGTTGTGAGCTGATTGAAATATTTTTATGCAGGCTTTTGGAGACTATTTTGGTGTTTTCACTTTCAATTTGCATTGTAACCAATTAACTAATACTTGTGGATTAAACAACACAATTTCTTTGTCTTGCCTTATTTTGAAGGTCAAAAGCATAAAAAAAAAGCTTACCTTACAAATTAAAATTATTGTGCCAACAGAACAGTCTTAATTCTATAGATTGCAAAAAAATAAGTTTACATTTTGATCTTGTAGAGGGTGACTATGCTTCTTGGTCCATTGCACCATCTCTCATCATCAACATCCATCACATTCTGCATCTAATTCCTACTTCAATCATACTATTTCATGCTTCTCTTTTACCCTTTGCCTTTTCTTGTGGAAAACAATAAACAGATTATTTCGTTTCCACACAGGTAGCTCAGGATACTACGTTTTATGGAATCTAATTGAAATATTATCCCTCTGAAGAGTAGAAGCTCAAGAACTAAAGTTTTGGAGAATTTGATTTCTCTGCTTGAGTTACTGATTAACCACTTTTATTTTGTACTTATTTTATTTTTTTATCTGGCATACAGATATTTATGTATCATTGCATTCTTTTTTTGTTTGTATGCTTCTCTTAAACCAAAAATATCCAAAAGGAATCATACCATGATATATTAGATATTGGAGATCCAACATTTTGGGGAAAAGCAATGGGAAAAAATTTTGGTACTAACATCTCCTTTTACTTAGTAAGGTGGCATATTCACTGGATCAATATAATGAAGTATGGAGACATCTGGGACAACATTATTCTCTCTACCACATATGATTTTTGTAAATACCTGCCAACTAACAGTTAAGCTTATTTAACTATTCAGGTCCCAAAAGTGATATGACCTTCAGAAGAAGTGGATACAAGCTGGGCATGGTGACACACGCCTTTAAACCCAGCACTTGGGAGGCAGAGTCAGGAGGATCATTGTGAGTTCAAGGCCACCCTGAGACTCCACAGTGAATTCCAAATCAACGTGGGATAGAGAGAGATCCTACCTCACAAAACAAACAAAAACAGTGGAAACATAGGGAGGACCTAGGTACCTTTAACTGAATGCTTCTAAAAGAAGTATTTTTGATTTTTCTCTATTGTAAATTATTTTACTAAACGAGAAGGTATGCTGGACATAGAATAGAAAACTTAGAAACTATTGATACTAATGCTCATGTCCTCTTCAGAGGTGGCACATTGCATAGGTCTGAAGACAGCAAAGTGCTGTATAATTCATCCAACCCCACTTGGTCTGCTCAGCAGTGCTCTTAGTGTTCAAGTACTTTTCTGGTCCTTCCCTTTCTCAGCTCTCTAAACTTCCACCCAACAGATTGTGAAGCTGACAATGATAATCTGTGCCACCAATTTCTTTCTTCAAGATTTATTTATTTATTTATGTAAAACTGTTTATGAAAAATGAAGCTTTCAAAATCATATGCTTGAACACATTCATTATACATGTGAAGAGATTTTAAGCTATGTTAATGGGTAATTATAAACAAATAATACCATTTGTAAATGATGAATGAAAAATTTAAAAATAGCAGTACTCAAAGTTATCTATGCCCTGAAAAGAGTGCACTTACCTTTCATTGTTGAAAAAAAAAATCTATCACAACTAGTAATTTTGGAGCAAAATTTCTCAGTGACTAAAATCCATAGCTATTTAAAAATTAACATATCCAGCTGCCTATAGAAATTACAGTATCTTTAAACATAAAAATATATCCTCTTATCATTAGGACTATCATTAGCATTTAATACTGTATCTTATAACTTCTCTTGAAGGTCAATATAATCAGAACTCACCTGTAATCAATATTAGTTGTGTCCAAATCAAACAAGTCTACAGTCTTTTCTCCCAAATTCATAATTACTCTTGAAGGTATATTAGCTATGTGGATATACGATGTTAACTTTTATTTACTTGTATACATAAGTGTGCATGTATGTCTGTGTAGGAGTGTGTGCATGTGCTTGTGTGTATAAGAGCACTACCTGTTGCATCACTTTGCCTAAGTGATGGGGAATTGAACTCAGACCAGAAAGATTTATCAGCAAGCAACTATGACTGCTGAGCCATCTCTTTATATATATATTTATTTTTAGTATTTATCATAATATATATATAAATATATAAATATTATATATAATATAAAATATTATAAAATATATTTCTTTTTAGTATTTATTTGTGTTTGGGTATATCAAGGTGTCTGAGTTTCACCTTATGAGACAGAGTTTCTTACTGCTGAAACTCCCAAATTCAGATTGCATCCTGCTTTATGAAAGTGCTGGGAATTGAACTCAAGCCAGCAGGCTTAACAAGCCAGCACCTTTAATCACTGAGCCATATCCAGAATACATAGTTAATATATTATGCATATTATATTTAAATGTGACTAAAATTTCTTTGCAAGTTAGGATTATATGTGTTTCAATATTTATTTTTATAAATGTTATTTTTATTTATTTATTTGAGAGAGAGAAAGAGGCAGAGAGAGAATGGATGTGCCAGGGGCCCCAACCTCTACAAACAAAGTCCAAATGCATGCCCTACATTGTGCATTTAACTCACATGGGTCCTGTGGAATCAAACTTGGGTCCTTTGGCTTTGCAGGTAAGCACCTTAACCACTAAGCCATCTCTCCAGCCCTAAATGTTTGTCTTCTTAAAATGACTAAACCTATTTGTAATGAAACAGCAGAGCATAACTCAAAGTCCTGTTGATAGCATCAAAAATATTTCTCAGCTGTACGTGGTGGTGCATGCCTTTAATCCCAGCACTCAAGAGGCTGAGGTAGGAGGATTCTCATGAGTTTGAGGCCACCCTGAGACTACAGAGTGAATTCCAGATCAGCCTGGACTAGAGTGAGACCCTACCTCAACCCCACCCCCAAAAAAAAAAATCTCAGTAAACATAATCAGAACTTTAAAATGCTTGTGCAACTATACTTTCTTTGTAATCACATTTTCCAGGAAATTATATAATGTGAAACTGTACAAACATATGTTAAAGCACAAATTTTCATCACTTTTGAAACGCAGACAATTTCACAATATTTTCAAGTAAGTATTTACTCAGTTAAAGAACTAGGGTAAAAATGCACCAGAGTTAACATTTAAAATTATGTCAAAAATATATCAGCATTATTATACATATCAAAATATCTAGTTATAAATCAGATCTACATATATTCATTCCTAGAATGTAAGTATACCTACCCTGTCTTTAAGTGCTTCTCAGTTCATTGACCCCATCACTTCAATAATTATTCCCTTCCCTACTACTAGTATCATTATGCTGCTCTCAATGGCTCTTCAGAATAGGCCATTAACGATTCTCTCCAAATATGTACATAATAGTGCCACTACTCATCACTTCCTGTACTGTCGTTGTGCATACCTCCCTAATCAAGTATCTGAATTATTCCAATTATCTTTTAACTGGTCTCCTTGGCTCCATTTGTCTTCTCTTAATCTTTGTCATGGTAGCTATATTACTATCTAGGTATAAGGCAAGGCAGAATAATTTATCACCCTTATAGTCAAAATGCACTTAGCTCAGGAGGGAAAATATGTCCGTGAAAACTCTAAAGAACTCTGCCTAAAGAGAACTATGATCATAACACTGGCATCATTGTATTTTTTTTCTTCCTCTCAAATATATTTTCTCTCTTTCTCTCTGTCTCTTTCTCTCTTTCTTTCTGTCTGTCTCTCTCTCTTTCTCTCATTTGGGTGTGTGCATGGTTGTATTTCCCTCCCTGTCTCCCTCCCTCTCTCCTCTCTCTCTTTCCACACCTGAATGTAACTTTCCTTCGATTGAAAGTAACAAATGTGACTTCACATCATCAAATAGCCATGAGATGTCTAGGAACTTTTGGTTTAGGTAGAGACTAAGATACTTATTTCTAATAATATTTTGCTTCAAAGTATTCAGTGATATTTCTCACCTCAGTATGATCTATACTAAAATTCCTGTGTACAGTGTCAATCCTTTGTTGTTCCTCTTTTTAATCATGCCCACTATATCCCCCTTAAACTTTCAACTTCTAATGTAGTCTATGACAAATTATGTTTTCCATAATAACTAAATAATATTTCTCTCTACACATAATTTTCTTTATTGGAGTACTCTAACTTCTTTCTTATTAAATCTGAATGACAAGTAAGAGTCATTCTGAACTATAGGACACAAGAAAATCATGAACTGGAAATTCCATGACTATATTATAAAATGTGTTCAACCTTTCGTTCAAGTCTTCAGAATGTTTCTTGTTTTGATTGCTGCTTAGAATTCCAGCACTATACGGCACCATGCTCAAGCCACATAGGATGTTTAAAAATATTTAAACCAAGTTATAGTTCCAGCTGAGCTCTCAATTAACAGGCAGAATTCAATATAGACACTTGATGGTACCCTTATGGACATAGTCCTGTTGAGCTTTCAAATGCATGCAGGTGCAGTTTGAAGCAAATATTGCTCATCAGCAGACATAGGTAGATGAAAACACACTTTCCAACACTGCAACCTTGTTTTCTGTCCTACTTCAAATGTAATACCTCTATGAATCCTATCTAATTAATCTAGGTGGTTCTATTTCATTTTGTGTGTTTAATGGAATGAATGCTAGATTTAACTTTCAAACCAGAGTATCTTATTTGGTTTTCACACTCTTGTATACAACATATAGTTATAAAAAAAGATGCTAGATAGAAAGATAACAGGTATATGGGTGGATAGATGGATGGTTGGATAGATAGCCTTTTGCTCAGTTTATTTTCTACAGCACATAATTTCCTAAAATAGCCCTATTTGGTGGCTAAGGTACCCTTTCCTCCAAATATAGCTATTATTGATATTTTCCAATTTTGTTGTAAAAATACCTATTTATTTATTATCAGTTCTGGCCAAATCTACTTTAAAGTTTTGTTGTATCAGACAATTTCTTAACTTTTAACAGTAATACCCAATTCCAAGCCAATACAAGTCAATCAATATGTCATTTTTCACTATCTCTAATCTCTTACAACAATCTATAACTTGGAAAAAAAATACTTTTCAATGTTTTTCCATGAAAACCCTTTCACAAAACTCAATATTTCTCCAAAATGCTCAGTCTTAGTAGAAATATAAGCTTCTTGTAGGAAGGATACACATGCTTGTACAATATCTTTTCTGCCAATACTTTCTTTCCCTCACTTCGTGCTTGAGTGTCTGTTTTGCCAATACATCAAGCCTCCTCCCTCAAAGATTATGTGTTTCTCCTAGAACTTGATTCTCCAATCCATTTTTCATGACTTGTCTCATTCACGCAAAGTTAGCTAAGGTCCCCATGGAGATGACTTGTCTCCTTATAATATCCTAATCCCAGGTCTACATAAGGTGTAAGCACCTCAATAATGAAGTTCAAATATTAATATTGATGGTTGTAAAACATCTATTCTGACTATTTAAGGTTGTCCTTCCTTTTTAATTTTTTTTTTAAATTTTTTGGAGAAAGACACAGAGAGAGACAGAGAGAGAGGGAGAGGGAGACAGAGATGGGCTCGCCAGCAGTCTCTCAGCTGCTGTGAATGAAATCCAGATGTGTGCGCCCCCTTGTGGGCAAGTGCTGCAATGCGCCCTTGCCTCACTTTGCATCTGGCTAAATGTGGGACCTGGAGATTGGAACTGGTTTCTTAGGCTTAGCAGTCAGGCGCCTTAACCGCTAAACCATCTCTCCAGCCCTGTCCTTCCTTTTAATATCAATATTGTCACAGACATTAAGTACGTAATGTAGGTTTGTAGGTAATATTTTATTCTAAATAACGGATTCCTTTCAAAAGTAGAGTCAGTTTGAAGGTCATAATTGGCTCATACCATTTATACAAGTTTGGCATGATTTATTATTTTTTCTAGAACCTATCTTTATATATGTTTGTTGTTTTGTGTTGTTGCTTGCTTTTTTATGGAATATAAGATGCTTAGGGAGAAATGGTTTCTCCAGTTTCATTTTTCATTGCCTTGTTTGTAAGTATCTAATACATGCTCTCTAACACATTCTGAAGACTCAGTCAACATTCTCTGGATAGAAGTTCAGTGAGTAAATCAATGAATAGGCAATTCATATTTTTAACAATTATGGGGGTGGAGAGATGGTTCAGTGGTAAGCTTGCTAAGCCTAAGGATCCAGGTTCAATTTCTCAGAACCCACATAAGCCAGATGCACATGGTGGCACATGTGTCTGGAGTTAGTTTGCAGTGACTAGAGGCTCTGATGTTTCCATTCTCTCTCTTTCTCTCTGTCTCTCTCTCTCTAATAAACAAACAAACAAACAAATAAATAAATAAATAAATAAATAAATAAAATAACAATAAAATATTTTGGAAAAATTAAACAGTAAGAAAATAAATAAAATAATTTTTAAAACCACTGGGAAATTATTCAATATTTTGACTGCCTTTGAAATCCAAAGTTCTGTTAATTGTCATCCATTGCTACTATTGCCTCAGAAATGCTAAGAAAGAAGCCACTATGTTCTAAATGTACTTTTTTATTTATATGCCACACTGTTGATGTGTTTTTCTAATTTGCTGAAGATACCTGTTTGTTTTTTAGCATAGTAATTTTATGACTGTTATAATATTGATATTTTATACAGGAAACATGAGCTTCAGAAAGGCACATGATAAGAAAATATACTCCTTCACTCAAAGAATAATTAAAAATCCCAAAATGTATTTCAGAAATAGAGACAATTGTATATATGTATAATTTAAGACTTAGATTCATTTATTAACCTTTAATAAAATTGAATATCAAACCATTTCATTTTTAGTGAGTTATGGAAAGTGAGTGTGAATCAAAGTGCTGCATTCATTCAAACAATTCGAGGAAAAATCACAAAGGGTTACTCTAATAAGCAAAACCTCATAAATATATTTTCTGAAATTTTAATAGTCACAAAATATATTTTGACCTATATCTCAACTATATTGTTTTATTTTTTGTGTGTGGCATTTAAGAATGACCCAGAGACTAAGGAGAAGTTCCACCACCGTACTCCATCCTTAGCCTTCACAATTAATTTTCATAGTTTATTTTCTTTTTATAGCAAAGATTATACTTGCATGAGACTCACATCTATATAATTTTAACTAATGGCTTTAACTCTACAACCCAGGCTGAATTGTAATTTAGAACAAATGCATCATCCCACAGACTTCTAATCATAATATATTTTCTAATTGGAATAATTTTAAAATTACAAAATATATTATAATTGAGCAATATATAAGATATTTTGTGGCTGGAGGAATGGTTTAGTGGTTAACGTGCTTGCCTACAAAGCAAAAGGACCCAGGTTCTATTCCCCAAGACCCACATAAGGTAGATGTGGCACATGTGTCTGGAGTTCGTTTGCAGTGGCTAGAGTTTCTGGTGTGTCCATTCTCTCTCTCTGTCTCTCTCTCTCTCTCTCTAATAAATAATGCACAATAATAATAAATAAATAATAAATAATGCACAAGGTGTTGGCCATGTATCTGGAGTTTGTTTGCAGTGGCTGGAGGCCCTGGTACAACAATTTTTCTCTCTCTCTATTCTCTCTTTCTGTCTGAATTAAATAAATATTTTTTTTATTTTATTTATTTTTATGTATATTATTCTAATTTTACATTCATAGTGGTGACTCCATTATTGTCCTCCCTGTTCTCCCTCTTCCATAGGGACCCTCATCAATGGGGAATGTGGTTCATGCATTGTGGGGGTAGTCAAGAGTGATGGGGGATAGGCCAAGTCTCTGTGCATAATGCCCCAACTCATGGCTCTAACATTCTTTTCAACTCTCTTCCGCAAATTTCCCTGAGCCACATTGGGGTCATTTTAGCTCTACTTCAGTGATGAGGTTTTGGGAGCATCTGTGTCTCTGGATATCTGGCTTAGTAGGAGTTAGATGTTCTCTGTGTTTATCTCCTTCAGCCTTTTTCTGGTGTCCTGATTCCCAAGAATGCTGAACTCTTGCCCTTCTCCCACATTACTCTATGGTTTCAGCTGGAGTCCTAGTGAGCAGTGATTGGCTGATCCTCCCTTCAGGTTTGTTGTCCATCTGAAAAAGATAAGCAAATTTTCCAATGGAGAGAGAACTTAGTACTAGATATATGGGATGGCCATAGATATCTTGGAGGGAATTATATATGGGTAGGCTAGCCTACAGTTGATGGTATCTTGACTGAAGAATGTGTTCATTTGTTTTGTACATGGTTTTGACTTATTTCCCAGTTCCAGCAATGAGTTCCATTCCACTGAATGGATCAATTAGCCAAATCAAGAGCCATTGGTTGCCCACCATGGCTGTGTGCCACTACTGCACTTGTTTGAGCATTACATCAGTTTGTTTCTTGCTGGGTATCTTAGACTGGAAGTTGTTTGGACCAATGTAGGCCATTTTCCCCCAGTTGCTTGTGTAGCACCCTTTGCTACTAGACTAGCTAACTGTCTGGAGACTGACACTCTTCCAGATGCTGGCCAGGTCTCTCCAAGTTTGGTCTCACACATGTATGCTGTCTTTGACAGTAGGGTCTTTTTTGGGAAACCTTGTAGGTGTCTCAGATCTACAGCTCATTGTGAAAGTTCACTCTGTGCTGCTACTGGGAGTTATAAGTCAGTGCCTAGGAAGGTGAGGGGAGAAAAAGACAGATAATATAAAAGAGAAAGTGAGTATAGAGAGGTGATGGAGAGAAAGAGACAGAACGAGAAGAAAAGCAGGAGAAAATTAAGGTTGGTCTTCATGATGTTTTCTCCAGTTTCCTGTAGTTCAGGTGTTCCCTCTGTGGGCCTGCTGAAGGATCAATGTTTTAGCTTGTTGTTCAGAATATAGAGTTTTATAGTATCATTTCCTTTTGGGTCCCTATTTGTAACCCCCGCCCTTGTCCTCCCTCCCACCCTCTCGCTCCCTCCCACCATCACCCTCCCTCCATCCCACCCTCCCTATTGTCTGGTCCTCAGAGTGCTTATTGGGTTTGGCCTCATGTCAGGAGAATTGAGGTTAGGAGCGACAGATAAATGAGACCATGATTGGGTGAGCTCACTGAGGATGATCTGTTCCATGTTTGACCATTTTTCAGATTTCATTATTTCATCTTTCCTTACTGCTACATAGAATTCCATAGTATAGATATACCACATCTTTGTTATCCATTCATCTAATGATGGACATCTGGGTTGATTCCAGCTCTTTGCTATTATGAATTGAGCAGCTATAAACATGGTTGAGCAAATGTCTCTGATCTGAGACTTGGAGCCTTTAGGGTAAATGCCCTGTAATGGAATAACTGCATCTGTTGGTAGGTCTATGGTCATCCTTTTCAGGAGTCTCCATATATCTTTCCATAATGTTTGAACCATTTTACATTCCCACAAGCAATGGAAGCTTGTTCCTATTTCTCCGCAGCTTTGCCAGTATTTGTTTTCATTGTTCTTTTTTCTTTCTTTCTTTCTTTTTTTTTTTTTTTTTTTTTTTTTTTTGTTAATGTTAGCCATCCTTACTGGGGTAAGGTGGAATCTCATAGTTGTTTTAATTTGCATTTCCCTGATGATTAGGGATGTTGAACATTTTCTTAAATGTGCGTTTGCTATTTGTATTTCTTCCTCTAGATATAAAACCAGAAACTCTGCTACTACTGGAAGAAAAAATAGGAGGAACCTTCCATGAAATAGGAGTGGGAAAAGATTTCCTGAACAAAACCCCAGCAGGTCAGGAAATTAAACAATCACTCAACCAGTGGGATCTCATGAAGCTGAAAGCTTTTTCACTGACAAACATACCATAACCAAAGCCAGCAGATTACCCACTGAATGGGAGAGAATTTTCACCAGCTATACAACTGACAGAGGCCTAATTTCTAGAATCTACAAAGAACTCCAAAGCCTAAACCATAAATCATCAAACAACCCACTCACAAAATAGGGCAGAGAACTGCACAGGGAGTTCTCAGAGGAAGAAATAAAAATATTTTTTAAAAATATATTTTGTGACTAATCCCATGAAATGAAAATTATATCACTAAGAAAAATCTATGTTGATTATTTTAAATGCCATGGTAGCATTCGTTTATTTGAATGTATCATAATTTCTCTTATTTATGGACATTAGGTGGTATTTAATTTTACCTGTTCTGAACAAATATACAATGAGTGTTCATGAACAGATGTGTTAATTGTTGATATTGTGTGATACTTTGAGTAGATGTTCCCCAATATTTTCAGCATTTTATTAGTTTGTATTTTGGACCTGCAGCCACCTGCTGGTGGAGGTGCCACTGGGCTGATCTTAGGGTCCAGAGCTAATGTATGGTGGTTGATTTGCAATCCCAGTTAAAGATAAGCAAAGTGCCTGGAGGAAATTCCTGAAGTTAGTTTGGGTGTGGCTTTTTTTTTTTTTTTTTTTTTTTTTTTTTTTTTGGCTTGGGACCTCTCTCTCTCTCTCTCTCTCTCTCTCTCTCTGCTTGGTCCTTTGAAAGGAGGCCAGTTTCTGCCATTATGGAACTTCCCCTTTATCTCTCAGCTTCAATAAATCCATTCTTCCATAACTGTGCCTGGTGCAGAGGTTCATCTCAGTTACATATAGCTGTCTACTACACATAGAAATTTGCTTCATTATATATTTCTCTTTGTTTTCTTCAAAATATGAATACATTAATAAAAAGTATTCCATGTAAGTAGGAAGAACAGATTACAGGGATCAGAAAGGCCTAAGCAAGGCCATGGGAGGAGAATGCACAAAAGAAGGGAAGGGGGAAGGTCAATCAAAATTCAAGATAGTCTGAGTAAGACTTATCTAAACCTACTTTTTGAATAATGACACATCCAGAAGCTATAGATTGTTACTAGAAATTTTTCAGTGCCTGGGATGGGATACCTTCCAGTGAATTGTTGGCCAAGGAGGTCCCTGTAGCATCCAAAACATTAAAGGTTATTGCCAAGGCCCTTGGTTTCCCTTGAGAAACAGATGGTAAGACCCTATTGCTGAAGACATCTCTTGCCTGAGAGGCAAGGTCACTGAGAAAGCAAGCTGGTGCTGAGCAGAAAACCTTCTCCCTGCAGACCAGCCAACTGAAAGCTGGAAAAAGCTGCACTGTAGGCAGCCGTATGGGAGACAGAAGTCTTCAGCAGTGAAAATAGTGGACACTGAAAATTCAAGTTTGGCCAGACAGGCCCAATGACCCAACAGGTGCAATAGTGGCATGTCTGCTCTTGGGGAAACCAACTGCTCCCTAATGGGACTGAAGGCCCTCTGTATGGGAGGGAACACATGTCTGGTACTGAAAAACCTAATAAAAAGTCTATGGCAGGGGAGTTTATGATCCTTAGGGGTATAAAGCCTGCTCTTGTCTGGCTAAATGTATATATTATTCCCACCAAACTGTCCTGAAAGCACTACACTTAATGTTCATATTCACATATTAATGCTACTCTCACTTCTGGTTAGAGAAGCTTCTCTTTTCAGATGTCGATGACAACTGGGATGACCCATAAGGCAACATAGTGCTGAGAAGAAGGAACGGAAGAGTGTCCAACATTGAAACACCTCTATCACACCCTCCAAGGTTCAGGGTCCATTGTGGAAGAGGGGGCGGAAAGACTGTAAGAGCCAAAGGAAGGGTATGACTCCTTACAATGCAACTGTCCAGGCAGAAATTGGCCTCAATACCCATGACCTTGCAGTGCCTATCAATATCTTCACAAGACCCTCATAATGGGAGAAAAAGATGATGACATCAAATTAAAAGAGACACTAATGGAGAGAGAGAGTGGATATGATGGAGAATGGAGTTTTGAAAGGGAATGGGGATAGGGGAGGGAAATATCATGGTTTATTGTCTGTAAGTATAGAAGTTGTCAATAAAAAAATTCTAAAAAAGAAATCTTCTGTCAACAAAAATATATTCCAACAATTTTATAATATATTCACATGGGAACTGTCAGGCTCTCAAGAGTGCACATGAAATGGAAAACTGCTGAGCCATCTTACAGCCCATTTATGTGCTTTGGTTTACAACCAATGTTGCTGTCGTAATGTAATATCTATTTTGGGCATTTTATTTTCATTTCTCTAGCTATCAGTGATAGTAAATATTTCTCATAAACATTTTTATGTGCATTGTTTTGATAAAATGATTAAGAACTCCATAGGTTCAGCACATTCCCTACCACAATAACAATGACATTGATCACAGGATTAAACAAAGCAGAGCTAAAACTGGTATGCAGCCAGAATAACTGACTGGGCAAAGCAGTCTAGAACAACAATAACAAAGCAGATGCTATTAACACTTAAGTGTGAAATGATCTAAAATGCTATAGACATCAGATAGTATGGAGTTATCATTAAAATGTATATGTAGACCAGGGTAATAGCTTAGACAGAGTGAATATAAAAGCATGTATCTATAGTAACTAATTTGCAATAATTATAGGAACAGTCACTGGAGAAATGTCAGTCTTTAATAAATAGCACTTGGAAGTTTGGATATTCACATGCAAAAGAATGAAAAGAGACACTTATCACTCACCATTTGCAAAAAGTCTAACACAAAATGGAGGATTTTTTTTTTTTTTTTCAAGGAGAGAGACAGAGAGAGAGAATGGGCTTTTCAGGGCCTGTAGCCACTCCAATGGGACTCCAGATGCATATGCCATTTTGTATATCTAGCTTTACATGGGTACTGGGGAATCCAACCTGGGTTTCTAGGCTTTGCAGGCAAGTGCCTTAACTGATAAGCCATCTCTCCAACCTGTGGAAGACTTTAAATGTGAGATACAAAAATGCTAGGAGAAAACCATTATGACAATTTCTATGATTGTTTTTACTTACTACCACAAGGTGAAGTTGCTTCAGGATATTGGAAGACTAAACCCTTGCTTGGGCAAGACCCTATAAGCATGAAGACAATAGCCAGTGTAGGTGCATCATTTATTATTCTTTTATCGAACAATTGCCCATAGCCCACAAAACTTTTGCAATATCATTTTATTTTTATTTTTAGTGTTTTTTTTTTTTTTTTTTTTTTTTTGTGAGAAGAGAGAGAGAGAGAGAGAGAGAGAGAGAGAGGCAAGCATGGGTATGCCAGAATGAACTCCATAACGCATTGTGTGTATCTGGATTTAATTAGGTTCTATGGACTAAAATCCAGGCATCAGGCTTTCTAAATAAATGCCTTTAAGCCCAGAGTGGTGGCACACACCTTTAATTCCAGCACTGGGGAGGCAGAGGTAGGAGGATCATCATGAGTTCAAGGCCACCCTGAGACTATATAGTGAATGCCAGGTCAGCCTGATTAGAGTGAAACCCTACCTCAAAAATAAAATAAAATAAAATAAAATAAAATAAAATAAAATTAAATTAAATTAAATTAAATTAAATTAAAATAAAAACAAAGATGCCTTTAATAACCGAGGTATGTCTCCAGCCCATGCATTGCCTTCTGGAGGTTTCACTGCACTTCTGCTTACAAATTTTAAAACATATCTCCTTGTAAACCAACTAATACTTTATCCCTTTAGGAAGCATTTATAGATGTTAACATTCTGTGTGCACACATTGGGCTAAATTCTTAATTATGAAATCAGTCTATGAAAATATTTGTTTTGATATTCTTTTTATGTTCAGTGTAACAACACTGCATTTTCTGCTAAGATTACTCTTTCAAGGAACATTTCTACAGCTTGTTACTAAAGTATCTGCTATCATTTATTGCAGTCATGTACAAATTCAACTGTTGATTTATATTTATCTGATATAATGATTTTTATCAGTACTTAATATCAAATTTAATTGTTATTTGTATTTGCTTCTAATAAATTATATATTAAAAGCCATCTCAGTGTATTCTTCTAAATATCTTTTATGAATTCCTTTATTCATCCCTGAAGATATACTCACATTAATGAAATGCCTGCTTCTTATGAGTTGTTTGTATTTCATTTACACATTTCTGTAAAGCACACGTACATGCAGCAAACCAAATAAGTAAAGTAAAGCCTTTATAGGTAAGTGTTATGCTAACTTTTCCTGGGAGATGTAAATAAACATCTATTCACCAACAGACAATGCTGGTGTGTTGGCACATGCCTTTAATTCCAGCATTAGGGAGACAGAGAGGCAGGATTGCCTTCAGTTTGAGGTCACCTTGAGATTTCATAGTGAATCCCAGGTAAACCTGGGCTAGAGCAAGATGCTATCTTGAAAAAACAAAAAACAAAATAAAGCAACAACAAAAGAAATAAAGACTAAAAAAGATTCCACCCAACTTTTCTTTAGTGAACAAGGGAGTATATTGGATTGTGTTATGGGGTCTAGTGTTGCACAAGTAAGACCATCGACACACAGAATGTGAGGCAAAGTTTTATTGGGTAAAAATGAAAGAAAAGAAAAAGAAGAAAAGCTGGTGCATACCAGGGCTACACCCAGAGTTCGGGTTGTCAGGATGCAGCATTGAACTGTTGGAGTGTCAGCTTTTATTGGAAATAACCACATGATGTTCATAGAAAAACCAGGATGGGAGTTAAACCATAAAGTTACTTTTAAATAGCGGGGAAGGGATTACAAGAAGTCACAAGGTCTTCATTACATAGATCACATAGGCAGAACAGAGGCAAAAACATTCTATGCAATGTAATCACAATGATATTTAGAAACAAAGAGATACAGGAAAGTCAGTACATTTGCACAGAGTGGTCATCTCATTCCTTAGGTAACAGTAAACACCTGCATTTTGCAATAAGGCCTATGTTAACCATTCCTGGAACTTTCCCTTTATCTGTCAGGAAGATCAACTTTGGGTGGTGGCCTCCATTATGAATGCCTAAAGGCCAGGGCTGTACAGGATGATGCTTGAACAGGTCTATTGTGTCCTTTCACATTCCATTTTCCAAGTGGAGCTGTACATCCTGGCACATGGATGATCACTGAAAACACACAGAAGCCCAGGTAATGATTCATTACAGCTGCATCCTGAAAACAACTGTATTACCTGCAGGTAGCAGTTCTTACTCCTTCTCTAGTCTTAGGGAAAGGAAGGCCTTATGAATCTGGAATCAGGACCTTCCTGAGACTTCCGAGGTGTTCACAGTCTCAGCCTTGTCACTTCCCAGACCTCGAGGAGCAGTTTCCACCTGGAACTTCTAAAGAAGCTGCCCTCTAAGAAGGAGTATTCCACTCACCTCTTCCTGTCAATCTGGCATTATTTCTGCTGTTTCCTGAGCCTTAAAGGATTGATACAAATGTCTGTCTATGGCGAAGTATGCGGCTAGTATGCAACAGCAACAATCATGTAGTCTCAGGTGTTTGACCAGTTATAAGTCTCTGCAGCATACTTGCCATGCAATTAAAAGAACCCCTCCTCCCCCATTGATTGAGGCTGGCAGAAATAGTAACCTACGGACATACAAAACATTTTTTAGACAGCAGTCTGACAGGAACATCACATACACTTAACAAAACCTATATATATATATATATATATATATATATATATATATATATATATATATATATATATATATATATATTTGCTTCCCACTGGGGTTGAAGACATGCTGAGCCATAGGTTTTTGCAGAAAATTTGGCAGTATTAGTAGTAGTTTGCATAACAATCTTCTTTAGCCACACAACCAGATGTGATAACCTAGCTTATAACAAGACACGCAATTGGAAACACATTAAATTTAAAAACTACAATAACTATTAAGGTTAGTGATAATCCAAAATAAAGAAAGAAGGAAAACACAAACCTTGATGACATGGTTTCAATCTGAAAGGTCTTCCAAAGCTCATGTTTTGAATAGTAGTTCTCCAGTTGGCAGCAGGTTTCTGAGTGTGTAGTAGTTTAACGAGGCTGCTCCACCTTTTGGGAGTAGAGGTCACTATGGAAGGGCTTTTCAACCTGACTCCCTTTTGATTAGCCAAGAACAGAGGCTGTTAGAACGACATTTGCAATGCCACACAGCAGCTATGGGGAGGTAATCTGTGGATGCCAAGGGAGGAGCAGGGAGGAGGGAAGGGGAGACAGTCTGATCCCTGTGACCCATCAGTGAAATTCTCACCACAACCCATGACCCAGCCTCACCATGTATCAGGGGCAATTTTGTTGGTGCCCACTGGACAAGGAAAACTTTGAACATGATAGCCTGGCCCCTGGCTTTGGCCTCTGTCAGCTTCCTGGTTCACTGTAATTCAGAATTCACAACACACTCCGAATGCTGTACTCTCCCTGCATGACAGATTAAAGATTGAAACCTTCTGTAATGGTGAGCCAAAGTGTTTCCTATTCTGAGATGTTTCTGTCAAGTATTGGGGTCACAGTAACGAAAAGTAACAATACACTTTGGCAGGTATAAAAGGAGAAGGCTGTTATATAAGAAGACAGCCAAGAGAGAAAGGCTTCAAAAATGCCAAATGAAAAAAGTGATTAAATGGCTCAAAGCTTTCTTCAAATGAGGTAAGAATTAGTATTTTCTCACTAGAAAGAAAAATGTGGAAATAATTCTGGACTTTGATAAAGGAAAAACTATATAATGGCCCTAGAGTGTTTTTCTAAAATAAATTTTAAAAAGGAATTAGTTAAGTAAGGGTCAGACTACAGGAAATTTCAATACTTTCATGACACCAAAGAGGTGTGCACTGGAGCAGAGACTAAAAGGGAAACTGGGTCCAAATTTTACTGTCAGTAAAATTTGAGTAATAAGGCAGAATTTCATGTCAATGAAAACAGTCAAGGGAAGGTAGAAAATGTCATTTTAAGTGAAGGGGTGGCATAATTAGTGTAACATCATCTTTCAGAAGATATTGGGGAGGACACATCCCATGCTCACCACATAGGCCTCAGGTAGGAAGAAGGAAAGATTCATTGCAAGGAGGAAGAATATCAATGATAAAGAAAAGAAGGAAAGAAAAGTTATGGAAGCACTGAGGCTGGAGAGCTAGAGGAAAATGTGTTTCTGAAAACATCATGTACTCAAGTCAGTAGCTCATGATGTCTACGAGCAACAGGGCTGTGTGTCACAAATGGATTTAGAATGAATGTGCAGCATATGTCAGGAAACCTTTCATTATACAGAGATCCATAAACATCTGGGAGGGCCCACACAACAAAGAGTGAAGTGGGACTCCTCAGAACCCTCCGGGAAGTGGTGGAAACATATTCTTGGAGATCAGAAAGTTTTAAGAAGGAAGAAGTTTGATGAATTGCTTGGCATTTAGTTTTTTAACCAACATTTTCTCTTTTTATGATTTTCTCCCTATGGTTTTAAAGGAAGATGCATTTCTTCCATCTGTTATTTTCCATTTTAGATATGATAAGAGTCAGCTAAAGAATGCATCAAGAAAAAAAAAAGAGTAGAGAATATTTTTACAAACACAAAAATAATTTAAATATAATTATTGACAAGAACATAAATCAAAACCTAAGTGCTTAATTTATGAATTAAATTAGGCTCAGTGATTTTCATTCTTTGTGCAACATAAAAATGACTATTTTCTGTACACAATCTTTATTAGTTTCAGTAGATATACACCTGGATATACATGGTAATATTTTTAATTAAACTTGATTCAGAAACCCTGACACTAACATGGCTATTTTTTTGTTGTTGTTGTTAATTTCAATCTATAGCAATGTATATAGAGGAAAGTAAAGCACATGATGAAGAAATTAAGAACTGGTGTTAATTAGCTTTGAAAGCAGGTATCAATTATATGAGATTTTATTTGTTGATTCTATTCTCATTGAACTGTATGAAGTCCTATTTACATAGGTCCTACAAGTAATTGGAATTGGATTTATAAAATTGTGGAAGTTACCATATGACTTAATATATATATTTAAAAAGTGTTTTCTTGGCAGAGATAGATGGCTTAGCACTTAAGGTGCTTTCCTGCAAAGCCTAAGAGCCCAGAACCCACATAAGCCATATGCACATGGTTGTGCATGCATCTGGAATTCATTTGCAGTGGCTAGAGGCCCTGATTTGCATATTATCCTCTCTCTCAATAAATAAAAAGTTAAAAAAGTGTTTTCCATCAAAATAATAGTAAAATGCACTTTTGAAGTTAATTTTTGTGGACTTTTTAATATAAATATTTTTTTCTTATTTATGAGAGAGAGAGAAACAGAATGTGCATGCCAAGGCCTCCAACCACTACAAACAAACTTTAAATGCATGTGATACCTTGTACCATATATGGGTACTGGGGAATCAAACCTGGGTCCTTAGGCTTTGCAGGCCAGTGCCATAGCCACTAAGCCATCTCTCCAACCTTGTATGTATAGTATTTATCAGTATATATGATTGTGGCAGTTTGATCCAGGTGACTCCCATAAACTTAGGTGTTCTGAATGTTCCCTGTTGATGGAGATTTGGGAATTAATGCATCCTAGAGGCAGAGTATTGTTGGGGATAAGCTTATGGGTGTTACAGTCAGCTCCCCCTTGCCAGTGTTTGGCACATTCTCCTGTTGCTATGGTCCACCTTATGTTGGCCAGGGGGTGATATCCACCCTCCTCTCATGCCATCATTTTCCCTGCCATCATGGAACTTCCCCTCGAGCTTGTAAGCCAAAAAAACCTCATAAGCTGCTATTGGTTGGGTGATTTCTACCAGCAATGTAAACCTGATTGTAACAGTAAAGTGGTACCAAGGAGTGGTATTGCTGCTAGACACCTGACTGTATGGCTTTGGCCTTTTGGAACTGATTTTCAAGAGGAATGTGGAAGGATTTGAAACCTTGGACTTAGAGATGCCTTGCAGTGCTGTAAGTACAGCTTGATGGACTATTCTGGTGAGAGTTGAAAGACCTGAATGCAGTAAGAACTATGAACTGTGAGGTTTGGCTTATGAGGGCGAGAAAGAGCTTTACTTGGACTGGGCTAGAAGCAGTTTGAGAACCTTGCTATTATGCCATGTCCTAAGAAGTGGTGCAGGGTTGCATTGCATAGAAATAGACTGGTATAAGCAGAGGGATATGGCACAGAAAACTGAGAGATTATAACCTTTGAGATTGGGCCATCTGACCTGAACTGGGGCAACAGGAAGAATGCAGACTCTTGTAGGGGCCTGAATCTTGAAGGAGTGTCCTTGTCCTCCAAGTCTGCTTTTCTACCCCCTGGATTAACAAATTGTCACTCTACCTGGTATAATGGAGTATAAGAAATGCAGGAGAGAGACAGTCATTGAGTTGGCAATGTGGTCTTCTGCTTTGGAAATGGCCATGGGCAGTGTGAAGCAGGTTTGCTGAATGCCTGCATGGAGAACCCATGGGGCCACGAGGAGGGACCGTGGCTTGCAGTGGAGACCCAGTGGAGATTCTGGGACCACGAGATGGCTGCCAAGGAGAGCTGCCAGCCATGGATGAAGTTTTGCCGGACTGTAAGTAGCCTAGCTGGAGGGGCAGAATTGGAATTGGAATTCCATTGACTTGTTGGTTAGAATTATAGGACTTGAAGATTTATCACTAACTAGAGTTGTTGGATTTGGAATTACAGAGTTTGATGTTTGCCGTGTTCTTTGAAATCTTGTATTGGTTGTATATTTCTTTGCTGTGCCCAATGCCATCTTTTGCAGTGTGACTGTTATTCTATGCCATTATGGGTTTCGGGGGGGGGGATTTTTTTTTGGTATTATGGCTCAGTCAAGAGATCTATGGGGATGACTATGGGGATGTATGATCATCATTGGAATTGATAAAAACTATGGATACTTTCAAAGTTGGATGAATGCATTGCATTTTACATCATGTATGTTTATCAGTTTATGGGGGCCAGGGGCGGAATGTGGTGGTTTGATTCAGGTTTCTTCCATAAACTTAGGTGTTCTGGCTGCTAGGTTCCTAGCTGATGGAGATTTGGGAATTAATGCCTCCTGGAGGCAGAGTATTGTTGGGGATAAGCTTATGGGTGTTACAGTCAGCTCCCCTTGCCAGTGTTTGGCACATTCTCCTGTTGCTATGGTCCACCTTATGTTTCATTTTCCCTGCCATCATGGAACTTCCCCTCGAGCTTGTAAGCCAAAAAAACCTCATAAGCTGCTATTGGTTGGGTGATTTCTACCAGCAATGTAAACCTGATTGTAACAGTAAAGTGGTACCAAGGAGTGGTATTGCTGCTAGACACCTGACTGTATGGCTTTGGCCTTTTGGAACTGATTTTCAAGAGGAATGTGGAAGGATTTGAAACCTTGGACTTAGAGATGCCTTGCAGTGCTGTAAGTACAGCTTGATGGACTATTCTGGTGAGAGTTGAAAGACCTGAATGCAGTAAGAACTATGAACTGTGAGGTTTGGCTTATGAGGGTGAGAAAGAGCTTTACTTGGACTGGGCTAGAAGCAGTTTGAGAACCTTGCTATTATTCCATGTCCTAAGAAGTTGTGCAGGGTTGCATAGCATAGAAATAGACTGGTATAAGCAGAGGGATATGGCACAGAAAACTGAGAGATTATAACCTTTGAGATTGGGCCATCTGACCTGAACTGGGGCAACAGGAAGAATGCAGACTCTTGTAGGGGCCTAAATCTTGAAGGAGTGTCCTTTTCCTCCAAGTCTGCTTTTTTACCCCCTGAATTAACAAATTGTCACTCTACCTGGTATAATGGAGTATAAGAAATGCAGGAGAGAGACAGTCATTGAGTTGGCAATGTGGTCTTCTGCTTAGGAAATGGCCATGGGCAGTGTGAAGCAGGTTTGCTGAATGCCTGCATGGAGAACCCATGGGGCCACCAGGAGGGACCGTGGCTTGCAGTGGAGACCCAGTGGAGATTCTGGGACCACGAGATGGCTGCCAAGGAGAGCTGCCAGCCATGGATGAAGTTTTGCCGGACTGTGAGTAGCCTAGCTGGAGGGGCAGAATTGGAATTGGAATTCCATTGACTTGTTGTTGGTTAGAATTATCGGACTTGAAGATTTATCACTAACTAGAGTTGTTGGATTTGGAATTACAGAGTTTGATGTTTGCCGTGTTCTTTGAAATCTTGTATTGGTTGTATATTTCTTCGCTATGCCCAATGCCATCTTTTGCAGTGTGACTGTTATTCTATGCCATTATGGGTTTCGGGGGGTGGGGTGGGATTTTTTTTGGTATTATGGCTCAGTTAAGACATCTATGGGGATGACTATGGGGATGTATGATCATCATTGGAATTGATAAAAACTATGGATACTTTCAAAGTTGGATGAATGCATTGCATTTTACATCATGTATGTTTATCAATTTATGGGGGCCAGGGGCGGAATGTGGTGGTTTGATTCAGGTTTCTTCCATAAACTTAGGTGTTCTGGCTGCTAGGTTCCTAGCTGATGGAGATTTGGGAATTAATGCCTCCTGGAGGCAGAGTATTGTTGGGGGCAAGCTTATTGGTGTTTTAGCCAGCTCCCCCTTGCCAGTGTTTGGCACACTCTCCTGTTGCTATGGTCCACCTTATGTTGGCCAGGGGGTGATATTCACCCTCTGCTCATGCCATCGTTTTCCCTGCCATCATAGAGCTTCCCCTTTGAGCCTGTAAAACGAATATATATATATATATATATTTTTTTTTTTTTTTCCCACAAGCTGCTCTTCGTCAGGTGATTTCTACCAGCAATGTGAACCTGACTGTAACACTGACTATTAAAATCTACAAAACAATATGTATTAATTATATCATTCTGATAATAGTGGGCAATTTTGTAAGGATTATTTACATATATGTCTACATATACATATTGTATTGTTCTACACACAGACAGAACAGTGTTTTGCTATATCCTCATTCTGCTCATAAAATCATTACTCTCCTGACTCCATTTCCTCAGTTTTAGGATAACAAACACGTGTGCAATTCATAAACAATATTATTTTTTCTACAGTTGGATTTGTACATTTGGATTATTTCTAATCTTAATCTCTTACAAATTTAGTATCTGTAGGTAGTCTTTTAATTATACAGTCATGTGATTTTTATGTGCAAATGATATATACAATAGGATTTCTTATAAGATACAAAAAGAGAATGGTTGGCTCATATTGTTAGCACATATATGAATTCATAACAAAGCAGTTAAATGGAATTTTTCCCCAGCCATCTGTGAGAATTCTAATTTGTTTTCACCAGGTGCCTGATCAAAACTTCATGCAACATTCTTAATTTTAGCCTTTTACTATATGTATAATAATGACTCTTGTGATATCATTTAGCATTTTCTTTTCTTTCTTTCTTTTTTTGTTTTTGTTTTTGTTTTTTCCAAGGTAGGTTCTTACTCTAGCCCAGACTGACATGGAATTCACTTGGTAATCTCAGGGTGGCCTTGAACTCATGGTGATCCTCCCAACTCTGCCTCCCAAGTGCTGGGATTAAAGGCATGCACCACCGCACCCAGCTCTTCATTTAGCATTTTCTTAATGACTGATGTTGATAAACGGACATATATATGAATAAAAGCAAGAGAGACAGAGTGAGGGAATTAGTCTATAGCCTACGGTGGTATCCAGTGAGTGACAATCCTGCTGCCTTAGCTTCTAGAATACTGGGATTATAGGTATATACCACCATACCTGGCAATGTCATATAGTTTTACATTGGTTTATTTCTAATGTATAATGATTATTCTTTGAAGAATATACTTAGATATTTGGACCATTTTCACAATTATAACATTGTTTAAGGAAGAAATATTAAAAATGATATGAACATAATATAGCCAATGTTTAACAATAATCTTGATATTCTAAGTTGAAAATGTCATTTTCTGTTCAAGTTTGTCAGTTTTTTTTTTTTTTTTTAACATGTACAGGATTTTGTGTTTTTTTTTATTTTGAATTTGGTTGACAACAAGAATTTCACCCTGAAATGTTCAGAAAAATATAAACACACAGAATATAACTTGAAAAAATCTATGCATAACGAAATACCTCAAAAGGAATCATTATTTAGTTTTTTGAGTTCCTTGTATAGAAAACTAAATAATAAGAAATCAAACAATCCAATTAAAAATGGGCTATGGGGGCTAGAGAGATGGCTTAGTGGACTAACTGACAGAAAGCTGGAAAAAGATTGGAGAGAGAAATCACCAGTGAAGATACTCAATAGTAGGAGCTGGGTGTGGTGGCACATGCCTTTAATCCCAGCAGTGAGAAGGCAGAGGTAGGAGGATCACAATGAGTTCAAGACCACCTTGAGAATACATAATGAATTCTAGGTCAATCTGAGCTACAGTGAGACCCTGCCTTGAGAACCAACCAACCAACCAAACAACAACAACAAAAGATACTCAACAGTGGACATTGCAAGGTTTAAATTTGGCCAGCCAGGCCAAATGAGCCAATGGGTGCAATAGTGGCATGTCTGTTATAGGGGAAACCAACCGATCTATCTTTGTTTACTTCTGCCTCCTCCAGGATAGCTGGTTCATGAGATTCCATCATTCTACTGCCTCTGCCTCCCAGTTCAGCATAGAAATGCTGGGTTTACAAAGGCTTATTATTATTATTATTATTATTATTATTATTATTATTATTATTTTGGTTTTTTTGAGGTAGGGTCTCACTCTGGCTCAGGCTGACCTGGAATTCACTATGTCATCTCAGTGTGGCCTCAAACTCTCGGCGAATCCTACCTCTGCCTCCCGAGTGCTGGGAATAAAGGCGTGCGCCACCACACCCGGCTACAAAGGCTTGTTTTAACACATCCAGCTTTACATATGTCTTGGGAATCAGAACTCAGATACTAAGGCTTATACAGCAAGCACTTTATCCACTGAGCCAATCCTCCAAACTTATATTTCCTTTCTGCAAAATTCTTCTAGGTTTTCAGTGGACAGAAAACTATTTGCTCCATTTTCTATGCATTGTTTTTACAATTTTATTTATAAATTAATTTTAAATATCAGTATTGAAAATGGGTAAGAAATCTTGTCCCTATACCTAGTAAGATTCAATTGAAGTCAAAGAGTGACTGACCAGAATCACAGTTTGCTGACAGTTTGTTGCTTCGTTTTGTACAGTAAGATGAAGCTCAAGTAAATATAAGTTTGCCTTCTCTCTAGCCCAGCAAATTAATTTTGAGGTAGCTTTGGATATAATGAGCTATGGAAAATGGCAACTGAATCCCATTGTATCACTTTTCCATTTTAACTGATATTCAATTTATTGCTATTTGCTATTTAGGAGCTTTATTTTTTACATGGATGTATGCATGCATGTATTTTATAATAGTCTATAGAGTGTCAAATTGTTTGCATTCCTGGGGCTGGAGAGATGGCTTAGCATTTAAGGTGTTTGCCTGCAAAGCCAATGGATCCTGGTTTGACTCCCCAGTACCCATGTAAGCCAGATGCACAAGGGAGCACATGCATCTGGAGTTGGTTTGTAGTGGCTAGAGGCCCTGGCATGACCATTTTCTTCCTCTTTCTCTCTCTCTGTGTGCATATTTCTCTCTCATAAGTAAATAAATAAATAAATAAATAAATAAATAAAAATATTTAAAAAGCTGTTTGCATTCCTTTATGTATACTCAGATACATATCTTAATCTTGCATAAAAAGTGAGCATATTAGTAAGTTCATAAGGTCTAAAACAACAAAATATTAAAATATTAAATTGCCTATCATGTTTAAATTAATCAGTATAGAGAAATGTCAGTAATTTATCATTAATTAAAATATTTGTAAATTTGATGTTAGTAAAAATGCTTTATGGATTCCTGGTTTGAATAAATTATAGCATATTTAGAGATATTTCTGCAGGAAAACAAAGCACAGAAGTTTTTGCTTCTTTTTTCTGCTTCTTCGTAGGATTATATTTTTACAGTGGATTTACAAATCCATTTTTCTAGACATTTAATATTTTATTATTTTTCAATGTTTTTAAAGTCATCAAATTAAGTACAGATTTACTATCATGTTTTTAATAATTCCCTACTCCATATTTTACGCCATACTAAATCAAACTTATCTTGATGAGTTAATACTCTTGCCTTTTTCTTATTAGTTTAACTCTACTACTAAAATACTGCTACTATTGCTGTAGTATCATTAAGAAGAACACAGGTTTAGCTTGTATATTAATTGACTGCATACCAAAATTAAACTTTATTTAAATGATTCTTTTGATTGATTTTTCCTTTTTCCTTAAGACTATTTGAAAGGCATAGCCCTAAATTTAGTGAAGATTAACTTCTAGAACTTTCCTCACCAGAACTGGGCAAATTGCTTTTAGGAGCAGACCCTGAGAGGTGTGAGAGCTAACTCCTGGTACCTCCATCCCAGCAGTGAGCTAGCTGCCTCTAGCAGCAGCCCGAGGAACAAAGAAACTAAAGAGTTCAGTTTAATTCATTAGTCAACCTGCTGCATCTACTGTCACTGTTGCTCTGATGTTACTATGGCTGTGTCTTCTTCTGCATACGGGTATTCATCAGCAGTTTTATTGAACAATGAAAAATCAGTATACATGAATAAGCAGTACCTTATATGAGCAAAAGGTAAGGAACTTTTGAGTTGGAAAATCCTTTAATATTTGTTTAGGAGAGGGATTTAGGGATAGACCTGCTGGACTCTGCTGACCCAGAACATACAAACATGATCACAGGTACAATCATATTATGCCTACCTGGTTCTTTCAACAGATCCATAGTTACTGACCTCATTGACTTTACCACTCAGATCAGCACTTCTTAGCCATGCATGTTTGTTCTGAGTTGAGAGTCCAACAAAGCCATTGAGGATAGGAGCATAGAGTGTATCTTAAGATAAATCATCATCTCTAAATATATTTTTGCAATATTGGTTATCTGTGTTATTCAGGCCAAAGGTATACCAAGGTAGAGGTAATGTCACACCACTTTAAGCATGTGGATTACACAGTTGTAAGATTAATTTTGAAGCAAGTTACAAGTAAGGAATTTAGCATCTCACAGCAATAATATTACAAAACTTATTTGTAAGGTCTATAAAAACATTTCTAGAGTTCTTTCCCAGAATTCATTCCAAAAGTTTATTCTTCAGTTCATCCTTATACCTCATAAAATTTAAAAAAAAATTAAAAAGAATTTATCTACTGATTTGGTTTCATTTTATTTATGTTGAATATTACATGTCTTGTTGGAGGGTACCAACAAAATAACTAGAACACAATGTTATCAAAGAAGTGTACCATGAAGTAGGTTGGTGACTACTGTTTAGGAACTTGTTTAATTCTTGTAATTTGAGTTCAGCTCAACATATTTTCTATCTACCCATGAATATTAACCACTCATTTTCTGTGTTATTTCTGGGATATATAGAATTTTGTTGAGTTTCTATTTTATTTTCAGAATTTGTGTTTTACTTTGTTACCAAGAACAAACAAATATGTACAATTTTAATGTTAAATTTATTCTGAGACATATTCTATTTTATTAAGTAAATTCTCACAGCATGTGATACACCATAAATCAGTGTAAAGGGTTTTATGTGATACACCAGAAATCAATGTAAAGGGTGTATAAGCTCCAATTCTATTTTTGTTTCTCTGGAAGTTAAAATTGCATTGGAGAACTCTTGTTTCCTTAGTATGGAGGAAGACACATGAATTCCTTGTCACTAAGGTCTGTCACCAAGACATCTTAAAAAGGGCTATTTTATTGAATGTGTCATCTAAATCAGTTTTCCCATCAATTCTGAAGCTATTTGTAGTCAAAAGTAATGAATGTCTCAGCTGCTGCTTTGTAGGGTTCAAAGTGATGTATTTGAAAATCAAAGTTAAAGTGCAATGAATAAAAACAGCATTGAACTTCAGATAGCAATATTGCCAAGGCAATTACATCAAAAAACAACCCCCTCTTTGATATTATTAGCATTGTCAATTTAATTATATTCAATGTTCCCATGTTGTTCAAATATTAGATATTATATATAGGTCAAAGATAAACATTTATCAGGAAAGGAAGACTCATTTGTTGGAAGATGAGAGATAGGGAAGCCTATAGAAGAATTCAATATTCATGCCACAGAATCTATTAAATAAAGTAGGTCATGATTCATTCTAGTCATTTTTTCTTGTATTAGAAAATGAAGTAACTCCTATTCAAAAGAAAGGAAACTGTTTATCAGCCTTCAACATGAGCAACACCCAGCCTAATTAAAAATGCATTACTTAAGAAGATGGAAAGGCAAATGCAACTTTATAACAGTGTACTACATTAAGTATTAATAAATAATGTGGAAAATAATATTTCAAAACAATTTTGCATAAACTTAGTTATATTTAGACAGTGAGAATACTTATCAATTATCTCAACATCAAAATATTGTTGAGAAAGGGAGTATTTTTAATTGATATTAAAATATTGTTTAAAGGCACCAAAGTATATGACTTTGACATAATTTTGACACATAATCACTTGGCTATCCCCAATAGAAATCCATCATATTGTCTTTATTATGAATATTTCACCTTTTGTTCAACAAATGTTCAGGTGTAGAAGATTTTTGAAGTAAATATGATGCTTCAACTATACAGATTAATAAATAAAAATCAAAATTCTATTTTCATAATTACTTCCAACTATTAAGGAATTAAAAGGTGCTATCATCTACTGGTAACAAATGTCTTTTAAATTATTTTTCTAAGTGTGGTTATAATAGGGATTACACAAATAATTTTACTTAAGGGTAATTAAAATTTATTCTCATGGTAATTTGAAGCCAAAATATATGATTTTTAGGTAATAGTATTTGTCATATTTCTTTGAAACATTATTAAATCTAAAATTGCAAATGAAATCAGAAGAATCACTTTGTCATCAATAGGACATACACTGGAAAACTGTGCCAAATAAAGGTTAGAACATGTTCTTTAAACCTATGTGCAAATCAAATTAGCAAACTCTAACTTTAACTAATGTAAGCATGGAGCTCTTTAGTTAAGTAATACTTTGCAATGTTGAAATTGTGGTTGTATATGATATTAGTTTCCTTATTATTTGCTTGAATTGAAATCTTTCATAAATAGCTTTTACATTCAATTAGATAATGACCATTTATGATATAAATAGGGGCACAACATAAATATCATTTGAGTTCAGTATGGTTATTTAAAATAAATGTGACATGAATTTTCCATATTAATACATTAAAATTTAACTGTAGACTAGACTATAACAGTGTCCAGGAATTTGTACATTCAACTCCGTAGAGTTGAATAAAGGTCATGAACATTAAACTGTATACAATCTGATTCAGTCAGCTGTGTTCTTTGATAGGAGGCCTGCATGTAGATATCACAGGTATAAGGAGCTGGCCCTCAATACAATGTACAAGGATAGAAATATGCACACTTAATGAAATACAGATACAAAATAGGTGCAGTTTTTTTTTTTTATTGTCATTGATATGAAAGTTCAATGTTAAATAAGATAATATTTATGCTATCGACATCTTAGTGGAAATAAATTACACACACACACACACACACACACATTTAAATGATTAAAAAAAAAACTCTTCAAGAGGTGATGTATTCTTTTAGTTTTAAAAATGTTCACTCAACGTGGAAAGATTGCTTAGCAGTTAAGGCACTTGCCTGTGAAGCCTAAGGACCCATGCTCGACACTGCAGATTCCATATAAGCCAGATGCACAAGGTAACTCATGTGCAAGGCATGCACACAAAGTGGCATACACCTCTGGAATTCGATCACAGTGGCTGGAGACCTGGCATGCCACATCTTTCTCTCTCTCTTGCAAAAAATAAATAAATAGGGCTGGAGAGATGGCTTAGTGGTTAAGCGCTTGCCTGTGAAGCCTAAGGACCCTGGTTCAAGGCTCGATTCTCCAGGACCCGCATAAGCCAGATGGACAAGGGAGAGCACACATCTGGAGTTTGTTTGCAGTGCCTGGAGGCCCTGGCACGCCTATTCTCTCTCTTTGCCTGCCAATTTCTGTATCTCTCTCTCTCAAATAAATAAATAAAATATTTATAAATAAATAAATAAATAAATAAATAAATAAATAAAAAGTAAGTGCTCCATATGAACAGTAGTTACAGTAGTATATGTATTTATAAATTAAAATTATTGAGTTTAATATGTATGATTCTCATTTTAAAATATATATTTATTTATTTGTGAGAGAGAGAAACAAACAGAGAAATCAAGAGGGAGAATGGGCACACTACTGCTGCTTCAGACCCCCGAAGCATGTGTCACATCATGCAACTGGATATTGATGGGTACATGTTAACAGAACCTGCAATGTCAGGCTTTGCAAACAAGCACTTATAACAGCTGAGACATTTCTCAAACCTTATTTCCCTTTTTAAAAAAATATTTTATTTTATTTTATTTTATTTTATTTTATTTTATTTTATTTTATTTTATTTATTTGAGAGGGGGGAAGAGGCCAATAGAGAGAGAGAGAGAATGTGCCTACTAGGGCCTCAAGCTACTGTAAATGAACTCCAGACACAAATGACACACTAAAAGAGAGATTTGGAAATAAGAAAGACATCGCAATAAAAAGCATTCTAGAAGATAAATGAACACAGAAACTGGTTCAATTGTACACCAAACCAGAGCACTGTGTAGGAAAGCGATGACAACTTTTATGAGAGACATGTAAAAAAAAAAAAAAAAAAAAAAAAAAAAGAATTATTCTACAGATAATGAGAGAAAAAGCCACATAAATCCACTTGTAATTGGAACTTTCCTTAATTTGACAATATTCCTAAAATACAATTAAGGCCATACTGAGACATACCAAGGACACTCACCTATCCCTGGCCCCCCAAAAATGTTAAGCATAGCTAAAAATAGTTAAAATCACTGTTAGTTTGCATTTCTTTGTTTTCTTATTGTTGAGACAAAAACCCTAACAAAAGTCACTGAAAGAAAAAAAGAGTTTATTTTCACTCATAATTTGAGGAGATGCAGTCCATCATGCCAGAGAATTCATGTGCTCAGCTTGCTTTTTCTTTTCCCTTTCATTCAGTCTGGGAATCAAATCCATGGGGTGAGACCATCCTTACTCAGGGTATGTCTTCCCTCCTCTCTCAAACCTCTCTGGAAACATCACTCACAGATTCACCCAAAGGTATGTCCTTGAGAGGAATCTAAATCAGATCACAGACATTAGGATTACCTTTAACAGTCCATTACTTATCAAACATGTCATTTTTAAACCATAACCACCAACCCATGGTCTACAAATGCTCATAAAAAGTACATTTGACCCAAATTCAAAGGTCTCCCTAGTCGTACGTAGTCTTAACACTGTTCAAAATTCCAATGTCTCTTCTGAGACTCAAACTAAAAACATCACAATGATTCCCTGTAACATTAAACTACATGTTATAAACTTCAAATACACAATGGTAGAGAGTAAACATTCCTGTTCAAAAATGGAGGAACAGCAGCCTAGCAAGGAAAGATCTGGTCATCACTGAAAGCCAGGTGAAACAACAAATACAGAAGCTCCACATTCCTCACCTGGCCTCTTAGTGGAGTCACATGGGTTCCAAGAGGCTCAGATAGGCCAGACTGTGCAGCTGTACCACCTTACAAAATGTGTCAATCCTGGGCTGCCTCCAAACCATGCCTACAGCTTTCCTCATGGCCTGTTGTATTTTTCACCATTTCCAGAATGCTGACATGCCCATTATGAGTTAGGCTGTAAGTGCATGTTCCAAATGGTCCGTTTTTCACTTATTGCTTCTCTCATTCTGACAAAGCAGAGAGCATTGGTCCATGCCATAGCGTGGGTATTATTCTATCTTGAAGTTTCCTCCATCAAGCATAGCCATTTATTTTGAATTCAGCTTCACTCAAATCTTCAGGACATAGTAGAATGCTTCTAGAATCATTGTAAGAATCTGACACAAATGGCTTCTAGTCTAGTTCCCAGTACAGACCTTGCTGCCTTCTGAAAACTCATGAACCAGGCATCCACAATCACCATTCTGAGCTTCCAAACTCTCACAAACTTTGCCTATCAAACTCTATAAACAGCATTGTTCCAAATTCTCCCATGCTTCTCCTACAAACCAGTTCCAAATGCCTGCAAAAAAGCAATGCCCTGCCTATCAGCACCAATGTTCTGTATTAGTTACTTTTCTTAAATGCAACTAAAAAAAAAGGAAGGGTTAACTTCATTTTTTAATTTTTTTATTTTACTTATTTATTTGAGAAAAAGAGAGGCAGATACAGAGAGACATGAGTGCTTCAGGGCCTCTAGCTACTGCAAATGAACTCCACATGTGCTACCTTGTGCATCTGGGCAATTGAACCTGGGTCCTTAGGCTTTGAAGGCAATCACCTTAACTGCTAAGCCATCTCTCCAGCCCAAGAAGTGTTAATTTCACAAAACTAGTTGAATATATACATTCTATTGTCACAGGGAAGTTTAGAAGCAGATATGTGGAAATGCTTGTCATAGTGCATCAGCAGCAGAGGGGCTGGATGCTAAAGCTATGCTGACTTCATTGTTTCCCCTTTTTATTCAGTCTCGGATCCCAGTCTATGGGATGGTTCTATCTACATTGTCGGTGAGTCATTTTTCTAATTTACAACTCTCTGGAAACATCCTCACAGGGATACCCAGAGATGGAAACGTCCATTGCTGATTCTAAATTCACTCAGGCTGATAACTGTAGTGGTTTGGCTTGCATATCCCCCATAAACTCACTCTTATGTTTTGAATGCATGGACTCCTACTGATGGCACTTTGGGTGAGGGGGGCTGCTGAGGAAGAGTATTACTGGGGACAGGCTTTGGGATGTTATAGGCAGTTCCCCTTTGCCATAGCTCAGCTCACTCCTTTGCTACTATTTTCAATCTGCAATGCAAAGAGTGATGTCCGTCCCCTGCTCCACCATTGTTTGTCCCTGCCATCATGAAACTTCCCTCGAAGACTGTAAAGCAAAAGGTACTCTTCACTCCAATAAGCTGCTTTTGATCAGGTCTTCTGCCCTAGCACCACAAAGGTAACTACAACTAGAATAGGTATTAAGCATGACAGTGTTAATAAAAAAATAAAAAAATAAAAAAAAAAAACTTTAAGCTTATGTTGTAAGTAATCTCTCTGATAATCATATTTTTATAAATAAACTAAGATGTTGAGGATGGGAAAATTGAGGTTCCAAATTAGGAGGCATTAGGTTCGCTCTTGCTGCCCAAGATTGAGGGAGGAAAAGTAACATCAGTGTAACAGCCCAGTGGACAACCATTATGCCAGCTCTGGCAGTCTAGAACACTCCATGGACAACTTTGTAGAAGACCACAGCTGATTGTGCTGGCCCCTGAATGTAGATTTTCAGTCAGTACTGTTTAAAACAGTTTTACCTTTACAGGTAACTTTTGTTATCACAAGCTTTCACAAACCATTGTACCTTGACCAGATGATCAGAGTTTTTCTGGAGTGAAATACTATGACTGATGCAAAGGGGAAACAAAAAATTTAGTATTGAGCAGATGATTGGAGTTCAGATGCAATCCTGAGATTTGCCCAACAAAGTAGTTGTAATTGTTCTAACCACCCTGCCTGCATTGTTTATGAAGAGTGCCCCAGCTCGTGAGTTGAATTGGCTCCTGAGCTGCTTCCCATGAGGTTGACTCATGGAGGCTTCTCCCAGATGGTCTTGTCCTGTCTGCTTTCAATAGCATGGGCCAAGCTGATAACACAAGGCAAGAAGTAGCCAAGGCAGCAGAGAAAGAAGTGGTAGATAGCAGTTCTGGTGTTGGTAATAACACAAGGAGAGGAGGTAGACAACTGAAGAAGATCTCTAATTAGCAGTGGACATACCTGAATATTCTAAGGTTGTCTTTGACCCAGTGCTAAGGGTACTGAACAGTCCCAGTATTGCAGGCTTCCAACGTTCAACACTGGGGCCTTTGACCCACACAATGTCATTTAATAACTAGTTTCAGAATCCTGACTTCTGAACTCAGAACTTTGGCCACCAATGTTGCACAGTTAAAGACCCCTGGGTAGATCCCCCTCCTGTACTGACCCAATCCCCCCATTAGGATCTCACCTACGGTGCAACTGCCCACACCTGAGTGACCGGAGCTGCTCCCAACACCCGGTCACTGTGCATTGGCCAGAGTCCCAGCACATTACACCCCAGCTCCAAACCCTGACAGTGCCAGGTACCCTGAATTGTGCTCAGGGAAAGCCAAATGGTAAAAGGATTCACACACCTAGTTTTCTAATAGTAAAGCAAGTGACTGGCTCAAGAGCTGCCTGAGCAGAAAGAAGATGGAAGTGGAGAGACGCCAGAGATAACAAGAAGGAGCAAAAAGCTGATAAAAGCCTGTGAGTTCCCACAGAAGGGACCCTGAAGCTCCTGGCCTCAGAAAGTTGTCAAACCTCCATGGACAGTAGCCTCAGATCCCAGGCTGAGAGCTAGAGCTGAGAGGAGGGACCAACTTAGCTGCTCCCACCTGCCTACTCCTGTCACTACCTGCTGTCAAACACTGAGACAAAGGAAAGCAGCTAAAAATCAGCATTCTCCCAGCTTGTCTACCCACTTCTTTCCAATAGAGCAAAAGAACCCTTAGCCAGATGATTGCTGACAATGTCAAGTGGAAAAAAGATGTATGCTTTCCTACTTTTTTTTTTTTTTCCAGTAAAGCACATATCAAAATTTGCAACATTGTTAGAGATTGGGTGTAAATTGAGAAGGGCAGCAGCACCTTGGCTTATGCTATTTTTATAATTCTGCTCATTATCAAGAACTCTTTCTTAATCCCACTGATTGCAAGATATTTTAAGAAATACACTAAGTACAAATTATTCCTCTGGAATCATAGGGCATCAACCACAAAATGGGTCTTTTTAATTGTTTTATCTGAAATATGAAATAGTTTAAAGGGGAGAATATTACATTTTTTTTTATAATAGCCTTCTGGATGTGCTATCTTCTTGAACAGAACATTGTATTTAGCAATTCAGATTTGCACTGTGATAAAAGTTATGTTAACTTTATATTTTGAAAGTGAACTTAGAAAATAGATCTGTTATCTTTGGAAATTATCATTAACTATATGGCACTAGTTTTTCAAAGCATAATGTATTTAATGCTTGAAATATAAAACCTCTAACTAACTTTCTAAAGACTTCTTTGCAGTTGGTAAAAGTCAGCCTGTTAAATACTAGAAAAAAAATAGTGCATTTTATTTTCTATTTATGAATAAAATATTTTGATTAAATTTTAGAACTGTTTGAAGATTTAAATAATACATGCTCATGTGTTTACAATAATTTTTTACACTGTTTTACACTGTTAAGGGTTGTTTCAGAAGTGAAGGGAAGTTAGTAGGGTTGTTGGGTTGTAATGTAAATGGTTTCTCAAAATACTTGACATTGAAACCTAACAAGAAATTTATTTCTGAGAGTTGGTGGAGGAGATGCTGGTAAAACTTCTACCAGAGGAAAAGTACAAGTTCAGCAAACCCATTGTACAACATGGCAGGGATGGTTTACTACAACATATTTTATATGTGAAAAGTGCAAAGCGAATAGATTTTATGCATATTTTATCGCAAAGAATAAAATCCATATGTACTAAGACATGTTACTTTTGCTGACTTCACTATTGCATTGTATACACATTCCATTATGTTGTAAGCCATAATCATATATGATTGTCATCAATTAAAAAATAATGTAACAAAACTGTTTTTGCTGTGTAAAAGCTCAGAAAAACTGACATAATATTTTGACAAAGTTAATTCATGAAAATCCAGAATTAGTGTTAGAAAATTAAATGTGTATCTGTAATTTGCACAATCAAGCTTTTCAAAGAAGCAGAAGCTAGCTAAAAATATGTATCACTACATTATATGTTGTTTACATTCTTAAGAAATTTACATATTAAATTCCTGGGTTTCATATAAATGTATTTATTCTTCTTGTTTTTTTTTTTTTTTTTTCTATCTTTAGCAGAGTTATTTTATGCCACCATTTGTGCTATATACTGGATGACTCCAAAGCCATACCAAAGTTAGTCAGAGAAAATGGTCCAAAAGGACACAGCATTGCCTGTCAGAAAATATTTTGGCTCCGTGGATACACACTATTGACATTGGCCATCTGCACCACAGTGAGTGTGAACTAGCACTCTGCCATAAGGAGTCAGCAGATGGCTTCATTTTGTGTGGCTTCAATGGTTGATAAAGAAAGTTCCACTTTGGTCTGTCAGTGCTAGTGTGGCATTTGTTTTGTGATATTATTGAACTTAGAAAAGGCACAAATGTTATTTATACTTTTGAAGAAATTAAAGGTCAGATAATTTTGTGAAAAAAATCCTTCAATATTGGAAAAAACTCATACCTTTATAGTTGAAGGAAATGATAAAAGTATAGACCTTATTGTACATCATGGATGCACCAAATTGAAAACATAACTTATAATGTGCTAACTTAGTAGTTATACCATTTAAGTTAGTAATATGCATTTTTATTTACTAAAAATAGATTTATATAATCTTGAACTAATGACTTTTCTACAAAGTTAAAAATCTTTATGTTAATGTGATCTTGTCCGCTTATTATACTCATATTATATGAAATAAAGAAGTTACTTCATTTAAATTTTTCATCAACTTCACAAAATACAAACAGTTGATATTGAGGTAAAGGTATACATATAGTTTAAATAATATGGTAAAAATTACATTTCTGTCTGATAGATTGTTAAGACAGGATTTGTAGCCAAAGTCCATCAAGATTCTGTGTGTGAATACTTCACAGTGCAATGTAGCATGGCATTTTAAGAAAAAAAAAAAAAAAAAAAAAGGATCAGAGATAGATTTAGGAAGGCATTGGCTACTTCTGTTCTGATCTAACATAATTTCCAGACATATCAGTTTCAGCTAAAAAAAAATAAGCTTTAGATTTCTGAAATGAGATGAAGAGAGAGTAGCAGAGAATATTTTAGGCAAAAAAATCATTATAAATGCATATATTCCAACTCATACTATTGAGTGGAAGTATGTATGAAAAGTTAAGTTGTGGTTTGAAAACCAGTTTAGAAACAGACTTAAGTTCCCATTGATATCATAGCATAAAATTTACATTTTATGATTTAAAATATAGTAAGAGATTTAGTAAATAGCAATAGATACCCAAACTTAATTCCCATTTTAAAGATCTTCTCACTTGGTATGCATTTATCTATAATGTATGACTCTAATAATATACCCACATGTAGGGCTGGAGAAATGGCTCAGCAATTTGTGTGGAGTATGTGTGGTGTAGAAAGTGATGTGTGTATGTAGTGTATGCATATGCACATGAAGATTAGCATGCAATTATGTGGAGACCATTTCAGAATGTCAAGTGTCCTTTTGTGATCACCCATGTGTTTCCTTGAAACAGGTTTCTTACAGCTGCCATTTTTTTTTTTTTTTTTTTTTTTCTTATTGTTTTGAATCAGCAATGCTCTCAAACCCAACACACACAGGACTGGGGATAAAGGTGTGTGTCCACATCCAGCTGCATAGATGGATGCTGGGGAATCAAACTTGGCTGGTCTCAGGCTCTCATGCTTGCATGGCAAACATTCTTTACCACGGAGCAATCTCCCTAGCACACAATCATTATCTTTTATTTTTAAGCAGGCAATGTAAATATTGTGTCATATTTATAAATGAAATTATCAAAGAAATGAAATCCTATCTAATTACTTTTTAAAATGCAGTATTTTATTTTTATTTTCCTTTCTAATGACATAGAAGTGGTAGTATTATGTAATTATCTACTTTCAGCTTATGTGGTTTTTCACTGCATTTAATAAGATTCTAATTAGAAGTTGTGAAACCAACTTTATTATCAAGTCCATAATAACATACACTGATATCACTGCTTCAGTCATACCTCATTTTATTATATTTAGCCTCATTTAAATTAATTAAGCTCTTTTCTATATACATCATTTCGCTAGCACAACTATCACTTTCTTACCTGCTATAGCTGCCACTTCACTTCCCACATCATTGCAATTCCTTATTGTTAAAGTAGAACCCATGTAGCTAAAGAATGGTAAGTTATATACTGATTACTGAGTTTGATAAATACAAAAAAAAAAAAGGCTCATTCAGTATGTCACATGGTTTCTTTTCACTCAGTGGGTTGTTGACATGATATGGACTTTCTGTCAGGAAACATCTATTCTTCAAAATAATTCAATTGCTTGTTTCATTGTAAATACACTGAAAAAATATATATACTGAAACACAGATCAAGCAATAATGGTAAATCCTTACTGTGATAAGCATCCTGTATGGGATTTATCTTCTTAATTTTCTATTCATGATGGGTTTTCATAATTTCAGTATACATTTGATAGTAAAGAGAAAAAAACTGCAAAATCACCATACAAATAAAAATGAGAGCCCTTTTATGCACCTTTAATTAACTAGATCAGGTGATTACTGAACATATTAGAACAGGCTTTAATGGGCTAGAGAGTTTTCTTAGTGGTTAAAGGTGCTTACTTGCAAAGCCTGATATTCTGGGTTTGAATCCCAGTACCAACATAATGCCAGATGCCCAATGTGGCACATGCATCTGAAGTTTATTTGTAATGGCAGTAGGCCCTGGCATGCCTATTAATTTTCTCACCCATCTCATTGTTTTATTCTCTCCCAATCTCTCTCTGTCTCTTCCCTCTCTCTCTCTAGTTGCAAATAAAGAAAATAAAAGTACTTTTTAAAATAAAATAAGCTTTAAAAAAAAAAAAAAAAACAATTGGTCAAGGATTCCAAAGCAAAGGGAACCCAACCATGAGCTGATTCATGCTAGGCAACTATTCTGTTATTTAATATGATCCTAGGCATATATCTAACTGATATTTGAAAGTTTTTGTCTTGCATACCTGAAAATTTGTAATTGTTGGGCATCTCATGCCCCCTTTCCTCAAAGCATTAATACATTTTCACTTTCTACTTTGATGAATCTGATTCTTTTTAAATTGATTATTGTTATATATTTATTTATTTGAGAGAGACAGACAAAGAGAGAGAGAGAGAGAATGGGTACAACAGGGCCTCCAGCCACTGTAAACAAACTCCAGATGCATGTACCAACTTGTGCATCTGGCTTTACATGGGTACTGGGGCATTGAGCCATGAACCAGGGTCCTTAGGCTTCACAGGCAAAAACTTAACTACTAAACCATTGCTCCAACCCTGAATCTGATTATTTAATATAGCTTATATAAGTGTGGAATCATAGAGCATTTGCCAATCTGTGATTGATGGTTTTATTAAGATTATGTTATCAAGGTTCACCTTTCATTACAACATATGGCTGGACACTATTTCCTATATGGATGAATATGATTACATTCCATCCATGTGACATATTTTTTAATCCATTCATCTACCAATGAACTTTTAGATTCCCTGTGCATAGTCACTATTGTGAATAATGATGCAATGAATATGGTGACACATATTGTTTTGAATGCATATCCAGATGTAGGATTTCTAGTCAGATATTAATATTATTTTCATGTTTTGATAAACATCCACACTTTTGTCCATACTAGCTGTTCAATTTGTATTATTTCCACTCTTCATAGTTCCTTGTCAGTATTATGTTTATATTTTGGACATTAAATACTACCAGATATTTGATTTAAAGTAATTTTTCTATCCATTATTACTTTGAAGATTATTTTACTTTGTTGAAGCTTTTTAATATATCCCATTCCTCTGTTTTTGTCTTTTGTTATCTATATTTTTACCTTTACCCAATACATGCTTTTTAAAATGTTTTATTTACTTATTTGAGAAAAAGAGAGAAGGAAAGAGAAAACAAAAGCAGATATAAAAAGAGAGAGTGGGAACACCAGGGCCTGTGGCCACTGCAAACAAACTCCAGATACATGTACCACACTGCATCTGGTTTTCATGGGTACTGGTGAATCAAACCTGGGTCCTTAGGCTTCACAAGCAAGAACCTCAACCTCTATACCATTTCTCTAGCCCCAATAAATGCTTTTATATTGTAGAATTTTTATACTTTAGGACTTGTTTTTAAATCACTAAGATATTTTGAATTGCTTTTTCTATATGGTATCACTTTATTTTTTAAATTACTGATATGCATTTATTTTCACAACACTGCTTTAAGACAGGCCTGCTGAGCAACAGCAGTAGAGACCAACCAAGGGGACTTTCCAACCTCATCAACCTCCCTGCAAACTCAAGAAATCTGAAGGAAAGACAGCTGAGACCAGCTAAGGAGCTACTGAAAATGATGCAGGTGGGACTGGGTGAGCAACCCCAGGCTTCCTGAACCCTCCCATCCCCCAACCATCAGAACCACTAATCCCTAGCACTAAGCACCTGAGGCAGCCCATCCAGCCCTGCCAGCAGCACATCCAGCACAGCTGAACAGAACTCTAGCTCCACACACAACAAGGAGGGATCAAGGTAGGCATTCAGCATTGGTGAGATTGGAAGCCACCCCAAAAGGTAATGAGGCTGACTGACCAAAAAATAATAATAATAATAATAATAATAAAGTATATAGACTTGCATTGTAAGTGCTAATTTCTCTTTCCATGTCAGGACGGTTTATGTGTTACATATTTCTGGTTGGCTTTAACATTTTCAAATAAGCTGTATTTGGGGGTTGAATATTGTTGCCTTTAATGCTTTAAGATATATAGCGCCTTTGTCTTTTGCTTCTTTTGTTATTAGGGGCAGGGTCTGATTCAGATTCAGGCTGACATGGAACCCAATTCAGAACAGAATTTTCTACCTCCCAGCTGATAGGATTAAGGATGTAGAGCAACACACACCCATAGGGATTTTGGCTTTATAAGATTCTGTTATAATCCCCAAACTTGTTTACTCTGTGGTGGATTAATTGAATATGTATACTGCTCCATTGAAGTTTAGAATTTGCCAGGAAATTGTTCCACCCAGTCCACTAGAACACTTAGCAAGCAAACTCAACCCCTAGGATTACTTCTGCGATTGAATTGGGATACAAGAGCTACACTTGGCAACTTAGACTCATATTCTGAAAGTATATAAAGATGGATCACTACATCTAAGAACACTGCAGATAAGTAGAAAACCCAAGAATCAATTCAGGATGAAAAAGACACTACATTATAATATAAGAAACACAAAGAATAAAGACAATACAATCCCACCCAAAATTATAAATCCATCAAAAATTATCACCAATGAGACTGTTTTAGATGAAATGCCTGACAAAGATTTCAAAAAAATGATGTTATCTGAAAGAAATGAAAGAAGAAATGAAAGGAATAAAAGAAAGGCATTAAAGAAGAAAACAAACTCCTGAAAGAGAACACAGGAAACACGCTTAATAAAATAAGGAGGTCATTACAAGACATGAGTAAGGAAAGAGAAATACTGAAGAAAAACCTCACTGAAAATCTAGCTATGAAGAACACAGTTAGTCAAATAAAAAACTCTGTGGAAAGTCTCACTAGTAGAATGGATAAAGAAGAGAATAGAATATCTAAACTAGAAGACCAGGTGGTAGATATAATACAGTCCAACAAAGAGAAAGACAAGCTAATGGGAAGGTATGAATGGGAATTTCAAGATATCCAGGACACTAAGAAAAGATCAAACATAAGAATTCAGGGAATAGTAGGAGAAGAATTTTAATCCAGAGGTTTAGTAGGTGTTTTCAACAAAATCATAGAAGAAAAATTTCCCCAAATTGGGAAAGAAATGCCAATGCAGATACAAGAAGCTGTTAGAACACCAAACAAACAATACTGGAAAGAACCTCTTCTTGCCATATTATAATTAATGTACTAAACATGCAATCCAAAGAAAATATATTGAAAGCAGTTAGAGAGATAAAGAATGTCACCTACAAAGGCAAGCCCATCAGGATCACAGCAGATTACTCAATACAAACTTTAAAAGCCAGAAGTTCTTGGAATGATGTATTCCAAGTTCTGAAAGTTAACAACTGTCAACCAAGATTACTTTATCACACAAAGCGATCTATCCAAATTGATGGAGAAAAAAGGACACACACACACACACACACACACACACACACACAGAAAGGCTAAAGGAACACACACACACACACACACACACACACACACAAAGGCTAAAGGAATTTTTGACAACTAAACCAGCTCTACAGAAAATACTTGAAGGAATCCTTCATGCTGAAGAGAAAGCAAAACACACACAGGAAGAAACAGGAAAAAATAAACCATAATCAAATAACAGTAAAAACAAGTAAGTAAAGGGAAAATAGGAAGCACTACTAAACAAGAAGAATGGTGAAAATAAATACATACCTTTCAGTAATAACTCTTAATATCAATGGCCTCAATGCCCCAACCAAAAGACACAGGTTTGCAGACTGGATTAAAAGGCAGGATCCTGCCATTTGTTGCCTCCAGGAAACTCATCTCTCAATTAAAGATAGATACTATCTTAGGGTGAAAGGATGGAAAATGGAATTTCAAACAAATGGGCCTAAGAAACAATCAGGGGTTGCTATCTGAATGTCTGACAGGATAGAATTCAAACCAACATTAGTAAGGAAAGGTAAAGAAAGTTGTTTTATACTGATTAAAGGAACACTCCAACAGGAGGACATTATGATCCTAAATGTATATGCACCTAACATGGGGCTCCCAATTACATCAAACAAGCATTAATAGATTTAAGGTCAGTGATAACACCAAACACAATTATAGTGGATAATTTCAATACCCTACTTTCATCAATTGACAGGTCATCACAGCAAAAATAAACAGAGAGATATCTGTATTAAATGATGTCATTGAGCAAATGGAACTAAAAGATATATACAGAACTTTCCATCCAAATCCTGCAGAATATACATTTTTCTCAGCAGCATATGGAGCATTCTGTAAAATAGACCATATATTAGGACAAAACACAAATGTTAAGAAATACAGGAAAATTGAAATAATCCCTTATAGTCTATCTGACCACAATGTGATTAAACTACAAACCAGCAAGAAGAAAATCTACAGAGCATACAGAAATTCACAGAGACTAAACAGTACATTATTGAATGATGAATGGGTCATTGAAGAAATCAAAAAGGAAATCAATAAATCATAGAATCAAATGATGGTGAGATTACAACATACCAAAACCTTTGGGACACAATGAAGGCAGTACTAAAAGGGAAATTTATAGCTCTAAGTGCCTATGTTAAGAAATTAGAGAGTTCATGAGTAAACAATTTAATGCTTCACCATAAGGCCTTGAACAATGAAGAACAAGGCAAACCAAAAATCAGTAGATGGGAAGAGATAATAAAGATTAGGGCAGAAAGTAATGAAATAGAAACAACAAACAAACAAACAAACAAACAAACAAAAACAATCCAAAGAATCAATGAAACAAAGAATTGGTTCCTTGAACGGATAAACAAGATTGATAAACCCTTAGCAAATCTGACCAGAAGAAAGAGAGAAGAGAAAAAATTAATAAAATTAGAGATGAAAAAGGCACTACTAGTACAACAAATACCAAAGAAATTCAGAAACTCATAAGGACATACTGTAAGAATATATGTACCTCTAAGTTTGAAAACCTGAAAGAAATGGATGATTTCCTTGATTCTTATGACTTACCAAAATTAAATCAAGATTAGAAAACTGTTTAAATAAACCTATAGCAAGTACAGAGATCCAAGCAGTTATAAAAACTCTCCCAACTAAAACAACTCCAGGCCCATATGGATTCATTGGTGAATTTTACCAGACATTCATGGAAGAACTAATACCACTGCTTCTCAAACTTTTCTATAAAATAGAAAAGGAATGAATTCTACCAAACTCCATCCATGAAGCCAGCATCACCCTGATACTAACACCAGACAAAGCCAGAACGAAAATAGAAAATTGCAGACCAATCTCCCTCATGAACATAGATGCAAAAATTATGAACAAAATATTGGCAAAAAAATACAAGAATATATCAGAAAGATTATTCACCCTGACCAAGTAGGCTTTATCCCAGAAATGCAGGGGTGGTTCAACATACACAAATCAATAAATATAATACATCACATAAATAGTCTTAAGGACAAAAATCACATGATCATTTCAATTGATACAGAAAAGGCTCTTGACAAAATCTAAAAAATTCCATTGGCCTTCATGGTAAAAGTATTACAGAAACTAGGAATAAAAGGAACATATATCAACGTAATAAAATCTATTTATGAGAAACCTACAGACAAAATAATACTAAATGGGGAAAAACTTCAAGCATTTGCAGTAAATTCAGGAACTAGACAAGGGTGCCCACTGTCCCCACTTTTATTTAATATAGTACTGGAAGTCTTTGCTTCAGAAATAAGACAAAAGACACTCATAAAAGGGACACAAATTGCAAAGGAAGAGATCAAATTATCATTATTTGAAGATAAAATTATTCTATACATATAGGACCCTAAAGATAATACCAACAAACTGTTAGAGCTGATAAACACTTTTAGAAATGTAGCAGGATACAAAATAAACACACATAAATCAGTAGCTTTTCTATATAGTATGAACAAACATGTGGTGAATGAAATCAGGGAATCTCTCCCACTCACTATTGCCCCAAAAAAATAAAGTACCATGGAATAAACTTATCCAAGGAATTGAGGGATCTCTACAATGAGAACTCTAAAACACTCAAGCAAGAAATTTCAAATGACACAAGAAAATGGAAAGACATCCAATGTTTTTGGATTGTAAGAATCAATATTGTGGAAATGGCAATCTTACCAAAAGCAATCTATACATTTAATGCAATCCCCATTTAAATTCAATGAAATTTTTCACAGAATAGAAAAAAAAAAAAAAAAAAAAAAAAAAAAAAAAAAAAACAATCCTTAAATTTATTTGGAAACACAAAAAACTTGAAATAGCCAAAACAACAACAAAAATCAGGCTGGTGGTATCACCATACCCTATTTTAAGCAATATTACAAAGCCATAATAACAAAACCAGCATGGTACTGGCACAAGGACAGACATGTAGGTCAATCAGACAGAATACAGGACCCAGATATTAATCCAGGCAGCTACAGACATCTGTTTTTCAACAAAAATACCAAAAATATTCATTGGAGAAAAGATAGCCTCTTCAACAAGTGGTGCTGGGAAAACTGGATATCTATATGTAGAAGTATAAAAATAGACCCTTGTCTTTCTCTATGCACAAGAATCAAGTCCAAATGGATCAGGGACCTTAATATCAGACTTGAAACTTTGAAATCGCTAGAGGAAAAGGTAGGGGAAACCCTTAAATATATTGGCATAGGCAATAACCCAAATAGTTTAAAAGTGCAAACTTTTTTCCAAAAATTTCAATACAATCATGGAAAAAAGCATATATACATATATAATGACCAAGTGAATGTAATAATTATTATCTACAATGTATTCAAATACTGGAATTATTTTGTGAAATCACCTGAGAATTATACTGTGTTTTTATATGTTATCAGAGAGCATATGTCATAAGACATTGATTTCTTCAAGAAAGTTGTAGAAACAAACCCTACCACGAATTCAGAACAGGGAATTGAGAATACAATGTGAATATTACTAATGAAGACAGTTCATTTCTGAGATAAAATCTTCATGTAGCACATAGGAATTTAAGAAAAACATAAATTCATCTGGTGGCAAAAGCTTAATTTGAGAGAACAGGTGTAAGGTAATTATAATATAGTCTTAACATAGTACTGAGATATTAGATTAATACTTGGTAATGAAAACATAAAAGTCACTGAATTTAAAAAGACAGAAAATGCCTCTTTGCAAAGAGTAGGAGTCACATATTGAAAATCCTAGATATGACCCTAAAAGGTTGCTAAAATTTGAAAACCCACTAAATTTGCAAGATGTAAATCTACCTCAACATAAGTCTCGAGATGTGCTTCTCTTGCACATCCACTCTTGCCAAATTACTTTTCTCTTAAGTTCTGCGCTTAAGCAACCCTTTCTTAAAGCCCTCGCTCCTAAAGCTCTTAACTATAGTAAAATGTCTCAAATTGATCCTCTTGTCTGTGGATTTCATTCATTGAATTCATAAGACAAGAATCTGTGAACACCCCAAATTATCGGTGCACTGGTGTAGATTGGTGCATTGGAAAGGAACCCCAAAATTCCTATATCAGTAGAATAGAATATTTCAAATCAAGGCATATACAAAGCAAAGAGAGAAAGATACAGAAAGGAGCCAGATACAAGATATGCATGAAAACCAAGGCCAGTAACTAACTTGCTATAACTAGACTGCATCATCTGAGGTCTATAAAGCAGTCCCATATAGAACCAGTGGCTGGTTGAGAAGAATTATGATAGAAGCAGCTGTGGGAGATAGTTCATAATCAAACTGTAGCAATGGTCATTTATCTTTACCTAGAATGTCATGAATAATGAGTATCTTGGAAGATGGCATGGTGGATAAAGTGTTGGGCATGTAAACAGAGGACTTGAGTTCAAGTCCCCAGAACCCATGTAAATACTGGATATAGTGGAGCACACCTGTGATATACAAGTACTAGGTAGAAAGAGACAAGGGATTCTTGGGGTTTCTTGGCTAACTAACATATGTGAAAAGGTGAGCTCTAGGTTCAGTGACAGATGCTATCTCAATAAGCTATAAAGCAATAAAAACAAGACTCGCTTTCCAGGGCCCTGTGAATCAGGTGTTGTCTCTAAGGACTTCTTTTCCCTTGGTGCTGGCCTGTAACTCCCAGTGTCAGCATGCAGTTAATATCCAGAATGAGCTGTTGATCAGAGAATCCTACAAGATTTCCCCCAAGAAGACAGATTTCTGTTAAGAGTACTTGATGACTCACCAAAGGTGAATGGTAAGACCTACTGCTGAAGACACCATATGCTGTTGGTACAGAACATGGAGTGACCTTGCTGGAATCTGGGAGTCAGTCATTGTGGAGGTGGCGGGGGGAGAATGCCTCTTGTTATTTCCTCCCACCCTGTGGCTCTTACATTCTTTCTTCCCTCTCTTTGCAAACTTTCCTGAGCCTTGGTAGGAGTGCTTGAAATGGTGTGCTCTCAGCAGTATCTGGATATCTGCTTTGGTACATTTTGAATATCCTCAGTGTTTGTCTCCATCAGCCTGGCTCAGGTTGTTAAGTTGACCATGGAAGCGATATTCTTGCTCATCTAGCCAATTCCTTTGTGTTTTCACCTGCTTCTGCGCTAGGGTTGGTTCACCTGCTGACATGGAGTTAGTGATCCTTGTCTTGTTGATAGATTTTAGTAGTCATTGGTTCTTGCTACTTTCTATAAAAGAAAAACAGATTCTCCAATGGATAATGAGATCAGGATAATTTAAATGTATAAGCAATGTTAGTTAAGAGGGATTTTGATGGTGTATCCTCACTTTTGGCCAAAGACTAGTGGAAGATTTTCACTGGGTCCAATATTCTTGGTCTCCATAAGATTCTGACTTGGTTCCCAGTTCCAGCTATGCTTTCCTTTATACTGGACAGATCTCTCAGCGAATCAGAAAGTCATTGTTTACCTACCTAGGATAGGTGCCACTATCACACAGGTGTGTACATCTTGTCAGGATGGTTGATTGCATATAGCAGACTTTCAGCCTACATTTACTACGATAGTATTTATGTGATGTTTTGGGATTACTTTGTTTCTTTTCTTGAGATTGGGTTTCAATCTAGGCCAAGGCTGACCTGGAATTAACTATGTAGTCTAAGGCTGCACTCAATCTCATGGCGATCCTCCTACCTCTGCCTTACAAGTTCTGGGATTATCAGCGTGCATTAACATGCCTGGCTGGATGATATTTTTGATATTGTATGAGTCCATTTATCATTTAGCTCCTTATTCTCCCTCACCTATGAGTACTCGTGATTGAAGACATTCTAAACTGTATGTTCATAGTTTTACTGTGATAATCACTCATCTTTTGCTAAAACATACTTCTCAATAGTTTTAGTCCATATACACCATTAGCTGCCATGTCTATTACCTAACTTGAAATTCCACAAACATTAACAATCACTCCCACTCTTATCTTGAAACATTAATATTCATTCAGCCTAAGTTTATTTGCATGTCATTGTCATTTCCCATTAAAAGAATCATAGGCATTTCAGAATTCTAAGCTAATATCTAAACATTAGATATACTAAAGCACTTAAAAAGAAAAATATTTAATTTTAAACTAAGTATCAATTTATATCTTAAAAATATCCAAATTAGATAACTAGCAATCAATTCAAGTAAAATTACTTTGGACTTTAGTCTAATTGTGAACTACATGATTCCATGTATCAACTCAAAATTTACTGTATATATATATATATATATATATATATATATATATATATTGTCTTCAATAAACTTTTATAGAACTGGGTTAATTCCCAAAAGTTCAGAGGAAGATGCATGATTTTCTGATTAATTTGAGTAATAAAAATGGAGTATTTGGTCTTACAGTAGCAGGAAGAGCAGTTTTGAACACAAAGAAATTAAACAGTTTTGGCTTGCCTGAACAGGTCAAAATAAGATGAATTTTAAGACAGTAAAATAATTAGGCACAAAATGAAGAATAGAATACATATGATTTCTAATTAAAATGATTAAAAATAATAGCCTAGATTTTATGGAATGAATATCATCCATTACAGACACACATTAAATTAATTTTATTTGAAAATACAAATAGCAACATATCCAATAGGACCATGTTCAATGAATTTTACTGTTGGCATTGTTTAATGAAATTACATTTCCCTTTGACCCTCATCTTCAACTTTCTGTGGAGTTAATCTTAGGACATTACTCATTTTGGAAAGTGTTAATGTACCATAAAGGATTTGTATTATCATTAGCCATACTGTCTAGACCAGGTGTTACATGATCTCTGCATCTGCCCTGAAGTTCATTCACAGCTTACAAATCTTATCAGTACCTGATATGTATCTATGATAAACTGTGCCTTAAAACTTTCTGAAATGTATACCATAAAAGCAATTTATTTTGTTTTATTTTAACATAATATGAACCAATGGCTCAATTTTCAATGTTTTACCCATAATAAGTAATTGCATTGCTAAACAACTTGTGGTACATGCCCAGAAACATAAGTGAAATTAAGGTTTTAAAATATAGCATGACATATTGACCTGAGTTCAAATTCTTGACAGACAATGCCATTCAGATACACACACTACCTAATTTTTAAACTGCTGTTTTTGGACTGTGTTATTAAGAAACAATAAATATATTTTTGTTACTGTAAACTATTACATAACAAAGAAGTAAGGATTTGAATATGAATACATGTGCTAATTACATAATTTAGAAAATTGCAATGACCATCAGGGAAATGAAAATTAAAACTACTTTGAGTTTCCATCTCACTCCTGTGAGAATGGCTACCATCATGAAAACAAATGACAATAAATGCTGGAGAGGATGCTGAAAAAGAAGAACCCTTCTACACTGTTGGTAGGAATGCAGTCTGGTACAGCCATTGTGCAAATCAGTGTGGAGGTTCCTGAGACAGCTAAAAATAGATCTACCATGTGACCCAGCTATACCACTCTTAGGCATATATCCTAAGGACTCATCTCACTACCTTTAGAAATACTTGCTTAACCATGTTTATTGTTGTTCTATTCACAATAACTAGGATATGGACCCAGCCTATATGTCCTTCAACTGATGAGTGGATAATAAAGACATGGCACATTTATATATAGTAAAGAAAAATGAAATCATTAAATTTTCTGGAAAGGTTTATACTTAGTGAGGCAACCCAGGCCCAGAAAGCCAAACATTGGATGTTCTCTCTCATATGTGGATCTAGCTATAAATGATTGGAATTCTATGTCAGTTGGAATAAACTCAGCAGCAGAAGCTAGTGAGCTAGAAAGGGGATATAAAGGGATACAAAAGGAGGGAGGGGGACTTAAAAGGATTGTATTTTGTGTGTGTGTGTGTGTGTGTGTGTGTTTGTGTGTGTGCTCGTGCATGTGTAGAAGAACAGATTAATGGGAGTAGAAATGTCTAAATGAGGTCAGGGGAAGAGTCTGAGGAAAGGAAAGGTGTGGGAAGTGCTAATAAAAATTAACAGGATATGCAAAAGTCATATGGAGGCCTCCTTTTTTTTTTTTTTTTTTTTTTTTTTTTTTTTTTTTTTTTTTGACAATGGAACACCCAGAAGCCATAGATCATTACTAGAAAATTTTCAGTCCCAGGGATGGGAGACCTTTATTGTTTAATGTATGCTGGTGTCTGGCTAAATGTATATACTATGCTCACTTAACTGCCCAGTAAACACTTCTCTTAATGTTCATATTCATATATTAATGCTACTCTTACTTTTGGTTAGAAAAGCTTCTCTTTTCAGATGGTGGTGACCTTGGGATAACTCAGAAGGCACCATGGTGCTGAGAAGAAGGGACAGAGGAGTGCTTAGCACTGAAATATCTCCATCACACCTTCCAAGGTCAGGGTTCATTGTGGAAGAGGTGGCAGAAAGAATGTAAGAACCAGAGGAAATACAGGACTCCTTACAACATGCTCCTCCAGTTACAAAATGGCCTGGATATCCATGATCTCACTGTGCCTGACACTACCTACACAATATCATCATAATAGGAGGAAGAGATCATGACAACAAAATAAAAGAGAGACCGATTGAGAGGGGGAAAGGGTATGATGGAGAGTGGAGTTGCAAAGGGGAAAGTGGGTGAAGGGAGGGAATTACCATGGATTATTATCTATAATTATGGTAATTGTCAATAAAAATAAATTTAAATAAAAGAAAATTACAATGATATTATACAAAATACATTATTTTATTTTTTCTGTTATTGCTTACTTTGGCATGTGGTGGATTGAGCCCATGGCTTCACACAGATTGGAAATGCTTTATGGCTAAATTACATTCCTCACCACATATTTCTTTTTTATATATATATATATATATATATATGTATATTCCTCATATTTGTAAATCAAAGAAGTAGAATTAGTATTAAGCTGTTGAAGACATAATTTGCAAATAATTGTAATATAATTTGATAATTCTAGTGGAAAACTACTAAAATTTGTTTTAGTGTTGATGATGTAGCTAATGTTTATAGTGCTTGCATAGTGTGCACAGTCTACTTGTTCAATCCTAAGTACTGCAATAAAATATATTTATTAAAAATTTCAAATATAAACTCAATTATATTTGAAATGATACATGAATATTGAATGTAGGTCCCTACATCTATGTCACTGAGTATTCTTCCTATTTTTATTATTCTTTTATAGTTCCAGATCTTATATTGATGTCCTTAATCCATTTAGATTTGACTTTTGTGCAGGTTGAGAGAAGTGGGTTTAATTTCATTCTTCTACATGTGGTTATCCTATTTCCCAACACCATTTGTTTAAGCTGCTATATATTTTCTCCTGTGTGTATTTTTGGCCCCTCTGTCAAGGATGAGATAGCTGTAATTACTTGGATGAAGAGATGGGACTTCTATTCTATTCCATTGATCTGTATGTCTATTTTTTGTGCCATTTCCATGCTATTTTATATACTATGGCTTTGTAGTAGATCTTCAAATCTGATATGGTGATACTGCCAATTGTATTTCTTTTGTTGAAGAAATTTTTGGCTTTCTGTTGTTCCATATAAATTTTGAAACAATTTTTTCTATCTTTATGAAGTATGTTGTTGGAATTTTTAATGGAATTGCATTGAATGCTTTTGGTAGGATGGCCACTTTCACAATATTAATACTTATAACCCATGAGCATGGGAGATCTTTCCATCTCTCCTATCCTTCCCGATTTTTTTCTTCAGTGTTTTTATTGTTTTAATATTTTATTTATTTATTTGAGATAGAGTGAGAGATACAGAGGCAGATTTAGGAGAGAGAGAGAGAGAAAAATGGGATCGGTATGCCAGGGCCTTCAGCCACTGCAAATGAACTCTAGATTCAGGCACTGCCTTGGGCATCTGGCTTCACATGGGTACTGAGAAATCAAACTCAGGTCCTTAGGCTTTGCAAAAGGCAAGAGCTTTAACTGATGAGTCATCTTCCTAGCCCTTATGTTTTCTTTGTATAGGTCTTTCACTTCTTTTGTTAGTGATATTCCAAGTTACTTTTTTGTGACTAGTGCAAATGGATTCACTTATGTTTCTCTCCATATGTTTATCTTTGGCATATAGGAATGCTACTGATTTTTGTGTGTTGATGTTGTATTTACTGAAATAATTTATCACCTTCAGAGGTTATTTTGGTGGGGTCTTGTGGGTCACTTATATATAAAATCATCTCATCTGCAAATAGGACTAGTTTGGGTTCTTCCTTACCAATTTGTGTTCTTTTTGTTTGTTTGTCTTGTCCTTGAGCTAAAACTTCAATTACTATGTTGAAAATCAATGGTAAGAATAGGCATCCCTATTTTGATCCATACCATAATAGGAATGCTTCAAGTTTTTTTTTTTTTTTTTTTTTTCCATTTAGTATGATCTGGACCATAATTGCTTTGTAAATAGCCTTGATTATTTTGCAACATGGACTGTCTATACCAACTTTCTCCAGTGTTTTAATTATGAAGGGGTGTTGTATTTTGTCAAGGGGCTTTTCTGCATTTATTGAAATAATCATGTGATTCTTAGGCTTATGTTCATTTATGTGATCTATTACATTTATCAGTTTCTGTATGTTGAACTATGCCTGCATTCCTGGGATGAAACTTACTTGATTGAGGTGGATGATGCTTTTGATGTGTTCTCGAATTTGGTTTGTAAGGATATTGAGAATATTTGTGTCTAAGGTCATTAGGGGTATTGGTCTTTATTTCCTTTTTCTTGTTTTAGGTAATATTATTTGACTTCTTGCAATATAACTAGAAAAGGCATCAATAATATATTTAATTTGTTTTTAAGACTGGAGAAATGGCTCAATGTTTAAAGATACTTGCTTGCAAAGCCTGTTGTTCTGGGCTTGATTCTCAGTTCCTATGTAAAGCCCGATGTACAAAGTGACACATGTGTCTTTAGTTTATTTGTAGTGTCAGGAGACCCTTGGGTCCATCTTTCTCATATTCTTTCTCTGTCTCTCTCCTTAAAAATAAGTAAGCAGGTAAAACATTTTTTTTTAATTATAGCTTTCTGTATCCTAAATGATTGTAAGACCAAAATATCCACTACCATTATACATATATAACAAGTACTCATAAATATCCTTAAACTTCTATCATTCTGTGATTCTATTTTCTAAACACAAGTCCTCCCTCCTTTTTTTTTTTTTTTTTCTTTGTTTCCCCTTTGGTGTACGAGGGAGAGTTCCATGAGCTTCAACAGAACCCAAGCCCTCATACATCATATGCTACTCAGGCCCTCAATCAATAAATTATGTATACAACATATTGTTTTGAATTTTATTTTTACACATAGATTTTCTATATTATGAGTCTGAATTAGAAATTGCAATTTCTGGCTTTCTTTGGTGATGATCATTTGTTATTATGCCTGGCCCATCAAATATTTTATTACAAAAAAGGAAAAAATACACACCAGACACTCGATATGATAATATAATGCTACAATAGGTATCTGTGTAAAGTTGATATAAACTTTTGTTCTTACTTGGATGACTGTTAGCTTTAGCTCACAAATTTTGAATAAATGCTGTGCTCTAAAAAGTTTCTTCTAAGCTGATGGCACCAATGACAAGTGATAGAAACAAAGAGTTGGAGCGCTAGAGTGTGCCCCTTTGAAGGACACATGCCCGTGTTACCTCATTAACATTGCATGAGCTGGTTTGAACTTAATAATGGAGTTACCTTTCCCTACAAGTGTGTTACAATAGAAACAAGAGAAAATAAACTATAAATTCTAAAACTGTGAGCTAAAATATGTCTTTCTGTAAAGGTACTTCTCTTGGATATTTTGACAAAGTGGAAGAAAGCTGACTAACACAACACACATTTTTTTAAAAAGTATTTTATAATGAAAATCAGGAATATTTTTTTTCATAATAAAGTAATTTAATCTGCTTATAAAAATCTAAACTGGGATAAACATAATGACTAAATTTTAAAAATTCTTATAATTCATATAATACCTGCACTTAAATTATCATTCAGGTAGAAATTATCCTTGTTTTACTTATCATTAGTATAGTAGGACTTTTAAGTATATATTGTACAACTTACATTACAGGAAAAAATATATATATTGACTAGCAACCAGTGACAAACAGTTGAAATCCTGAATAAGTTTTACATTGTCTGGAAGGTAGAGGTGCTTCTAAGAGGCGCTCCATGAATTTATATGATTTTTATGAATACTACTTCAAAAGATATTTTCTTTATTTTTTTTTTTTTAATTTTTATGTTTCCTATTTGGTTTGAAAGTGTGGTTTACTTGTGGTACTGATACCAGGCAAAGGTTTCTCTTCTGTTCTTATGCTCCAGAAAGATAGAATTGATAAGTAAATTAAAATTTAAGCAGAAATTTATTTAGTCAAGCAAAGCCAAGGGTACACTTCTGAAAGATTTAAGTGGCTTGTCCTGAACAAAAGTGGGCAGCACAGAAGGTCTGTGTTGTTGATTGTAAAAATAATTTATGACTACTTATAAATTGGTCTCATATTAGTCAGAAAGGATTAGCCCTTTTTCCTTTTCCAAAATATGGCAGATGGGCTCCCACTTTAGTTGGCTTCTAATCATGGTTCTCTTGAAAAGCCCACAAAGAAGCATAAAACCATAATGAAAATTATATTATAATAAATCTTGGTTCTACTGGGGACACAGTTCCCACTAGTGCACATGCTCAACAATTTGAAAATTCCATGGCTTCTCAGTTTCTGATATAACACAAAGTACACTGCAGTTTAAAAGATGGTTTAATCCCCTAAGGAAACTTTCAACCCTGAGCAAACACAGATAATATGATATAGCCACAGTTTCCCTTGGTTACCCCTCATCTATCTCCCTGCCAACTTGTTGTCAGGACAATGTACTGAGAAAGAAAACTGAGGATCATGTCTAGAGGGAAGAGAGTAGCCTTGAAGAGGTGAGATGTGTAATGATGAAAGCAAAACTTTTGCCTCTTTATATGTCCGAGATGATTGTTACATGACCAGTACAAAGGTCAAATAGCTATTTATATGAAGTGGAATTTTGAAAAGACTTGGTAGTTTTAGATTTGTTTCAATAAAAATGTCACAAATCTGTGTTTTAATTAAAAACAAGATTTTGCAGCTAAGCTCATTAAGGAAATGTATAAAGTAGTTTGGGCTTCAAATCTGCTAGACTTTGGGAGGAAGTTTGTATGGGAATGAGAAGGGCAGTGAGGGAATGGGATGAGAATCTAAACCCCCTGGAACCAATGCAACATCAGGGTTCGTGAATAATTTTTATAACAATGTTGTTATTGGATCCCTGTACTGTTTCTGCCATTTCATTAAAGTCTTATAATGCCTTGTTTATTTCATATGACACAGGGATAATTTACTGTAGCCTTCCATACCACTGCCCATCTTTTCATAGAGGTCTTATAGAATCTTTTGTTTCAAAAACCATCTATTGTAATCTTGTGGTCAATATTTAATAACAGTCTATTTTAACTCAGTCATTATAACTTTTCAAACCCCTTTCTAATTTAGAACAGACAGCAGTATTAGTATTTTTGTTACTAATTTATCTAGACTCCAGCCTTCAAAATGTTTGTATAGTATTATCCTCTTAAATATGAAAGCTAATATTATTGTTTTAATATGTTATTCTGCTTTTGGTACTGATTTCTACATGACTAGAGCTCACATCTTGAATGTGAGAAAATTTAAGAAAATGTCAGAACTTTGGAATAGGATTCTAAACTGTTCTCATTATACAATAGAAAATTTGGAGTAGTGGAAGGTAATCTCAACATTAATATTAATTCTTATACTCCATTGCATTTATGTATCTCTTAATGTCTTTCTTCTTCTTTTCCCAAGTACAGGATGTAGGAAGATAGACCAGGTAGAAGGGGAAATCAAATCTGCACAAGAGAGTCTATTCCCTGAGAAATGAGTTTGGTTGAGGACATTATAGAAAGTTAAGCAGAAACAATAGAATATAAGTTTAGACTAGAGTGATGGACAATGTTTGGTTAGGCTATAAAACCTTAGAATAGTACTAATTTTAGACTGTCATTAACAGCTTGATTTTCTTTCTTATAAATATAAGCACTAGGCTTTATACTAGATACATAGAAATAGTCTTGTCAAATACAGAACTTTAGAATCTACATTTATATATCCCTCTATATTATGAAAAGAATGTTCCACTTACTTTCACAAGTGCATCTTTTCAATAATGTAAGTAAAATCATAAAATGTACACTCACATCAACTCAAGATTAAAAGCAGCCAATTTAATCACTACAAATGAATTTTAACCTTCACAAGTGCAACTCATGAACATTCTCTCCTTTTTGAATATTATTACATGTTAGGATTAAGAATAAATTGTTCAAGCCGGGCGTGGTGGCACACGCCTTTAATCCCAGCACTTGGGAGGCAGAGGTAGGAGGATCTTCGAGAGTTCAAGGCCACCCTGAGACTACATAGTTAATTCCAGGTCAGCCTGGACCAGAGTGAGACACTACCTTGAAAAACCAAAAAAAAAAAAGAAAAAGAAGAATAAATTGTTCAGTGCCAGGAAGTCCAAAAAAAAAAGACTCATTACAGAAAGTTGGTTTATTCTTTGTAATTGTTGAGATTCATAATTCTAAGTTAGACCATAGATAACTTAAAGAAAAACAGTTTAAATAAATGTTTTCATTAGGCGTTGACTATGTTAACATCATATTATTAATATAACTTACACAAATCTTTTCAAAATCTAAAGTGTCAGGCTAGAGAGATGGCTTAGTGGTTAAGGCACTTGACATTGAAGACTAAAGACTCATGTTCAACTCTCCAGGTTCCTCATAAGCCAGATGCACAGCCACACAAGTGAACAATGTCATACATGCACACAAGGCAGCACACGTGTCTGGAATTTGATTGAAGTGGCTGGAGGCCCTGGAGCACAATTTTTCTCTTTCTTTCTTCCTCTCTGTTTCTCTCTTAAAGAAACAAGGCTAGTCTGTTCAGCTTGCTTAAAAAATAAAAAAATGTATAAAGTGTCTCTTGGAAGTTAGATCCCTGCTCAGACATGGTGTCAGCATAAAATGGAAGGTCAACCAAATTATAATATTTATGGAATATTTAACAGTGATAGCATTTAGAAAAGTATAAAAATGACACAAAAATAATGATGAATTAAGAGGAGATACAGAATGAGTAAGTATCCAAACCCAGAAGAAAGCAACATAGAAAAAGCTGACATGTTTACAGTAGGACCCTTTAATCATGGCATGAACCAAGCTAGGACAATCTACAGAGAGGAGCAAGAGAAGTAAATTCCTCTGCTCCACTGACTTCCTCCAGCTGTTCTCCTAACAAAGATTGCCATTGACTGAACTAAACTATTATCCAGAAAGCAACAAAGCTATTATTAAAACACACATATGCCAGCATTCCAGTACAGACAGCTGTGTGATAAAGGAGGAGAAATAGAACTACAGGGTAAAAGGAATGTATCAAGCACAAATGACTCATTGGGGCTCTCATTTGCAATCCCAAAATTCAGAAGGCTGGGGTAAAGTGGTTTTGATCATGTATCACGTAATTAGAACCTGTTTCACCTTGCCTCCGAAAAAGTTATGAAGGGTAAAATATGTAGATATATTGATCACATACATTTTAACTCATGTGGTGGTAAATCTGGTAGGACAGTACTTATCATCTATTAACTATTTTCATTAACAGATGTTACAGTATTGTCTTTGCAATTGTATAATCAAATAGTGTAATCAAAATTCATTAAAAATGTAGTATGTTATTTTTTCCTCCTCTTCCACAAGATGTGGAGAAATATTTTGCCAGTCTTATTTGAGAGTCTATCCCTCATTTATATAAAACACATTTCTTATTGTTAATAACTAACTTGAGAAAGTGTGCATATGAACAATTTCTGATTTCTAAATGTAGGCATGCAATTATCTCTATTAATGTATGTATATCTACATATGCCTTTATTATACTTATTTTATGTACAGGAAAATTCTACTGTCTTTTGACACCACTGGTTTCATAATTTGATTTCATTAAAAAATAACTGACAAAATAATATCTACATTTATAGTATGAAGTATGACACTTTGATGTATTTGGACTTTGCAAAATATCAATATTGAATTCATAAACATATTTATCCCATCAGATGTGTACATTCATAGTGAGTATATTTTACATTTTGACAACAATTTTCTAATGTAAAATATATTATTAGTCGACATTTTATACAATAGATCTCCAAAGATTATTCTGCTTTTAAGTAAAATTTTGTCCCCTTAATGAACATCAACCTATATCTTCATATACCTGGCCATCTATTAGCAACCACTCTTATAATATGTTTACATAATTTTATGTTTTATGACTTTACATATAAATTATTTCATGCAATATTACTCATCGATGAAGTAGACTTAAAATGTACCCAACATGGCTTAGGGAATTTTGTGGAAGAGGGGGCAGAAAGATTGTTAGAGCCACAAGTTAGGACATTATGCACAGAGGCATTGCTTTCCCCCATAACATACTGCTGCCCACCACAATGCACCATCCATAATACCCATGAGGATGACCAGCATCCCCAATGAGGAGGACCCCTTTGGAAAAGGGGCAGGGATGAGGGAAAGGATGGTACCAACATGTGTTGTTTGCATACTAAGTATGTCCATAACTAATAAAATTTTAAAAAAAAATTACTCATTCTGTATTTGTTAATTGAGCATTATATATGTTTGACTTAAGGCACACTCAGACTTCACAGGATCTTCTTCTTTGTAAGCTTGAGTGTATTTTTTATGCATTACCTGTTTTCATTTTCCAGGTCACCTGTTAATTTAAACCAAGGACTTCAGTAGTTTTTATCCAACAGTTATAAAAGTAATTGATATTACCACATGCATGGATGATTTGTATACACGGGCAAGGTACTTGATTTATATTTATTTATTTCATGATTGACTGCCTCAAATATTAGTATTTATATACTGTATTCTAAGCTCATTTATTAAAATCATAAATTTATTTTCAACAATGTAATATGTAGTATAACTAGTATTCCTTTGGAAACATCCTTGCATGGTTTTTAGTAGGAATAAAAGCTATTAAGTCTTGAGTAAGATATTGTGGTGGTTAGAAGGTAAATTTTCCCTATGACCTCATGTGTTTGTGATTAAGCCTCATATTCAATCCCCAGATGGGGGAACCTTTGGGAGGTAGAGACTTGCTAGAGGAAGTGTGTCTCTTGTGTGTGGGGGTGAACTTTGAGATTTATTATTCCAACCCTACAAGGTGTTCACATGCCAGTTCACTGTTGGTGTTTCCTCCCAGTTAACATAGCCAGATGTGGTGTTTAGTATATGACAAAACATGATTTCTCAACAATGAAGAAATGTCTTTAGACTATAAGCTGAAATAAACATTTTTCTCCCATAAGATGCTCTGGTCAAGTTCTATGTCCCATCAATGAGAAGGAAACTGCTATGAATATTAAGTGATGGGGCTATCTTATGGATATGCATAACTATTATATTTTCAAATCTAAACTGCAATTTAGGATATCTTCAGATCAGATATGGCTAATTTGACCTTTTTCTTTCTAATTTGTACTACTATTAAATTCTACTTCTGCATTAGCTAATTGAAAGCTACTACTTACTTTAAAAGATAGATGAATATATGATAGATAGATGGATCGATGGATAGATAGGTAGATAGATAGATAGATAGATAGATAGATAGATAGATAGATAGATAGATAGATAATAGAGTTAGATTTTGAGTGGAAGTACAAGAGTGCACACTGGGATAGAGGAAGACTGTTGCTAGTAAATCACCTTCCAGAACCAGATCATGTCCCATAGTGAGCTGTTGGTCGGGAAGGACCATTAGGAGCACAAAACAATGAATGTCATTGCCCAAGTACATAGTTACTCACCAGAGCTATATGGACGAAACTGTTGTTAAATACACCATAGGCTGTGGTCAAAGGGTATTGAAAAATGAAGCTAGAGCTGAGAAGGAAGCCATCTCCCTCCTAGTCAGTGCTCATACTTATGGAAAGTGCTATGAAAGATGCTGAGGGATGAAACTCGCCAACAGTAAGAAGAAGCAAAGGATCCTACAAGCTACAAAATCATCTCACCAATTAAGAAACAATGTAAGAGCCACAGGGTGGGAGTCATAATGTGAGGCATTGTCCTACTCATGGGAACCAAATTATGTATTCAGGAGCTGAGTGGATTCTGATATTGACATAAAGGACAGCCCCTAGTGGGATGGGGGAGGAAGGAGAGGAGACGGGAAAAGAATAATGCAATGGGAATACGACCAGTATCCAACATGTTCATAGATTAAAGTTCCAAATAATTTTTAAAATATAATTTAATTAACTATAACAGAAATTATAGGATATGGAGATACACTGTTAAGGAATATTCATAAAATTTCTAACAAAGGTTTCTGACCACATATTATTTTTTTCAGCAATAAAAGTCTCTTGTTTGGGGATGGTTTTCAGTTATTGCATCCTTACTAACTTTGTATACTTCTAACAATTACACAGAGCTCTACCATAGCTACTTGTGTTTTTCCCCATCAAGAATCAAGTAATTTTTATTAAGTAAATAAGTAAAATTAAGTCAAAATTATGAATTCACATTGACAAGAAAACTGGATAAATGTGAATTAAGAACAAAGTCAATGTTTAGAATATAGGAAGAACTTATATAGGTGACACCTGTGCTTTCTGGAAGAAAAAAATAATCCATTTTCTCCTTCCCCCTTCTTTAGTCCTTATGTTGAATGCATTATTCTAGCTAGATACCTTTAAAATAATTAAGAACTTTTATTATAATTCTCTCTTCTCATAACATGCCAAATTAAATATAATAGGAAAATCAAGACTTGTTTATTTTTAAAACACGAGTGGCATTTTACTGTTAATATTATACAAACTTTTAATAATGAATTTGATTCCATCAAATTGATGAGGAAATTGCTGATTATATGAGGTTTCCATATTTAGTAAAAATGAATATTAATATTGTAAAATGATGAATTGCTAATATGGGACATTGAGCATGTAATCAACTATAAAATATCCCTCTTATAAAAGACAAGAATTTATAGTGATAATTTTAGAACTCAACTCTGTTTCTAATACCATGTTCCACAAAGACACAGGGAATTAAATAGAACCTCATAGTAAGCATTAATTATTTGTCCTTAAACATGCTTATTTCATTATTTTGGAGAAATAATTGAACTGTATGATTATTTTAGAATATATTCTAGAAAAATGGAAAGTAATAAAAATATGTCTCCTTGAATTTTTGGGAAAACTACCTATTGAAGAAAATTAAATTTTCATAGCTGTTTTTGTTTCCTACTCATAAGCATTCAAAAAATTTGCTTAGCTCCATTTCCTTCAGCATGTACTGATGTTTTGTATTGTTCATCAGTTTACAGTATCACTTTTGAATGCTATATTATTATTGTATGATATTATAAAACATTTTAATTGGCAAGGATAATTCTGTTAGGATTGTTGTTGGAAAAATATTATACATGATGCTAAATAGTGAAATATGCTTTATACAACTAGATGTCACAATTGTCAATTACAAAAAAAAAAAAAAAAAAAAAAAGTCATAACCAGAATTGTCATCAATTACCATGATAGTGAAAAAGATAGAGAAAGCTAGCTTCTTTCAGATAGCTAGTTAGGAACAGAAGCCCAAAGAGGGAACAAGGAGATGCCATTATATACATATTGGCAGGACTGAAACTTGAGTCTGGCCGTATCTCAACCAATATGGCTGCCAGTGACATGTCCAGCAGGAACTTCCTGCTTCCTCTTCAGTCTTTCAGTTTTCCTATTGGGGCATGAACCAATCAGATTTTTCCCCTTTCTAAGTCCTCCACCTAAGTCCATGAACTAGTCATCTCTTTGTCCCTCCTGGTCAGCCACTTTATTCTGAACTAATCAGGTCTCTACTTACACACCTGAGCTAGATGATGAGGCTCACTCTGATTTGATGTCTGCTCCATATAAACGTTAACTACATGGCTCAGCCCTCTTCCTTTTGCCCTGTGACATGGCCTGATCACCGATGAATCTGTTCTTCCTTCCCAGCCTGGTTGGGAAAGGGAGAGCATTTCCTTAGCCACTGTATTTTAGTTCTTTCCTTTTAACTCTCATGCTTTGGGAGTATCTTCTTGCTTTGATTATATATAAGATTTACCTTTGATCTCTGAGTCCTTAACAATTTCTTAATCTTCTCTGGTCTGTTATTTGAAGATGCTTCTAGGTCCAATCTTCCGTATGTGTGTGTGTGTGTGTGTGTGTGTGTGTGTGTGTGTGTGTGTGTGTGTAACTGCTCCAGCATTTTCCGAGATATAAATTTCCTCTAAACAAACATCACAAATTATGATTACTCCCAACTTAAACTCAATAATTCATAATTTAACCTTCTTGAGTCTTTTATCAATTCTTTGTTAAAAATAAGATAAGGGGTTGGAGAGATTGCTCAGCTGTTAAAGCACTTGTCTTCAAAGCCTAAATACCTGGGTTTGATTCCCCAGTACCCACAAAAAGGCAGATGCACAGGGTGGTACATGTACCTTGAGTTCATTTGCATTGGTAGAGGCCCTGGAACACCAATTTTCTTCTCTCTCTATCTATCTATCTTACTTTCTCTCTCTCTTTCTGTCTGCTTCTGCTTGCATATAAAGAAATGTACATTAAAAGGAAATATGATAAGGACCGGAAATTGGGGTTGGTACGTTTGGGAGACCCTGAACCTTCAAATCCTGCATCAAGAGCAGAAGCTAGAGGTCAAACCTGACAAAGTACTGAGTCCTGAAAATGATGTCATTCACTATGGAATGGTGTCTTGGTAGACAAGGTCATCTCAACGATGAGCTAACAGTCAGAAAGACTACAAGTTACTAAAGTTTTGGAGAAGATGGATAATATCTGAGTATAAAGTTAGCGTGGAAAACCGTGGCTTCAAATTTATATTTTATATTTTATATTTAAATTTATATTTTCTGATAAAGAGGACTCAAGGGACGAGCTTGAAAAGGGTCATGGGAAAAGGCCCTAGTTATGACACTCCCTCTGAAGTAGGTTGTCAGTCAGGCTAGCAATAAGAGCAGCACTCATGTTTAAATTGCCATTTCCTCTGTAAAGTGTCCTGGGCCCTTGTAGATTTGATAGAAATGACACATCATATGCTAGGAAGGCTGCTACACTGAGGACACTCAAAATTCATTAAAACAGAAATTCAGACAATTCAGAAGGCTTAACACTAAAAGGGACTTATAACATACCAACTAAGGTTCAGAGAACATTATGAAAGAGTGGATGGACAGATTGTAAAACCTCAAGGTGGGGAGGAGCATCCTGAGGAACAGCCCTCCAACATACACAGAGACAGACTTACATCCATGATCCCACAGTGAATACCAATAACCCCACTAAGGGTGGCTTTCAGTGGAATAGGAACTGGGGAGAGGAGACATAAGAGGATAACCCAACAGTAATATGACCAACATGTGATATAATATGATAAAGTTCATAATTAATAAAAAATTAAAAGTATAGCCAACCTGAAATGAAAAAAAAAAAATTACCTCAGTTAGAGACCTTCTGTTGATGTACCTGGGCTAAATAAAGTAAGAATGCACAGGCACATGCTAGGCAGATCTGCAGAGTCAGTAACTTCAACTCTACCCATGGTTCCTTCACTGGAAATTTCACTAGTGTACATGAAGAGGGTAATTGGTTGGTTTACTGCAGCTTTTCATAGAAGATCTTTGTGATTGTCTAAGATCAGACATAAAATATCATAATTATTTTTTTGTTGTTTTGTTGCTTTTTTTTTTTTTTTTTAAATCAGGGGCCAGCAGGGATCTTTCTACTGTGCATCATCAAATTTCTTGCAATAATTTCTTTTTATTATATTCAGTCACCTTTTGCTAAGAGTATTTTTCAGAAGACAATACATATTTTGTGACATAAATGAAAACCAGAAATCATCATAAGCAAAATTTCTTCATCTTCTATAAAAAGTACTTCAAACATGCCCAGTTCCAAGAGCAGTCCATTTGTGATCACTTATTTATAGATAATTATTATCATTTATTTCAGTCACTAATACTTATCTACACTTAGTTCATACCCATCCCATTTTCAGCAAGTTCAATCAGTAATTCTTGCTCACTGGTTCATTGCATGCTGTTTTCCACTGACTTTCTTCTTAAATGTGGTGGAGTTTAATCTTGCTAAAATGCTCCAAACTAAAAAAATTCTCTCATTTAAATTCACTTATTTAGAGATTCTCCTTTGTTTTTTACTACCTTTAATGTATTTTATTTTATTTATTTTTTGCAGGACTTTTTTATTAGCTATTCACAGAATTTGAATAAATTCATGTTGGCGCCATCGATAGCCTCCTCCCTGTTCTCCCTCCTCTGAAGGGACCCTCCTTGTTGGGGAATGTAGGTTGTGCATTGTGGGGGTAGCCATCAGTTATGTGGAAGAGGCAATGTGTCTGTCCCAACTTGTAGCTCTAACAATCTTTCTGCTACCACTTCTATGAATTTCCCTGAGCAATGTTGGGTTAATTTTAGGTCTACTTCAGTGATGAGGTCTTAGGAGCCTCTGTGTCTCTGGATATCTACTTCAGCAGGAGTTGAGTGTTGTCTGTGTTTATCTCCTTCAGACTTGTCCTGAACAAAACCACAGTAGCTCAGGAAATCAAATAATCACTCAACCATTGGAATCTTATGAATCTGAAAAGTTTTTTTTTCACAGACAAACATACAGTTAGCAGAGCCAACAGATTGCCCATATGATGGGACAAAATTTTGCCAGCTATACAACTTACAGAGGCCTATATTCTAGAATCTACAAAGAACTACAAAACCTAAACAATAAAAAGTCAAACAACCCACTCACAAAACGGGGAAGAGAACTGTGCAGGGAATTCTCAGAGGAAGAAATGCAAATGAAAAACACACACTTAAGAAAATGTTCAACATCCCTAATCATCAGGTAAATGAAAATTAAAACAACTATTAGATTGCACCTTACCCCAGTAAGGAGTGCTAACAATAAAAAATCTAATGAAAACAAATGCTGGTGAGGTTGTGGAAAAATAGGAACCCTCATTCACTGTTGGTGGGAATGTAAGCTGGTACAACCACTATGGAAAGCATAATGGAGACTCCTAAAAAAGGATGATTATAGAATTACCAACAGATATTCCCTTACTGAGCATTTACACTAAAACTCCAAGCCCCTCAATTAAGAGAGGTGTGCTTAACCATGTTTATAGCTGCTCAATTCATAATAGCTAAGAGCTGGAATCAACCCAGATGTCCATCATTAGACAAATGGATAACCAAGAGGTGTTATATCTACACTATGGGATTTTACCCAGCAGTAAGGAAAAATGATACAATGCAATTTGAAGAAAAATGCTCAAACTTGGAAGAGATCATTCTCAGTGAACTCACCCAATCACATAAAGACAATCATTGGATGGTCTCACTCATCTGTGGGTCCTAATCTGAATCTGCCCTAGATGCTGACATACCTAATAAGCACCTTGAGAACCAGACAATGGTGAGGGTGGGACAGGAGGGGAGGGCAAGTGTGGGAGGAGACACAAAACTGGACACAAATGGAAATGGTACCATAAAATTCTATACTCTGAAAGACAGTCAAAAAGCTTAGCAGTTAAGGTGCCTGCATGCTAAGCCTAAGAACCCGGTTCCAATCTCCAGGTCCTACATTTAGCCAGATGTAAAGTGACGCAAGGGCACAATGCCACACTTGCCCACAAGGGGAAGCAGACATTAGGAGTTTTTTTGCAGCAGCTGATAGACTACTGGCACGCCCATTCTCTATCTGTCTCCCTCTCCCTCTCTGTCTGTCTCTCTATGTGTCTCTCTCAAAAAAAAAAAAAAAAAAAAAAAAAAAAAAAAAAAGAAAAAAAGAAAAATTAAAAATTTAAAAAGAAAGGTTGAACCTTCTTCAGCTCCTTAGAGGGAACACCTCTGTCACAGGGACCTGAAGATGGTATGATGAAAACTAACCTTAATCTTCTCCTACCTCTCTTTCTCTCCTCTTCTCTCTTTCTCTTTTATATTACCTATCTTTTTCTTTCTTCTTTTTTCTTGGTGTTGGCCTTTAACTCCCAGTAACAGCATGCAGTTAACATCCACAATGAGTTGCTGATTAGAGAGACCTACATGACTTCCTAAAAGAAAAAAAGATTTCTGTTGGAATACTTGATGACACACCAAAGGTTAATTGTAAGACCCTACTGCCGCTGACACCATATGCTGTTAGCATGTAACATGGAGTGACCTGGCTGGAATCTGGAGGAGAGTCAGTTCCAAGAAAGTTAGCTTTTCTACTGCCAGAAGGTGCTACATGGGCAAGTGGGAGAAAATGACCAACATCTGTCCAAACAACTCATGGCCTAAACTATTCAACAATAAACAACCTGACGTGATGTTCTCCCAAATGCACTAGTGACACACAGCCATGGTGAGTAACCAACTGCTCTTGATTTGGCTAACAGATCTGTTCAGTGAGTTATGCATTGAAATGGAAAATGAGAAAAGCCATTGAGAGTGATCAATGAGGCAATCTTATTTGGGTTAAGAAAATGGCCATAAGTATTTAATTAGGAAAACTAGACATCTAAAATTCAAAGTATATAACGTTGTGGAGCAGTGAAAGTTTATATAATTGATATGTTAACATATTAGCTATCTAATAACATATACAGGCATAAATATGAAAAATAGTAACTCATTTTAAATTACTATTATTAGGTGTAGTGTAGGTAATTAGGTATAAAGGTGGAATAAATAAAATCAGACAAAATATTGATTAACTGTTTTAAAGCAGGGTCTCACCTATCCGGGTCTGAACTCAAACTCAATATGCTTTCTATGCCATTGAGAATGAAAACACCATAGACTATGGGTCACAGGACATTGAGACCACACTGGAACTGAGGAGAAACCAGTTACCTCCCTGTTGGCTAGCCTTCATAGTACTGCAAAGTGCTACAGGAGGTGCTGAGGGGAAGAATGATTACCAACTGTGTTAATAAGCAGAAAATCCTGCAAGCTACAGAAACAACCAGTTTTGCACGAAGTCCAACTGTGTTCAATAGTAGCACAAAGCCTATGTGGGTAACCACATGTTATCAGATTGGACATCAACCCACTCAGTGGGAGAGTACTCAAACATGGTACTGGGAACTAAGTCACAATGCTATTCAAAAGAAACTCAGACTTCAGAAAGAGAACTTACACTGCTCTTTGACAAAGTGAGTGTATGTATGTCACATACTTATCTTCTTTAACCTAAGCTGTTCCCTAAGTTACTTTTGCTTGGAGAATATATATATATATATATATATAATTTTTTTAATTTTTATTTTACATTCATGCCGGTGCCTCCAGTAGCCTCCTCCCTGTCCTGCCCCCTCTGAAGGGACCCTCCTCATTGTGGAATGTGGGTCAGTGGGTCATGCATTATGTGGGTAACCAACAGTTATGGGGAGAGGCAAAGTCTCTGAGCATAATGACCCAACTTGTGGCTCTAACACTCTTTCTGCCCAATATTCTGCAAATTTCCCTGAGCCACATTGGGTTCATTTTAGTTCTATTTCTTTGATGAGGTCTTGGGAGCCTCTGTGTCTCTGGATACCTGGCTTAGTAGGAGTTGAATGTTCTATGTGTTTATCTCCTTCAGCCTTAATGGGGAAAACCAGGATACATCAATACAAAAACGATGGAACTGCCTACCACAAGGCAGGTCACCTCCACCACATCTGCTTGGGCCCAGGAGCCATTGCAGAGGACGTAGTGACTAGAGTACTGCTCTCACGGCTATCCTGAAAACTACATCCAGGGAGATGGTGGCAGGCACTGTGGTCACTCAAACTTCATCAAAACAGAAATACAAATGCTACAGAGAACTGTACACTAAATCATATTCCTAACATGTCTTCCAAGGCTCAGGGCAACTGAGGTAGAAGAGAGGCAGAAAGATTTTAAGAGCCACAGAGTGAATAGGATTAGCCTGAGGCGTGTAATCCCCCCACACACACAGACTGAGTGCTTCAGAACCCCTCAGTGAATATCAATAACCCCTCTGAGGAGAGCACTAAGTGGAGTCAGGGTGGGGTAGAATAATATAAGAGTATAATCGTTAGGGCTGGAGAAAAGGCTCACCAGTTAAGATGATTATCTGCCAAGCTAGTACCCCAGTACCCACTTAAGCCAGGAGCACAGAGTGGCACATGTGTCTGGAGTTTGTTTGAAGTGACTAGAGACTCTTGTGCATCCATACTCCCCTTCCTGTCTATCTCTCTGCTTGCAAATAAAATAAATTATTAAAAAGAGTATAATCTCTTAAAGACTTCTCCACTTAAAGTCACAATTAATATCCTGAAATGGTCAATATTCTTTTTAAACACATATAAAATAAATTATACAATTTCCAAATATACCTATTTTTTTATATTAGGGTAGAAACTGTATATTTGGTTTTCAAATGTAAAGTCATAGGCCTTCATAATAGCTCAACACAATAATTAATAACTGAGAAATGTTTTATATATGACATGAGTCCAAATAGATAGCATTGTAGCCCTTATGATTATCCTATATGCAGAACAAATCTTCCTTTATTACCTGTACTGATATTCTATATTAAGGTGACAAAAGTCCTAAAACCAGATAGGTAAGATAGAAAAAATAGAGAATACAAAATTACTGACACACTGTATTTAATTTCAATTTCACTGGGAATATAAAGATTCTAATTGATCTTATTACCTTTTGATTGTTTTACACTAGAATAAAACATTTTATTTCTGCCATCACTTCAGTGTAGTTCCCATTTAATATACCTAATTATTGTTACCAGCATGATATAGGATCATAGACCAAATTAAATCAAATTTTAATACCATCATAATATTCAGATTTGATAATGTCTTTTCAACTCATAGATCTTAAGGTAACTTTCTATTATGTAAAACAAATATTGGTAAACTTTCCTATTAGATTCAGACAAATATTTTAGCTCTGTGTAACACACATTCTGTTTACAACCAGTTGCCATATTGTGACATGGAAGAAAGTATTGCCAATACTTAAGTAAAACAACTTTACTATGTTCTCTTAGGATTCTACTTAAAATGTGGCAGGGATAGTTTGGACATCTCTAGCATGAATGAGAAAAAATCAGTCTTAGAAATGTTTTAGAAAACAATTCCACTTTCCTCTCCCAAATTGGTCAGAAAACAGTTTCCCAGTAATCTTCCACAAAAATGTGTCAACATTAACTGCAATCAGGACTGTTCACTAAAATGTTTTTTTTTTTTTTTTTTTTTTTTTTTTTTCCTATTTGGGGGAAGATGGTCTTGTATATGGAGACTTTTTTGTTAAATTTTATCTTTTATCTTTTTGAATTGCCCCTTAAAGACATTTTTGTACATTTATCTTTATGTGATCAAAGCACTATCATTTATATACACGATATAAAGTGATAACATTAATTTTTTGGTATCACTATCTCAAATTCAGTGACACTAGTAATGAATGAATGATGCTTTCCTACTCCCACTAAATATAGTTTTTGTCATCCATAGTCACTTCTCTAAATAAAAAATGATGAATTCATTGTTCTTATTCCAGCTTTCAGTAACATTTTTCTCTAAGAGTTTTATTTTTCAACCCAAGTAGAATTTGGTTGGAGGGGTCAAGGAGATCTGTACTGAGATTTGTTTGAAAGGACTACACCAAAGGAATTTGAAGCAAGAGGCAACTTAGTTGTTGCTAACCTGGTGCCATAGCTATTATTCTCAAGAGGGATAGAAAAATATGACAACAGGATTTAATCACAGAAAGAAACATATTTTTTAAGAGTGAAGGTTAGTCATAATTCTAGTAGCAGATGTTTGGGAAGAAAATCAAACAATATTTTAAAATAAATGATGTGTCATTGAAATTTGGAAGAAAATTGGGAGAAATTAAAATAATAAGTATTAAAATAGGCATATTTTAGATGAAAATATTTTTAAAATGAATGAGAAGAAATGAATGACTCAGAACTGATTAAGAATGAAGACTTGCGGGCTGAAGAGATGGCTTAGTGGTTAGTTAAGACACATGCCTGTGAAGCTTAAGGACACCGGTTTGATTCTCCAGGTCCCATGTAAGCCAGATGCACATGGTGCACATGCATCTGGAGTTTGTTTGCAGTGGCTAGAAGCCCTGGCGCACCCATTCTCAATCTCTCTCTATCCTTCTTTCTGTCTCTGATAGATAAATAAATAAATAAATAAATAAATAAATAAAAGAAAGAATGAAGAGTTGATATTATTGTAAAGCATTAAATATATACAACTGAAGGTAACTGAATGAAAGTTAACAATTCTGTTATCTTTGTTTCACTTCTTTTTATAGATTTACATCTAAATCTTGTGAAAGATGAAAGCACAGGATGTAATTAAATGCTTGAGAAGAATTAAGATGAGTCAGTCATAGACCCAAGGAACCAAGAAACCCATTACAAAATATTTTACCCCCTGTGGTAGTTTGAATATATGTCCCCCAATATATTCAGTATTTCATTAGTTATAGTTTGCATCTGCAATCACCTTGCTAGAGGCAATGTCACTGGGGGCCGGTCTTAAGGTGTGGATTTGAGATTCCATTGTAAAGATACGCAAATGTGCCTAGCAGGAGTTCCTGAAGTGTGCTGTGTGACCTTTTGGCAGTAGTTTTGCTCTGTGTGCTGTGTGGCTGGGGGTTTTGCTCTCTCTGCTTGGCCCTGTGAGAGCAGGTCGCTTCTCCTGCCATTATGGAACTTCCCCTGGATCTGTAAGCTTCAATAAGTAATATCCCTTCCTCCATAACTGTGCCTGGTCTGGAAGTTCATCTCAGCGAACCTGAAGCTGTCTGCTACACTCCCATTTGAAAAACACTATTAAATTTCTTTTTGATTAGAAGTTAAGAAATAACCACAAAGTACTTTCAATTTTCATGTAGCACATGTACTATTGATCAGTTACTTTCTCAGTTATATTCTAATTCTAGTAATTGTTTTGTCTTTTCTTTAGTGGATATAGATACTTGATTTCCCTCCTGATTTTGGTTTGTCTTTCTATGCATCTCTTACATTTATAAAAAAATAATTAAAAAAGAAATGTACAGTGCCATGGCTTAACCAGTAAACAAAATTAGAACTATGTCAGCCAAAATTGATGGTGTTTGTAACAGAAAAGAAATGAGATGGAGAAGCGTGCTAGAGTAAACACTAAGTGGTTTTCATACTCATTTTATCATTCAAATCTGCTGCTGCTCATCGAAATAAATGCTAAAATAAGTATGGTCAAGGATTATTTGGAAAATATAGACTATACCAGAGATTGGCCATTATTCAAAAGCAGCATTTCCATTAATGAGTTAAAGCTTTAAAAAGATGTTCATGTTATAAATTGGCATATAGGAAAGCTATGATGAGAATGAACTCCATATTCGGAGAGCTTGGATTTAGACCTTAGTATACTACTTACTTCCTTTCTCTTTGAAGTCATCTTAGCTGTAAAATGAAGGCAGAATGCCAATACATGAACCATGTGAAAACTGTTACTGTTCATAGAGTGGCTCATGTAGCATTCACATTTATGCCTGCTGTGATGTAACTGTTCAGCAAACATTAGCTATATATACAGGAAAGTGAAAGATGTAAATACTCTAAATAAATTAATATATAAGATACAAGAGGCATTTTGATGAAAAATCATGTTAGAAGATGTGGTAGTTTGAATATATGGCCCCCAATATATTCAGTTTTATTAGTTTATAGTTTGCACCTGCAATCACCTTGCTAGAGACAATGTCACTGGGGGCTGGTCTTAAGGTGTTGTGGTGGATTTGAGATTCCATTGTGAAGATATGCAAAGTGTGCCTAGTAGGAGTTCCTGAAGTGCTGTGGCTTTGGGCTATAGTTTTGCTCTGCGTACTGTGTGCCTGGTTGGATTTTTTCTCTCTCTTGCCTGGTCCTGTGAAGAGCAGGCTGCTTCTCCTGCCATTATGGAACTTCCCCTGGATCTGTAAGCTTCAATAAATAATATCCCTTCCTCCATAACTGTGCCTGGTCTAGAAGTTCATCTCAGCAAACCTGAAGCTGTCTGCTACAGAAGATAATACTCTTTAGAACTTGGAACAAATTGTTAACTCAAAATTGAAATAACAGTTTTTTTTTTTTTTCACCTTGAAAGACATCTTCATGAAATAAAAAGCTACTGGATAAAAATTATAAAATCACTAATTCTAATTTGAACAACTTTAATGGTAAAAATAGAAAATTATTTTACAGGTTGGAGGTGTTTTATCAGTTAAGACACTTGCCTGTGAAACCTAAGAACCCAGGTTCAGTTCCCCTATACCCACATAACCCAAATGCATGAGGTGGCACATGGGTCTGGAGTTAAGTTTGCAGTGGCTAGAGGCCCTGGCATGCCCAGTCCACCTCTCTATCTGCCTCTTTCTCTTTCTATCTCCCTCTTTCTTAAATAAATAAATATTGTAAATTATTTCACATACCATTAGGTAAGAATGACCAAGCATTCTCTTTAATCACTATATCATTTTATTTTAGGAAGGTCCTCCTTAACAGCATACACATCATTCAAAGAAATGAAGCAACACACTTGGTCTCAGTTTACATGTAAAGAGTGAAAGTTAAATACTTTCTACTCAAGCAGAGAGCTGGAGTCCCCCCCCTTCTGATTAGTTAATTTGTGACTAGTTCATGCATCACTATTTACCTTAACCATCTGCATCTTCCTTTGGAGGTCAGAGGCAGGAAAGGGAGGGATTTATGCAGTTGTATGCCTTTTGGAATAAATTGTTATTAAATTAGTGTTCACTAGAAACAAAGTAAGGGATAGCATACTCTGTAGATAAAATTAGTCATGACTATAAAAAATGGTTGATTTATATTATTGATTTTATGTTATATAGAATAAAAATTGCCACAAAATAATTAGCTGATGGAGTAAATTGTTGCTAATATAAAGAAACTCCCAACAGAAATCTCTCTCACCTAAAAGACTATTGTATGAAATTTTAAAAGAGTTACAAGCTATTACTTTTAACAATTACAAATGTGAATATATGTGTAAGGGGCTAATAAAAATAAAATTACTCCTAAATGTATTTTGATTATGAAAAGAGACAAAGTAGAAGTTACTATGAAATTTCAAACATTTAATAAGGATGATATCTTCAGTATAAAGATAAAGATGTACATAGGCAATAGGAATTTCATTCTGATAATTCTTGCCACAACTGATGATGCAAATATATGTATATATTATGATAAATATATTTTATTACTAACACTTGTAAATTCCTTACTACAGCAATAAATCTGAGGTGAACATGAAAATAGGAAATTTAAAGTGAGCAAATAATATAGAAATATATATACATGGAGCCATGCTATTTAGATGTAATCAATATTTTTTAACTTTACTATTGCTGAGATTATAATCCAAATATAATTGACACATAACAGTGATATTGAATATTGAATATATTTTGCTGGTCAGTGTGAGAAGGTACATAGATATGTAGGATTTAACTAGAGCATTTTTTAACTTAGAAATTTTTGTATGCGTTTTTTTGTCATTTTACTTGAAATGATTGTTATTGTCCCTTGAATTTAAAAGTATATAACTGCACAGTTATAGAGGGAGGAAAGTCACAGTGACATCATATAGAATGTAGGTAGATGTTGGGCCCTAAGAGGCCGGGGCACAAGGCCCAGTGGAACTTCCTGAGCCTGGCTAGAGTTTGGCGACCTGTCTTTGGCCTATTACTCCCGCTTAGGAGTGACTCAGCAAGACCTACACCAAAACTGCCTCTGCCCAGCTATTGCTAACGTGGTGAAATACTATTGGCCCCTACACCTTTTTCCCATCCTGTGACCCCACCCTCTTTATCAATGTTATATAAACATCTTTCTACTACAATAAAACGAGATCCTGCTTCGACAAGACTCCCGACTCAGTGTCTTTTTCTCTCCGGTGCTTTGGAGGAGGGGGTTCTGTGTCGCCCACACTCACCATCCCTCTCAGCCCCAAGAAGGGACTGGCTGGACGGGCTCCTTCTTCAGCCCTACCTGCTGGAGGACCCGGCAGGTAGAATAATTGCTGATTCTCTTAAAGTTTAACTGAGCAAAGGTTAGTGATTTTTAAAGTGCTAAATTAAATAAAGTAGTCATAAATTCTATATGCCTAAAGAATGATAGAAATTCAAAAAAAAAAAAATCTCCTATCAGTGGTACAGGAATTTGGGGTGTTTTGAGATAAAAGAGCCTTTATGGGCTTATAAGTCAAGAGCTTTGGTGCTGTCAGCTCATGGTCACATAGAACTTCCACTGAGTCAGAGGCCTCTGGGTTCTTATCACGAAATCCATAGACCACAGATGGTTACATTTACAAAGATTTTACTATAAGGCTTAAGAAAATGAAGGAAGAACCTCCTGTTTTTTGCAGGAGGTATCCCCAGACATGGAGAAAGTCTGTCTGTTGACAAGCTGGGGTCTTTCATGGGAATTTATTGGATGGGGGCTAAGCTGCTTTGTACAATTTCCAGGTCATGTGTTTAGATACCTTGTGGTTTTGTTCATATTTTCATTTCAATATTCTAGAGAAGGATAAACTCTCAACATATGAGGAAGAAAATAAAACAGATCTCATTCCATGTGTTTAGGTTTCTTGTAAACCTGGGAAGGAGAACTCCTTTAGAAGAAAAGTGATAAGGACATTTCCCATGTATAGCCAAGAAAAAAGATAATGCTTTATTTTCCCCTCAACAGTATAACCAAGTTCTTTTCCCTTCTGAAGAGATAACTTTAACTGTACCATTATTACACTTTTCTACATGTGGATATGCATTTTTTTATTTGTTTATTGACAGACTGGGAGAGAGTGAGAGAGAGAGAGGAGAGAGAATGGGCATGCTAGGACGTCTAGCTATTGCAAACAAACTCCAGACAAATGTGCCACTGTGTGCATCTGGCTTACATGGGTATAGGGAATTGAACTTAGGTACTTAGATATCACAGGGAAGTGCCTTAACTGTAAAGCCATCTCTCAGGCATTTAATTGCAGTTTTCCAATACTAATCCTCTTACCTGGGCTAAATCCCCTAACTATGGTAAGGGCAGAGAATTTAAAACAGTGGCCAAAGGTGCATGGTAGAGAAGTCCTGAATTCATTATTCTGTAAGAGAGAGAGAGAGAGAGAGAGAGAGAGAGAGAGACACAAGACAAGCTGGATGGCATTTCTCAGGTAGATCACAATTTGTCACCTTCCACCAGGACAGAGTATGTATGAAGAGTCAAACAAATTTGAATGTATCAAAGGAAGGTTTCCTCAATCATTGATAGCCTTCTATAGCAATTAAATAAATGGATTTTTCAAAATATTTGGAAATATAGATAAGGCAATGATGGACTATGCCGGCTTTGTTTTCCAAGGACATTCAAGATCCAAGTATAGGAATGAGTTGTCCATCCAAGGCAAATAAGATATGTAAATACAAAAACTTAATTGACAAACATAATGAAGGTAAAGGGTATAAATATAATAACAAGTTTATACAAGCAGTGGTATAAAAACAAAGTCAGTTCTAAATCATATCAATAATATATTTTAATGTCTAATGTAGCTATCTTGTAATCAATAAAACTCAGATCTCAAGGTTCATACTTAAAGATAGCTTCTTCTGTTCACACCTGGTTCTGGAAGGGTAAAATTTCACACTCATTAAATTTGCTATATATTGTTAAGAACTCTGTAGGTGGTTCTATACTCAAGTCTCAATTAGTGTCTTGTTGCATTTCTGAGAATGGCAGAATCACCTGGAGTGATGAGTGAAACTACCAGGTCCTGCAAAGTTTCTAAATCAGTTTGCTTGCCCTACGAACTGAAAATATGAATCTTCAATAAATTTGTTATTTTCAAAGTTTCTTGGTAATACTGATGTTGCGTGTGTATAGCCTGTGCCTTAGCTAACACTGGCTTATATAAACATATTCTATGGTTGCTGCATAAAACTTACTAGCTTTTATTATTGTGCCTGCATTTTTCTATGCTTCACTTAGTAATCCATTACAAGAGAAAGGAGAGTGCATATATCAGGTATGAATTAAACCACAACTGCATTTTCCTAGGTGTTATTTGGTCACTGTCATTCCCACATAGGTGGAAATGCCTCCTGTTGCTTTCAAGATCAATTAATTTTAATGAGAAGTCCAACTGACTGACCTAAATCTCTACTTATTTCAATATTCTTGATAATTTGTTCGCAATAACCAAACAACCCTTGAAATAGAGATTTGATTTTTATTTATTTATTTGCAATGGGGAAATAGAGAGAGAAGAGAGAATGGGCATGCCAGGGCCTCCAGTTGCTGCAAACAAACTCCAGATGCATGCACCACTTTGTACATGTGGATTTAAAATGGTCCTGGGGAATCAAATCCAGGTCACCCAGATCATTAGACTTTGCAGGCAAGTGACTTAACTGCTAAGCTGTCTCTACAGCCCAGAGATGATATCTGTACATGTAAAAGTGACAGGGTCTAATAGGCTTAGTATTTTATACTCAGGTAACAAGGTGCAATGGATGATAATCAAAATAGATGTCTGACCACCTGGGAGATAGTATCTAAGAAAAACCTCAATTATCTCATACTTTTAACATTATGACAAATATCAGTTCTCTCATGTTAATACTCTCTGATATATATTTGATCATTCAGTTATAGAAGTAGAGAAGCATCATGCATTGATGGATTAGTGAGTTACCATTCTTGGTAACATCACAATTACAAATTTTATATCAGTAAACCCAAACTCTTGTACTCTCAATGTTAGTCTTAGGCTAAGCAGTGGCAATAAGTACACTGATAAATTCATGTCAAGAGGACAAATTAATATATGCTCATCAACGTAGAAAACAAGAGACTATGGAGGGCTCAAAACTAAAAATTGTACTATACCTCCAAGGTTCAGGGAACATTGTGGAAGAGGGTGTAGGAAGAACTAAAGACCCACAGGGTGTGCATGTTTTGAATCTCCTCAGTGTTTACCACCACCTCCATAGAGAAGGGCCTATGGATAGCAACAACCACTTCTGGAATGTTCCCTGAGCCCCGACATATGTGATAGAGATGAATTGTTCAGGGCTAAGCCCTGAGATTTCTCTTTTTCTTATAATTGTAATGAGCCTTGTGTCTTAACAGCATTTGCTCCCATATGTAAAAAGAAAAATCATATAAACAAAACTGAGACCAGCATTAATGAATGGGTTTAAATTTATACCTGACAAGGCTTTGTGATGGACACATCCTCATCATTTAGCCAAAGAACAATAAAGGCTTCCCCCCTTGGAACTATGACCTTCCAAGCCAGAGTCTTTTGACTAGATTCTCAATGCAACATATGAATTATCTCCCATTGAGGAGGCCTCATTTCTTATCATAGACCATTTAATTACCATCATAATTTATGTGTCACTATTGTGCCAGTGGGTACATCTTACCTGGATCTTTGATTTTGCAGCTTGCAGTATCCACTGCTCATACAATCTGTTGGTCAGTTTTATCCCCCAGTATCTTGCATAGCACCTTCCAGCACTATAGCAACTATCTATCAGGGAGATGGCTTAAATGTCAATTCCATCTTGATTTTTCTGTGTCCTACAACTACATAGGCAATATTCTTAATGCTTTCACTAAACTGAGAATAATTCTCTATCTATAATGCTATACCACTTTGACCAGGAGATTATCTATCTTCCTTCTCACCTAAGAGCTACCATATCTCACTTTGAAAAGCATTTTTTTTAATTTTGTGTTTTTTCTCAGCATATTTTAACGTGTATTATGAAATCATATGTTCTTCTGATTCCCTTTGGATTAATGTGTAATATGTACATTATCTGTCATATGATCATACCATTTATGTCTATCCATACAAGATTGGTTTACGTTCACCTAAACATATACCTTAAAAAATCAGTAACACATATAACCACCCATTGTTTTGGACAGTGTGTTAAATACATCTCCAAATGTTAGTTCCAACTCACTACAACATAGTTATGTTCTCAAACAATAGTTAACATTTATATACTTTTGATACATAAATCATTTTCATTAATGTTTAATCCTATTCATAAATTAATTCAATATGTCCATTCTCTATATTTATTCATTTATTTATTTATTTATTTATTTATTTATTTTTGCTTGTTTGGTTTTTTTGGGGGGAGGTTCATGGTAGGGTCTCACTCTAGTTCAGGCTGACCTGGAGTTCACTATGTATTCTCAGGGTGGCCTCGAACTCATGGCGATCCTCCAACCTCTGCCTCCCGAGTGCTGGGATTAAAGGCGTGCGCCACCATGCCTGGCCATTTATTTATTGTTATTAGTTATGCACATAATGGGAATGCATTCATGTTGATGCCTTCGATAGCCTCCTCCCTGTTCTTTCCCCTTAAAAAGGACCCTCCTCTTTGGGGTACTTGGATCGTGCTTTGTGGGGGTATCCATCAGTTATGATGAAGAGGCAATGTCTCTATGCATAATGACCCAACTTGTAGCTCTAACACTCTTTTCGCCTCCTCTTCATTAAATTTCCCTGAGTAATGTTGGGTGCGTTTTAGGTCTACTTCAGTGATGAGGTCTTGGGAGCCTCTGCGTCTCTGAATATCTGGTTTGGTAGTAGTTCAGTGTTCTCTGTGTCTATCTCCTTCACCCTTGTGTTGGTATCAGATTCACCAAGAAAGCTACACTCTTGCTCATTTCCACAGTTACTCTATGGTTTAAGCTGGGGCCCTGGTGAGGTGCGACAGGCTGATCCTCTCCTCAGCTTTGACATCCATCTGAAAAATAGAAACAAATTCTCCAATGTAGAGAGAAGTCACAACCAGATAAATGGGACAACCATTATTATTTTAGAGAGGATTTTATAGGTTTATGCCTTCTTGTAGCCCACGATTGGTGGGAGCTTGATATTGCAGAGAGGACTCATTTTTTGGATATGTTTCTGACTTTGTTTCCCAGTTCCAGCTACGAGTTCTATTCCACTGAGTGGATCTGATAGACAATGAAGAGCACTTGGTCACCCACAATGGCTGTGTGCCACTATTGCACTTATGTAAGCATCACTTCAGGTTGTTTGCTGCTGAGTAGCTTAGACCACAAGTTGCTTGGACAGATGTTGGTCAATTTCCCCCAGTTACTCCTGTAGTACCTTCTGGCACTAGACAAGCTAACTGTCTGGGGTATGACTCTCTTCCAGATTCCAGCCAGGTCACTCCATGTTACTCTATATTCTTTGATTGCATTTAGAGATGGTGTTTTTATTTCTAATATGTTTAATGGTAAGAAGGGCTCCTGGGAAGTACAGATTTACATTATTTGTTTTTTTAAATAAAATTTAAATTTTCATTTTTAAAGATTATACTCTTTTAAATATTTTATTTTATTATTTTTTTTATTTGCAAGCAGACAGATAGACAGGAAGGGGAGTATGGATTCACAAGAGTGTCTAGTAACTGCAAACAAACTCCAGACACATGTGCCACTCTGTGCACCTGGCTTAAGTCAGTACTGGGGTACTGGCTTGGCAGATAAGCATCTTAACTGGTGAGCCTTTTTGCCAGCCCTAAAGATTACACTCTTATATAATTTCTACCCCCTCCTAGTCCCAATTAAGGCTCTCCTCAGAGGGGTTATTGATAGTCACTGAGGGGTCCTGAAGCACTCAGTCTGTGTGTAGAGGGTATTACATGCCTCAGGTTAATCCTACCCACTGTGTGGCTCTTACAATCTTTCTGCCCCTTCTACCTCAATTGTCCCTGAGCATTGGAAGACATGTTAGGAATATGATTTAGTGTACAGTTCTCTGTAGTCTCTGGATTTCTGTTTTGATGAAGTTTGAGTGACCACAGTACCTGCCACCATCTCCCTGGATGTAGTTTTCAGGATAGCAGTGAGACCAGTACTCTAGTCATTGCTTCCTCTGCAATGGCTCCTGGGCCCAGGCAGATGTGGTGGAGGTGTCCTGTCTTTTGGTAGGCAGTGCCATCTTTTTTGTATTGATGTAAGATAAAATATATTCTCCAACCAAAAATAGTTTAGGGAGAAGCTTAGGTTAAAGGAGATATGTATGTGACATACATACACTCACTTTGTCAAAGAGCAGTGTAAGTTCTCTCTCTGAAGTCTATGAGTTTCTTTTGCATAGGATTGTGACTTAGTTCCCAGTACCAGGTTTGAGTACTCTCCCACTGAGTGGGTTGATGTCCAATCTGATACAGCTGGTTACCCACATAGGCTGTGTGCCACTATTGCACACATGTGGACTTCGTGCAAAACTGGTTGTTTCTGTAGCTTGCAGGATTTTCTGCTTATTAATACAGTTGGTAACCATTCTTCCCCTCAGCACCTCCTGTAGCACTTTGCAGTACTATGAAGGCTAGCCAGGAGGGAGGTAACTGGTTTCTCCTCAGTTCCAGTGTGGTCTCAATGTCCTGTGACCCATAGTCTATGGTGTTTTCATTCTCAATGGATACTGGGTTTGAGTTCAGTAGGTGAGACCCTGCCTTAGAACAGTTAATATTTTGTTTGAGTTTATTTATTCCACTTTTATACTTAATTATCTACACTATACCTAATAATAGTTTCTATTTAAAATGACTATTTTTCATACTTATGCCTTTATATGTTATTATATTACTAATACATTAACATATCAATTATATAAACTTTCACTTCTTCACTACTTATATACTTTGAAAATTAGATGTCTAGTTCTCCTAATTAAATACTTATGGCCATTTTCTTAACCCAAATAAGATTGCCTAATTGTTCACTCTCTTTGGCCTTTCTCATTTTCCATTTCAATGAATTTCCTAATTTTCTCTCTAATTTACTCAATGTTCTTATGTCTAACTCATGAGTCCCCTTTTGATGACACTCAGTCAATTAAATCATGCTCAAAATTCAGATGACTGAATTTTCCTTTCCTTTATTCTGTCATAACATCTATTGTAATGAATAATGTTTTCAGAAGAAAACAATCCCTCCAAAACCAAATCCCCTTCAATGAATACATGTGATTGGTTCCTCAGATAGAAAAAATCTAGATCCCTTCCTTTTATTTTCAAAGGTTTGTGATGACTCAAGATCACAAAATGTGGGAGAAGATAGATAAGTATCTTTCAAGTCTGAGTGAAAATTGTCTGTCAGCTTCCATTTTGTTCCTCTGGAATATTCACTATGAGGAAAACTGCCATTAAAATTTCAACTCTCAAAAGACAATCATGCTGAAGAGGCCAGAAAGGGTTAACATTATCAGCTGTGCCCAGCCTTCCATTGATCTATTTTTATCTCTCTCTCTTATCCCTCATCTACCTTCCATTGAGCCTGTTTTTCTTTCAAAGTGGTCCCTCTTCCATTTTGATGCTGTGAATTTTTGGGTTGTCTGCCTCTCTGTTGTTGTTGTTTTGTGTGTGTGTGTATGAAATATTTTGCAGGTCTTATGGTGCAGGTAACGGCAGCTGCTATAAGGTCATAAATGTAATGTCATGTCTGTGTCCAGAGCACAGCATTCCAATACACTCCTCCATATCCTTTTGCTCTTACTTGCTTTCATCCACCTCTTCTGTAGTGGTTCCTGAGCTTTGGTGGATATAGAGATGCATCATTTTGTCCTGAGCATTCAACTGTCATTTCTCCTCATGATATTGATGGGTTTTGATTCTTTCCAGTTGTCCTTCCACCCATCTCAGCCTGTGCTTGAGTACCATGAGGACAGACAGGGAAACTCAACCACTGAGTAAATGCCATTGAGTAACTCAGAAATTCTTTGAGCAGCAAATAAATTAGGCTTTCATTTGCATCTCAAAAAATGGCTGTTATATCAAATCCTACCTAAGATTCTGGCTGACAAGTTGTGAAAGCAATTAAATGATAATTGCAAGGCAAGTTTATTGTATAATACTATTAACTTGAATAACCACATATTTTAAATTCTCTTTTTATTATCATTCTACTATAATTTACAAGTTTTATCTCATTCTCTTTAGAATATGTTCTTATTATGACTTTCAGAGGTTGTGTCCTCAAAAATGTTATCCACCAGACACACTTCTGTCATATCATATTCATGAGATAAGTTGAATATAACAACATATTGTGCAGTTGAGTTTAGGAATATACAATGTTATATGGGATAAAAAAATTATACTATATGCATCTTCAGAGGAGTCTTAGAAGGATTGGTTTAATAACCATCACTGTAATAGCAGATGACAATGGATTTTGGAAAATACTTCCAGAGGCATTCCTGTTTAATGTTTCCTAAAACAACCAACTGAATGGAGCCACATAGCAGCAAGCAAAGCATATTAATTTATTAAGAAAAGATAAATGTATATGGGGAGTAGTGGTCCACAGCAGAGATAAAATTTAGCAGCTCAATGACTCCACTGGATAAAGTATCAGGGATTATATGTGGTATATGATTCATTTACATAGAGTAAGTTTTTGTTCGCATATCCTCCTTTATATACAGTGCCACATTCAACTTCATGAGTCATGTAGTTCATTAGCATCTTAAATATCCACCTAGTGGTATGGTTTTAGTATTGTATTGAGCCATTAAATGCTATCAGACATTCAGGAATCCTCTGCATGGTGAATATAATATTTCCTCCGTCAACTTGTATCTTTTATTTTCATATGAAAATTTTGTAAAGCTCTGTCAAGGTCCTTCTAGATCTTACTATCACTCCTTTTCTCTTCCCTCAACTGCATGGATACTGAGCTAGCAAACCAAATTATATTTTGTGGGTTTAGGCACTTTGGATATATGATATTCAATTTATATAGAAAATCAGAAATGGGCTAGAGTGATTGCTTAATGGTTAAGGCACTTTCCAGAGAAGCCCAAGGACTCATATTTGAGTCTCCAGATCCCACATAAGCCAGGCACTCAAAAGTAAGGCAAGCATAAGTCATACATTCTCACTAGGTGGCGGAACATCTGGAGTTCGCTTGCAGGGGCTAAGGCCCTGGCATGCCAATTCTCTCTCTCTTTCTTGGTTTCTCTAAAATAATGTGTAAATAGATTGAAAAAAATCAGAAATTCCTAAGTCTATGTAGGTCTTTACAAACAGTTTTTCTTACAGTTAGGCGTGTGATCTGTTTCATAAAGGGCAATATAACCTGTCAGAACAGAATGAGGCAAAGATAGGAACTAGTTCTTCATTTCACTGAACTATTTGATTCATTCCAAAAGGCCAATAAAATGTTTTTAGTGAAATGAACTATTTGGACTTCCTTTTATATTGCCCAATCATCCAAGAGAGTAGTGCAGTTCTTCTCAAATTATTAGTAATGAAGAATTAGTGTTTTCTTTTGTTAATCTTCCAATTTTACATAGAGAAATTATATTACAAAATCCAATTAACATAAAATCAATGTGTGGTGATTTGTGTGTCTGCCATAAATTCATGTTATGAATGCTAAGTCCCAAGCTGGTAGGAATTTTGGAATTGAGGCCTTCTAGAGACAATGTATTGTTGGGGTGAGTTTAAGAGAGTTATATCCATCCTCCCCTTGCTAGTGTTTAGCACACTTTCCTGTTGGTCACCCAATGTTGGCCAGGAGGTTATGTGTATACTCAGCTCATGACATTGTTTTCTCCTGCTATCATGAAGCTTTGCCTTGAGTCTGTAAGCCAAAATAAACACTTTCTTCCCATAAGCTGCTCTTGCTCAGGTGTGTTCAGCCAGTAAAGCTAATTGGAACACAATGATAAAATAAATTCAAAATTATATATAAAATAAACACCTTACTCTTTTAAACAATGGACATTAAAGTACAAGTTTGCAATGAGGTTTTAACATCTATAGTTTCAATTAAATATTTCATGTAAACATGTAATAAACAATTTCTGGACTAACTTATTCCAAAAATGACATATTTATTAGTACTAATCAAATAAAGGATCCAGGGTTGCAGAGATGACTTAGTGATTAAGGCACTTGTCTGCAAAGCCAAAGGACACAGGATGGATTCTCCAGGACCCTTGTAAGCCATATGTACAAGGTGGCACATGTCTCTGGAGTTCTTTGCAGAGGCTGGTAGACCTGGTTTACCCATCCTCTCTTTCTCTCTATCTCCCTCACTCTCCCTCTTTCTCTCTCTCACTCTCAAATAAGAAAATATAAATAGAATATTGAAAAGGTCATTATTCAAATAAAAGGTCCAAAAATGAGGCAGATGAATTACTAACACTGCACTACAATTTCTCCTGAGAATAATGGGGAGAGGCATTCTCTTCCATATCACCAAAAATGAAGAGAAAGAGGAAGATACCAGAATTAGGTAAAAAAAAAAAAAAAAAAAAAAAAAAAAAAAAAAAAAAAAAAAAAAAAAAATTGCTCCTATTTTTGATACTCTCAATCTAAAATAAGGATTATTCACAACACTTATTTATAGACATTAGAATGGAAGCTATGTGTATAAGCTATTTTTCAAAGGGGATATTCAAGGAGATGAGGCAAAAATATTTTAGATTCAGAGATTCAGAATACAAAGAGGTAAGGAAGAGGAGCTCCCATGTCAGTTAAAAGAAAAAAAAAAAAAAGAAAAAAAAAAAGAAAAAGCTTTTCTATGCTCCATATTTTTGTTACCAGTGTTGTTAGGGTCAAAGCCAGCATCATGAAAACTCTAATAAACTAAACTCACCTACCATTCTTTACTAAGCCAGGTAAAGAGAAAAATAACAGTGAAATGCAGAAAACAGAAGTTCAAAGATCAAAATTGTGTGAAATTCCCCCTGAGGAGACAAGTTCTCCTCTCAATTGATAGCAAGATTCCAATCTTCCCCTTTCCCAGCCTGAGCCAATTCCTGAGAGCCAAATTGTCTGAATAGTTTGATAGCTAACAAAGGCCTCAAGTATATCTGTTTAAAATACCTACCTACACTCCTGGTCCATTAAATAGATATATTACAGAACATAGAAGGAAGAAGCAGGAATATCTGGAGTTCCAAGTCATAACTAGCTATAGCAGGTTTGAGGCAATACTGGGCTATGAGAGCTTCACCTGAATGTTCTGAGAAGAAATTTATTTTTTTTTTCATTTATGTGCATCTCCAAAACTAATAGTTAATGTCTAACAATTATATATGATAATAATGCTTTAATACTTTTAAATGAGCTCAAAAGTTAGTTCATTTTCATTAATGTACCATTAGGGAATGATTAATTCTTAATTTTTTACCATTTTTGCTTTAAATTTAAGCAATCTTACATTTCAGTTTAAATAGTTGACTAATATGCAGGCAATATTCTCTATCTCAACAAAGAAAAGAAGTTGACAACTGATTAGTCAGTTGATTTAAAAAATACAATAATAGCCGGGCGTGGTGGCGCACGCCTTTAATCCCAGCACTCGGGAGGCAGAGGTAGGAGGATCGCAGAGAGTTCGAGGCCACCCTGAGACTACATAGTGAATTCCAGGTCAGCCTGGACCAGAGTGAGACCCTACCTTGCAAAACCAAAAAAAAAAAAAAAAAAAAAAAAAAACAATAATACTTATCACAAAAGATTATTATAAATCATTCTACTAATTCAAACTTTAAATCTTATAGATGATATGATAATCCTGGCATCATATGGCCATTCAAGAGGTCGTATATTTACTGATACATGACTCTTGCAATTCAATTCTGGAATATATTCGAAAATAAAGAGAACATGCATTTCTTTATAGTTTATTATGAGCCACTTTAAAGGTTTATGGTTGGAGAGCCAGACATTTAGGTAAACATGCAACAGATTTGAAAAGGTAGGAGAAAAACTGAATAGTCTGATATATCGTTATTTCATATTGTGGAAAGCACATCTCCCCATTCCCTCTGGACGAACTCTCTCCACAGAAGTGAAGGAAAGGCCTCAGGGTTTAAAATACTGCAGTGTGAGGCAATTCTTCTGGGGGTAGAGAGGAAAGCATTTCCAGGGTCATTAATCTTACAATATGAGAAAATGGCTCCAGGGTAGACAAGTTTCTAAATATCTCTAAAGCATTACTTGTAACTTTGATGGGATGTTAGGCATTTAATAATACATTGTGAACCATAAGATACAAGAAAAAAAAATGATGAAACATTGTTTCTCAGTAGACTCAATGTAAAACAACAGCTATAAAACATTATAGATGTTTATAGAGTGCTTAATGATATGATCCATATCCTTTCTTAAATAATCAAATACATATTTCATTTATTATAATAACAGTATTATAAAGTACACTATCCTTAGAAGTAAGCAGAGACTAACAAATTCAAGGAATAGCTTGTTCTTTAAGATAAAAATCCTTGAATAAAAACAAACATATTTAGGGGGCTGGAGAGCTGGCTTAGCAGTTAAAGGGTTTGCCTGCAAAGCCAAAGAATCCTGGTTCAATTCTCCAGGACCTACATAAGACAGACGCGTAAGGGGAGCATGTATCTGGAGTTCATTTGCAGTGGCTGGAGGCCCTGGTGTGACCATTCTCTCCCTCTCTTTCTCTCTGCATCTTTCTCTCTCTCAAATAAAAATAAATAAAATATATTTAAAAACCATATTTAAATTATCATGTATTAATATTTAAGTGACTGGAAAAGAAAGAACATAATTTTGTGTTTTATCCTACCCTAATTTTATAGGTACACAATAATATTTTGTTTGGGAATAAACAATTAATATTTATATATGGGTTATAATTTTATAAAACAGAAAACAATTCCTGTTGATAACTGGGACAATGAAATACATTTGAGTGACCCTTACAGTGGAGATTTAAGAGATGACATAGCAATATAGCAGGACAATTTAAATATATATTATTTAATCCCATTATAGTGAACTTGAATACTTGAGTAATGCATAGAAGGGAAACAGATTAGTTCTAATGTAAATTTCAACATAATAGAGGATCTGGGGCTCACTTCCTCATAGATATCACATATCATATTCTTATAGATTATTGATATTCTGTGATGGTAAACTAACAATAATAAACTTTGTATTACATAGATATGATTGTAAGAATCAGCCAATTTTCATAATGTATAAGCATGTCCACTGAAGTCAAAACATTAACATTAATGTTAGCATTAAGAAACACTAGTAATAATATTTTAGAATTTGCATATGTAATATTTAAATAAATGGTGTCTATAACATGGTAGTTCAATTCTCCAACATTAGCAAGATAAGTCTTCTTATACTTTATATGTAAGACTGAGTTTACATAACATTGCTTAGACAGAGAGTAGTGTGGTGAGTTGAATATAAATGTATGTCACTCATTGCCTGGGATATTTTTGAATAAGATTAAGCTTCCTACTTAGAATTCAGTGGCAAAGTTTAGCTGGAGTATGTATGTCACTGAGGGAGGATCTTGACTACAGCCATACTAGGTGTGTGTAGAGCTAGAAGACACACTAGATGTTTGTGCTAGCTCTTGTTGGTCTTTCTATCTCTGTATGGACGCATGCTGGAATGAGCCATGTTCTTCAAACATGATGGAGATTTCCCTGGAATATGTAAGGATAAAATAAAGCAGGGCGTGGTGGTGCATGCTTTTAATCCAAGAATTTGGGAGGCAAAGGTAAGAGGATTGCCATGAGTTGGAGGCCACCCTGAGATTACATAGCAAATTCCAGGTCAGCCTGGGCTAGATTGAGACCCTACCTTGAAAAAACAGAAAAATGAAAAAAATTAAAAATAAATAAATAAATAAATCCTTTCCTCCAATAAAATGTTTTGGGTCAGATGTTTGTCCCAGAAATTAGAGAGTAATGGCAGCCAAAAGAAATTGGTACAAGAAGTGGGGTAGTTGATGAATCTGAACATGTGGCTTTCAGTCTTTTGGAATATGTTTGTAGGAGAAAGGTAACGGGGTTTGGTACCTTGGACTGCAGAAGACTTATAGTGCTATAAGTAGTTATTTATTAGATATTCTGGTCATAGTTTGAAAAATGCTAAATGCTGAGAAAATTGTGGACTGTGAAAGCTTGGCTTATGAAGTTGCAAAGTAGAATAGGGCTTTGTTGTAACTGGGCTATTGGCAAAAAAGCTGGTTACATACTTCCTGTACCCTGAGAATTTGAACAAATTTGAATTGCATAGTAATGCATTGGTGTGCTTGGGGAAGGTACAGATAAGAAAGATATGAAAGATGCATGGTTTATCAAAGAAAAATTCAAGTAATTTGAAGTTATAGGCATAGAGACTTAATTTTCAGTTACTTAAGCTGCAATAGTAAATAATATTAACTGTTGTAAAATCATTAAGGGTGGGTTAACTGTTATGCATTGGGACAATGGAAACGATATGCCCTGGGGGTAAAAACCCACCCATAGAAGGCTGATGCTAGTTAGAATGCAAAATCTTTACTAAGAAGTAGGCTCAAAGGAAGAGTGAATGAGTGTCCAGAACTTTAAGGTCAACCTTTATTCTCCCCTGGACTATGTGGCACCCCTTTGTATTTACGTTGGAAGTATGAGACTACAGGAAAGAGGGCCATGAAGTGAACCTAGTTCCAGAAACTGGTGAGATGTAGCAATATTAAGCATGGCCTAAATGCCTGTATGGGAACTTAGTAAGGCCATTGTATGGAGCTATAAATATGAACCATAAAGTATACACCTGAAGATGTTTTGCATCCACCAGGACTGTGGAATTTCAGGAATGCCAACCTCCAGGCTTGAGATGAAATTTTCCCCAGACTATGAGCAGCCTATCTGTAGGGGCAAAATTAGAAACCCAGACACTTTGTATCTGATTTTACATATTGAAACTACAGATGTTTGATGTTTGCCTACTAGTTATTGATTTCACATTTTTTCAGTCTCTCCTTATTATGCTTGCTTTTTGAAATGCAAATGCTTAGTGTCATTGTGTGTTAGAAGTATATAACTTGCAGGGCGGGAGAGATGAATTAGTGGTTAAGATGCTTGCCTTCAAAGCCAACAGATCAAAGTTTGATACCCCAGAACCCATGTAAGTCAGATCCACAAGTGGCACATGAATTTGGAGTTCATTCATTTGTAGTGGCTGGAGGCCCTATTGTGCCCATTCTCTCTCTCTCTCTCTCTCTCTCTCTCTCTCTCTCTCTCTCTCTCATATAAATAAATAAAACAAAAAAAAAAATAAAAAGTATATAACTTGTATTTTTATATATTTAATTTTAATTAAATTTAATTTTAAAGTTTTAACAATTATAACCCCTCTCCCACACCCTATTGACAATCTTGAATCTCAGATGGGATTTTGAACTTTTGAGCAATTTTAAAGTTGATAAAAGGTATGGAGACCTTAGAAGTTGGACTGAATGCACTTTGCATTATGAGATCATCATGAGTCTATGTGGGATAAGGATAGAATATGGTGGTTTGAAGATAAATGTATGTCCCACAAAGCCTGAGTTATTTTTGACAAGATTAAGCTTCCTACTTAGTCTTAAACAGGCAGAGGTCCTCCTGAAGGATGTGTGTCATTGGGGTGTGGGTCTTGAGTCTAGCATTACTAGGTATATTTCGAGTTAACAGGAGCACTGGATATTGATGCTTGCTATTTTAAATTATTTTCTCTCTCAGATATAGATGTACAATGAAGTGAGCCAGGTTGTTCCTCATGGAGATTCCCCTGGAATCAGTAATCCTAATATATATCCTTTTCTCCCATAACCTGTTCTGGTCAGAAGTTTATCAAGTCTAAGAAGGTAACTACAGGAAGAAGCATTTGTCATCACTCACATGCTTGCTTAAAAACAAAGCATTTGAGATAGAGAAATGGCTGAGCAGTTAAGGTGCTTGCTTGCAAAGCCTAAGGACTTAGGTTTGATTCCCAGTACACACATAAGCCAGATGCACATGGTGGCACATGCATCTGAAGTCCATTTGCAGTAGATGGAGGCCCTGGTTTGAACATTCTATCTCTCTCTCTCTGGCTCTCTCCATCTCTCTCTCTCTAAAATAAATAAACATTTTCTTTCTAAAGTATAACATTGGTTCCACCAACACTCAAGGGGAATGGATGATAAAAAGTTTGGCTAACAAGAAAAAAAAATTAGAATTCACACAAAATCTGTTTGCTAGTGTCTTGTGTCAATTTCCCTAAAACCTTATTAAATTATTATTACTATGTCATTTTCACAAAACAGAAAATTTAAGGTCAGTGAAATTTAGATGCTTATCTCTACCACAAATTTGTTGCATAACTAGGAATACTTATACAAGAGTATTTAGTTTCAAGGTCAATGTTTCCTTCACTGTGTAGTTGACTGGAAAAGAACAATGTACAAATCTTGGAAGAATGTGTGTGTGTTTTGTGTGTGTGTGTGTGTGTGTGTGTGTGTGTAAAACTTGACAAGTTATCTACTTAAATTTAGCTTTACTTATTTTTAAACTTTATTTTTAAATTTATATGTAGCCAATTTACATGCTGCAATTTATAGAAGAAGACTTATTCTAGACTTCTAAGGAAGAAGATTGTGGTGGTTTGAATCAGATGCTGCCCATAACTTCATGTGTTCTGAATACTGGTTTCCAGCTGATGGTAATTTGGGAGGTGGAGCCTTGCTGGAGTACGTATTGGTTGGGAGGCCATAGCCAGCTCCTTATGACTGAAACTGGGCTCACTCTCCTCCTGCTGTTGTCTACCTAATGTTGATAAGGACTTCACATCTGTCCTGTCTTCATGCCATGCTTTACCCTGACATCATGGAACTGCCCCTCAAGACTCTCAGCCCAACCCAAATAAATATCTTTACTCCATCAGCTTCTTTATCACAGTAATGGGAAGATAACTTCAACAAAGATGTTTTCTATCATCTTATCAGAGTTAATTTTCCTAAAACAGATAAAAAATAAAATGAGGGCTGGAGAGATGGCTTAGCGGTTAAGGCGCCTGCCTGCTAAGCCTAAGAACCCGGTTCCAATCTCCAGGTCCCACGCTTAGCCAGATGCAAAGTGATGCAAGGGCGCAATGCTGCACTTGACCACAAGGGGGCGCACACATCTGTATTTCGTTCACAGCAGCTGAAAGACTGCTGGCACGCCCATCTCTATCTGTCTCCCTCTCCCTCTCTGTCTATATCTCTCTGTGTCTCTCTCCAAAAATGAATAAAATAATAAATTAAATAATAAATTAAATTAAATAAAATGCAACTAAAGTTCTACATAGTGTCTTCTTTATGGCATAAAGTGTCTTCAGTATCACTTCTTAAATTTAAACTGGATGTGATATGAGTAAAGAGCAAATAGTTATATTGTGTGAGTCTGTATAATAATATGGGCAAGACAACCAGATGTAGAAGTTCATTTATATTTTAGAAATATTCGAATTTCATTGAAAACAAACTTGACATTTTAAGATATGAAGTGATTGGACAAAGATCACTAGGCCAATTAGTTTTCCTTGTATTCAAGCCATCACAGTAACAACTACAAATCAAGGATTCATGGAAATTAACTTGGGTAAGCAACTATTATTTTTATAAAGTATTTGCAGTCAAATGTTCTACCCCTGAGCTATACCCCCTTTATAAAGTATTTGTAGTGTGTGGTGGTTTGATTCAGGTGCTCCCCTATAAACTTAGGTGTCCTGAATGCTAGGTTCACAGCTGATGGAGATTTGGGAATTAATGCCTCTTAGAGGCAGTGTATTCTTGGGATGAGCTATGGGTATATTATAGCTAGTTTTCCCTTGCCAGTGTTTGGCACACACTCCTTTTGCTATCATTCACCTTATGTTGGCCAGGGGGTGATGTTTACTCTCTGATAATGCCATCATTTCCCCCTGCCATCATGGAGCTTTCCCTCAAGCCTGTAACTCAAACTAGACTCTTTTTTCCCCCAAATCTGCTCATGTTCAGGTGATTTATGCCAGCAATGCAAACCTGACTGCAAAAGTAAAGTTAGTCCCAAGGGTGGCATTGCTGCTAGACACCTGGCTGTGTGGCATTGGCCTTTTGGAGCAAATTTTCTAGAGGAATGTGAGAAGATTTGAATCTTTGGCCTAAGAGATTCCATGAAGTGCTGTAAATACACCTTGATGGACTATTCTGGTCAGAGTTAAAAAATCTGATTTTAGCAAGAACTATGAACTGTGAGGTTTGGCTTATGAAGGTGAGAAAAACCTTTGCCTGGTCTGGGCTAGAAGCAGTTTGTGTGAGAGACTTGCTGGTATGGCCATGTCCTGAGAAGTTGTGCAGGGTTGCATTGTGTAGAAATGGACTGGTATGAGAAGAGGGATATAGCACAGAGGGGAAAAAATGAAATATTTGCATGAAATTGCTGCCAATTCAGCTGCAAGTGAGAGATTTCAACCATTGAGATTGGGCCATCTGACCTGCATTGGGACAACAGAAAGAATGTAGACTCTTTTAAAGAGGCCTGAATGTTCAAGGGGTATCTTGTTCTTCAAAGTCTACTTTATTCTCCACTGCATTAACAAATTGGCACTCTACTAGTATTATGGAGTATATGAAATGAAGGAAATTGTGTCATTGAATTGGCCACATGGTCTTTTATTTTGGAAATGGCCATGGGCAGTGTGAAGCAGGTTTGGTGGATGCCTACATGGAGACCTGATGGAACCATGAGGATGGACTGTGGGTTGCAGTGGAAACCCAGTGGAGATGCCAGGACACAAGATGGCTGCTAAGGAGAGCTGCTGCCCCAGATGACTGTGAGTAGCCTAGCTGGAGGGGCGGAATTGGAACTCCAGAGATATTTTGCTGGTTGGAATTATTGAACTTGGAGACTTGTCACTGACTAGAGTTATTGAACTTGGAGCTACAGAGTTTAATGGTTGCCCTGTTTAAATCTTATATTGGTTGAATATTTCTTTCCTATGCCCAATGCCAGTGTGAATGTTTATTCTGTGCTATTATGGGTTTGGAGGGGATTTTTTTTTTTGGTATTATGCAAAAGACCTTGGATTATGGGGATGTTTGAACATCATGAGGATTGATAAAAACTATGGGGACTTTTAAAGTTGGACTGAATGTACTGTATTTTCTATCATATATGTATATCAGTTTATGTGGGCCAGGAATGGAATGCAGTGGTTTGATTAAGGTGTCCTGAATAAACTTAGGTGTTCTGAATGCTAGGTCCCCAGCTGATGGAGATTTGGGAATTAGTGCTTCAAGGAGGCAGAGTATTTCTGGGGGCAGGCTGATGGGTGTTAAGGCCAGTTTCCCCTTGCCAGTGGTTGGTACAGTCTCCTAATGCTATTGTCCACCTGATGTTGGCCTGGGTGTAATGTACACCTTCCGCTTCTGCCATCATTCTCCCCTGCCATCATGGAGCTTCTCCTCAAGCCTATAAGCCAAATTAAACCCTTTTTTCCCCCAAATTTTGTCTTGGTTGGTGAATTCTGCCAGCAATGTGAATCTGACTGCAACAGAGAGATATATAGCAAAGTTTCAGGACTGATTGAGTGGGAGTTAGAATATCAGAATGATGCAGCTAGATGGAGGGAGAGACTCTTGCCTCTGCACTAGTTAGGTTCCAATGCAAATGATTAGGTGCTTTGTGGCTCACAACCAGATTTGACTCCATGGTTACTGATGAAAAGATAGTTGAAGTTTGTGTCTGGATAACAAATTTCCATCTATACCTCATGCCTACTGTGTTTTGTTACTTCATTTATAATGAGACTCTTTAGTAACTTATTTTTTTCTTCTTCTTAACAACATATTTCATATGGATACATCATGTATTGGTACCCTCTTTTAAATCTTTTTTTAATCATTATAAGGAAACACTAAAAGTTTTGATCATTATAAAGAAACATTTTTTATTGATGCACTGAAAGATTTAAAAAGAAAAGGATGATTCTCAATTCTTCTTCATATATGAATGATTATTGTTGACTGATTTCCTGGAAAATTGAGCTGAGTTTTTTTTTTTTGTTGTTGTTGTTGTTGTTGTTTGTTTGTTTGTTTGTTTTAAGCAAAGAAAGCCAACTGTTGTTGGAAAAATAATTGCACATGTTTTGAAAACAATAACTAGTCATTCAAGCAGTGAGTGTCCCTTAAAACCACTTTAACTCAGTTGTTCATTTAAACAAGTTCTGAGGGTAAATGACTTAATTTATCTCTACTGACAATTACTCATCCTTTTATTTATTAAGTATTTAGCACACTAAAAGATTTGGCATATGATACAATATGTATTTAGTGATGAAGAGGCCTCACATTCAGGAAAAAAATAATACTTTCTCTTGTTTCACATCTACTATGCCTCTCTTAAGATCAGTTTCTTATTTTTATTTATCTTTTAATAGTCTTGCCAAATTTGCCAACTCTCCTTTTTCTAAGTTAATATATTGCAATACTAATTAACTGTGTTATATCTACTTCTGTTATTGTAATTTTGTATCCTGAGGAATTTGGTCTCTAATTATGTCTTATTTTAGAACATATAGGTGATTTTCTAGTAAAATACTAGAATCATAGTTTTGATCTAAATTTTAAATCAAAAGTAATTTATCTTATTGGTTTAAACATTGGGATCAGTTTTTCCAGAAATTCAAGCAACAGTTATCATTCATCTATAATGAATAATTAAGGATAGAAAAGCAATTAAAATATCTTCTTTCAATAAATCATTAACTAGATTCTTGAATTTGATTAAAAACAACTTATAACTGTGGAGAGTGATTCAGTAAGATACCTGTTGTCTCATTCTGGCTTCCACAGGTAAACACAAAAAAATAAAATAAATTAAATTTAATATTCAAATAAATTATACTAAAATATGATTTGAAGTAAACCAAAAATAATTACCTGGTTATAATCACACTTCCTTTTCAATTTCTCAAAATTACATTTCTGCTCTCCATTTATAAATCCTCTAATATAATATGATATTAATATAAGTTTTATAATTTAAGAGGCTGGAGGAACTATATAGGGGATGATTTATATTACTTTTATATCTTTTATTTGATAACTAATCATATAATATTATATTTCAAATATCATTCAAATATAAATTTTCTTTAGAACTTTTGCAACATTATAACATGTTCCTTAAGTTTACTTTATCTGTTTAGAAGTGGCAGAATATTACACACTTATAGGATGTGCTTTTCGATCTACTCATTTCAATAAATTTCATTTAATTATCATTCCAACATCCATTTTCACTATGAATTTTGCTGCTATTCTATGAATGGTTGCAGTGTTTTACATAGCAATATGAAATAATTACAACTATGTTATAAGAACAAATACATTACATTTCAAAGTTATTTGGATAAACATGATCACTATAACAGCCCAGTTGAAACAACTAACACTGAAAATTGTAGCACAGTATGAAAGAATTAATTATGCATCTTCAATTAAGACCAAATAGAGTTGTATTTCCACTTGCCTGCACATCATGCAAAAACTCTTACTCAAAGTGACGATTAAGCATAGAAATTGCACTATTGTTAAGTTTGGACTGTGTGTCTATCACCATTTCCTGTGGTGTTTTTTGGGTTACTAAAAGCCATGGGAAATTCTCTTTCATAGTTGTAAAGCATCTAGATCTACCCTTTCTAGGGTTTTAAAATATTGAGTAATATATTAAAAAGCTACATCTGTTATACTTCTAAAGTTTTCAAAACAATTCAGAGTTTCCAATTGAATGTTTTCGTAAAAGAGAACTTTAAAAATCTTTTACATAGGTCATCATAACACTATTGTAAAATGAGTCTCCCTGTAGTTGTTCAAGATTAAATACTGTATTTCTATTGACAGTTGTTATATTTTATGTACAGTGATAGAAAATCTTATCGCTTTACAGTGTTAATTTTCTTTTCTCTATGACATATATGAAAATAAGTTACACACTACACTGAAACTACCAAAAATTGATTAAAATAAGATATATGTGAATTAGATTCATGAATTTATGATTTCATTTTTCCCTCCATGTTAGTTTCTTATATGGAAGGAGTTGTGCTGTTAAATTGTCTTTATGCACCTATTTAAATCTATCAGTAGCCTTCTCTTATAAAATAGTCTTTATAGACTAAATCTACCAAGGTCCTGATTAAAACAAAAGAATATAGTGCAAAATATACATTTTAATATATTGCTTTTTCTCTGCTGCAAAAATTTTATAATAGTTGTGCATTATATTTAAATGCAGATAAAATTTATCTTAAATTTTAAGCAGAATTTCAATGACCAAGTAAATATTAAAAGATTTAGAAATTAACTGATTTCTTCAAACTTTGGCATATGACAAGCAGTTAACTGTGTTGGCAAACAAGCAATTGACACAGTGAAGATTCAACCTAAATGATGGAAGGAAATGTTTTCAAACTGTTCATCTGATAAGACATTAATTTCAAGAAAATTAAAGTAACTCTACAATCTCAATAATAATAATGTCATTTAAAAATAGGCAATAAATCTTAGACATTCCTCCAAAAATATTCAAGTGACCAACAGTTATACGAAAAATATTCATCATCACTAATAGTTTGGGCATCTTAAGTCAAGATAGCAGTGACATGTAACATCACTCCAGTAAGAATGACTATCCCCCCCCCCAAAAAAAAGATAGATATGTAAAGTGGCAGTAAGAATGTGGGAAAAAAAGGGAAAGCATGCATGTTACAAGTGAAAATGTAAATTAATCCAACCGTTAAGGAGAATAGAATGAAGGGACTTCAAACAAATTAAAAGTGCAACTATTGCATGACAAACTTCTTGGCATATATCTAAAGAAAATTAAACCAGTTCTTAAAGAGGCATTTAAACTTTCTTCTACCTTGCAGAAGTATTCACTAACTCTAAGAAAAAGAAGTATATTCCCATTGTCATGGAACAGAAAGAAAATACACACTGGGAAAAATTACCCAATTGGAAAAATTAATTCTTTTTATTTATTTATTAATTTTATTTTAGAGAGACAAAGAGAGAGAGAGAATTGGCATACCATTGTCTCAGCCACTGCAATTGAACTGGTAATGCTTGTGCCACCTAGTGAGCATAGGCAACCTTGCAATTGTCTCACCTTTGAGAGTCTGGCTTATGTGGGACCTGGAGAGTTGAACATGAGTCCTTCGGCTTCACAGGCAAGCACCATAACTGATAAGCCATCTCTCCAGTCTGGAAAAATTAATTTTTAACAAATAATAAAATTTGATTACTTACAACAAAATGGAGAATAATGGAGTAAGGTGCAGAAAGCAAGAATTTCATCATCTCACAGATATGTAGAATCTGAAAATGTTGATCACATAAGTTGAGTATAGTATGTTTATAAAATATATGCTAAGGAGAGAAAGGCAAGAGAATACTTCTTCACCAGTGAATGCTAAGGTAAAGTTAGAAGTAAACAATTCTTTTTTTTTTTTTTTCTGGCATGAGTGTGTGTGCAATACGTGTGATGTGGTGTGTGCATGTGTATGCAGATGTATGAGCCCTATGCCCACCCATAAAAAGGCCATAGGAGGGCTGGAGGGATTGCTTAGTGGTTAAGACATTTGCCTGCAAAGCCAAAGGACCCAAGTTTGATTCCCCAGGACACAAGTTAGCCAGATGCACAAGGGGGTGCATGTTTCTGGAGTTTGTTTGCAGGGGTTGGAGGCCCATTGTTCTCCCTCCCTTTCTGTTAAATAAAAAAATTAAATTAAATATTTTTTAATTATTTAAAAAATACTTCTGAAGATTTTTTTCTTTCATTGTATTCTGAGATATAATGATTATGATGATAAGGTGAGATAATATTGTTGCTATACATTATAACTTCTTTTTATTGATATATGTACTAAGGCTTATTTTCTTCTTAGTGATAATCCACAGAAGATAAAAAGAACATTCTCAATTTGGGCTGTACATACTAAAATACTGTGAATTTATTAAATTAAAAAAAAGTAAGATAGAGGGACATCTGGTCAAGATGGTGTCAGTCTAAATATGCCTCACCTGGAGGGGAAGGAAAGGCAAGACAAGATATTTATGGTTTATTAGGGTTCAGTGGGAGGACATGGAGGAGCAAAGTGTGGAATCTGCTGATTTCCACACTCTTCATTAGCCCATCAGTCCCCCAATCCCCTCAAGCAGCCATCTTAGCCCCAGTCCCAGACACACGTTCCTCCTGCTGTAGCTAAGTGGACCCAGGCCAGCAGTCTAGTGTTCCCCCACCCTAGGCTTCACCATCAAGCTCCACACTCCAGCTCTGTCACCTTCAGCCACACCACCCTCCACCCTCGTGCATGGGAACTCCACTTGCAAACTCCTCTGTCCCCCTCACTGCCCAAGATCTCAAATCAGTAACCTAACCATCCACCTAAAGACATTGGAAAAACAAGAAGCCACCCCAAAAAGCTCCTGATGGAAAGAAATAATTAAGATCAAAGCAGAAATTAATGAGTTGGAAAACATTCAGATGAGAAATGAGTAGTAAAGAGTGTTATACCCATGGTTATCCATGGTTACTCCATGTTTATAGTAATCAAACAAGTAACAGGACTAAAGTTAGAGCACCGACATGGCAGATATTAGAGTTGTAAGAAAAACATGCACATGGTAGATTTAGAGACCAGAGGAAAATCACACGTGTAATCAAAGTGGAAAATTATTCCAAACTGCAAAACAAAAGCCAGCATGAAAGTCCAGATCAATAAGCAATGGTAAGCTGGAGAGATGGCTTAATGGTTCAGGTGCCTGCCTGTGAAGCCTAAGAACTCTGGTTCCACTCCCCAGGTACCACATTTAGCCAGAAGCAAAGCGATGCAAGTGCACAATGCCACACTTGCCCACAAGGGGGCGCACACATCTGGAGTTTGTTCATAGCACCTGAGAGGTCTCTGGCAAGCCCATTCTCAATCTCTCTCTCTCTCTCTCTCTCTCTCTGTCTGTCTCTGTCTCTCTCTTTCTCTCAAAAACAAAAACAAAAACAAACAAACAAAAAAACAAATAACAACAACAACAAAAAACCCTCATCCATTGAGGGGGAAGAGGCTGAGAAGAGGCTGGACACACATGAGTTTGTCTAAGAGGAGATGAAAGGGAATCCAGAAATACCCTCCCCCCACACCAACTGTCATGCCAAGAGAGAGGGAGAGCTGTGAAGGCTGCATCCTTTAGAGCATCAGATTCGGATATGCAAGGTAAAAACCTGATTGGTGTGCATATTTGGAGGGCGGTCCTCAAGGCCAGCCCACCTGGGACTGTAGTTTGCTTGACTTTGGGCAGCAGATAGGGTTGTAGATCAGACATGAATTCCATTCCTATAAAGAATTCCATTCTTGTGTCAGGGTGAGGTAGCATGTGAGGCGGCATCTCTTAGTTCTCTTTGGGCCTCAATCTCTAACCAAAACTGCCTTGAAAAGGCTAGCTTTCTCCAATCCCTCTTCAGTGCTATGAAAATTAGAAGTTCTAAATCATTTTAACATAAAAAATGTATTCTTGTACAACAGGATTCTCCCTGCTCTAAAATGAAAACTTGCATCTTTACCTTAGGATAGTAAATTTTGCCTAGTAAATGCAGAATGTCATAGGCTTTTTCCTTTCCTTGGATTTAGGGAAAAACATTGCATGTTGGTAACTGTGATAAGCAACACCTAGTCTTTGTATTATAATAGATCAGTTCTATTAAAAAAAAAAAAAAAACTGAAAAAAAAAAAAAAAAAAACTCAGGGAGAATGTTATTCATTTGTTCATGTACTGAACACAGTAACTGAATGTAGGATCACTTACCACTGCCAGTTTCTGGCATCTCTTGAACAATGATAAAGATATATGATTACTGAACAATTTGAAATAATTTTTTAAATAAACTATATACACTTCTAAAGAAAGCCATTTTGTTTATGTTAATGATGCAATGTGCCATTTGGCTTCCTAGCTGACTTTTGGCAAAAGTTTTACAGTATATTCCTGCATTTAACAGTGGAAATGGTTGCCTATGTTTTACAGAAATATTCAAAGTTGCTTTGCCTATATTTTATGATAGAAATTACTCGTTTACCAAAATATCAGTCAATATGTACAATAACATAACTCTCTATTCTACAATTTAGTTATCTCATGACTTATCATGGCAGATATATTTCTTTCTGTTTTTTTTTTTTTTTAATTTTTTGGAGAGAGTCAGAGACATAGAGAAAGAGAGGGAGACAGAAGAGAGAGAGAGAGAGAGAGAATAGGCTCACCAGCAGCCTCTCATCCGCTTTGAACAGACTCCAGACATGTGTGCCCCCTTATGGGCAAGTGAGGCATTGTGCCCTTGTGTCACTTTGCATCTTGCTGAACGTGGGACCTGGAGAATCCAACAGGCCTTCCTTAGGCTTAGCAGGTAGGTGCCTTAACTGCTAAGCCATCTCTCCAGCCCCTGAGTTGTTTCTTTAAAACATCCCATGCAATGGGCTGGAGAGATGGCTTGGCAGTTAAGGCACTTGCCTATGAACCCTAAGGATCCAGGTTGGATTCCCTAGTACCCAGCTAAACCAGATGCTCATGGTGGCGTACAAGTCTGGCATTTGTTTGCAGTGGCTGGAGGTCTTGGTGCACCCATTTTTTTGTCTCTCTCTCTCTAAGAAATAAATAAAATAAAATATCTAAAAAATGTAATACTCATATTTAGATTCCCAAAGCATACAACTTTGACTTGTTTACTAAACAAACAAGGTAACCTTGACAACCATGGTGGCTTATACCTATCTATAATGCCAACACCTAGGGAGAATCATAGTGAGTCCCCGTAAGCCTGGAAACACTGCTTTAAGTAAGTAAGTAAGTAAGTAAGTAAGTAAATAAATAAATAAATAAATAATAAACACAGGTATCCTGATGCTTGAATACCTCTGGTTGATAAACTAATCTTCTGGACTGCAAGATCTTGGCTTCCTTTATCTTAGAGTATTTATTTTAGAATATAAGTGCTTGCAATTCTTTCTCCCATCCTCCTTTTTACAATTCCAAAATGCATTTCTTAAGTATCAGGGGTTCATCTCTTATCAAGAAAGAAAATCTCATCCACCTCCCTCACCTCATTCTATATCAAGAGCAGGTGCTTAATTTTTATAAGCTTCATCTCGTAAACACCAAGAGACCATTTACTTTCTGCACTATCATAGAATCTTCTCATACTGTTCCTCTGCCAACATCAGTGCTTAAAACTCAAGGGACTTTTGTTTCAACAGAGAATATTCTCTGTCCCTACTTTCTGTCTTGAATAACATCAAAATTTGCTGTGCAGCAGGTGATTGTCTTTGTCATGAGGTACTAATACATTCGTGTATTTAAACATTTACATAACCTGCACAAAAACATTGAGCTTTTATATCAAATTGCTTCTTTAAGCCGGGTTTGGAGGCTTATTCCTGTTACTTAGAGGCTGATACAGGAGAATCAAGAGTAAGGCCAGCCTCAGCTACATAGCAACCCAGGCTTGGTGAAATGAGACTTTGTCTTAAAAATTTAAGAAGAGTTTAATTAAAATATTTGGCGTTGGGCTGGAGAGATGGCTTAGTGGTTAAGGCACCTGACTCCTAAGCCTAAGAACGCTGGTTTCAATCTCCAGCGGTTCCAATCTCCAGGTCCCACATTTAGCCAGATGCAAAGTGACGCAAGGGCGCAATGCCACACTTGCCCACAAGGGGGCGCACACATCTGGATTTCGTTCACAGCAGCTGAGAGACTGCTGGTGCACCCATTCTCTATCTGTCTCCCTCTCCCTCTCTCTCTCTGTCTGTCTCTCTCTGTGTCTGTCTCTAAAAAAATTAAAAATTAAAAAAAGTAAAAAATATATTTGGTGTTCATATGCTTAAAAACATTTTTTTTTTTAAATAAAAGAACAAGGGGCTGGAAAGATGGCTTAGAGGTTAAGGTGTTTGTCTGCAAAGTCAAAGGACCCAGGTTCAATTCCCCAGAACCCACTTAAGCAGATGCACAATGTGGCACACATGGCTGGAGTTCCTTTGCACTCTCTCTTTCTCTTTCTCTCTCAAACAAATACATAAAAATAAAAAAATAGGAACCCTCTAGTATGATCATGTGCATCAAACTTCCTGCTTATGTGTAGTACCCCACCTATAACCATTATTCGAACAAAGCATAGAGTTCTCTAATTTAACTCATATAAATTTAGGAGTGTAAAGGTTTGTCACTTAGTACTTTTTAAATATGATTAGCCTATAAGAATAATAATGCCATTTTTCATCATTCTTTTTCCTTTTTTAGAGTCTAGATATTTCATTGAATTTAGGTTATTTAGTGTGATCGCCTTTAATCCCAGCACTTGGGAGGCAGAGGTAGGAGGATTGCAGAATTGAGGCCACCCTGTGATGTTTTACCTCGCAAAAACGAAAAAAACAAAAACAAAAAAAAAAAAAAACACTTCAATAATTTATTCCTGAAAACATTTGGATAGCACATTCCTGTCAGAATGCAGTGGCATCCACACATGTGCAGACATCCTGAGGGAAGAATGTGAAATACAGTGGTGAACCAGAGAGGACACTCAGTAACAGAGAAGGTTCTTTGGCTTTGCACAACTCAGAACTGATACGATACATATTCCCCATGTCACTCTGCTCTTTATTCATTAGCAACTTATGGTACCACTACATCTATAAGCAAATTGCCAACATTTATTCCTGTATCTTATGAAGGTATTAGTTTATGAATAAACTGGGCTCCAGGAGATTTAGTAATCAAATAGTCCATAAATGTAATATTACTAGTGTATGTGAAATTGGGTAATTGAGTTTCAAACCTATCAAGCATCAAAGTGTGCATTTATATTCATAATCAGAACATGGAGAAACATGAGAAAATTTTTCTTAAAGATGCTATAGAAAAACACAACACACTGATGGATGTGTAAAAAATAGAAGCTTATTTTTACAATCTTGGGGTTGAGAAGTCCATGAAGACTGCATGAGCTGTTCACTAAGGAAGGGGCTAAATTTGGTTTGTAGAAGCACTTTCTGCCATCTCCTCTCATGCTTCATCCAGGTCTCATGTTAGATTAGATTCCAACCACATCTGTGTGCTACTTTTCTATATGATATAGCGATATAGAAAGAGAGCTTTCAAACTTCACTTCTTTACAGCCAGTAGCCATACAATCTCTTCACATGCTTGCCTGTTTAACTTCTCACACAGACTTTATCTCATAAAAGAATATAGTTTCCTCTAGCAACTTAGAATTTTTTCTGTGTACTTCAGCTGAAGTGAAGTTACTTCATTTAAATAATGGGAAATGTGAGTTCACTCTTTCTATAGAATAAGTTAGCATACCAAGAATACATTTCTGTCTGTTCTGCCTCTTAGGCCCCAACTATAAATATAAATGAGGACTTCTTGCCTTTAGGTCTGTATCCTTTTACAAGCACCACAAACATTTGAAATGTAGTATTCATGGCTACTTGATAGTCAAACACCCTAGATACCAGTTTTATTTATAATGATTCCCCCATTACTATAGGATATGACATAAGTAAAACATCTAAGAATTATTATTCTAATGCATTTTTGGATATTGCATGAATTTTCTATACTCCCTAAAGTGATCATCTCTTTCTACACAATCATTCTCTTTAATAGATATTACTGATAGAAGTTGGAACATGTAAATTATGTTAACCTATCAATACTTTTAGAATCTTAAAACAACATCTTTGATGATGTAAAATTAAAAAGTATCAATAATAAACTTTTAAATAGGTCCAACAATACCCAGAATTCTACTTGTACATTTTGCTTTCAGGATGCTTGCATAACTGTGTTAAATTAACTCTTTCCTGCTATTATGTGAGTTTCTAAGGAAGTCTTCCCAGATTTCAACTATATTGAGCTGGTTTTACTATATTTCCACATTATATCCTATGCCTTACATAATTCATATTCCGTTTTTGTTAACGTGTCTGTGGCTGTCCTAATCAATTAAAACATTATAACTCAAGCAGATGACTATGTCAAGTTGAGTATTATACAGTCATATTAAGATCACTTTCCTAACAACATGCTGAACTTTGTCCTCGGTTACATGAAAATATTAGATAGAGAACTTTTGACATAAAATGTACTGACTTATAATTCTTTCTCAGTTTAAAATGGAGAAATAGGTATACACATTGCATAGGGACTGATTTAACTCTGAGTTGTAGAGTTTGGTTTTCCCCCAGGCTATCAATATGAAGGTACAATACCTTCACACCATGCTGGGTAGTGGCAGTAAGCCTCAGCTCCTAGTAGTTATGGGAACGAAGGAAAGCAAGGGCTACTCCACAGCATACCACTCTTCTAAACAATGAGGATTATTAGAATCATGATAGTAAATGAATGTTGACATACTTTCAATTTTCCATGGGCTTCTTATATATGTGTATCGCTAGGTTTAAAATTTGATGTGCCTCAAAAGGTGCACATCAGTAGAGAAAAATGAGCATGCACATTTCATTTGAACATCTTTGATTTTATGTATTTCTAAGGAATTTTTTTTTGTAGTTTCTGTACTTCTTAGGATGCTCTGAATAAGAGTTTTAAGTTAAAAATATAAACTTTTACACAGTAAAAAGTAGAGAAGGGGGAAAAGATTAACCAATTTAGCTTTGACAATGTTCAGAAATGATTGAGAGGTGGAAGTATAAATTGGTTCTGTCTTGCTTAACTGGAGCCTTTTTAATGGCAAATTTCCTGTCTTAAAAGAAATTTTTATTCTATTCAATTAGTATCCTTGGTTGTGCTCCACCAATAATAGGATGAATAAAGTTTATTCCAACTCAATTTGCCTCATCAAATCCATTTAATTATAGGGCGTGTTTTTCCTTTTTCCACAAGATAAAGGCAGTACTCCTCTATATCCAGTGTGATCAAAGAAGAATGTGATGAATAGTGTACAATCATTTACACAATTCAGGTTTACTTTCATACATTTAAATATGAGGTAGCTAAATGAAAAGGTTTGGACTTAAAAAAATAGTCTATTGAGTCAATTCTTTTTTGTTTGCTTAATAAATATTATAAAAGGCAAGTTATGTGTTTGTCACAGCACCATACAGTAAGAGTCACTATACAATAAGAACCCACAGGTAAGAAACATGTCTCACAATATTTTAAAACAACATTAGTACATAACCAAGTCTTTATACCTTACCATCTATGCAAATTCATAATGATGTAGATAATTGATCAGGCATCAAGGTCACAGTTGACTTTTAGATATGTATGATATGCATGAATTTTCTTTCATTTACTTCAAAAACGAATTTGTATTTTGAAAATCAGATCTTCATATATATGATAGTTGGAGATGACATAAAGATGATTTGGTTTATATCATCATTTGGAAGCAAGGATTATTTACTTGTATTTTATGAAATCTCTCCTCTATGCACACATTTTCAAAATAATTCTGATCACATCATAGTTGACATGGAAGGATACTTTCCAATTAATGCAGTAGTAAAAAACAATCTGAATCAGGATAAAATTTATAGGACTAGTGCTGAGTGAATGTGCCATAAATCTGCCAAGATTTCACACAATAAGCATACTAAAACATTCTGCAGAAGCATGAAGGGGACGTCAACAAAGCACACAACATGTGGTGAGGGAGCCTGATTTTCACTGCTGTCTGATTTATTCCTCTTCAGTCCTCATGAATAGATACTTCACCTGTCTAACCATGCGAGGTAGGTCTTATTTGAAGACATTGATTTGAATTTCAGCTAAATGATTTTTTTTTTTCAATTACAAGTCAGTACTCAAGGGAGTATCCATGCTAAAGAAAAAAAATTGCCCTTGGGTAGACAAAACTATAATTTATGTGGATCACAAATTAAACTTTGCTTTAATTGGAGTGTTGATACTTGTTTACTACTCCATGAAAAACACTTTATAATGTCAGTTTGTCCTGTATCAGGAATGGATTTCTGTTACAATCTTCTTCACTTGGCTATCAACTGGATGCAGTGATTAAATAGCTATAGCTTTAAATTACTTTCCTATATAAGCAATGTCCATATTTGGCTTCTTTTTTTTTTTTTATTTCCAAGACTAAATTAGTAAACGTCTGCTTATGGCTTATATGTGACTTTTCCACAAACCGTTCCTATATTTTTCAGCTTTGTACCCAGTTAGTTAGCGCTCATAAGAGTTTTATAGTAGAGCCATTCTAGCATTTTCCCATCTCACCCTTGTTTTTCTCTTGTCCTGCTGTTGTGTAGCTACACATCACACTGCACACTTGAAGGGAGACAACTTAAACCACAGGAAGTAAATGAGATTTACCAGGGTCAACAGTTAAACCAAACTCACAAGGATCAGGAAAATACACAAGGCCTTTCCCTCAGAGTAATGTATGTAGTAGTACCTACTGGGAAGAGACCTGAGGCTACAACAGCTATTCTACTTGCTTTTAGTTTTATTCATACCTAATAACTGTCCGCATTTATGAAAAACATTAAGTATTTCGTACTTTTTAATAAGTAGTGGCTAAGTTAGAGTAATAGAACTATTATCTATCACCTTAAATAATTATAATTTTTTTGTAGTAAGAAAGTCCAAAATTCTGTCTTTTAACTAGTTTGAAGTAATCAACATTGTGTTGTTAATTGTGCTCTTTGTCTTTCTGGTTTTGATTGATTTGATTTTTTTTTCTACCTGTTCTTGATACATTTCACTTGGGATAATATCATCTAGCACATCCATGTTGTCAAAAGTGACATGAGTTCATTCTTTTTTATTTGGTGAAAATGTAAATTAGTACAGCAGTTATGGAAAATAATATGGAAATCCATCTATTAACTCCATTATTAGGTATATGTCCAAAGCAAATAAATAAATATGTCCAAGAGATATCTGATCATCAAAGCATGATTCAAGAACTAGAAGTGACCTAACTTTCCACTGAGGATTGAATGGAATACTTTTCCTCCCTGGGAGATTCCCCTGATAGGCCTCAGATTGCAAACCAAAGTATGATTGCACTAATACCAGCTCAGTGAACCAAAGATTTGATTAAAAGTACTTACTGAGCATGGTAAGGGGTTACTTACAGGAATGCAGAGCCCCCAAAGTGGCCACACCACCAGGAAGTCTCATCACAACCTAGGTGACAACTTCCCCAGGGCTGCATCAAGGAGCTCCTTGTCTCTGTCCATGAGTGTGGGGGTACCAGAGAAGCCATACGCACAGCACTCTCATCATGGGTGAGAACTGCCCCACGTCCCCCTGGCTGCTTACCTGGAGTTCACCTTGTCAGACTTAATCCTGGGATGCTTTCCTCAGTCATTAAGTGGTGAGGGTTTACTTACACAGAATGGAGAACCCAAAGCAGCCACTGCCATGGCAATCATTGTCCCTTGATCTTTGGCCCTCTGAAAATGTTCTCTCTCCCTTAGGCCACAAGATCTGTGCATCATTGAATGCAACTGGCACAAGGGATGCCTGAGGTCTCAGGTGGGCATCTGATGACCCTCCTTATGCTCTTATTTTGTTACTTGTCCCAGCTACTTTTGATAAAGCTGATAATAGTTATTTATTGCTTTAAATAAGGAAGAATTTGCCATACAAAAATAGGTAACAAAAAGGTGGTGTACTTACCCAATTACTATTATTTTTTATCCGTTTTGTGGAAGTATTTTCTTCATTTTATTAAAGGAATTCAGATGTGTTATTTTATCTTTTACTCAGGGTTGATCTTTGACCTAAGGATATATTTTCTATGCTTGCACAGGATAGTCAGGCTTGAAAAAAGTTAAGGAAATTCATTTTTCATAAATATGTTTCCTGTTTGTGGAATTCTTATCTAAACTTTGATCAATTCTTTTATAATATGTTAAATAAATGTGACCTATGAACAGTCTCTTAAAAACATGACCTGCATTTTACTTAACATTTCATTTCTGTTTGTTTAGAGAACAATCACTTTCCACAAACAGCGGCCTAGAAAATGTCTTTCACAACAGTTAGCAGACTGATTGCTTGTGCTTGACTTGCTCAGAGTTCAATGCCATTCACAGTAATAACTCTGGCTTTTGATAACCAGTTTAAACATGAATCAAGGAGGCTGACAATGGCTCAACGAGCATCAGGACTGTTTTTAACTATAAATGAGATGTCTAGAAAATGCCAGCCAATGCTCCCAGGCTGCCAAGCATGGCTGTTGGTTCGTGGCAACATGCCAGAAACTCTGCATCTGAGAAACTTGCCTTCCACCAATACTGACAAGTTTTCTTGTGAAGAAAAGTTTATAACAATTGTCACAGTTTGAGAATTTCTTTTTTTAAAACAATATCTTGGGCTGGAGAGATGGCTTAGGGGTTAAGGCGCCTGCCTCCTAAGCCTAAGAACACTGGTTCCAATCTCCAGAGGTTCCAATCTCCAGGTCCCACGTTTAGCCAGATGGAAAGTGAAGCAAGGGTGCAATGCTGCACTTGACCACGAGGGGGCACATGCATCTGGATTTCGTTCTCAGCGCACCCATCTCTGTGTTCCTCTCTCTCTCTGTCTCTCTCCAAAAATAAAAATTAAAAAAAAAAAACAACAATATCTTGCAGATTAAACACTTGAAAAAACAATAGATATATATATTTTTTCAAGCCTTCATAATTGTCCAATGTTTTTTCTTTCATAATGCTAACAAAACACAAATCAAACCTTAAAATGTGCTATGTATGATACTTAAATAAAATGGTGAAGTACTTTATAAAATCCACACCCTGTCATTTACTCATTTTATGAGCATGGCGTGTATTATAGTTAGAGAGGACCACTAGCATTGAGAAGTGTGAACAAGAGATCATCAATATTTAAAACACTGCAAAAGATATAAAATTAATTATTATACTTTTTAAGAGAGAATATGATCTTGTTTTCATATAATGACTTGGAAATAACCCATTCTTTCATTTCACTCAATTGTAACTTGCACTAATTTTTTTTTTTTTTTTATGAGATTCGAGACTTGCGAACATTTGTACCTGCTCAGAATCTTTTTATCTTTTTGTGGCATTCTGTTCTTTAGAGCAATCAAAGAAGAGATTCAGGTGAGATGGTGTTAACTCTTTCCTTCAGGGATAGATGCTATACAAAAGGCTGAAGAAAGATCAATTATAAATGAATTCTGATTGATTAAGTAAAAGCAGTGCCTTCTGGGTTATAATTGCAGAGAACTGATGGCATTTTAGATCACTGACAGTATGAGACTGATGTGATAGAGGGTAGGTATCAATTAATTCCATCATATATTCATATAACAAGTAGGGACAATATACTAAGGAAATAATTATCAAGTATGATATGATTTTATTGAGTTATAAAATAAAGTTGTAAAATTTGAAAATGTGTACTATTTCAAAATAAGACATAAATGTGTTAATTTCATGATGTCCCTTTCTCCTTTCTCTCTCTACATAAATGGATTAACATCTATCACTATGATCTGAGTAGGTATACTACACCATTATTAGTTTATTTAAGAATATAAATTCTTAATTACTCTTCTATCCAAACTTTACACATTCAAGAAAAAACATTTGGTAGTTTAGAATGGCTTCCCTTTTCTAACTCTGTTCATATTAAGTTTTAAAATTTTCAAAGTAGACAAATATTTCTAATACAACATGGCTGTGATAAACGAGAGGTAATGAATGTCAAATATAATAGATAAACAAATTTTACCATAAAATTTATGACAATAACTGGTGACTATGACAAAATGATAATTATTGTGATGGCTCATAATCCATTCCTCATAAATATACAAGATGTCTTATATTTACATAATGACCTGTATTCAGTATGTTGTTACAGTTTTCATGTTTCTATGACAGAGTTCTTGGTAAAAGAAGGTAGATTTTGGTAGAAGATTGTGTTGGAATAATAATATATTTATGAATAGAAAGCCTCAAGCCATACCTGCTTCTCAGGCTTACTAATGCAACATCTCATGTTCTGTAAAGATTGGTCAATAGACAGTTCAAATCATAGTTTACATTTGTCAGTAATAAATAATAGAAGTTTATGTAGTTGAACTTTTGGTATGATATTTAAACATATTATGATATTTTGAGGAAAGTTTCTGGGGTTACATTCAGGATGAAATGGGCTCCATCAACTGGCATAGCCCTTGGGACACACATCACAGATTCTGACACTAATCTATTGCCTCAGAGTTCAACTCGCTTATTGTTTTCCTTTGCCAGACTATTCACTGAAGGAATGACAGATGTGAGCATGAAGTAAGGTCCTTAAAAGATTAGTTGTATAAGAAACAGTCAACTAGCTTACATTTTAAAACTTTCGTATATGTTGCCAAGTTAACTTTTGAAAAGTAAATTAATATTTTATAATGACAAGTAATACTCTGTGATATTTGTCTAAGTATATGTATTCAAATCTAAGGAGTTTGTTCAAACCTGTAGATAATGTTTATCTCATAAGGATATTTAAAAATTAAACTATATTACTCAATATGCTTTAAGAAGTTTTGAGTGAATAATAGGAATTCAGCATATACTAAGAACTCAGTTTTAATTTTCTAGTATTTTTAATGATCATGTTGATAAAATTCCTATGTGTATTGTAACTGCCTTATGCTTAGATTTGTGCACAAACAATATGTATCAACCTCTGCTTCCATCCCCAAAACAAAAACAACATACTTATTACAGGATATTTTATTGTTTTTATATACCTCAATACATAAATATTTCTCATAAATAAAAATTGCAGGAATTGATAATATTGGATCATTGCTATTAAAATGAAGTCATTCTTTATTTCTATAAACTTGATAAACAGAGTTCAGTATTATTAGTATAAAAAGTCAGATCTACAAAGGAACATAACCATGTTAAGGAGGAAAATTCTGTGAAGTGATTCACTGGCTTTTTGCTCTTTGTCTAGTTGTTATTTTCTGATTTCCTGCCACTGAATACTATAGTCATTTCAGGGCAGTTCACCTACAGAAGATCTGCACTAGAGAAATCTCATTGGACTTGGGATCAGCTCATCTTTCATCCACCGGAATACTAGCATACTCACTTCTGAAAGCCTTGCTATAAACTTTTATCAACTTTTATCAGGTGCCATTGTGCAGCTTACTACTGCTGACAAGCAAGCTGCTTAAAGTGGCAGTTGTCTTCTTAAATATGACATAGCTGTCAAATGCCCTTTTCATTTTTACCCTTTGAATTCTTCTATTAATTCTTCATATTACCTTATTTTAAAACATATGGCAAATTATACCACTCATTGAAACACTCTATTATTGTTAAACACTTTGAAATACATTGTCAAGAAAGAGAGCACTCTTTACTGGGGCCTACAATGACTCTGACCCTCACTGCTGCTGATCTCCCTAACCTTCTCCTGAGACAATAGAGAAAGAAAAAATTGAGGGGGCATGGGACAGGAAAGAAGTCTTTACCCGGGGTTACACTTTGCCCTTCTTTCTATAATGGTCAAGAGACTTCAATGTTATTGATAAGGCCAAAGAGGAAGATTTATATGACTGATACCAATTCATTTTGGATTTAGTTTTGTTTGTATCTCCTCCCAAACCACCTTTTCTTCCTCCAAACCTTTCCGTCCCTATATTCTGTCCCTGGGGTTGCCTGTAAGGTATGCAGGCAATTCAAGCTGTTCCAATTAGGAGCCACAGATGAGGGAGAACATGTGAGGTTCCTCTTGCTGTGCCTGTGTGAGTTCATTTAGTATGACCTGTTCCAAGTCCATCCGTTACATAATTTTACCTTACTGCTGAACAGAATTCCATTATGTAAATGTACCATATCTTTTCTTGTTGATAGATTTTTGTTTTCCTCACTTCTCCATGCCATCTGAAAAAAAAAAATTCTCCAATGAAGAGTGAGATTATCAGAGGCTAAAGGGTGTAAGCATTGTTAATTTAGAGAGATTTTAATGGATGTAGCCTCTCTTTAGGACAAAGACTAGTGGGAACATCTCATTGGAGTCAATAATGTTGGTCACCATAGGATTTTGACTCATTTTCCAGACCTAGCTATGGGTTCCATCCCACTGAGTAGATCTCTTAGCCAAAGAGCCACTGGTCACCCATCTAGGCTGGGTGTCATTATTGCACAGGTGTGCACATCTAGTTATGCTGCTTGCTTTTGGATAGCAGTATACTTGGTTGTTCACAATGTCTTTGGCCATTTTCCCCTAGAAGCTCAGGTAATACTTTCCAGCACCATAGAAATTAACCATCTGGGAATTGAATACCTTGCAGATTTCAGCTGGATCTCTCTATTTTCTATGGTAGCAGCCTATGATGTCTTCAGGAATAGGGCCCAACCTTTTACTGTAGGTAGGTAATTAAGGGCTTTGACAGAAGTCAGCCTTGTAGATCTCTCAGATCAACAGCTCAAGGTAGGTTATCTGGGAGTTACAAGCCAGAGTCAAGTGTTTTAGTTTTAGGCTTCATTCAGCCTCTCCCGGTCCCTCATTACCATATGTCCCCATCCCCATACTCTTACTGACGGTTATATCTTTTATTTTGTTATCAAGGAGGAAGTGTTACATGGTACCATTTCATTATGGATTTACTTGGGTGTGTATCTTCCTCCACCCTTCCATTCCCCTCACCCAGACCCTTCCATCCCTATTATTTGTTCCTCTACTTTCCTGTAAGGTATACAGGCAACTCAAGCTATTTCAAATAAGGGACCACATATGAGGGAGAACACACAATGTTTGTCTTTCTTTGCTTAATATAACCTGTTCCAAGTACATCTATTTTCCTATAAATTTTATTATATGATTTCTCTTTGCTGCTGAGTAGAATTCCATTGGGTATATGTACCACATCTTCATTATCCATTCATCAAACAATGGGCATCTGTGTTGATTCCAGTTCTTAATGATTATGAACTATGCAGCTATGAACGTAGTTGTGCAATTTTCTGTGGAGTGAAGAGAGGAGCCTTTAGGCTCAGTAGAATAGCTGGATCAGTTGATAGTTTTCCTTTCATCTTTTTTAGGAATCTCCGTATTGATTTTCATAGTAGTTTTACAAATTTGTACTCCCATAGTGGTTGTACAAACTTGCACTCTTTTTTTGAAATCTAACTTAATAAGTGCTTTTAATTTTTTTAAATTTTATGTTTTTATTTGCAAGCAGAGAGAGAGTGACGAAAAGACAGAGAGAGGGAGAGAATGGGCATGCTACAGCCTCTTACCACTGCAAACAAACTCCAGATGCATGTGCTACTTTGTGTATCTGTCTTTATTTTGGGTACTACGAAAATAAACTCAGGTCATTAGGGTTTGCAGGCAAGAGCCTTAACCACTAAGCCATCTCTCCAGCCCCTAAAGTGTTTTTTAAAAATATATATTTTATTATATATGTATATAGTATATATACAGCCATGATGGTACTATCATTAGCCTTCTCCCTGTCCTCTCCCCATGGGTACTGTGGGTCTTGCCTTGTGTGGGTAGCCATCATTTTTGTGGGAGAGGCAATGACTTTGTATAATGACCCAACTCATGGCTCTAACAATCTTTCCACCCCCTCTTCTGCAAATTTCCCTGAGCCATGTTGGGTTCTTTTTAGGTCTATTTCAGTGAAGAGGTTTTGTAAGTCTCTGCGTCTCTGGATATCTGATTTGGCAGGAGTTGAGTGTTCTTTGTGTCTATCTCCTTCACCCTTGTGCTGGTACCAGGTTCACCAATAAAGCAGTACTATTGCTCATTTCACCTATGATTTTATGGCTTTAGCTGGTTCCCTGTTGAGGTGCTATGGGTTTATTGTCTCCTCAGGATATGCGTCCATCTGAAAGAGAGAAGCAGATTCTCCAACGGAGAGTGAGGTCAGTGCAAGATACATTGATAACCATTATTATTTTGGAGAGATTTAATAAGTGTAGGCCCTTTTGTATCCCACTATTGGTAGGAGCTTGATATTGGAGAGCAGGCTCTTTTTTGGATATGGTTCTGACTTGTTTCCCGATACCAGCTATGGGTTCCATTCCACTGAGTGGATCCATTAGCCAAATCTAGAGCCATTGGTAACACTATTATCAGCACTGAATGAGGGTACCACTTTCTCACAACCTCACCAATATTTATGATTGCTAGATTTTTTTTAAAGATTGCCATCCTAACTCAAGTAAGGTGGAATCTCATATTTATTTTAATTTTCATTTCCCTGATAGTTAAGGTTAAGTATTAGCCATTTGTATTTCTTAGAGAATTCCCTGTTAGGTATTCTGCCCTGTTTTTTGAGTGGTTTGTTTGATTTTTTATTGTTTAGTTTTTTTGAGTTTTTTATAGATTATGGATATTAGGCCTCTGTAAGTGGTGTAGCTGGTGAAGTTTTTCTCCCATTCTGTGGGTAGTCTGCTGGCTCTGTTTATGGTATGTTTGTCCATACAAAAGGATTTTAGCTTCATGAGATTCCACTGGTTGAGTGATTGTATAATTTCCTGGGCTACTAACATATTGTTCTGAAAGTCTTTCCCCACTCCTATATTGTGGATCATCCCCATATTTTTTTTCCAGTTTTTTGGGACTTTCAGGTCTTAATTTGAGGTATTTAATCCATTAATCCATTGAGAGTTGATTTTTGTGCATGGGGAGAGCAGTATGTCTAGTTTCATTTTTCTACATGTGATTGTCCAATTTGTCTAGCACCAGTTGCTGAAGATGTTGTCTTTTCCCCAAAGTATATTGATGGGTATTTTTAAAAGATTTAAAAAATTTTTATGACTATGTAAGTTTATAAATATGTAAACACATAATGGTATAAATATTTTCTTACTCCTTAAGTTCTACTACAGCAAAATAGCATGAAGGACAAGATTTATAATGAGGTTATTTATTTCTTACAGTATGGAGGCAGGAAAGCTCAAGTTACAGTCCTCCTTGGGCTTTGTATATTCTGCTTTTTAGAAATTTATTTATATTTATTTAGAACTGCTATCTTCTGGCTGGCTTCACATTCCTGCTATACAGAAATGGCCAGCACAATATGTTGGACCTATTTTCTAATGGAGCTAATCCTGCTCATGAGATTTTTGTCTTCATGTGTAAATATCACCCAAGATGCTCTAATACATTCACCTTTTGAGTTATATTTAAAAATACAAATACAAATGGGATTGTCTATAAGCATATATCTATATTTAGAAAATGTAAGTAAGTATATATCAAAAAACACATGTATGGGGCTGGAGAGATGGTTTAGCTGTTAAGGTGCCTGCCTACTAAGCCTAAGAACTACGGTTCCAATCTCCAGGTCCCATGTTTAGCCAAATGCAAGGTAACATAAGGGTGCACTTAACCACAAGGTGGCACACGCATCTGGATTTCATTTGCAGCAGCTGAGAGGCTGCTGGCATGCCCATCTCTATCTGTCTTCCTCTCTCTCTCTCTGTGTCTCTCTCCAAATCATATATATATATATATATATATATATATATATATATATATATATATATATATATATCTCCAATGTATGTACTGTCAACCACATTGTATAATGATATTTAAGTTTATAAACATTAAATTAAACTTTTTTTGATTTAACTAATTTAGGTGACATATCTTGGAAACAACTCCCCAAATAAGCTGTTTCGTGCTTATGTTCCAGATGAACTTTTGAATGCTCAAATATTATGCTCAGTAACCCAATTTAAAGGAGCATTTATATGGAAATTTATATGTTCAAAATTCATTATGAAAAAATTTAAAATACATTCTAAGTCTATGCAGAAATTTGTATAAAATGTGTTTTGAGAAAATATACTTCTGAAATAAATGACCAATTTTAGAAATTTATGAACTAATGTTACCAATACTTAAACATGCTACTGAAACATCTCTAAGTTTAAGTACCCCAGGTAAAAATACTAAAATCAAGATTGTGTTAAAGTAGTTTATTTAAAAGAAAGAGCAGTGGGCCAGGAAAATTTCTCAGTGTATAAAGTGTGTGTTGAATAGCTCTGACTTCCTGAGTTTGGAACCCTAGATCCCATGTAATGTCAGAAGCAGGCTGGAGAGATGACTCAGTGGTTAATGTGCTTTCCTACGAAGCCTAACAACCTGGGTTCAATTCCCCAGTACACAGGTAAGGTCAGATGCACAGTGGCACATGCATCTGAAGTCTGTTTGCAGCCTAGTCTCTCTCTCTCTCTCTCTCTCTCTCTCTCTCTCTTTCTCTCTCTCTGTTTGCAAATAAATAAAAATATATTTTTAAAAAAGGTCAGAAGATAGGGTGGACTGCTGTAATACCAAGTGTGCCTGTGTGAGAATGGATGGGGTGACAGAACTTTCTGGAAGCTCTCTAATTGTATGGAAAATGAATCAAGAGATTATCTATCTCAAAAAGAAGATAGAACATAAGGACTGACCCAGAACGTTGTTCATTGGCTTCACATGTGTGCAGTGGCATGCATGCACCTGAAATCATTCACATGAACATTCACAGACATGTGAAAAGGAAAACCTAAAATAAGAAAAAATACTTTAAAAATAAACAAGATAAAATATAAGCTGTTAGTCCATTAAGAAAATAATATATAAAAGTGTATTATATCAAGCATAGCCATACTATGTTCTTCAACCAACATAAAAATACTAGACAAGAGGCTGGAGAAATGGCTTATTGGTTAAGCACTTGCCTGTGAAGCCTAAGGACCCTGGTTCAAGGCTCAGTTCCCCAGGACCCACGTAAGCCAGATGCACAAAGTGGCACATGCATCTGCAGTTCGTTTGTCCATTCTCTCTCTCTTTATCTATCTCTTTCTCTGTCTGTTGCTCTCAAATAAATAAATAAACAAAAAATAATTTTAAAGTACTAGACAATATAGGTAACTGCTAAGCTGTCTCAATTACAGATACATTACTGGAGTTTTATACAATGTAACCCATAAGGGACAATTTAAACACTGTGCATAGAGAAGCATCAGCCCAGATTTTATCACATAAGAAGTGGAATTCTGGCTACAGCACACAGTCCTCCAGATCAACACTGGGCTGCTGTTAGGAAGGAAATGACACTATTAGCCAACATGTGGGGCATTAGTAAACATAAGTAAGGACTACTGGAAAACTACTACCCACTTCTACTCTATGCCATGTGATCTAGCCAAAATTTATGTAATGTACTTTTCCTAGCATACCAAGTAAATTAACAAGAAATTTTAGTTTGTTCATTGTGTTAACAATGATATTGGCTAGAGTAGCAGGAAAAATAAGTACAGAAAGTGCACTTTTGATTAAATTCCTTACCTCAATGAAATATTTATACTGTGATATAACCCTATTTGCTTGTGTCAGCATATACAAAACTGTTTACATACACATATTTAAAGAAGTGTTAGTGAGTAATCATGTCCTATAAATTTTGTTCTACCATATTTAAGTATATTTTCATAAAGGTGCCAAATACACTATAATCCTACAGCATGCTACCCACATAATTCAAAGTTACCTACTTCCCTCCACCTGGATTCTGCAGCAAAGAGCATTTCTTTATGATCAAAAAGAAAGATGGAATTTAGGTGTCGATTGTTATGTTGACAAGAAAACAAACTGCTTTATACTGTGACACTGATGCAAAGAAACAGAAATGACTCAAGACAAGACTACACTTTTGATGATTCAAAATCTCTCCTTTAAGGCTCAATATTATTTTCTATAATATTTATCTTCATTATATAATTATTAGTGGCAACTAGACCACATTGTTTATTTATCATTGTGGTATTTATCAATACCACAATGTGGCAATAATAAAACTTTATCGTATGTATCATTTTCAGAATATAATCTGAATATATTCCTCTAAGGAAAAATAAGGATTTTATCACCATGTGCAATATCAGATATTGTCAATAGACTATTATTTTAAATCTTGATATGTTCTCTATATATGAACCAGATTATGAAATGTGAAAGATTTGGAATCACTTCTTGGAAAATCAGTCCCATATTACTTGTGATTGACTACTAAGGAGACTCAAAACTCATCAAAGAGCTAAAAATAAGTAACTTTGGAATGCTCAAGGTAAATGAGGCATCTATATCACACATTCCCCTCAGGGAACATTGAAGCAGACAAGGTGGAAAGAATGTAAGAGAAGACTGGGAACTATGCTGTGAAATACTGGACATGAAATGGACACTGAATTTGTGACCCCCAAAGTGCCATTTGCTACCTGCCCCAGCCCTGCACAATATCAGTCCCATCACCCTCCATTATGGATGATGGAGGAGGACATGAGGCTCTATTACCTCACTGAGGAATTATTGGCTGTTAATGGTTGCTAGGGAAATAGGAAATATTTTCATCAGTGGCAACAAGCTCTGGTTAATAATCACCCACCTGTGCTCTTGCGGGTTGATTAAACTCAGTGACACACACACACACACACACACACACACACACACACACGTACAGAGAGAGAGAGAAAGAAAGAAAGAAAGCGAGAGAGAGATCAAATTAGGATAAGGTAGGGAGAGGATGGAGTTTAGTGGAGGGAGTATGTGGAGGGAGACCAACAAAAGTTAATGGGAGAAGATTATAATCAAAATGCATAATATACATGTCTAAATTTGTTAATGAAAACTTTTACAATAAAAATATCTTCATTTTGTAATCTGGCATATTTTGAAATATATATATATATATATATATATTGCCTCTCAGGTGTGTCTTTGAACTCATGGCCTCCAGCCTCAGTCTCCTAAGTGCTGGCATTAGATATAGGCAACTCCACATCTAGCTACCATATGTTTTTATCTGACATTTTGGCAGTCAGAATGAGAACAATGCATATATGTTATGGTCAAAACAACTCCAAATTTAAATTATTTAAGACTATGCAAATAAACATTCTTATCACAGGTTTGAACAGCTAAGAAAATCAATGTGGTCAGTACAATTTATCTGAGTTTATACATATATATACAAGGCCTAGAACACCATATCAATTAAATGAATTAATACATAAAAGGCTTAGAATGTCATATCATAATGATGTTTTCCTACAAAAAAGAAAAGTCATGATAATTACATTTTTTTACAAGGTAAACCCAATCTTTTCCATTCCTTTGGGCCTCAAAGAAATATAACTTTGACTAAGGTGATAAAATAGCTATGCGCTTTTGTGTAGTTTGACCACCTGGAGAGCAGAATATTGGTTCTATAATTAACTGTGACCTGCAAAGTGCAGCAGCCCAAATTACTTTTCTTTAAAAGGATATTTTTCCCCTTTAACAGTTTACACAGAAGGCAAATTGAGAAAAAGAAGATATTTAAAGGGCAGTAGTCACTAAAATGTAAATGATCATCACAAATCACTGCAACTGCTGATTTATTCATATCAGAAAGCAGATATAAAACAAATTACACAGGGAGTCTTAGGCAAGTCTTTGGAGTCTGAAATCCAAGGAGTTTGCAATATCTAGCTTTCACTTTTTTGTCATTATTTCTAAATAGTAATAATATGTATATTATAACCATATAGTCTAAATAAAAATGTATATAATGTATTTAAATGCCATTTAATAATGTAATATATAATAATAAAGTAAATACATATTTTTAAATGTTCATTGTGTGTGAAACTTCCCATTGCATTTTATAGTTGATATTAATAGTTGCATCCCCAAAATTTTTCAGAAGTACACTTCACCTTATTGTACATATGAATGGTAAACATGTTTATACAAGTATGTTCTTTTAAATATCAATACCATTTAAACCACATTTTATAAGTTATATTAATTGGGTAGGAGAGCTAGGAATGAAAACCAGCTTGCAATCCCAGCACTTGGAAGGCAGAGACAGACCATGGATATGCAAGGCTAGCTGGAGGTCAAGTGATGGATCTTGCTTCAGTAAATAAAGTGAAGACTGATGAAGGAAGATACCTAACATCAACCTCTGCCTTCCACATGCCCCAAGTAGCCCATGTTGCCTTTCAAATTGATTCTATTTAACTCAAAATGTAATTTCATTTCTGTGATAAAATTTCCTGAGTATACAATGATAAAACTACATATGTATGAAAACAATTATTTCATAGTCATTTTTTCATAGCTAACCATTATAAAGATTCATAGTCATTAGTACATAAATATCATTATTATTTATGCTAAATATTAAACTGGGAATTTATTCTAGTGCTCTCAATGTCAGTGAATATTATTAATGACTGATTAATAATAGTATAACAGGATTTACTTAATTTTCAGTGTTATGTTTTAGATAGTTTTTCATAGAAGTACCTACCAAATAAAAGGACCTTATACAAAAGATTTGGAGGAGGACAGCTCCCAGTATAGTCTTTGAGGAAGTCCATCAAAGCACAAGATCTGATGGAAGGAAACATCCACAGAGTTCTCACTGAAGTCAGTCTTCCAATGATCACAAGGGGATCTCTCAATATGAATAGTACCAAAAATGGTTCACTTTAAAGCAAGGGCACTATGTTTTGTATTGCTGTATCAGTAATTGGCAGTAGGAGTCCTTATAACTCCCCAAGGAAAACATAATCTCCCAAGTGAGGTGATTACAGTTAATGTAAGCTTTTGTAAAGTCTAACCAGTTAGCAGCTCAAGCTCACAGAAGTAGGGATGAATTCATGGGGTTGTTAGAAGTAATCTGGGCAGAGTACCAAAAGATTTGCTACTGATGGCATTATGTCACATTGCCAGGTGCCACCTTTGCTGTACTTATTTTTTGTTGTTGCTGTTGAAGAATATTTTGGTGTTTCCCTCATCATGAAGTGCAATATTGTTAATTTAAACTGATGGTTTTTGTATAATGTAAAGATTGCTGTCAGTAGTAATTAGTTGAAGTGTAAATTATGGGTACAAAGTTTATGTTTATTTTCAAGTTTTATAGATATCAAATTATCATGCAAAGAAATTAATATACTTCATATGTCCACTAATATTGTGCATTAAACTTTGGATCTTATTTAACAGCTAAGCAATCTCTCCAGCCCATGAGTTGACTTTTTTTTTTTTATTCCATTCCATCCAAATTATTTTCAGTAGTGTAAATGAATGGTTTTAATTATTTATAAAGAAAAAGCACAATTGTAATAGTTCAAAAATTTAATAACTTTGGACTATCACAATTTTTAAAGTGTATTTTAAATGTATTGGTTATATCCTAGATATTTTGAAAATAAATCCTCAGGGTATAACATCAAGACACAATTGCTTCATAAGAAGCTCCCCTTTGGCAAAAAATAAGTTTCTCTGCTTATATATTAACTCTTAGCAAATTTTCGAATTGGATTCTCAGAACAATTTACCAACAAAAATGAACATTAATAAAATACCCTGTCACAAGTACTGTAGAAGTAGAAGCTATGTATGAAATTGTATAGAAATACTATGCCAGGTCTAAAGAAAGTCATTCAAATAGTGATGTAAATGAGGTCAAACTCTCATGTTGTGCTTCTTTGTTAACTTGACCTATTTGGAATGACCTAGGAGAAACACCTAGGTTTATAAGCATGAGGGCTTTTCCAGACAGGGTGAGCTGAGGGCCCCTAACCCGCCTATATGTGAGTGGAATTGTCATTTGGATTGAGGGCTGAGACCACTTTAAATGTAGCAGAAATGGAAAGTCAGGTATGTGCCAGGTTTCATCTCTTTTCTGCTTCCTAACTACAGGCACAATGTGATCAGTTGCCTTACATTCTGCTGCCATGGTTCCCTTCATATATAACGGACAAAAATACACATTTTTCTGTCTTGATTTTTTTCAGGTATTTTGTCATAGGTATGAGGAAGTTAATAAAGAAAATGCCACTCAGGAGTGTGGTCATTGATTTGATTAATCATGTAGTTCATAGACCTTCGAGCCTGGTTTATGGGGAAAATATAGACATGTTTAGTGCTGAAGGATACAGAAACTCTGGAATAACATTAGAAGAGCTTAATGGTATATTTTCATGGTTGTTCAGAAGACCAGAATTCAAAAAAAAAAAAAAAAATGTGTATAGTGAAAGCTCATCTGATAAAATTCCAGAGGATATCAAGCACTCTACTATGAACTGGGAAATAAGTCATCCATGTCATATCCTGGCAAACAATCTGGCTACATTCTGCCCTCCACATGATTTTTCTTAGCTTTTTATTCTAATGAAATAGAACCGATCTCCATAAAACAGATGAAAAGAATAACTGAATTTGACAGTGACAGATTAAGTTGTTTTGGCAAAGGAAATTTGAAGACAGCCTAGAATATTTTTTACTCATATCTAGAGTCATAGATATGAAAAATATCTTCTTTGGTGATGAAAGGAGTGAAGTTAAAGTTACCTAAAGGAGTTTGTGGACAAAGGAGCTTTAAGTGTTAAAGAGTTACCTCAGGCTTTGGAAAGAAAAAATAGAAAAGTGTCTTGAGGGCAAGACCCAACCATAAAAGGCTCTAACTTGTGAAAGTAGCAATTTATTTGAAAGGAGCGAGCCTGAAATGATAACCTGTTGAAGGTTTTCTCTGTTCCAACCGAATCACCTTGGGAAATGATTTTCTAGGTTCAGCCACTAAGGTGTAAAGAGGTCACTATAGTTGTGGTGAAAGGCCTGACTTTATCATAACCTGCAGAAAATCTTGGCAATATTATCCACATAGTACTGCTCTTTCCAACGTGAAAAATGCAAGAGTTGTGAGATTGAGGATGCTGGAACAAAGGGGTGAGAAACTTACTGAGATCCAGAAATTTGTGGCAGGTCAAATTCTCAGAGAGGTAGTTGCATGAAGCTGAGAAGGTGAACCCTAAGTGGAAATGGAGACTTCATGATATTGGAGAAGTTAGTTTTGTGAAATGCAAGTGAGGAAAGTTGCACATAATGATGTACCATGAGGAAGATTTTATTTTCAGATGGCAGAACTGGAGGGGTGTGGCTACTCAAGCCTGCTGGGTCTCACTCAGTTTTGCTAATACAGACAGCATGATTACTTCATTTGTTGGTAGCTAGTTAGGGACACATGCCCCACGAACCATAAAGGTCAACATGCTCTGGCAATTAGAAGGCAACCCCAGTCCCAACCAGACCTGGTTCATCAACATAATAATACCTATTCTCTTTACTTCCTTGTTCTTCCATCTTCTACGACATTTTTGGCAGAATTTTTTTTTTTTTTCCCAATTCTCAAGTTGTTTCTGCTTTTGCCCTCTTCTCCCTGACCCACAAACAAATCCAAGTCCTCTATATACATACAAACTTAATCAACAAAGCTCATTCCAACTTGAAGCCTAATTTCCATACCGGGCAAAGAGTTTCATCTCCAAAAGTCCCTATCCAGAATGCTACACTGGACACTTATTTTCCAGGACCCCTCTCTGTCACAGGGAGCTTTCTGTAAGTCGATAAACTTTGCTTGACTTTCACTGTCCTCCCTCATCATTCGTCACAACCCTTGGAGAAAGAACTGGACCCTAAATACCATCAACACTGCTTTTGTCTAATCTTTCCTGCTTATGCCCTCATTTCTTCACAAATGGAAATGTTTACTCTGTGTCATCGTACATTAGAAGCATGCACATTCATTTTTGAGTGTAGGTGGGGATTCACAGTTATGAGGTTGACTTGAGTTTCAGAAGAGACTTTGGACTATTGAGCAGTCATAGAATTATTAAGATTTTCAAATTCTTGGAAATGATCTAATAACATTTGGAATTATGAGATTATTACAACCTTTGAGGACCATGCATGGAATGTCATGACTTAAAGTAAAATGATGAGGTATCTGATTGTGAAGATGTGATACTTAATCCTCCATGTAAATGGGCTGAATTTGGAATTGTCTAATAAACACCCCTCTATGTCTCAGAGGGCATTTCTAGAGAGTTTTAATCACTGAAATTGAGGGGCAGCATTCCATGGACTGGGTGTTCTAATTACAAAAGAAAATAATAATAATAATTACAAAATGAGTTGAACACCAGCATTTATCTCTCTGTGTCTCCTGATTATGCAAGCAATGTGATCAGCCATCTCACACTCCTGCTACCCTTCTTTCCTGCCATGATGGACGGTTTCCCCTCTTAACCTAAAAGCCAAATTAAACCCTTTTATGCTCATTTTGTCAGAGAACATAACACATCATTTTATAAGCAAGTATATTTGGAACCACACAGAAAGTAGAGAACTATTGGGAGGTTTTGGGGGATTTAATCATTAGCACATTAGTGACAGATATTAAGAGAGGGCACAGACGTGAAAGGGGCTAATTTGGGCATATAATCACTTTGAAAGTATGTAGGAAGGTGATTTTTTGATTAAATAATAATAAATCATGGACATAGTTAATACTTTACCTAATACAATTTTTGTTCCTTTAATAAAAAGAATAGTCATTATCTACAGGTCATCTAAATCTTGCATATAAGAAACATCTGGACAGAGTAGAGGTTATTAATATTCTAGAAGTTTTCTTTTCAGGGACAGATTTTATCCCAAATTACCAAACTTAACTGAATACACACACACACACACACACACACACACACACACACACACAAGGTGATAGTTTATAAAACATGGGATATATACTCTCTCTCTAGTTTTGAACTCTACATTAAATTTAAGTTGGTGCTACTTATGACTTATTCTAGTAAGTGAAAATTATACCAATTTTCAAGTCCTAATCTTTTATAGGAATTTCTGCAATAATAGTCATAGTTATTTCTCTGTAAAATGGCAATTAAAATCCATTTTCCATGTATTTTTATTAGTTAAAAATAAGAAAGAAAGGCATATCTCCATTTCTTTTCATATAGTTTGGTGCTATATAGTGGAAGAAATTCATAGCAATTTTACATGTGCTCTTATTATTGGTGTGCCTTAGTCATTTTCTACTTTTCAATAACTTTGAAAATTATCTTGTATAGTAGTGGCTTCTTATTATCCAGGAATGTACTAGGAATAGGTGTAATCTCATTACTTTCACAACCACTCAGTAGAAAAATATGTAATGTTCATTTGAATATCTGTGAGGTAGTAGAGTATAGTTGAATAATTTAATTTTCTCTGCTATAAGATGGCACAATTACATTTACGTTTTTTAAATGACAAAATCATAAAATTATACAGTGACAATCAGCAAAAAAGCACAGTTGCCATTTGTGTAGAGAAATAGGTTATGGGATAAACCTCTAATTTAGCTAATGGAATTTTGAAATAGAGCTTATAATCAAAGTGAAATCCAACACAATGGTCTTCATGGACTCAACTTTATAATCAGTAGAATTTTTATAGCTAATTCTCCTAATTGAATTCAGGAATAAATATATCATTAGCCCCTAAGCACTTAGGTGAGGGGTGAATTTTATTGTTACAATAGATATCTAAACTTGTAAAAAAAAAGATGTAAATTTTGATGAATATTTTACTAATACATGAAAGGAAAGAATTTAAGCTATAGCTTCTAACTCAGCATACCTGTGACACATTGTGAGATCACTTGTGACATGATTTATCTTTCTATTAAGGTAATCAATTTGTCATCCTAATAAAATAGTAAGAGACTATTTCAATCTTTTGTAAGTAAAGGAGATATATGCATCTTAACTTATATGAATACTATAATTTTAAAGATACAATATTCCAACATAAAAGGAAATTATAATATAAAATAATCCATGGCTGGAGAAATGGCTTAGTGGTTAAAGCATTTCCCAGTACCAACATAAGCCAGATACACAAGGTAGTACAAGCATCTAGAGTTCATTTGCAGTGGATAGAGGCCCTAACACAGCCATTCTTTTTCTCTCTCTCCGAAAATAAGTAAATAAAATATTTTTTAAATAATAGTTTTAAACTTTTAATATTGAAAAATATTAAGTAAAGGGAAACATTTCCAAATAATATTAAATTTTCATATAATGAATTATTATTAATTATTAATGTATCTTGGATCCTGTTCTCATATTTGCAAAATATTAGAGTATTAATAACCATGGTAACAACATGCTGAGAATATATACAAATTAAATTACAAATTAAATTTGAGGAACATATGTTCTTTAATTGAATTGTCAAAAGAATCAAATATTGTCAAGTTAATAGTAGCTAACATTAGCTGATGTTGTTATTCCAGGAATTATGTGAAACACATTGGATAAATTACATAATTTCTCTTGAACTCTGTGATGGAGTAACTACTATTGCCTGCATATTACAATTGAAAGCCCAGTGCCTACAGAGATTCAATAGAGTGCCAATATTTGTGATTTAATTAGCATCTTTACAACTCAGAATCAAAACAACCTGAAGGTGCTATATCTTCCTTATGAGACTGTACTTTGTAGCTCTATGATAGAACATATTTTAAATTAATCTGAGCTGCTACCACTTAATTACATAGGAAATAGTCAACTGGTTTCTGAAAGTATGACTTCAAATCTGCTGCTATGTGGACATGATGACAAATATCAGGCACATAAGTTAATAGCAACTTTTTTTTTACTTTATGACACAGTCATAGAGTGAGGCATTCTCTTCAGTGTTCAAGTAAGATATATTTATGAGATATGATGGTTTTTCATTGATTATACAAGAATTAAAAAAAATACACCTCAATGGAGTGTTTTGTTTTTAAATTCATTATCCTTTATAATAAAATTCCCTCCTCCCTCTCACTGAACTTGTGTTTTAGATGAGTGTTCTATGCTTTGATTAATAATCAAGGTCTCATAGTCTGTTTTATGAATCCTATTTTTCTACAAGCATTTTTTTTTTCTTGTAGCATTCCTCATCTAATGATCCCAATCCACTTATCTGGCATTTCCTGCAGTTTATAATTGACAAACAGACCACAATTCCCATCACTCTTCTCAAATATTTTTATTTTTTCAATTACCATATTAGTATAGATTTTCTCATGCTTATAACTTCAATTAATTTACTGTTTTATTTTCATTTATCATTTTTCATGGTTTACATCTATCTTTAATATGGGTTAGAAAAGCACATAATCAACTTAAGAAGTCTCATTTTGGTTGCATGATTACTGACCTCAGGAAGTCCTCAGTGTTTCTAGGCATGCATACTGTATTTTAGCACTACGTCCATAACACTTCAGTGCTTTATGCCTTCTTATCTTTCTTTAAACCAGAAAGAACACTTCATCACTGAGCACACAGATAGCCCTGTTTCCTAATTTATAAAAAAATTATCATAATCACAAGAAAACTTTAAAGAGTCCCCTCATACCTTGTATTACTGCTACCGTTTGGTTCTGTCTACATCTGACTCTCATCCATGATACTATGCAAGAGATGCTGAACTAACTTTCTTTATAAGAAAATTATTTGTAAAAGTTTGTTTTCTTGTTCATCAATAGTATTTTCTACTCTGCTGTATGATTCAATCCAACATATAAGAATGTAGCTATTCTCAAGCAAATAAATATAAGAAAATACTCTATAATCCTCATTTATTTATTCTCTTCATCTTTACAAAATAATACATCAACATGTCAATTAAAGCTTAAAATCACAACTCTACTAACATTAGTTATGCTGGGGTACCAATGCCCTTCATCTTTACAAATTAACTTGTTGGTACCTGACATTATTCCTAGTTACCTTATCAGCAGTATATTTTATTATCAGCTATGTCTCTATGGAAGAATTTTGTTTGCTTGTTTCTTAAGGTTGAGCACTTTTTGTCTAATCTCATGGAATTCCACTTTGCCAGTTTCTGTTCACTCTGCATCTTAACATTGGAGTTCTCCAGCTCCCTGACTTTGACTTTCTACCCTTTTATGTCAGCATGCAATAGCATCCAGCCCATTCCTTTTAAATAAATTATTGTATTTTTATGACTTCCAAGTTCATGTTGATAACCTAGTCTGTTCATAGAGCAGTAGATCTCTTATTCACTGTGTATTCTGAATTATTACTTGTATTTTGTAGACATAGAAAGTTAGGATTTCCATAACACTAACGTTTTATACTCCAAGCCTATTCGTGATGCAACTGAAGCTGTGACTTCTGCTATGCTACTTTCTCCAGACACTACCATGCCAGCTGCTCCTACTAGCTTTGCAAGATTCCCCTGGGGTTTAAGCCTCAATGAACTCTAGGTGGCTCTACTTACCATGTAGCTATTGACCCTCAGGACTGGAGGCAGGGCGCCACCCGTGGGGCTCCGCAAAATCCTGTGATTCATGCAATGTGATTGTTCCTTATAGAAGACATTTAAATATTCCATATAAAATAATTCTAATCATTGATCCTGGAGTTGTGCACATTTGGGGCTATTATTAGCATAATTACAACTTGTGGAAAAGGATACCACTACTTTCTGGCTGTATAAACACAAGGTGATCTCAACAATTTTTAACAGATTAGTCTGGGAGATTTTTTTCTCCTGTGCAGCACTCCAGAGTCTCACAGCATTAGTACCCTGTACTGGCTTCTTCTGTAAAGTCTTTTTTTTTTAACTTGTCATCTTTATCATGGGTATAGTGGGAGGCTGAGTTGGTTGAACAAAAAAAAAAAACAGCCCTAATTTGGACCTTCCAGCTCTTACTTACAGTGACATAGAAGAGGCAGGAGTAGAAAGAAGGCAATTGAAATTTTCCAGAGAATACCAGGACCCGAGGGTTTCAATATCCATAACCAAGGAGCAGTTGCAACATCAGCACAGCCCCTGAATACGAAAGGCCAGGAGAAGTGGAACTCAGTGGTATAGTTCTATCAGGTGTCAGACTCTTCAAGATGTTAAGACAGTGCCGGTTGGTAGAAGTACTGAAAAGCTGAGAACACAGGGATACAGGGATTGTGCAGTCAAAGGCCGGCACTGAGACTACAAAGACTCCAAGCTCTAGTTGCTAGAGAAGTTTGAGATATGTCACCGCAGCTGTAGTCATTGGTACATGAGCCCCAGGCAACACGTCTCTGCTCAACTACCTAGAAAAGCAGGTCTCTGGCTTTGAAACCTTGGACTCCCAAAGCCTCCAGCTTACAAGGCTTAAAAATACAAGCTCTCTAATTTGGAAACCCAAACTATGAGCCTCTTAGACTCCAGGCCATTAAAATGAAAGGAGTCGCCTGTGCCTGTCTAATTTCTTTCCAAATAGACTAAAACAACCCCAAGCCAGCATTATGTGACACCACGAGAATCAGGACAAAAAATTTCACTTTGACAGAGACAGAAGCAGTCTGGTAGTTACCTAAATGTTCAGTTGTATGGAGAGGATATTTTCCCTTACATTGGTGGTATTGCAAAGTTGCATACATAACAAGAAAGTGCATATTGACGTTATTAAACTTTATATTGATGGTATTTATTAGTTCTATTTCTACCATAAAAAATGTTTTCCTTTTTCATTTTGAATCAATTTCGGAATGTGCAGTCCACACTGAGCACAGGGTTGCTGCTTAGTCCATAGTGACCTGGAACTGATCATTCTTCTGCCTCTGTCTCCTGGGTGCTGGGTTTACACACATGGGGCCTAATACTCAATTCTGAAGGTAATTATTATTTGTTGAGATAGCATACTCTTACTTAGAGGATACTATAAGCATAAACACTTACTTATGCTTAGGGTCACCACTTTAATACTATGCTCAAAATTCTTGCCCAGTGCTGGGCAGTTAAAAACCTATGACTGGGACCTGAGGACATAGGCCCTAGGAGAGAAGATAACACTTTTGTAAGGTCAAATGCATTTGTGGCCATTAAATTGCCATCTAAGTATTTATGTTTATCCCCATAGATTAGTACTGCTCTCACCTTTAGTTCGGAAAGCTTGTTTTTGCATTTGATGGTTACTGTTGAAAGACTCAAATCTCTTTTTTAAAAAAAATTATTATTTTTTATTGACTTTTATACTTACATACAAAAAAAAAAAAAAACACCTGATATTTCCCTTCCCTCCCCCCATTCCACTTTAGAACTCAAGTCTCCATCATATCCCCTCCCTCTCTCCACTAGTCTCTCGATGTCATCATCTTTTTCTTCTATTTTGAGGGTTTTGGGAAGGTATTGCTAGGCACTGCAAGGTCATGGATATCGAGGCCAGTTTCTGTCTGGGCGGTTGCATTGTAAGAGGTTATACCCTTCCTTTGGTTCTTCCATTCTATCCGCCCCCTCTTCCGCAATGGTTCCTGAGCCTTGGACGGTGTGACAGAGGTGTTTCAGTGCTGGGCACTCCTCCATCCCTTCTTCTCAGCACTATGTTGCCTTTTGGGTCATCCCAGTGGTCATCGCCATCTGAAAAGAGAAGCTTCTCTAGCCAGAAGTGAGAGTAGCATTAATATGTGAATATGAACGTTAAGTGTAGTGCTTTCAGGGCAGCTTGGAGGGAATAATATATGCATTTACTCAGATAAGATCAGGCTTATATCCCTAAGGCTCATGACCTCACCTACCATAAGTGACTGTTGAATGCTCAGAGCTAAATGAGACATCTATGTCACCCCTCCAAGGCTCAGGGAACACCAAGAACAAAGGAGTTTGACACAACATTGATTTCCAGTGAATGTGAAGGAAAATGTTGAGATCTGGACATGACATACCTGATATACCCATAACCACTCAGCAATTGTCATTCCCTCCGCAATTTTGGGCCCATCAACATTCTATCATGGTTAATGGAGAGGGAGGGCATAAGGACTCCATTCTTCCCTAAGGAATAATTGATAGTCAATAGTTGCTGGAGGCATGAGAAATAGTAGGTACTTTCTGCAGTGGTGTAGCCACAGGTAAGGTGTGCGTGCTCTGGTAAATAATCTCTACTCAGGCTTACTCAGGAAACACTAATTAAACTCAGGGGGGCATGCAAGGGGGCAATGAGACGTTGAACTAGAAGAGAGACTAATTTGGTAAAAGAATTTAATGGAGCGAGTCGTGGAAAAAGGACAAGACAGGCAAGGGTTATGATCAAAATTCATTGTACACATGTGTAAAATTATCAATAAAATAAAAATATTTTATAAAAACAAAAAAGACAAAATGAACTACTTCATAATAAAAGAACAAAAGCACAGGGCTGGAGAGATGGCTTAGCGGTTAAGGGGCCTGCCTCCTAAGCCTAAGAACACTGGATCCAATCTCCAGCGGTTCCAATCTCCAGGTCCCACGTTTAGCCAGATGCAGTGACGCAAGGGCGCAATATGCCACATTAGACCACAAGGGGGCGCACGCATCTTGATTTCGTTCGCAGCAGCTGAGAGACTGCTGGCGCACTCATCTGTCTTCCTCTCCCTCTGTCTTTGTCTTTCTCTGTCTCTCAAAAAAAAAAAAAAAAAAAAAAAAAAAAAGAAAAGAAAAAAAAAAAAAAAAAAGAAAAGCACAATAAGTGGTACTGAAGACATTTATTTTTTTCAATAAAAACTGTTTAGGATTAGCTTTGAAAGAAAAAGTAAGAACATTTCCTTGTTCAACCTCAGCTGGGAATCTATCATTGAGTGAGTCAACTTTTCACAGCTCTGCCCAAGTGCACAGCTGACTTCAGCAGCCAATGCACATGCTGCTTCCCTGACTACAAGTAAGTCTCACTGAGAAAATAAATTTGCAAATATTAAATTATAAGTAAGCCATATAAAATGTCTTTATTAAAATTTTCATACTTCATATTTTATATTTAAACAAAAGTAAATTGCTCTAAAATTTGAGAATATATTCCTTATATTAAACTAATTGGAATTGTCTTCTTTTATATAAGGTCTTGGACATATAACTACCAAAGTTAAAATCTGCAATCACATTGGGCATAAGATAATAGTATCAAAACAACCATTTACATGTGTGATATTTTTTCCCTGATTTAAAAACAGTTCATTGATTGGTGAAGAGATTGCACAGCGGTTAAGGAGCTTGCTTGTGAGTCTAATGACCCTGTGTGATTAGTTTTGCCCTGTGTGCTGTGGTGGCTGGTTGGCTTTTCATCTGCTTGTTCCTTTGGAGGCAGGTCGTTTCTTCTGCCATTATGGAACTTCCCTGGATCTGTAAGCTCAATAAATAATATCCCTTCCTCCATAACTGTGCCTGGTCTGAAAGTTCATCTCATTTAAAACCTGAAAAAATATGCAACAGTAAAATATTGGCATCATGAATATATAATCATATTGTGTCTTGTTTATATCACTGCAAAAACATTTGTTTTATGACTGGAGAGAAGGTTCATAGTTAAGACACTTACCTGGAAACTAGAGGACACAGGGACTATTCTCCTGAGCCATGTACACAAGGTGGTACATGCATGGATTTTGTTTGCAGCAGCGTCCTGGCATAACAAGTCTACCCCCTTCCTCTCTCTCTATCTCCATCTCTGAGTTTGAGAATCAAATGAGTAGATAAATATGATTATTTTTAAACAAATGGAACTGGGCTAAAATAAGGGATGGCTACGTTCTGCTATCCAGGCCCAGAGTATTTGATCAACCATTTAAATTTGTAATGGACTGATATAAAGGCTGAAGATATCAGACTGAGATTTTAAGATTTTAAATTTGCAAAACCTCAAGAAAGAAAAAAGCAGAGGCACTGAGACTGGTTTTGATATTTGTCCTTCCATTGCAATCTTAAGGAAGAACCATTAAAATGTTCAGCTAATAAAACAATAGTATAAAACAATGGATTGAGTAGTGCCTGAGGAAAGACTTTTCAAAAATGCAAATTCTTGGAAAGGGCTTATACTGGAGAAGGCATTTTAGGCATGCTTCTACCAATGAACTATATTTTAATTCATCCAAATATTTTTTTTTTTAATTTTTCATTTCAGAGTTCCATTTTCTCTAATTTTTTAAATACTTTAAATGGGTTCATATCTATTTTAGATTTTGGTTTATGTAATATTACTATTGGTGTATTCTGTGACATTTCAACACCTGGTAATAGTTTGGAACCACAGCACAATATTTAAAGATGGTTTCAAATGGTTATATGGAGACCTGAAGAAATTCAAAATCATCTCTAGTAACTATTTTGCAAATAAACAAATCATGTCAACTATTGTTGGCATGGGATGAACACTAGAAGTCATTCCTGGAGATTTGCCCAGTTTGGACATACCTTTAACTGCAGGACTACCAGGCTGAGGTATGTTGATCTCTCTGAGTTTGAGGCCAGCCTGGTGATCTGCCCAGCTGAGTGCCAGGTCATCCGGGAAAACCTCAAATATTTCTGTTAGTTTAAAATAACAATTATTACCATGTGTTCAAAAACACTCAGGAATATGGTTTAGAAAGGCTTATGGAAAGATTTTGTTGGAAAGAAAAGATGAAAAAAGAGGAGATGTGTGAGTGAGAGAGTTTAGAGAGATTAGAGAATAATCATATTGGGTGATGTTGAAAGATGTTTAAAACATAAAATTTTACAAAAATGAAATATATATCTTCAAAAATTTTTGATCAAAAATAATTGAGAAAATTTAAAACTGGACACATAAACCAATTTAAATGTATGATAGTTATAAAAATTTCCTTTACAAAATGTTAAATAAATGGGGGCCAAATAGGTTCAATGTTAGTTTGAATATAAGTTTTTAATTATATTCAGTGGTTTATATTCACAACAGTTTGCTATTTTGCAATCACCTGCCAAATATTAGAATGATATGGTAAAACTGGAAAATCCATTTAGTGCTGTGGTGATGGTTTGAGATTCCATTGTAAAATATGCAAAGGAACCATTACCAGGAGTTCCTGACAGTGTGCTGTGTGACATGATTATCTGCATAAAGAAAAAAATATATGATGTTTGGAACTTCCCCTGGATGTAAGGTATCTTTTTCTTTCTTTTGCTTTCTTTCTATCCTTTCTTTCTTTCTTTCTTTCTTTCTTTCTTTTTTTTTTTTTTTTTTGAGGTAGAGTTTCACTCTAGTACAGGCTGACCTGGAATTACTATGTATCTCAGGGTATATTAAACTAATTGATCCTCCTACTTTGCCATAAGAGTGCTGGATTAAAGTTCATCACATATAAAATTTTGAAACCAGCTGTAAAATAATAACAGTATAATTAATTTAGGATTAGATGTGTGATTCTTCATTGTGATAAAAAGAATATTGACTATTAAAGAATATAAAATGGTTAATTCTTGTCTTATAGATGTCAATCAAAACAAACATGTGATTGTGAAAAGAATCCAGATATAAAGCCTGATGCATTGAGTGATCATTCCATGTACAAAATTTCAAAGCTAGATGACCCTAATGTAAGACAATAGAAATCAGGTAATCTACCTTGATCTCTCTATTATGGTAAAGACAAGTAAGGAGTGTTTCTGGGGTACTTTATTTTTTATATTTAAACAATCAGCATTCTAAAATCAGTTCTCTCTCTCTCTCTCTCTCTCTCAAATAAATCATAAAATATTAAAACAAATCATAAAAATATTGTGTCTTGTTTATATCACTAGCAAAAACAAAAAATTATGACTGGAGAGAAGGTTCAGTAGTTAAGACACTTACCTGAAAAGCTAGAGGACACAGGCTCAATTCTCCTGTACCCACTTCAGCCATGTACACAAGGTGGTACATGCATCTGGATTTTGTTTGCAGTGGGTAGCGTCCCTGGCATAACAAGTCTACCCCCTTCCTCTCCCTCTCTCTCCATCTCTGTCTCTCTCAAATGAGTAGATAAATACATTATTTTTAAACAAATATAAAATTAATAATACATTGAGTATAATATCATAGTATTTAAACAACCATTTAGAGTAGTTTTCTCTGCTATAAAGACAGTATATTGAGTATCAGGAAAATTTTATGGCTATTGACATTATGATTTTCAATGATTTCAAGAACAGAAACACTAAAGAGTCATCTTTATACTATATTGATATTAGTCCTTCCTTGGATTCATAACATAGAACCATTAAAATGTTCAGCTAATAAAACAACAGTATAAAGCATATAAATTGAGTAGTCACTAACTAAACCTTTTCAAAATTTTATGCATGTTGTGTGTTTTGAAGGGACTTATACTCAGAACCGTGGACATTTTAGGCATGCTTCTACCAATGAACTATATTTCTAATTCACCAAATTTTTTTTTTTAATTTTTCATTTCAGAGTTCCATTTTCTCTAATTTTTTAAAATACTTTAAATGGGTTCATATCTATTTTAGATTTTAGTTATATGTAATATTACTAGTGGTGTATTCTGTGACATTTCAACTCATGTGCATAAAGTAAAAAGACCACAGCACAATATTTAATTTTCACTTCAAATATTTATATTTTCTTGTATTAGTAAAATTCAAAATCCTCTCTAGTAACTATTTTGAAATAAACAAATCATGTCAACTGTAGTTACATCCCTGTGTTACAGAACACTAGAAGTCATTCCTCACATTTCTCCAGTGTGTACATACCTTTAACTGCAGGACTCAAGAGGCTGAGGTATGAGGGTCTCTGAGTTTGAAGCCAGCCTGGTGACAAGAAGTGAGTGCCAGGTCATCCTGGACTAACCTCAAATATTTCATGTTAGTTTAAAATAACAATTATTACCATGTGTTCAAAAACACTCAGGAATATGGTTATAGAAAGGCTTATGGAAAGATTTTGTTGGGAAGAAAAGATGAAAAAAAGAGGAGAAAGTGTGAGTGAGAGAGAGAGAGAGAGAGAGAATAATCATATTGGGTGATGACAGACCAAAGATGTTGGAGCAAAACATAAAATTTTAAAAAAATGAAATATATATGTATCAAAAATTTTTGTGCAAAATAATTCTTAAAATTTAAAACTGGACATATAAACCAATTTAAATGATCAGAGAAATACTCTAAAATTTCCTTTACAAAATGTTAAGTAAATATAATAAAATAGGTTCAATGTTACATTACATGAAAGTTTTTAATTAAGACCAGTGAGGTAAAATTATATATTCACAACAAAGGCTATTTTGTTAATACTCCTCCTGCCAAATATTAGAATGATATGGTAAAACTGGAAAATCCATTTAGTGCTGGTGGAAATAAATTGTTGTAATTTATTTGGAAAACTTTTAAGGGAACCATTACCTAGCAATTCCACTCACACCCAGATGAAATACATGATTATCTGCATAAAGAAAAAAATATATAATGTTTATAGGTATCTTTTTTCATTCTTTCTTTCTTTCTTTTTTTTTTTTTTTTTTTTTTTTTTTTGAGGTAGAGTTTCACTCTAGTCCAGGATGACCTGGAATTACTAGGTACTCTCAGGGTGGCCTCGAACTCATGGTGATCCTCCTACTTCTGCCTCCAGAGTGCTGAGATTAAAGGCGTGTGCCACCACGCCCGACTTTCTTTTTGAAACCAGCTGTAAAATAATAACAGTGCTAATGCCATTTAGGATTAGAAAGGATTCTTCATTGTGATAAAGTTATAGAATATTATACTATTAATCAATGAAAAATTACTACATTCTTGTCTTATAGATGACAATCACAAACATGAATGTATTAAGAAAAGGAATCCAGTTATAAAATACCACACATCAGATCATTCCATGTACAAAATTTCAAAGCTAGATGCAACTAATGTAAGACAATAGAAATCAGGTAATCTACCTTTGTGGCCTATTATGGTAAAGACAAGTAAGGAGTGTTTCTGGGGTACTTTATTTTTTATATTTAAAAAATCAGCATTCTCTCTATCTGCCTCTTTATCTCTCTCTCTCTCTCTCTCTCAAATAAATAAATAATAAAATATTTCAAAAAATCTTAAAAATATAACGGCTGGGAAGCAGTTAAGGCATTTGCCTGTGAAGAATCAGGACCCCGGTTCAATTTCCCAGGACCCACGTAAGCCAGATGCACAAAGGGGGCAATTGTGTCTGGAATTCGTTTACAGTGGCTGGAGGCCCTGGTGTGTCCATTCTCATTCTCTCTATCTGCCTCTTCCTCTCTCTCTCTCAAATAAATAAATAATAAAATACTTCAAAAAAAAACTTAAGAAAAACCAGAATACACTGTATGTCAAAACGTGTTCTTCATGTGCTATCCATATATTTTAAAAGACAACTATAATAAATTTTATATTTTTTATTTTGTGATTTATTATTTATTAAATAAGAAATTATTTTATTTATATTATGTGGGAGGGAAGAATTATTTCTTGAAAGTACAACTATTTAAATTTGAAAACTTTAAAGGAAAGATAAATGAGCTCTTGACATTCATAAAAATCGCCAAATACATCTCCAATCACAACAGTTTGGTGTCTACTTAATATCATAGCCAGGATTGTCCCTGAAAGCTTGTACCCTACACTGCAGTGTATCTTTCTTCCTCCATAACAAGAATTACAGTGGTTACAAGTGAACCTATGGTCTATAGCCTAGTCAGCAATCAGTTCTTCCTGACTCAGAATAATGATTTCAGAAAGCAGATTATTCGTGTTCTGGCTTCTTTTAAAATGAGTTACACAAGGTTAGGCTTCTAGCTTTCACTCTTATTCCCCTGTGTTGGAGCCTGAGGGATTGATGTAAAACTGTTCTTATCTCTGTATTGTAGATATTAAGAACAATTAAGAAATAAGCGGCTGGGGAGATGGCTCAGCAGGTAAGAGAACTTGCTATGCAAGTATGATGAGGGCGTGAGAAGGGCTGATTTACACTGAGTTCAAATTCCTAGCATCCACATTATAAACAGCTGTTGAGGATCACACACATGTGGAACCCCAGTCCCATGGGGACAGAGACTGGACAATTACTGTGATCACTATACAGCCAGGCTGACTGAAAATAATGGCAGCTGTGGCGTTAGTGAGAGCTTTTGTCTCAAGGGAATAGTGAGGGCACCTCAGCATGCACATGAAAAGGGATGTTGCATCTGCATATGTATATACACTACATACCTAACTTACAACATATACTCCACACATGCACAAACAATAAAAATGAAAACAAAATTGTTGTCTATTGGAAGAAAACATTAAAAATGTCGATTTATTTTGAATAAAATAGTAAAGCATTATGATGCATGTGTTTACATATATTTCAGTTTCATAGTAGAGCCTTCTCTTTTATGTAAAGTTATGAATCTCTGTTGCATGCCACTTTTGTTTATTCCCTCAGATATTAGGGGAAAGAATAAGCTTTGAAAATAATATTTTATTTACTTATTTGACAGAGAGGTAAATGGAGAGACAGTGAGAGAGAGAGAGACAGAATGAGTGTGCCAGGGCCTCTAGCCACTGCAAAGGAACTCTAGACTGATGCACCACTTTGTGCATCTGGCTTTACATGGGTACTGGGTATTTGAAAAATCTAGGTCATTTGGCTTTGTAGGCAAGTGCCTTAACCACTAAGCCTTCTCTCCAGGCCAGCTTTGTTTTTGTTATTGCTGTTTGTTTGTTTTTGTTTTTTTAAACTTAATCACTGTTACATGATTTCTCTGCCACATACATCCCTAATACTAAGATGTCTCTAAACGTCTTGTGAAGATTATTTGTGGATGATTAGAAAGATAACTCAGAATAGACTACCTAAAAGCACAAAATGCAAATATTTTTTTTTCTAGTATGACAAAGAACATGTGGGAATTGACAGGAAGAAATTGTCTGTAAAGGTTTTCATAGCATCTATAAAGTTTTGTAAAATAATTGATACTCACTTTAATAGTCTGAAGCATCTATGCAGAAGATTCATATTATGATTTTTAAGTATGTACATGTTAAGTAATTCCTGTAAGTAATTCCCATAGGATAAGTAATTAGAAATCTAGAATTTAATATAAAGCATTCCAATTCTGTAAACTTAATTTTCAAACACTATATTTTCACTGTCTTCTAATACAGCATTTGCCCTCAAAATATATTAAGCTGCATAAGACAGAAATAAATCAAGGGATCCGTGAGATATGAATAGTATGAACAGTACAATGAAATCATGTGATGACTTGAACAATGATCCTAATTGTATCCATTCATGAGAACTAAAGCACCTTTCTTTGAATAGGATCTTACAATATGATGAGTAATCAGAACTTTTATAAAATTAAGGAGAATCATAGTCTAACACAGGCTCATATGTCACTGGTTGGCACTCGCCTGAATTGACTGAGAGAGAATGCCCACTTTTATCAAGCTACGTGAAACAGGTTTATCACTTACAGGTAGGCAGCAAGAAATGGCACAAGATGAGAACATATTGCCAAGTGGTCCTCTGAGGCTCAGGAAAGATGGCCTCTATAGGCTGGAGTCTCAGTTATGCATGTATCACTTGAAACACACTTGAAAGCTCTCAGAAATCAGGTATTGCCTCATTTCATATACTGGAACAAAAGGAAATGCTCTTCTGAAGAATTAAAATGCTTCTAGAGGGGAATTAGAACAGAGACTTGTTGCTGAAGCCAGTCCCTCCTCTCCATACTGCATTCTGTGCACATCCTAGATATCCTTCAGAATGATAAAGTAAGAAAGATACAGAACCGTTGTGCTCCATGATCCATTACGGGACCAGCATTCAAGTAGTCCTTTGGCAATCCACTTTGAGTCCAAGGTTCAGATGAATGCAGAAAGTATTCATCAGTGAGCTTATAGGTGCAAGTTTGTGGAGGGCTGCTTAAAATATGCCTTCTATTAAACAGTATTGTAATCTAATTTTTAAAGTGATTGCCATTATGGAGGTTCAGAAAGTGGGATTACTCATAATGAGGCTTGACCTTGAACTTTTTAAGACTGCTGTAGTAGTAGGGTTCATTAGCTTCTGAGTCACAGCACTTATTTTCATTGCTTGTACCGGATATTATAACTTGATATTTTAACTTGATGTATGCTTCAATGTGACATTAAAATACATATATTATTGTCCTCAGGAGAAAAGAAATCCACTCCTTGATTCATCACTGTAACTGTTAAGTTGTTTTATATTTACTAGTCATTTAATAGCTACATATGGAAATGGAAGAAAATAAACCCAATGATAAAATTCTTCCAATAATTGTTCAAATGTCAAGAGGGTACTCAAACTGGTTTTCTCTTGTAAGAATTTTCTTGTAGATGTGCTTGTCATATCTTTTGAAGTTTTAAAAAAAGAATGACAACTTGAATATCTTACAGAAAGACCAGAAAATTACCATGAAAAGAATGTGCTGTAAACTGGGCATGGTGGCATACACCTTTAATCCCAGCACTCGGGAGGCAGAGGCACAGCTTTTAACACAATTGAGAAAATATCTCTGTAGTGAAGCATAAAGCACTTAGGATAAATGCCAATTAAGGGAATATCAGGGTCTGTTGTAGTTCTATGGTCATCCTTCCCAGGAATCGCCATATTGATTTCAATACTGGTTATACAAGTTGACATTCCAACAGTGGATAATAGTTGCTCTTTCCCCACATCCTGACCAGTATTTGTTGTTTGAATTTTTAAAGATTGCCATTGTTGCTAGGTGGAATCTCATAGTTGTTTTATTTTGCATTTCCCTAAGGTTAGGGATGTTGAACATTTTCTTAAGTGTTTGTTAGCCATTTGTATTTCTTCCTCTGAGAATTTTCTATTCAGTTCTCTCCGCATTTTTGGAATGAATTGTTTGATTTTTTTATTGTTTAGTTTTTTTTTAATTCCTTGCAGATTCTAGATATTAATCTTCTGTCAGTGTTATAGCAGGTGAATTTTTTTTTCCCATTCACTCAGTGATCTATTGGCCCTACTTATGGGATGTTCAATCTGTACAAAAGCTGTTTAGCTTCATGAAATCCCGTTGGTTAAGTGATTATTTAATTTCCTGGGCTACTAGGATTTTATTCAGGAAGTTTTTCCTGACTCCCATGTCGTGTAGAGTTCCTCCTTTTTTTTTTTTTCTTTTAGTAGAAAAGTTTCAGGTCTTATATTGAGGTCTTTAATCCATTTGTACTTGATTGTTGTGTATTGTGAGATAAGTGTATCTAGTTTCATTTTCCTATATATTGTTATCCAATCTGTCCAAAACCAGTTGTTGAAGATGCTGTCTTTTCACCAGTCTACCTTATTGGCACCTTTGTCAAAGATCCAAGTAGTGGTAGCAACTTCACCTATGGCCCAGGTCTACAATTCTGTTCCATTGGTCTATATTTCTAGTCCTATGCCAGTACAATGCTGTTTTTGGTCCTATGGCTTTATAATATAGTTTTATATCGGGTATGAAGATACCTCCTCAGTTGTTTCATTTGCTGAGAACATGCTTGGATATCTGAGGCCTGCTGCCATTTCACAAGAATTTTGACATAATTTTTTTATCTCTGTGAAGAGTGATGCTGGAATTTTCATTGGTATTACATTAAATCTGTATATCACTTTTTGTAGGATTGCCATTTTCATAATTTAATTCTACCTATCTATAAGTATGGGCTGTCTTTCAATCTTCTTATGTCTCCTCAATTTCTTTATTTCTTTTTAAGTTTTCATTATATAGGACTTTCATATCCTTGGTTTGTGTTATTCCAAGGTATTTAATGTTTTTGTTGCTATTGAAAATGGGACAGCCTCACTGATTTATTTCTCTGTATATTTGTCCTTTTCATATAGAAAGGTGCTGATTTTGTGCATATTTTGTATCTTGCCACTTTACTAAAGGAATTAATCATCTTTAGAAGTTCTGACATGGTCACTTATCTGCAGATAGAGCTAACTTGACTTCTTCCTTTCTAATTTGTATCTGTTTTATCTCTTTCTCCTATCTTATTGCTTGGGCTAGGACATTTAGTACTATGTTGAAGAGAAGTGGTGAGAGTGACATCCCTGTCTTGTTCCTCATTTCAATGGGAACTCCATGAGTATGTTCTCATTAAGTATTATTTTGGCTTCAGGTGCTTTATGTATAGCCTTAATTGTGTTGAGATATAAATCCTTCATGCCTATTCTCTCCAGCATTTTCATCAAAATGTAGTATTGTATTTTGTCAAAGACCTTATCTGTATCAATTGAAATGATCATGTGGTTCTTATGATTAAGTTTAATTCTGTGGTGTAGTATGTTGATCCATTTCCATATGTTGAACCATCCCTGCACCCCTGGGATGAAGCCTACTTAATTATGTTGGATAATGTTTTTGATATGTTGTTGAATTCTGTCTGCAAGGATTTTTTTTTCAGGACCTTTGCCTCTAAATTCATCAGAGATATAAGTTTATAGTTTTCTTTTCTTGTTTTATCTCTGTCTGCTTTTGTACTAGGGTGTACTAGCTTCAAAAAGGAGCTTAGGTCAATTCTCTGATGTCTGATTATGTGAATCAGTTAGAGAAAAATTCATATTACTTCTTCACTGAAAGTTTGATAGATTTGGCTGAGAAGCTACCCAATCCTGGACTTTTCTTTTTGTGGAAGCTTTTCATTACCTTTTTAATATCAATGAATGTAATGGGCTTTGTTGGGATGTTAATCTTCTCTGAGTTTAGTTTTGGTAGGTGGTATGTGGCTAGGATTTCATCCATTTCTTCCACATTATCCAGTTTTTTGGAGTATTAGTTTTGGAAGTATGTTCTGATGATTCTTCCAATTTCATTGACATCTGGTGTGACCTCTCCTTTTTAATTTCTGTTTTGGTTAATTTGATACTTTTTTTCCTGCTTGATCAAATTGGAAAGGACTTTACTAATCTTGTTTATTTATCAAAGAACCAACTCTTTGTTTCATTGATTTTTAATTTTTTTCTTAGTTTCCAATTCATTAATTTCTGTTCTGATATTGATTATTTAATTCCAGCTGGAGTGCTTAAGTTTGGATTATTCTTGTTTTTACAATGCCTTTAGGTGGCCAGTGAGATTTTTAACTTGTGATCTCTCTGGCTTTCTTATGAAAGTATTCAACACTGTGAATTTCTCCCTTAGGACTGCCTTCAATGTGTCTAATAAGTTTTTGTAAGTTGTGTTTTCATTATCATTCAATTCCAGGAATTTTTACAATTTCTTTTTTGATTTCTTCCACTACCCATTCATTGTTTAAAAGTGTGTTGTTCATTGTCTAGGTGTTGATGGAGTTCCTGGTGTGTCTCAGTGTTAATTCCTAGCTTTAAAGCATTGTGATCTGATATGATGTAGGAAGTTACTTCAATTTTCCTGAATTTATGTGTGCATGCTTTATGGCCTAATATATGGTATTCTTCTGAGAAGAATGCGTATTTTGTAGAATTAGGGTAAAAATGCTGCACGTGGGCTGGAGAGATAGCTCAGGGGTTAAGGTGCTTTCCTCCTAAGCCTAAGAATGCTGGTTCCAATCTCCAGGTCCCACGCTTAGCCAGATGCAAAGTGATGCAAGGACCCAATGCCGCACTTGATCAGAAGGGGGCACACACATCTGGATTTCATTCTCAGCAGCAGAGACACTGCTGGCGCACCCATCTCTGTCTTCTCTCTCTCTCTTTCTCTCTCTCTCTCTCTCTCTCTCTCTCTGTGTGTGTCTCTCTCAAAAAATAAAAAATAAAATTAAAATTAAAATTAAATGCTGTACATATTCCTTATTTCTTGTTGATCTGTGCTATTTTTAAGCTCTATTATTTTTCTTGTTGATTTTCTGCTTCGATGATCTGTCGATTGATGATAGTGGAGTATTAAAGTCCCCAGCTATAATGGTGTTGGTGTTTATTTCTCTTTTGTTGTCTAGTAGGTTTGGTTTAGGTAACTTTGGTGTACCTGCACTTGGGGCATATAGATTTATGATTGTGATGTTCTCTTTTTGGATTAGTACCTTGATGAATAAGAAGTGGACTTCTTTGTCTTTTTTGTTTAATTTTGTTCAGAAGTCTATTTTTTCAGCTATTAATATAACAACACATGCTTATTTCTTATTTCCATTTGCTTGGAACTACATTTTCCATCCTTTCACCCTGAAGTGGTGTCTATCTTTAGTGATGAGGTGGGATTCTTGAAGACAGGAGATAGAGGGTTAATTTTTCTGATCCACCCTGTTAACTTGTGTCTTTTGATGGGTGAGTTAAGACTGTTAATGTTTAAGTTTGTAACTGTGAGGTTTGATTTAATCCCTGGCATGATGGTGTGCTTCATGGCATTTGGTATTTTCTTGTGTGTTGTTTTTTTTTTTTTTTTTTTTTTTTTTGAGCCTTCTGTAGTTTTAGTTACTGTGATCTTTGTGTAGGCTCCTGGGATTGGTTGTTTGATTCTTTTTGTGTGGAGTATTCCCTGAATTATTCTCTGTATTTTGGGCTTTGTTCATATAATCATAGAGCTGACCTTTTCCATTGAAAGTTTTCCTTTCATCATCTATTATGAAGGACACATTCACTGGGTACAATAGCTTGGTTTGGAAGATATAGTTATTTAGACATTGAAGTGTTCCATTCCACACCCTCTGGCTTTCAGAGTTTTCATTGAGAAATAGAAGTAATTCTGATGGGATTGCCTTTGTATGTGGTAAGTTGTTTCTCTCTTTCTGCCTTTAGCACTGTCCCTTTGTTTTCATTGTTTAGAGTTTTAACTATGTTGTACCTTGGAGAGTTTCTTCTTTAGTCCTGTCTTCTTGGTTTTCTTTGAGATTCTTGTATCTAGATGGGCCTCTTTTTTGAGAGATTGGGATAATTTTCTTCAATAATTTTGTTGAATATATTTTCTATGCCTCTGGCTTGGATTTCCTCTCCAGGTATAACCATTATCTGGATATTTTGTGATTTTAGGGTATTCTAAAGTTTGCTCATATTCTGTTTGCATGATTTTTTTTTTTTTTTTGTTTTGTTTTGTTTTGTTTTTTTCGAGATAGGGTCTCACTCTGGCCCAGGCTGACCTGGAATTAACTATGTAGTCTCATGGTGGCCTCGAACTCATGGTGATCCTTCTACCTCTGCCTCCCGAGTGCTGGGATTAAAGGTGTGCGCCACCACGCCCGGCATGTTTGCATGATTTTTTGAAACTATCAATGTTTTTATAATCCCTATCAATTTCTTCAGTCTTGTTTTCCAGCTCAGAGGTTCTGTCTTCCAAATGACTAAATCCATTAGTGAGGGGTTCTAGAGAGGTTTTTAAAAGCTCTATTTGATTTTTTTTTTTTTTTCTGTTGTGTTATTGTGCATCATGTCCATCTCTTTTGTGAGGTATGATTTCAGTTTGAGGTCTGATTTTGTTGATGCTTCCTGGAAGTCATTCTTGCATTTGATCAAAACTTCATTAAGCTTAATAAGATTTTTATTGAGATCTTCCATTTGTTGATGCACCTTCATATAATTTATATCTCTTTTGAAAATTCTATGGTTTTCTTCACTTAAGTTAAGCCTAGTGACAAAAGTTGTGTGTTCTAAGAGATGCTTCTGCTCAATTTCATTTATGTTATTATTGATTTTTTTTTTTCTTTTGGCTTGCTTTCAGTTGAGCATTTCTTTTGATTAATGGTCCCATTGCTTGTTGTGTTTTCATTTTGGGATTCAATTTCTGTCAGTTTTTCTATGATTTCATTGGAGGCTTCCATTGTGGGACTAGGCATCCTTGGTGGGGATCTCTCAGTTTTCTTACTTTTATTGATTGTGTTGTGCTCTACCCATCTTGGGGAAAGTTTTGTTTTATTCAGGGGGAAGAAAGTATTTGTCTTTGTAGGATCTTCAGTGAGCTGTTTTAAATGTGAACTAGATTGGTCTACAATAGGGTTATAACTGCAGATGCACAGATTGTGGAGATTGCAAGTACATCCAAGGGACCTGGGAAACTGGGAGGTGGGCAATTGGAGCTGTGGCCTTCTCAGTCCACTTGCATGCATATTTCCATACACAGGGATGAGGGGTTGGAGAGCTAGGATCCTGGAATCTAGAGAGCCAGGGACAAAAGTCCAGCTCCTGCAGTGGCCCATGTACCCTCTTTCTCAAGAGAATAGAAATTTGTTTACCATGGGGCCAGTCTATCAGGAAACCCTAGTAAAAGGCCTTCAGGAATCAGGCCACCTCAAGCCAGAGGCAGAGGCACTGAAATTAGGGAACTGGGAGGTGTGGAATGAATCAGGAGCTTTGGCCTACTCACTGTGTATGCACTCTCCAGAGCAGGGGACCTGAGAGTTGGAGTTCTAGGAGCCATTGAATCAGGAAGCCAGAGCAAGGGGCCTGCTTTCACAGCAAGCTCAAAGGGTATAGCCAACCCCAATCCAGTGCAGGGGAAACTGGACCAGGCAACTTGGAGGTGGGAAAGGATCCTGGAGCTCTAGCCAACTCACTCTGCATGCACACCCTCCAGAGAAGAGGATCCTGGGGTTGGGAACCCACGGCCATTAAATCAAGAAGATGGAACAAGAGGCTTCAAGAGGATTTTTTTTTTTTTTTTTTTCTTTTATGATTTTTATTGCTTGTAGTCAGGAAATTTGAAATTTAAAATCCAAATTAGATGTATCTGAGTTCAGTTAAATTAATTGCTACAATTATCTTTACTCAATGAAACTAAGTTATTCAGACATTGAATTGACTTTCATTATTTGTATAATCTTAATAGAGTGAATCTATTTAATAATATTATTTTGTTTACCATCTTGGGATCCAAAAAGTTTATTGCTATTTTGAGTCAAGGCTGTATGGCAGAATTAAAAAAAATAAGTCATTTTTTTTTTTCACTTCAGGGTTTTCATTCCAAAAGACTTTTCATATAATGGGATTATATTACTCTTATGAGGGAGATATATAACAGAACACCACAGCCAGGCATACTAACAAATATAGTAATTTATTGTTGCATAATGCATGAGCTCAAGATGTTGTCAGGATTGGATTCTGGTTAGGTCTTTCTCTATCTTAAACAAGGCTGCTTTTTTTTTTTTTTTTTTTTTTTTAATGAATCTCCACACAAAATTTCATTTAAGTATGTGAATTTCTGATTATTCTTCTTCTTCTGTGACTATGATTTTGTTGGATTAAAACCTCATATATATGACCACATTTAATCATCATTACTCCTGTCACAGCTCCATGACCAAACGTGTCACATTGGGAGTTAGGCTTTTGAGATATGAGTTATGGAAAGTTAAAAATTCAGTCATTTAAGGCTGGGCATTTTGGCTCACACCTTTAATCCCAGCACTCAGGATGCAGAGGTAGGAGGATTACTATGAATTTGAGGCTACCCTGCGACTACAAATTGAGTTCCAGGTCATCCTGGACTAGAGTGAAACCCTACCTCAAAAAACAAAAACAAAACAAAAAAAAAAAAAAAATTCAGTCACTTATAGTGATACTTCAGTACAACATAAAATGAAGCTCTATAGAATTCTGAACAAGTATTTAAAGAAACAGAATAAAATATTCTTGGAGTTAAATATATCCACTAAAATGATCAAAAAATAAAATATTGTATTCAATGCATCATTTTCTATTCAACTTTCATATGATAACCTGACAAGAATATTTGCAATTGAATGGGAAATATTGAGTCTAACAAGGTTTTATCTAAATCAGCCAAATGTTAAGTATATTTTATTTTAAGACTAGTCTTAGAGATTATTTAATATAATTATATAGATTTTAGCAATGTTAAATACGTTCAATAGCTAAAAATCCTAAAATAAAAATAATGTGTTATATTTACTGTTACACAGAAAAGTAAACACACAGACACAGGACACACACTTATACTTACTTTGAATTTTATTAACGTCCTACATAACTAAAATTTTGCACATATAATTGGATGAACCAGAAATACAATGTGTTTCTTCAAAGAGACGTGATTATTAAACAGTGTCATATTTCAAAAGACTAATGGATAATTTTCTTGATATAGCTGAGTTTTTCTCAAGAGGCAAATGTAGATTCTAAAATGAAAATGTCAAAGAAGATATATGTCAAGAATTCAAGTATACATACATATATATCTGTGTGAATGTATGTATGTATGTATGTGTGTGTGTGTATGTGTGTGTGTAGTTCAAGCAATTGAAAATATCCAGCATTTTAAGTATCAAATAAAAATGTCAAAATGTGGTAATGTGGTTTTGCTTTAACTGTGTTTAATATATTATGCTGCAATTAAAGATAACTCAAGTAAGCTATGTTTTAGTTCTAGAAAAATAAAATTTACAAGACAGTAAATTCATAAGAACCATTTTTGTGGTTTTAGTAGCAGAATGGGGGCAGGGGGGCAAGGGAAAAGAAGGTACCAACACATGATGCATCCACACAAAATATGTTAATAATAATAATGAATAAAAACAACTATTTCTGTCTCCTGTCTCTCTCTCTCTCTCTCTCTCTCTCTCTCTCTTTGTTACATGCAAAAGGGATAGTAATGAAACCTCAGTTATGTCTGTTAATTATTGAGAAGACCTGCTTTGGCTGTGAATATTCCTGAGAACTAGTAGCATATTATATCATTTATGACAAAAAAGGAGGATATCAAGATGCTGACTGAAGTGACAGAGTGCAAAATAGCCCAGGGATTACAGTAAGAAGCATGTACAATGCTTCTTCACCTTCAATCAGAGCTGTATTAGGACAAAAAAAATGTCATTTTTGGCAAATGATCGATGCTACAAATCAGCTATGAAGAGTTATGTAAGATCAGTACAGTATTATAGTCTATGATGTTATAGAGTATCCTTTCTATCTCTCCCTTCCTAAGAATTTTCATCTACAGGCAAAAAAGTAGAAATGGAAAGAATGAAGAAAAATATAAAATTATCTAGTTGAGAATTTGAACTGAATATATAATTACCCTAATAGTGAAATGACAGTGAGAAAAGGGGGACACAGAAGTTTTGAATGTCCAGAATAAGTGGTCTTTGTTTCTCTATATAGAAAAACAGCTTTGCCTACCATGGAGATTGGGGCCTGGATTAATTCTGGGGAGCCTCAGTTGACCTCTTGCAGGTCTGGAAAACACATTTTCCAAAAAGGGTGGCCTCCTTTGCTCCTCTAGCCCTTAGGATCATGCTTTGGTGAATTTGACTTGACTTCTTTTTTGTTTGTTTGTTTGTTTGGTTGGTTGTTTTTTTTTTTTTTTTTTTTTTTTTATTATTTTTTTCGGAGAGAGACATAGAGAAAGACAGAGAGAGAGAGAGGGAGGAAGACAGAGATGGGCAGGCCAGCAGTGTCTCAGCTGCTGCCAACGAAATCCAGATGTGTGCACCCCCTCGTGGTCAAGTGCAGCGTTGTGCCCTTGTGTCACTGCATCTGGCTAAACGTGGGGCCTGGAGATTGGGACTGCTGGAGATTGGAACCAGTGTTCTTAGGCTTAGGAGGCGGGCACCTTAACCCCTAAGCCATCTCTCCAGCCCTGGTTGTTTTTTTTTTTTTTTTTTTTGTTTTTGTTTTTGTTTTTGTTTTTGTTTTTGTTTTTTTTTTTTTGAGGTAGGGTCTCACTCTGGTCCAGGCTGACCTGGAATTCACTATGTAAGCTCAGGGTGGCCTCGAACTCATGGTGATCCTCCTACCAAAGCCTCAGTGCTGGGATTAAAGGTGTGCGCCCACCACACTTGGCGTACATGCCTTCTTCTTTCAAGGAAAAATGATCTTCTAATGTCTAACAAGTTTACAGGTTTGGCAAAGTGGGAGTAGGAGGAGCCTATTGTTATGGCAATTATCACCTCAATGATGAAGCTAATTATACCTAATACAGAAACTGGAAAGTATTTGAGATTGAAAAAAGATTGGTCTCTTAGGGAAACTTTATGCCTTCATGACTCTAGTATTAGCAGAAACAAAGAATGATATACCTTGTTTTTGTCCTTTTTGTTGTTGTTGTTGTTGTTGTTGCTCCCTCTCCTGTATATATTTGGTGCTAATCACCCTGAAGGATAGGTGTAAGTGTTTGTTTTGTGGAGTCTGTGGGCAGTTTTCAAGAGTTTGTAACTTTTATCTAACATTTGGTGCTAACAAGGATATAAGTGCATAGCTATGATGGAGTAGGCAAGCAGAGGGCTAGCTTAGTAATCAGGACCCAATTTCACTTGAGCATCATATACACACTTTCCTAACAAAGTTCTTGAAAACCTGAGACTTTCATCTGCATTTAGCTTCAGATATATTCCTCTCAAACAAAGCACTACCAGTTCCTCCACCAGTTGTGGTTAGTTCCATTCAAACACATCCTTAAGTAGTCCATAAAGTAGAGAGACTGTTCAAGACTGGCATGGTTATGAAGGCATACACAGTATTGCGAAATGTATCCTTAAAAATGAATTTTCAAGCCGGGCATTGTGGTGCATACCTTTAATCCCAGCACTCAGGAGGCAGAGGTAGGAGGATCACCATGAATTCAAGGCCACCCTGAGACTACAGAGTGAATTCCAGGTCAGTCAGGGCTAGAGAGACACCTACATCGAAAAACCAAAAACCAAATTAAAAAAAAAAGAAAGAAAGAAATTTCAGGGAGAAAAGGGAGAAATACCCTATCCTTATCATCCTATGCCTATTCATTCATGATTGTGTGTCCATATTATTAAAATCAGAGACTAGATGGAAAAAGCCATCATCAGTGATGAAGGTTTACATAACTTAAGACTGTCCATTAGAACTGAAAACACACCCAAATCCTGCCCCTATAAACCAATCACTTCTCCTCCATTACCTAAAAAAGGAAGTCAGGTAGTAACCAAGGGGTCACATAATCTATTTAACGGTCCACTCTTCCCCTGCGGTTCATTCTGTGCTTTCATTTAACCATTGCATGAAACTTCTTGCTACTTTGCTATTTGTGTTCACTTTTCCACTTCTGTGAATAAAACTTCAAGAACATGGAAACAGTTGAGACAAGACCATTGGCAACAAGACCATTGATCCTGTCTTGAAGGGTTTCAGATAGGTATTATTTGTGTATAATTCCTTTGTAATAGTTGTGAAGAATTTCTAAGAGGTGGATAAGGAAAACAGCAATATTTTGACTTGGCCTCTCTGTAACTTCTCTAATCTTACCATAATTATTAGTTTTAGATATGATTCTTTTTATATCTTCTATCCATCAAGAAAGAATATTGGATCTTCTAGCTCATTGTGGGAAACTAGGCTTTCCATGCTTTGAAATTATGTTGTCCCAGTAATATAGTAGTCTGATCCTTAGAGGTTAGTGCTTCTGCATATGTTGCCATCATATTCCAAATAAAATATTGAGCTTCTGGAGTGAGAGAGATTAAATGAACAACATGTTTAACTCTGGAAGTTACATCACATAATAAGATTAAAAACTCATTTTATTGGAAAGCAACAGGAATAAACACAGAAAGACTGAATTGGTTTCAACCTGAAAAAGATGGAGAAAGGTGTATTCATATGTATACTGTTCTTGATTCCTTATAGTTCTCAGAGTGGCAGCTAGGTAACAGGAAGAAAACCTGAAAAATGAACAAAAATGAGCAAAAATGAACAATGGGATGATGAAATGGGGAGTCACCCGGTTAGGATGAAGATGGATGGAAGTAGTTAGGAGGTTTAGGTTTGGAATGAGTTGTATTCCAATATCTGATTGTTGGAGTAAATGAATTGAGGTCAACATGAGCCAGAGGAGGAAGAGGTCCTAGTTTAGGCAGTAATAAAGACTATGAAAGTAGAATGAAATTCAAATGGCAAGTTTATTAATCAGCTTCACTTGCTTGGATGAACTTTCAACCAAGGCACAGTTTATGGGAGGAATGGCATTTATTGGAAACTTACAGATCCAGGGGAAGTTCCATAATAGTGGAAGAAGCTGGTCTCTGTAAGCTGATCCACTCAAAGAAAGAAAAAAACAACTACCACCAACATAAGCATGCACATTCCAGGAACACCAGCAGAACTTAGACATTGTGCATATTATCTTTAAATTTCAGATTTGCCCCGAGTATTACACACAATAGTGCTGGACCCCAGGATCTGACAGTGACACTTCTTCCAGCTGGGTAGCTATAAATCCAAGAAGTTTTAATAAACCTCTTGAATCTATTAGAGGACATTCAGTCCAACTACCATATTGCACCCCTGGCCCCCAGTACATTCATAATCATCTCACTTTGTGTGTTGTATTTGGTTCAATATCAAATGTCCCCATACACTTTACCAACTTAAGATAGTTCTAAAGTACCAAGTCTCATTAGACATTTAAGATTGTCTCTTGGCTGTGAATCCTATAAAATCAAAGCAAGTTATATATTTTCAACATATGAATGTACAGAGTAAACATTTCCAATGACTAATAAGGCATAAGTAGGAGAGACTGGAACCATGCAAACTCAATAACCACCAATCAAACATCAAATAACTGCAGAGACTGACAGTCTCCAGAATTTTCAATTCTGCCCTTCCAGCTCAGCTGAGTAGCCAGGGAAAACTTCCATCCCTAGCCAACAGTGCTCCATAGTAGTCCTTACACAGTCCTGGTATGTCCAAAACATTTTGGGGTCTATATGCAAACCATTGTCTGTCTTCCAGTGGTTTCACCAGTCCCTGTGTCAGGGTCATCATACCCTGCATCATACCCCATCTCAGCAACAGCTCCTAAAACCACATGTGCTTCATGCATTTTACATTCTTCTGAAATTAATACCATGTGTGCAGGACATAGCCATATTCCTAATTTAGGAACAAAATAAATCAGTGACTTTGAAGAGTAGGTTTCTTAAAAAAAAAAAAAAAAAAAAAAAAAGTTTGCATTTCTACCATTCAGTCATTCTCTGGTAGAATCACATCAGGCATCTTTTCCATTTTTGTATTGTAAAGCAATTGGACCTTCTTCATTTCAAATGATAATGCATTTGACAATAGCAGCTTCAGCAACCACTCTCCAATGCCTGTAATTTTAAACTTGCTTGAGATTTTCCAACTTTACATCTTACATTTCTCAGTTCCATATCCGTATCCAAGCACATCAGTCCATTGCAAATTTAACCTAGATCTAACTCTTTGGGCACGAGCAGCAGAACACAGCTATCCCTTTTGTCAGTATTCCAGTTCAAACAAAGTTCTGTACCATCTTTCCTTCCTCTTCGAAAGCTCATAAGCAAAGCCTCCAAATACAATTCTCACTGTACTTGGCATTTTCAAATTCTAATGAGAATAGTCCACAAAACTTTGCTTGCTGTTCTGGAAGGCATCTTTAGTTGCAAGTACCAAGTCCATGCCCATTCCTCCAAAGCAAAATTTGCAAAAGACCAAAATCCACATAGGTCAGATACATCTCAGCAATTTTACCCCACTCCTCAAGACCAATTCTGTAACAATTTGCTTTAATTTGCTGGGATGAACCTCCAGACCAGACACAGTTCTGGAGGAAGGGAAGTTATTTGAAGCTTATGGATCCAGGGGAAGTTCCAAAATAGCAGAAGAAGCAAGCTCCCTTTCAGACAAAGACGAAAGCAACCATCACCAAAAGCAAGCACCACAATCAAGCACACTCCAGGAACTCCAGCAGAATTCAGACACTCTGCATATCTTTAGCTGGAAATTGCAGATCCTCTGCCTGTAACAAACACCTCAGGGCTAGACCCCAGGTTCTGCCCAGTGACACCAACTCCAGCCAGTTACCTAGAAATCTAAGAAGCTTTAATAAAACTCTTAAATCTATTGGAGTGTAACCATTCAAACTACCAAATAAGCAAGATTAAAAAAAAAAGAAAGAAAGAAAGAAAGAAAGAAAAAAAAGGCCTCAACTAGGGAAATTCAGATCATTTGCCATGATGACAGCAACAAAGATTGACTTGGAGGAGGATATTACGATTAAGTGAACCATTTTTAGACCAAACATCCTGGTTTTCCAGTTTGATATATTCCAGGCCACATTGCAATAGGAAATCTGGTTTTTCATCTAAATATCTTGTTCTAAAGCCTAAGACAATCCAGTAGCTCATTACCTAATGAGTGACAGTGTTCCAAAGTCACAGCTTACAGGCCATATATGTCACTGGAGAGAACCCCCAGCCAGAGCTTCAATTGTCCATATGCTGATCTGTCGATAGTCTCAATTGTAAAAGTATATAGGGGGGCAAGGAAAAATGTTTTCCATATAGATCAACACAGCTCTAGGTGGAAATTGAGGGCATGACTTCAAGGAACAAATATTTGTAGCAATCTCCACAGACAGAGAAGAACCAAGGCAGTCGGAAGATGGTGCACTCTTTTTCCAGGAGCTAGGCTTCATATGGAGTTTATTGAAGCTAGGAGTTGATTCCAGAAAGTGTTTTGCAGTGTGTATGAATGTCCCTTGTGTGTTCTTCATCTGAACCAGCAGACTTTGGAAGAGATGTCAGCATGGATACAGTGCTGTCCTACTCAGCTAAAACTCAAAGCAAGACATGGTTCAGGCAAGAGTTCATGAGCAACTGGGGGAAAATGGCTGACATCTGTCCAAACAACTCTCAGTAAGCTACCCAGCAGGAAACAACCTGACATAATGCTCAAACAAGTGCAGTAGTAGCACACAACCATGGTGGGTTACCAACTGCTCTTGATTTGGCTAATAGATCCACTCAGTGGAACGGAACTTATTTGTTGGAACTTGGAAAAAGTCAAAACCATGTACAAAAATGAGCTCAGTCTCCAAGATCAAGACACCATCAAATGTGGGCGAGAAGAGGGCCTACATATATAAAATTCCCTCTATAATATCTATGGCCATCCCATCTATCTAGTACTAACTTCTCTCTCCATTGGAGAATTTGCTTATCTTTTTCAGATGGACAATGAACTTGAAGGGAGGATCAGCCAATCACACCTCACCAGGGCCCCAACTGAATCCACAGAGTAATGAAGGGAAGGGCAAGAGTACAGAGTTCTTGGTGATCACGACACCAGAGAAAGGCTGAAGGAGATAAACACAGAGAACATCCAACTCCTACTAAGCCAGATATCCAGAGACACAGAGGCTACCAAAACCTCATCACTGAAGTAGAACTAAACTGATTGCAATGTGGCTCAGGGAAATTCGCGGAAGAGGGGGCGGATGTTAGAGTCACAAGTTGGGGCATTATGCGCAGAGACTTGGCCTATCCCACATAACTCTTGACTACCCCACAATGCATGACCCACATTCCCCACTGATGAGGGTCCCTTTGGAAGAGGGAGGGCAGGTAGGAGGATAATGAAGTCACCATTATGAATGTAAAATTAGAATAATATAAATAAATAAATAAGTTATTAAAAAAGAGTAAATTTAATGTCCATATTAAGTGTGGTTATTACATTACAAGAACAGTGACACCTTGTGTCCTAATTAAAGTAAGTCATATAGAAAAAAATAAACTGTAATTGGAATTTTCAACTTGTTGTATACATGTATTTTGATTACAAAAAGAAGGAAGATTGAAAGAGAAGGTAGAAATGAGCCTGGAAAGGACGAATTGATGAGTGTTGACATGCAAAATATGTAGGTTTTTAAGTTTTTATTTTTTTATTTAATAACTTGGTTTTATGGAAAAATCATGTATTGGTCCTATTCCCCTCCATTTTGCTCCATTCCCCAGAGGGACAGCCTCAGTGAAATTACTGGCAATCACCATGGATTTATGGGTTATGAGTTTATGAGAGCAGCAGTCATTCTAGGTGGGGTTGGTGAGAGTAATGCCACTGGATAATCCTTCCTACCTTGTGGCTCTTATAATCTTTCTGTCCCTTTTCTGTAATATACCCTGAGCGTTGGTAGGTGAATTATAAGTCTACTTTAGTGTAAGGCTCTCAACACCTTTTGTAGTTCTGCTTTGATACATTTTGAGTTTCCTCAGTGTCTAGCATTTCCCAAGTACAATTTTCAGGCTTGCAGTGAGAGCAGCACTTGTACTTAACTCATCATTTCCTCTGTAGTTTTACATGGAGGTAGCTTATCTCAAGGTAGAGAATCAGCTATCTTTTTTGTTTTTCTGCTGGATTTTGGTTCTCCTTTTCTTTTTCTTTTCACCTTCTGTAACAAAGAGAACAGATACTCCAACAGAGAGTGAGCACAGCATGGGTTGATTAAGAGAGATTATGATGGTTGTTGCCTCTCTTTTGGTCAGAGAATAGTGGGAGTTTCTCATTGGATATCATGGCCATTGTCCACATAAGATTCTGACTCGGTTCCCAGCATAAGCTATGAATTGCTTCCTATTGAGTGTGTCTCTTATCCAGTCAGAGTGCCAGTAGTTACACATAGGTTGAGCACCACTATTGCACAGGTGTATACAAATTGTTCAGTTGGTTGATTTCATTTCTAGCAGGATCCTCTGCTTGCTCACAACATTGGAGGCTGGTTTTCCTGAGCAACTTATGTAGCACTTTCTAGTACTGTAAGGATTAGCCATTAGGGAGGTGGCTTCCTTTCAAATTCCAGCAAAATCTCTAAGTGTTCTGAGTCAGCAGCTTGTGTCGTTTTTAACAATAGGGTCTTACCTTTTAGCTCTAGAGGGTTATCAAGTACTTTGACAGAAGCCTGCCTTATTTTAGAGACCTCATAGGTCTCTCCCACCAACAGTTCACTGTGAGGTGTAGCGCACATCAGGTTCTGGAAGTCACAAGCCAGAGCCAATGGTTTTAGGAGTAGGCATCCATTTGCCCTCTCGTGGGCCCTTCTGCGAGACAATCCCCAAAACCTCCTTTTAAGAGTTACATCTTTTAGTATGCTATCCATAGTAATAATAATAATTCTGTTGGCTTTAGTTTTGTGTAAGTCACCCTCCACCATCCCTATTATCTGTCCCTGGAGTTGCCTGTCAGGTATTCCTGCAAGTCAAGCTGTTCCACGTTAAGAGTCACATATGAAGGAAAATATGTGGCATTTGTCTTTCTATGCTTGTGTGAGTTCACATAGTATGATTTTTTCCAAGTCCATCCATTTTCTAAAAGTTTTATCATTTCATTTTCTCCTTACAGCTGTGTAGAATTCCATTGTGCCTATGTATCACATCTTCATTAATCATTTATCTTTTGATAGGCATCTGGGCTGATTCCATGTCCTACCTATTGTGATTACAGCATGGCTGAACAAATGTTTCTGTAGGAAAGAATAGTCTTTAGGTATATGCCCACAAGTTGTATAGCTGGACAAAATGGTAGATCTATTTTCTTTAACTGTTTGAGGAGTACCCATACTGACTTCCATAGTATTTGTACAATTTGCACTCCCACCATGAGTGGGTGAGGTTTCTTCTTTTTCTGTACCCCTTCCAGCATTTTTTTTTTTTTGATTGCCATTTTGACTGGGGTGAATGATATCTAAGTCATTTTAATCTGCATTTCCCTGATTGCTGGGGATGTTGAACAACTATTTAGATGTTAATTAACCATTTGAATTTCTTTGAGAAATCTCTGTTCAATTCCCTTTCCCACTTTAACTGGGTTGTTTGACTTGTAACTGCTTACTTTTTTTAAGTTCTTTATAAATTCTAGACATTAGACCACTGTCAGATGAATTTTAGTGATTCATGTATCTAAAAATCTGTTAAATATACAACTCATTTTTTTTTTCTTTTTTAACAATGATAGAGGCAACCCCTGAACTAGAGTATCTTTATAGTCTCCAGTCCTCAAATTCTGTCATGAGATTCATGAACTTGTTTCACAGTTTGTAGAACCAAAGTTGTTTGTCTAAAGCCTTTTAAAAATTTTATTGACAACTTCCATACATAAAGACTATATACCAGGATCATAATCTCTTCTTACCACTTTCCCTTTTCCCTCCTTTAAAATCTTCCCTCCACTGAATCCCTTATTCTTTCTTTACAGTCTTTCTCCCATTTTGACATAGACCTTCAGTCTGCTTTAAGACGTAGAGGCAATGAACAGTTGGAAAAAGCTACTGTCAAAAGAAAATTTATTACCAGAATAGTTTGAAAATTTGGGGGGGGGGAATCATGACAAATTACAAAGTTTCATGACAAGTTGAAACCAAAATACTATAAATTTGAGAAAACGTGTGTGAGGCATGGTGAGCATGGTGAAGGATCAAACGTGAGACAGTGAGATACAGAACATAAGATCATGCAGGTTTTCATATTGTGGTTTATAGTGTAAGAGACATTTGTCATTGTGAATGATTGCATAAAGTGCAAATAAAGAATTTAACATGATTTTATTGATATTGTGTATAGAATAATTTAATGGAAGGTAAAAATGAATGGCAAGAGAGTTCAAGGCCACCCTGAGACAACATAGTTAATTCCAGGTCAGCCTGGACCAGAGTGAGACCCTACCTCGCAAAACCAAAAAAAAAAAAAAAAAAAAAGAAAAGAATAGAAGGGAATTACAGTATTTTAAACAGTAGTTCTAGGGAATTACAGTTATTTTAAATAAGAGGAAATAATGAAAAGTAGATTACACTGATATATATATATACATACACAAACACACACACACACACACACATAATAATAATAGGATTCTAATAATAATAGGATTCTAATAATAATAGGATACTAATAATAGGATTCTATATAGTTATTTACAAAAGGACGACCTAGATTTCTATTTTCATAATTGAAGGAGTAATAGTTATTGATTGAATAACTATGGAGATAGTTTGATGGATAAAATACTTACTATACAAGTGTGAGTTCCAACTTCAGGATAGCAGCTACAGATGAGGATGTGAATTTCTTGGTATCTGCTTTTTATATTTCCCCTCTGCTGTTCTTTGTTAAGTCACCACATTTGCCCTTAACTTTCTTCCATAGGGAAGCTATGGTAGGTGCTACCTACATAAATACCTAGGTATATCCCCATGTGCTTGTGGCTCCACTCCAGTCTTTTCCTAAAAACCTCAATTTCACTTAAATGATGATTTTGAACTACAATTGTGCCTTCCACACAAGTGTATATTTCCTATTTTCCATGTGTATATAATTCTACTCTAGCCTTCCTCCTAGAATCCAATTTCCCTTAATTAAACCTGACAACTTGTTATTCTCCCTAAATAAATTCAATAATTCATAATTTATCATTCTCGAGCACATTTTAAATCATTTTTTTGTTAAAAATAGGACATTACCCAGAATTAAAGGTCATAAATTTGGGGGAACCCTTCTGAATCCCCAAGTCCTGCATAGATGATATATCTCAGAATGTAAAAATAGCACAGTGAAAACCACTATTTTGTACCATTATTAAACCTTAATAAAAAGAATGTATACACCACACCAAAATTTTATTTAAGCTAGTCTGTAATTGTTTTGGGATATTTCAAAATTATCTTAATGTTTGAAAATATCCATGTGTAAAGAAAGGAAATGGATAAACATTTCCAAGTTCAAATGATTTGATTGAAGTTGACCTTGAAAAATTATGCTGAAGATATTAAGTGTTGATTTGAATAGATAAATCCATAAATGGTTTGAAACTAATTTCACATAAGGATGGTAATTGAGTGAGGTCACCAAGGGACAAAAATAGATTAAGAAGTGAGCAATTTCTCACCTGGGCTTTGAAAAACACTAATCCACAATAATATTGCACAAGCCAGCAAAAAAAGCCTAAAATGTGAAAGAAGAGATATCAGTAATGCCTAATACTAAAAAGCAAAGGAAAATGGTGGAGATAGAATCGGCAACACTAATGTGCTGATGCTAAATATAAGGACCCAAACTAACTATCTTCATTATATAATTTTAGTACAGGCTATTCAAAATGAAGAATATATTGCAAACATAATATACATGGTTAGAGAGATAGCTCAGTGGTTTAGGCACTTCCTTCCAAAGCTTAAAGATCCAAGTTTAATTCAACATTGCACATATAATGCCTGATACACACAGTGATACATGCATCTGGAGTTAATTTGCAATAGTGGAAGGTCTTGGCTTGCTCTTGCCCACTCTCTCTCTCTCTCCCTCTCCTTGAAAATAAATAAATAAAATTATTTTTAAAAGCCTACTATACCCATCTTTTCTCACTAACCTAGTATTATAAAATGTAGGGTCATTGTTGGGGAGTGAACAATATCCATTTGAAGACTTATGCATCTGGCACCTCTTTTGTGAGCTCCTTAATCTCCAACATCTCACATCTTTGTCTATAATCAGACAAAGAAAATGAAAAATATAAATAAGTAAATGCCAGGGTAAAATCTACACCCATCAAAAAATATTTGGCTCACAAATGGCACATAAGAGGCTATAAGTGACATTGGACTAAAATCTTATTGATTAAAACTTACTAACATTGAATTTTTAAATCTATGGAATGAAGTTTAGCTGTGTGCACAAAAAGAAATCATGAATATAACTTCTGGTAAAAGCAAGGAATTTTGTCTTTGATATCTATTGGCTATAGAGACACCACTCTTATGAAAGCTGTTTTAAAAGATAGAATCATGAGATTGGAGTGAAAAAAAGTGAAATAAAAATTAGTTTAGAAGCATGGCTTCAGAAATGGCAAGTGAAGGTGAGCAGAACATGATTAGAATTGAAAAGAAATAATGCTGAATTATTTAGTTTTCTGTTATCATAAGCACTATAAATATTGTTGTAATTATTGAATTTTATCTAAAGTTTCTTTGTTCAGCAAAAAAATTTAAATATATACTATAAAGTTTGAGAATGTAAATAATCCAAAAATATTTACATTTGAACATGTTCCAAAGTAGGATCTAGATAACACATATAAATGCAGACATGTTTTAGTTATTTGGAAGCATATTTGACACTACTATTCGAAGGTAAGCACACTGAAGCATTCTTGGACAGGACTGCAATCCCTGTATAAACAGGTCTTCAGATGAGGGAGGCAGCACACATGCATTAGCTTTATGTTTTACAAGTGAGTGAGCTTTTATCTTCTATGTCTACTGTGGAATCAAATCATCCAAAAGTGGAGAGAAAGAAAATAAATCACATGCCCAAAATAGTGGAAGACATAAAAGTTTTTTTTTTTTTTTTTTTTTTTTTTAAGAAAAAGGAGAAAGTTCAAAGTATATTTTTAAAAAACATGATTGATAGCAGAGTTTCTACTCAAAAAGGTTGACAGCTAAAAACTGTTTTTGTTTGTTTGTTTGTTTGTTTGTTTGTTTGTTTGTTTGTTTTTAAACAGGGTCTCCATCTTTACAATGCTACTGATCCATGGTTAGACCTTGAGAAACACTGGACTTGGCAATGAAAAGGGATTAATCAGGATCTTAATATGATGCCTTTTGAGCTCCTAACCCAGCTGATCCAAAATCCTGCCCAACTGAGTCAGTCACGACAAGCCAAGGGGGCAGTGTCCCAAAGAAGGAACATAGCATAGCACAGTAGGCATATCTATGAGCTTGGTCACCCCCTGCTGCTTATATTTTATGCTACAAATAATAGAGAGAAACTTTGAAGTCCTGCACAACAGAAGAAATTATGAAACAGATACCTAAATGTAAAACTTATAAAATCCAAGCAATTAACCTGAGATGTGAAAAATCTTAATCCAATAATATGAAAATCTCAAGAAATTAAGGCAACATAACTATTCCATAAATTATAAATGCCACAGTAATGGTCTCCAGCAATCATGCATTAGAGAAAAATGCCAGATGGAGAGTCTGAAAGAATAATTATAAGAATATTCAAAAAAATTTAAAAAATCAAAACAGAAATGCCTGAAGGAAACACATACACACACACACACACACACACACACACACACACACACAAAATCCAAAAAACAGAAAACCAGCTGAACAAAATAACAAGGTTATTCAAGACATGAAAAAGGAGATAGAAATACTGAAAAAAATATCTGAAATGCTGTAAATGAAAATCCTCATTGCTTAACTGACCTTTGTCAGGGTACCTTGTCATAAAAATGGGAAAAGTAACTAATACACTGAGTTCACCCAAGTGATGGGATTACACCAGACTCATGTTGCATAATGTTGAGAGGTAAAGGAGTCTGATGGCTCTTGATAAGCCAGCCTGTGAAAATTGATATGAATCAAACTTGAGAGTTCTCAGTGGTTGATGGCAATCAACATGCCAACAACAAATGCAAATGAGATGTGATGTAGGTATAGCAATAATGCTTAAGCATTCTAAAAAGGAAAACAAAGAACTCATTTGTCAAAAAGTAAAACTCTTGCATTTTTGGATTACAATGGAGCCAGCATAAATTCTGATGGTAAAGTCCATGGATTATGCAGACAAAGGAGACCTGATGATGCATTGAAAGGGACAGTTATTTAAAAATACTTTGTCAAGTAAATCAAAGCTGAGATACTTTGAGATGGAAAACACGGTTCATAATGACAAGAACCATGTACAAGGAAAACTCAAGCAAGCTATAAATTTGTATATTACTTTTAACAGGTCAGTGAGTTAAAAAAAATAGCAGATGGAAAATAAACTTGAACATTACTGACATTGCTACTAGTTTGTTTACTGAAAGATGAAAGGACATTTTTGAGAAAGCTGAAGTGGACAACAAGGGAAAGGAATTAATCTGTCGCCACACTAAGTGCTGAGAAATAAGCCAAAAGTCTACTGGTCTAACCAAGGAAAGTGTACTTTTAGAGTATAGCTTAAATCAAGATTCATTAATTATAGGCATATGGACATGTTGAAATCAAATTAATTTGCTAAATTTAGAGTAGCAGTAGCAAAAGATACACTAGGAGGGTTTGAGAGGTAAAAAATATTAATATTGTTATAGACCTTATTAAGCTTGTATTACCTAATCCCAAGAAAGGAATTATACTGGTATTCCATGTCAGTTCTGATTTATTCATGGATTTGTACACAATAGCAATTCTGTAGGAATAGGAATATTTCTTCACCAAGTAATCAGAGAACAAAAGATAATTTTTCTTACACAAATAATCTTCTCATCTACTAAACCACATAACACTAGATATTTTTAATCCAATTTAGACTAATAAGGAAGAGCTATAATCAAGTAATCTGATTCTCAAAGGAAGACAAATGTAGAAATTCCTGAATTACTTATGTTCAAGGAATGTGAATAGGATATTAGTGTGTTGCATACAAAGCAAGTTGTATGCAATTTTATAGTTGTTGGTTCAAAAGAAGCAAGAAACCTCTAAGGGTCAAAATCTTTACCATCTCTCAGAGCTGAATTGATGAAGCATACAAATACCATCTGTCTGTATTTGCCATCAATATTTTGTGGAGTATGTAGTATATTAAGGAAATGCTTAGTGATTCCATTCTTCTGGGCAAGGAAACATTTGCTTACGCAATATAGATGTTTAGAAATACTGCCTGGAGAAAAAGAACATTATATATTTAAACTAATTTATGAAAAAAATAACAGCATAATCATCCTAATACAGAATCATCTGCATCTAGATGATTATCTGGGTCTATTTTAAATAAAAAGCAAGAAACATTACTGAATAGTTGATTTAGTAAAATGTATTCATAATGCTTCATGAGAAATTATCTTCTAATTTTATTTAAATTTTCTGGTTATGGAAACACTGATGTTCCTTTGGTTGATGAGGCCTTATTTGTTTAGAAATGAGCAATGGCACCCCCACAGGGTCACAGAGACGGTTTTATCAGGATCAGCCTTTAGGCCACAGTTTGCAATCAGTGAATATTTATATTAGTAGCAATTTCACCAGACAGTAATTATCTTATCACAGAGGAAAAGGTTAAAAAGAAGCTTCTCCATTGGACACCTACTGTGTGGATAATTAAGTATCTCCATGGCTTCTTTCATTACTGCATTCAATAATAGTTAAATACTAGGGAATCTAGCTATAATCAGACATGACTTGATGAGACATAGAGAAAGACAGGAACAAACAATTTTTGTCCCTGTTTTACTTGCTAAATTACTTAATTTGATAGACAATGGATATCATTTTAATAATATCTTCAAGTCACCCACTGTTGTGAACAATGAACAAAACTATTAAGCAGGAGCATTTAATTGCATCTTGTGATAGTCTATAAAATATAATAGAATACCTTTTCTTTTTCTTTTTAAGAGTATGTTGAAGGTTATTTGTGAGTATAATTCTTAAAAACAATTTATTTCTGACATAATAAGGTGAGGCTTTGAATATTATTTTATAGGATTGTGGTAATAGACTCTTCTCTGTTAATTTATACCCTAAGGCCAATGTGTCAAATGCATTTAGGCAATTCTCACTTTAAGTTGTAAAGATAAAATTCATTTAATGAAATAACCACATAGGTTATTAAAGTAAAATTTCATTTCTTTAAGTACTAATATAGAATATTAAAATATAATTTATTTAGTAGAAGTTACAATTGTTAACCAAAAAATATTAATTTATTAATGCCAACTAAAAGCATTTAAAATAATGCATTTATTGAGGTATAATTAAGTAATCAAAAATACCATGAACACTGTTCCATTACATAGATAAATAACAGGCTTTATTACTTTATTTCCATCAAATAGTATTACCTTAGAAAAGAGATTACATGATCCCTTAATTCTCTCTCTCATAAATGATCTTTTAAGAATGCAAGTTTTTATGATCTGAGAAGAAAAGGTAGGCAAAGATAGTGCCTGTTCATGTCCTTACTTATTAATTCAGCAAATCATTGAACTTCAATTATACCCTAGATTTTTTTAAGGAATAGTGTGAATTGCAAACATTCTATGAAAGCAATATAATTAACATTTTGAAAATTCAAGGCACTATTTAAATTGATAGAAAAGACATATTTTAACCACATAAAATGTCCCTAAAATCACAATTGGTATTATAAAATAAATAATTTACTAATAGATATCATCGTATTTAGCAGAGAAATAGTTTCACAGATTATTCTGTCAGAATAGATTCACAGTCACAATACCACATTCATCGTCACAATACCATCACTACAGCCCTAAGAAGTTTTGATTTAAAATTAAAAAAACAAAACTTTAGATATAGGCTATATCTGAAAATAGATGTTTTGTTTTTAAAGTCTAAATATAAATCAGTGCTCTTAATAAAAGAAATCATTGCTTACTGTAGATCAACTTAAAAAAATTACTTTACAGTTTGTAAAATAGTTTTCAGGAGAAAAAAATCTTGAGTTTTTAATTATGTTTTTTTTTCCCGTGTTTTTCCCTGTTATATGATACTCCTGTAATACTGGGCATGAGCAGAAAGCTGCAATTCCCTGTGGTCCATGTTATTGCAAGGAGAGCAATCGATATTCTATTGTGCTATATTGCTAAGCAGTGGTATTCTGCAAATAGGTGGATTTAATGCTTCTTCAACTTGACAATATTCTCACTTTAGGATGGGCTTATTAGGGTACAGGTACATTGTAAGTGCTGATGCATCTATATAAGACTCATGAAAAGAATTCACAAAATAAATTATATATTAATTAAATAAAAAAAACCACTGTTAATATTCAATAACTTTTAATCAAATTTATCCTTTCAGTTTTGAAGCAGAGAAAAATTCAGATAATTTTAGGAAAATTTATCATTTTATAAACAATAAAGGTAATTTTAAGTTGATGTTATATAGTTATTGCAGACAATATTAGATGATGATTTACACGCATTCCTCCTTACAAATAAGAAAACACAGTTTTTAACAATTTGCTGCCACTTCCCATTTGAAAAGAAAATTAATGAATTAATATGACAATGTTGTTAGTCTAAATAACATTTTCATATTTTTAAAAACTTCGGTATAATTGTATATTTATAGAAATTTTAAGACACGATTCAGTACTTTAGTCAACTGTTTTCTTTATGCAAACATTTAATGCCATAACCGTCAGAAAACAGAAATACCATAACACAACCTAAGCACATTCCTGTTATCTAAATTCTTAGCACAGAGCACATTTTTCACATTGATGTTTCCCTTCTGCAACATGACTCAAGCCAGGAGGCCACAACACTGAGCACAAATCCTTGGTTTCCTCTTCTGTGTGACAGTTCTTTCCAGTTTTCATTGTGTTTTTCTGTGTTTTGACTGCTTGGAACAGAATTGCCCCTCAAATCTTTTATATATTTAATAAATTTTGTTTTTATCTGATATGAGTCTTGGATTGCACTGGGCTTCAGATGCATATTTCTCTGTTCAAGTGTCATGACAGTTATTTGTCCGAGCATTTCTTAGTTTATTGGAGAATGGTAAGAACAAACCCAAGTCTGGATTTTGGCTGGCCTTTTCACTGTTACACTACTTCAGGAAGCATAGTATTGAAAAAAAGTAATCAAAAGTCTATGGCAGGGGAGGTCATAAGCCTTAAGGGTATAAAGCTTGCTCTTATCTGGCTAAATGTATATATTATTCCCACCAAACTGCCCTAAAAGCACTACACTTAATGTTCATATTCACATATTAATGCTACTCTCACTTCTGGTTAGAGAAAATTCTCTTTTCAGATTGTGATGACCACTTGGATGACCTAAAAGGCAACGTAATGCTGAGACGAAGGGATGGAGAACTGTGCAGCACTGAAACACCTCTATCACACCCTTCAAGGCTCAGGGTCCATTGTGGAAGAGGGGGCGGAAAGAATGTAAGAGCCAAAGGAAGGATACAACTCCTTACAATGCAACTCTCCAGATAGAAATTGGCTTTGATATCCATGACCTTACAGTGCCTAAAAATACCTTCACAATACCCTCATAATAGGAGTAAAAGATGATTACATCAAATTAAAAGAGAAACTAATGGAGTGGGGTGGATATGATAGAGAGTGGAGTGTTGAAGGGGAATGGGGGGAGGGAAGGGAAATATCATTTATTGTCTCTAAGTATAGAAGTTGTCAATAAAAATATTTTTTTAAAAAAGTGATGTAGGAAAATTATGTATGACATTACTTATAAGACTATACATATGTAATACATATATGTGTGTGTTAGTTTTATTGAAAATAGATGTTTTGTTTTTAAAGTCTAAATATAAATCAGTGCTCTTAATAAAAGAAATCATTGCTTACTGTAGATCAACTTAAAAAAATTACTTTACAGTTTGTAAAATAGTTTTCAGGAGAAAAAATCTTGAGTTTTTAATTATGTTTTTTTTTCCCGTGTTTTTCCCTGTTATATGATACTCCTGTAATACTGGGCATGAGCAGAAAGCTGCAATTCCCTGTGGTCCATGTTATTGCAAGGAGAGCAATCGATATTCTATTGTGCTATATTGCTAAGCAGTGGTATTCTGCAAATAGGTGGATTTAATGCTTCTTCAACTTGACAATATTCTCACTTTAGGATGGGCTTATTAGGGTACAGGTACATTGTAAGTGCTGATGCATCTATATAAGACTCATGAAAAGAATTCACAAAATAAATTATATTAATTAAATAAAGAAAAAAACCACTGTTAATATTCAATAACTTTTAATCAAATTTATCCTTTCAGTTTTGAAGCAGAGAAAAATTCAGATAATTTTAGGAAAATTTATCATTTTATAAACAATAAAAGTAATTTTAAGTTGATGTTATATAGTTATTGCAGACAATATTAGATGATGATTTACACTCATTCCTCCTTACACATAAGAAAACACAGTTCTTAACAATTTGCTGCCACTTCCCATTTGAAAAGAAAATTCATGAATTAATATGACAATGTTGTTAGTCTAAATAACATTTTCATATTTTTAAAAACTTCGGTATAATTGTATATTTATAGAAATTTTAAGACACGATTCAGTACTTTAGTCAACTGTTTTCTTTATGCAAACATTTAATGCCATAACCGTCAGAAAACAGAAATACCATAACACAACCTAAGTACATTCCTGTTATCTAAATTCTTAGCACAGAGCACATTTTTCACATTGATGTTTCCCTTCTGCAACATGACTCAAGCCAGGAGGCCACAACACTGAGCACAAATCCTTGGTTTCCTCTTCTGTGTGACAGTTCTTTCCAGTTTTCATTGTGTTTTTCTGTGTTTTGACTGCTTGGAACAGAATTGCCCCTCAAATCTTTTATATATTTAATAAATTTTGTTTTTATCTGATATGAGTCTTGGATTGCACTGGGCTTCAGATGCATATTTCTCTGTTCAAGTGTCATGACAGTTATTTGTCCGAGCATTTCTTAGTTTATTGGAGAATGGTAAGAACAAACCCAAGTCTGGATTTTGGCTGGCCTTTTCACTGTTACACTACTTCAGGAAGCATAGTATTGAAAAAAGTAATCAAAAGTCTATGGCAGGGGAGGTCATAAGCCTTAAGGGTATAAAGCTTGCTCTTATCTGGCTAAATGTATATATTATTCCCACCAAACTGCCCTAAAAGCACTACACTTAATGTTCATATTCACATATTAATGCTACTCTCACTTCTGGTTAGAGAAAATTCTCTTTTCAGATTGTGATGACCACTTGGATGACCTAAAAGGCAACGTAATGCTGAGACGAAGGGATGGAGAACTGTGCAGCACTGAAACATCTCTATCGCACCCTTCAAGGCTCAGGGTCCATTGTGGAAGAGGGGGCGGAAAGAATGTAAGAGCCAAAGGAAGGATACAACTCCTTACAATGCAACTCTCCACATAGAAATTGACTTTGATATCCATGACCTTACAGTGCCTAAGAATACCTTCACAATACCCTCATAATAGGAGTAAAAGATGATTACATCAAATTAAAAGAGAAACTAAAGGAGTGGGGTGGATATGAGAGAGTGGAGTGTTGAAGGGGAATGGGGGGAGGGAAGGGAAATATCATTTATTGTCTCTAAGTATAGAAGTTGTCAATAAAAATATTTTTTTAAAAAAGTGATGTAGGAAAATTATGTATGACATTACTTATAAGACTATACATATGTAATACATATATGTGTGTGTTAGTTTTATGGACCCTTATTTTTATATAATATACAAAACTAAATTCAAAATGGCTTGACCATTTAAATATAAATCTAGATCTTAAAAATTAAAAAAAAATTCCTATGACATTGTCTTGCATAAGGATTTTTTGAATATTAACTCAAAATAAAAGCCAACTAAAGCAAAAATAGACAAATGTTATCACATCAAAAAAATAATAAAACTTTCAGTAGAACAAAAAAAAAAAACACTGATGAGAAAGGAGGGACATAGCAGGATAGAAGAGAACATATGTATACTATTTATCTAAGAAGTAGTTGATATCCCAAATAAATAACGGACACAAACAGCTCACCAATAAGTGAAACAAATATTCTGATTGCAAAAATGTGTAATTTGAATATGAAATGTCCCTCATAGCCTCATGAATCATGGTTAAGCTGTTTATTCAATCCCTAACTGTTGGCACTTTCAGAGGTAGAGCCTTTCTGGAGGAGTTACATCACTGGAGGAGACCTTTAGATTGTCATAATCCTGCTTCCCTAGCCAGTGCCAGCTCATTCTCTTGCTACTTCCTGCCAACTACTGTAAAAAGATGTAATGCACAGTCTCTGGTCTCCCATGCTTTTCCCTGCTGTGATTGAAATTTACCCTGAAACTGGTAAGCCTGAAATAAACCCCTTTTCCCCAAACTGCTTCTGGTCTGTTATTTTGTCCCAACAGTGAGAATGTATAAGACAATCTAAGTATTTGAAAAGTGTTCAATATAACTAATTGTATGGCACAATGAAGGTCTGGTCCTAGCCAGACCACATGGCAAAAGAAACCAGGCAGTGGCTGCGGTGAACAAGTCGTCCTGGGCAGGCCTGGCATGAAAACAGCAACAGTCCCATGCCAGCAAGAAACCTGCTACTAGATGACCTGTCCAGAGACAGGCTGTCATTGGTTATAAAAAGGAACCACCCCATACAATGATTGGCCAGCCAAACCCCTTAAAACCCCCTACACTTCCTCAAATAAATAAGTTTGCGGCAGCTCACCCTCTGCTGCTTCCACCCAACTCCCAGAGTCTTGTGTCATAACTCCACGCCTGTCACCCTCTACTCTGCAGAGACCCTGCTGTCCTTCCTGGGCTGGCCCTAGGGGAGACCCCAACATCTACTAATCATTAGGGAAGTGAAAATTAAACTCATAGTGAGATATCATGCCAGTCCAGTTAGAATGCTGACTATTGCAAAGCTAGTTCAATTCCCAGTTCCCAATTAAAACCAGATGCAAAAGGTGGTTCATGCATCTGGAGTACATTTGCAGGATTAGCACATGAATTTCTTTCTTTTTCTGCCTCTTCCTCTCTGTGTCTCTCTGAAATAAATAAATAAATAAATAGATATATAGATATATAGATATATAGATATATAGATATATAGATATATAGATATATAGATATAAAGATATATAGATAAAATTTTGGAGAGAGATAGAGAGAGAGGGAGAGGGAGACAGATAGAGAATTGGCGGGGCAGCAGTCTCTCACCTGCCGTGAACGAAATCCAGATGTGTGCGCCCCCTTGTGGTCAAGTGTGGCATTGCGCCCTTGTGTCACTTTGCATCTGGCTAAACCTGGGACCTGGAGATTGGAACCTGGTTCTTAGGCTTAGGAGGCAGGCACCTTAACTGCTAAGCCATCTCTCCAGCCCAATAAATAATATTTTTAAAAAGACGAAAAGGAAGTGTTGAAAGGAAGTTTTGACAAGAGTGTAGGAAAGAAGGATTCCTTTTGTGCCATTAGTGGGAATTTAATCAATATCATCTTGATGAAAAAGTAAAAGGAAATCTTTCAAAAACAGTAAAATAAGATTAGAACCCACATTGGATCCAAGAACCATGTTGATAGTATTAATGTACATAATCACCAAAAAGATGACAGTGTAGAAAGATGGACAAAGGGATAATGAAAACATGATGTCTTTGTGTTTAGTACCTGTGGTAATAGTAAGTCTTCAAAAAGAAGGGTATTTTGGCTTTTATAAAATCATAGGTGATATTGAATTAAATAACGTTAAGTGAAATAAGTCAGCCAAAGAAAGACAAGTGATCTTGACACATGATCTTACTTTTATACATAACCTACAAACTGATCTCACAGAAGTTGAAAGTAGAATTGTGAGTGAGATGCAAGAGGACTGGAGAGTAAAGGAGATAGTGCAAAGCTACCTGTGGTTGCTGAATTATTTTGTAAATTAGTGCTATGGCCCAGTGAGGTGATTATTCATCATGATAATGTACTGTGCACTTCATAAAGTTAGAAGAATATTGCATATTCACTATGATTAAATGAGAACTTATTCTGAACTTAAAAAAAAAAAAAAAATCATGTGGGGTTGGGATGTGCTTTAGTGGATACCGTGGTTGCCTAACATAAAAGAAGCCCTGAGTTATATCTCCAGTGCTACTTCCAAAAAAACAGGTGAAGAAGAACATTACAGGTCTGTAGTCCCAGCATTTGGGAGATAGACAGAAAAACCAGGAGTTCAACATCATTCTAAGTTACATAGGGAGTTTCAGGCTAAAGTTTCACATGATGCAACGTAAGAAAGTATTACAGGGACTGGGTATCCGGATCAGTCTGTGTTTGGATCCCTTGGACTGATGAAGAGCCAGATAACATAGTGAGTGTGAAATAGGTGCAATTAGAAGCAGAGATAGGAGAATCCCAGAAGTTCCCCAGGTACTCATGGCAGTGATCAGTAGAGAGCCCAACTCAAAACAGAAGGCAACTAGTAAAAAATATTATGTGGTACCAAATTGATATGTTCAAATTTTATGTTTCCTGTGTATCAAAACAAATAAAAAATATCAAAGTTGAATTTAAATGGCTGGTCACAGAAGGAAACAAAAACTATTTCTAACATATGAATCCCTTAGCTATATTGTAAAACTGACTTTCCTATTTTCATTGAAATTTTTAAAATTATAATTAATCTTATATAAGAATTTCTTACTCAACATAATTTTACATTTTAACTCTAAATATTATGCTAACTTATATCCAGGATATGCATTTGTTTTTGTGTATATTCAAGTTCTATTTATAGTGCAATACCATTTAAAATGTGCACTCTACAAGCATTTTAAATAATGATTTTATGAGGTTTTGGTACTGCTTGGATAATTATAACATTTATTAACAAGTATACATTCATTGTCCTGAGAAGACATGCATAAACACTGATGAAGCTAAATGTAAGTGACTAATGGTTTTTGTATGATAAGCTTTCTGGAGAAAAATCAGCACAATAATAGATACATAGGTAGACTGATGGTTGATGGATAGATTTATAGACTCAAGTGGCTGATAGAGTGGAGAGAAATAAGAAAAATATTTCATACATATTTATTTCTATTTTTTATAGATAATATATACACATTTTGGTAAATTTTCTGAAATTAATAAATAGAAATAGTCCTATAATATTCATAAAAGTTATGCAATGTTTATTATCTCCTCAATACCTTTTAAAAACATACTTATATTGTTCCATTATTGAGAGAAATCTTTTGAGTAACACTCAAGTAGAAGTTAACATGCAACGGTATATGACTACCAAGTTTAATTAACCTTCCTTTCCATGAAAAATCTCAACTTGTTTTTACCAGCACCACTGAGGGTTCTCACATTAATGTGCTTAAGCCATGCAATGTAATTAGCATGGAGGTGTTATTCACTCTTGTCCTAATACAGGCTCCCTTTTAACCTTTTTAAGAGGCCTTGCTATTTTTTGCTTCAGTGCTTTGCTTTATTGAACATTATACTGCATGGCAAGCAATTAAGTATGATTGTGAAGGAAATTAAATCAGGAAAAGTGCATTAATGGTCAGGTTTAAGTACATAAGCAACAGAATTGAAGTAAAGGTTGCAGTTCTATATTTAACTTATCTTACTGTGTCCAAGTATTATGGAATGTAAAATGTGTTAAATCACTCATGCTTTGAAGATCATAAAAACGTTTCTTCATAGTGGATTTGCTTGATGGCAGGTTTTAAAGAGCTGCCATGCAAGGATCATTATCATCCTTATATAATAACCTAGAAACAGCATGAGTTTTTATTTGTTGTCTCATGTTGGCAGAATGGGGATAAATTTTAAATGGGCAAAGGACCTGAATATATACTTCGTCTTCACTGGAGTTTTTATTTTTGACATGTAATATTAGTAGATTTAAATATTATATTACTGTTCTATGTTATTTTTTGTTAAGCTATATTTCACATAAAAACAGTTTACCTTACTGAAAATAATACCATGGTAAGAATTCTAACTCAATGGATTTGTGGGATTTTTTTTCTTGGCAGGTAATTTTTGGCAAGGATTGACATGATATAAAAATAAACTACTTTATCCTTGGCCTGTGGGTATTAGTTCAGTCTCTTTCCCAATAGTTGAAATAGTAATTTCATATTATGTCCTTTCTTTTAAAACTTTTAACATCTCAAACTTCCTTAGTTTTTTTTTTTTTAAATTTAGTTTTGACAATATCTTAATATATACAATGCATTTTGATCCTACTCCCCCCATTACCCTTTCTTCTTCCATTGTTCACCTGCCCTGTTTTTTTTTTTTTGGGGGTGGGTGGACAGCCTTGAATTTGGCAAAGACTAACCTTTGAAACTTTTCTATCCAGAAGTGGACAAACTGCTTCTAAAAGCAGAGCCTGAGAGGTGGGAGAGCTAACTCCTAATATGCTCATCCCCAGAGTGGGCTAGCTGCCTCTAGTGGCTGTCTGAGGAAAAGAGAAACTGAAGAGATGTTTAGTTTAAGCCATTAAGAAACATGGTACATCTGCTGTCACCAATACTCTGATATTATTACAGCCATGACTTCCAACCCTCTGCATACATGCACTCATGGGCACTTTTGTAGAACAGCAAAAAAAAGTACTGTTATGTCAACAAGTAGCACACTGTATGAAAAAAGGGTGAGGAGCTTTCAACTTTGGAACATCCTTAAAAATTTGTTAAAAGAAGAAATTTACAGGTATGACCTTCTGGACTCTGCTGACCCAGACCACACATACATTCTGATCACAAGAGCAATCATATTCAGCCTACAGATCTGTCAGCCCATACCTATTGATCTGGTTGTCTTCAACACTATGTCCAGCAATTTTTAAGCATGTATGTTTGTTCTAAGTTGAGAGTCCAACCAGGTCTCTGAGGAAAGGAGAACAGAGCACATCTTCAGATCAGTGAGCATCTCTACATAGTGCTTGTCAATACTGGTCATACATGCTGTTCAGGCCAAAGTTATATGAGGGCAGAGGAAACCTAATCACATTACTTTAAGTGAGTGGATTGAACAGTTGTAAGATCAACTTTAGAGCAAGTTACAAGAAGGGAATTAGCATCTCACAGCAATAATACAAGATGCTAATAAATATTTTTTTTTTTAAAAAGAACAAACTAGGGCCAGGTGTGGTAGTGCACATTTTTAATCACAGCACTTGGGAGGCAGAGGTAGGAGGATTGCCATGAGTTCAAGGCCACCCTGAAACTACATAGTGAATTCCAGTTCATCTTGGGCTAGAGTGAGAAGAGAGAGACCCTACCTTGAAAAACCAAAAAAAAAAAAAAAAAAAAAAAAAGAACAAACTGTGGGAACAAACTTTGGGAATGAAGTAAAGGAAAGAATGTTTATTAATATTATTATTATCATTATTATTGTTATTATTATTATTAACAATATGTTTTGTATGGATACATCATGTGTGGGTACTCTCTTTCCCCTCATTCCTGTCCCCTTTCTTTTGGGGATGCTCAGTAGGATTGCAAGTAATCCTTATGGGGCTGTGGTTTATGCATTTTGGGAGCAGTAGTCAGTTATTTTGGGTAAGGAGGGAATGCCTCTGGGCATGATGTCTCAACCTGTGGCTCTTACAATCTTCCTGCCCTCTTCTGCAAAATTCCCTGAGCCGTTGTGGGTGAGTTCTAAGTCTACTCCAGTGATGAGCTCTTAGGAGCATCTGGATCTCTAATTTGATAGGTGTTGAGTATCCTCAGGATCTGTCTCCTATACCCTAGTGCTGATTATCAGGAAGAGCATGGAAACAGCATTCTTGCACTTTTCCCCATTCTTCTGTGGATTCAGCTGTGGCTTGGCTGAAGTGCAATGGGTAGTTTATCTCCTCTGGTCTCACAATCTTCTCAAAAAGAAGAACAGATTCTCCAAAGGGGAGTGAAGTCAATATAGTTTAAATGAATTATTAATATTAGGGAGAATTTGATGTATGTAATCCCTCTTTCAACCAAAGACTAGTGAGAGCTTGACACTGGAGGACATAAACTTTGTTTTCATAGGATTAGGATCTGGTTCCCAATTCCAGATATGAGTTCCATTGCACTGAGTGGATCTCTTAGCCAATCAGAAAGCAATTGGTTACCCACTGAGGCTGTATGCCACTATTGCACTGGTGTATACATCATGTCAGGTTGTTTGCTTCTGAGTAGGTTAGACCTCAGGTTACTTAGACCGTTGTTGGTCATTTTCCCCTAGTAGCTCATGTAGCACTTTCCAGCACTAGACAGGCTGTCTGGGGACTGGCTTTATTCTGAAGTTCATCCAGGTCTCTCCATGCTCTGTGTCAGCACCATATGGTGTCTTAGGCAATAAGGTCTTAGCTTTTACCACAGGCAGGCAATCAGTTGCTTTGACAGAAATCTGTCTTTGTGTGGGGACCTCACAGGGCTCTCTGATCAACAGCTAAATGTGAATAGCAACCAATCTCTGGAGTTACAGGTCAGAGACAAAAAAAAAATTCCTTTTAAGATTAGGCATCATCTCACCCCCATCAGTACCCTACTTTTCAGGAGTTCCCCCTTACTCCTTTTGAGGGTTATATCTTTTAGGCTATCTCCAAAGATGAAGGTTTCTATGGTTTCAGCTCATTTTGGATTTAATTTTGTGTTTGTTTTCTCCCTCCCCTTTCCTTCCCCTTTCCCTCCCCTTCCCCTAAACCCCACTTTCCCTATTGTATGGACCTTGAGTTGCCTATCAGAAATGACAGCAACTCGAGCAAAGTCCACCTAGGAACTGCAGATAAGTGACACCATGTACTGTTTGTCTTTCTGTGATTGTGTGTGTTCAGTAAGTATGATCTATTCCAAGTCTGTCAATTTTTCTAGAAATTTCATTGTATCATTTTTTCTTACTGCTGAGTAGAATTCTATTGTTTAAATATACCACAACTTTGTTATCCATTCATCCAATGATGGACATCTGTGATGATTCCAGATTTTAGCCATAATGAATTGAGCTTCTATAAATGTATTGATGCATGGAGCATTTAGAATAAATGCACAGTAAGGGAATAACTGGGTCTGTTGTAGGTCTATGTTCAACTTTTTCTGGAATCTCCAAACTTATGTCCATAGTGGTTGTAAAAGTTTACATTCCCACCAACAGTGGATGAGGGTTACTCTTTCTCCACATTTTCGTCAACATTTTTTTCTTTGTTAGTTATGTACATACTCAATGTGTAAACAGTACGTGTTGGTACCATCCTTAGCCTCCTCCCTGTCTTTCCCCCTCCGAAGGGACCCTCCTCATTAGAGGTGCCAGTTATCCCCATATGGATTGTGGATGGTTCATAGTGGTGTTATCAGTCAGTTATGTGGAAGAGGCAATGTCTCTGTGCAGTGTCCCAACTTGTGGCTCTAACAACCTTTTTGCCTCCTCTTCCATGAATTTCCCTCAGCCATGTTAGGTTTGTTTTAGGTCTACTTCAATGATGAGGTCTTGGAATCCTCTGTGTCTCAGGATCTCTGGTTCGGTAGCAGGTGAGTGTTCTTTGTGTCTATATCCTTCACTCTTGTGATGATACCAGGTTCACCAAGAAAGCAGCACTTTTGCTCATTTCCCCATTACTCTGTGGTTTCAGCTGGTTCCCTGGTAAGGTGCCATGGGCTGATTCTCTCCTCAGGTTCTGTGTCTATCTGAAAAAGTGAAGCAGATTCTCCAATGGAGAGTGAAGTCAGCACCAATAAATGGGATAACCTTTATTAGTTCAGAGAGCATTTTTACGTATAGGTCCTCTTGTAGCCCAAGATTTGTGGGAGCTTAATATTGTAGAGAGGCAACTTGGACCCAGGCCAGCAGAATACCATTCCCTACTCCCTCCTTCCATGCTCCTCCCTTTTTCCACCACCTGGACTGCTGTATATTCCCCCCCATGTGTCACCTAAACCTCAGCAGTCCCACCTCTCTGTCCCACCATGTTACATGACCCTGCAGTCCCATCCACCCCTTCTACACTGTCCCAACAGACCACAACCCCACTGTCCCATCCCCTCAGCCCTCAGCATCTCAGGACCATGAAATACCATCCTCCCCCCACCCCTCTACCCTACCACTACACCAGTCTGCTTTGTCCCATTTTTTGTCACTTTTTTCTCCTCTACCCCCTGTCCCCTTGGGCCACCTGACCATCCAGTCTCATACCCCAACCACTGACCAACAAGCCTCTTAATCAGGTCCTCAGGCCCCTACCAGAGCTTTGCAGGCTCCCTCTGTCTGAGTAGACAGGCCTCATTGCCATCAGAAGCCTAATTGAGGCAAACATAGAAGGCAATAATCACTGAAGACACTTCAAGGGTAAACTACAACTTCCTCCTAAATTAAATAAGATTCCTACACTGTTAGATTTTTTTGTTGTTGTTGTTGTTGTTGTTGTTTATTTTTATTTATTTATTCAAGAGCAACAGACAGAGAGAGAAAGAGGGAGGGAGGAGAGAGAGAGAGAGAGAGAGAGAGAGAGAGAGAGAGAGAGAGAATGAATGAGGGCACTGGGGCTCCAGCCACTGCAAACAAACTCCAGACATATGAGCCACCTTGTGCATCTGGCTTATGTGGGTCCTGGGGAATCAAGCCTTGAATTGGGGTCCTTAGGGTTCACAAGCAAGCTCTTAACCACTAAGCTATCTCTCCAGCCCCACTGTTAGATTTTTTTAAAGATTGCCATCCTTACTTAAGTAAGGTGGAATCTCATGGTTGTTTTCATTTGCATTACCCTAATGGTTAGAGATGTTGAACATTTTATTAAGTGTGTGTTAGCCATTTATAATTCTTCCTCTGAGAACTCACTATTCAGTTCTCTGCCTCACTTTTGAACTGGGTTGTTTGATTTTTTTATTGTTCAGTTTCTTGAGTTCTTTGTAGATTCTAGGTATTAGGCTTCTCTCAGTGATATAGCTGGTGAAGATTTTCTCTCATTCAGTGGGTAATCTATTGCTCTGCATCTGGTGCTCTGCATTTGTTTGTTGCAAAAGATTTTACCTTCATGAAATCCTATTTGTTGGGTGATTGATTAATTTCCTGGGCTACTAGGGTTTTGTTTAGGAAGACTAAACTCCCATATTGTGGAGAGTGCCTCCTATTTTTTTTTTTTTCCAGTAGGAGAAGAGTTTCAGGCCTTATATTGAGGTCTTCAATCCATTTGGACTTGATTTTTGTGTATGGAAAGATTAGTGGGTCTAGTTTCATTTTTCTGCATATGGTCATCCAATTTGCGCAACACCATTTGTTGAAGATGCTGATTTTTTCCAGTCTACATTATTGGTTACTTTGTCAAAGATCAAGTAGCTGTAGTTACTTGTAGTCTGAGTCTTCAATTCTGTTCCATTGGTCCATGACTCTTTTCTTATGCCAATAGCATGCTGTTTTTGTCAGTATGGCTTTAGTTTGGATATGGTGTTACCTCCTGTGGTAGTTTGAATAGATGCTCCCCAATACATTCAGTGTTTTATGAGTTTATAGTTTTTGTCTGCAGCCACCTGGCTGTAGGCAATTTCACTGGGCAGATCTTAAGGTGTGGTGGTGGGTTTGAGATTTCAATCTAAAGATATGCAAAGTGTGTTTAGATGGAGTTCCTGAAATGTGCTATGCTGTGTGGCTTTTGGCTTGTGGCTTTTTCTCTCTCTCTCTTGCCTGGTCCTGTAAGAGCAGGCCAGCTTTTTCTTCCATTATGGAACTTCCCCTGGATCTGTAAGCTTCAATAAATCCCTTCCTCCATAACTGTGCCTACTATGGAAGTTCATCTCAGTGAACCTGAAGCTGTCTGCTACACCTCCAGAGTTTTTTTTTTTTTTTTTTTTTTTTTTTGTGGGGAGGGGTTAATTTTTCTGAGGTCATGTTGGAATATCCAAGGCCAGCTGCCCTTCCATATAAATATTGAGATCATTTCTTCAATCTCTGTGAAGAATGATGCTGGTATTTTTATTAGTATTGCATTAAATATGTATATTGTTGGCTGGAGAGATAGCTTAGTGGTTAAGTCATTTGCCTGTGAGGTCAAAGGACCCAAATTTGATTCCCCAGGAGCCATGTAAGCCAGACGTATAAGGGGTACATGTGTCTGGAGTTTGTTTGCAGTGGCTACAGTCCCTGGTGTGCCCATTCTCTATCTGTTTGTCTCCTTGTCTCTTCTCTTTTCTTCCCTCTCTCTCTCTCTCTTCTCTGCTTATAAATAAAAATAAAAATATTTAAAGAAAAAAAAAAAAAAAAAAATGATGTATTGCTTTTTGCAAAATTGCCATTTTCACAATATTAATTCACCTATCCAGGAGCATGGGAGGACTTTCCAGCTTCTCAAGTACTCATTGTATAGGTCTTTCCATATCCTTGGTTAATGTTAGTCAGGTATTTGTTTTCTTGAGTTTTTTTTTTTTTTTTTCATTGTATAGGTCTTTCATATCCTTGGTTAATGTTAGTCCAAGGTATTTAATTTTTTTGTTGCTTTTGAACATGGGACAGTCTCACTGATTTCTTTCTCTGTATATTTGTCCTTTGCATATAGAAAGGCTACTGTCTTTTGTGCATTGATTTTGTGTCCCACCTCTTTACTAAAGCAATTAATTACTTTTAGAATTTATGAGATGGAGACTTTTGGGTCACTTATGTATAGGATCATGTCATCTGCAAATAGGGCCACTTCTTCCTTTTCAATTTGAATCCCTTTTATTTCTTTCTCCTGTCTTATTGCTTGGGCTAATGCTTCTAGAACTATGGCAAAGAGCAATGGTGAGAGTGGGCCTCCCTGCCTTGTTACTCAACTCAATGGGTATTCTTTGAGTCTTTCCCCATTAAATATTATTATTTGGGCTTTGGTGCTTTATGCATAGTCTTTATTGTGTTGAGATATAATTCTTCATCAATTTGAAGAATCATTTTGGTTCTTTTTTTGCTTGATCCAATCTTTTCCAGGGTTTATCATCCTTGTTTATTTTTGACTCGTCATTTCATGAATTTTTTTTTGAGAGGATTTGGCTGCAGATGCAAACTGTTCTCTAATAAAAACATTTTGAGAAAATGATTCATTTTTTCAATGAAGGTTTGATAGAAATTGGCTGAGAAGACATCTGGTCCTGACTTTTGTTTTGGGAGTCTTTTGATTACCTTTTCATTCTCCTTTTACATGTGATATTTTTTGCAGTAAGTCTTCAGGTGGTATGTGTCTACTAATTCAAAATTCTCCAGATTTTTGAGTTGACTTTGGATTGCCCTGATGATTCTTCTGAAAATTTTTTTTCTTCAATAATTTTGTTGAATGTGTTCTTTATGCCTCTGACCTGGATTTCCTCTCTTTCTGGTATACCCATGAACTTGATGTTTGGTCATTTTAGGATGTCCCATAGTTCCTTCATATTCTGTTCACTTGAGTTTTTGAATGTAGCAATTTTTTTGCCCCCCTGATCAATTTCTTCTCTCTTGTCTTCCAGGTCAGAGGTTCTTTCTTCCACATGAGTTACTCAGTTAGTGAGGGGTTCTAGAGAGGTTTTTATAAGCTCTATTTGATTTTTGCTTTCTTTTGTGTTATTTTTCATCATGTTCCTCTCTTTTTTGAGATACAGTTTCAGTTAAAGTTCTGATTTTCTTCATGCTTATTGGAATTTATTCTTACATTTGATCAAGTCTTCATTAAGCTTAATCAATCAGTTATTCAGATCTTTCATTTTTTAACTCACCTTCAATTCATTCATATCTCTTTTGAGGTTTGTACCATTTTCTTCAATCTAGTTAAACCTATTGCCAAAAGTGGAGCATTTTAAGAGACAATTCTGTTCAATTTCATTGATATTATTGTTGGATATTTTGATGGTTTGCTTCCAGATGAGCAATTCTTTTGATCAGGGTCTCATTTGTTGTTGTGTTTTCATGTCAGAATTGAATTTCTGTGATTTCTTTATGCTATCATTGGAGGCTTACATTGTGGGACTAGGCATTCTTGGTGGAGATGTCTCATTTTTCTGACTTTTATTCATTTTATTGCATTGTGGTATATCCATCTTGGGAGACACTTTTTCTATTTAGGAGGAAGCAAATGTTTGTCCTTGTAGGATCTTCAGAGGGTGTTCTATTTTAAATGTGACCTGGATTCATATACTGGTGTACAATGAGTTTATAACCACAGATAGGCAAATTGTGGAGATTGCAGTTACATCAAAGCTACTTGGGCATCTGGGAACTCTGGCTTACACACTAAACTTGCATTTACTCTTCTGCACATAGCAATCAGGAGTTGGAGAACCAGGCACCAGGAAGTTGCAGGAGGTCTCCTCCTACAGTAGCTAGTGCACCCTCTAACTCAGGGGAATAGGGATTTCAGTACCCAGGGGCCAGTTAGGCTACCAGAGCAAGTGGCCTGTTTCCACAGCCCCCACATAAGGACCAGGCCTCCCAAAGTGAGCCACAGGGAGATCTACAGGGACCAAGAAACTGGGTGGACCCCCCAGGGATCAGGAATCTAGCCTACTCACCCTGAGCCTGCCATGCACATCCACAGTACAGTGTATCCTTGGAATGGAAACCCAGGTAAACTTTGATCAGGAAGGAGGATCAAGGGACTGCTTCTGCAGCAAGCTCTCAGGGTCCAAGCAGCCCCAAGACAGATGCAGGGGAACCTACTGAGACTAGGAAACTGGGAGAACCCTGGGGGAACAAGGATCTGGCCTACTCTCTCTGATCCCACTGCACACCCTCTCCACAGTTTTTTCTTGTAATTCATCCCCACACCCTCCCACTGAAATCCTTCTTCCCACTATATCCCCATTAGGTTTCATTCCTTATTTCATTTGAACCACTTATTTAAATCACACTCACTTGCATAATCACCACAGTACTGGTTTATCCCCTAGGACCAAAGAGCATAGACTTTGGGCCAGATTTATAATATCAGACATGGACTTACTCCTGAGACTGTGACTCAAATCCAATCAGAGAGTAACTGGATAATCCCAGACCTCTCTGCATCAATGGAAATATCATGGCTTTTATTTTGTTTGTGAAGTACATAGCATTCACACCTAGGTAGGTAGGTTAATGCCTTTTTACCCCACCAGCTTGCATAGCACCTTCTGGCACAAAGAAAGCTACCTATCAGAGTGAGCTTTCAACTAACTTCCAACATATTAATTTTGGCAGTCAATGAACAGCAATGGAAACAGCCAATATTGTTTTAGGGGGGCTCTGTATCCTCCTGACTAATAACTAATTTTAAGGTTTCTCATAGCTGTTACCAGAATTTGTGATTAGTATCTATGACTTCTTGAAGCAGCCTTATCTACCCATATGTTTTACTATCCTGTCAATACTCCCAATCCTCATTTTTAAAAATATTTTTTTTTTATTTATTTACTAGAGAGAGAGGCACATTGGGAAATGAAAATGTGTGTGCCAGGGCCTCTAGCCACTGCATGTGAACAGAAACGTGTGCCACCTTGTGCATCTGGCTTATGTGGTGACTGGGGATTTGACCTGGCTTCTTAGGCTTCACAAGTAAGTAACTTAACCACTAAACCATCTCTCCAGCCCACTCTGGGCCCTTTCCTAATTTCTTCACTACTACTAGCACTCATTCTGGCTAGCCTGACTGTTTTTACTTTGTTTGTTTGTTTGTTTGTTTGTTTGTTTGTTTGTTTGTTTGTTTTGAGGCAGCTTTACTCTGTAGTCCCTTGACTTTGTGGTAATCCCCCTGGTTCTGCCTCAAGACTGCAGATATTATCACATAAGCCAACACAAAAGTTTCATCACACATAAAAATTAAATCAATTTCACTGAGAAAATGGAAAGAATTAGGAATGAATTTACATGAAATCTATTCACTATGATGCCCAGTTTGTTCCCTTGATAATATAAATCTTATAAAAGCTTATACGAAGGGTATGATAGTGAACATTTTTTGATGCTCTGTCTATAGGGAATTTTAAATATTTTTTATTGACAACTTCCATACATGTGAACACTATTCCAGGATCCTAATCCCTTCCCTCTTCCAAATTCCTCCTCCATGGAATTCTTTTTTCTTTCCAACTAGTTTTTCTCCTATTTTGATGTCATCAGATTTTCTCCTGCATATCATGCCTTGTGTAACTAGTGTCAGCCACTCTGAGGTCTTGAATATCAAGGGCATTTTTTGACACGAAAATTACCTTTTATGCATTTCTCCCTTCCTTTGATTCTTACATTCTTTCTTCCTCCTCATCCACAATGCAGAGGGGATTCAGGAAGCGTTAAAAGGAAGGGAGGAGGATGGAATTATGCTCATGATATATTGTCTATATGTTCAGAGTTTGTCAATATAAAGTTACAAAATAAGGACTAATGAACATTATTCTACTCACAGGAACAATCATCCATGTATTGTTAGGAGTAATCTGAGGCCAAAAAGTTTTATGTAATGAACAGAAAATATCTTGATCCAGCAGATTGTGCAATGAATACCAGGCTGCCCTAATTATGCCTACATGTCTCATTGCTACCTGATGGTGTGAACTTCACTGCAGCATATTTTGCAACAAATGTTTTTATGAAGCAAGCAAGCAATAAGACACATTCATAAGAAAGGTTTATTTTCCTGCTTGGGATCAGAATTCCTGCCAGAGCTGCCAAAAGGTGTGATGACAAACTTTCCTGTAGGTGCTTCTTTTTATATTTGTGATTAAATGAAACTATTTTATTATGTATATAGGAGAATTGATTTGCATGTAATATATATATTTGCCTTCATGAGCTTTTTATGTGTCCCTTAAAATAAAACAATTTTATTCATTACTTTTTTTAAATGATAAGTTTTGTCAAAAATCAGCATATTTGATACATCATGTTACATAATGTGTATATAGGGTTAAAGCTTAAAAGTAGTTCTACAAAAGATGTTTATAAAATCTCTGTGAAAAACTAGATAAAAAGAATTTAAGTTTCCTGTTTCATGTAAACATCAGTGGCTCATTAGAGAAAGACTTCTTGTAACAAGTTCTCAAGTTTGAGTTAAAAGGTGAATTGTAGGAGTTTTCAAGAAAATTAAAGGTCATATTTTCCTGAGTATATTGAAAGTGAGGAATAACTGGAGAAACTAGCCTAATTAGCAGATATTTCCTAGTACTTCAACCATTTGTAGCAGTCTCTTTGAGCCCATACAGAAAATGTTTTCACTTCAAGAGACAAAATCCCTGAGTTTGAAAGGAAAGGCCATTTCAAAAAGTTATAGTAAAGCCTATATCTTTGCATTTTTCTGCTGATTTTTAATCCTTAAATATTACAAAATTATAATTTTATAAGAAAATATGACACCATATTAAGAGTGGCCTGGGAAATTTACACAGCAATATGAACAGTAAATTCCCTTGACAAAAGCATATGGCCAAGTGAAAAGCCCTTCCCATGAATTTTCTGAGAATCTGTTTCCTAGAAAAGAGGACATTAAGAAAACCTTTTCTCCTGTAATTGTTCTCTGAAAAACAAAATTGCTCAGTGTTTGCATGTGTGCATTGTGTGTGTGTTGTAAGAACAAGTATGTACAGCTACACACACCCTAAATATATGCCGAGGAGGACCAGAGGAGAATGTTGTACGTCCTCTTTTATCACTCATCCACATGTTTCCTTGAGATAAAGTCCTTCACTGAACCCGAAGCTTCCATTTTCATCAGAATGCCTGATCAGTGAACCCTAGATATTCTCTATTCTGTTTCCCAGTGTAATTGATTATATATGTGTGTATCCATGCCCAGATATGTGTTGGCATTAAGCTTGGGTCTTCTCAGGCCCTCCCAGGTCCTCATGTTCATGTAGCTAGCAATCTTACCCACGGAACCCTCTCCCTAGTCCACAGCTTTGTTTTGCATCTATTGTTAGAGATTGATGGGTATTTTCATATGAGTGAAAACCCTTACCTAAGAAATAACAATAGTAACTATTGAATTTATCTTTTCATTACTAGAACAAAATGCCCTGCCAAAAACAGCTGATGGAAGAAATGTTTGATGGCAGGAGAGAGCATAGCATGTGTAGAATCTGGATAACACTTCTGCCACAGTAGGGAACAAACAGCCACTAGTGAGTCTGTGTTCTGGTGAAGGGGAGCTTCTATAATGCCCCTAAGCACCTTTCCAAGAATGAACCTCTTCCTGCAAGGTCCCACCTCCAAAATTGCCACCAGATGGGGACCAAGCATTCAAATCACATGAGTTTGTGGATGACATATGATTCAACATACCACAGTAATATTGTAAAAATAATCACATATCATGCTGAGTATCAGCTATTCCATAAATTCTGGATACCATTTTAAATTAATTTAATTAGAATGAAAACAGGGAAAAGTAAAAAAGCATTATTGTTTCAAGTATATAACCAATTTTAGTGTCAAAATAAAGGAGAATGAGTATTTAAAGGACATATTTATAAATCATTATAAATTAAGTCATTATTTCAATTCTTTTTTTAGAACACTTAAGGTTATATATAATATTTAAATCATTGAGTTTTCTGGGCAGAATGTTATGATAATGATAAAGTTCTCCTAACATGGTAAAAGTTTAGATTGTGTGTTCTTTTAGTGACTGCTGTGGTTATGGAAATGCAAAGTGGTCCCTCACAGATGTGTTAATGCAGACAATATTTAGGGAAGATACAGTCACTGTAATTTTGCTTCTCAAATGACAGGAGTTGAGAGGTCCGTATTACCTCCTGCCATAATTAATATGTGGACTATGCAGAGAATTTTCCTTTTTCATATACCTACATTTTCTTCATTTCTACCTTATTTATGATTCATACCAGTATTTTTGTGGACTTGTCCCCATCCATAAATACAGTATTCATTTGTAAAGAGACATTACAGTTTAGCAATATAGGATATTAAAATTCTAATGATCTCAAACACAAAGTGACTAGGACCTAATTGAGTATATGCTGAATTAGATGCCCTCTTTTATTTTTCATCATCACTTCCTGCTGCACATGCTCTTCTAATTGGGTCCTACCTTATCCAAAGACACCTTCTACTGCATTAATCCTACCACATAAGGACAGTGAGGAAAATAAAATCCATTCATTTCTGTGTGAGTATTCAAAGCTGTACTTATTTCAAATATAGTTTTTGACACCTATGAAAGATATACTAACAGTAGAGATGATAATATTCCAAATAAGATTGTTTTGCTTCAATAAATAATTATTAATTCAAATGATTTCTCATTCTCTAGATAATTCATTTCACAAGAACATTTCATACATTTTATATTCTTTATTTCTCTGTTATATATTCTAAAATTTGAGTCTGTATAAATAAATTTCATTATGTTCATTATAAAAGAAATGATTTTTTGACCCAGATAAAACTATTAGGTTATTATGAAGACATTCTAAGTTTTCCTAGAAGTTGGTTATAAACCAGTTACTCAGGGCATGTTGTTTATTCAATGGGAAGTGAGCACCGCAGGGACAGGAACCAGACTCCACTGTCCTACTTTTAGGGATATAAATAATGAATCATGATGACAAGCCTCTCAAGGGGAAATCTGTCTGCCAAACTTACTAATCATTTTCCTACAAAACCTTTACTGCTTAATTATTCAATTCAATTTAATATCTAGGGAGGTAAGCCAAGAGGGTCTTAAACTCTTACCTTTTATGTAACATATTAGCATAGCTTGTATTATCCATTTTATAAGACTGATAAAATATATTCTGCACATTTTTTCCCTCCTATAAATATTCTTGAGTTTAGTATACACATATGCATAGCTATGTATGGACTAACCTGTTTGCTAAAATAATACATGTCAAATATTATAGTGGCTGTGTACATAATTTAGAAAATGCTGAATAAACATAGATCTACAACTTTACTAAATAGTATCTGTATTTGAAGAGGAACCCAAACCTCAGTTATAAGTGGTAAATTCTAATGTTTATTTCTGTAAAACAGTTTAATTGCATTGGTTGAAGGAATGAATGATACACTTAATTCTTTATTTATTTAGTAAGCTAAATTGTTAGAAAATTTAGCTGTGGCCTTTGGAAACAGATGGTTCACATTAAATTACTACTCCGTTACATAACCATAACTCACTTTCATGAAGCTTTTTATCTTGTGTCTGATTTTTAACTATGATCTATAAAATTCATTTCTAAAATTATCTTTAAATGTTACACATATTAAAATATATAACATGAATTATATATGCAAAAATTCACTTAACCGGCAAAATCATCAGAAAATGTTTGACTAAGTGTAGAGAGTTTAAGAATATAGATAATTAATACATTTTGTTTTTAGTTTGCAGATTGTACTCAATCCATAATTATAAAAAAATTCTGTCATCTGGAGAGATGGCTCAGTGGTTAAGTTGCTTGCAAAGCCTAATAACCCAGGTTCGATTCCCCAGTGCCCACATAAAGCCAGATGCACAGAGTGGCAAATGCATCTGGAGTTTGTTTGCAGTGGCTAGGAACCCTGGCATGCCCTTCTTTCACTCTCTCTCTCTTTCTTTCTCTCCCTGCAAATAAATAAATAAATAAATAAATTAATTAATTAATAAATTAAATAAACTTAAATAATCTCCACTAACATAACATTTTAATAAAATTATGCCTATTCAATCTCTTCTTTCTAATAGTTTCAATAAAGCATACTTATTATCAATATTGTACTTTAACATATTCTAAACACTTAGGAATAGTACAAGTTAAAAATGTTTCACCCAAAATCTTACTAAATGCTAAATCCTAAAATCACAATGTGCATTAAGATCAGATTATTAAACTTAATTTTTATTTTTTCAAGTCTTCATTCATATTTTTTACAATTTCATATATATAGATATGTATAAAGTTATTCTGATCATTAAGAAATCAATGCATGCCCTGAGTACATTATTTCCATCAATTAACACTGTGATATTCATGTTTGAATTTCAAATGATTTTGTTTAGCTGCAATAATTAAATAAAATCAATTATGTAATACAGAATAGCTGGGATTATCATTTCTTTCTTTTCTGTTTCATTTTTGGGAAGTAAATATAAATAATAACACTAACAAAGATACATGTTATATGAGTACATATTTATATGAGTATTTACATATTTGGTATAAAGATAAAGTAAATAAATCATTGAATAGGGGTAACAAAATGTAAATGCAAAGAACCTGTAGAAGAGATTTCAAAGTGTTATTCATCAAGATGAAAACTAACAAGATGGACACAAATGCTAAGCACAGAAGAAACAACAAAGTACAGTTCTGCTACAGAGGAGAAAAGATAGGAAAAATATACTCCCATAAAACCTCCAAAGTCCACACATCTATTTCTTTTAGTGAATATATAAATATACATTATATACAGACATAACTATACACATGAAACTTACGTATGAATTTTCACTCTGAAAGCAAATTTGTAAAATTTTATAAAAATGCCTGACAAAGATCCTTTAACAGAATATTTCGGAGGGTAAGTATAACTTTTTCCACTTTAATTCCTTGCATTTTCAGCCATGAAATGCAAGACCATTTCTCACACAGAGTGGAAGGTGAGGACTGACACACAGAGGCTGTCCACTGATTTTCACATGAGGACCATGGCGTGTGCACAATCATACACACACAGGCACATGTATACACACATGTACACATTTACCATATATGGTAAAGGCTTAACTACTTTACCATGATGAAGAAAATAAGTATCTTTCTAGTTTTATTTCCAGCTAATTAACATCTTTTCAAGTGTGGATATTCTAATGTCTTAGTGAAAATTGCAATAATTTAATCCAGACACAGTAGCCATCAATGTAATCTCAACTCTTGAGATTCTGAGGCAATAGAATTGTGAATCTGAGGAAGCTTGAGATACATAGTGAGGTCCTGTCTCAAAAATGCAAAACAACACCAACCTAAAAAAAAAATAGCAACTTTTTGTTCTAAAATGCTTTGGAAAATATCTGTCTCTGTGTCTCTCAAAAAAAAAAAAAAAAAAAAAAAAAAAAATCTCTGAACTCATCATGAACATGGTGGAATAGCAACACAAATCTATGTAAGAGAATAGGAGAAGGACCCAAGTCCAGAAGCTTAGTGACAAAAGGAAATATTGATCAAAATCTTTTGAAGTTAAACAAATGAGTATAAAATAATGTGACAATTATTTTTGGAATAATGCTTCATGAATATAAATTAATGTTGGCATTATATATTGACAAATGACCACTTAAAATGACCTTGGCTTTCAAAAATACTGAGTTTGGCACTGCTATCCAGTGACACAGTTCTAGCCAACTCATATATTGTCTTAAATAAATGGATTAATCCACCACATGTTTTATTTTAGTTCCAAGACCAGAAGGACTCATTAATCTTTGAGTATCAGTATTTCAAATAGATACCCAAGAACATTTAAATATTGCTAGTTAGTGTGTGATGATTCATTTTAGATTTATTTTTCATTGAAAATTCTATTCATGTATCATAGCTTTATTTTCTAAGCAAAGTATCTTAAACAAATTTTCTCAGCTACCCACTAGGAAAATAAGACAAGAACAAATAAACCAACAAATAAAATCTTTTGTTTCCAAATGGTTTGTTTTCAGAGTTGCTCCAAAAGTTCCAAATATTTCTAGTTACATAGGCAGAAAGCAGTACATAATACTCCAGGAATCAAATCTCATCCAAAAGAAGTGCAATTCATTATTTTTATCTTCTACTTAACAAGAACAAGCATTTTTAAAGTTTTTTTTGTTCTTTTGTGAAACATTTAAGAATACCTTTGATATCAATTTTACAGATGAGTATTGACAAAGCCTTTGTCTAAGGCCTTAGATATATTTCTTGTATAATCTCTTGAATATAAGTCAACTTTATGGACAATTGTTTTCAATTAGTGAAAATTGGTGATATGATAAAAGATTTTGCTGAGGAATAAGCCATCACCATGTAATTGTAATTTATAATTAAGTCTAAGCTGTAAAATTTTAACATGCCCTTTGCATACTGTGAAATTCACTAATATAACATGGTAACATTGTTTATTGCCCAATTAACTAGATAATGCACTTTGTTCCCAGATATGTTGTCAAAATTCAATGTTACATCTAATGTGATGGTTTACAATATTATACTTAAAAATATGCAACTAACTTCCAAATTCTACTTGAGAATTTATAAATTTATACCAATAGTTGACTTGAAATCACCCACCATACTTTTCATTTTCCATTGTAGTTCAGATTATAAAAATCCATTTTGAATATCAAGATAGAATTCTGGAAATAAAAATACCAAAAAATATCTAGGGGTTAATTACAATCTGATTTTTGTCTTAAATGAGAAAGATATCTTCCCTCTTAAGACTACACTGATACATTTTTGTGCATTACATTTGAACACAATGTGAGTTTGTCCTACCAGTACATATGTGCCTTTTGAGATTACAGATGCCCATTTAAAAGAATTTTCAAATTTATTCAAGTAATCTTCCATTTCCTATTTTGCTTTTTTGTTCATGTCTACTTTTATCCTTCTGTATTTGGAATGGCTCATTTTATATTTCATTACTAACTCAGAATACCTACCAAAGAAATTATTGCATACTTTCCTATTTTGGTTCCAAATAAAAGTCCTTAATCATTCTTCTGCATGATTAAACCTTAAAGTGTTTTTTCTTTCAGATTCTTGGAAATCCTTTTCTTTGAGTATTCACCTTTAAAAGATTATATCTGCAAAATATTTCATGGTTCCTATATCTTTTAATTTTCTTGTGCCTATTTTTATATTTTTAACCTTAGAATGCCTATCTGAAAGATATGGGAGTCATTTCTTTATAAGGAAATCACCAAGGTCGTATGCCCTATGTGTCTTGGAATTTTAGAGGGCAGAGTCCTAACATCAATCTGTGACAATCAACAAACAGAGAACATACTCATTTCATTCCACTGATAAACCCCAATATCTTGTCTCTTATCCTTTTCCCCTAGCTCAACTAGCACTTAAAATTTCATTGAAGGGCTGTGTGTGATGGCTCATTCCTTTAATTCCAGCATTCGGGAGGCAGAGATAGGAGGATCACCATGAGTTTGTGGCCACCCTGAGACTACATAGTGAATTCCAGATCAGCCTGAGCTAGAGTGAGACCCTACCTCGAAAAATAAAATAAAAATAAAAATAAAAATGAAAACATTGAAGAATTTTAAATTTTCCCCCAAATGATATGGCAGCATCTAGCCCTATCTTTCCATAACTAGGTAAAGAGTTTGGTTGACTAATTTTATGAAATAGCATTGCTATTACATTGAGCTTTTATTTTATCAAATAAAATGAAAGTCTGTCTTTGTGACTGATTTTTTAAAATGCTCCTCCCTTTTTGCTTCAGAGTAGTTGTGCTTAATTTATCTAATCTAGTGCAATATTCTTGACAGATTTTGTAATATAGTCATCTGTCTATATCTAAGAAAGGGTTGATTTCTTGATTTGTGTATACCAAAGTATATGGATGTTATAGGCTTCTTATACAGTGGTAAAATATTTGCATATAACCTATAAACATGGGCAGATTACTTATAGTAACTATCATAATCCAAATGCTGTGTAAATAGTTGATACAGTGTCATCTTTAGAGAATAATGACAAAGAAAGTAATTGCAAAGGTTTAATATTACCAATATAAAAATATAAAACTAATAATTATTCAACTTTGGTTGCTTGAATCCATATTTGTTGATAAATATTAAACTCTGACTGTCATTTGTTGTTATTTTCATTTGTTTGTTTTCCTAATTTTTTTTTTTTTTTTTTTTTTTTTTTTTTTTTTGGTTTTTCAAGGTAGGGTCTCACTCTGGTCCAGGCTGACCTGGAATTCACTCTGCACTCTCAGGGTGGCCTCGAACTCACAGTGATCCTCCTACCTCTGCCTCCCAAGTGCTGAGATTAAAGGCGTGCGCCACCATGCCCAGCTCTGCTAATACTTTTTTGTCTATTATTCTGCACTCAATATAATTTTGGGATAGTAAAATTTATAATGGTATAATTTGGGACTTTTAGCACATTTCTAGAAATTTAAATTTTTACAGACACTATGAATGCTTAATATTTCAACATTTTGTCTTAAGACATCAAAGAAGCTATATATGCTTGCTTGAAAAATTATGAAATACCTACATCACTATCTAAAAATATATTTTCTTTGTTAACAACAACTAAAACTAAACTCCTCACTAAAATCATGTATATTCACATATACTACAACCCTTGAAACATACTTTTGTGGACTGAAGTTTCCATTATGCATGCTCAACTGTGATATTAGAATACCTTTAATGAAAAAATTCAAAATCAATATTTAAAGAGATTTCAATTTTGTATCCTGAGTAGCATGATGAAACCTTGTTACACACTGCTCTGTACTACCTGGCATTGGATGGCTATTCTTGATTGTCAACATATTTAGTATGAAATCAACACAGACACATTTCTCTGGGAGGGTCTGAGGAATACATTTCCAGGAACCTTTAGCTGAGGGGAGAAGACCCTCAAAGACCCAGTTGAGGCCAGTTGAGAGATTTATAAGCACTGTGGGAAAAGGTCTACTTGTTTACTTCCCTTAGTTGTGATTTTCCGTTGAGCACTTCTGTTTGTCCCCAAGAACAGGAGGCAGTTTCTTCAGCTTTACAATGTGCATTGAAGATCAAGGGCTCTCCATAAATCCTCCAAACCGTTAGGGCCAGATAGGTTCTGCTGAACCATCCAGTGGCATGGACTGAGCAGTTGCTGGGTCTCAGTCACTTAGCCTGCTGACAACCCTTTCTGGAGTACCCAGCTTTTATTGCATAATTTAACATAACAAATCCCCTTTTATAATAGAAATTCTTTCTCCATGGTTCTCTAGTGGACAATGACTAATATGGTAGGTCATATTATCCCTTTGTCTGGCATATTAGAGTTATATATGCCACCTATATACTGGTCACTCTAGCTGCCTCAGTGTGGTTTATTTAAATGCTACTGTTGAAGTAACCCTCATTTTACCTAACTTGTTCTTCCCACAAGAGTATAAAGTTGACAATATCTTTGTACTGCATTGTTTATTTTTACTATTTTCATTGAATATTATTGATAATCATATATAAATATATATACATATATGTCCAAAAGTATTCAATAATCCTGTTATGTTTCATTTATTATAAATTCACCATAATTACTAATGCTGAACTTTGTCTCATATCATAATGTATATTAATAAATTTATAAATTAATCTCAAGTATTTCATCCTTGAATTCTACTTCCTACATTTTTAATTAAATTTAGATTAACTCAAACGAAAACAAAAATTAAACACACTAATTAGGCACTTTTGAATATTTTATTTTTTAAATTTTATTTATTTGCAAAAGAAAGAAGAATAAGAGAAAGAGAGAGAGACAGAGAGAATTGGTTGTGCCATGGTGTCCAGCCACTACAAAGGAATTCCACATGTGTGTACCGCTCTAGGAATTTGGCTTGCCATGGGTACCAGGGACTGAACCAGGGTTGTTAGGCTTTGTAAGCAAACACCTTAACAACTGAGCCATCTCTCCATTCCTGGAATATTTTCATACAGATAATTATCATTTGTTTATGATTAACAGATCTATAGTCTCAAACATTATTTCATAACTGCTTCTTACAGCTTTTAAAACACATTCAGTGAAATACCATTGCCATTATGTCTGTCATCACTGTTATCAATCACCTTACTGTGCAATATAACAACAAATTTCCTAGTCCTATATCACTGTAACTTACCACTAATACCCGACTCCTTCCAATCATTTCAGACCCCGTTCTCTCTCTCCAGCATCTGTAACCACCCTTCCAATCTCCATTTCTATGAGATAAATCATTTATGTTTTATATGATAATGGATTTAGGAGGTGTGGTAGTTTGAATAGATGACCCCCAATAAAATCAGTGTTTTATTAGTTTTTAGTTTGTATCTTGCATCCACCTGGTTGGAGGCAATGTCACTGGGTAGATCTTAAGGTGTCCTGGTGGGTTTGAGATTTCAATCTAAAGATATGCAAAGTGTGCTTAGCTGGAGTTCCTGAGGTTTGCTTTGCTGTGTGGTTTTTAGATTTTGGCTTTCTCACTCTCTTGCCTGGTCCTGTAAGAACAGGCCAGCTTCTTCTGCCATTATGTTGCTTCCTTTGGATAAGTAAGCTTCAATAAATCCCTTCTCCATAACTGTGAGTGGCCTGGAAGTTCATCTCAGTGAACCTGAAGCTGTCTGCTACAGGAGGTTAAGCTTATTTCCCTTAGTCAATGATTTCAGATTCTGTCCCTGATATCAAAAATGGCAGGATCCCATTCATTTTTATCACTGAAAAAAGGTCCAGTTATTATACTTATGTTGTAAATTTTCTTCACTCATTTGCTGATGGACACTTTGGTTCCATTTTTTCACTATTGTAAATAGAGATTGATTAAATTTGGGAGCACATTTTCCATACATAGATACTAGGTCTTGTCTTGTATCCATAGACACAATGATGGGCTTGCTGGCTCACCATATCTTTACTATGTTTATTGAATTTTTATACAGTTTTGACAATTTATATTTGAAAAAGCCATGTGGAAGGGATCCTCCTTTTCCTATCTATGATAGCATTTCTTCTGCCTTTTTATATTTTCTGTTCTTTCAGGGATCACTACCTTATATTCCTGATGGTTAGTAATGTTGAGTATCATTCCTGTTCTCACTGATATTTCAATGTCTTCTTTTGAGAAATGTGGTTCAATTAAAATTTATTGGCAACTTTTTGGATACTTTGCTCTTGAGCTTTTAAAATTCCTTTCAAATTATGGATAGTACATAAATATTTTTTATTCATATGGGTTTTATGAATTTAGTTGACATGTTGTACCACATCAATTGATTTGCAAATATGGAATCTTTCTTGCAGTCCAAATTGATGATGGTAAACAATCATTTTTGTGTGTTGTTAGATTTATGCTTAGTGACTTTTTGAGGATATTTACATATATGTTTATTATGTAATTTTGACAGTAGCTTTCTGTTTATTTAAAACCATTTTCTTTTGGTATATAAATAATTTTGGTTTCTTATATGAGTTTGGAAAAAGAAAAAGAAACTCCTTGATTAAAATGTTTTGGAATAATTTAAAATGAATTCATATTCATTCCTTGTCCTCACTCTACCTGCATGGATTCTACCTAGGACAGTATATTTGTTAGAAAGTGTTCTCTGGGCTGGAGAGATGGCTTAGTGGTTAAGGTGCTTGTGTACAAAGCCAAAGGACCTAGGTTCAATTTCTGGCACCCATGTAAAACCTGATGCACATGATGAGACATTCATGATTAAAAAAAAATGATGCTTGATTTGTGTCTTATCATGTAATCTTTATTCAGTGTGCAACCTGCAGTTGTTGAATGGAATGTTCTGGATATGTCTTTCATGTTCTTTTGGCCTAGGGTACAATTAAACTCTGCTGTTTTTCTATTAATTTTCTGTCCAAATCATTCTCATATTAGTGAATGTGGCATGCCATAGGATTCTACAAATTAGTATTGGAAGGCATCTTCCATTTTCCTAATTATTAGTATTTGCTTAATGTCCTTGAAATACATACATACATTATCACACACACTTGTTATTTTCTCTTAAATAATTGATTCCCTTCATTATGATTCAATATCTTTCTTATCTCTTTCTACAGTTTTAAGGTAGGGTATCACTCTAAGGGTCACACACCTTATAAGAGCATTTCTCAATGCTTATGCTTCTTAGTTGATTAACATGTTTCTAAAAAAATTAATTATCTTTTTTCAGTTCAGGTAGACTTTCTCAGTAGAGATTAGAAATGTAAGAAGTTGCCTTTTCCTATTACATTTAATAGTGAATATGAAATACTAAAAAGTTCTAAAGTTTATCATTATAAGCATTTATAATTGACACAACAATTTATTTACTATAGGAAAATATTGGTCTACAAGAGAAAATATTTGAAATATTATGATTAAGAATCACTAACTAGGGTAACTGAGCATATTATGAGGATGAATGACCAGTCCAAGACAACAAGGGGCCTTCCAAATGGAGCAGATTTGAAGTGAACAGCTCAGGTAAACTGACATTTATTCTTTTGAGAAGATTTCAAAAAATAAAATGGAGAAAAGGAAGGCTAAACTTCAATTTGAAAAGATTTTTAAAAAGGAAAAAGAAAATAAGTCATTTTTTTTTTTGTTTCATACATTATTTTTAACTTGAATTTTTGAAATCTTATTATGAAATGAAAAATACCTACTCATCTGAAAAAAAGGAACAGAAATGACTTAAAGCTGTTATTTTAAAACATCAGAATTCATTTTAAAGATAATGGATGATTCATAAATATATTAGACTTCCTGTTGAGGTGAGCACATACACACAAATGCACATTTATACACACACACACACACACACACACAAGTGCACATTTATACACATGTACACACACACACACTTATTTTTTTTCTATTGATGACTACCTTAAAATATCTGTTCAAAGGAGATAATAAAGAAATATAAGAAAATATATTTTTAAATTCTTACCTACTGATGATTCACTTTCTTTGTTTGTACTTCCTTATTTTGTACCATTCTTCAGTATCTACTGACTTGACATTAAAAAGGTTCTTGAAGAGATGAGGAGATTCAGTAAGATAGCAGACTTTTTTTTCAAACAAGAATTATCACTAGTCTTAATGCTGCTTTATTCTGGAAGAAAAACTTCCCTTTTATTCATTTTTAACAAAAAAAAAAAAAAAAAAAGCTTATATGTGCTGGTAGCTGCCTTATTTTTGGATGAATTAATTTCATATAAAATCAATTTTGTGTATGAAAAGCATAAGGTCCTTTACATGTCTTTATTATTTAGTAGTCAATTTTGACTGCTATATTTGAAGCCAAGCTGAATATATTAAAATTCAGATACTTTTCTAGCTAGATTTCAATAGAGAAATAGGTAGAAAATTCTAGAGCTTCTGGACCTTATTTTATTATTTGGAGAAGTAACCCAGATTTTACAGTGCTTACCATGTACACTTGAATATTCTGAGTTCTTCACATATAGTTTAATATACCAGCCATCATACAAACATTCTTTAATACTCAATTTATAGATAAAAGGCTGAAATTTGAACAGTAGAAATACCTTGTGAAGAGCCATGTGGATGATAAGTGACTATACTGGAATTTTAACCCAGGCATTTTTGCTTAATAACTGTTATGACAGGGTTCTATGTAAGTTCTCCTGCCCCAGCAGAGATCAGGCAGTTCCTAATGAAGCTGTTTCAAAAGTAGAAACACCTTCCTTCTCAATAATGAAGAATATTTTATTCTGAAACTCAAAAAAACATCTGCCATTGCTTTCAGTACGTCATTTATTTTCTTGACAAGTGAAACTCATGATAGCCCTCATGAATCATGAACACCTGTATACCTCCTGTCAAGTTGTTAATTCTTCAATGAGTTTTAATGCTAGTCTACATTAGATGGCACTAATACACTACAAATAATGAGATTTAAGGCTTAATATCAGCTTTTTATTTGATTTTATTATTGGGAGGTTATGTACTTTAAGAATGGAGTTCACATTCCTATCATTATACCCTTTTTAAAAGTTTGTTTAAAGATGTAAGCCCAGTATGAATACATTTTTTTTTTTTTTTTTGCTGCACCTTGTCTAGACTACTGAGAGATTGGCAATTGCCTTAAGGATTGTGAGCAAACTCACAATGCATGATACACATTCCCCATTGATGAGGCCCCCTTTGAAAGTGGGAGGAAGGGGAGGAGGACAATGGAACCAATTCTATGAATGTAAAATCAGAATAATATAAATAAAATATATATATTGATAAAAAAAAAACTTTTGATAAGGTTTGTTCATGAAAATAAAGTGAGCATTGCAGTCTAACCAGTTATGCTCTGCCAGTTATACTTAATTGAAATATATCCTAAAGAGTCTATCAAAAAATCATGTTCTGACAAAAAGCTAATTAAAAACTAAAATATATTTAGTAACTATAGTAGTTTTAGTCTCTCAAATTTAAATAACTTTAACCATAAATCTTTATGTAGTACATATATTACAGTTTATTTCATGAAGTAGTATCTTCTCCAAAACATTCAGTAATTTAATATTTCTTATACTATACTAACAAATTTTATTAGGGTAGTGTACTTTATGTTTTTGATATTTAAGAAGTATTTAAAGCAATGTGACAGGGTCTGGGAGATGGCTCAGATGTTAAACATATTTGTTTTCAAGACTAACCACCTGGGTTTGACATTCTCAACATCTGTGAAAAGCTAGAGTAACATAGTATATTTATCTGCGACCCAACATACCTATGGCAGTGTGAGGAGGAACCAGGAGAATCAAGTTGCTCTCATGCAGCAGCGGCAAATGTTACTGCTGGAATCAGCTTCATTTTGCTCAAACATCCAACTAGACACAGCTCATGGGAGGAAGGGGTTTATTTCAGGCTTATACAATCCAGAGGAAACTCCACCAAAGGCAGAAGAAGTTGCTTACTTCCATTTATCCAAGCAGAGAGAGAAAGAAATTGCAGCAAGCAAACACTAACACCAGCAAGCAGTACCTAGCAGAGTTCAAAGTGCTCTGAACACATCTAGTAAAGCAAGATTGAAGATCCTCCCCTAAACACACCATAGAATTTAAATCCAGTATCCAGCCCCAGTGACATCTGTTCTCCAGTAGGGCTCTACTCACTTGAGACTCAAAATTCAAACCCAAGTCTATGATGCCATATATGAAAACTATCACAGTGACCATATATCAAAAGATGAAAGAATTGAAACACTGAGGTTAACTTCTGATCTCCATACAGACCATGGCTCACCATGTGACACACACACACAAATAATTAATAAAAATTGGAAAAAACATTATTTAGGTTAATGTTTATTAACAAAAAGCATTTTATAACAACATACAAAGTGGAGTTTTATAAGTTTGCAATTGATATATTAGACACATATCTATTCTACATAGCTCAGCATATTATATTTCAATGTAAGAATTAAGAAAACCTTCCAGTGAGTTGTTGGCCAAGGAGATCCCGGTAGCCTCCAAAACATTAAAGGCTCTTGCCAAAGCCCTTGGTTTCCCTAGAGAAACAGATAGTAAGACCCTATTGCTGAAGACATCTCATGCCTGAGAAGCATGGTCACTGAGAAAGCAACCTGGTGTGGAGCAGAAAATCTTCTCCCTGTAGACCAGCCAACTGAAAGCTGGAAAAAGCTGCATTGCACACAGCGTATGGGAGACAGAAGTCATCTACAGTGAAAACAGTGGACGTTGAATATTCAAGCTTGGCCAGACAGGCCTGATGACTGAATGGGTGCAATAGTGGCATGTCTAGTCTTGGGGTAACCAATTGCTCCATAATTGGACTGAAGGCCCTCTCTACGGGAGGGAATACATACCTGGTACTGAAAAACCTAAGTAAAAGTCTTTGGTAGGTGAGGTCATGAGCCTTAGGTGTATAAGCCTGCTCTCATTTGACTAAATGTATATATTATTCCCACCAAGCTGCCCTGAAAGCACTACACTTAATGTTCATATTCACATATTAATGCTACTCTCACTTCTGGTTAGAGAAGCTTCCCTTTTCAGATGGTGATGACCACTGGGATGACCCAAAAGGCAACACAGTGCTGAGAAGGGATGGAGGAGTGCCCAGCACTGAAACACCTCTGTCACATCCTACAAGGCTCAGGGACCATTGCGGAAGAGGGGGCGGATAGAATGGAAGAGCCAAAGGAAGGGTATAACCTCTTACAATGCAACTGTCCAGACAGAAACTGGCCTCAATATCCATGACCTTGCAGTGCCTAGCAATACCTTTGCAAAACCCTCAAAATAGAAGAAAAAGATGATGACATCAAATTAAAAGAGAGACTAATGGAGAGAGGGAGGGGATATGATAGAGACTTGAGTTCTAAAGGGGAATGGGGGGAGGGAAGGGAAATATCAGGTGGGTTTTTTCTTTGTATGTGAGTATAAAAGTCAATAAAAAACAATAATAAAAAATAAAAAAAAGAATTAAGAAAACATTTCTGGACACTCTCACTAAGCATTAAAATTAAATACTTTATATATTTTATTTCATATATTCTACATTTTATTCATTGTTCAGATGGAATGATATCAATGAGTTACTTTTCTTTCTTCTGTTGGTTATTTATTTATTAATTACAAACATACTTAGAATGTATACTTCATGTGTTGGCAACATAATTTCCCTTGTCCCTGCCCCCATTCTTCTGGAGGCCTTCCTAGTGGGCATGCAGAAATTGAACATGGGGTTGTGGATTATGTCTTGTGGGAGCAGCAGTCAGTTGTTAGGGAATGACAATGCCTCTGGGCATTATATCCCAACCTTGTGGTGCTTACAATCTTTCTGACCCCTCTTCTGAAAAGTTCCCTGAGGCATACTGGGTGGGTTTAAAGGCTATGTCAGAGACTTCCAGTCAAAATGGATTCTGCCTAACCACTACTCCCACCAAGAAGGAAAAGCAAGATCTTTAGGGTTCACTGGGGATTTTAGCTGTTTGCATATTCTAGTAGACCTCCAGTGGGAGGGCATGGAGGAGCAAAGGATGGAATCCACTGATTCCCATGCTCTTGAGTAGACCACCAGTCCCCCAATTCCATCAAGCACTCATGCCAGCTACAGTCCCTCCCACAGGTTCCTCCTGCTCTAACCACAGGCTAAGTGGACCCAGGCCATCAGGCTAGTGTTCCCCATCCCTAGGCTTTCCTACCACTAGGAACCTCCACCTGCAACCACCATCCCGTTTGCTGCCACCCACCCCTCTCCTGTGCACAGACCCAGATCAGCAGGCTAGTGTTCCCCATGCCCTAGGCTTTAATGCCAGCAGGGACCTCCACACAGTACCACCATCCCACTTGCCACTTCCCCTCCCCCATGGACACAGACCAGCAGGCTAGTGTTCCCCCCTCCCTAGGCTTTCCTGCCAACAGAAAACTCCACATGTGTCTGCCTTCCCACCCACTGCCCTGCCCTGTGTGGACTAGGTACTACTGCACTTCCTGCAGGCTGCTGGGACCCAGGCCAGCAGGCTATTCCTCACCTCTCTTTCCCATTTCCCACCACCCCACTGGGATGCAGCAATCCCATATCCCTGTCCTGCCTTGTCAAAGGACCTGGAATTTCCATCCACCCCCTGGTACATGGTCCCAATGAACCCACTGTCCCTTCTCCTCACCCCTCATCATCTCGCAATCACCACACATTCACATCCTCCCCCTGTCTACAGCTCAGCCACAACACCAGTCTGCTTCTTCCCATCCCCTCCTACCCCCTATGCCCTCAGACCACCTGAATATGTAGTTCTATTCCCCAAACCACTGAACAACAAGCCTATTCATCAGGTCTTTGAGCCCCCACCAAAGCCTTACAGGCTCCTTCCCTCTGATCAGGCAGGCCCCATTGTCATCAGAAGCCAGCCTAATCAAAGCAAATATAAAAGGGAATAATCACGGAAGACACAGCTCCTGGAAACTGAACACACTTTTTTTTTTTTTTTTTTTTTTTTTTTTTTTTTTTTTTGAGGTAGGGTGGATCTTTAGCCCAGCCTCACCTGGAATTCACTAGGCAGTCTCATGGTGACCTCAAATTCACAGCAATCCTCCTACCTCTGCCTCAGGAGTGCTGGGATCAAAAGTGTGCACCACCACACTCAGCAAAACAACACACTTTTAAAAAATAAATGGGTAGTGGACTAAATAAAAAATAAAATTGCAAAATTTATAGAAATGAATTACAATGAGAACACATTCTACCAAATCTCATGGAACACAATGAAGGTGGTCCTCAGAGGAAAATTCATAGAACTAAATTCCTTCATAACAAAGACAAGAGAGATCCCAAATCAATAACTTAACCATCCACCTAAAGGCATTGGAAAAACAAAAGAATCCAAACCAAAAGCTCTATACAGAAAGAAAGATCAGAGCAAAAATTAATGAATTTGAAACTAAGAAAACTACTAAGAAAATTGATGAAACAAGGAGATAGTTCATTGAAAATATAAACAAGATTGATAACCCCTGGCCAATGTGATCAAGCAAAAAAAAAAAAAATGCTACAAATTTACAAAATTAGAAATGAGAAAGGAGAGATTATAAGGGACATAAATGAAATTGGGAGAATCATGAGGACTTATTTCACAAATCTCTACTCCACAAAACTGGATAATTTGGAGGAAATGGATGAATTTCTGGACACATATCACCTATCAAACCTAAACTCAGAGCAGATTAATCTCCTAAACAAACCTACCACACTGACATTGAAAGGTAATCAGAAACCTCCCAAGGACTGGAGAATTGCTTAGTGGTTAAGGCATTTGCCTACAAAGCCAAAGGACCCAGGTTGGATTCCTCAGGATCCACATAAGCCAGATGGACAAAGTGCACATGTCTGAGGTTTGTTTGCAGTGGCTAGAGTCCCTGGCGTGCCCATTCTCTATCTGTCTCTCATCTCTCTATCTCTCTATCTCTCTCAGCTTGCAAATAAATTAAATTAAAAACAACAGCAATAAAAAGAAAGATACTTAAAAAGAAGATTCCAAGACCAGATGGCTTCTCAGCTGAATTATATCAAACCTTCATGCAAGAACTGAAACCATTTTTTTCTCAAACTGTGCCACACAATTGGAGAACAGGCAAAGCTCTTCAACTTCTTATATGCAGATAGTATCACCCTAATACCAAAACTAGGCAGAGATGCCACAAGAAAAGAAAACTATATGCCTATTTCCCTGATTAATTTAGACACAAAGACACTAAACAAATTCCTCACAAACTGATTTCAACACATCAAAAGCATTATCCACCTTGGTCAAGTAGGCTTCATCCCAGGAATGCCAGGATGATTCAACATATGGAAATCTGTCAATGTAATACACCACATAAATAAGATTAAAAACAACAAAAAAACATACATGATCATTTCAATAGATGTAGAAAAGACCTTTAACAAAATAAAACATCACTTCATGATCAAAAAATTGGAGAGAATAGGCATGGATGGGTTATATCTCAACAAAATAAAGGCTATATATAAAGCTCCTAAAGTGAAATAATACATAATAGGGAGAAATTGAAGGAATTCCCGTTGAGATCAGGAACAAGACAGGGGTATCCACTCTCACCTCTGCTCTTCAACATCGTACTGGAAGTCCTATCTCAAGAAATAAGACAGGAGAAAGAAATAAAAGGTATAGAAAACTGGACACAAATGGAAATGGTTCCATAAAATCCTATATCCTGAAAGACAAACTTAAAGGTTTTTACCTTCATCAGGTTCTTAGAGGGAACACCTGAATCAAAGGGCCCTGGGGAGGGTAAGATGAAGAATAACTTTCATTTTCTTCTGTTTTCTCTCTCTCTCTCTTCCTCTCTTATCTCTTTGTCTTTTATAATACCTATATTTTTATTCCTTCTTTTCCTTTGGCACTGGGAGTTACAGGTCAGCACTAGTACCAGCATGTGGTTAAAATCCACAATGAGCTGTTGATCAGACAGACCTACATTGTTTCCCAAAAGAAGACAGATTTCTGTCAGACTACTTGATGACCCACCAAAAGTTAATGGTAAGATCCTACTGCCCAAGACACTATATTCTGTTGGTGCAGAACATGGAGTGACCTGGCTGGAAACTGGAAGAGTCAGTCCCTGACAGTTAGCTTGTCTAGTGCCAAAAGATGTTATAAGAGCAACTGGGGGAAAATGACCCACATTTGTCCAAACAACTCATCATCTAAGCTAATCAGCAGCAAATAACCTGACCTGATGCTCACACAAGTGCAATAGTGGCACACAGCCATGGTGGGTAACCAACTGCTTTTGATATGGCTAACAGATGCTCTCAATAGAATGGAATCCATAGTTGGAACTGGGAAACAAGTCAGAACCATATCCAAAAAATGATCCAGCTCTGCAATATCAAGCTCTCACCAATCAAGAGGGCCCACACATATCAAATTCTCTCTAAAATAATAATGTTTATTCCATTTATCAGGTGCTGAGTTCACTCTCCATTAGAAAATTTGCTTCTCTTTTTCAGATGAACACAGGGCCCAAGGAGATAATGAGCCCATCACACCTCACCAGGGCCCCAGCTGAAACCATAGAGTAATGGAGAAATGAGTAAGAGTGCTTCTTTCTTGGTGAAACTGGTATAAGCACAAGGGTGAGGGAGATGGACACAGACAACACTCCACTCCTACCAAACTGGATATCCAGAGATACAGAGGCTCTGAAGACCTCATCACTGAAGTAGACCTAAAATGAACCCAACATGGCTCAGGGAAATTCACGGAAGAACGGGCGGAAAGACTTTTAGAACCTCAAGTTATGCACATGATGCACAGACACATTGCCTCTTCCCCACAACTGATGGCTACCCTCACAATGCACGGACCACATTCCCCAATGAGGAGGGTCCCTTCAGAGGAGGGAGGGCAGGGAGGAGGCTAATGATGGTACCAACATGGTTATATACACACTATGTACATAACTAATAAAGGAAAAGTAATAATAATAATGATAATAACAGTAATAATAATAAACATTAAAATTGCAAAAAAAATAAGTAAAGGTTATGTCAGTGATGAACTTTTAGGAGCCTCTGGATCTATGCTTTGGTAGTGTTGAGAATCCTCAGAGTCTGTCTGCTTCACCTGGCACTGATGTAAGGCTTACCATGGAAGCAGCATTCTTGCTCATCTCCCCAATTCTTCTGGGGTTTCACTTGGGGCTTGGCTGAAGTACAAGGGGTAGTTTCTCTCCTCAAGTCTCTACCTTCTGAAAAAGACAATAAAAAAAAAAAAAAAAAAAAAAAACAAACAAACAGGTTCTCCAATGGAGAATGAAGTCAGTACCCGTTAAATAGGGGGATATAGCCCCTCTTTTAGGCCAAGACGACTGGGAGCTTTTCATTGGAGAGCATAATCTTTGTGTCCATGGGATTTTGAAGTGGTTCCTACTTCCAGGTATAGGTTCCTTTCCTCTTAGCCAATCAGGAAGCTATTGTTTACCCACCAAGGCTGTGTGCCACTACTGAACTTGTGAGAACACTGGTCAGGGTGTTTGCTTCTGAGTAGCTTAGATCCCTGGTTGCTTGGACTGTTGTTAGCTCATGTTGCACTTTCCAGCACTACTAGACGGGCTGTCTGGGGACTGGCTCCCTTCTGGCTTCTAGCCAGGTCACTCTATTTTCTTTGCCTGCAGCATATAGTATCTTCAACAATCGGGTTTTACCTTTTACCTTAGGCTGGTAATCAAATGCTTTGTCTTGTTTGGGGGACCTTGTAGGTCTCTCCAATCAACAACTCATTGTGGGTAGCAACAAATTTCTGATATTGGGAGTTACAGACCAGAATTAAGTTAGGCTTCATCCCACCCTTGCCTATTTTCAGGTGCTTACCACCCCCCCTTCAATTCTCCTGTTGATGGTTCAAGCATTTAGTTTATCTTCTAGGATACAGTTTTCTATGGTACAAGTTAATTTGCAGTTTACTTTTGTGTTTTTCCCCACCCTCCCCTTCCCCTCACCCCAAGTCCTTCCATCCCTATTATCTGGGTCTCCAGTCGCCTATCTGTTATGTCAGCAACTTGAGCTGGTCCAGATTAGGATATTTCCTAATCTGGATGAATGAGAACATGCCCTGATAGTCTTTCTGTGATTGTGTGAGTTCACTAAATGTGATTTATTCCAAGTCTGTCTTTTTACTACAAATTTCATTGTGTCATTTTTTTTCTTACTGGTAAGTAGAATTTCTTTGCATAAATGTGTGCCATTTCATTACCCATTCATCCAAGATGAGCATTTGGGTTGATTCCACTTCTCAGCTGTTATAAGTTGCGCAGCTAAAAACATTTTTGAGCAAATATCTCTGTAGTGAATTATGGAGCATTTACAGTAAATGCCCAGTAAGGGCATAACTGGATCTGTTGGCAGCTCCACATTCATCCTTTTCAGGAATCTCCATACTGATTTCCATAGTGGTTGTACCAGCCTACAATACCACCAACAGTAACATGGGCTCACCTTTCTCCACATCCTGACCAACATTTGTTGTCACTGGATTTTTTAATGATTGCATCCTTACTGTAATAAGTTGGAATCTCATACTTGTCTTAATTTGCATTTCCCTGATGTTTAGAGATGTTGAACATATCTTAGGTGTGCGACAGCCATTTGTGTTTCTTCCTCTAAAAACTCCCTGTAAGGTTTTCAGCCTCATGTTTTAGTGGATTATTTGATTTTTTTTTTTATTATTGATTCTTTTTTTTTTTTTTTTTTTTTTTTTTTTTAGTTCCTTGTAGATTCTAGGTATTAAGCCTCTGTCAGTGGTATAGCTGGTGAAAATTTTCTTCCATTCTATGCTTAATCTATTGGCTCTGGTTATGATGTTCTTCTCTTTGCAAAAGCTTTTAACCTTCATGAGATCCCATTACTTGAGTGATTGATTAAATTCCGTGGCTACTGGGATTTTATTCAGAAAGTCATTGTCCACTCCTATATTGTGGAGAGTTTCTATTTTTCTTCCAGTAGGAGAAGACTTTCAGGTTGTATATTGAGATCTTTAATCCCTTTGGACTAGATTTTTATATATGGTGAGAAGTGTGAGTCTAGTTTCAATTTTCTACATATGGTTATCCAATTTGTCCAGCACCATTTGTTGAATATGTTGTCTTTTCTCCAGTCTATAGTATTGGCACCTTAGTCAAAGATCAAGTAGCTGTAGGGATTTGACCTCAAGTCCAGGTCTTCACTTCTGTTCCATTGGTCTATATTTCTGTTTTTATGCAAGTACCATTTTTTTTTTTACTAAAACTTTATAATATAGCTTTATATCAGGTATGGTGATACCTCCAGAGATATGTCTTTTGCTGGGGATATGTTTGGATATCTGAGGCCTGCAGACATTCCATGTGAATGTTGAGATCATTTTTTTCCATCTCTGTGAAGAATGATGCTTAAATATTCCTCAATTTCTTTCTTGATTGTTTTAAAATTTTCCTTATATAGATCTTTACCATCCTTGGTTAGTGATATTCCAAGAAATTTGATATTTTTTGCCATTAAAAATGGGACAGCCTCCTTAATTTCTTTCTCTGTGTATTTTTCCACAACATAGAGAAAGGCTATTGACTTTAGTGTGTTGATTTTGCATCCTGTCACTTTACTAAAGGGCTCATTCAACTTTAGAAGTTTTCAGATGGAAACTTTTAGGTCACTTATGTACAGGACCATGTCATCTGCAAATAGTGCTATCAATCAAGAAAGACATTGAGGAATATTTAAGCCTCCCATCTTCCTGGATAAGTAGAAATAATAATCTGATAATAGATAATAATAATTCTTTCCAAGCAATACAGGGAATTACTGCAATACCAATAAAAATTCCAGCATCATTCTTCACACAGATGGGAAAGAATGATCTCAACATTCATATGGAATGGCTGCAGGCCTCAAATATCCAAACATATCCTCAGCAAAAGACATACCTCTGGAGGTATCACCATACCTGATCTAAAGCTTTATTAGTTTCCAATTCATTCATTTCTGCTAAAATTTTGATTATTTCTTTAGATCTGGAAGTCTAGGGTTGGATTTTTCTTGTTTTGCTAATGACTTTAGGTGGAAAGTTAGGTTATTAATTTTGTATCTGTCTTTTTGATGAAGGCATTTCATGCTATGAATTTTCCCCTTAGGACTATTGAGATTGGTTCTTTGACTCTTCTTTGTAGAAAATTCCCTGAACTATCTCTATAGGTTTGGTTTGTTTCCATATACTCATAGATCATGGCTATACCAGTGAAAGTGTCCCTCATAGCAGACTATGAAAGGACAACTTTCCATGAACAAAGTCAGCTCTGTAAAAATCAGTGGAACAAAGACTTTGAAAAATAAACAAGATTGATAATCACCTGGGCAATTTGATCAAGTTAAAAGAGATAAGTCTCAACTTAACAAAATCATAAATGAAAAATGTGAGTCACAACAGATATTAATGAAATTGGAAGAAGCATGAGACCATACTTCCAAAATCTCTATTACACAAAATTTGATAATCAGGAAGAAATGGATGAATTTCTAACTACATACTAACTACCAAAACTAAATTCAGACTAGACCTACACCCTAATCAAACCTGTCCCATCCATCAAGATTGTAAAGGTAATCAAAAACCACCCCCAAAGAAAAGCCCAGGATGGGATAGCTTTTTAGGCAAATTATACGAAACTTTCATTGAAGAACTAAATTTTTCTTAAACTGTTTTGTAGAATTAGAGAGGAGGGAATCCTCCCCAACTCCTTTTATGAAGCTAACATCACACTAATTCCAAAACCAGAGAGAGAGAGATACAAGAAAATAAAACTATAGGGCTATGTTCCTGATGAATTTTGAAGCAAATATCCTGAAGAAATCCTCACAAAGGGGCTGGAGAGATGGCTTAAATAAGGCACTTGTTTCCAAATCCAAAGGATCCCAGTTCAACTCCCAGGACCCATGTAAGCCAGATTCACAAGGGGGTGTATGCATCTAGACTTCGTTTGCAGTGGCTGGAGACCATGGCATGCCATTTTTCTCTCTCTCTCTCTCTCTCTCTCTCTCTCTTTCTCTGCCTCATTCAAATACATAAATAAATAAGTAAATTTTTTTTTAATCCTCACAAACTGAAATCAACAGCATATCAGAAGCTTTTCCCAACTTGATCAAGTAGCCTTCATCCCAGGATGTAGGGCTGCTTCAACATATGGAAAATTGATCAATATAATACACCACATAGACATATATTTATTCAGAAGAAGCACATGATTACCTTAATTGATGCAAAGAAGGCCTTTTACAAAATACATCTCCACTTCATAATCAAAACACTGGAAAGAATAGACAAGGAGGGTTTATATATCAACACAATAAAGGATATATATATGGTACCTTGTGGTAGTTTGAATAGATGTGCCCCCAATATATTCAGTGTCTCAATAATTTGTAGTTTGGATCCGCAGCCACCTGGCTGGTGGAGGGAACACAGAGTGGATTTTAAGGTATGGTGGTTGATTTGAAATTCCAATCTAAAGATATGTGAAATGCCTAGTTCCACATAGAGTTTCTGACGTGTGCTATGTGGCTTTTCATGTTCAGCTTCTGGCTTCTTTCTATCTGCTTGGACCTGTGAAAGAGGGGCCAGCTTCTTCAGCCATTATGGAACTTCCCCTGGATCTATAAGCTTCAATAAATATCCCTTCTTACATAACTGTGCCTGGTTTGGAAGTTCATCTCAGCAAACCTGAAGCTGTCTATGAGAGAAATTGGTACCAGAATGCAGGGTAAATGAATCTGACCATGTAGATATCGGTCTTTTGTTCTGAGGAATGGGCATAGACTTGGTACTTGCTGCTGAAGATACCTTTTGGAGTCCTAAGCCAAGTATTATGGAATACACTTAAGAGAGTATAAAAATCCTAAGCGCAGACAGAATTGAACATGGAGGCTTGATTGATGAGCTTTATAAGGGGCAGGAAAGACTGTAGAGGATTTTGTTGGAATTGGGCTACTGCCATAAGGGATGATTGTATTCTGCTGCCAGGGCCCAGAGAGTTTGATCAAGATTAAATTTGTTAGACTGATGTGCTTGGCTAAAAATATTGGAGTGAGAGATTTAAGATTTTAAACTGGAAAACAAAGCAAGTTAAAATTACAGGAACTAGGGCCTGGCGAAATGGCTTAGTGGTTAAGGTGTTTGCCTGCAAAGCCAAGGGATCTTGGTTTGGTTTTCCTGGACCAATGTAAGTCAGATGCACAAGGGGCACATGCATCTGGAGTTCATTTGCAGTGGCTAGAGGCCCTGGAATGCCCATTCTCTCTCTGTCTGCCTCTCTTCTTTCTCTCTTTCTCTCTCTCTGCATGCACATAAATAAATTAAAAATTAAAAGATCTTTAGAAAAAATTATAGGCACTCAGTTATACATCTGACAGAGTATTAATATCCAGAATATACAAAGAAATCAAACACACAAAACAATAAGAAATCCAACAACCCAATTAAAAAATGGACTATGGAACTAAATAGAGAGTTCTCAATGGGAGAAATACAGATGACATATAAACATCTAAAAAGTGTTCTACAACCTTAGCCATCAGGGAAATGCAAATTAAAACTACTTTGAGATTCCATCTCACTCCTGTCAGAATGGCTACCATCAAAAAAAAAAAAAAAAAAGACAATAAATGTTGGTGGGAATGTAATCTGGTCCAGCCATTGTGCAAATAAGTGTGGAGTTTGTTGAGACAGCTAAAAATAGACTTACCATATAAGCCAGTTATAGCACTCCTAGGCATATATCCTAATGACTTTTCTCACTACCTTAGAGATGCTTGCACAACCATATTTATTGCTGCTCTATCCACAATAGCTAGGAAAAGGAACCATCCTAGATGCCCCTCAACCAATGAATTGATAATAAAGACATGGTGCATTTACACAGTGGAATTCTATTCAGCAGTAAAGAAAGATGAAATAATGAAATTTGCTGGTAAATGGATGGGTCTGTTAAGGATTATACTAAGTGAGGTAACCCAGGCCCAGAAATCCAAATGTTGCATTTTTTTTTTCTCATATGTGAATCCTAGCTACAAATATTTCGACTTGTGTGTGAGCTGGAACCGTAAAATTGGCAGCAGAGGACAGTGAACTGGAAAAAGCCAGCTTAAGGGAGTGAGGAGAAGGAAGGACTTTAGGGGATGGTATTGTATATATGTAAGTAGAATAACAAATTACAGGGAGTGGGATGGCCTAAGTGAGGCCAGGGGAAGAGATTAAATAAGAGAAGGGTGGGGTGAGGGTCAATCAAAATTTGAGATATTCTGAATAAGACATATGAAATAGATTGCTCCTTGAAAATTTTCAGTGCCAGAGATGGGATACCTACCACTGAGTTGATGGCCAGGGAGGTCCCTGTTGCCTCCAAAACATTACAGGCTATTGCCAATGCCCTTTGTTTCCCATAAGTAACAGATGGTAAGACCCTATTGCTGAAGTCTTCACATGTGTGTGGGCAGCTAGGTCACAGAAAAATCAAGCTGATGATAAGCTAAAAACCTTTCCCTATAGACCAGCCAACTGAAAGCTGGAAAAGGCTGCACTTCATGCAGCTGTATGGGAAACAGAAGTCGTCAGCAGTGAAACAGTGAACACTGGAAAATTCAAGTTTGGCTATACAAGCCCAGTGACTGAACGGGTGCAATAGTGGCAAGTTTGCTCTTGGGGAAACCAACTGCTCCATAACTGGACTGAAGGCCCTCTCTATGGGAGGGACTACATGCCTGGTACTGAAAAAACTAAGCAAAAGTCTATGGCAGGGGAGGTCATGAGACTTAGGGGTATAAAGCCTGCTCTTGTCTGGCTAAATGTATATATTATTCCCACCAAGCTGCCCTGAAAGCACTACAACTCTCCAGACAGAAATCAGCCTTGATATTAATGACCTCACAATGCCTAGCAATGCCTTCACAACACCCTCATAATAGGAGAAAAAAATGATGACATCAAATCAAAAGAGAGACTAATGGAGAGAGGGAGGGGATATGACAGCAAATGGAGTTCTAAAAGGGAATGGGGAGGGGAGGGAAATATCATGGGTTTATTGTCTGTAAGTATAGAAGTTGTCAATAAAAAAAATTAAAAATTACAGGCACTTAAACTAGTTTTGGGTTACTGAAGCTGCTGTTGTCAACACATTAGCAATCTTAAGGAAGAATGTCCAACTGCTTTACCTTAAAACAATGGAGAAGAAGCTTGAGGGAAGACAACGATAGAAATTCAAACTCCTTTGGGAAATTGTTGACTGGAGAAGGAACCTGTTTTTCAAGGTTATGATTTATTTCATCCCTGAATTAAGAATATGGCTGTGTCCTGTGTCCTGCAAACCTGGTATAATTCTGGAAGCATGAAAAATACATGGAGTGGGTCAAGAAGTGTACACAAGGTTCCAGAAGATGCTGCTGAGACATTGCATTTTGGCAGGGCATGATGACACTGATGGGCTGTCAAAGCCATTTGAAGATGGACCATGGTTTGCACAGGGACCTGAAGATATTTTGGATATACAAGGACTGTGCAAGGGCTACTGCAGAGGCTGTTAGCTAAGGATGGAAGTTTTCCCTGACTACACAAGCCAGCTGGAGTGGTGGAATTAGAAAATCTAGAGACTCTTAGTCACTGGCTATATCAGACTTGAACTGCAGAAATTTGAAATTTGTTTGATGGTTGTTGAGTTTGCATTGTTTCAGTCTCTCCTTGCTATGCCTTATACCAGTTGAAAATGAATACTCTGTGTTTTTATATGTTGAAATTATATTACTCATTTTATGTTACAGACCTTATAGCTAAGAGACAATCTTAAATCTCAGAGGAAACTTGGGACGATGGAGTGTCTTAAGTTGGTCAAGACTGTGGCGACCTTTGAAATTGGACTGAATACAATTTACAATGTGTGATGGTTATAAATCTATTGGGGGCCAGGGAGGAATGTGGCAGTTTGAATAGATGGCCCCCAATATATTCAGTGTTTTATTAGTTTATAGTTGGGATCTGGAGCCATCTGGCTGCAGGTGGTTTCACTTGGTGGATCTTAGGATCTTAGGTCCTGCCTTAAGGTATGGTGATGGATTTGCAACTCCAGTCTAAAGATATGCAAAGTGCCTGGAGTTCCTGAAGTGTGCTATGTGGTGTGGTTTTGGCTTGTGGCTTTTTCTCTCTTTGTTTGGACCTGTGAAAGCTGGCCAGCTTCTTCTGCCATTGTGGAATTTCTCCTGGATCTGTAAGCTTCATATAAATATCACTTCCTCCATAAATATGCCTTTTCTGGAAGTCTATCTCAGTGACCTGTAACTGTTTACCAAACTATATAAAATGAAGATCTCATAATCTGGATGTTTTAAAACAGCAGAACTTTACTGAAAAATTACTAAGCGTAATTTCTTATTTTTATTTAATATTTCCCATAGGACTCAGTAAAGATGCTACAATAATTTCCTAAGTTAAATTATTATACTATCATGAGTCATATATAAACTTTACTAAATGCATATAGAAATTTAATCATGATAACTATGTAATGCTAACATGTGTTTGTAATTGAAATGGCCCCCTGTGTAGTAAGAGAATCTCAAGTTAAATTCTCTTCTTTCCTGTACATCTAACAGAAGCACCCCAATGGATGGAATGTAGTCAGAATTACTCCATTTATTTGCAATTAATGCAACTAGTCACTATTTATAGATAAAGTAAATAGAAATCAAAGATAACTCTGCATGCAATCAGTATTATTTGTATACACTGGACTCAAATAATTAGGTAGTGTAATATAATACACCCACTCAGTCTGGGTCATATATTATGAACTTTGAAAATATTTCAGTTTATTAGAAATATGAATAACTTATCTCAATGATTCTATCAAAAATTGTGGCTTACCATCTTCTACAATAATATTTAAAGTTGGAATATATAGCATAACTGGAAAATATCAGACTCTTTGGTTTCACTTATTTTGTGATGAGGAAAATAAGTATGTCACCTTCATCACCATTTAATTCATCATTTTGTATTGTAACCACACTTCTGTTTTTTTATAAATTAGTATGTATAGCTCATGTTAAAGTTAGTAAGTCTAATTCTTAAAGTTAAGATTAAAGTCTAATCCTCACTTAAATTTATATTTAATTTATTAATAGTGTACCTTTACACATTGTTTAATGGAAATCAGAGTAGTATGTATCATTCATTTTATGCTCAATTTATAAAGTTTAATCTTAATTTAAATTTATTTTTAGTTTACTAATAGTATACACATATAAAACAGGTTAATGGAAGTCAAATTATTTAGTAATATGTACTTACAAGCAAAATGTACATAGCATTTTATTTTTGAATCTTTTATTTTTGTATGTGTCTTAATGATAATGTAATTATTAAATCAAATAAATTAATCTATATTTTATTTCCCTATGCACCTAGATACTACTTATTTTATTTACTTTTGCAATAAAATACATGTCATGAAATACACCATATTAACTTTTTCTGTGCAGGCAAAATTTGAGCATCTTTATATAATAAATTTTGATAACTTGGTAGATTTAGTCATTGCATATTGACTCAGCTATTTAGGTTATCTATTATCTAAGGTTCTAATCATTTTTGCAAGAACATTTAATTCCTCCACTTTTAACTCTATAATACAATGTACTTGAGTGCAAACTATCTTCTGAAAGTGTGTATCAGTTAACCAATTTCTCCACATTCTGTCTATCCTACATGTCTTCCTGGCTTTGGGAAACCACTATCTTGCTTAAGGGCAGCCTGTTATATTTGATGAGTAAAGTCACCTTAAGCATACGTAAATATATTGTCTGGTGGCATTTCAGACTTCCTAGATTTGTGGAACCAGCCCTTTCCTCAATCTCAGTTACATTTTCCAGATTGAAATCTGAAACTTCATCCCATTAAAGAAGAACTTCTATTCTGTTCTCTCTCAAACTCCTGAAAGCCAACATTCTATTTTCTGTTTCTGTATTTTTTACTTCAATCAAGTCATCATAAATGTGGCATCATACAGTATTTATCTTTTTATATCCCTGGTTTATTTTACTAAGCAAAATGTCCAAAAAATACATCCATGTTATTACACATGTTATTATTTACTTCCTTATAAAATGAAGACTGAAATTGCTACCAGAAATTAGGGGTTCAGAAAATGTTCAGAAAACAATATAAGAGTTCCATTGCCTTTTATGAGAAAGCCACAAATACATCCCAGCTCAAAGACTTATGTACATAAACAGTACAGAGCTTTCCTCCCAATGGAAAGCACATGTGGAGAGTACAAATGTCATAGCATTGTTATCTAAAACCAGGACAATTGCAGGATTTTCTTTTAGAATAAAGTAATATATTGGAGTTTATGAACTTGGATTGAGATAGAGTGAAAGCTACATATCAATCTTTTAGAAAGATTAACAGGTAGGAGTGACAATGATTAGGACCCTGTAGGAGTGACTTTGTCATATACGCTCCAAAAATGTGTGTTCATGTTAAAAAAATTCACAAAGTTTATAACAAAACTTACATGATATATGATATTATAAGACATTTGAGCGGGAAGTAATGCAAGTATTGTTATAATAAAATGTCTAGAAATATGGTGGTTATTAAACAAATATACTAAAATTATATAGAACAAATTTGCCCATGAAATTTGGGGTCAAATGAAGCACTAGGGAAGAATAAATAAAGAAAAATTCCACCTGGTGAGCCTTGTTTTGTTTTAGAAATAAAGTCATAGTTCAGCCAGGCATGGTGGCACACGCCTTTAATCACAGCACTTGGGAGGAAGAGGTAGGAGGATTGCCATGAGTTTGAGGCCACTCTGAGACTAGTGAACTCCAGAGCTAGAGTGAGACCCTACCTCGAAAAACCAAAAAAATAAAAAAATAAAAAAAATAAAAAATAAAAAAGTCATAATTCAAACCTCATTATTAAATTTTGGGGTAATCAATCAAGTATATTTCTGCTGAAAGCATAAATATTTCCCCATTTATTGTTTCTATTTTAGTTTTTACTGGTTTTCTTCTAAATTGAAATTATTATTTTGAGGTAATAGCTACAATATTTATACAGAAAAGCCTTGCTTATGAAACTGGTATGTTTCCCACAGATTAATGACATCAAAATGTGACCAAAATAAATATTGTAGTACCCTAAATTTTGTGGTCAATACTCAAATCCCAACAATAACAGATGTGAAAATATTCATAGCATTGCTAATTGAAAAAAAATGTAATGTGGTTTGTGTGTAAGGTGTGTGGTGTGCTGTATTGATGTGTGTGTGTGTGTGTGTGTGTGTGTGTGTGTGTGTGTGTGTGTGTGTGTGTGGTGTATGTGGTATATGTGTCCTTGTGGCATCCTGTGGGTAGGTGGGTAGCAGAACACTGGATGCACTGTTGCATCATTTCTGCTCCTGGTATATTTCGGAGCAGGAGTCTCTCTACCAATTCTGTAGCTTGCTGGCTGTGCTCTGATTCTCAGATTTCTACTTTCCCACAGGACAAGAGTCACAGATGTCCATGTACAGGGTTCATGGTCATGTCCAGCTGTTTGTGTTAGAACAGGAGTTTCAAACTCTGGTGGTCTCAGGCTCCGTCAGTCCCTCTTGCTAACAAAGGAAGTACACTTAACAACCAAGTCAATTCTACACACATAAATTTTTCCATTAACTAACATACCTTGAATTGTGTGATGATAATGCTCAAAATATATGTTTCCTTTCAGAGAAAAATGTAAACATTATTTTTTTTTTTGCTTCTTAAATTATTTCAAATCTGAGAAAATCAATCCCCACACTCTTCTTAAATGTTGCTAAGACCTTTATGGTTTTACTCTGCCAGGCATCACATTTCAGTTTTCAGAAAGTTCTAGGATTTTCCTTTTTTTTTTTTTTTTTTTCTTTCTGCATTCCTTTGAGTTATTCCCCTGTCTAAATCCTATTTGTTGTGTAGGTCAGAGATTGTCCTCTATACCAATTCTTAAAACTTTCTTTTACTCTTTACATTAAGCTGAAGTGCAGCTTCAAAGTGTTTCCATGACAACCTGCAAAAGCATTCATGGTAACACTATGGTTTTCTAAACCAAACTAGCTCTATTAAACTAGGAAAAGTTCCAATTCATATCACAGCCTTTAAAAATACACTCAGTCATTTTAAACTATATATTTATTCATTACTATTTTTATAAGGTCATGAATTGGACAAGCTCTCCAGGAATGTCATATCCAATATTATAATTCCAAGATTTTGCTCAGGCAGGTAAATCTATTCCTATGAAACCATTAACTTTACATTTATATTTACTTTGTATGTATAATTCAACATTCTTCAATATCTTTGTTTCCTATACCATATCTATATGTACATATATATCACATTCTATATTACTCAGCACCCATAAATGTGAGTTTGGCATTCCTGTCCTCTATTGTAGAAAATGACATCTACTTAGTTTTATTGTACATCTTATTTATCATAGTGATTCTCCACAGAATTATTGGTCTGATGCCTTCCATTTGGCACTAGCTGAATATTTGCTGAACAGAATCAAATTAGATGTGGGTCACTTGTCAGGTTTCATAACATCACTCTTCCATCCAGAGAAAAGTTCAAATGCAGATACTGAAAGCTTGTCCTCTAAAATATGATGAACATAAAATGTTTTTCTTGGCTATGTTATTTCTATGAAAATATAGATATTTAAAACTCTTGACAAGGTTGTTTTGTTATGCAGAATTTTCAACCATAAGGATGTATAGAGCTTTTAATCTGCCTGCTTCTTAAGAGCCTCCATCTGCTGCTTGACAGTGCTCCCATCATATAGTCTTGGCCATGAAGTGAAATCTCATTTTGCCAATGCTAGTTCTACAATAGAAAACAGCAAAGTGATAGACCTCCAGAAGGGTCAACAGAATGACATGGTTTTAAACAACAAAATTTGAAACCTACTTCTGAGTATAAAAATGCACATCCAAGAATAGCAGTGGTTTACCATATTTGTCACATTATTTTTTCATGTAAATTGTATAATTGCTATTAGCAAGTGGAAACCTTCACGTATCTTTACATTTGACCTTCAAAATGACATGCTATAACAACTTGCTGTCTGATATTGATTTACTATTCCCATTTCAGTTTGAGTAAATATATAAATTAATATGACAAACGAATTTCCTTTTCTCAAGAAATTTCTGAAAAAAAAACATTATGTATCATTGGGTGTGGCATTACCTCAGAATTAGAAATGTTCCTTATTTATTTATTTTCAAGTAGAGAGAGATACAGAGAAGAGAGACACAGAGAAAGAATGAGTGAGCCAGGGCCTCCAGCCATTGCTAAGGAATTCCAGATTCATGCACCATTGTATGTATGGCTTTATGTGGGTACTGGGGTGTTAAACCGAGAACATCAGACTTTGTAGGCATACTCCCTAACTGTTGAGCCACCTCTCCAGCCCAGAAGTTTTCTTTAATAAACTAAGTAGTAGTATGTATATTTATGTGAAGAAGAACAAAGGGTAAAATGGTGACATAGTAATAGAAAAAAAAAAAAAAAAATAATAAATATTTCATATAAAAAGGAATAATAACAAACAAAAATTCCATTGAATGGAGACAATCTGTGGGAGTTACTTAGAGGTGACTATGATTACCTTTGCATCCTCAGCTTCAGTCTTCACAGATAAGCAAGAGTGGTTTGAAAATATTCAGGAAAGGGGCTGGAGAGATGGCCTGCTAAGCAGGCGCCTTAACCACTAAGCCTAAGAACCCAGTTCCAATCTTCAGGTCCCACATTTAGCCAGATGCAAAGTGATGCAAGGGCACAATGCCACACTTGCCCACAAGGGAGCGCACACATCTGGATTTCATTCACAGCCGCTGAGAGACTGCTGGAGCGCCCATTCTCTATCAGTCTTCCTCTCTCTCTGTCTGTCTGTCTCTCTGTGTCTCTCTCCAAAAATTAAAAAAATAATAATTAAACAAAAATAAAATACTCAGGAAAGAGAATTGTTTCTATACCAAATAGATGCAGACTTTCCCCTTGCCATTACCCCTTAAAATATAATATAGAAACTGTTAACTTATAATTAGATGCCATAAAATTTTAGATGATTCAACATATATAGGTGGATGTGTCTACATATGGAGGTAATACAGAAATGTACCATTTTACGCAAGGGCCTTGAGTTTTCACAGTTTGTGTAAGACATAAGGATCCTGAAATAAATTTTTCATGCACATCTAGGAGTAGCTGGACATACTACATATTACCAAAGATCTCCCTCTTGTTTGCTTGTGTCTTAATTCAAAAGATAAAAAGTAAATGCTTACAATCATGATTACAGTAATTTCTCATGGACAATCTCGGTTTTACCACATTTACTTAATTTATTTCATCTTAAAAGTAATTCTGAGCTAGAAAGAGGGCTCCGAGGTTAATAGCACTTCCTTACAAAGCCTAATGATCCTAATTTGGTTCCCTATGTAAAGCCAGTTGCACAAAGTGCATGGTCTTCATGGATAAAGTTTACAGAGTTTGTTTACTGTAGCAGGAGGATGGGGGTACACTTAACTTGTGTGTGTGTGTGTGTGTGTGTGTGTGTGTTCCTTAGACCATCTCCAATAAATAATTAAACAAACAAACAAACAAATAAATAAATAATAAAATATTTTAAAAAGCTACTTCCATAGTATGAGTGTTGACTGAGCCATATGTAAGTTTTGCTCACCCAAGTGATGATTTGGGGAAATGTTACAGACCTGTAGTTGTTGAGATCTACAGTTAGGTCCTAGAATTGTTGATGATCTGCCATCAAAAGTGATTCTAAGTCAGGCATGGTGGTGCATGCCTTTAATCCCAGCACTTGGGAGGCAGAGGTAGGTGGATCACTGTGAGTTCAAGGCCACCTTGAGACTGTGGACTGAATTCCGTGAAAACAACAACAATAAAAGTGATTCTGTAGGGCTGGAGAGATGGATTAGACATTAAGACACTTGCTGGAAAAGGCAAAGGACCCAGGTTTGATTCTCCAGGACCTACATAAGCCAGGTACAGAAATGGCACATGTGTCTGGAGTTCGTTGGCAGTGGCTGGGGAGCCTGGCATGCCACTTCTTTATCTATGTATCTATCTACTATCTATCTATCTATCTATCTATCTATCTATCTATCTATCTATCTATCTACTATCTATCTATCTATCTATCTATCTATCTATCTACAATCTATCTATCTGTGTCTATCTCAAATACGTAAATAGATAAAAATTTAAAAAGTGATTCTGTAGTGCCAAGTTTATAGCTCTTATAGTAAAGTATTTGCAAGCCTGTTTGAAACCCTGAATTTCTTAGCTAGCATTGCATAAACCAGGTATGGTGGCACATGTCTAGTTTCAGGACCTAGATTGATTAGAAGGTCAAATGAATGCACTCAGCTACATAGAAATTTTGAAGTCAGCCTGGAATTCATGAGAACCTGTTTCAACAAAACATGAGCCTGGGATTCTTCCTGTCCTCCTACTTATGTGGCTTTGGTTCCAGGTATGAGTTGTCCCCAAGTAGCCATATGTAAAGTTTTGGCTGCTTGTATGATGCCCAGGCCTGCTTCTATATGCAGACCCTCCATGATGTTCCATCAAATCTCGTTCTCATAAGAACTAATGTCAGGTTCCATACTTTTGAACACACAATCCTGAGCTAAATAAACTTTTTGAATTTCATATCAACTTTGCAATTATGAGCAAGTGAATTTCCTCAGGACTTCATTGGAATAACACAACACAATCCATACATCCACTCAAATGCAAATGAAGTGAAAATTTCTGGTACACAAGGAAAAGTACTAATATAAACCATAATACACAATGAATTTGTATGATAGAAGAGAGATATGACAATACAGATAATTTGTTTTGGAAGCTATACTAGTAATTGAAGTAATCCAGTTAGCTTCTTCTACAGCCCAAAAGCTTTAGTATTAGAAAGCGTAAGTCTTGTAGGACTCTAAGAACATTTTCTGAAGACTTTGAAATTTCTGCATGATGACACTGATATCTTACTACTTTTTATATGAAGAATATCAGCCACCAAGAGATTATCTCCAAATAAATGACAGCAGGCAACAGGAAGAATTCCTACATGTATTTGTGAGCCACCTGATACATGTTTCTATCTCATTGATATTATCTTTACTGTACTATACTGAATGCATGAGACTTTCCCTGTAAATACAAATTTTTAGTAGTTTAAATCCTTTGCTTTGCAATATAAAGCTGAAGCAAATTAAATGAAAGGTCACTGCTATCAACATTTTAGGAAAATTTGAAGAGATTCTAAAATCAACATTCCAACTCAAAATTAAATTGAGGGGAACAGAGACACTGGATTTCAGAAACTCAAACAAGTAACAAAAATATATTTAAATCATTAAATGGGGTTTTAATTCATTTAAATGATGACAATATTTTTAAATTGTAAATAATGAGAAAATATGAAATTTAGATATATGCACCTAGTGTCCAAGTTTTATATTAAGTAAAACATCTATTTATTCAAACATATAACATTTCTCTAAGTTAAAAACCTTCAAAATCCTTCTAGACTTGATTCTTGCAATGAGGGATCAAATGTCAGAGCTTTCTTTTTACTGTTACTTGGAGTGAGAAGCAGATGGGAGAGTCATTTAATTGATATGTACCCTCTGTCAAAATATAATGGTTCATCTTTTTATGGACAGGGTCACTTACATTATTATCAATGAAACTTTCAAGGAACTTTCTAAAATTATTCTTTATAATTGATGAGCTGTCATGGGTGGTATTACAAAGATTAAAAAGTCACAAATTGAAGCTGAAAATCATTTTCCAGTTGAATTTAATGTCAAAGATCAGAGAAGTTTTTTAAACTATTTTTGTGTTTTTAATACATTTCAGAACTTAATATTTTTGTGGTAATCTATATCTCAACATTCTTCAGTTGTTAAAACATAAAAGATTAGAAAAATGTTAAAAGAAGACCATTGCATTTTTATGTTCAGAGCATCAGAAACTGGAGACATATAACTGACTCTCTCAAGCAAAACATATAACTCATTATTTTCATGGTTTTTCTGATATTCCCCTTAAATGACTCCCTAATTTCTTATTTTAAAACAAGTGCATATGTAGTCTAGCCTCAATAAATTTATGGAAACCAATATTTGTTTGTAAAATATATTAGAATATTAAAAAGAAAAAAACAGTCTAAACATAAAAAGAACCTCAGTTGTTTTCTGGTTCAATCTATGAGCAATTTTTATTTATGCATTGTTTTTGCCTAGGGATGTATCTATGTGAATCCTCACAGGACAAAGCTGACTACTCACTGTATGTAGCTTCAACTCATTTTCAAGGTATTTTTAATAGGGAGAAAACATTTTCTTTTCTATTTTAATTTGAGAGAATGTCTATTTCATGAATCATGCTATATTTTCTTCCATGTGTCTCTTATGAAATTTCTTCATTCAAATGACTACGTCCTCAAAATAATTGATGAAGGTTACTTGGTCCCTCTTACATAGACATTGTTAAGTCTGCTGTGCTCTTCCCATCACTTTTCCTTGGTTTGATTTGAACGGACTTAATTCAGCACCTACATTTCACAAAAATGATCCTGTCTCATGAATATTTACTTCAAAATCATTGCCCAAACTGAACAATAATATTTCACCTCGATTCAAAGCTATTATAGAGTATATATCATTCCTTAATGATATACCTGTAACAAGTATTAAAATTTTATGATTATGGTGACTAGTTAGGAAATTTTCTCTAGGCTCTCTTTAAAGAATTTAAATTTAATTTCAAATTTTAAATGTTCATTTTCTACATTTAAAAGCTAAATGCATTTGATTATTTTGGTTTGTATTTATATGATTTCAAACTTCTTTAGTCTGTTTATAAAGAACTTATTTTTATTTGAAATAAACACTTCTAATCCTTGCCCCCCACACACACACACATGAGTGTGAGAAGGCACTAAATGAGAATGCTAGGTCTTTGTTGTTGTAGAGCCACTGAGTGTGTTTTGATGTTAATCTATGGTATGCTAGATTCTGAGCTCACATGTAGAGGAAAGGAACATACTCATTTGCATAGCCCCCAGTGTTTGACTTCCAGTAAAAAAGGCAGTAATTGTTTACAAACAAATAAAGTTATAAACAAATGATTTCTGGCAACCTACACACTGGACCATATGAATCATTTAAGTATAAGTGTTTGCTATTTTTCTTTGAGTGAAAATTTTCTTGCCTATTGTACATATGAGTTGTATATGATGTTTATTAAATAATGTGACTTATACTTACTTTTTCACAATAGCAAATTCATTAAGATATAAATATTTCCTTAAAAGTGTTTACCTAGAAAATTGTGTTAATTTGGGCTGTAAGGATGGCATAGCAGTTAAAGGTACTTGCCTGAAAAACCAAAGGACCCAGGTTTAATTCCCCAGTACACAAGGTGGCACATGCACCTGCAGTTCGTTTGCAGTACCTGGAAGCCCTGGCATGCCCATTCTCTCTCTCTCTCTTTCTCCCTCTTTCTCTCTCCCTCTCTAATAAATAAATAAAAATGAAATCTTATTAAAAGGAAGAAAATGTATTAAGTTGATAATGGACTAGGACTATCAGTAAACCCTCTGAGGATGTAGGACAGGGATAAAATATGGACATAGAAGAATGTCCATAATGACATAAGTTTTATATTTATACTTTCATTTTACTTTGTTAATACTGAAAATTTGTGTTTAACATTCAAAATCACTTGTCCATCATAACCCATTAAATTCAAATTCCAAGACAAAAAAGTCAAATATTTTAATTCTGGCAGAAAATTTCATAATGAAACTGTTGACTTTGTAAAAAGAAGTGAACATTTTTAGCAATGCATGTGTTACCTTGACTTTTAAAAATATTTTATTTATTCATTTGAGACAGAGAGAAAGAGGCAGGCAAAGAGTAAGGGTTTGCCTGGGTCTCCTGGCTCTGTAAATGAACTGCAGACACATGTGCCTCTTTGTGCATCTGGCTTTATGTAGGTACTGGGTAGTCAAGCAAGTGTCTTTATCCACGGAGCCATGTATCCTTGGATATTTTAATCAATATGTTAAAATTTATCTTTTCACATGATATTGGCTATTCACACATTTTAGCCATGATGTGTTTCAAATGTGTGAGATATTACATTTTATTGACAATTCACTCAAACTATTTTAAATATAATGTATTTATATTTGGTTATGGTTTAAACTATTTTACATGATATGCATTTAATCAGAGTATTTTATAGTCCTGTTCAACAAAAAATTAGTATTCTTCTGTTAAATATGATATCACTGAGAAACAGCAAGAAAGACAACTCTGCCAATGTTTATTTAAAGATTACTTATATGGATCAATAATGTTGAATAGTGAATTTTTTTTTTTAAAGCATTGTGGGTGTCATATTAGTTTTGGTGATTAATCTGTCACTTTGTTGTGTGAACTTTTTCTGGGGAATTGCCCCAGCCTGAGGATGGTGATGAATCTCCCCAGATCTGATGGTCTCCTGAGGGCTGGCTTGCTCTGCTAGGCTCAGGCTCAAGGGGAAGCAAGGTGAAGCTGTCACCTGCTGTGCCTGGGGCTCAGGCTGGCTCCACAGATCTAACAGGCTCCAGGCTCTGACACTGTGGTTGCTTGTTTATAGTTCCTTTCCCTCAGCCATGCCTAGCTGCTGTGGAAATCCCTGGGTAGGCAACCAATTTCCACCCCTAGTAAGCACACAACTTCCTCTGGAGCATATTTGTTCACCCCTGAGTCAAACTTAGTCCTGTGTATCTTCACCGCTTCATCATTGATGAAGAACTGTTCTTCTGACATTAAAACCATCCCAGATGATTACTAGCATATCATTTGGCTATTTGTTGTTGTGGTGGTGGTGTTCCCCCCTCCCCCCCCCGGCAAGGAATTTTGGTTTGACATAAATCTGGCTAAATTGACTTAAGTTCCCCTTATAGACCCCTTTGTTTATTTTGCTGAACCATTGATTTCCCTCCATCTCTATTAAAAAGATGTGAGGGTCTTCTCCTATTATGACATTGCATTTGTAACTTTATCAAAACCCAAATTTCTGTCAGAGTATTTGATGACCCACCAAAGGTTATTGGTAAGACCCTACTACCGAAAACACCATATGCTGTTGATACAGAACATGGAGTGACCTGGCTGGAATCTGGAAGAGAGTCATTCCCCAGAAGAGTTAGGCCAGAAGGTGCTACATCAGCTCCTAGGGGAAAATGGCCAAGATCTGTCTAAGCAATTCGTGGTCTAAGCTACTCAACAGCAAACAACCTGACTTGATGCTCACCCAAGTGCAACAGTGGCACAAAGCCATGGTGGGTAATCAACTGCTCTTGAATTGACTAATGGATCTGCTCAGTGCAATAGAACCCATAGCTGGAACTAGGAAACAAGTCAGAATCATATCCAAAAACTGAGCTCCCTCTCCAATATCAAGCTGCCACTAATCTTGGGATACATGAAGGCCTACATTTATTAAATTTTCTCTAAACTAATAATGGTATCCCATTTATCTGGTGCTGACTTCACTCTCTGTTGGAGAATTTGCTTCTCTTTTTCAGATGGCAGCAGAACATGAGGAGAGAATCAGCCCATCACACTACACCAGGGCCCCAGCTGAACCCATAGAGTAATTGGGGAAATGAGCAAGAGTACTGCTTTCATGGTGAACCTGGTATCAGCACAGGGTGAAGGAAATAGACACAAAAAAACACTCAAAACCTACCAAACTTTGACGGTTGCTTCTCTCTTGCTAATCATGGTAGGGAAAACCTCTTTGGTGCTTTTGGGACAGATATATCAACAATTTTATACAGAATGATATATGAATAATAGAAATGAATTTCTCACCCTCTCTGTGTATTTTTCCTTGAATGGGGAGAGTAGAAATGGACATTGCCAACCAATAAATTGTTTGTGAAAATGCCAGAATGAATGACACCTAAACCTTGATGACAACTACTAAAGTGAAATATTTTTAAAAGAGAAACGCTTTCCTCACCATTCTTCAGGTTGTGATGTATAAGTTTAAGATGCTAATGGACTTAGTGTCTGATGTTGGCTCTTTTGGCTTCATTGAATTAGATATAATAGAGGGAAAAGTTCTGACCGATGCCTTTAACCTCTTCCGTAATGTTACTCATTCCATTACTAAAGATTCCACCCTCTTGACTTATATGTAGCTCTCATAGTCCCTCATGAAAACTCCTACCATGATGATTTCTCTTCAATGCAAGAATTTTGTGGGAACAATTCAGGCTATAACAGATTTTTGCTTTTGAGGGTATGCCTGATTAGAAGAAATACCTCTTAGAAGTCTAGGACTCTTCTCATCTCAAGGTTTTAGATTATAAGTGAATCTTTAAAATCCTTCTTGCCATGTTCTCAGGTTTGGGAAATGAGCTCTTGAATATCTTTTAAATGATTCATTTTTTATTTTATTAAATATGTTTTTTTAAAATGCAATTATTTTTCTGGGATGGAGAGATCACTTAGTGGTTAAGGTGCTTGACCACAAAACCAAAGGACCCAGGTTCAATTCCTCAGGACCCATGTAAGCCAGATGCACAAGGTGGTACATGCATCTGGAGTTCCTTTGCAGTGGCTAGAGACCCTGGTGTGCTCATTCCCTCTTTTTCTCTTTCAAATAAATAAATAAAAATAAAGTATTTTTAAAATGCAATTATTTTTCAAATTTTTAGAGTTATAAAATAAAAATTGCATTACACAATCATACATATTTTCTTTAAAAATGCAATCTTAATATAGTTAGTATCTAAGTATATATATAAGAAAATGCCCAGAAATTACATGTATAAAATATTAATCTTATCCCAAGAATAATACTTTAATTCTCTGATTCTACGATTTTCAATATTCCCTGTATATAATTAATATAATATAATTCTCAGATTATATGAGAAATTCTGGCTATAATTGAAAAAAAAAGCTGATAATGGGATATCTAAAAGTTAATATTTTTTAGAACCTACCATATATAAATATTGTAAAACTAGAACTCATAACATATAAAGTCTTTTTCCCTTCACACATAAAACAATTATTTTCTTGAGGCTTTAATTGCAGTGTCATGTATCCACCAATGTAGTTTTCTCTGAATGCAAATTTCTGCTTGTAGTACATCCCTTAACATTCTGTGGATTGTACATAAATGGAAGTACATGTCTTATGAATAATACTCCAAGTTTTGTCATCTAAGTATCCACAGTTTTCCATGTAAAAGGTGAGCATAACTGGTCATTATTCCTGGTTGCCAAATAAGATATAAGATGGAATAATTTTCACAGCTTTCTGTGATTGTGTTGTTTTTATTGATATTCCATTTTTGTCATTCTCAAACATGTACATGATATATATTGATATTCACTGTGATTACCCTCTTCCCACACCCACTTACAGACTTCTTCTTCTCCATTATTCCCTATAATTTCGTGCCTTTTTTTTTTTTTTTTTTTTTTTTTTTGGAGAGACACACAGAGAGAGACAGAGAGAGAGGGAGAGGAAGACAGATAGAGATGGGCGTGCCAGCAGCCTCTCAGCCACTGCGCATGAAATCCAGATGTGTCCGCCCCCTTGTGGTCAAGTGCGGCATTGCGCCCTTGCATCACTTTCCATCTGGCTAAATGTGGGATCTGGAGATTGGAAACGCTGGAGATTGGAAGCAGCATTCTTAGGCTTAGAAAGTAGGTGCCTTAACCACTAAGCCATCTCTCCAGCACTCATGCCTTTTTTTTAACCCATTCAGTTAAATCTAAGTTGTTTACATAATCATGGTGTAAGACTATATTGTGTATTAGACAACTTAACATGGGCCACCCTATTGATGAATTGGATTCCTCCTCTCCCCGTAACTACTGGTTTCCATTGGGTACTTTGTAGGGTATGGGGTTTCACGTATCTTTACCCCATAGATGGTGAGGTATTTTAGTGATGATGAGATCTTCTTACACTAAAGGATTGAATCATACTAACATCTGTGTCCTAAACTGGGTTCCTTGACATAGACCTGTAATACCAGATACTCTAGAGATTGAGGCAGGAGGATAATAATTCCAAGGCCTGCGTGGCTCACAGGGTGAGTCTGAGACCAACTTGGGCAAGAAAGTGAGAATGAGTATTAGGCTGCAAAGATAAAGGCTTACAAAGATATCTCAGTTATGGAGCATTGCATAGTATGTGTGAAGCCAATCCCAGCAATGGAAAAAAATAATAATGTGATATGAGATGATTATGTCTCTCTATGGTTGATAGTATCACTAAACAGTAAGTACTTAACATGATTATAACTCATACTGGAAAGAAGAAACTAATGTTAATTAATAAATTGGTTAACATTATTTTCAAGCATTAAATAAATCTTATACTTCACTAAAACAATGATCATCTGTCAAAAAAGAGACCACGATTACTGTAATAAAATGAGAGTTCCAAAATTAAGTAACTTACTCCCCACCACATAAAGGTATGAAACAATTAAATGGATGGCTCATTTTGTAATAATATGAAAATTAAATGTCACCTAATCCTCCAAACTATGCTATTTTCATTGCATCACTGTGTCAAATTTTAAAAATTAAATATGCCTTTAAACTTAAAATGTTAGATTATCATAATTGATATTTAAAATTATTCCTTAGGATTTAGCCACAAAATAAACTATGAAGAATGTTTTAGAATAAATAACTTAAAAACTGAAAAATAAGTGAGGATTTTGACCAACAGTATATTTTGTGCATGAGAATTAATAAATTTCATGATGAAAAAAAGGATGATGTCAGTTGTTAAATACTTATTGGTACATGGTATATTCCAGAACTCTTTCTGAGTACCAAGGAACTGCGAAGATAATGAAGAGACTGTGTAAAACATGTTCATATATATGCACACATACAAAATAGCAACATGAAAATCATATATATTGAAATCCACTTGATAATAATATAGAAATTAGTTGCAATTTTTTATAAAAAAATAATATGCTAATAAATGAATGAGGTGATGGAGATGGTTACAAGGAATATGTGTGTTAAGTGGTTCACACAATATTTTTATCATGAAGGTTAAATGAACACAGGATTGGAAGGTCTTTATCATACAAGTATGATTTAACAATGAGCTAAAATTATATATTCACAATAATAATGATATTAATGAAGAAAACAACCATGCCAGTCATATTAAAAGGCATAAGATAAATCTTGAATGCAGATATCCCTCAGTTTCTATGCAGGATTTGTCCAGGATCCCCAAAATACCAAAGCTTTTACATATGCAAGCTCATATAAAATGACAATGCAAACATTTAGCCAATACAGGTCCTTCCATATGATTGAAATCATCTCTAGGCTGTTTACAATCACTAAAATTGTAATTTCTATGTTTTAATAGTTCTTATACGCCTTTTTAAAGGGAGAGTGATGCAAAACAAAAAGAGTTGGTACATGTTAAGCACATATGCATGTATTTTTTTTCCAAAAGTTTTTGATCAGAAGTTGCTGGAAACCACACCTTAGGAACATAGAAAAGCAGAAAGTTAATTGTATGAAGCAAGTGTCCTCTTTCACACTTTAATTCACATATTTTTAAAAATATTACTTATTCATCTGAGAGAGAGAGAGAGAAGCAGAGAGAAAGATGCAGATACAGAAAGAGTGAGTATTGGCGAGCCAGGCTTCCTGTCACTGCAAAGGAACTCCAGACTCATGTGCCACTTTGTGCATCTGGCTTTTTGTGCGTGCTGGGGAATTGAACCCAGAATGCACAACTTGCAAGCAAGTGCCTTAACAATGGAGCCATCTCTCCAGCCCATCACATCCCTTTAAAAAAGGAAAACATTTAGTACTTCTGTAGTAATAAGTAATTAATTCTAATAATTAATTCATATCATAATAAGCATAAAAATCTTATAATTGTGATTCTATTTAATGAGATTTCTATTAACCTTCATAATCTGCAAAACGAAAGTAATAGCAAGGATACCAATTTTCTAAAATATTAACATAAACTGCTATGCTAAAATCCATACACATGTGAATTTCAACAAATGTAATTTAAAGAATGATGCTCTATTTAAATGATCAAAAATCAATTCCTAATAATTATATTCAGATTATTATATTGTATCTTTCTGTATTTTTTTAACAAAACAAAAAAGCAGAGATTTAATTTGGCACAATATTCCTATTCCAAAACATCTGTAAAGAAGGAACTAACAAAGTGCTTTGGTTATTTCATAAGGAACCCTCAGATTGAAATTATGCAGTTGCTAAAGTTTAACAAAGAAATCCAGGTGCATTTCACAGCCCCACCCCCACAAGAACTGAGCAGATCTAAACCCCCTTGTTAATCTCAACCTCCTTTGTGTGGTGAAAAGGGGACATTAATTCTAAGCAGTGTTTTGGGGAAAGGTACAGAAAGGAGTATTTAATGTAAACATTTTAACAGCTTCAGATTGGCTATCCCTGGCTTTCTCACCCTTTGCAGACCACCCCTTGGTGGCTGCTGCCTGCTCCATCATTGCTGATTAGTTCTGAAAACTTTGATCCCTTTGTGCAGGGAAGCTGGGTGGGTTGCTGCCTAGAGGAGAATGGACAATTCTTGAGGAACATTTGAATGACAAAACAGTATTTCTCAGCAAGTGTACTCCACATGGTGATTTCATTGTCGAAATTCTTTCTGTAATTTTATATGTGCCAATTCTAATGTCCCTATAATTTTAATGATGAAAATAATGTACTTTCTCCTTCAGATTATATTAATTTAGTCATTTTTCAATCAAATCTGAATTACAAAAATTAACATTCAGAAATGCTTAGTTTCCTGAAATTATTCTTTTTTATATAATTTGTTTTTCTGTGATTCAAAATTATCATCCTTATCAGAAAGTTTAGTAACTTAATCTTCTGATTAATGCTTTTCCATTAGAACAAAATCAGTGATTTCCTTTGTAGGAAAGTCATGAATGTCTGTATCTAAAATCACTTTGACAAATGCACATATTATTTCTAGTTATATTATAATAACTTTGGTTTCTGAAATAAAACTAAAATAATCCTTTTTATTCTTAATTAATTTCATATTTTATTGACTTATTTGCAAGCAGAGAGAGAGAGACAGATAAAAGAGAGACAGACAAAGAGCAAAAGTAAATGGGTGCAACAGAACCTCTAGCCACTGCAAACTCCGTATGTAATACTCTACTTTGTGCATCTGTCTTTACATATTGTTGCAGTCCACTTCACATTGCTGGCAGAAGACACTTGACCAAGAGTAGCTTGGGGAGGTATGGGGTTTCCTTTGGCTTAGAAACTCAAGGGAAAGCTCAGTGATGGCAGGGGAAAACAATGGCACGAGCAAAGGGTGGACATCACCTCCTTAGCAATGGGCAATAGCAACAAGAAAGTTGCCAAACACCAGCAAGAGGAAGTTGGTTATAACATCCATAAGCCCATCCCCAACAATACATGGCCTCCAGGAGGATTTAATTTCCAAATTGCCATCAGCTGGGGACCTGGTATTCAGAACACCTAAGTTTATGGATGACACCGGAATCAAACCACCACATTCCGCCCCTGGCCCTTTAAACTGGTAATTATCCATGATGGAAAATGAAATTCATTGAGTCCAACCATAAAAGTCCCCATAGTTCTTATCACTCCCAATGATGTTCAAACATCCCATAGTCCAAGCTCTTTTAACTGAGCTGTCATCCAAAAAAAAAAAAAAAAAAAAAAAAAAAAAAAAAGTCCATAATGGCATGGAATAAACATTCACAGTGCAAAATATGACACTGAATATAGCACAGAAATACAATATTAAAAAAAAAAAAAACACAGAAAACATCAAACTCTGTAGCTCCACATCTTACAACTCTAACCAATGACAATTCTCCAAGTCCTGTAATTTGAACCAGTGATGGGTCTCAAGAGTTACAATTCCACCCCTTCTGCTAGGCTACTCAGAATACTGGAAAATTTCATCTATTGCTTGCTGCTCTTTTTGCCAGCCACTCCATAGTCCTGGTATCTCCACTGGGTCTCCATTGCAACCCAAGGTTCATCCATGTGGTTCCATTTGGTCTCTATGCAGGTAATCCAACAAGCCTGCTTCAAAATGCCCATGGCCATTTCCAAAAACCCAAACCCTTGTTGAAAATTCAAGTACCCTCCTTTTCCTACATTTGTTATACTCAGTAGTAATAGGTGGGCTACCAACTTGTTAATCCAGGGAGGAATAAAGCAGACTTTGAAGAATAAGACACTCCTTCAGCATTCATGCCCCTTCCAAAAAGTGTGCATTCTTTCTGTGGTCCCAGTGCAGACCAGCTAGCCCAATCTCAATGGTTATAATTTCTAAACAATTGCAGCTAAGTGGACAGTACTTTTGGCCCAATGATTTCCTTCCTTTCTGTGCTATATCTGTCTTCTCAAACCAGTCCATTTCTATGCAATTCAACCCTGTAAAATTTCTCAGGACATGGGTATAACAGCAAACCTCTCACACACAAACTACTTCTAGACCAGTCCTGGAAAAGTTCTTTCTCACTCTCATAAATCAAACCTCACAGTACTTAGTTCTTACCTCATTCAGTTCTTTCTCATTCAGTTCTTTCATCTCTGGCCAGAATATTCCATCAAGCTGCACTCTCAGCACTGGAAGGCATCTCTTTGGCCAAGGTTTCAAACCCTTCCACATTCACAGATCAGCTCCAAAAGGCCTGATCCCACACGATCAGGATACTAGCAGCAACAACCCTACTTCTAAGTACCCCAATTGTAGTGTTGCAGTCAACTTTACATTTCTGGCAGAAAATACCGGACAGCCTATAGGAAGAAAGGGTTTATTTTGGCTTACATACTGGAGGGGAAGCTCCATGATGGCAGACTAAAATGATGGCATGAGCAGAGGCTGGAAATCACTTCCAGGCCAACATTAGGTGGACAACAGCAGCAGGAGAGTACGCTGAACACTGGCAAGGGGAAGATGACTACAGACCCATAAGCCCGCCCCCAACAATATACTGTCTCCAAGAGGCTCCAATTCCAAAATTGCCATAAGTTTAAGGGGGACACCTGAATCAAATCACCACAAGTGGGTACTGGGGAACCAACCCAGAATTATTAGGCTTTGAAGGTAAGCACTTTAACCACTGAGTCAGCTCTTCAGCCCCTACTTTAACTAATTTCCAATACTAAGGAAATGTTCATTTGTGAAAGATTGGCTCTTCTGGGAGAATCATTGAGATAGCACACAGGTATGTACAATATTCATGAAGGACTTTGTTTTAAAGAGAGGTAGCAAGGGACAGTAGAAGCCCAAAATACACTGTGAGATCACTCCTCCCCCTAGGTCCTTAAGAAAGCTAGCCATGTTGGTATATGGAGCCATGATTGTATATCCTATTAACACCCAAGATTGTGTGTGTGCATGTGGGTGGGTATGTTCATGTATGAATGTGATTGCATGCATGCCAGGGCACATATGCAGAGGTCAGAAGAAAACCTCAAGTATCAGTCCTCACTGTCTTCATTGTTTTTGAGAAGCTTCCAGTTGTTTAACACAGCATTAGTCAGACTAGCACCCCCATGAGCACTGAGATGCTCTTGTCTCTGACTCTCTGTTCCCTGCCTCCCTACTTGCCTTAGGTGCACTGATTTGATAGATGCTCACAAAATGCATACATGACTTTACATAAGTTCTGGGGATCCAAATTTGGGTTATCCAAAAGAAAAGTGCAAAACCTGGTGTTCCAAGGAGATATAACCTATCACAAGATATTGTATGTTCAGGGTTATTATGCAACTTAGAATTAATTTTTTTTTTAAAGTAGAAACAAAAAGTAAGGAAACTGCACTGGTTCAAGACTATATGCAGAAATTTTTTGGAACATATATTGCTGTATATAGTTACAGAATAAATTGTTTTCTTTGTTAGAAATACTTTACTGTTGATGACCAAGTCCTTACTAACTGCCATGCCAGGCCACAGAGTAGGAGAGGCAGTGGGGCCTCAGGTAGGAGCAGATGCTTTGGGGCTGTGTCTAGAGGGTGTTTCACCACTGCTGTGCTAATGGCCACTGGCCTGAGCCCACCACAGCCAAGTGCTGTGCTAATTGTGGATGCTGGGGATTGTGTGGCCTCCTTGGCACTGCCCTGGTCAGTAAGGTGGGTTGGGCATTGTGATAGCTTTTGTGGAAGCTCCAGGCTGTGTGGGGTTCAGGAGGCATTCTGGGAGTTTTCTGTCAACCTGGGAGTCCAGGGCTTTGTTCATGTCAGGAAAGCACCCAAGCCACCCAGCCCTGCTCAGCAGGAATCTGGGCCTGCTGGCTTGCCTGATATAGGGCAGAGACTGTTCCACAACATTCCTCCCACTGTCTCAGGGCTGGGCAAGGATTCAGCAGGGTGAAGTGATGGCCACAGTGCTAGCCTAGAGATGGCTATGTCACCCTTTGACATGTATGCTCCAAATTGGGGAAGCTGTCAGTACCTTGGAAAGATCTGTTCTACAATGTTTGAGGATGGGGCACATCTAATATTATTCTCTCCACTTATCTCCAGGAGTACAGGGCCCCTCATCCTATCTCAGTCTCTCTCAAGGAAGATTCACCTTTGGCTTGCTTCTCTTAGAGCAGCAGTGCACAGCTATCCACAGTGTACTGCAAAATAACATTGCGGCACAGTGGAGTTTCTACATTTATCCAAGGTGTGGGCTGGGGTGATGCCTCAGTGGTTGAAGGTTTTTGCTTGCAAAGTCTGCAAGTCTCCATGTTCAAGCCAGATGTACAAAGTGTTGCATGCATCTGGAGCTCATTTGCAGCAGCAAGAAGCCCTAGTAACCCACCTCTCACTCCATCTTCCTTCTCTCCTCCCTCCCTCCCTTTCTCTCCCTCGTTCCTCTTTCTGTGTCTTTGAAATATAAAAAGAATAAAAATAGTTAAAGTAATCCAAAACAAGATAAATGCTTCAATGATTATTTAATAATTGTAAATCTGACATAGTATTCTTGTGTGGATGTTAACATTGTATTATCCTCTTAAGAAATCCATTCAGCAGTCTAATAGATGTTTATCATTATTTTGTGTTATTAAGACTATAAGAACCTTTAAAGAACTTTACTGTTTTTTTTTAAAAATACATAGCATAATTATTTTGTTGAGTGAGTAATCACATACTGAGCCTATAATATAACAAGCATTCACCTTAGTTAAGGGCACTATGGGGAATTTCTGTTTGTAATCTTTCATGCTACAGTTAGCGGAGAGAAAACATCATCAGACACGCTTTTATGTCAACATAATGACTCTCCAGGCAACACACTGCACATAATAGACTGTAGTGTCTAATCACTGAGCTACAGACTGGCCTTGTGACTTTGGCACTACACCCAGTATGTTCTATGGAAAATGATGAATGAGTTGTACATTTATTAAGACCTGAATAATATTTTTATAGTGCCATGAAATATAAGTAAATTTCTGTGCTTATTTTCCCACTAATTATTAAAGAAAAAAACAAAATTGTACAAATTTTATCTAATGGTTAATATGTGTCAGGAACTGTGATGAGATTTTGCACATGGAATTAAAAAGTCCCAGATCTATCATTAATTTATGCATAAATCCTAAATGTAAAGCTTGTGCTTCAGAAGAGTTTGTGCCCCAAAAGTTATAAAAGATTGTGGAACAGATCATCTTCAGTGAGCTCACCCAATCACAAAAAGATTATTGTTGCATGGTCTCGTTTATCTGTCGCTCCTAATCTGAATCCACCTGAGATGCTACCAAGCCTAATAAGTGATTTGAGGACCAGACAATAGTGAGGGTGGCATACAGAAAGTGTAAGGATAGGAGGGAGCAAGAGGATGGGAGGGAGGACAAGGGTGGGGAGGATACAAATAGGTATCCAAAAGGAAATGATACTATAAAACCCTTTATTCTTAACAACAGGCTAAAACATTGATCCTTCAGCAGGCCCACAGAGGGAACACCTGAACCACAGGAAACTGGAGAGAACATCATGAAGACCAACCTTAATCTTTTCCTGCTTTCATTTCTCTTCTCTCTCCCTGTCTCTCCCTTTCTCCCCATCTCCTCTCTATACTCACTTTCTCTTTTATATTATCTATCTTTTTCTCCCCACACCTTCCTAGGCGCTGACTTATAACTCTCAGTACTAGCACAGGGTTAACTTTCACAATGAGCTGTTGATCCGAGAGACCTACAAAGTTTCCCAAAAGAGAGAGATTCTTGATGATCCACCAAAGGTTAATGGTAAGACCGTACTGTCAAAGACAGGATACGTGTGTGAGACCAAGCATGGAGAGACCTGGCCAGAATCTGGAAGAGGGTCAGTCCCCAGACAGTTAGCTAGTCTAGTGCCAGAGGGTGCTACATGAGCAACTGGGGGAAAATGTCCGACATTGGTCCAAAAAACGTGCAGTCTAAGATACCCAGCAGGAAACAACCTGACGTAATGCTCAAACAAGTGCAGTAGTGGCACACAGCTATGGTGGGCAACCAAATACTCTTGATTTGGCTAATAGATCCACTCAGTGGAATGGAACTCATTGCTGGAACTGGGAAATAAGTCAAAACCATGTACAAAAAATGAGCTCAGTCTCCAAGATCAAGATACCACCAAATGTGGACTAAAGGAGGGCCTACACATCTAAAATTCCCTCCAAGATATCTATGGCCATCCCATCTATCTAGTATTAATTTCTTTCCCTCTTGGAGAATTTGCTTATCTTTTTCAGATGGAAAATGAACCTGAAGGGAGGATCAGTCAATCACACCTCACCAGGGCCCCAGCTGAAACCATAGAAGAATGCGGGGGAAGGGCAAGAGTACACCTTTCTTGGGGATCACAACACCAGAAAAAGGCTGAAGGAGACAAACACAGAACATTCAACTCCTACTAAGCCAGATATCCAGAGACATAGAAGCACCCAAAACCTCATCACTGAAGTAGAACAAAAATGACCCCAATGTGGCTCAAGGGATTTGTGGAAGAGGGGGCGGAAAGAATGTTAGAGCCTCAAGTTGGGGCATTATGCACAGAGACTTGGTCTATCCCCCATAACTCTTGACTACCCCCACAATGCATGACCCACATTTCCCATTGATGAGGGTCCCTTTGGAAGAGGGACGACAGGGAGGAGGATAATGGAGTCACCATTACAAATGTAAAATTAGAATAATATAAATAAAATTTAAAAAATTTAAAAACTTCATGTAGGTATATGGAATAATTGTTTATTGTAAATCTAAAGCTGCTGTAAAAAGATTAAAAAAAAGATTTAAAAATATTAAAATAAAATAAACAAAGAACCTCTTGAATTAATTAACTAAAGAGAGACTAATGGAGAGAGGGAGGGGATATGACAGAGAATGGAGTTCTGAAGTGGAATGTGGGAAGGAAGGGAAATATCATGGTTTATTGTCTATAAGTATAGAAGTTGTCAATAAAAAATTTAAAAAATAAAAAAGATTGCTCATAAATCTTTATTAAAAATATATGTTACTGTAAAATTGGAGGGAAGTAACAAAATAAGTTGTTTGTTCTTGAATACACACACAATTTAATGTGTGTTATTATAAGAACTATAATTTATTTTATAATATAATGCTTTTAGAATTATGCGTATTATGCTAGTAATATAAAAATTTCTTCATAACACTGCTATTACATGGTATATTGTTGTTACTTTGAATTTTCCCACAGAATAAAATAAATTGATAAATATATTTAGTATTCTTTTTTTTACTTTTATTCATCCATTTTATTTTTATTAATTTGATAGAGTCACTATTGCCTGAGATAAAATAATACACCTAAGGAAAAAACAGAACTCCAGAAATTTATATTCTTTTTTTCCCCATTATTTTGAGGTAGGGTCTCACTCTAGCTCAGGCTGATGTGGAACTCCCTCTAGTCCCAGGCTGGCCTCAAATTCATAGTGCTCCTCCAACTTCTATTTACAGAGTGCTGGGATTGAAGGCATGTTTCACAAGACCTGGTGAAGTTGACAGCCTAATAGATATGACGTCCATGGAACGCTAGCTTCTCCAGTTGGTCAATTCAAAGTTCTCCAAATGCGTTTAATAAATACAGATTTATTTCTTTTTTAATTTCGCCAAAGTTATACCTAGTTTCAGAGAAAGAGACATGGAAAAAGCACAATAACTCTGTCATGACTTAGCTTGGAAAGAGTCACTAATTTTATGTACTTTCATTTGTGAGAGCAAGTTTCACAGCTCCAGTAAGATCCCAAGGATCCCATTGCAAAATGTCACTCTTTTTTTTTTTTTTTTTTTTTTTTTTTGGTTTTTCAAGGAGGGTCTCACTCCATCCAGGCTGACCTGGAAAATGTCTCAGGGTGGCCTCGAACTTGTTTTGCTGGGATTAAAGGCGTGCGCCACCAAAAATCACTCTTGTTTTCACAGAAAAATTATGGCCATTGAAAAAAGAATAAGACTTACATGATCAACTAATTGTAATTACAACTACCCACCATTGAATCAAATATATCTTCCATTTTTCTTCTTACATATGCAGCACATCTTTTTTTTCCCCAAAAGTGATGATCAAAATCTCTTCTTAACTCATTCAATTCACTGTTCAGAACAGGAGGAGACATGTCCATAACATGTGAATATGATTCTTCTCATGGCATAAAACTGAAAGCTGAACTAGGTGTGTTTATTACTCCAAAATTCAGAATATACACTTGGAAAAAAAAATATACCATTGAACTACAATAAACTTGAGATAATAAAGCAACTGGGGATATGCAATACTTATTACCTGCTAAAATGGAGTGCTCAGAGTCGTACTGCAATATGGGGATGGCAGCTTTCATTTTTAGCTTATAAACTAATCTGCATTTCTGGTCAAACTCTTGCTCACATTGTGTACTCAGTAGCAGTCCTTACTTGTTTATTGTCGCTGGCAACATCTGAGGTTGGCATTCGTGATTTGTAATAACTGTCTGCATCAGCTTGTAACCATTACCAATGTAAGGTCTGACAGTTATTTTTTTTATTTATACAAGATATAGACTATTTCCAAGCATTCTTAAATCAGATGTTTAAAAAAATCTCTAATTAAATGTATACTCTTATACTTACTATCATACCAACCAAATTTACATAACTACTCTTGAAAGATAATAAACAGTAGACTGTAAAACATAACAGATTGTAACCAACTTCATTTAACAATAAGCTTGAATCTTCTTAACAATGTACAGACCTCTGTTTAATGTTATAAAAATATGGATTGGATAAGGCATTACTTTCTGAATCATCTATCATTTCTCACACAATAAGACACAACATCACTATCATTTGAAAACCACAAAACTATGAAAAAAATTTTGAAGAAAGCATATATGCCACAAAGACACAAGTACATCTGGGACACTGACTTTATTGCCAAAGTAGTGTGAAACCATGCAAATGTAAAATTTATAGTATCTGAAATCATTTCTCTGATAAAGGTACTAATCTAAAAGCTCAAAGGAAAAATCAAATTTCTTATATATTTTGAAACAATGTTTTAGTTATCAGTATCAGGAGTTTTTAAAGATATTTTTATTTTTATTTATTTATTACAGACTAAGAAAGGGAGAGAGAGAGTGAGTGAGAATGGGTGCGCCAGGGCCTGTAGCCACTGCAAATGAACTCCAGATGCATGCACCACCATGTGCATTTGGCTTACATGGGACCTGGAGAATTGAACGGGAGTCACTAGGCTTTGCAAACATGTGCTTTATCTGCTAAGCCATTTCTCCAGGTGAGGAATATTTTTTTTCTTTTTTAAAAAATATTATTTATTTTATTAGTTATGCTCATAATGTGAATACATTCATGTTGGTGCTTTCGATAGCTTCCTCCCTGTCCCCCTCTGAGGGGACCCTCCTCATTGGGGAATGTGGGTGGTGCATTGTGGGGGTAGTCATCAGTTATGGAAAAGATGCAATGTCTCTGTGCATAATGTCCCAGTTTGTGGCTCTAACAACCTTTCCACCCCCTGTTCCGTGAATTTCCTTGAGCAATGTTGGGTTTGTCCTTCACTGGACACAAAATCCTGCATCACTTCCTTGAATGCCACATAGAAAAATTACTTCATTTTATCTTCCATACCACTAACTAAGCAAAGGTTATAGCTAAGCATTTAACAGTATCCTGGCTGTAGTGAAGTATAAATTCTTAATAGTCAGAGACTATGAGGAGGCTAAAAGAGTGAACAGGCAGTTATAAAACCTCAAGTTAGCTCTCAGGGACTGTGGTGTTTTGTGAATTTTATGTCCCCCATAGCCTCAGGGATTTTTAATTCAGGTTAAGCTTTGGCAGCCTGCTGGAAGAGGTGTCACTGTGGGCATATCTTCAATAGAGCCCTACTAAGGTGTATAAAAAGCTGGTTAGAACTCTGGCTGTTCATGTTTGCTGGCTGTTGGTGGTGTCTCTCTGCTATACATCTATGGAACTAAGCTAACTTTCTCTTCCATGATGGCATTTTCCTTGGAATCTGTAAGCCTGAAGTAAACTATTTCTCCCATAGTGCTTACTGATTTTGGTCTGAAAGTAACTGCAACAGGGACTGACTTTGTCTTTCCCAAACAGTACCACCAGCTGAGGACTATATGTTCCAATAATTGAGCATATGTGGGACACTGCACAGACAAACCATAACACATATAGAGCTTTTGTTCCATTTTCAGTGATTTGGTGTCGGTATTTATGGGGAATAATAAATAGTGGGAAGTCAGAATGAAGGTTAAGTCAGTGTTGAAAAAATTTAACTATGCTTTCAATGAATGATTACGCTCTTGTGCTGTGACTGGGCAAGTTAATTAGTGTAACATCGTACCCTTGACACTCAAATGCAAACAAATAAAATACTTAGCCATAGAATGGATGGAATTGCTCTATATTTCATGTGATAAGTGCTCTGAGACTATAATGGTTTAAGTGCATCTTACTTTTTAAATTTTTAATGTTATTTTTTTTTTATTTAAGAGAGAGACAATGGGTGAGCCAGCATCCTCTCAGCCACTGTGAACAGCTCCAGATGCATGCGCCCCCTTGGGGGGAGGGGCAAGTGTGCCATTGCACCCTTGCATCACTATTTGCATCTGGCTAAACATGGGACCTGGAGATTGGAACCAGCATTCTTAGGCTTGGCAGGCAGGCATCTTAACCTCCAAGCCATCTCTCCAGATCTTTATTAAATTTTTTGTTTGTTTGTTTGCTTTTTTGTTTTTGCTTTTTCTAAGTAGGGTCTCACTCTAGATCAGGCTGTCCTGGAAGTCACTCTATAGTCTCAGGGTGGCCTTGAAAAAAATTTAATTAATTAATTAATTTGGGAACACCAGGTCTTCCAGCCACTGAAAATAAATTCCAGATGAATCGGGCCACTTTTTGCATCTGGCTTATGTGGGTACTGGGGAATTGAACCTACGTCTTTAAGCTGTGCAGGCAAACACCTTAACCACTAAGTCATCTCTCTGGCCCATGTTTTTCTACTCAGAACTATATCTCATTCATCCATATTTGATTATTTTTATTTGCTTCTGTATTACCATATATTCTTGTCATGTTGCACTTCCAGCAAGCTTTATGGAGGGAAATGATTTTTATGGCTTTTTTTTTCCTCTCAATTTCTAAATTATAAATAAGACTTGGCATATATGATGTGGCTAGGAAAGCCCTTGCTGAATGAACAAATAGGAACTGTTTTGTAAAATAAATAATCATAGTTGTAATACTTATGAGTGAAAGGTTCCTTGTTTGGAAATACATGGACAAGTAATAAAAGCTTTTCTACATTGTGAGGGTTTGCTTGTTGACTTGTATATTTGTTTTACCCTTTGGAACTGTGTCATAGTTTTCATAAAATAAAGCAATGAGGCTGTAATTTTACAACCATTTTTGCTGGAATGCGTCAGTAACAGATGAAATAACCATAATATACTGAATTCTCTTCTGAGAGAAACATGTTTCTTATGCTATCTGACAGCACTGACCTTTGACAGTCAGCAGCAGACTGCTTCAAATAAATGATTATGTTTGACTTATTAAAATATTTCAGACTCTGTGTTACACTATTCTACTACATATTTTCAACATCTTAAGGAAAACAAAAAAGTTTAAGCTTCACAACTTATGATTAGCATAATGCCCTTTAAATCCTGGACCACATGCATAGGCATTTCCAAATTAAACTCCACTAATTAAGTCCAACTCATTTTACATATCAATCCATGGATCTTTCATGTGGAAGAAATAGAAATATATAAATTTGGTAAAGGCCAAGAAATGAATGACATCATGAAAATGTTTTGGGAGTAATTAAAACAACTTAGGGCATAATTCTGAAAAAGTTACCGGTTCCCTAGTCATATCATACAAAGTCCTTATTCACACACTCATGTAGCCTGATAAGTCTAGAAAATTATCAAGTCATATGCAAGTTGTTATACCCAGTGTGTTTAAGAATCCTTCCAATGATCACAGCAAATATGGAGTCTTATTAATCTGAATGCCTTTTTTTTTTTTTTTTTTTTTTTTTGCAAGGTAGGGTATCACTCTGATCCAGGCTGACCTGGAATTAACTATGTAGTCTAATGCAGTCTCAGGGTGGCCTCGAACTCTCAGCAATCCTCCTACCTCTGCCTCCCGAGTGCTGAACACCTTTTAAAAATATGTTGGAGGGTTAGTGAGATGGCTCAGCAGTTAAATGCACTTGCTTCCAAAGCCACCCAGATTTGATTCTTCACGACCTACATACAGCCAGATCCACACAGTGACCACTTCCATTTTATCTTTCTCTGTCTCTGTCAAATAAATTTTAAAAAATTATTTTTACTTATTCTAGATCCTTATAGCCTAGTATACTATGTATTTTTATGATAATTCTAAATATATGTAAAACTTATATTCAAAATCTAAACCACTATTAAAGATCAGGGGTTGAAGATTGTAACCAATTTGATTAGAATAACAATAATTGATCATTTAATTTTAAAAATAAGAACAATCGATAAAATTTTCAATGCTATTTGCAAAAGCATCTGCCAACAAGAAAATGATGCTAAGTTACTGAAAGTATACATTTGTAAGTTCTTAAGATTATAATTTAAAGTAGTAATAATTGTATAATAAGAATTTTCATTTTGTTTTGGTTTTCAATTGTTTTAGTAAAATGTAACTAAAAACATTATCCTATCGTTTTTAGAATCTAATAGTTGCATACTTGTATATTTTCAAACTATGACAATTCTTATACTTCTATAATTAAAACTTGGCAATATTGGAATATTTCAGCCATCTCAAAATATCTATATAGTTTAAAAATAACCACAAATTTGTAAAGATTTTCTTTATATTATATAAATAATAAAATAAGTTTTGAAATGTTTCTTTTTTGGATAAACTTACCATTATCTGCTGTTTTATTCCCAACAATAGCATGGTCTTTTGATGTATTTTCTTACCTCTTAACTTTCTAGTAAAAATGTTTCATTAATTATTCAAGGTCACCTTTAATATTAACTAATTAAATTATTTTATTTTTAAGTTTATTTTGATATATCAGGCTTAAGAAATATCCTTATACACAGGAACACACAATAATAAAACCAAGGTGTCCACAGATCATTCTTCTCACATTTTCCCCTTCTTGGTAAACACATTCCAACCTCTTCACCCCAAGGGATTGATATTGAGCATGGTGCAATTCAAATCCTTATTTATGAATTTAAAATGGCTATTTAGTCTGATAGTAGCTATTAATCAAGGACACAATTTCTGTATATCAGTGATGTCAAAGCCAACTTCCTAATATTACAGAAGCCATGTTCAGACAGCAGCTGGGAGAGAAGCAATAATTGAACATCTTTAAAAACCCACTCCATGTACTGAACAGATTTCAGTGTCTGCTGTGTTTAAGGTCCACTGAGTTGTGAACTGGCTGCTTCATTCACACAGATGTTAGTATCTCCAGGCTCTTCTGTGGCTTCGTAGCTTCTCATTTACATATCTGCAGTAAGTTGGGTGTTCATGAAGTGAGATACAACGACTTGTCGCTGCTTTTTTGGAATAATAAAGCATGTTCAGGACAAAATATAAGTGACTGTAATTATAGCTCATTAAGGCTTAAGAAGAAAAATAACAGGAACATAGCCATGGGTGTTCAGTCACCGGTGCGTCATTAGTTCTTTTACTGCCTAAGCACCTGAGCTGATGAATATAAATGACTGGTGAAAATGCAGATTAGAAAGTTTTCTATCCTATCTTTTCTTCTCTATGGAAACAGTATCAAATGGCATAATGAAATATTGGTAGTGTGCTAGTGAAATTTTGTTTTCTAGAGAATTAAACTGCATTTTAATAAGTTGAATGCATTTTCTCCATGTAGTTTTTTTTGTGCTATACAGTTTCAAACTGGTTATGAAATATTTAAACAGCAGAAGCAAGATTCCCTGAACTCAGAACTCCAAGCTCAAGATTAGGTGTCTTCCTTGTTCTTATGCTGAGAAGTCACTTTTAATTTTTTTTTCTGTCTGTATTCATATGCAGGATGTTGTGTATCTGCTATTACAGAGAATCTACATGAAACACTGTGCTGTAATCTTCTGAGGAATAATAAAAAGAGATAGACTGCAATAACAAGAAATCATTTGATTAAATTGGAAAATATATGAATTCTAGATCAAGGGTGCCAGAAACATAGATGCAGGAGTCATGATTTCACACATGGGATGGTGCTGCTCATTCTGAAGAAGCTCGGACTACACACTGCCTGATCTGCAATACCTTCCAGGCAGCTGGTGGATTCGACATCAATCTGTGTTTTTGTGCAGTCAGTTATTGACTACAATGCCTCTACTCCAGGAACTAACCTCATCTTTGCAAAGAGAGCTGCACAATTCTGGCATTCATCACTGCACTGTTTCCCTGTCACAGACCTGTGTTACATTTGATATCATCATTGCAAAGCATGTTCTTTAAGTTAACTCTATAACCCCTGTGGTACTCTCACTGGTTTTCAGTTTCCTTGATTCAATTCACTTTATTCATCTACTTAAGGAAAAATCTTAGTAAAAGTAATTTAGCTGTACCAGATTTTTTAAAAATTATAATTTATCTTACTCTATTAAATTTGTTCATAGAAGCTCAATGGGAATGATTTTTTTTTGTTTGTTTTTTTTTGTTTTTCGAGGTAGGGTCTCACTCTGGTCTAGGCTGACCTGGAATTCACTATGTAGTCTCAGGGTGGCCTCGAACTCTCGGTGATCCTCCTACCTCTGCCTCCCGAGTGCTGGGATTAAAGGCATGAGCCACCACGCCCGGCATGGGAATGATTTTTTTATTGTTAGGTTTTGATGAGCAGGTAAGAGATAAAACATTTCTATAAAAAACAATGTTCTAAACTGTTCCTAAAAGGTACAACCAATTTACCTCAGTTACCTGTAATTATACTATTTGTATGTGTGTATCTACATATATACATACATATATATATATATATATATATATATATATATATATATATATACATATGTGTATATATTTATGAATATATTATATATATATATATATAGTACATATGCAAAGATAGAGAGTAGAGCAATTAAATGGTGTTTTGATAATTATATCACATTCAATCTTATTTGTTCAAGTATAGTATTAAATATGTAATAAAATATATGTTCATTATGGGAGTGTAAATGTGAACTGTCCACATAGCCTCACATGTTTATACTAAGCAACATACTTGATCTCCACTTGGTGAAGAATTCAGGAGGTGGAGCTTGGAGGAGGTGTTTCTAGGGAGGGGACCTTGGAACTTTACAGTCCAGGCCCATTGACAGTGCTAGCTCACTATTGCTGCTTCCACCCAGTTGATGTGACAAGATGTCATGTCCAGCTGCCTTTCATGTTTTCCCTGTCATGATGAAACTTTCCCTTGAGCTTGTAAGTGAAAATAAACCCTTTACTTCTATACAGTGCTTTAGTTAGGAGTTTTTTCTCAGCAAGGAGAAGGTGACTTCTCCACATATATTTAAATCATATATTTAATGTATACAACTATCTAGATATAAATGTAAATAAATCTTTTTAAAATATGTGTGTATGCTTAAGATAGACTTCACTTAGATATACTAAAACAAAGTATCCCATTTGTTATGTTAATTTACTTTATATTTAGTATTAACTACGTTTTGTGAAAATAGTTTCCTAGTATTGGTTTATATAAATATTACAAAAGAAATAAAATTTATTTTTTCCTGAATTTGATAGCCTATTCTACAGGCTTTCTAGTACTGGCATAAATTTATAATTATTATTAAAGAACAAGAATCAATCTTATGATTTCTCAGAATGTATTCTCCATTGATATTATCCTTTAATTTGTGCACAAACCTTTCCCTCTAATCCAAATTTGATAATGGAGCCTCTCATTTCTATGTGCTTAAATTCTATTTCATTCACTTTTTAAAGAAAATATTTATTTATTTATTTATTTATTTACAAGCAGAGAGATAGAAATAAGAGAGACCGACAAAATAGGCATGCCAGGGCCTCCAGCCACTGCAACCGAACTCGAACTGCATGAGCCACTCTGTGCATCTGGCTTTATGTGAGTACCAAGGGAATTGAACTTAAGTCACTAGGTTTTCCAAGAAAGTGCCTTAACTACTGAGTAATCTCTTCAGCCCATTTCATTCACTTTTATAACTCTGAACTACTACCTAGCTAAGAAATGTAGGCATATTGAAAGTCTGAAGGAACTAACTAATTTCAGGAAATAGTTAGGACTAATGGTTGCAATTTTACTGTAGTGAAATAACACAAATTAGAAATAGTCCAAAGAAGATTTTTGAAGGAAATCTGGAAGGTTTTCAAAGCCAAACGTTCCATTCCTTTATTTCCCAGTGGTATTTTTGCTATTCCAAGCATGAATGTGTAAAGATTTGTTGGGTGTTGGGGGCTGGGACCATTGAAGCAAGGGGATAGTCCCCACCCATGTTGAGGGGTCATCTACCAAGGAGGGATTCTCTCAGGCGCCTGTGCCACATGGTTTGTGCTCACAGCTGACTATATCGTGCTCCAGTTCGGCAGTGAGACCAAGGTTGCCTTTCCCTGGACAAGCAATATCCGTTGTGCCCCTGCAAGCCTTGGCCATCACTCTTTCCAGTTTGGATGGGAAACTGGCCTGTGAATGAACCCATACACCCTCTGCGCCAGGAAAGGATTCAGTGGAGGGTTTCAGGGACCCTCCACCCCAGACACCACAGAAAGTTTCTCCTCAATGTGTGTGAGAGGCCGTTCACCCTTTTACTGCTTCCAGTGAACTCCGTGCTCCCCCACCCCCAGCATGGTACTGGCCAAGGCACAGGAGCTCAGACCTGCGGTTCACATGGAAATGAAGAACATCTGGTTTTGGAGCCGGGCATCTGGCCGCTGAACACCTCAAACGCCTCCAACCCACATGCCAGTCACTTTCTGCCCTGGAGCTGCAGTCAGAAGTTCAAATCCCTTCCAGCAGCCTAGTAGGAAAAATTGCCGGAAATCTCACAGACCTAAGGTGCTGTAGTTTTTGTTTGTTTGTTTTGTTTTGTTTTCAAGATAGGGTCTCATGTATCCCACGCTGGTCTGGAACTCACTAGCTACTTGCAGATGATCTTAAACTACTGATCCTCCTTCTTCAACCTCTCTATTTCTCGAGTACTGGAATTTTTAGAGGTGTGCATCAACAGAGCTGCCTTTGATTTTTATTGTTTATTTTTTGATTTTGTTTTGTTTTTGTGATGCTGGGGATTGAACCCACAGCTTCATCCTTGCTAGGCAAGCACTCTAGCAATGTAGATACTTCCCCAGTTCCAGCTTGAGAGTTGTATTATGGCTCTGTCAAGATTAATTCATTTCTCATTCCCCAAAGTTGGGGGTCATGTGACACAAGAATCTATGCTCTACTGCCTATATTGTTCTTTGAATGTGGACAGCTAATTCCCTGAGTTATCTTCATAACATGAGTTATTAAGAGTTCCATGGTATGTTACTTGGTTTGCATGAACTATCAAGTGTGGCCAATGAAACCATGGCCCAATTTACAAAATTAAGTGAGAAGAGTTTATCTCTTAAATTACCTACAATTATTTAGTGCATAACAGTCCAATGAATGGGCTAGAGAGATGACTTAGTGATTGAGATGCATGCCTGCACAACCTAATGACCCAGGTTTGATTCCCCAGTACCCATGTTAAGCCTGAGGCACAAAGTGGCACATGTATCTGGAGTTCATTTTCAGTGGCTGGAGGCCTGGTGTGCCCATTCTGCCTGTCTGTCTCTCCTCTATATCTCTCTCTATGCTTGTAAATAAACAAATAACTAAAAATATATTTTTAAATCCAGTTAAGCCCCAGTCAGAGCCTTATTGGCATCTGGTTGACTTTTGATATCTCCTATTATAAGGTATCATGATGCTATCCCTGGTCTGTCCACCACTTAACCACAGACTCTCACCTGTGTCACAATGTGTACTCTGTTTTGATAACTGGACTCATAAATACAGAAAATAACCATATTTCAGGCTAGGGTAGATAGATAAATAACTCCTTTCTAATTAAGTTGAAAAACATCTATAAAACAAAAATTTACTTAAAACCAATTGACAAGTATAATTTTAATATATTTATACTAACTATAATAATAAATTATATATTCATAGAGAATATCTGAAACAATGATACCCATCTTTGGTACCATGTACTTGAAGCATTTTATAAGAGATTTAAATATTTAAAAATTAGTTTTAATTAAATAACCAGTATTTCATGAATCAGGACATTATATATGGTCAACAGAATAATTTTTATGCCAAAAATAAGTTTTTCTTTTCTTAGCTGTTTGAGAATTTATTGTTTTTACATCTGAAATTGTGCCCTGTGTACATTATTTGTATTCACCAATAGACCCAGCCATAAACAATTGAAAACACATTCATTGCTCATATTGAAAGGCAGTGAATGGAAAAGAGAAATAATGGCTCATCAAGTAAATCCTGTAGAAAAAAAGAATTGGTCTCTGCATAATGGATCTTACTGTGAAATGTTCACAGTGTTGAAGAATGTCTTTTGTCATTATATACAGAGAGTCTAGTTCCACGGAGTTTTAGATGCAGTAATTATTCTCACATTAGTTCCCACTTATCTGTAAAATGAACTAAAAAAAATAGTCAGGTATGATGTGCATGCCTATGAACTCAAGACTGGAATGGCTGACAGAAAGTATCACCAGCATCTGAGACAAGACTGGGCTACATAGCAAGAAACTTCTCAGATGATGATGATGATAATGATGATGATGAAGAACATTTTAGAGAGGCATGGCTCCTATTCTGTGGGTCCATACTGTCATAGTTCATAAGCTCTTTTATATTTTATCAACATTTACTAGTAATATGATTTGAATTCTTCGAATGAATCCATTACCCAGAAATTCAACATACAATGTAATGGTCGCAGAGATGAGGGAAAGAGGATAGCAACACATGCTATATACATATGAACATCTTGTTAATAATAATAATAACAAACATTAAATATAATGTTTTACCATAAAATGCATGTTTTCATGATAAGGATTATGTTGCATTAAAGAAAAAAAACATTTTGAAAAAGTTTGAACATTTTGTTATTTTATTAACATAAAATTTGAACATTTTAATTTGAGAGTGAGGAATATGAAATCTGAAGCGCATGTCATCTGCCTAGAGTAAAAGATATAGCTTTAGAACAAACCTATACAGGAAAGCAAACAAAGATACCCAAAATAAAATTTGTCTATAACCAATACAGTAGGCTGAGGAGAAGCAAGAAGATTAAGTTTATAAGCACACCCATGAGTATCATCAGTTCATTTTATTTTTTGTAAATACCCTAAAGTATAAGCATTTTATACATACATTTCATGGTCAATTTTCCAAACAGTTATTAGAGAACAATAAAAACAAAAATAAAGTAAGTATAGTAGAAAAAAATCAATCTCTATTATATAAATGTAAAGTGAAACAATTATTTTATTTGGATTGAAAATTTTAAAAGCAGATGGTTTGTTCAAAATAGCCCAATGCTTAGTTTTAATGTTCATTTAATTCTAAAACTTTTCCAGTTGGCAGAAACACAAATTAGAATGATTATAGTGTATTATCAAAGAAATGCAACTATTTCTAAATTATTAAAATATTTGAATAAAACTCTTTGCCTAATTCTTATGTTAACATTTATTTTTTATGAGGCAGGGTCTTGCTCTATTTTTTGTTATTGCTGTTTGCTATTATAAATGTTGCCAGAGTAGCGGCCTCCCATTGCCATATGTGGTATGGATTATAAATGCCTACTTGCTTCCAGCATGGCATGTATGCTGGAGATTTGAACTTTAGTACACACACTTGCAAATCAAGAATGTTTCACCACTGAGCCATCTCCCCAGGCCCAGCTATAGAAGTGTATACTGGTATAACCATGACAATGCTCAGAATTTTAGATTTTGAAGTCTTCTTTCAAGTTTCAGAATTGTGGATTATGGATGCTTTACATGCATAGTAATGACTGCCATCATGATTTCCAGATTTCCCTTACATTTGCCACAGGTTTTTTTTGTTTTGTTTTGTTTTGTTTTGTTTTTTTATCTTCTTGAAGTATTCACTACTTTTATTGAGATTGAAACAACACAAGTTCAAGTTCAAATGAACCCTTAATAATGTATACTGATTTTTAATCTCCTTGTAATATCGAATGGCTTATTTTTTATTATAAAAGATTATACTCTTTCATTCTCTCACCCCTGTTTCCTTTTATGTGGGGTTCCTCCTCAACAGGGTATGGGTTTCACTGTGGGGCCATGAAGGCCTCAGTCAGTCCCTACGGCATAGTGGGGGACCTGCCTCAGGATATTCCCACCCACTCTTTCTGCCCCCACTTCAGCAATTTTCCCTGAGCCATGGCAGGCCTTTGGCAGTGTGATTTAGTGTTGAATTCTTGTAGTGTGTGAATTTCTGCTTTGATAGGTTGTGCTTTTTCACCGTGCCTGCCCCCATCACCCTGGAGCTTGATTTCTGGCCAGCAGTAAGAGCAGTGTTCATGGTGCTGCTTCCACTGCAAGTTCTCCTGGGCCCTGGTGGATGTAGAAGAGGTGGCAAGTCTTGTGGAGTGCAGATGGTTCCTTTCTTGCCTTGTCAAAGGACTTTAAGTCTACTCCATTTTCTCTGCCACCTGTAAAATAAAGCAAATTATCCTACCAACAGTGAGAGCAGTTTGGTTAAAGGGGGTCTGTAAAGTTATTGGAGACATTTTTGGTGTACAAGCCCACTATTCTTCTCCAGAGACCAGTGAGGGCTTCTCTTTGACCATGAGTTTCCTGACTATGGGAATACAACTTGGTTTATAGTGACAGGTATGAGTTCCCTCCCACTGAGTGGGCTTCATGTCCAGTCAGAGAACAGTTAATTACCCATAGAGGCTGTGTTCCACTATTGCACAAATGTATACTTCTTGTTGTCTGGTTGATTTGTAGTCTTCAGGGTCTTCTGCTTATTTATGCTGTTGGTGACCTTTCCTTCCAGCAGCTCCCATAGGGCTTTCCAGCACTATGAGTATTAGTGAGGAGGGATCTAGTTTCCCTTCCGTTCCAGGATGCTATTTCAATGGCCTGTGACTGCAGCCTGTGGTGTCTTGAGCAATAGGATCTTACCTTTCACAGTCACTTTCACACAACAAAGTACTTTGCATTTTGTTCACTTCAAACCTTTTGTATTTGGGGCTTCAAAAAGTAGATAAGCTTGTGTATTCTTCTTTTCCCAGCCTTCTGAGGTGATGATTCGATGTATATATAGTTTTATATTGCTCTCTGAGGACAGTTATATCTCCTGTATACCCGTTTAGTTTCTCCTAAAGCCCTCAGGTTTTCCTCTTGAGCATTAAAGTGTTTTGGACACTCGAGAGCAGTGTCACATCCAGGATAATAAAATCAGGATTGACTATCACTAACTCCTTTAAGATACACCTTCCAAAAAAAACAATAATGTTTTGCTATGGTTTGTTGAGCAAGAGATAATGACTTTAGTATACTACTTACTTAGTTTCTGATGTTTTTATAGTTATGTATGTCCCTTAAACACATTTCTGCTTCAGATTGTTTTCTAGCTCTCTGTGGGCTGCATAGGCAGGCTCAACTTTTCACTATAGAAAATTGTATCCATGTTAGTTTATTCTAATTTGCTTCCTTGTATTTTTTCTGTGAAAATATTTCCCTATCCTATAAATGCCATAGTTGTCTTTGTGACTTATTGATAAAATGTGAGGAAAAATACATGGCACGTTAGAACTAAAGTTTTAAGAGTCATCATGCCGCTTACTGATTTCCCAGGCAAAAACTTGTATGGTGAATGCAGCTCCATTAATGTGACATAAATATTAAAACAACAACAACAACAAAACATTTGAGGGATATGAGTCACACTTTAACCTCTGCTGCAGTCTTGTGTATTTATACAAAAAAACAGATTCCTTCTGAGAAAACATTTTAGCTTCTGCTATTCTGATTATTCACAATTTGTTCCTCAAACTACTTTTCCAACCATATAATATGGCATCACTAATAACATATTAACTATAAATATAGAAAATAATTCATTCTCAGTGGTGTAGCTAGAGAGATCATCTGGAGGATAAGTTCAATCATATTGCAACCATAATTAAAATAAAGTTAAAGTTTCCTTCTACTGATCTGCATCTGACAACTCAGGTATCATCAAGACATCTCAAGTTCCTCCGTTCCAAGAACAATGAGACTTTAACCTCCTAGCAGGATTCTTCTGCTATAGAAACATTGAATGACATTTGTCCAGAATCAGCTCTTGGCTCTCACTTCTATATGACATAGCTATATTCTCCCATTAGATATCCAAACTTCCTAAACAGGGTAAGATATCACCATAACTACTACTATCTCCTCCTGTTCTTCCTACACTTGTTGCCCATCTGAATCCTCTCCTCCCCCTCCTTCCCCTCCTCCTCCTCCTTATTCTATTCCTCCTCCTTACCCCTCCTCCTCCCTCTCTTTCTCCTCCTCCTCCTCCTTCTTCTGATTTTGAGGCAGGACTTAATCTCGTCCAGGATAACCTAGAGCTAATTCTGCAGCCCAGGGTTGCCTTGAACTCAAGGTAATTCTCTTATCTCAGACTCTTGGGTGCTGGGATTAAAGGCTTGATCCACATGCCCAACTTTCTGCTATTCATCACAAAACTAAAACACAGAATTGAATGATATGTCTACTGGATATGTACTGAAAAGTGAAATGGAGATTATCACATTCATGTCACTTTGTGTGCAAGTTTGTAAAATGAATGATTTGCCTTCAATGAAATCAGTCCTTACAACAAAGTTATAGAAGGAGAATTAATGTTTCAGAGTTTTTTTGGCCATTTTTTTTTTAATCTATGTTGTCACAAATGATCCAATATCTTTTTTTGTAAATATTTCAGGGTGTGTGTTTGCCTTATTCACTTCATCCACTCATCTATTGAGAAGCAATCACATTGGCTCCATAACTTTTCTATTTTAAATATTACTTTTGTGAATATGGGTACAGAGATTTGACAAACTGATATTAGGTATTGCCAATACAGACTTACAAGTAGCACCATTTAATTACATAGGAAATCTATTTTCTTTTATTTTATTCATATAAAATGACTACACCACAGTAGTTTTCCAACAATGATGTATATAGGGTTTCCCTAGTGTTAAAGTGGCATTCCAACTCTTCTATGTATACTAATATATTTTCTAAAATTTGTGACTCAATATTTAATAAGTAGGGAAATATATTTATATAACTTAATCTATTGAAATGCTTAAATGTTTAAATTTTGACAAATAATTCATTAAAGTTTCATATTTTATTACATTAATAAATAGGTATATTTGTTTGCAAGCAGAGAGAGAGAGAGAGAGAGAGAGAGAGAGAGAGAAGAGAGGCAGACAGAGAGAGAATGGGCATGCCAGGGCCTCTAGCCACTACAAACTGACTCCAGATGCATGTGCCCCTTGTGGTCCCTATGGAAGAGGGAGGACAGGGAGGAGGATAATGGAGTCACCACTATGAATGTAAAACTAGAATAATATACATAAAAATAAATAAAATTAACAAAATAGGTATATAATAAAATGAAGTTTTATGTCTTTATATCTGTATATAGACATATTCATTAAATTACATAATTATATTCTAAAGTTTCTTAGAGTTTACATAGTAAGTTTTATATTATATATTTTCTTTTTACAATGATGTGGTTTATTATATTATAAGAATTTTTGACTGCTTGATAAAACATTTGAAAAGGTTTTCTTTTATTCTTTTTTTCTAAAATCATAAACAACTTCTGAATTCCTGAAGCTATGGTATGATAGAGGTATTAAAATGAAGACAAAAATCACATGGAAATATATATTTATTATGATTTTAAATATATAGGACAATTTTAAGTAATTTGAACAATTATGACACAAAATTTTTTCTAACCTTAGCAAACTCACCCAGTGATAGAAAGATAAGCATCACATGGTCTCACTCATCTGTGGCTCCTAATTTAGATTTTCCTGAGATGCTGACACACCTACTAAACATCTTGAAGACTGGACAATAGGGATGGTTGGGTAGGAGGGCAAGGAAACAGTGGGTGGGTAGGACAAAAAACTGGACCTAAATGGAAATAGTAACACAAAATCTTATATCCTGGCCAGGCATGGTGGTGCACACTTTTAGTCCCAGCACTCAGGAGGCAGAGGTAGGAGGATCACCGTGAGTTCAAGGCCACCCTGAGACTACATAGTAAATTCCAGGTCAGCCTGGACTACAGTGAAACCCTACCTCAAAAAAAAAAAAAAAAAAAAATCCTATATCCTGAAAGACATACTAAAAGGTCGAACCTGCATCAGGTGCTTGGAGAGAAAACCTGAATCACTGGAGCCTGGAGAGGGTATGATGAAGAATAACCTCAATCTTCTCCTGTTTCTCTGTCTCACTCCCTCTTCTCTGTCTTCTCTTTCTCGTTCATATTACCTGTACTTTTTCTTCCTTCTTTTCCCTTTGCACTGACCTGTAACTCTCAATACCAGCATGTGGTTAACATCCACAATGAGCTGTTGATCAGTGAGACCTACAAGGTTTCCCAAAAGAGGACAGATTTCTGTCAGAGTACTTGATGACCCACCAAAGGTTGTTGGTAAGACCCTACTGTCAAAGACACCATATGCTGTTTGGACGGAACATGGAGAGACCTGGCTGGAATCAGGAAGTCAGTCCCAAGACAGTTAGCTTGTCTAGTGCCAGAAGGTACTACATAAGTGACTGGGGGAAAATGACCGATATGTGGCTAAGCAACTCATGGTCTAAGCTACTTAGCAGCAAACAACCTGACATGATGCTCACAAAAGGGCAGTAGTGGCACACAGACATGGTGGGTTACCAATAGCTCTAGATTTGGCTAACAGATCCACTCAGTGGAATGGAACCCATACTAGGAAATGGGATGCAAGTCAGAACCATATCCAAAAATGAGTCCGCTCTCCAATATCACACTCCCACCAATAGTGGGATACAAGAGAGCCTACACCTATGAATTTCTCTCTAAAATAATAATGGTTATCCATGTATCTTGCACTGACCTCACTCTACATTGGAGAATCTGTTTCTCTCTTTCAGATGGACACATATCCTAAGGAGAGAATCAGCTCATCACACCTCATAAAGGCACCAGATGAAGCCATTGAGTTACAGGGGAAATGAGCAAGAGTGCTGCTTTATCAGTGAACCTGGTACCAGCATAAGGGCGAAGGAGAGAGACACAAAGAACTCTCAACTCCTACCAAATCAGATATCCAGAGACACAGAAACTCACAAAATCTCATCACTGAAATAGACCTAAAATGGACCCAACATGGCTCAGGGAAACTCACAGAAAAGGGGGCAGAAAGATTGTTAGAGCCATGAGTTGAGTCATTATACACAGAGTCATTGCCTTTCCTGCACAACTGATGGCTACCCATATAAAGCAAGACCCACATTACCCATGGGGGGAGGACAGGGAAAAGGCTAATAATGGTACCATCATGGATGTATATATACTATATAATTAACTAATAAAAAATATATAAAAAAGAAAAAAGATTTTAGGTGTGATTTTTCCTGTTATTAAATATCAGAGGAAAGGTGCTGCCTTTAAGTTTCATAATTATAATAGTCTTTCTATTTTAATCAGGTTATGCACTATTTAGGGTGCATTAGGCAAAATATATCTTCATAGTGAAACACTTGAATGTCATAACTTTCCTTTTTTTCTCCTTTTTTTAGATTTCCAGACAATTATATAATTAAAATGGGAAGCAATTATCAACATAGGTTTAGGAAGATGGGCAGCATGCTAAACTCTGCAATTTGAGATAATAATGTCAAATATTAGCTTTGAATTACTTATCATAAGGGACTGATTATTTTACCATAATAAAGTTTTAAAGCAAAGTGAAAACATTAATTGCTACCTTGAATAAAAATACCCACCCACATACTTTCTATTAGTATGATTCTCTTTATTTCCCCTAAATATCATCACTACCTTGTGATGGTATCAAAATATTGTTATTACCAAAGCCCTTGTCATAGCCAATGCATACAGATGGACTAAATTTCAGTTGTGGAGGTGAAGATTAAAGGAATTCAAGTATATCTGAGGTGTTGTGTGTGGCCTTTTTAGTGACAATGAAATCATAAGAGCTCTGACTTGATAAAATAATTAATAATCCTTTGATGGATTGTAATGTCATGGAATTAATATGAAATAAGGTAGGAAATGGGTCACAGCTGGAGGAAGTAGGTCACTGGGAGCAGATTCTTGGGGATCTGTCTCACCATGGCTCTTTTCACTGCTTCCTGTCCACCAAAAATAGAGTGGTCTTCATCAATAGCTCGCACCACAGTGGTGTTCGGCCCAAGTACATGGGACCAGGAATTCATGGCCTGAATGTAATACATATACATATACATATACATACATATACACATACATATGCATATACATATATGTGTGTGTGTGTGAATGTGTGTGTGGTATGCATGAATATGTATATAGGTGTTTACTGATGTGCAGATGCATGTGAGCATGAGTGCACATGGACGTATTGGTGAAAGAGGTCAGAGGTTTACCTCAAGTGTCTTTCTTCCTTGCTCAATCACCACCTCATATATTAATACAGAGTCTCTAATTTGACCCAGAGATCACCAATTAAGCTAGCCTAGCCAGTCAGCTGGACTTAGAGATCAACTGGTTTCCACTCCTGAGCTCTTAGATTACCAGCATAACTCTGTATGTACCAGAAAATTACATTGGGGATCTGAAGTCTGGTCCTTATGCTGGCATAATAAGTGTCCATTGACTCAACCATCTCTGTATTCTGAAATAATTATTTATCTTTTTCTTTATTTCTCATATCTACATTTTCATAATTATGAAATGTTTTTGTGTTATGTTTTATGACTAATGTCATGTTTTTATGTTGACAGTCATGTAGGGAATATGTAAAGCAAACAATTTCTGTATCACTTCTCTGTAATTATTTTATTAATATAGTGCCAATCTCTGCACAGATAGAAACCTCCATAGGAAATCAGAACTCAATTCCAAACAAAGATATTTATTTACATTGAACATGTGTGTAGTTTACAGTTAGATGTCCATAGTATGCTAGAAATCTTTTTTTTTTTTTTTTTTGTAATTTTTTATGAGAGAAAGAGCCACTGCAATTGAACTCCAAATGCATGAGCCACCTTGTGTGTATGTGCAAACTTGCATGCTTGTGTCACCTTGAGCATCTGACTTAATGGGATCTGAAGAGTTGAATATGGGTCCTTAGGCTTCATAGGCAAGTGCCTTAATCACTAAGCCATCTCTCCCTCTCCAGCCCTGGAAATCTTTTGATCAAAGAAAAAGTCTCAAAAAATATTAAAATTTTTATAATGATATAAAGAGAAATATAACAAAACAACCAAAATTCTCACTGCAGTATCTTGTTTACCTTTGGCTAGATACTTAGACACATACAAATCTTATAAGCCTTCTTGAATAAAACATACTTCTAATTGCATTTGTAGCATTTATAATTCATTTATTTTCCTAAACACATTCATTGGAACAAAACCATGTTTATGTGTGCTATATTCTACTTTTTAAGATAATTCATTAAGACAGCATGAGGAATTTTCATTTTCCCTGAAACCAATCCAGGGATCAGAATATAAAACCATGTCTGGTATTCTGGAATTCCATGAATCAGTTAGCAAGATGAAAATATAAGAAATTATATTGGTAAATGTCGTAAGTCTATAAAAAATGGCCTTTCACACTCAATACTGTTTTCAAATAAAACATTTTTAAAACAAAGAGATAAAGAGAGAAAAGAGAGAGAATGGGTGTGACAAGAGTCTCTAACTACTACAAAGTAACTCCACATGCATGTGCCACTTTGTGCATATGGCTTTACATGGGTACTAGGGAATGAAACCCAGGTCTTTAGGCTTTGCAGCCATGTGCCATCACCAATGAGCCATCTCTCCAGTCCATGAACTCAATTCTTAATAAAAAGCACCTGAGTCTATGGAGCCATAAATTGAAACTATCATAACTATCTTTCCTCATCAAACAAAAGTGAGGCTGTTGCTGTGGTAAAAAATATTCATGTGGTTCTAATGCAATTGTCATAGTTTCTTTAGGAGGAGTATGGAAGGATTTGAAACTTTAGGCTAGTGATGCCATACAATGCTGTAAGCAGAGCTTAATCGGCCATTCTTATGGCAGTCTGGAAGAACAGAAGGCAGGAGAAATGTGGACTGTGAATGCTCATCTCATGAGGATTTGGAAGTGAATAAGGTTCCTCTCAAGAACTGGGTAAAGGCAGTTTATGTGATATTCTGGCAAATTCATAAAAGAAATACAAACAGTATATTTTATTTTATAGCCTGCTATGTGTAAACTTGATTTCACACAAATACTTAGTCATTCTTAGATAATTTGAGTGATATGTCATGATGCAGCATGCTCCATCCTCATCCTGTCCAAACCCATTTCACTAGGATCATGTTTTAGAGTATAATAAAAAATAAAAGTAGCAATCTGCCAAATCCAATGATGATATTGACTCCCTGGTTAATACTTTATAGTTGTGGTGGGCTGTGGTACTTTTTTGGTTTCTGTCAATAAACTCCCAACAAAAGCAACAGGACAAGGAGTATTCTTTTGGATCACAGTGCCAGGAGTATACCCTAGACCACTAGAAAGTCAAGACAGAAACAGGTGGTGGTTGATCACATTGCAATCAAGAAGCAGAGAGACTTAACAGGAAGTAAATTGAATCTATAAAACCACAAGGCCCTCTTCCCAGTGATCCACTTTCTACAGCACGGATCTACAACCAAAAGCTTCCACATTCTCCCCAAAAAGAATGAACTGCAGGCCAAGTGTTCAAACACATGAGCCTATTAGAGGCAATTCACACTGAAGCCATAAACATAACCAGGACCTCTCAAGGTATTCTTTACAACAATTGGCTTCATTAGTAAGAGAACTAAATTTCTCAATCTCAGCATTGAAAAAGCCCACATTTGTGGATGACTTATCTCTACAAGCATCTTCAAACTGGGTTAGAGGTGAACCAAATAGACAAAACATTTCATTTCCTACATCTCATTCATAATTTCTTTTCCTGGGACATATTTACAGTTTTCTTGCAGCTTTTTCTTCTGTCTTATCATAAGGCTATCTTCTTAGTGAAGATTTTTCATCTTACCAAATAGTTTTATGATAATGTTATGCTTAACATGAATGTTAGGATTAAAACAGGACAAACTGGATAACCATATGCAGGAAAATGAAACTGGATTCACACATCTCTCCATGCACAAAAATCAAATGCAAAAGGGTCAAAGACTTCAAAGACTGGAAACTCTGCTACCTCTGAAAGAAAAAAAAAAAAAAGAGGAACTTTCCATGATATAGAAGTGGGAACAGACTTCCTGAACAAAACCCCAGTAGTGTGGAAACTAAACAATCAGTCAATTATTGAGAACTCATGAAACAGAAAAGTTTTTTCACAGACAAATATAGAATAAGCAGAGCCAATAGATTACCAACAGAAATTTTGCCAGGTATACAACTGACAGAGGCCTAATTTCTAGAATTTACAAAGACTCAAAAACGTAAGCAATAAAAAGTCGAACAAACCACTCACAAAATGGGGCAGAGAACTGTACAGGGAGTTATCAGAGGAAGAAATACAAATGACAAACACACACCTAAGAAAATGTTCAACATCCCTAATCATCAGTGAAATGCAAATTAAAATTAAAACAACTATGAGATTCCACCTTACCCCAGTAAAGATGGCAAACTTTAAAAAATCTAATGAGGCCGGGCGTGGTTGTGCACGCCTTTAATCCCAGCACTTGGGACATAGAGGTAGGAGGATCACTGAGAGATCAAGGCCACCCTGAGACTACGTAGTGAATTCCAGGTCAGCCTGAGCTAGAGTGAAACCCTCAAAAAAAAAATATATATATATATATATATATATATATATATATATATATATATATATAAATATATATATATATATAATGAGAATAAATGATGTTGAGGTTGTGGAGAAATAGGAACCTTCATTCACTGTTGATGGCAATGTAAGATGGTACAACCACTATGGAAAGCAATATGGAGACTCCTCAAAAGGATGACTATAGAGTTACCAAGAGACCCAGTTATTCACTTACTGGGCATTTACCCTAAAAGCTCCATGCCTCAGTTCAGAGAGATTTGCTCAATCATGTTTATACCTGCTCAATTCATAATAGCTATGAACTGGAATCAACCCAGATGTCCATCTTTAGATGAATGGATAACTGAAATGTGGTATATCTACATGATGGAATTCTACACAGTCACAATGAAATATGAAGAAAAATGGTTGAGCTTGGAACAGATCATTCTTAGTGAACTCACCCAATCACAGAAAGGTAATCATGACATGGTCTCACTCATCTGTGGCTCCTAACCTGAATCTGCCTGAGATGCTGACATACCTAATAAGCATCTTTAGGACCAGACAATTGGGAGGGTGGGGTGGGAGGAGAACATAAGGCTGTGGGGGGTGGACACAAAACTGGACCCAAATGCAAATGGCACCATAACATCCTATATACTGAAAGACAGACTAAAAGTTTGAACTTCATCAAGTCCTTAGAGGTAACACCTGATTCACAGAGCCCTGGATAGGGTATGATGAAGACTAACCTTAATCTTCTCCTGTTTCTTTCTCTCTCTCTCTCTCTCCCTCTTATCAATTTCTCTTTTACATTACATGTCTTTTTCTTCCTCTTTTTTCCATGGTGCTGGCCTGTAACTACCAGTCCCAACAGCATTTGGTTAACTTCCACAATGAGCTGTTGATCAGAAAGACCTACAAGGTTTCCCAAAAGAGGAAAGATTACTGTCAGAGTACTTGATGACCCACCAAAAGTAAATGATAAGTCTCTACTGCTAAAGACACCATATGCTGTTGGTATGGACCATGGAGTAACCTGGCTGGAATCTGGAAGAGAGTTAGTTCCCAGAAAGTTAGCTTATCTAGTGCCAGAAGGTAGTACATGAGCAACTCTAAAATAATAATGGTTATCCCATTTATCTGTTGCTGACCTCTCTCCCCATTGGAGAATTTGCTTTTCTTTTTCAGATGGACACAGAACCCAAGGAGAGAATCAGCCCATCACACCTCACCAGGGCCACAGCTAAAACCATAGAGTAATGGGGAAAATAGCAAGAGTGCTACTTTCTTGGTGAACCTGGTACCAACACAAGGGTGAAGGAGATAGACACAGAGAATACTCACCTCCTACCAAAGCAGATATCGAGAGACACAGAGGCTCCTGGTCAGACACAGGCAGGACCCCAAGTCTAAGCTATGAGACACAACTAGGTCTCCAGGCTATGGAGAAGTCATAGCAGCCTGGACCTGGGAAAAACTTGTGTCCTGCACTGGCAGGAGTAAGGCCCTTCCCAGCTCTTGGGGGTTGCTGTGAACCTGAACACACCCAGGAAAAATCTCAGGACCACAAGACCAGAAGGAGCAGGGCTTCTCCCTCTCCTCTAGCCCCAGGCCCAGGGTGCCTGTTCATCCTGATAAGACTTAGGCTTTGGTCAGCCCAGACCTTTGGCTAGTTACATAGGGAACTCCTTACATGGCATCAACCAACAACCTTTACACAGTCCTAATCCCCTACTCATACCCTATACCTCTTCCTGCCACTATGTAGATCAGCTGACCCTCTCCCTACATGCTGGAATGAATGTCACTATATGCCAACTAGGCATCGGCAAACAAACTTTGAAACCACCAATCCCCTTGGGACCCTCTTTCCGCCCTCTCTCTCAACTGCTTATAAAAGCCCAATTCCTTGGTGAATGTGGTAGTTTGAATATATGTCCCCCAATATATTCAGTGTTTTACTAGTTATAGTTTGCATCTGCAATCACCTTGCTAGAGGCAATGTCACTGGGGGCCAGTCTTAAGGTGTTAATGGTGTGGGTTTGAGATTCCATTGTAAAGATATGCAAATGTGGCTAGCAGGAGTTCCTGAAGTGTGCTGTGTGACCTTTTGGCTGTAGTTTTGCTCTGTGTGCTGTGGTGGCTGGTTGGCTTTTCTCTCTTTGCTTGGCCCTGTGGAGAGCAGGCCAGCTTCTCCTGCCATTATGGAACTTCCCCTGGATCTGTGAGCTTCAGTAAATAATATCCCTTCCTCCATAACTGTGCCTCGTCTGGAAGTTCATCTCAGCGAACCTGAAGCTGTCTGCTACAGTAAAGTGGTACCGAGGAGTGTGGGGTGAGATGAACCAGACCTTGTGGATATTCGTCTTTTGGAAACTTTGTTTTGGAGGAATGGGCATGGACTTGGTGCTTGCAACTGAAGATGCCTTCTGGAGTGGTAAGCCATGTTTTATGGACTATTCTGATGAGAGTTTGAGAATGCTAAGTGCAGACTGTATTGAACTTCGAGTCTTGGCTTATGAGCTTTCTAAGGGGAAGGAAAGAGTGCAGAGGACTTTGTTGGAACTGGGCTACTGGCATAAGGGATGGCTACGTTCCGCTATCCAGGTTCAGAGTGTTTGATCAAGGTTAAATTTGTAATGGACTGATGTGCTTGGCTAAAGATATCGGACTGAGATTTTAAGATTTTAAGTTGGAAAACCTGAAGCAAGTTAAAAGTAGAGGCATTGAGACTGTTTTAGCTGCTATTGTCAACATATTAGCAATCTTAAGGAAGGTGGAAGGAAGGTGGCTTGATTTACATTAAAACAATGGAGAGGATGCCTGAGGAAAGACTGTTAAAAATGCAAACTGTCTTGGAAAGGGTTGACTAAAGAAGGAACCTGCTTTTCAAGGCTATGATTTATTTTGTCCCTGGATTAAGAATATGGCTGTGTCCTGCACACCTGGTGTTAGTTCTGGAAACATGAAAAAATGCATAGAGTGGTCATGAATTGCACACGGTTCCAGGATCTGCTGCTGAGATGTGGCATGAGGCAGGGCATGAAGACCCTCAGGAATAGGCTGGAAGAGCCTTTTGGAAGATGGACCGTGGTTTGCATGGAGACCTGAAGATATTTTGGATATACCAGGACTGTGCAAAAGGGCTACCATGGAGTGCAGTGTTGGCATGGGATGAAAGTTTTCCCTGGCGACTCTGCCCAGCTGGAGGGGCGGAATTGGAAAACCTGGAGACTGGAAGTCTCTGGTTATATTGAACTTGAACTGCAGAAGTTTGATGACTGCTGATGGTGGTTGAGTTTGCATTATTCTAGTCTCTCCTTGCTATGCCTTATACCAGTTAAAATGTTTACTCTGTGCCTTTACAGGTTGAAAGTATTTAACTTGTTTGATTTTACAGGACTCACTATCTTAAGTTGATCAAGACTGTGAGAACCTTTGAAATTGGACTGAGTACAATTTACAATGTGTGATAGTTATAAATCTATTGGGGGGCAGGAGCTAAATATATTGGGGGCCAGGGGCGGAATGTGGTAGTTTGAATATATGTCCCCCAATATATTCAGTGTTTTACTAGTTATAGTTTGCATCTGCAATCACCTTGCTAGAGGCAATGTCACTGGGGGCCAGTCTTAAGGTGTTAATGGTGTGGGTTTGAGATTCCATTGTAAAGATATGCAAATGTGGCTAGCAGGAGTTCCTGAAGTGTGCTGTGTGACCTTTTGGCTGTAGTTTTGCTCTGTGTGCTGTGGTGGCTGGTTGGCTTTTCTCTCTTTGCTTGGCCCTGTGGAGAGCAGGCCAGCTTCTCCTGCCATTATGGAACTTCCCCTGGATCTGTGAGCTTCAATAAATAATATCCCTTCCTCCATAACTGTGCCTCGTCTGGAAGTTCATCTCAGTGAACCTGAAGCTGTCTGCTACAGTGAATAAATGGGAGCTGTTCTTTGAAGCTGTCTCCCAGGTGTTTCTTCCTGTTGCACTCACAGCCACTCAAGACCCTGCTCCTCCATTGCCCCAAAGTCCCAAGACACTGAGGCGCCACAGCGCCAGGATGACCAGGAACCATAGCTAGCACCTCAACACAGACCCTCCAAGACATACTAGGGGTAAGTGAGTGCTTCCCTAGAGTGCTCCCCTAGAGAGAAAATCCCCTAGAGAGACACATGGGGGGACATTGGCCCCTTGTGGCCTGTGCTTGTACATTTTGAGGGCTGGAAGGATCTTTCCTTTTCCTTCTTTACTTTTGTTTGTGCCATCGTGAGGGATCAAGTTTGGTGAACAGGTAACTGATGTTTCTTGGCCAAGGCTGCTCCTCAGCATTGACTTAGGCCCTTACCCTCTGCCCGAACCCCAATAGCCTGTTGGGTGCTGGCAAAGACCCCTATCTATTCCTCTCCAAAAAAAAAAAAAAAAAAAAAAAAAAAAAAAAAAAAAAAAAGCAGTAATGCATTGACCATTTAAAAGCCCTTAGAGCAGTCACTGGACTCTTAAACTTGTGGACAGGCTTGTATCCTGACCTTTGTATCCCCCTGGTGCTATTAAGCCCTCAGGAATGTTGTCCTCTGATCTTGGCATCTCCATTCTTTTCTTATCATGGGCAATATTGCCTCCCACCAAAAAGAATCAAAGATTTGTGGACTAAGGGCTCTCCTGAAAGTTAGGGCAATTAAGCTCTCCCAGAGAGAGGCTATCTCCTTCTGGGAAGAAGTCCTCCAGGTTTCCCCTGGATGGTTTCTGGGGATACATATGACCCAGACACATGAACCCCCATAGCTTATTTAGCCAGGAGATGGATGGTTCAGGAAGGAAACCTCTCTCCCTCTCTTTTCTCCCAATCATAGCAGCTGTTAGGCAATGCATTCCCCCCCCAAAAAAAAAAAAATTCAGATGATGACTCCAATGAGGAGAGTCCCAAGGACTAGCCAGTGGTGGACCTCAGTTCCCTTGAGAAAGCAATAGAAGAAAGTAGAGAAAAGATGATGCCAAACTCCCCTACACCCACTCCCCTTTATCTGCCTTTGCCACCATACCCACCTCGGCTGCCTCCTTCCAGACTCAAGTTACACAGGCCAAAAGAATCCCAATATGACAAACTCTCCTGGGCAGGACCCATCTCCATCCACCCCCCCAACTTACAACCATACAACAACTATTTGAGACCTGAAATAACAATAGAAAGGCATTCAATCAGGAAGTAGCAGCCTATCCTGTTAATGTTCAACCACCTTGGGCTCAGTCCCTAGACTGGTACCATATCAAGCCGGTGATCTTAAAAACTCAGGCCATTGGGGAGGATGGAATCTATGTGCCATGGACTAAGTCTCTTCTCCAGAGCCTATGGGTTCCATTCATATCTGCAGGACTGTCGTGATATCTGCAAGTACTCGCTGCTAGTCCTCTGTTCCTTCAATGGGAAATCCTCTATAGAGACGAATGCCTCCAACAAATAAAAAGAAACCAAAATCTGAAAAATATTCCCTGGGGGTGTGATGAATTATTTGGACAGGGAAATTTCTCCACAGGCCTTCAGAAAGCCCAACAGCCCCCAGGGTTCTATGACCAAGTTCACCTCTGTGCCCTCCAGCATGGGATAGAATACCCCATCCCCCAAACACAGAGGAAAATACCTCTTCCTTATTGCCTCTTCATCAGAAGCCAGAGAAGACCCTCTCTGACTTTATATTAAGGACAAAACCCAATTTAGAAAGAAAAATCCCCAACCCAAATGGCCAGGGATTTCCTTCTCAAAAATATTATTTGGGAAGGCATGACCTCAGAATGTACAGTAGCTTGTCCAGGCATCAAGGATGAACATTATGATAAATGGATAGTTGCTACTCAGGATATTGGAACTGCCTCACATAAGGTTGCTTCTTGAGCACAGGCCTTCACAGCAGCCTTGAAAATTAAATGCAAATGCTTTAATGTGGAGAAGAAGGACACTGCAGAGGAGAATGCCCTCAACATCAGGCCTCTAAAGGCACCCCTGTCCAAAAACAGTTTTCCCTAGATGTTGCAAGGGATATCATTGGAATAAAAAGACTTATAATAAAGATGGAAAACCCTAGAGCCTTTAACCCTCAAAAGGGCAACCCTCAGCCCCACCAATAAGAGGGAAAATCCCATAATATACAATGGGTAACAAGAATCTTAGAGGGGGCTCACCCAAGGCTAGCCTTAGAGGTTGGAGGAAAAATTTTCAAACGTCTAATTGATATTGGGGCAGATATGACAATTGTAAAGTGATCTGAAGTTCCACAGCACTGGGAATTCATTCCCAGATCGAATTTAATTGGGATAGGTCATCCTAAACAGGCATATGTTACCAAGGAAGTTCTTTAAGTGGAAGGACCTAAACGGAACTACAGGTCTCTTCCATCCCATCCTGGTGCTAAGGGTGGATCCTTTAGATGGAATGTGGAAGGGACCCAACTCCCTCCTCACCATAAGGAGGGGATTTGCTTGTGTTTTCCCACAGGACCAGCACAGGTCCATTCTAGTATGGGCTCAAAATGTCTGATTCCACTCCACTTACCAAAGAGATGGCCTGCCTGACACTGACAGATCAGCGAAGGAAGAAACAGAGAAAGCACTGCCCCTGCCACACCACCTGAGTCATGGACACAGCCAAAGTCATATGCCCACCACAGGCCTCCCTCTCAGCCATTTTGACAATCTTACATTGCAACGCAAATGTCTCTCTCACTGCCTCTCTCACCCACCCCATGGAGCTTGTCACTTTGAAGCCAGAGAGACCTATCAAGGGGTCAATAAAATCATTGGCACAGGATATTGGCCTAAGGGCTGTCAGGACACTGCCACTTCCATGTCTATCCTAGGTCTGTGGTTTGTGTGGACAGCTTGGCATGCTTTGCCTAATGCAAAACTAATAAAAAGTACCTTAAACACCAAGACTATTTTGGGGGATGCCAATACAACTACTGTGTCTTTGACAGCTTTAGGCATCCAAATGCTGTCTTTAAAGCCTCCCAGAAAACTAGAGAATGTACACACTCCATATGAGACCCCTGGAATGGACGTTGGAGGATAGGGCTGATGGGAAAACTCTGTGCTAATATCAACTTCTTATCTCCCTTTGGTATTCTTCATATTTCTAGACAGTATATATCAAATATTGTTGAACAAAATGTTAAAACTCTCAAAAAAAAAAATCCACAAGGAGCTGCTTGACAGCTACAAGGCTGTGGATGCCACCACCTGGTTCTCTAACCCTTCAGTGGATCCCTTCTCTGAAGCCTTGCTAATTAGCTTTCATACCTGACACAGGTGTAGCAACCTCTACCTGAGCCCTGACTCTAAATCTCTTACCTGGGTCCCTGCATGGGTAAGACTGTCTTTCCCACTCTGTCAGCATCGCTTGGCTGCTGGGTTAGGAAGCATTATTTCTTTGTTACTGTCTTTATGGCCTATTGATTTATTTGAAGAATGCACAAAGTTTTTGAGACAAAAAAAATCTCCCTTCACATTTTTGAAATATTTTTATTTACATATATGTAAGCAGAGAGAGAAGAGAGACTGACAAAGAGATTGGATATGTCAGGGCCTCTAGCCACTGCAAACTGACTCCATATGTAAGCACCTCTTTGTGTACCTGGATTTACATGGGTACTGGGGAATTGAACTAGGGTCCTTAGGCTTTGCAGGCAAGATTCTTACAGCTGAACCATCTCTCTAGCCTTCTTTTCACATTTTTGTGTCCAGTCCCCATGTTTATTCTCCCACTTGGTTTCTCAGACCACATTCTGTATCCTTTTTCCCTTCCTCTGTTCTCAAACCCTTCCACTCCTTTCTACCCCTGATATTTCTGAATAAAATGTGATGGTTTATGATTTATCCTGCTTATTCTGGCTTATCCAATTCTTTGGTTAAAAACAGACATGAACCCTGGGTTTGGAATTCAAGGACTGTTTCTGGACTCCCCAAACCCCATTGCAGGAGGAGAAATGGTAGACAATGAATTGTCAGTCCAGAGAGTGGAGGTATCCATTGGCCATTGTCTTCAGTTCTGATGAATTTCCTTTCTGCTCTTGTGTCTGGGTATGAATGTATCTTTTCAGGAGCCCAAGAACCAAGACTATTGTCTGGGGATCTGAGGGAGTATGATGGGAGGCATATCTTCCAAAACAAAAATTACTCAAGAGCTGGGGAGATGGCTTAATAGTTAAGATGCCTGCTTGAGAAGCATAAGGATGTATGTTCTACTCTTCAGATTTCACATTAGCCAGGCACAAAAGTGAGGCAAGTGCAAGGTTGCACATGTTCACTAGGTGTTGCAAAGTATCTGGAGTTGGATTTCAGTGGCTGAGGCCCTGACTTGCCAATTGTCTATCTCTCCTCTCTCTCACTCTCTAAAAAAATAAATGAATAAAATATATACAATGCCATCATATTAAGTCCCCACTCCCTCCCTTTCTATTCCCTTTATATCTACTTTCTGGCTTGCTGGAGAAGAACAGATTAATGGGGGTGAAAAGGCCTAAGTGAGGTCAGGGTCAGGGGAAGAGATTGAGTAAAGGAAAGGTGGAGGGAGGGCTAATCAACATCTAAGAGGATATAAATAAGTCATATGGAAACCTACTTTTCTGCACAATGGAACATTCAGAAGCCATAGATTGTTACTAGAAAATTTTCAGTGCCAGGATGGGATACCTTCCAGTGAGTTGTTGGTCAGGGAGGTCACAGATACCCCCCAAAATTATAGGCCACTACCGAGGCCCTTGGTATCCCACCAGGAATAGATGGTAAAACCCTATTGCTGAAGACTCCAGATACTTATGCTGCAAGGTCACTGAGAAATCCTGCTGGAGCTGAGCTGAAAATCTCCTCCATGTGAACCAGCTGACAGAAATCTGGAAAAAGCTATGCCACATGCAGTTCAGTGGGAGAGAGAAAACATCAGTGAAGATACTTAACAGTGAACACTGCAAGCTTTAAATTTGGCCAGCCAGGCTAAACGAGCCAATGTGTGCAATAGTGGCATGTCTATTATGGGGGAAACCAACCACTCTCTAATGGGACTGGAGGCCCACTCCATGGGAGGGAATACATCCCTGATAATGAAAATCTACAACAGGGGTAGTCATGAGCCTTAGGATGTAACATCTGCTGGTGTCTGGCTAAATGTATATACTATGCTCACCAAACTGTCCAGTAAGCACTTCTCTTAATGTCCATACCCATATATTAATGCTACTCTCACTTTTGGTTATAGAAGCTTCTCTTTTCAGATGGTGGTGACCTTGGTATGACTCAGAAGGCACCATGGTGCTAAAAAGAAGGAACAGAGGAGTGCTCAGCACTGAAACATCTCTAACATACCTTCCAAGGTCCATTGTGGAAGAAGAGGAAGAAAGAATGTGAGAGCCAAAGGAAGAGTAGGACTCCTTACAACATGCTCCTCCAGACATAAAATGGCCTGGATATCCATGACTTCACATTGCCTGACACTACCTACACAAGACCATTAAAATAGGAGGAAAAGATCATGACATCAAAATGAAAAGAGAGACTGATTGAGAGTGGGAGGGGATATGATGGAAAGTGGAGTTTCAAAGGAGAAAGTGGGGGGAGGGAGGGAAGTACCATGGAATATTGTCTACAATAAGGAAGTTGTCAATAAAATAAAGCAAAGATAGCAAGATCAAAATAAATTAATAAATAAATAATAAATAAATAAATAAATAAATAAATAAATAAATAAATAAATAAAATAATAAAGGGATATTGAAACAATGATTTCTTTGTTAGAATGTACATGCTAGCCTGTGTGTATGGGTGATTGTGATCTTACTATGCTTTAACTAAGGAGAGTGGAAAAGGGATATTGAAACAATGATTTATATGCAGGTTAAACACATATGTATATTGTGCTGAATCCAGGTGTAACATTGTTGCAGTCAGGTTCACATTGCTGGCAGGAATCACCTGACCAAGAGCAGCTTTGTGGGGGGGGGTAGTTTATTTTGGCTTATAGACTCGAGGGTAAGCTCCATGATAGCAGGGGAAAACAGTGGCATGAGTACAGGCTGGACATCACTCCCTGGCCAACATAAGGTGGACAATAGCAACAGGAGAGTGTGCCAAATACTGGCAAGGGAAAACTGGCTATAATACCCATAAGCCTGCCTCCAGCAATACACTGCCTCCAAGAGGTATTAATTCCCAAATCTCCATCAGCTGGGAACCTAGCTTTGAGAACATTTAAGTTTATAGGGGACACCTGAATCAAACCACCACAGCTATATATGCAGAAATATGTAATCAAAATTCATTAAGGTCTTATGTTGAAGTATTATGTTTTTCAAGTGTCAAAAACAAAATGATATATGTGTCAGTTTAATAACTGTTCAGAAAGAGGGGAGGAACCTGAAAATACCCTATTGTGCATTTCCTGCTGACAGTTCATCATGACTAAAACAGAATATATTCTGTTCATACATTCTAAATATGGATAAATAGTAAGTCCTTGTGTTCTCCTTCCGCTAGGATGGTATTGCTGACCTTCCAAATTTACTATCCATCATAAGATGAAAGCCCATTAGCTAAGTTCACATCAGAATTTGTCCTCGTCAACAGAAGTTTGTCACAAATAAGTCCCTGCTCTCACTGGTGAGATGGTGAAGGGCTCATTATGGAGAATTTGCTGGGTGTGCTGAAAGAAAGTACACACTTTTTATAATGAACATGTGAACATTGAGGTTGTATCCTTTGAAATATACAGATACACAATCTCATTAACAGCCTCATGTTATCCTGTACTGAGATAAGTAGTCCTCTTTTTTGTAGTACATGTACATTTTCTGTTTTGTCAAATATTATTTTTTACATATGTCCTATGTAATTTTTATAATTCCTTGAACTTACTTCTATGAAAGAGATCACAAATTTGGTTATTAAGAACCAACAAGAGTTGTTTACAATTGCAGACATTTATTCTCTGTTAAAGACCGAAGGTTGTGTTTGTTTACAAACACACAGGTGATAACTGGAAGCCAGAGCTTGAAGGGCAAAGCCTCAGTTCCACTTAATCTGATCCTATACAGAAACAAGCACACTGCCCACGGTAATGCTGTCTGATAGATTTTGATTATCTGTGCTTGGCTGGCTCTTTTTTACATTACTTCAGTTCACACTCATTTTACAAACTAGATAGGATCTCTCCTTAGCAGTAGCATGTCCATTTGGGGTAAGGAATAATCATGGTTAGCTGTGATTTCCCTTGTTTACCCACATACACTATCACCCGTCTTCCCCTGCCATTTCACCAAAATAACTCTAACACTTTCTCCCTATTGCAGGCTGGATTAGTGCCTGAAACTTATTTTTATTTTGATTATAAATATTATTTCAATATAAATGGATCATCCTTTTAATATAAAAATAAAAATGGAAGCCACCTTGGAACTTACCTGGTGGTTCTCTCATCTTCAGTGTAAAATATATCTGAGTCCTTCCATGAGAATGAGGATCTTATTCCTAATGACCTCAAGGAAGAAGATTCCAGAACATTTCAAAAATCTCTCTTCTAATAAGCTATAATATTGACACCTTTATTCTGTTTCTGGTGATTAAGCATATCTCATTACAACTTTTTCTGATTCTGGGGAGATGTGAAATAAATCTGTAGCCTTTTATTGGATTGGTATGTTTCATTAATTTATGTAACTTTCAAGTATTCTTAACCTACTTTTTTTTTCTTTCCTTACTCCATTGATTATCTATGACTAAAATGCAACTACCACAATCACTTTTGAGTAACAATAAAATTTAAAAATATTCAACTTAATAAAGCCAAATAAATGTTAAAGTTCTGACATTGAGATCATATGAAAATATAAATATCATAAATTATTAGCGAAAATTCATATCTAAAATTGGATCAATCCTCTTTCTTCCAATTTTCACAGAAAACTCAAGATATAGGAAACAAATCTTAAAGCAGTTCACCTTTATCTTAATAGTAAATGATTTCATTTTTCTAGGTCCAGACTGCCACTTACATTAAGTTTACTATGTGCCCTGGCATTGGTAGAGTTTTCCCTCAGCAATCTTATTCTCATTTCTCCATCTTTTAGAAGCCTATATGTCTGTTTTCTATAACATTGTCATAGGAACTTGCTGTCAAGTGGGCCCAGGATGTTTCTTTGACCACTGCAGTGACATTTTCATCTTTCTTTAGCTTTGCTTTATATATCATAAGGTATCACATTTATATCTAAACACGTTATAATTTTGTAATTGGCATACTCAAACAATGAATCAAAGATTTGTTAGGTGTGTTTCATAATTATCTCTATCAGGAAGTATTCAAATACATAAAGAACAAGGTACAATCATAGAACTTCCTGTTGAGACTATTAGACAAAATATAAACATTTATTCCCACCAGGTGCTCTAGGTTGGGTACTTTATACTAGGCATGAGAAGGCAACTGTATAGTAGAATCTATGAAAGATTTAGCTTGAAATAACAAAATTCTTGAAACTTGGAAGATAGGTCAATGGTTAATAATATTTGCTTCTGCAAAGCCTGATGGTCCTGATTTACATCCCCAGTCACCTATGTAAAGCCAGATGGACATTTGTTTACAAGAGTAAGAGATCCTGGCATAGACTCTCACCTGCAACATTAAAAAAAACATAATTCTGTTAATTATTTTAAAAAAGAAAGAAATGAGTCTGCTGTCATTGTGGCCCATACATGTAATAACATGACCCAGAATGGTGAAGCAGGAGGATTGTGACTTCAAAGCCAGGCTAGGCTACATAGTGAGTTTTGGAATGGTCAAAACTACATAATAAGGCCACAGACCCAAACATAACAAAACTAAACAACAAAAACAAAACTATGTATTAAAGCAAGACTTGAGCAGACTTTGCAGAGACATTGTCTCTGAGGATTTGGATATGGATAATCATCCAGAAAAACCTCACTTGTTGAAGGTTGGTGCTCAACTCTTGTTGCTATAGAGATGAGGTCTGATCCTGAAAGCACTGTTAGGAGGTGAGGCCTGTTTGGAGGACATAGCTCACTGTAGGTGTGCCTTTGAATGCTAGAAAATTTTTTGAACTCCTTCCCTATATGGATATGCCTCCTGATTATCCAGAAGTGAATAGCATCTGTTCATCCTTCCTCCTGTGCTTGCTGCCATGCCATTGTCATGATGTTCTGCTTGGCCTCAGCTCAAAGGAACAAAGCCAGCACACTACAACCTCTGACACTGTTAGCCATACTTCATACTTCCTCCTTCAAATTATTTCTCTTAAGTGTTTTATCATAGTGGCCAGAGAACTCAAGGTGCCTGCAAGAAAACCCTAGGTCAGGAAATAAGATGAGGTATAGTAAAAGCAGTTTTAATATATTAAAAAATAAGTGAGATGATAACTAGGAGGAAGAGTTTACAATACTCAAGTCATTTTTACCTTCCATACAAAGGAAATCAGTGCATCATGGAGCTATTATGATACTGACTTCTGAAGCAGGATGAGCTTTCGCTGGGGAGTAAGAGCATCATGATGGCTATTTTTGAGATAATGTGATGTTTCATGGAACCATAACTGGAGGATCCTGGTAAGGTTTTCAAAATAACTATTTGGAGAGGGAAAGGCAACTTCTGGTCTAGAAATGCAGCATCTGTAAATAGCACAGATGTAGGCTGAGTGTGAGCTTTCTCATGGGAAATAATGTTTTGACACAGGTGATGACTAAACATCTAATGTCTTCTTTTTAATAATTCTTGATCTGTTTTTCTTTCTCTTGCCCTCCCTCCCACCGTCATTCCTTCCTTCCTGTGATTGAGCACATATGTATGCAAACACAAATGCACTGAGTGGAAGTTAAACTTCAGAAAATATCCAGGGCTTATAATTCCTTGGACAAAGTGGTTCAATTACTGTTTCTCATGATTTACTCTGTGTCTTACTTTAAATATATTGAGTATTAGTCACTACATACATGTCTTTTAAGAAATAAAACAGAATCTTTACACTGATAAAGACTGTATCCTCTTGGGTTTATTATTATGAATTATGCAACGAAACCACTGTTATATGCTTATCTGAACTTAGACTTAATACCCTGACTGTAATTTGCTCTTGTGTGCAACTAAAATTGCTTAAGGTTTTGTTGTATTCTGCCAAGAAATATAGTGTTTGCTTTATATTTCAGCATATTTATTTTATCCCTTTGAGCTCCCAAGTGTGAAGCGTCTTACAATTTGCAAGTTTCAAGGTACAACAAAAGGAATCTGATGGAAGAACTTTGAAAAGTATGTTAGGTCACCTAGAAGCTATGTCTTTGTGCTTCAACATTTAAATTGTGTGTTCTTCTCTTAACATTGCTCAATACAAGGGAATCTTGACAAGTTGAAAATATGGATAGAAGCATAATTTTCTCTGTCATGTACATATAGACAGACAAGTGTATGTGCATTTTTTGGAGAAAATTTAACATGTTTCTTATATGAGCACATATGAGTACATGGACATCATGATAGGGTCTGTGATGGTTTTGTTGTCAACTTGAACTGTTTAGGAATCCACAGGCATTCCTCTTGAGTGGGTCTCTGAGATTGCTTCCAGGAAGGATTAACTGAAGCAGGAAGTCCTTTCCCCAGGGTGAGCACTTTCCTGAGTAGGTAGCCCCTCTCTGAGGGAGGCTTTATCCTCCTCTCTGAGGAGGCTCTGGGGGTACAAAATGAATCTCTTCCAGGGTGGAGACATGGCTTAGTGGTTAAGGCCCATGCCTGTGAAGCCTAAGAACCTTGGTTTGATTCTCCAAGTCCCACTTAAGCCAGATGCACACAGTGGTGCATGCGTATGGAATTTGTTTGCAGTGGCTAGGAGCCCTGGTGTGCCCATTCTTACTCTCTCTGTCCCTCTAATAAATAAATAAACAAAAATAAAAATTTTAAAAGTATATATATTTTAAAAAAATAGAATCTCTCCTTCCCACCTGGCTGCCAGTGCTGCTTGCTGCCTTCCAGCCTGTAATGAAGACCAGTGTGGACTGAAAACCAGCAGCTCTCCAGGATGCCTCCAGGCCTTCAGTGCTGCGTTGGGACTACAGAGACAAACAGCCTCATGAAAAGAACAGTTACCAGGTTCCTGGACTCTCAGGCCTGCACACTACCTTTGTTGTAATATCCTAAACAAATCTAATAAATTCCCTTTAATACAATTTATTTTATTGTTTCTATTCCTCTAGATAATCTTCGCTAATAATACAGAGGCTGAGAAGAGTGTTCAATGGTTAAAGGTGTTTGTTTGTGAATCCTACTAGACTGGGTTAAATTCTAAAGTCACCTACGTAAGACCACACAAAGATTTTGGTGCAAGTGTCTAGTGAATAATTATAGTGACATGAGGATCTGGCATGCCTATACACACATACACATCACCACCAACAACAACTAAATAAATAAGATTTTTAAAAAATAATACCATGATAATAAGGCTTTCTATTGATAACAATGTTCTCACGACTAATGGGTGAACTATACATGTTTTGTTTATAAATATCAATTAAACCTATAATATATACCTTTTGTTTTTCTCTATCTTAGGCTGACCTGGAATTCACTAGGTAGTCTCAGGGTAGTCTTGAACTCATGACAACCCTCCTACCTTTGCCTCCCAGGCAGAGGATTAAAGGTGTTCCCCTCCATGCCTAGTTTTTTTTTTTTTTTTTTTTTTTAATTTTACATTCATGTTGGTGCCTCTGGTAGCCTCCTCCCTGACCTCCCCACTCTGAAGGGACCCTCCTCATTGGGGAATGTGGGTCATGCATTGTGGGGGTAGCCAACAGTTTTAGGGGAGAGGCAAAGTCTCTGTGCATAATGACTCAACTTGTGGCTCTAACACTCTTTCCACCCCCTCTTCCTTGAATTTCCCTGAGCCACATTGGGTTCATTTTAGTTCTACTTCAGTGATGAGGTCGTGGGAGCCTCTGTGTCTCTGGATATCTGGCTTAGTAGGAGTTGAATATTCTCTATGTTTATCTCCTTCAGCCTTGTTTTGGTGTCAGGTTCACCAAGGAAGCTGTACTCTTGCCCATTTCCCCTGTTGCTCTATGGTTTCAGCTGGGGCCCTGGTGAGGTGCTATAGGCTGATCCTCCCTTCAGGTTCATCATCCATCTGAAAAAGAGAAGCAAATTCTCCAACAGAGAGAGAAGTTAGTACCAGGTAGATGGAATGGCCATAGTTAGTTTAGAGAGAATTTTATATGCGTAGGCCCTCTTCTAGCCCACATTTGGTGGGAGCTTGATATTGGAGAATGGGCTCATTTTTTGTACATGGTTTGGACTTATTTCCCAGTTCCATCTATGAGTTCCATTCCACTGAGTGGATATATTAGCCAAATCAAGAGCAGCTGGTTATCCACCATGGCTGTGTGCCACTATTGCACTTATGTGAACATCATGTCAGGTTGTTTGCTGCTGAATAGCTTAGACCATGAGTTGCTTGGACCAATGTTGGTCTTTTTTCCCCCATTTGCTCATGTAGCACCTTCTGGCTAGACAAGCTAACTGTCTGGGGACTGACTTTCTTCCAGATTCCATTCAGGTCACTTCATGTTACGTACCAATAGCATATGGTGTCTTCGGCATTAATCTTTGATGGGTCATCAAGTACTCTGACAGAAATATGTCTTCTTTTGGGAAACCTTGTAGGTCTTTCTGATCAACAGCTCATTGTGGAAGTTAACCACATGCTGGTACTGGAAGTTACAGGCCAGCACCAAAGAAAAAGGAGGAAGAAAAAGGTAATATAAAAGAGAAGAGAGAAAAGAGGGAGAGAGAGAGAAACAGGAGAAGATTAAGGTTAGTCTTCATCATACCCTTTCCAGGGCCCTGTGAATCAGATGTTCCCTTTAAGGAACTGATGAAGGCTCATCCTTTTAGTCTGCCTTTCAGGATATAAGATTTTATGGTGCCATTTTCATTTGGATCCCATTTTGTGCCATCCCCACTTTTACCCTCCCCTCCCATCCCACCTTCCCTATTTTCTGGTCCTCAAGATGCTTATTAGGTATGTTAACATCTGGGGCAGATTCAGGTTAGGAGCCACAGATGAGTGAGACCATGCTGCGATTATCTTTCTGTGATTGGGTGAGTTCACTGAGAATGATCTCTTTCAAATTTGACCATTTTTCTTCAAATTTCATTGTGACATTTTTCCTATGGCTGTGTAGAATTCCATAGTGTGGATATGCCACATCTTCTTAATCATTTTTCAGTTTAACTTTCCACTATATCCCTGTCTCCCCATCTTTTATGAAGTAAGTTCAGCTTTGCTCAATTGGTTTTTGTATTCTACAGATTGCTTAAGATCCTCATTATCTCTCAATCCTTTATTTCATCATCCTAATTTTATTATATGTAAGGGAGGAATTGAATAGATGGGTTAATACAGCAGAACATGGTTTTTATGATCAAGCAATGTTATGGCCACTCAGAACATAAGAAACAATAATGAATATGGGCATACAAGTGCCTGAGTACATATGCACACAGATACAGACAGACAACAGAGAGACAGATAGACATTTATACACAGAGAGAGAGATGTAATGAATGGAAGGAAGGAAAGAAGGAAGGAAGGAGGGAGGGAGGGGAAGAAGAGGAAAGGGAAAGGAAAGGGAGGAGGAGAAAGAAAATAGTTTGAACTAAACTTTGAAATTTCTGTGATTTTGTTCACAGTGATGGTAGCTTAAAAAAAAAAATAGAAATAATTTTGTGTCAATTTGTAAGTAAGAATACCACTGAAAACATTCCATATGCATTTACATATGGAATGCCTGTCTATTATGCTATTTAAATGTGCTAAAAAATGTACCATCTAAAGGTGGCTTTCCATGCAGAGGGAGAGAAACCTACTCACATTAGGAAAAGTGAGTTACACCAAATTTCCATCATGTCAAATCCTTCATTTTGGCTTCTACAGGATTTATCAGGGAAAATCACTTTTTTATTTAAAGTACTCAAATTCCTATGAAATTATCTTTCACTATCTATCTGATATAGAAATCTAATATATAAACATTAACATTTTAAAACAGCATTATAAGGGAAAGAATCTGTTGTTATTAGCCAATAATGCTGGGGTTGCATCTGTTTTTAATAGTCTCTCAAGATGAGAGTTGGAAGGTGCAGAAGAAAAGAGGAAAATATGGTTATCTTGGCATATTCTTGAGACATATATTATAAACCAAACATGGAACCAGAAAGTGGAAATAAGATAAGGAAACTGCTGGATGTTTAATCATCAAGTGTTGTTTCTTATCATGCATTGTATAAGTAATGTATTTTAATTTAATTGTACAGCATTCCTAAATAACTATGAATTGTAATTTTATAGATAATACAACATTAGAAAACTCAGTCTTGGAAAGATAAAAATAATGTGCTAATTAACTTAAATTTTAATTTCAGTGACGATGAAAGTCATGATTGGATTCACAGCATGCCAGGTTACTTTAGCTACATGTTTGAAAACACTATGGTAAAGTAAAGGAATCAAGCCAAGCATGGTGGTGCATGCCTTTGATCCCAGCATTTAGAAGCAGAGGTAGGAGGATTGCCATGAGTTCAAGGCCACCCTGAGACTACATAGTGAATTCCAGGTCAGCCTTAGCTACAGTGAGATCCTACATCAAAAAAAAAAAAAAAAAAAAAAAGGAAAAAAAGGGAAGCAAAAGATAACACATGCTGGGGTGGGCATTAAAATAGGTTTCTTTAAGATTCCGTCAGGCTACATAACTTTGAGAGACTACGCTCTAGGCTTTCTATGTCCTCCGGAAGGAAAGTGGCAGGATTTAGTGAGGAACAGGCTTTTTGGCTATATGACAGGTTTCCTGATATCACAGGACACAATTTTCAGCTGGCTAGATTCTTCCCATTGTGGATAACAGACCTGACACATCATAAAGAGTGTACACATTCAGTTCATCTTCCAGAATTAATGTAGCAGCCCAAGGAATCAAAAGAGCTACTGCAGCAAAGACCTTAAAGCAAGCCACCAGATCTGTTTTTTCACCCCAGGAAGTGCTCTCTGCCTACCCATGGTGGGACAGACATACAACCAGATGTCTGGTCAGCTCAAGGGGTAGTTAGTGGCACCCTTATGGCTACTAGTGTCCAAATTCATCCTAAAGATCCCACTACTTTTCTCCATCATAGGTAATACCTTCTCAGTACCCTTAGAGAAATGCAGTCTAAGTTAAATGAGCCCCTCTGTTTGAGGGGTCTTCAAAAGCAAAAATATATTGGTTATCAGGGTGCAAAAGAAACATGCAAGAGAAGATATTCTTTAAGACTTGAATTGTAAATCATTTCATTCTCTCAGGCAACAGGATATAAGGATTAGAAAATACAAAGTTGATAGGAATGGCAGACTCATTAATGAAACAGAGGTCTTGGGCTAACTTCTGTTCTCCATTAGGTTTCTGAAATCGTACATTAGGGTATTACAGGGAATATTGCATGACTTTAGGGGATACTGTGATTTAAGATTAATGGCTATCATCTTTAGTCCCTTTTTGATTTCTGTCTGGAGAAGGTATTACCTCTAATTGAGAAAAGTAGTGGGATCTTTAGGATTAATTTGAACTGTAGTAGCCATAAGGATGTCACTAATTACCCCTTGAGCTGCCCTTACATCTGGTTGTATGTCTGTCTCCACTATGGGTAGATAGAGAGCCTGTCCTGGGATGACAAAATGGATGTGGTGCCTTGCTTTAAGGTGGTTGCTGCAGTAGCTGCTTTGATTCCTTGGGCTGCTATGTTAATTCTGGAAGATGAACTGAATGTGTACACTCTTTATGATGTGTGCATGTGGCTGGAGATTTATCTCCCCCCAAAAAACAGGTGGGCTCCCAAGCATAATTAAAAAGAAATAGTAAAGAAAGTGTGCTCTCATTCACAAGTTGGGAAAGGTTTCCGGTTACAGGGGATTTCCAGATATCCTCTTTATGGTAACCTGAGTTGTTGAGAAGAAACCATAATTTGAAAGGAAAACTAATAGACTGGCCCCTGTCTCTGGGAAGAGAGCAACAGACTTTTCTTTCCTAGGTCATAGGAATGTCCTTTTTGGAGATAGTTGCCTGGTATATCATGACACAAAGGGATGCTTTTTCAGTTTACTTGCCTAGTTGGCTAGATCATCTAGGCCTCATCACCCAGGCCTTTGCTCTCAGGAGCATTTGAACTTCTAATGATTTCCTTGGTACATGGTTCATGGCTTAGGGGGCTCTTTCTCTCTGACCATTCCTGTCTGAAGTGACTCATTTGTCCACAAATGCTATGTTTCATTTCTCCTGGGCCTCTGGCCTGGGATTCACTTCCAAGGTGCTCCCACAAGGGCCATAATTTTCCTCCTGTTTTGTTCATCTAAACCCTAACGCATCTGTTGAAGTTTTCACCCAGTATCAGAGATGGATTAAGATGTAAAGTAATCTCTCAGGATCCATTCCCACTCCATAGAGAGCAGGGCTTATGTTTATGCATTTAGTTAGAGCTTCTCTCAGCCTCTCCAGAAAGACGTGTATTCTACCCCCTGTGTAATCTGTGACAGTTGAGAATAATTTAATGTTTAGGAGTGAATTTTTCTAAGCTCTGTTATAACACACAGCTGAAAGTGTTTGTCTCTAGTCCCAGAGGGGGTCATCCTGTGGGACTCCTTATGTCCCAGTTGGAAACTGGTTCTCAATTTGTATTAGTTGTTGCTCCTACCGTGTTATTGGGTTTCTGATTCTGTTCATGTCATACACTGGGACCCCATAGTGCCCTGCAGCTTGTGAAGTAGTTGCTATTTCTGTGTGGGGTATAATCTCTCTCAGATATAATGTTACATGCCTCCAAGTGAAATCAAAGGACCAGGTTAGCTCCTGAAAAATGTCAGCATAGTTATCAGTGTCACCTAAAAATTTTCCAAGATCACTTGTTATGAGTCTTAAATCTTATAAGGAAAAGGGAGCATGCATTGGGTGGGTACCCTAGTCAGGTTAACATGCTGTTGCAGTCAAGTTCACGTTTCTGGTAGAAATCACCCAACCAAGAGCAGCTTGTGGGAAAAAAGAGGTTTATTTTGGTTTACAGGCTTGAGGGGGAAGCTTCATGATGACAGGGAAACAATGACATGAGCAGATGGTGGACACCAGTAACAGGAGAGTGTGCCAAATACTAGCAAGGGGGAGCTGGCTATAACACCCATAAGCCCATCTCCAACAATATCCTGCCTCCTGGAGGTGTTAATTCCCAAATCTCCATCAGCTGGGAACTTAGCATCAAAACACCTAAGTTTATGGAGGACACCTGAATCAAACCATCACACAGGCATCTCTTGCAAAGGCCGGAGGAAATCAGTATTCTAAGAGGAAACACGAAGGCCCTTGACAAGCTCTGGCTCTGGAGGGTAAAGGGATGGCTGTATCTACAAAAGCCTTTATTGATCTGGGAATCTCCTGGGTTTGGACAGCCAGGAATCCTAGGTCACAGTAGCATTGATTGGATATTGTTGAGTTCTCTCTCACAACAAAAAAAGCCTGCACATAAGGTATCTCAGACTATGTTTCTTATAAAACAACTGTCAGTTATAAGACAGTATTATAATTAATACTTTCCTCTGGAGGCCATTTTTCCCTATCCATCTTATATTTAGGCTAGGTATGCATGCCAAATAATATCAGAGGTTTTCTTTGCAAGGTTTTGGAGCAAAGTGATCCCAGGTGACTGTAATTTAGAGGAATAGCTATCTTCTGGAAGACAAAAACAAGTTGGGACTTCTCCTGGTCTCTCTCTTTGTGCTGTTTATGCCATGGTGTCCTCTAGTGGCTTCTCTCCTCTCCTTAAGAGTGAGGTCAGGACACTGTGGGCTACATCAGGTAAGCCTGACAGATGTGAACTTGTTGCTTGCTTTCTCTTCCCTCAAGAGCAACCATGCAGGAGGGTGTTCCTTTTGGATCACTCATTCTTACCCATGTGGTCCTTGCACTTTGTAAATTTAACAAATTCTTCCTGCATTTTTCCTGGTAAATCTTAACTTGTCTGTGCTAGACCAATTACAAATTTAAAAAATATCTACACCAACAACAAAATCCTCTGGAGTTAGACTCTGGCCTCCCAGAGCAGAAGATTCAGTGTGCTTCAAGTAATTTTTGGGTCAGGGAGTGGGTGATTCTCCAGAGGAGTTAGACTGTAGAAGTCTGTGGAGTCTTTGATGATAGCCCATCCACCATTCAAACTCACAATCTGGCCAGTCTAAGTTTTCTTGTCTGTCTGTAGGAGACGGTTAGACCGGTTTCTGGGGACAGCCTCATTGAGAAGGCTGAGCAGTCTGACTGACTGTACCAAAAGGCCAAGGTTTGATCTTATTACATTTATTCCCAAGAACAGATTCAGGGGGAGGACTTGATGCAAAATCAAAGATGCCTACAGAGGATTGGGAGTAAAATGCTGGGTCCTGATCATGGGCAACATAGAGCCAGAGCATTTGAGGAACAGAATTGAGATGTATCTCAAATGCAGGCTGACTTGAGAAGTCATTCAACAAAATTAGGTTTCAAAAACACCTGGGGCAGGGCTAGCGAGATTTCTTAGTGGTTAAGGCATTTGTCTACAAAGCCAAAGGACCCTGGCTCAATTCTCCAGGACCCATGTAAGCCAGCTGCACAAGGGGGTACATGCATCTGGAGTTAGTTTCCAATGGCTGGAGGCCCTGGTGTACCCATTCTCTCTCTCTCTCTCCTCTCTCTCTCTGCCTCTTTCTCTCTATTAAATAAATAAATAAATAAATAAATAAATAAATTTTTTTATTAAAAAAAAAAATTCCTGGGGCCAAAGCCTGTCTGCACACTGTGGGATGAGTTAGCTCCAGGATCAATGTGAAAGTGATACATAATCAACCAACAGTAGATGTAAAGGCAAAATACAGGAACACAGAGGACAAAATGTCCTTGTCATCTACAGAAAACAATAGCAGAGAAACTTCGCCTCTAGGCTGGAAGCAGAAGGAAGAGCTAGCTAAAAAAAGGTCCTGGCAGAGAAGCAGAAGATAATACATACTTAGAGCAAAAAAGAAATGCAAGTTCATGGTTCCTGTCCTCACCCTTCTGGTTCCTGGAACATGCTTCCAAATGAATCTAGTCTCTGTGAGATTGAAACCTATGTCAACAACTAGGTGGATTCGCTCTCCTGAGTCAGAGGTTGCCCTTTCCTTGTCTTTTTAATCCAAGAATGAATCTCACAGACAACAAATGTAGACTTTTTTTTTTTTTTTTTTTTTTTTTTTTTTTTTTAATATGTAGGGTCTCATTCTCACTCTAGTCCAGGCTGGCTAGGAAATTAATCTATACGCCCAGACTGGTTCAACTCATGAGGATCCTTCTATCTCAGTCTCCCAAATGTTGGGATCAACCAGCCTTGCAACAAATATGAATTTTAAATGAGATACATTATTTGAAGGAAACATTATATTAAGTTTATTGATTAGAGAAAGTTTAAAAAAAAAAAAAAAAAACAAGGAATTCTCTTAATTGGCATCCTAAGCAGGTTGCCAAGTAGTGCTGTGGATTGGATGCATTTACACTGGAGAACAAAGAAAGTAGTGTGTTGAGCTTCAAGGAGAGCCCAGCGGTGTGGATAATATCTGCAATTAGGTATGAAGAATTTGTTCTCCCCTCTTTAAGGCATCACATTGAATGGAAGGAAGATATTCAGCTTGTTGCCTAAAATAATTCATATTCCCTCATTTTTATTTTTCACCTGACATTAGCAGTTGGTACTCTCAGGGCTTCATTATCATGCAATTCTACTTGGAGGTCCCCAGGTCTGCGTCCATAAAGTATGATCTCACCTAATACAACTAGTGTTTGTCATGGTATGCAGCAATTTTTGGTTCATATGGACCTGTGACACTGACTACCTGCATACATACCTGCTGTCTTGCTCATATTTCTTCCCAGTATGACAAAAGAGAAACCCATAATCACCATTAGTGGGAGTGGGGAAATGGCAAAAGCAGCATGAAAAACCTTGTGGATATTTCTCAAAAATACTAAAAATACGGGCTGTCAAGATGGCTTAGCAGTTAAGGTGCTTGCCTGGAAACTCTAAGTACCCAGATTTGATCCCCCAGTACCCACATAAGCCTGATGCACAAAGTGGTGCCTGTGTCTGGAGTTCATTTTCAGTGGAATGAGGCCCAGGTATGCCATTCTCTTTCTCTCTCTCTCGATTATATAAATATATATCTTTCTCCCATTAAAATAAATAAATAAAATATTTTTAAAAATATTACAAATAGAACTATCACATGGCCCTTCTTTACCACTGTTAGGCATATGACTAAACTACTTTAACAACTATTATAGAAATAATTCAATAACCATGTTAATTTCTGCTTTATATACATGGCAGTGAGATGCATCAAGTAATGACTGGATAATTAAAAACTGGGTACAAATACATGATGGAAAATGAAATTATAAAATTTTTAGGGAGATGGATGGAACTGGAAAATATTTGATTGAATGAAGTAATACAAGATCTGAAATACAAATATTGATTGCTCTCTCTCATATGCTGATCCTATCATCTAATTTATGCTATATATGTGCACTATATTTATATAATATATTTCTAATATATACTATATAAATTATACCATATATATACATACATATATATATATATATATATATATATATATATAAATATAAATATAAATATATACTATATTTTATACCAATATACTATGTTTTATAATATATTTTATATGAAAAGTATAAATTATAAGATATACTTAGGAAACTATAAAGGGAACCACAAAACAGGAAAAAGAGGTTTTAAGGAAGACTAACGAAAGATATATTGGGAGTGAAAGTATACAAGTGAGGAAGTCAGACAAGAAGATAGGGGAAAGGAACAAATGGTGGGGAGCACCTTACACTAAGTATATATGAAAATGACATAAGGAAACTCATCACCTTGTATGTTAGTTAAAAATAAGATAAAAATTACAATAAAAAGAGAAGAAAAGGGCAGGCTGAGTATAGAGCTCAGTGGGAGAGCAAAGCCACAGTGTGTGTGAAGCTGAGAGTCAGGTTACAAGTAAAGGGGTTGGGATTAAGGGCCTAGACCTTAAAAATCATTAGTAGACAATTAAAACAATCCAAGCAAAGTAGAGGGTGTCTTGAATGAGGATGACAGTATTCCAGATGTGATACAATGCCCACATTCTTGATACACTTTGAAGATAATTCTCTAAGCTATTCTGCTTGAATGATTATGATGAATACTTCCATGTTATCACTATAGATGATAGATAGATAGATAGATAGATAGATAGATAGATAGATAGATAGATGATAGTGTGAATACAGTCATGCTGGTACCATCAGTAGCCTCCTTCCTGTCCTCCCGCCTCCGAAGGGACTCTCCTCATTGGGGAATGTGGTTTGTGCCTTGTGGGGATAGCCATCAGTTATGGGGAAGAGGCAATATCTCTGTGCCTAATGTCCCAACTTGTGACTCTAACAATATTTCTGCTCCCTCTTCCATGAATTTCCCTGAGCCATGTTGGGATCCTTTTAGTTCTACTGTAGTGATGAGGTCTAGGGAGCCTCTGTGTCTCTGGATATCTGGTTTTGTAGGAGTTGAGTGTTCTCTGTGTCTATCTCCTTCACACTTGTGTTGGTACCAGTTTCACCAAGAAAGCAGCACTCTTGATCATTTTCCCAATTACTCTGTGGTTTCAGCTGAGGTCCTGGTGAGGTGTGATGGGCTGGTTCTCTCCTCATGTTCTGCATCCATCTGAAAAAGAGAAGCAAATTCTTTAATGGAGAGAGAGGTCAGCACCAGATAAATGGGATAACCATTATTGATTTAGAGAGAATTTCATAGGTGTAGGCCCTCTTGTAGCCCACGATTGGTGGGAGCTTGATATTGGAGAGTGAGTTCATTATTTGGATATGGTTCTGACTTGTTTCCCAGTTCCAGCTATGGGTTCTGTTCCACTGAGCAGATCTGTTAGCCAAATCAAGAGCAGTGTGTGCTACTATTGCACTTGTGTGAGCATCACTTCAGGTTATTTGCTGCTAAAAGCTTAGAACACACATTGACTGGACAGTTGTTGGTCACTTTCCCCCAGCCACTCATGTAGCACCTTCTGTCTCTAGACAAGCTAACTGTCTAGGGACTGACTCTCTTCCAAATTTTGGCCAGGTCACTCTAAGTTTCATACCAACAGAATATGGCAACATCAGCAGTAAGGTCTTACCATTAACCTTTGCTGGGTCATCAAGTACTCTACTAGAATATGTCTTCTTTTGAGAAACCTTGTAGGTCTCAGTGATCAACAGCACATTGCAGATGTTAACCAAATACTGGGAGTTACAGGTCAGTACCAAAGGAAAAGAAGGAAGAAAAAGATAGGTAATATAGAAGAGAATGAGAGAAGAGAGAGAAGAGGTAGAGAGAGAGAAAGAAAGAGAGAAGTAGGAGAAGCTTAAGGTTAGTCTTTATCAGACTCTTTCCAGGCCCTCTGAATCAGGTGTTGTCTCTAAGGACTTGATGAAGGTTCAGCCTTTTAGTCTGTCTTTCAGGATATAGGATATTGTGGTGCCATTTCCATTTGGGTCTAGATTTGTGTCTCCCCCCATGTTTCCTTCCCCACCTACCCCACCCTCCCTATTGACTGGTCCTTGAGATTCTTATTAGGTATGTCAGCATCTCAGGCAGATTCAGATTAGGAGCCACAGGTGAGCAAGACCCTTGTGATAATTATCTTTCTTTGATTGGGTGAGTTCACTGAGAATGATCTGTTCCAGGTTCGACCATTTTTCTTCAAATTTCATTGTGTCATTTTTACTTATTGCTGTGTAGAATTCCATCATGTAGATATACCACATCTTGGTTATCTACTCCTCCAATGATGGATATCTGGGTTTATTCCAGCTCTTAGCTATTCTGAATTGAGTAACTATAAACATGATTAAGCAAATCTCTCTAACAGAAGCATGGAGCTTTTAGGGTAAATGCCCAGTAAGGGCATAACTGGGTCTGTTGGTAACTTTATAGTCAACCTTTATAGGAGTCTCCATATTGCTTTCCATAGTGGTTGTACCATCTTACATTCACACCAACAAATGAATGAGTGTTCCTATTTCTCCACAAATACCCCAGTGTTTGTTTTAATTAGATTTTTAATATTTGACATCCTGACTGGGTTAAAGTGGAATATCATATTTGTTTTAATTTGCATTTCCCTGACATTTAGGGATGTTGAACATTTTCTTAAGTGTGTGTTTGCTCTTTGTATTTCTTCCTCTGAAGACTCCCTGTACAGTTCACTGTTCCCATTTTTTCAGTGGGTTGAGTTTTTTTGTTTAGGTTTTTGAATTCTTTGTAAATTCTAGATATTAGGCCTCTGTCAGTTGTATAGCCAGCTAAGTTTTTCTCCCATTCTGTGGGTAATCTATTGGCTCTGCTTATTGTATGTCTGTCTTTGAAAAACCTTTTCATCTTCATGAGATCCCAATGGTTGAGTGATTGTTTAATTTCCTGACCTACTGCGGTTTTGTTTAAGAAGTCTTTTCCCACTCCTATGTCATAGAAAGTCCCTCCTATTTTTTCTTCCAGTAGTAGCAGAGTTTCTGGTCTTATATTGAGGTCTTTGATCCATTAGAATTTGATTTTTTTGTGCATGGAAAAATTTATAGATCAATTTTCAGTTCCCTGCATATGATTATCAAGTTTGTCCAGCACCATTTTTTGAAGAGGCTTTTTCCAGTGTGCATCATTGTTGGGACCCTGGGGTTTGTTAAATATCAGCTCTCCAGCCCATCAGCACCATTTTTTGAAGAGGCTTTTTAGTTACATTGTTAGGGCCGTTAAATATCAAAGTCTGGGTCCTCTGGGTTCTATTCCATTAGTCTATAATCCTGTTTTTATGCCAGTAACATGTTGCTTTTGTTACTATGGCTTTGTCATATAGTTTTAGATCAGGTAAGGTGATGTGTTCACAGGTTTCTTTTTCTGAGGATATGCTTGGATATCTGAGGCCTTCTGCCATTCCATATGAATTTTGAGATCACTTTTCTATCTCAGTGAAGAAAAAAATATTGGGATTTTTATTGGTATTGCATATATATATCTGTATATTGCTTTTGGTAAGATTGCCATTTTCTACTCTTTTCTTACATCTTTTATATACAAAATATTCCAAGTTCAATACTGCTATTTTTCCCTCATTCCCTTCTTCTTAATTCTCTGTCTTGTTCCCTTTTCTTCCTCTTCCTTCATGTTTGTTCCTCTCTCTCTCTCTCTCTCTCATTTTCTAACTCTTGCTCTCTCTTTCCCTCCATCCTCCTCCTTGTCTATTTTTTCACCTATTCCTCCTTGTTCTGCTCTAAATATTGGCAGGAATTACAGAAACTCCCACAGGATGTTAATATTACATTCACTGTAATAGTGATGGGTTTCCCCATCAGCCCTGGTAGTTGGTCCCATTGCTTCTGGTCATGGGAACAACTCTACACAGCTATGCAGAAAAAAAGAACATTGTGGCTCTATTATAAATTTTGTATGAGAATGAAATTACATTATCTAGTTGATTACTGATTTTTCTCAATGAACTGATTTGGAAAAATTTTAAATAGAATTACTAGAAACTGAAAACTTAATTATAACCATTAGAAGTGGACCTTTCTGGATCCATTAGTGCCTTCATTTATTGATCAGGCTATTGATGGCCAGGCTATTAGGAACCAGTTGTACTATTTCACTTGATATGGATGTTATGACAATGTTATAACATTGTAACAATTTGAATGTAAAATGTTCCCCATATAAAGTGTTTATGATAATGAAAAAAATATTGTTATTTTCACAATGATAATTCTGCCTATCCAGGAGCATGGGAGTTCTTTCCATTTTCTCAAGTCCTCCCCAACTTCTTTCTTGGTGTTTTTTTTTGTTTGTTTGTTTTTGTTTGTTTGTTTTTTTTTTTTTATTTTCACTGCAAAGGTCTGCCACATCCTTGCTTAATGGTACTCCAAGGTATTTTTGTTGTTGTTGTTGCTATTGATAATGGAATAAAGTCACTTTTTTTTTTTCTTTCTATCTTTGTTGTTTGCATATAGAATGGCTACTGATTTTTGTGCATTGATTTTGTATCCTGCTACTTTGCTGAAAGAGTTAATCACCTTTAAGAGTTTTGAGATGGAGGTTGTCAGGTCACTAATGTATAGCATCATGTCATCTGTAAATAGGGCTAACTTAACCTCTTTCTTTCCAATTTGTATCAATTTTATTTCTTTCTCCTGTCTCATTGCTTGAGCTAGGACTTCCAGTATTATGTTGAAGAGCAGAGGTGAGAGTGGACATCCCTGTATTGTTCCTGATCTCAGTGGGAATTCCTTCAGTCTCTCCCCATTAAGTATCGTTTGGGCTTCAGGAGAATTATATACAGCCTTTATTATGTTGAGATATAAACCATACATGCCTGTTCTCTCCAGAACTTTGATCATGAAGTGATGTTGTATTTTGTCAAAGGCCTTTTCTGTATCTATCAAAATGATCATGTGTTGTGATTTTTAAGCTTATTTCTGTGCTATATTACTACAACAGATTTCTGCATGTTGAACCAACTCTGTGTTCTTGGGATGAAGTCAACTTGATCAAGGTAAATAATACTTTTGATGTGTTGTTGAATTCGGTTTGTAAGATTTTTGTTCATGATCTTTGTTTTTGTTCATCAGGGAAATAGGCCTGTAGTTTTTTTTTTTTTTTTTTTTTTTTTTTGTGGCATCTCTGCCTGGTTTGGATCTCAGGGTGATACTAGCTTCATAGAAGTAGTTGGGGATCTTTCCCTGTTCTCTGATGGTCTGATGGTGTGGCACAGTTTGAGAAAGATTGGTTTCAGTCTTTCATGAAGATTTGATAGAATTCTGCTGAGAAGCCATTTTCTGGTCCTGGACTCTTCTTTTGGGGGAGATTTTTGATTACCTTTTCAATCTCGATGGGTGGGATAGGTTGGTGTAGGAGATTAATTTGTTCTGAGTTTGGTTTGGTATGTAGTATGTGTAGTAATTAATCCATTTCTTCCAAATTATCCAGTTGTGCAGAATAGAGGTTTTTGAAAAAAAAAAAAATCTTGATGATTTTCATAATTTGTTTGTCTTTCCTTTTTCATTTTGATTTCATTTAATTTTGTTAATATGAAGCATTTCTTTTTTCTTTTCTTTTTGCTTGATCAAATTGGCCATGGGTTTATTAATCTCATATATTTTTGCAAAGAGCCAGCTCTTTGTTTCATCAATTTTTAAAATTGTTTTCTTAGTCCTATTTCATTAATTTTGCCTCTGAACTTAATTATTTCTTTCTGTCTGGAGCTTTTTGGATTGGATTATTCTCATTTTCCCAATGTCTTTAGGTAGATGATTAGGTTATTGATTTGGGATCTCTCTGTCTTTGTTATGAAGACATTTAGTGCTATGAATTTTCCCAAGGACCACTTTCATTGTGTTCCATAAGTTTTGGTATGATATATTTTCATTGTCATTCATTTCTACAAATTTTGCAATTTCTTTTTTTATTTCATCTACTACCCATTTATTATTTTTTAATTTTTTTTTTATTTGTGGAGAGAGACAAAGAGAGAGACAGACAGAGAGAGAGAGGGAGAGGGAGACAGATAGAGAATGGGCATGCCAGCAGTTTCTCAGCTGCTGTGAAGGAAATCCAGATGCATGTGCCCCCTTGTGGGCAAGTGCAGCATTGTGCCCTTGCATCACTTTGCATCTGGCTAAAAGTGGGACCTGGAGATTGGAACTGGCGTTCTTAGGCTTATGAGGCAGGTGCCTTAACCACTAAGCCATCTCTCCAGCCCCCATTTATTTTTTAAAAGTATGTTGTTCAGTTTCTAGGAACTGGTAGGATTCCTGACACACCTTTTGTTGTTAATTTCTAGTGATATAGCATTGTGATCTGATATCATGCAGGAGATTATTTCGATCTTCCTAAATATTACCCAGTATATTAACTATTTTACAGAAGGTTTCATGGGCTGCTGAGGAGAACTTGTAAATGTGGATTTCAGGTAGAATGTTCTGTAGAAGTCTGTTAGATCTAGTTGATCTATGGTGTTGCTGAGCTCTCTTACTTTTCTGTTAATTTTCTGTTTGGATGATCTATCTATTGCTGATAGTGGAGTGTTAAAGTCCCAACTGTGGTGGTGTTGGTGGTTATATCTGTTTGGTTGTCAAGTGGGTTTTGTTTTATGAATGGTAGTGCACTGGTGTTTGTTGCATAAAGATTGATGATTGTGAAATCGTCCTGTTGGATCATTCCCTTGATAAGAAGTGGCCTTCTTTGTTTTTTTTTTTTTTTTTGTTTGTTTGTTTTGTTTGTTTGTTTTTGTTTTTGTTTTTGTTTTTTGATTACTTTTGTTTGAAGTCTATTTTATACAATATTAATAAAGTAACACCTGCTTGTTTCTTATTTGTGTTTGCTTGGAATATCATTTTCCATCCTTTCACACTGAGGATGTGTCTATCTTTAGTGGTGAGGTGGGTTTCTTGAAGACAGCAGATTGAGGGGTCTAATTTTCTGATCCACCTTGTTAGCTTATGTCTCTTGATGAGTGAATTAAGGTCATTAATATTTAGGGTAATAGCTGTGAGATTTGATTTAATTCCTGCCATGTTGTGATGGTTTATGTGGTTTGGTGTTTTCTTGGAGTTTGTAATTTTTTTTGCCTTCTCTGAGTTTGGTTATTGTCTGCTTCTTGTAGGCACTTGAGTTTGGTTGTTTGATTCTTCTGTTTGGAGAATTCCCTGAAGTACTCTATGTAGGTTTGGCTTTGTGTTCATATAGCTGTAAAGCTGAATTTTATCGTGGAGAGTTTTTCTTTCACCATCTATTATGAGGGATACTTTTGCTGGGTAGAGTAGTTTGAGTTGAAAGCCATAAGTTCTTAGACTTTGCAGTGTTCCATTCTAGGCCCTTCTGGCTTTCAAGGTTTCCATTGAGAAGTCTGAGGTAAATGTGATGGGATTACCTTTATATGTAATGTGTTGTTTCTCCCTAGCTGTTTTCAGGAGTTTCTCTTTGTTCTCAATGTTTAGAGTCTTAATGACAATATGTCTTGGAGAATTTTTCCTCTGGTCCAGTCTGTTTTGAGTTCTGTTAGCTTCTTGCAACTTGGAGGGACTTTTTTTTTTTTTTTTTTTTGAGAGAGAGTTGGAAAGTTTTCTTCAATAATTTTGTTGAATAAATTCTCCATGCCTTTGGTCTGAATTTCTTCCCTTCCTGTTACCCCCATGATCTGAATGTTAGGATGTTTAAGGGTATCCCACAGTTTCCTCATGTTCTCTTCACAAAAATTTTTGAACTTACTGAAAGGTTTTTTTTTATTTTTCATGAACTTTTTCTTCCATTTTGTCTTCTAGTTCTGAGTTTCTATCCTCCACATGGCTGACTGTTATCTTGAAAGCTTCTATAGAGTTTTGGGCTTGTTCAATTTGGTTCGTATTTTCTACTGCTTTGTTATGTATAGTTTCCATCCCTCTGTCCAGTTGTCTTTTCACATCATTTTCTGATTTTCTTAATGCTTCTTGGAATTCATCTTTGAATTTATTTATGTCTTCATTGAGCTTAGCTAGCTGGTTATTGATGTCCTCTCTTTTTCACTCAGCTTCAGGTCATTTAACTCTCTTTGGAGCCCTTCCTGGTTCTTTTCCATTAGGCTAATCTAGTGAGAACAGCATTTTCACAATTATTGACCTTTTGTTGATTTTCTGCAAGTTCTGCTATTTTCTTGGACAGGGTTAAATTGCTCATGTCTTCATTTTGTGGTTCTGATCCTATTGTCTCTTCTTTGTTTTGATTTGTGATATCCATTGTGGGACTGGGCAAATTTGTTGGATTTACTTGCATTTGATTTTTCATGTTAACCCTTTTGTGCTATGCTCTGCTCATTACAGTAAAGGATTCTTATTTAATTTGGGAGGAAGCTGTAGTTTACCCTTGACCTGGGTCTGTGCACAGCGGAGAGGGTGTTAGTGGTGGTGGCAAATGGGCAAGTGGGGTGGCAAGTGGGAGCTCAGTGAGGGTGGGAAAGCCTAGTTCAGGGTGGGGCAGGGTGTAGCTAGCCTATTGTCTTTAGTCTATTCATGGGGATGCAGTGGTGAGTCAGTTGGCTTTTGTGAGGGGGTTAGGGGGTGGGAAATCCTAGATGGGGGTGGGGAGGTGCAAATGATAGCCTACTGGTCTGGGTACATGCATGGGGGGTGGCATCAGTGGGTGGGATGGCTTTTGCTCATGGAGCTCCAAGGGTTCAGAAAAGCCTAGTTCGGGGCAGGTCAAATGCTACCCTGTTGGCCTGGGTCCATCCAATGGTAGGGGGATGTTGGAGGTGGTGGCAAGTGGTGTGGCTTTCCCCATGGATCTCTGCAGGGGCAGGAAAGCCTACTTTGGGAAGGAGCAGGGCAAACACTAGCCTGTTGGCCTAGATCAGCACTGGGGAGGTGGATGAGTGAGGTGGTGCACAGCTTCACGTATGCAGCTCTGGGGTTGGAAAATCCAAAGTTGGGGGGGGTAGGGGGAGAATCCTAGCCTGCTAGCCTGGGTCCACTAAGCCTGCAGTTGGTGCTGGAGGAAGCTGCTGCTGGGAGTGCAGCTCAGACAGCTGCTTGAGGGGACTGGGGGACTGGTGGGGCTACCCAAGAGCATGGGAATCAGCAGATTCTCTACTTTGCTCCTCCACCTCCTTCCACTGGAGGTCTACTAGAATCTGCAGACCATTAGAAACCCCACTTAACCCTAAATGTCTTGCTTTCCCTTCCCTGTGAGGTGAGGCATGGTTAGGCAGATGCCATCTTGACCAGAAGCCTCCACTGTAGGATTTTTTCATTTGTTTGTTTTAATCAAATACTTTTTTTGGATTTGTTAATGCCTATGATACTAAAAATTGCAGTAAGTTACTGTGGTGGTGTGATTCAGGTGTCAGCATAGATGTTCTGAGTGCTAGGTTCCGAGTTGATGGAGATTTAGGAATTGTTGCCTCTTACAGGCAGTGTATTTTTGGTGGTGGGCTTATGGGTATTATAGCCAGTTTCCCCTTGCAAGTGTTTGGCACACTTTACTGTCGCTGTTGTCCATGTTTTTGTTGGCGGGGGGGGTGTACACCCTCTGCTCACACCGTTGTCTTCCCCTGCCATCATGGAGCTTCCCCTCAAGTCTGTATGCCAAAATAACCCTCTTTTTTTCCAGCAAGCTGCTCTTGGTTGGGTGATTTCTGCCAGCAATGTGAATGTGACTGCAACAGTAAATTTGGTACTAAGGAGTAGTGCCATTTGTGGCTAGACACCTGACTGTGGCTTTGGTCTTTTGGAGTTGATTTTTAGGAGGAATGTAGAAGGATTTGAAACCTTGGCCCAAGAGATGCCTTTCAGTGCTGTACGTACAGCTTGATGAAATATTGTCGTCAAGATCAGACCTGAATGCAGAATGAAGTATGGACTGTAAGTTTGGGCTTATAAAAGTAAGAAAGAGCTTTGTTTGGCCCTGGATAGAAGCAGTCTGTGTGAGAGGCTTGCTGTTATTCCCCTATTCTGAAAATCTGTGCAGGGTAACATTGTGTAGAAATGGACTTGTGTGAGCAGAGGGATATAGCACAGAAATGAAATCTTTGGACTGAGACTTCTGCCTGTTCAGCTGCAATTATAGGAGAAATTACAACTTTGGGACTGGGCCAGATGACCTGCACTGGGGCAACAGGAAGAATGTAGACTTTTTTTTTGAAGGGGACTGAGTGCTCAAGGAGTGACCTATTCTTCAAAATCTGCTTTATTTTCCCCCAGATTAACAAATTGTCACTCTCCTGGTATTATGGAGAATAAGAAATGCCAGAAAGAGAGGGTCATTGACTTTGTAGCACAGTCTTGTGTTTTGGAAATGACCATGTGCAGTGTGAAGCAGATTTGCTAGATGCCTGCATGGAGCCATGAGGATGGACCATGGGTTGCAGTGGAGATGTCAAGACCTCAAGATGGCTGCTAAGGAGAGCTGCTGGCCCCAGATGAAGTTTTCCAAGACTGTGAATAGCCTAGCTGGGGTGGAATTGGAACTCCAGAGACTTGTTGCTGGTTAGAATTATCAGACTTGGAGATTTGTCACTAACTAGAGTTGCTGACTTAGAGCTACAGAGTTTGATGTTTGCCCTGTTTAAATCTTGGGTTGGTTGAATATTTCTTTGCTATGCCCAATGCCATCCTTTGCAGTGTTGATGTTTATTCTGTGCCATTAAGGGTTTTGTTTTTGGGGGTGGGATTTTTGGTACAATGGCTCAGTTAAAAAACCTTGAATTATGGGGGTGTTTGAACATCATTTGGATTGATAAAACTATGAGGACTTTTAAAGTTAGACTGAATGCATTGCATTTTACATCATGTATGATTTTCATTTTATGAGGGGGCAGGGACAGAATGTGGTAGTTTGATTCAGGTGTCCCCCATAAACTTAGCTGTTCTGAATGCTTGGTCCTAAGCTGATGGAGATTTGGGAATTAATGCCTCTTGGAAGAAGTACATTGTTGGGGGTGGGCTTATGGGTATTATAGCCAGTTTTCCCTTCCAAGTGTTTGGCACACTCTCCTGTTGCTATTGTGCACTTTATGTTGGCCTGGGGGTGATAGCCACCCTCTGCTCATGCTATTGTTTTCCCCTGCCATCATGGAGCTTCCCCTCAAGTGTATAAGCCAAAATAAACTTTTCTTTTTATTCCAAAATCTGCTCTTGGTTGGGTGATTTCTGCCAGCAAAATAACCTGACTGCAACAGATACCTTTAATAGGGAGAGTAGAAAGTGTGCTCAATTTTGAACCTTTAAAGTTTGAGATGTTTCAGGAAATCAAATGGAATACTTTAAATAGAACATTTAGACAATTACCTATTTACTCTAAGGCAGTTTGAGAGAGAAGTTTTTGCTCATTTTTGCTCATAATATCAAATATCTATATATCTATATATATATATCTATATATATATATATATATATCTATCTATATCTATCTATATCAAATCTATATCTATATCATATTTATCTATAGGGAGAATGCTATATATATATATATATAGGGATGATATATAATATATCATCAAAATGATGAGTGCCCTTAAGGGATGAGGTAAATCCAAAATGATGACAAGGAATAAATGATTATCATGAAAGAAATAAGAAATTCAGAGGTCTAGCTCTCTGCCATTGTGTGAAAGCATCTTTTATGCAGAAGAAACTGTTCAAATACTCCTGCTAAGCTACATAGGTGAAAACAGAGAACTAACAATTGCAGTTTGAAGCAGAAATGCTGACAATGCATAATGACTATGAAAACTTGGTTTGCTTAGATTCAAGGGAGAAGGAGGAACAGAAATTAGACAGTGATAAGTCTGCAAAGCAAACAACTATTAAGGAATTGAGAGACATAGCTTAGTGGCTGTCATGGTTAATTTTGAATGTCAACTTGTTTGGATCTGGAATATCCTAGGAGATAAATCTCTCAATGAGTCAGTAATTAGATTAGGTGAACTGAGCTTGGAAGCTTCACCCTAACAGTCACCATGGAAGGGAGTCCCACGCTGAATAAAATAGGAGAAAACTAGCTGAGCATCAGAATTCATCACTCTGCAGCCTGACTGCAGACTCAGTGTGGCTAACTGTTTCATGTTCCTGCTTCCGTACCTTCCCCAACACAAAGGCCTATATCCCTTAAGTCAGAAGCCAAAATTAATTCTTATCAGGTAACAGCAATAAGAAGAGTCACTAAAGTCATGGAAAAATATGAAATAAATTTAGGGAGATATTTAAGACATAGAGAAATATATTTTGTGTGTTATTAGAAGAAATTGTGAAAGAAATTACTGAGAATCATTGAGCTATGTTCCTGAATTAATTTTAACATATGGACTCATTCATTTATAAGAGAGTTTTATTTTTCTGAGAACATGAACAATTTCTCAGTACTAGAAAGGAAATGAGGTTATGATTGTAAGAAGTTGGTGAAGTTCTTTCCAGGTTGTTTTGCTGTGCTCATTAAAATCAACATAAATGTCTTTATTAAAGAATGAGACAAGGTTGAGAATTTTGAAGCTTTGAAAACAGAGGAAGGATTTAATTAGTTATTCCAATGTTAGTGAACATAATTTAAAATGAAGCTTCTCACTATAATTTTATATATATACATATATATATGTATGGATACATATTTATATTTATATATACACATACACAAAACATGTCTATGTTTATGTATATGTATGTGTGTATGCATGTGTGAATGTATGCACATATGAATGATTTGGTTCTGCCTCACTCATGGTTAACATTCTATAGGTCAGAGATCAGAGTAAGAAGTTTTTAGTGAAACCAATGTTGGTGTCTGGTTAGAAAATAACAAAATTGAGGGGCTGGAGAGATGGCTTAGTGGTTAAGGTGTTTGCCTGCAAAGCCAAAGGATCTCGGTTCAATTCTCCAGGACCCATGTAAGCCAGATGCACAAGGGGGCACATGCATCTGGAGTTCATTTGCAATGGCTGGAGGCCCTGGAACACCCATTCTCTCTCCCTCTCTCTTTCTCTGCCTTTTTCTTTCTCAAATAAACTATTAAAAAGAATATATTAAAAAAATAAAATAACAAAATTGAATTGTATTTCAGAAAATTTAAAATGTTTTATGAAAGTAGAAATTTGACCTTATAGCATGGTATGACTAAAGTGGGAATTAGTCCAGGCAATATATTATAACTCCTGGTGAGATTAAATTATCACTGCAGTTACATTTTTTTCCTCTCTCCTAATTGAAATCAGCTTGACACAAGGAAATGTGACATATGTTTGCATACAAACATTTGTCAAATATATACAACAATTCCTTTATATAACTGAATGAAAAATACTTGTCATTACTTTATCAAATTTAGAAACTTGTAGAAAAGATGAATTATCTGTTTTATACATGCTTTGCTTCATTTTTGCATCATTACTATTATATTTGTAAAAGTTATAAAGAAAAGGAATAAAACAGGTATTCATAAATAGCAGATACTTTCTAGATATAGTAAATACTTTAGTGTGTAAGGAGAAATGTGATTGTCCGGTATTATTTTTTCTAACTTGTAGTGATGGAGATCTAGCCCTGAGCCTTACACATAGGAGATGAGTACTCTAACACTTAGCTCACTTTGGGTGACTAATAGAAATATTTAACCTTGTGAGTTGTGTGGGTTTTCCTGAGTTAGTTAAGAAACTCCCATCTCATTGCAGGAATTATATTGATATTAATACTTAACATTCTGGTATCTTTTACATTTTAACATGTTCTTCTATTTTTCTATAGGAGGAATTCTGTGTAGTAACCAGCATGATCATAGACTCTGGTTATGTAAAGATGTGGTCTTTACAGACTGTGGAATATCTTTGTAACTGTGAATGTTTACTATCATTTTTTATTATCTCATTTTTTTGTCATTGTATCTAAAGTGACATCATTGTTGTCATTTCTCATCCCTTTACTTTTCTGTTAATCCACCTACAATAGCTAGTGATTTCTGAGATCACACGGAAAAAAAAAAAAAAAAAAAACTAGAAACATTATATTTAGTATCCAGAACTCTACTATTTGGAGGGTTAGTTCCTCTTAGGTAGTGTTTGTTACATAAATTTAAATATGACCAAATGCCATTGGAAAAATGATATTTCAAAATTTCCAATTCACACAAACATATCACATTGTGTGAATACTGATTAGAATAAATCAAACAGTTTGACAGCCCTTCTGGAATTTCATTAATATACAATTTTCCAAACTGTAGAAGTATTTTTGAAAGCTTATACTGTTCTCAATCATAAGAACCTAAACAGTGACTTGGAAAATAACTATAGTGATAAGCAGAAAGGAAATGGCTGATACTCCCATAGACACATGAAAACCCATGCATTATCAAGGGGCTGTTAAAAAAAATATATGTGTGAGAGAGGGGGCGTCTATCCCATAGTAAATTTATGGCTGGGAGTACCCTACTTCAATATTAGTTGACTTAATTCTTTATCTCAGTTTTTCCTTTGGTTCAGGAACTCTCAAGACAGAGTGATTCACCAATCTCAGTTCACAGATGAAGGAAAAGAGAAGGAAGTTCCTTTTGAAGTTACCTTCAAAAGTTTGTGAATGAATTATAATCTGCTCTAATTGTTTAAAATAAAGTAACTTGAGAATTATCTACTGAGTAGAATATCAAATTTTAGTTATTATAACAGCAATTTTATTTTATGGAAAAATAGCTAGAGTTCTTTTACTCACATCTGATGGACTGTGTGTTGTCTTAATATTTTACTTCTGTGGTGGTATGAATTAGGTGTACCCTATAAACTCAGGTGTTCTGAATGCTAGGTCCCCGAGAGATGGAAATTTATCAGGTAGAGCCTTGATGATGGAGGTGTGGAGGTGTGTTGCTGTGTGTGGACCTTGATCCTCTGCTCATGTCATCTTTTCCCTGCCAACATGGAGCTTCCCCTCAAGACTGTAAGCCCAAATAAAAACCTTCCCTCCATCAGCAGCTTTTGTTAGGATGCTTTGGTCCATCAACATGAAGACAACTGCAATATAAGGCCTCTAAGGCTACAACTTAATGGTGTGAGAATTAGTACCTCTTTAAAAACACAGCTCTCTATAGGCCACAAAATGTCATGCTGTCTGAAATCTTGCAAGCATTTTGACAATTAATGGCAGCATATACTGAATATATACAACCAAACCAATTCCCTCCTTTCCTTTCAGGAATATGGTTATGAGGCCATGCCACATTTATTATTAATATGACTATTGCCTATCACTGTTACACAAATCACTTTAAATTTAACAGCTTATAAGAAAACACATGAATATCTCACAGCTTTACAGTCCATGAGTCTGAATAGAGTGGATGATTTTTATTACTATTTTTATTTATTTTTTTTTATTTTTTGGGAAAGGCTAATGTTCATTCAGGTGATCAGATTGGGCCTGACTGGATTATCTACAGAATTTAACTATTTTCAATCTGTAACATAACTATATCCATGTATTAGTTCTCTCATTACAGTGTAAAGCAACCAAATAGAAGCAGCTTATTGGCAGACATGGTTTCAGATGACAGTTCTGACTTTTTAAAACAATTTATTTTCATTTATCTATTTCAGAAAGAGAGAGAGAGAATGGGCTTCTCAGGGCTTCCAGACAGTGCAACTGAACTCCAGATGCATGTACCACCTTGTGCATCTGGCTTAAGCGGGTCTTAGGGATTCGAGCCTGGGTCCTTTGGCCTTGCAGGAAAGCACTTTCTCTCCAGCCCTAGACGACAGTTTTGGGAGAAAATTTAATCTGGGTGGGAAACACTCAGAGGAAGCTTGGGTCACATCTCCACATCAGGGGGAAGGAAGTCAGCAGATTGAGCTAGTGCTGAACACCTGAGGGACTGGACAAATGAATCTCAAGATCCACTCCCAGTGATACACGTCTTCCAGAAAGTGCCACCTCCCAAAGGTTCCACCAGCTCTGGATCAAAAATGGGGCTCTAGAGATGGCTCAGTGGTTAAAGGTACTTGCTTGCAAAGCCTGATGGCCAAGGTTTTATTCTCCAGTACCCCCTTAAAGTAAGAAGCACAAATTGGCACATGAGTCTGGAGTTCCTTTGCAGTGGCTAGAGGACCTGGAGTGCACATTACTCTCTCTCTCTGTGTCTTCTTCTTTCTCTCTGTCTCTGTCTCTTTCGGTAACTCTGTCTCTGAATCCGTCAAGTAAATAAATAAAAATATATTTTCAAGAAAGAATGTGGCTTAATAATAAACTCAGGAAGCTATGGGGAAAACTTTACATTCTTTACAATTAAAGCACAGCATTCTATAAAATCCCTTTTGAGAAATGAAATTATATATCCAAAAGTTTAATAAATTAGCATATGAATATGCTCTCTTCTGTTCAAAGAAACACTGAGTTAGATGAGTTAAACAAGAACTATTCAATGTTGTCGTCATGGACTGAAAGTTTCACTGAGCTAAATTCCATTGAAGCAAAAAGTATTAAAGTTATTCTTTTTAAAATTTGTTTTCCTTTTCTTTCACTTATTTCTGGAATGAAGTAATATAAAGGTGAAAGAGGACAGTATTTGTAAGGTTGAACAATAAATTAATGGTATTTGTCCTTCCTAATTGGTAACGGGGTCCTTTTACCCTGAAAATTTCTTTTAAAATATGAGTTTCAGATCCTTGAGAAAGACAATCATGCCTGGTAAGACTGGCAACTAGTTGGGGAAAGATTTGCGTCTCTCAAGGAGAAACAGGACTGAGACAGTTTGTTTTTTTTTTTTTTTTTTTTTTTTTTTTTTTTATATTTATTTATTTGCAAGCAGAAAGAGAGAAGGAAGAGAGACAAAGAGAGAATGAACACTCTAGGGCATCCAGCCACTGCAAATGAACTCCAGACACATGTGCCCCTTGTGCATCAGGTTTATGTGGGTCCTGGGGAATTGAACCTAGGTCCTTTGGCTTCACAGGTAAACACCTTAAGCACTATGTCATCTCTCTAGCACCCCTTTTTATGCTTTTTTTAAAAACAGGAAGTTAGTGAGAGGTAGCACCCCAAAGAAGGAGCAAGGAGATGCAGTTCTATCCATCTTGGCAAAACTGAAACTTGGATCTGATTTTGGTCTCTTAAAGATGGCTGCCAGTAAAACAGCTGGAGCTTCCGGCTTCTTCTTCAGCTTGGTCTCCTTGGTTCAGTGCCTTAGTCCACGAACCAATCAGATTTTGATTCCTGGGTCAGCCCCTTGAATCTGAACCAGTCAGGTTTCTGCTTAAACACCTGAGCCTGGTGATGATGCTTGCCCTGGTTGTACGATCCATAAAGAATACCCAAGTACGCCAGCACATTCCTTCTTCCAACTTGTGATCTGGCTTGAGAATCCATGTGAGGCTGTCTCCCTTCCCAGCCTGGTTGGAAACAGCCTGCGTGGGAAGGACAGAATACTTACCTTGGCTTGGGTAATTTTATTCTTGCTTTGTATCTGTGTCAAGTTTTGGGAGTACCCTCACATTTTGATTACATGCATGATTTAGCTTTGATATATGAGTCTCTCACTATTTCTTTCTTTCTTTCTTTCTTTCTTTCTTTCTTTCTTTCTTTCTTTCTTTCTTTCTTTCTTTCTTTCTTTCTTTCTTTCTTTCTTTCTTTTCTTTTTTGGAGAGAGACACAGAGAGACAGAGAGAAAGAGGGAGAGGGAAACAGAGATGGGGGTGCCAGCAGCCTCTCAGCTGCTGTGAATGAAACCCAGATGCGTGGGCCCCCTTGTGGTCAAGTGCAGCAATGCATCCTTTCATCACTGCATCTGGCTAAATGTGGGACCTGGAGATTGGAACCGCTGGAGATTAGAACTGGCTTTGTTAGGCTTAGGACGCAGGCGCCTTAACCACTAAGCCATCTCTCCAGCCCTCACTATTTCTTAATCCTGTCTGGTGTGTTATTTGAAGGAGATTCTATGTCCGGACTTCCACATGTGTGTGGAGCTGTTCCAGCCTTTTCTTAGATAGCAATTATCTCTGAATAAACCTCACAGATTATGATTTCTCCTGAAATAAACTCAATAATTCATAATTTATTCTTCTCGAGCATATTTTATCAATTCTTTGTAAAAATAGATTCAGGACCCAAAGCTGGGATTCACAAGTTTAGGATACTCCCTCTCAAACCTCCGTATCCTGCATCATCACCATAAAAGGAACAACAAATTTATAATTTTAAGTCATTTAAAAAAATATTTATGTACTTATTAGAGACAGAGAAAGGGAGAAAGAGAGAAAATGGGCATGCCAGGACCTCTAGTCACTGCAAATGAACTCCAGATGCATGTGCTACCGTGTGCATCAGGCTTATGTGGGTCCTGGGGAACCTAGCCTTGAACCGGGGCCCTTAGGTTTCACAGGCAAGTGCTTAACTGCCAAGCCATCTCTCCAGCCCTTAAGTCATTTTTAATAAATGTTTTAAGACATTGGGGCTCAGTGGCTTAGAAATTTAGACAACAAACAGGTCTACATTAGTTAAAACCAGGGTAGCTGCCACTTTCTGAATCAGAGTATACACTGAGAAGTCATGGGAGTTGCAGACACAGGAAAATTAGATAAAATATATAAAAATCCCATGCTGTGAAAGAGGAGAAATCATAAAGGTGATAGATGATGGTAAGGAGGAGAGAAAAAAAAAGAGAACAGAATGCTTCAGGTTCTTAATTGTGAAGCCAAAAGTGTTTTGTGCCTTCAAAAGACAAAATTTACCAAAAATAATGATGATTTTATGTGCATGTCTATGATAATTTTTGATCTTGTAGATAATCTGAGTATACACATTTATTTTGTCTGTATGTGTGTTCTGAAATTATTTGTCTTTGAAACTCACACATCTAATTAGAAGGAATGGTCACATTAATTTTCTTTTTACCTTACATCTTTCCTGCTAATTTTTCCCTCCCTCCACTTTAAGTAAAAAACACCATTAATTGTGTGTTTTTTTTACAAACTAATTACTGAAAAACCAGGTAGACTAAATATAGAAAGGAACAAAGGTACAAGAATTCTTAGAGGCCCATTAATAATTGTCACTCAGATCTTCATTGAAATGTAAATAGCATTAGATTTGCCCTTTCTTAGTTGCCCTCTTAGTCCTTCACTACTTTTTTTCCCTTCAATTCTTGTCTTGAAATGTTATTCTGCCCAAATCTTTTCTCTTAACATCCTACCCTGTGCATGTATCAATGAGAGCATTTATCATTCTAATTATCTTGACTTCTTATCTCTTACTCCTACTGTTTTGTTTGTTTGTTTTCTTTAAACTTCACAAATTTAAAGGACAAAAGTTGCATCTAATTCATTTCTAAATTCTCTGAGTCTAGCATAGTGACAGATACAAAGTAGGAATGTATAAGTAGAATCAAATGAGTGCATGAATTAACAAATGTGCTTTGCATTTTCTCTTCTCTCTTTGGTTAGTAATCCGTAGTCTCTGGACACTCCCATATCCTAAGCAATCCTTATAGATAATGAGTTTCAAATTTTACAGGAGTCTTGGAAAGATGGAAGAAAAGTAATTTACATCTCACAACAAACTTTCTTTATCTCAAAACGTACTACAAAGTACAGGAAAGTCATTTAATTTATTTTTCAAAACCATATTGATTTTTTGCTGAAAATTCATTGCTATATAGAAGCCAAATCAAATGACATTTGCCTTAAGCATATATCACAATTCAAGTTTCACTTTCTTTTTATAATCACAATGGTCACTTCTTTCATTTAAACCATTGGTGAGGGACATTTAGTCCTTACTGATCAAGCTTTCATTTTCTGCTGTCTGAAATGAAACATCTCTCCCACCTACAACTGACAAGAGTCACATTTCCTGCAGGATTGATTTCTTTCATCTTGTTCTTTCTCATGTCTTATCTGTCTTTTCCCTACTTCCTTCCCTCCCAGAGATAAGGTCTGTATATTTTCTTGCTCTGTCCAACTTCTGCCCTTTGTCCTTCATTTATTACCTCCCAGCTTCTTAATTGATCCATTCTGCCCAGTTTTCTCTCCATTTACTTTAGCTGATCTTTGCCTTTCCCCCTAAGAGTTGTGATTCTTCCCCCTTTAGTACACTGGCCTGTTCCACAGGAATGTTATTATTGAATTTTAAGTATTGTTTCCACTTGTTACATTTGTCTTTATTCATCTACTTGTTAATTTTCCCACCTTCTTGGGTATTATTGTGGTAGTCTTACTCTCTTTGTTATTTATCTTTATCAATTTAAGCTTTAGCTTAGTTTAATATTGCTTATAGCTTGCAAAGTCTTAATCTTTTCCTTATCATCCTAATCACACACAGTCATTTTTCTCCTGTAGGATAATCATGAACTTAAAAAAATTGGTAGTAAATTTTAGGATAACTTGAAAATATTATAAAAATATATACATTTCTCTTTCTATAAAAAAAAAATCTATGGAAGTGTGTCACCAATTCCCATAAAAATAAGAGAAGAGGGGCTGGACAGATGACTTAACAGTTAAGGCACTTGCCTGTTTAAGGACCCAAGATTTGATAAAGACAGATTCAAGAATTATAAATTATTAAATTTATTTAGTCAGAAGACACAAATTGTGGAGTTTATTTTAAGGGAGATTGGGATCTAGGAAAAAAAAAAGCAAGAGCAGATTCATAAACAAGTGAGAAGTATGAAGCATACACGTAGGCAGAAAACATCGTATAGTTCATAAGATTCATTTAAGAGAAATTGAGATTTTTAAGGAAAGACTAGAGTAGAGGCATAACATGTGGAGGATAATTTATATTTAAAAGAAAACTAGAGTATAGCCACAAGCACATGGAGGATAGAATTTAGGAGCTTGTGTAGGGAGATTTAGAAGGAATGTCCATGGCATTTCCCATGTATTTTCCCCATGGGAGAAAGTTAAAAGAGCAAATGTTGGTGAGTTAAGGATGAATAGCAGAAAGAAAATATCAAAGCAGAGACCAATAAATTCAGAGGAAAATGAGTAATGAAGAGACATACACCCATGATTACCCCAAGTTTAAAGAAATTGCAAAGGGTAGCAGGCCTAGAGTTAGTGAAAGCACCCATATGTTAGATCTAGAGTACAAAGAAAATACACACATGCTGGATTCAGAGACCAGAGGAAAATCATGCATGCAATCAACATTAGAAGTTAACTCAAACTATAAAGCAGAGGGCAGCAGAAAAGTTTCCTCAAATCAAGAAACAATGTTATGCTCTCCCCCTTCTCCCAAAGGGGGAAGTGTCTATTCAAGCAGAAATGAGAGGGAATCTAGAGAGAGCTCTGCAAAGAGGAAAAGGCCAGGCAGGAACAAGATGAGAACTTTTATAAGGAAAGAGCCAATTGGTTTATAGATTTAGAGGGTAAACCCAGAGCCAGCCCACCTAGGCCATCTGTCTAGGTAGCATTCTAGACTGTGGACAGCAGGGGACACTGTAGATCAGTCTCAATCAGATATGAGCTTCATTTCTGCCAAGAGTTCTGTTGCTTTGCTAGGGCGGGGTGGCATGTGGGATTGTGGCATATCCTGGTTCTCTCTGGGCCTCAATTTCTAACTGACACTGCATGAAAGAAGCTAGCTTTCTCCTATTCTCTGTCAGTTTAAATATTCCTAAACATGAAAAAAGGTACTGCTAAGTAAATATGGCAATCCATCACTTGTTGGGTATATTTTTACAGATGTTTAAATATAAAGAAAATAACTAAGAATAATATTAGAGTTGATAAATTGAACATAAATCAATGAAATATAGATTTTTGAATAATAAATTATTGAACATTCAAAAAATTAACTATTCCATGCCATGTCTTTGCCATTCTTACATTGGCTAAAACCTGAGAAGAAAATATGTTGCTACACAAACCACAAACCATAGCAGCCCTCACTGTGATTAATGAATGCATTAGAACTATGCATTAAACAAATAGAATCTCAGTCCATACTCTAAAATATAATTTACTAAATTAATATAATCCTGATCACAAACACTCACATATGATAAAACAAGGAAAATAAATTAATAGCAAAGTGTTTCTCATGATTTCTTTATAGAATATGGAATGCATGACATTTAATTGGTACAGAGCTTGAAATTATCAAATATGAAAACTAGGAAAATTTTGTTTTTAAAGTCAAATCCTCATTTAACATTAGTCGAGTTTCTGTTTCTCTATAGATTCTGAGACTCATTCCTGAGTAGGCATGGATGAGCTTAACTGTGTGATGTGCACATGTGCGCTGAAGTCCTATGTGCTCTTCTTCCTGAGCTATGGAGTAGCACTGCTCATGCCATTTCATTCAGGGTCAACTGAAATAGCAGAGTTCTCAATTTTTTGTTTTCATTAGTTCATTTTGACCTTCTCTACCCTCCCCAAATTGTTCTTAATTTCTTAAGTGTGTTCATTTAATAAAACCAACAATAAAGGAGGTCATATATTTGCAGTAATTATTGCTTACTAGTGAGTCAAAGACTTTCATGTAAGAATAAAATACTACTGGAAAGAATCACTGTGATAATGTGTATTATGAATTATTATAACTATTCCTGTTTAGATTCACCAAATGCACAGTATGACTTAAGGTTTTGGTAGTGTAAATTTGCTTTGTGAGATAAAACAGAATGAATGTGTATGGACATTTAACAGGCTGAGTCAGAAAGTGATGAAGAAATGTCATAAATGATGTGGGGCTTAAATCATTTCTATTGTGCCTCTGAAATACCCACAAAGGACTTCCTTTATCCACAGTTCTAATAGAGAAAAACAAGAACAATTGTATTTTGCTCCTCTCCCAGTTTTTGAAGATCACCTCTGGAGTTTGGTTTCACACATATTTCACAAGGTTCATTTAACCTTAGCTGCATATGGGGTTGATAGAAAAACCCTGATAAAGAAAACTTGAGTTTCGATCTGTGAGTACCTGAAATATCACATTGATACTTTGTGGTAGATTGAATCAGATATCCTCCATAACATCATGTGTTTGGAATGTTTGGTCCTCTGCTGGTGGTCCTTCAGGAGGTGGAAGATTGCTGGAGGAGGTGTGTCATTAGAGCGGACCTTGAGTTTTATTAGTCTTTGTTTTTCCAGTGATAGGTTGGCAAACTTTCTTGCCATTTGCTGTACAAAGATGATATCTAGCCTCTGCTCTACCATCTTTTCCCTGCATTATGAAGCTTTCCCTAGAGATTATAAGGCAAAGTATCAGCTGCATGGGGATGAGTGTTTTGTCTCAGAAAGTTGAAGGAAACTATAACATAACTCAAGGTCAGTTGAAAAACATTGTAGCTATAGCCTTGATTTTGGGCTAGCCTGCTGTGATCATGAGCTCACAGACATGAAGCCAGGGAAAGAAATAAATGTCACAAATGTCACCAAGTAGGGGTCTGAGATAGTCATGACATAACTTATTCTTTGTCATCCATACTTTCTTGGATTACATTCTGAATGCATCTTTCTAAGGTACAGTGGAAAACTGCAGTTCATGTCCCAAAGTTTTAACTTGAAGGGTAAAAAAAGAATTAATCTATCTTACTTGGGAAGCTTCAACCCTGCCACCACAGGATTTATCAATGGAAAGTGTTCAGTCACTACAACCGACTCAGCAGAACTTTTATAACTTTAAGTTATTCTTTGCTATAACAGGCATGGGTAGCATTGTCACAGATTCTTAGTGTTCAGTGTGACACTCTTCTCTTGAGATGTTCCAGTATCCACTGTACTTACATAACTAAAGCAGAAATTTTTATCCTTGTGTTTTCATGCTTCTTTTACTGAACTTTGAGATTTTTAACTCTCTCTTCTCTCTCTCAGGGAGGACACTAAATAAGCTGAATCACTGTATAACTTCAGATGATTCCTTTGAAGGATAAAAATGTCTCTTTGCTATAAAGGCTGAAAGTCTGCAGAGATTCACTGAGGAGATTACTACATGTCTGCACAGGAAATAAGTAGGAAGTGTGTTGCAACTATCATTTTGTTGCTGGGATAAAACACCCAATCAAAAGCAACTTATGGGAGGAAAGTTGCTTATTTTGGCTTACAGACTTAGGGGGAAGCTCCTTGATGGTAGGGGAAAGGATGGCATGAATGTTGGCAAACATCAACCCTTTGCCAACATCAGGTGGACAATAGCAGCAGGAGTGTAAGCTGAACACTGACAAGAGGAAACTGACTATGACAACTCACAACAACACACCTTCTCCAGCAAGGCCCCAATTCCCAAATTGCCATTAGCTGGGGACCTAGCATTCAGAACACGAGTTAATGGGGGACATCTAACTCAAACCACCACAAAGTCAAACAGATGTGATTAGCCAGCAAGGCCTCCATATTTTATGACCAAAACTGCTGTTTTCTGCTGTTACAGGTTCCCAATGATATGTGCAGTCTAGTTCTCAACATTTTGCAATACTTAGCCATGTTTATCGATTTAAATTCATTTATTTCAAACATATTTTCTAATCCTTTATTTTTTTAAAATATATGGCAGAAATAAACTAATCCCTGGGATCTTAGTAACAAGATTGCAGAATATCTTCCATTGTTGAAGAAGGGAGTTATAGGGAAGTTCTTCTACACACTGTATCTCAAGTGGGATTGACTTGATTGGCTTAGATAATCAGCAAACAGCTTATTTATAACTTAATGTAGAACAATATATAAAATTCCTAACTAATGCAATTAGTTCTTGTGTTTCAAGAGGCTAGAAGGAAAGTGAGAATTTAATGCACAAAACATACAGTAGCAAAATCAAGTTCAATATGTGGCATTTAACAAAGGATACACATAAGTAATATTAATTCAACATTATAGTGAGCATCTTTTTCAACTGTGGATGTTTTTAAAATACAATAAAAATTTGGACTCTGAAGTTGGATCTTAATCCATCTTCTGCTAGACAATTTGCTCCCCCTACTTTATTCTATATTGATTATATAATGTTTCTCCCCATACCTTGCTCCAATGTCAGGTATGTAGCTCCCGAATATGATACTTTTGCCATAGTGAGAGGTTTGGATAAACAAGTAAGCAGAGAAGTCTCTTTGTTCATAGCCATAAGTATACCTTTCATTTGCTGGAGGGACTAGTGGGAGATTCCATGGGAGATAGATTCTATCTTTGCCTCTGTGCATAGATCTTCAGCAGAAAAAAACCATAAGTAGAATAGAAGGTAATACATAGGAAGGAAGACTTCAAAACAAAATTGTGTTGAGAAAACAGTAGTGCACAGACTGGGGAGGGAGACAGAGAGTGGAAGGGAGAGCTTATCAGTAGTAGTAAGTTATGGGCAGAGGAAATACATGCTTATCCTCTATTTCTCAGTAAGGTGGCTATAATTATATTGCACTATTCCTTTTAAAAAGCTAGATTATAAGACTAAATGCTTTCCCCACAAAGAAATGTTTGAGGATATATATATATATTTACCCTGGTTTAAACACCACATTCCAGACATGCCAAAGCATCACATGGCCTTCCATAAATGCTTACAACGTGGTGTTCATTAAAAACAAATAAATTAGAAGAGCAAATAATCAAAAGTTTAGAATCCTGCTAGAGTCCATGACTGATCTCTGTGAGATTTTTTCAATATATGAATTAATAAATCTTCCACAAAGTAGTTCTTCGATGTAAGCCATTTTGGGGTGGACTTATTTGTCTTTAATCTGATAAGCCCCCATTCCCACTCCCCATCCCCTGTTATAGCGTGAATCCTTGTTCCTAGTGATAAGAGCTTCTCTGTCCCCAGGAACTGTTTATTCAAGTCATAGTATAAAAGACATTTATCTTTAAAAATATCCATTAGACTGGCTGGAAAGATGGCTTAGCAGTTAAGGCGCCTGCCTGCTAAGCTTAAGAACCTGGTTCCAATTTCCAGGTCCCAAGTTTAGCCAGATGCAAAGTGATGCAAGGGCACAATGCCTCATTTGCCCACAAGGGGGCGCATGCATCTGGCTTTCATTCGCAGCAGCTGAAAGACTGCTGGCACACCCAATTCTCTATCTGTCTCCCTTTCTGTCTCTCTCTGTGTCTCTCTCCAAAAATAAATTAAATAATTTAAAAAAATATATAAATATCCATTAGAACAGGAATCATAAAATAATATAATAATATGATTAACAAGCAAACATGTATATTACATCAAATGCACTCTGGTGTTACCATATCAAATTTAGTTCATTTAAGTACTAATTTCCTAAATGGTAGCTGAGTCACCTAAATTAATGGAGCGTGAAAATGTGCTTGACTTATTCTGTCTTATGAAGAAAAAAGAATCTGGGTCATTAAATGCCTAAACAATCATGATCAGGTGATATCTATGCTATATGCATATAATTTTAAAGTCTATAGCTTTTTTCAATTACGCAAATATCCATCTTTTCAGCAATTAAATGTCTCTAAGTGCTTTCCCTTTTGTATCCTCTAATGTTAAGATTGGTAAAGGATGGTATATTAGCAGCCCTTTCCTAAAAGCTCTTGAAAACCAGGTGAAAGTGCAAAATTGCACTTGTTCTTTAGTGAAGAGTTCTGTTAATATTTCACAATGAAGTACTCAACCTCTTACATGGTAACATAAAAGCTGTCTCTAGGACAGAGAGGAGACTTATGACTCAGAGGCATTTTCTCACATAATGACATCAAATACAGAATCCAAGTACTCACATGTTTTATGAATAAGGTTTATATGATATCCTTCATCTCTTCTTGCATATTTTGTGAAGAAAGTACTCTTTCTTACCTTCCCGCCCCAGCCTCCTCCCCTACCTTTCTTAAGTACTATGTATCTGCTTTATTTCTTCTGGCAGAACCACACATAATAAAGTTTCATTCTAGAAAATTCTATTTCCCTTAGCCTCATAAAAATTGTACTGTTAGAAGCTGATGGTAGAATGGTGATTATCAGAGAATGGAGAGAAAGGGATCAGGCTGGGGTGGGACAGATGATCAATAAGTACTGCTACAGTTCAGTAGTAGAAAGGAGTTCTGGTGTGCTCTTGCAGTGTAAGGTGGATACAATTGGTAATACACTATTCATTTAAGAAATACATATAAAGTTGAATGCTTTCATCATAAAATAAATGATAAATATTTGAGGAGGTAGATATCTTAACTTTCTTTAAACAATTCATAATGTATGTATATATTGAAACATCACATGGAAACTAATTAATATGTACAACTTCATGCATTTATTTATTTATTATTTGGTTTTTTAGGGTAGGATTTTGCTGTAGCCAAGGCTGACCTAGAATTCACTATGTAATCTCAGGGTAACCTCTAACTCATGGCAGTCCTCCTACCTCTGCTCTGGAGCACTGGAATTAAAGGTGTGTGACACCATGCCTGGCCTTCATGCTTTTATACATTATTTACAAATGCATTTAATTAAAATTAAAAATAAATATGATTAAACAGTAAAGTAAATTTGGAGAACAATTTTCAAAATCAAGGTAGATTTTATCATTTTGTATTGTTCCCATTTGTTTGCAAACATAAACAAAGTAATAAAGTAAAACATTTGTTGTCCTTAACTTGACAAAACAATTCCAAATCTTATGTATAATGTAAAAAGAAAAAAAATAATAATACATACATTAAAATGTCTACTTTTGCCCAGCAAATGCAATAAAATTACAAACCCAGTTTTCATCAGTATAGAAATTACTTACTTGTTATGAGCAGCATTTCACTAGACTAGAGGATATATAACGACATGCTCTGCAAGATAACATTTCCACAAAATCCTGAAGAATATGCTTATGAACAAAGATGTGTTGGGAACAGTTGGTGTTTGTGAGGCTCTTTATGTCATGATTTATGAGAAAATTGTAGAGAAGAGAAATGCAGCTATTCAAAAGTAGCTGTGTTTATGAATTAGATGCTTTTAATTTTCTTTGACAGATGTGAGTAAAGAATGAAATTTCTTCTTAATTATCTTTGCTGAGAGAGCTGTATGTGATGCTCAGAAACCAAGCTCGGATGATTGTCAATGTATTTCCTTTAAACATTTTGATGTCAAGCAGATTATCAAGCAGATGAAGAATAAACATTAATATCTTGTACATCATAACGATCTAACAACTCAAGTATCATCTCAGAAGTTCACCCATCCTGGTTTCAGTTTTCAAATTTGCTTGATAAAACAAAGGAGATTCACTCAACAGCACTGAAATTTATCCCTATTCACTTTCCAGCAAGTTTCCTGGAGAATTAATCAACTGCAGTGGCTCTAGAATAAAATGCTCACAATATAATATTTTAAATCACAGCTAGCCATTAACACTCTGAAAGACGAACTGCACACACATTTCTTGAAGATTTATATGAAGGTCTGATCTGAAATATAAGAGATGCTGACAGAGAATTCACTTTGCTTCTCAATGAGGCAATCCTCTCCCTGAATTTATTTATTACCAATGTATTTCAGTTGTGCCAGGTGGTAAGAGAGCTTGGAACCCACAGCATCTGGATGGAAATAGGAAGATGCCTTAACTTTGCAGGTGATGAGCCATTAGTCACTCTAGTCTCCTTTCCTATGATGTAGGTACTCAGCATGATACTGCCAACAGGGGGAGCTGCAGAAACAAGACAAATGAAGCCCACTGTGCTTCTGAGTGTAATTTAGCTGAACTGACAATATATTATACTTTAATGGTCCCTGAGAGTGAATTTAATTGATGACCCAACTTAGATAATCTCTTGGAGTATCTTTGTGCTGGATTGGATGCAAGCAGGGTGCCTCTTTGTTTCCCTGCTGTTAATAGAGTGATTCCATATGGAGAGGATATCTGTTAATATGTTACTGAATTTTTTTTTCCATTGTTACTGTTTCAGCAATCAACTCAGAAAGCTTTTGATAAGCCAAGAGAAAAAGACTAAACTAATGTTTTTCTCAAACTATATACATATATATAGTTTACATGTATATATATATATATATATATATATAGTTTACATATATATAGTTTACATATATATATAGTTTACATATATATATAGTTTACATATATATATAGTTTACATATATATAGTTTACATATATATATATAGTTTACATATATATAGTTTAAACTACATAGTTACATATAGAAATATATATATATATATAGAAGAAGATTCAGTAGACAGATATCACTGACACATTAAGTGTGCTTTTATTCCTCTTTTCAGGGTAAAATGAAAACAAAGTTAGTCTGGAAAGAAAAGTTAAACTTTGTGATATTGGACTGTTACTGATACATATGGCTGAATAATCTTACTTGATAGTATGACTTTAAAACCATTATCATCAGAAAATGAGAATAAAAGTTAAGAATATTCAGTTTTATTTCTATTAGTGAATGCAGTATATTAATGAATGTCCATAAAATGCTCTGGCCATTTGTACCAGTCCTAATTAAAACTATGGTGTATTCTTCTAGGTCAATAATGCTATAGACTGCAGAGCTTTTCTGGTGTTATAATCATTTATGTACCCCTTTGCTATGAATGTATATTAAATGAAAAATAACTTAAGAATGTTCCTTCTTCAAAGTGTGTGTAGCCTTGTTGTAAGGGATATGGTATTTAACTATGGGACAATAATAAAATTGCAGATGCAAGTTAGAAGTACTTGTGACAGTGATGCACACAAAGGAAGCAGGTGCTTGCTCATGCTGAGGCAGACAGGGAATTGGAACATGCTGGTCTTGTTGAATAGAAAGGGTCAACCTGACCAACTGCAGGTCTATACACTAAAACATATTAAGACTATAGAATCCATAGCCTATTGGATTCTTGTTCATAAAGGCAAAACAACAACAACAAAAATAAAAACAACAACAACAAAAAACCTAAAATGACCCCAATGTGGCTCTGGGAAACTTGCAGAAAAGGGGGTGGAAAGATTGTTAGAGTCACAAGTTGGGGCATTATGCACAGAGACTGGGGCCTACCCCCCAGAACTCTTGACTAACCTCACAATGCATGACCTGCATTCCCCATTGATGAGGGTCCCTTTGAAAGAGGGAGGACAAGGAGGAGGACAATGGAACCAATACTATGAATGTAAAATCAGAATAATATAAATTAAAATTAATTAAAATTAAAAAAAAAAAACATCTTTCAGTATTTTAGAGTTTAGTAGAACAGCTGTACCTTGGCACATTTCTTTTTTATTTAATTTTATTGACAACTTTTATACTTATAGACAATAAATCATATTTCCCTCCCCTTCCCCCATTTCCCTTCAGAACTCCACTCTCCCTCATATCCCCTCCCTCTCTCCATTAGTTTCTCTTTTAGTTTGATGTCTTCATCTTTTTCTCCTGTTATGAGTATCTTGTGAAGGAACTGCTAGGCACTGTGAGGTCATGGATATCGAGGCCAATTCTGTCTGGACAGTTCTGGTTAGAGAAGCTTCTCTTTTCAGATGGTGATGACCACTAGAATGATCCAAAAGGCAACATAGTGCTGAGAAGAAGGGACAGAGGAGTGTCTAGCACTGAAACATCTCCATCATACCCTCTAAAGCTCAGGGTCCATTGCAGAAGAGGTGGCAGAAAGAATGTAAGAGCCAAAGGAAGTGTATGACTCTTCGGCATATTTCCATGTGTTGTTTGTTGCTACAGTTTTGAATGACCATATAATTTGTCAAAGTCTTTTCCAAACTGCACTCACCTTCCTTCCTGATGCTTTTTCTAGACTTGTATACTTCATCTCTGTAGGCTCCAAGTATAGAAATCTGAGAGTTGACTTCACCTCACTTATTACACACATACAGCATTCAGTTGTTTCCTATTAGTACTAACAGGCATCTGCAGATTATTCATAAGGTCACACAAACTAATTCACACCTTTGGCTTCTTTCCTTTGCCACTCCCACTTATGTAAAAACTGCTTTCTGCTAATTACAGGAGACAATTTTTTCTGATGGTTCTATTCCCTTTCACTATATAAAAAAATGAATAATCCCCCTATACATTTAAAAGACAAAACCAAAAATTCAACTTGCTATTCTAGGTACTACCCACTCAGGCATAGTCTGTTTTTCTCCACATCTGTTTCATTATTTCTGGATGTTATCAAATATTCCATTTAAAGGGAATTGCATCACATTTCTCATACCTATCCTGCAATTTCCCGGACCCCTAACCTATTTTCCTTTATCATTGAATCTGAAATGTATTTTTCCATGCAGAAATTCCATTTATCTTAGATAAAAGTTCTATTCATTGCATATATGAAGCTTTCTTCAATATGGTCATATGAAGGACTTCCCCATCAGTTCAAAAGATTGTTTGTATACTGGAAAAAGAAGTGATCATATGGGGTTTCCTGTAGGTTATACAGAAAGTGTTAGATTTAGAGATAGGACTGTGAGTTTCAATTGTCCTTCACGATATTTCTACTTTGATTTTATCAAATATTATTGTAAAGCATCTCGATCTCCATCATCATCAATCATCATCATCATCACTAATTAAAAGTCAAATAAGGTAAACTGTAAGATATTTTGTAATATGTTAGACATGCAGGACATATTTACCTTTCAATATTTGGTTATCTTGATAATTCAGATACTTTAAAGGTTAATATTTCATTACCATTGGGCCTACATAAGTACATTTTAATGTTTATCTTTTATATGTACTAAAATACTGAAAGAGACATATCAAGCAATGTTATTATGTAAATATGTAGGCAGAGGACATTCATCTGCATTCTCATTTTTATCCATAATCTGCCCTTTCTCTCCTGTGCTTTCTTGCCCTGTGGACCATAAGGAGGCTACATGTAAATCATGACAGCCTCTTGTTGATCAACTAATGGCTGTCTTTTAAACTTTTCCTTTTATGTGTCTGTATAGTTTGTTCTTAATGTTTTACAACCTCATTAACATTTTCTTTTTCAGATTTTTATTTCCAAATTGCTTCATCTTTAATCCATTTCTTAAGTGCTTGGCAGATCTTGAAATTTCATTGAAAATAGTAACTGCTGAAAGAGATTTTCAGCTGAACTGGGAACTAGATTAAATGATGAGAGAAAGCACAGACTGGAAAATTTTCAATTGTATTTCTTTGTCCTTGCACATCCTTATCTTAATCCACAACTTTTAACTATGTTCTTTGCAACTATGTGTTTTATAGACTACTGCTTTAGTTCAGTCCTTTGGAATAGTGGGTCCAGCAGAAGGGTCATATGTTGAAGGTTTTTTTCCAGATCAGGCTCCAGTCATTTATGAATGAAAGAATCCTGAGGGCTCTGACATGATCATGAAATTAACTTGTTGATGGATTCATAATGTGATGGCATTAGTACATTAGTAGACAGAAACTGCAGGAAGGAAGAAACTGGGGATTGCATTTATTGGATATATTTTCTTTGCCCCCTTCCTGTCTGTCTCTGCCTCCTGACAACACTGAGGTAAAAAATTTTTCTTTGACAAGCACTTCTGTAATGATATTCTGACATCATACCTTACCATGGCCCAGAAATAATTGGTTCAGTTGACTATGAACTGAAAAACACTGAACCAAAATCAATCTTTTCACCTTTAAAATTGTTTCTCCATGATATGTTTCACACTGATGAAAAACTCACTAGAAACTAGACCCACACATGTCACCATGCACAAAATTCAAGTCTAAATGAATCAAAGACATCAATATAAGACCTGAAACTCTTCTACTACTGAAAGAAAAAATAGGAAGAACTCTTCATGTTATAGGAGTGGGGAAATACTTCCTGAACAAAACACCAGTAGTTTAGGAATTTAAGCAATCACTCAACCATTGGGATCTTATGAAGCTGAAAAGTTTTTCACAGACAAACATACCATAATCAGAGCTAGCAGATTACTCAAAGAATGAGAGAAAAAATTTGCCAGCTATAAAAATGACAGAATCCTAATTCCTAAAATCTACAAAGAATTCAAAAACCTAAACAATAAAAAAATATCAAACAACCCACTCACAAAGTGGGGCAGAAAACTGAATAGCGTTCTCAGAGGAAGATATACAAATGGCAAACACACACTTAGGAAAATGTTCAACATCCCTAACCATCAGGGAAATGCAAATTAAAATAACACCTTACCCCAGAAAGGAAAGGATAGCAAACATTAAAAAATTAAATGAAAACAAATGTTGGTGAGGCTGTGGAGAAATAGGAACCCTGATGCCGGGGTTTTTCCCCTCCACCACCGGCAGGTAGAGCGGAAGAGAGAGAGAACCGGGCCAGCCACTTCTCTCGAGGCTGAGTGAGAAGCCGGGTGTCGGCAACTCAAACCCCCCCCCCAAAGCACCGGGGAGAAAAACCACATTGAGCCGCAGAGACCGTCTAAGGCGGGAATCTCTCCTTTATTGTCATAGGGAGGTATTTATATATTTTGAGGAAGGGGGCGGGAAGATAGGATGAGAGAAAGGTATAAGGGCCAATAGTATTTCACCACATCAGCAGCAGCTGGGCGGAGGCAGTTTCAGCTTAGGTGCTGAGTCACTCCAAGGACAGGTTGTGAAACTCTACTCAGGCTCTGGAAGCTCGACTAGGCCTCACCGGGAGTAGGCCAAGTACAGGTAAACTCTGGCTGGGCTCAGAACAACTAGGCCTCACACCGGGCAGGGCCCAACACCCTGATTCACTTTTGGTGGAAATGTATGCTGGATCAACCACTATGGAAAGCAATATGGAGATTCCTAAAAAGGTTGACTATAGAGTTACCAACAGGCCCAGTTACTCCCTTACTGGGCATTATCCTTAAAGCTCCATACCTTAGTTCAAAGATATTTGCTCATCCATGTTTATAGCTGCTCAATTCATAAGAGCAAGAACTGGAATCAACCTAGGTGCCCATCATTGGACAAATGGCTAAGCAATATATGGTGTGTTTACATGATGGAATTCTCCTCACTAGTTAGAAAAAAATGACACAATGAAATCTGTAGAAAAAATGGTTGAACTTGGAATAGATCATACTCAGCGAACTCACACCATCATAGTGAGGCAATCATCATATGGTCTCACTCATCTGCAGTTCCTAATCTGGATCAACCTGAGTTGCTGACATACCTGATAGGTATCTTGATGCCTCAACAATAGGGAGAGTAGAGCTGGGGGGCAGTAGAAGTGTGGAGGGGAAAACACAAAACGGAATCCAAATTGAACTGGTACCATAGAAACCTATATCCTAGAAGACAGACTAAAAGGTTTAACCCTCAACATGACCTTAGGGGGAGTACATGAAAGAAGGGCACTGGAGAGGGTGAAGTGATGCCTAACCTGAAGTATTTCCTGTATCTTTTTTCATTTCTGTTTCCCTTTGGCACTTGCCTGTGATTCCCAGTACCAGGATGTGGTTAACACCCACAATGAACTGTTGATCAGGGAGACCTACAAGGTCTTCCAAAACAAGACAGATTTCTGTCAGAGCACTTGATTACCCACCAGAGGTTAATGGTAAGACCATACTGCTGAGACACCATATGCTGTCAGTACGGAAGATGGAGAGACCTGGCTGGAATCTGAAAGAGAGCCATTCGCCACTTATCCCATATAGTGGTAGAAGGTGCTACATGAACTATTGGGGGAAAGTGTCCAACATCTGCCCAAGTAACTCTAGTTCTAAGCTACTCAGAAGCAAACAACCTGACATGATGCTCACAAAGTGTTGTAGTGGCATATAGCCATGATGGGTAGCCAACTGCTTTTGGATTGGCTGAAGATCTGTTCAGTGGAAAGGAACTCATATCTGGAATTGGTAAACAAGTCAGAATTATATCCAGATAATGAGTTTGCTTTCCAATATCAAAATCCCACTACTCTTGGGCTATAAGAGGGTCTACACCCATTAACCTCTCTGTAAACTAATAATGGTTATCCAATTAACCTGTGCTGAATTCACTCTCCTTTGGAGAATCTGCTTCTTGTTTTCAGATGGAAGCAGAATGTGAGGACAGAACTAACTTATCACACTTCACTAGGGCCCCAGCTGAAACCATAGAGGAATTGGAGAAATGAGCAAGAGTGATGCTTTATTGGTGAACCTGATATTAGCACAAGGGTGAAGGAGATAGACACTAAACACCTACCAAACCAGAGATCCAGAGGCTCCTAAGAGCCCATCACTGAAGTAGAATTAAAATGCATCCAATATGACTCAGGGATTTTGTGGAAGAGGGAGAAGAAAGATTATTAAAGGCACAAGTTGGGACATTATGCACAGAGACATTGCCTCTTCCCCATAACTGATGGCAACCCCACAATATACAACCCACAATCCCCATGGGGATGACTGGCATCCCCAATGAGGAGGGACCCTTTGGAGGGGGAGCAGGGATGGGGAAGTACAGTACCAACATGTGCTGTTTACATACTGAGTATGTCCATTACAAAAGAAAAAAAAAAAAAAAACTCACTCTATTAGTCAGGGTTCTCTAGAGGAACAGAATGGACAGAATGAATCGTATTAAAAGGGGGTTTATTGGATTAGCTTACACAGTCCAGCAATAGCAGGTTGCAGGTCCGAGAGTCAAGAAACCTGGTAGCTGCTCAGTGCACGAGGCTGGAGGCCTCAGCAGTCCCAATCCGGCACTGAAGGCCTGGAGGCTTCCTGGAGAGACACTGCTCTTCAGTCCACCCTGGTCTTCAGTCCACTCTGGACAGCAGCAACACCAAGCAACAGGTACCAAGCAGAAAACACCAAGCAGCTAGTAGCACCGGCAGCCAGGTGGGAGAGAGAGAGCCTTTCTTCCCAGAGCTCCTTTTTATCAACCAGCCCCCTCCTCCAAGAGGGGCCGCCCACTCTGGGCCGCCCACTCTGGGGGAAGGCTTACCCCTGGGGGAAGGATTCTTCCTTTAGTTAATCCTTCCTAGAGGCAGCCTCAGAAACACACTTATGAGGAATGTCTGTGGATTCCTAAACAAACTTAACACAAACTTAACCATCACACTCACCAACAAAGTTGATATCTATATGCAGTGTATTGTGGTACCATATAGAGAGATGAGAGATAGATATACAGGTGATGATAGATAGATGATAGATAGATAGATAGATAGATAGATAATAGATGATTGCTACATAGATAGATAGATAGATAGATAGATAGATAGATAGATAGATGATAGATAGATAGAACATAGAATGTTCTTCAGCTGTAGTAAAAAGAATGAAATTCTTTATTACACCAAAATTGATGTCCTCACTCTCCATTGGAGAATTTGTTTCTCTTTTTCAGATGGATACAGAACGTGTGGAGAGAAATAGCCCATTGCACCTCACCAGGGCACCATCTGGAGCCAGAGAGTTACTGGGGAAATGAGCAAGACTGCTGCTTTCTTGGTGAACCTGGTACCAGCACAAGGGCAAAGGAGATAAACACAAAAAACACTCAACCCCTACCAGATCAGATATCCAGAGACACAGACTCCCGAGACCTTGTCACTGAAATAGACCTAAAGTGAACACAACATGGCTCAGGGAAATTCACAGAAGAGGGGGCAGAAAGATTGTTAGAGCCATGAGTTGGCTCATCACACACAGAGACCTTGCCTCTCCCACATAACTGATGGCTACCCCCATAAGGCAAGACCCACATTTCCCATGAGGGGAAGACAGGGAGAAAGCTAATGATGGTACCATCATGGCTATATACACACCATATATAACTAATTTAAAAAGAAAAAAAACTAAAAAAATATGAAAAACATGTAAAGTGAAGTTATATGAAATAATAAAATCTAAATTATACAAATTATACTGTTTTCTTCTGTGAGTATTAAACACTATAACCTCTTATCTTTTGTAGCAAATTGAATAATCTCAGAATATATGTACATTTGAAGTTGCTTATTTATTTATTTTATTTTCTGCATCAAAGGAAACGTACATGTAAGAGTGCAGTTTGTGGCTGTGCAGGTTTTAAATAACCAACCACCTAAGTTTAGTTTACAGTAAGTTTAAGAGACGAGGTTTTTGAATTGAATCTAGTTTATACACCTATCAAAGTCAATAGTGAATTTATCAATGCACAAACATAATTCTCCTTGACCACCATGTATTATTTAATGTTTGAGGATTGAAGTTACCTTTTGCCAAGTCCTTTTTGTGAAATATATGACCTTAGCAAATTAAATCCAAGAACCTCTGCCGTCAGTTTAACAGATAGCTGACATTTTCTCACAATGTGAAATTTGTTCATCCAAAGTAGAATGTGATGTAGGGAATGATGAGTTTTTAGATTATTTGTTGACAGAAATGGGACATGCTGGAAATGAATCTGATCTCTGTGCCCAGTAGTATTCAACTGATGTTTAATCAGATTTAGGCCATCCAAAAAGGATACTGAAGTCATTATGAAATGAATGGAACTTGACAGTCCCATAAATACAGTGCCCTCAATGTAGCTAAAGAGAATGAAATAAAGAAATAGGTGTCCTTTTAAAACCTTGCATATACCTTATGTTATTCACCTGTAAAGTTAGAAGCTACCTTATTATGGTATTACCAAAAGGAAGTAGACATTCAGCAGAACAACAGTTAGTTCTAACCAAAATTTTCCTTAATGCAAAAATCTCCAAGGTTATAGTAAGCCCTTGGCCATTTGGAACATTGTCTAATGGTTATTCTATCAAATGTTTTCTATAAAATACTGAGGTTATGAAACATTTTATTACATTATGCATTGATTTATAAGGAATGGCAATTTTCTTCTTATACCTGGAAATGTACTGATTTCATTGTTTATGTACACAAACTATGGGTTTGGTGTAATCTCCCTAAAATTTGGGTATTCATATGTAATTACAAATGTGGTGGTATTAAGAGAAGCTGCTTATGAAGTGGCTACAACATGAACACTCTCCTCTAGTGAATGGGACTAAAGATTTTGTAAAAGAGATTTTAGAGGGCTTTATCTGGCTTGCTCTTTTGCCTTCTTCCAAGTTCATAAAATAGATGGTTCCCTTCAGGGAGGTGTGTACTGTGAAGATCACATTTTGTAAGCAGAGCTCAACCCTTACCAGACAACTGAAATTGAACTTAGCATTTCTGCTACCTCTGAACTGAAAGTAAACTTCTGCACGTTGTTTTTTACCCCATCTCTAGAATTTTGGCACAATTGCACAGATCAAGTGAAATGTATAAGTAAATCATTCTGCAGTTGATGATCCTGAGTTGAGTTTAACATGCTAACAATTGTATTTTTAGCATTTCTTATTACTTCTTTGTATTTTATTTCAGAGAGAGACAGAGAATGAATGGGTACACCAGGGCCTCCAGCCACTTCAAATGAACTCCAGATTCATGTGTCACCTTGTACATCTGGCTTATGTGGGACCTGGGGAATTGAACCTGGGTCCTTTGGCTTTGTAGGCAAGCACCTTAACCAGTGTGTCATCTCTCTAGCCCATTTCTTTATGTTTTACAAGCTATAATTTAAATAAGTGATGTATTTATATTAGTAGTTTTAATTATTTTCATGTTAATCTTTGTGAAGATTTTCAGATGTATGAATAACATTATCAGTGTAAGAAAACAAGAAAACCCTAAAAGTTATACACTTTGCTTTATTAAATATTTCAGTGGAATTGTTGCATTATACTTGAGGTAGTTTATAAACAATAATTCATTCTGTTTTAGCGAATATGGCAAACTTGAACAAATATTCACTTTTCCTAAATTTTGTGACTTCAAATGTGCTGTTTCAGAAACTTGAGGGTATTTATTCTTCTTGTTGTTTCAAAAATTTTGTTAACTAATATTATGAAATAAGATTTGCAAGATAAAGGGTGGATACCAATTAACAATAGTCAGCTTAAAAGTCAATTTAAATAAACTTTTAGGTATTTACCTAACCTCCCATAAATTGGGGCATCTGACTTTATAGATCCTACTAATTTCAATGGAAAGTTGTTATGACAGAAAGACTATCCAACAGAAAAAAGGAAAATCAGTCAGTTTCCTATGTTAGCTAAAACTACAAGTTTCAGCAAGGAAAAAAAAAAAAACAAAAAAAAAAAAACCCACAGAGTTCCATCTCAGCACTGCAATTTTAGCACTCTTGGAAAAGAGGAGACATAAGACCATTAGGAAGCCTTGGCAATATCACAGGTGGAAGAGGAGGAAGAGAATAAATTCCTTGGTGAGTAGTAGAGATTGAATTGGTATAATAAACTCAATTTTTATGTAAAGGTACTGTGGGAACTAATTATCTTTAAATATTCCAAACTTGGTAGAAAGTTTAAAGGGGACAGAATGCTTGGCAGGAGCTACAAACCCCATCCTCAGTCTCATATTTCAGTGTATCATCTACATATTCCATTTTACATTTTCTATTGTAACCTGTAAGTCATGGGTCAATATAAAATACATAGATATAAGGTTTGTTTATATCTTTTATTACAATGTTAAATGTTAGGAAATGTGTATAGGAGAATAGTCACAACAGTTCAAAACATAGACCCATATACTCATTCTTACTAAATTTTTGTTTACATATTTAAAGCTATAGTCACAAAGGGTGGGCAGTTAAAAACTAGTGAAATGTCCTCTTCTCCATGGGAAAGGTTGAATGCAAATTTATTTCAGTTTGTATTTGGGTGATTTTTTTTTTTTTCTTGGCTCCTCCTCTCCCCACATTTTTTAAATCATTGTCTTTACCATGTTGCCCGCCTCATGGAGAAATATCCTGAAATTCTAAACTTTCAGAATCTATTGACCATTGGCATAATTTTGATTAATGAGTTTTTATTGTTATTCATTCAAGCTAAATTCCACCAGGAGTGTGGTGTTTGGAATTCTCCTGTACTGAACTTCAGTATTGACTCCTTATTCCTCAAAGTACCTCAGATACTCCAGTGTGACCCTGCAAGTTGCCAGGGATGTTTATAAAATACTGCTTTGGGCTGGAGGGATGACTTAGTAGTGTCGATGCTTGCCTGCTAAACCTGGGGTCCCAGATACCCTTCCCCAGTACCCAGGTAAGCCAGATGCACAAGGTAGCACATATATCTGGAGTTTGTTTGCAGTGGCTAGAAGCCCTGGCAAGCCTATTGTCTGTCTCTATCTGCTTCTCTCTCTCTCTCTCTCTCTCTCTCTCTCTCCTCAATTAAAAATAAATAAATATGGGCTGGAGAGATGGCTTAGAGGTTAAGGCGCATGCCTGCGAAGCCTAAGGACACCAGTTCGATTCTCCAGGTCCCACATAAGCCAGATGCACATGGTGGTGCATGCATCTGGAGTTCATTTGCAGTGGCTGGAGGCCCTGGTGCACCCATTCTCTCTCTTTCCCTTTCTCTGTGTTTAATAAGTAAATAAATGAAAATAAAATTTAAAATAAATAAATAAATAAAACATTTAAAAAACAGAATTTTCTAACTGGATTTGTTAGGATGCTGATCAAAAATATGTTTCATTTTGTTGAATAAGAACATTTGTTATGTATCTGATTTGAGATCAATTTTTCATTTTATATGATTCAATCTGTAATTTAAAGTGTATCTTACAAATTTCACTCTACTGTCAACATTTCCATGAATACATCATAATCTACTTTTATTTTTCTTGTTTGCATGTTGTTGCAGACAGCTTCAGGTTCGCTGAGATGAACTTCCAGACCAGGCACAGTTATGGAGGAAGGGATATTTATTGAAGCTTACAGATCCAGGGGAAGTTCCATAATGGCAAGAGAAGCGGCCTGCTCTCCACAGGGCCAAGCAAGAGAGAGAGAGAGACCAACCAGCCACCACAGCACACAGAGCAAAACTACAGCCAAAAAGTCACACAGCACACTTCAGGAACTCCTGCTAGGCACATTTGCATATCTTTACAATGGAATCTCAAACCCACCATTAACATCTTAAGACCAGCCCCCAGTGACATTGCCTCTAGCAAGGTGATTGCAGATGCAAACTATAACTACTAAAACACTGAATATATTGGGGGACATATATTCAAACTACCACACATGTCATACGGTCCCTATAGAGGCTATCTGCATTTTCATTATATTTATGAAGAGGAATTTAATGTATGTCATTGGTGTCTATTGTACAAAGTATATTAAATATTTAATATACACTATCAGAATTTTTTTGTTTAAGTGACACCAGCTTCAATTGGTGAAAGTTGTAATCAATGACATTTACATAGCTTCTTCAAAATGAAGAGAAAATAGAAAGATGCACTTATTGAGAAGTGTATTCCTACTTTTGTAAAATTTCGTAGAGCAATTCACACTTGAATTTCACTTTACTCTTGCAAATTAAATGAGTAGATTCCTTACTGTTTAATTTATAAGTATTCATGTAAATAGTAATGAATTATTCATTAGTAGAATGGAATTTCCTTAAAAATTTTAGATGCTTCCCTTAAAAGTTATATTGGACAAAGGTACCACAATTAATTGTGTCTGACTACAACTCTCCCTACACACACAGATATAAACCCATTCAGGTGCAATAAAGTTGATGGAGTTTGTTTGGCTCAATAAACTGCAGTTTTTTTTTTTTTTTTTAATTTTTTTTTTATTGTTTTTATTTATTTTTGGAGAGAGAGACAGAGAGAGATAGAGAGGGAGAGGGAGACAGAATTGGGTGCGTCAGCAGTCTCTCAGCTGCTGTGAACAAAATCCAGATGTCTGCACCCCCTTGTGGTCAAGTGCGGCATAGTGCCCTTGCCTCACTGCATCTGGCTAAACGTGGGACCTGGAGATTGGAACCGCTGGACATTGGAACCAGCATTCTTAGGCTTAGCAGGCAGGCGCCTTAGCCGCTAAGCCATCTCTCCAGCCCAACTGCAGTATTTTTATATGGAAAAAACTAATTTCTTTTTTTTCATAGAAACATAAAATTGAGACAACACCAACTAAACTATAAACAAACCTTTTGTAATTAACTCAGTTGCATTCTGTTGATTATCTTAGTATTTGCTTGTGTAAATATAGTTTCTAATATAATACAGTTACAATGAAACAAATAATGCAATTGTTTTCCTAAGTCATTTAAAAGTAAAATATTAACTTTCTTGTAAGCAATCAGTGGTATGGAGAAAAGATGGGGGAACATACTGGAAATTTACATAATCCTATCAATAGCTCCCTAGTGGTCAAAAACATTAGTGCACAAATTTCATTATAAATATGCAAATCCAGCATTTTTTATTTAGGTCATTTGTCACTGGTACCAAAATTTGCAAGTCATCATAGTTGTCTAAAATTTTGAGAGCCTCAGATGACTAGTGAAAGAATTCAAGTGAGACTTATGAATCAACATCAGTATATCCAAACAAAAAGAAATCCATTGACATGCATAATTCTTCTACATTGTGATATTATTTAGGGACTCACAAACCTCCTCCTTTTCTCTTTCACTAGTTTTTAGTGGTGGAGCTGCAGTGAGTGAAGTAGAGTTTCTCTGAAAATGGTCGGAACCAAAGGATGTTTGGGGTTCTTTTTATTTATGTAGATAGTGTGTATACATCCGTGCTAGTACCATTATTAGCCAACCTCCCTGTCCTCCCCCCTCCAAAGGGATCCTCCTCATTGGGGAATGGGGTTCATGCATTGTAGGGGTAGCCATCAGATATGGGGAAGAGGAAATGTCTGTGTGTCCCAACTTGTGGATCTAAGAATCTTTTCACCCCCACTTCTGCAAATTTCCCTGTGTCATGTTGTGTTAGTTTTAGGACTACTTCCGTGAGGAGGTACTGGGAACCTCTGTGTTTCCGGATATATGGTTTGGTAGGAGTTGAGTGTTCTGTGTCTATCTCCTTCAACCTTGTGTTGGTACCAGGTTCACCAAGAAAGCAGCACTCTTGCTCGATTCGCCCATTACTGCATGGTTTCATCTGGGGCCCTGGTGAGGTGCAATGGGCTGATTCTCTCCTCAGATTCTGTGTCCATATAAAAAAGAGAAGCGAATTTTTCCAACAGAGAAAAGTCAATACCAGATAAATGGTATAACCATTATTATTTTAGAGAGAATTTTATGGGTGTAAGCCCTCTTGTATCCTGCTATTGGAGAATGGGCTCATTCTTTGGATATGGTTCTCACTTGTTTCCCAGTTCCAGCTATGGGCTCTGTTTCCAGTGTCCACTTGTTTTCACCGCTGTTGATTTCTGTCTCCCATAAGGCTATATGCAGCACAGCTTTTTCCAGCTTTCAGTTGGCTGGTCTACAGGGAGAAGATTTTCTGCTCAGCACCAGCTTGATTTCTCAGTGTCCTTACTGCTCAGGCAAGTGAGGTCTTCCGCAATAGGGTCTTACCATATGTTTCTCAAGGGCCTTGTCAATAGCCTTTAACATTCAACAGGGACCTCCCTGGCGAACAACTCCCTGGAAGGTATCCCATTCCAGGCACTGAAAATTTTCTAGTAACAATCTATAGCCTCTGGATGTGCCATTATTGAGAAAAGTAGGTTAACATAAGTCTTATTCAGAATATCTTGAATTTTGGTTGACCCTCCCCCAACTTTTCTTTTACACATTCTCTTCCCCTGGCCTCATGTAGGCCTTTCCCCTGCCTATAATCTGTTCTTCTATTTCATATAAGAAATACCATCCCCTTAAGTCCTTCCTTCTCCTACCACCCTTATAAGCATTTTCTAGCTTACTGGCATCTGCTACCAATTTTTGGTTCCAGCTCACACACAAGTCTATACATTTGTAACTAGGGTCTACATATGAGACAGAACATGTGATGTTTGGCTTTCTGAGCCTGGGTTACCTCACTTAGTATAATCCTTTCCAGATTCCATTTCCCTGCAAATTTCATAATTTCATTTTACTTAATCACTGAATAGAACTCCATTGTGTAAATGTACCACATCTTTATTATCCATTCATCTGTGGAAGGACATCTAGGCTGGTTCCATTTCCTAGCTATTGTGAATAGAGAAGCAATAAAAATGGTTGTGCAAGTATCTTTAAGGTAGTGGGAAGAGTCCTTCAGATATATGCCTAGGAGTGCTATAGATGGATCATATGGTAAATCTATTTTTAGCTGACTCAAGAGCCTCCATACTGATTTCCACAATGGCTGGACCAGATTACCTTCCCACCAACAGTGTAGAAGTGTTTCCTCTTTTTCTGCAACCTCATTAACACTTATTGTCATTTGTTTTCTTGATGGTAGCCGTTCTAACAGGAGTGAGATGAAATCTCAAAGTAATTTTAATTTGCATTTCCCTGATGGAAGACCACTTTTTCAGATGTTTATATGCCATCTGTATTTCTTCTTCTGAGAACTCTCTATTTAGTTCCATGGCCAATTTTTTAACTGGGTTGTTTGATTTCATATTGTTCTGTTTTTGAGTTCTTTGTATATTCTGGATATTAATCCTCTGTCAGATGTATAGCTGGCAAAGATTTTCTCCCATTCTGTAGGTTGTCTTTTTGCTCTTTTTAGTGTCCTTTGCTGTACAAAAGCTTTGTAGTTTAATGAGATCCCAGTGGTTGATTAGTGGATTTATTCCCTGAGCAATTGGGTTTATATTTAGAAAGTCATTGCCTATGCCAATATGTATGAAGGGTTTTCCCTACCTTTTCCTGTACTAGTTTCAGAGTGTCAGGTCTGATATTAAGGTCTCTGATCCACTTGGACTTGATTCTCGTGCATGGAGAGAGACAAGTACCTATATTTATCCTTCTATATACAGATATCTGGTTTTCCCAATACCACTTGTTGAAGAGGCTATCTTTGCTCCAATGAATATTTTTGGCATTTTTGTCAAAATTGAGATCATTGTAACTGCCTGGATTAATATTTGGGCCTTTGATTCTGTTCCATTTATCTACGTGTCTGTCCTTGTGCCAGTAACATGCTTTTTTTTTTTTTTTTTTTTTTTTTACTATGGCTTTGTAATACAACTTACCATAGGATACGGTGATACCACCAGCCTGATTTTTGTTGCCCAAAATTGTTTTGGCTATTTGAGGTGTTTTTGTGTTTCCAGATGAATTTTAGGATTGTTTTTTTATATCGGTGAAGAATGCCATTGGAATTTTAATGATGATTGCATTAAATGTGTAGATTGCTTTTGGTAAGATTGCATTTTCACAATATGGATTCTTCCAATTCAATAACATGGGATGTCTTTCCATTTACTTGTGTCTTCTGCAGTTTCTCACTTGAGTGGTTTAAGTTCTCATTGTAGAGATCCTTCACTACCATGGTTAAGTTTATTCAAAGGTACTCTATTATTTTGAGGCAACTGTGAATGGGAAAGATTCCCTGATTTCATCCTCTGCATGTTTGTTGTTAGTGTATAGAAAAGCCACTGATTCCTGTTTGTTTATTTTGTATCCTGCTACATTGCAAAAAGTGTTTATCAGCTCTAACAGTTTTCTGATAAAGTCTTTAGGGTCTTTTGTGTATAGAATCATCTCATATGCAAATAATGATAATTTGTTCTCTTCCTTTCCAATCTGTGTCCATTTTATTAGTGTCTCTTGCCTTATTGCTATAGGAAAGACTTCTAGTACTATATTAAATAAAAGTGGGGAAAGTGGACACCCTTGTCTTGTTCCTGAATTTAGTGAGCAAGTTTCAAGTTTTTCCCCAATTAGTATTATGCTGGCTGTAGGATTGTCATAAATAGCTTTATTATGTTGATATATGATCCTTCTATTCACAGTTTCTATAATACTTTTATGATGAAGGGATGTTGGATTTTGTTCAATGCCTTTTCTGCATCTACTGAGATGATCATGTGATTTTTGTCCTTCAGACCATTTATATGGTGTATTACATTTATCAATTTGCATATGATGAACCATCCCTCCATCTCTGGGATAAAGCCTACTTGGTTGGGGTGAATAATCTTTCTGATATATTCTTGTATTCTGTTTGCCAATATTTTATTGAGAATTTTTGCACCTATGTTCATGAGGGAGATTGGTCTGTAATTTTCTTTTTTGTTCTGTCTTTGTCTGGTTGTAGTATCAGGGTGATGCTGGCTGGCTTCATAGAAGGAATTGGGTAGAATTCCTTCCTTTTCTATTTCATGGAAAAGTTTGAGAAGCAGTGGTGTTAGTTCTTCCAGGAATGTCTGGTAAAATTCACCAGTGAATCCTTCTGGGCCTAGACATTTTTTTTAGTTGGTAGACATTTTATAACTGCTTGGTTCTCTGTACTTGTTATAGGTCTATTTAAATGGTTTATCTCATCTTGATTTAATTTTGGTAGGTCATATGAATCAAGGAAATCATCTATTCCTTTCAGATTTTCAAACTTAGAGGCATATATAGTCTTAAAGTATGTCCATATGATTTTCTGAATGTCTTTGGTATCTGTTGTAATGGTGCCCTTTTCATTTCTAATTTTATTAATTTTTTTCTCTTCTCTCTTTCTTTTGGTCAGATTTGCTAATTGCTTATCAATCTTGTTTATCCTTTCAAAGGACCAACTCTTTATTTAGTTGATTCTTTGGATTGTGTTTTTGTTTTCTATTTCATTAACTTCTGCCCTAATCTTTATTATTTATTCCAGTCTACTAATTTTTGGTTTGCATTGTTCGTCTCTTTCCAAGGCCTTAAGATGAAGCATTAAATGGTTTCGTTGTGAACTCTCTAATTCCTTAATACAGGCACTTAGAGCTGTATGTTTCCCTCTTAGGACTGCCTTTATTGTGTCCCAAAGGTTTTGGTATATTGTATTCTAATCATCACTTGATTCTATGAATTTATTGATTACCTTTTTAATTTCTTCAAGGACCCATTCATCATTCAATAGTGTACTGTTTAGTGACCATGAATTTCTGTATGCTTTGAAGTTTTTCTTGTTGCTGACTTACAGTTTAATCCCATTGTGTTCATATAGAGTACAAGGGATTCTTTCAATTTTCCTGTATTTGTTAAGATTTGCTTTGTGTCCTAATATATGGTCTATTTTAGAAAATGTTCCATGTGCTGCTGAGAAAAATGTATGTTCTGCAGCATTTGGATCAAATGTTCTTTATTTATGTATTAGGTCCATTTGTTCCATGACATCATTTAATCCAGATGTCTCTGTTTATTTTTTGCTGGGATGACCTGTCAAGTGATGAGTAGGGTATTGAAGTCATCCACTGCAATTGTGTTTGGTGTTATCTCTGGCCTTAAGTCTAATACTGTTTGTTTGATGAAATTGGGAGCCCCCATGTAAGGTGCATTTGTGTTTAGGATTGTAACGTCCTCCTGTGGGAGTGTTCCTTCAATCAGTATAAAATGACCTCCTTTATGTTTTCTCACAAATGTTGGTTTGAAGTCTATCCTATCAGATATTAGGATAGAAACCCTTCTTGTTTCCTAGGCCCATTGGCTTGGAATACATTTTCCATCCTTTCACCCTAAGAAGGTCTCTATCCTTTATTGAGAAGTAAGTTTCCTGGAGACAACAGGTTGCAGGATCCTGCCTTTAAACCAGTCTGCAAGCCTATGTCTTTTGGTTGGGGCATTGAGGCCATTGATATTAAGAGGTATTATAGAAAGATATGTATTTATCTCACCATTATTCTTGTGTCGTAGTGCTTCCTGTTTTCCCTTTACTCACTTGTTTTTACTGTTATTTGAGTATGGTTTATTTTTTCCTCCTCCTGTGTTTGTTTTGCTTTCGCTTCAGCGTGAAGGATTCCTTCAAGTATTTTCTGAAGAGCTGATTCAGTTGTCATAAATTCCTTTAGCCAGTTTTTGTTGTGGAATGTCCTTGTTTCTCTATCAATTTGGATAGATAGCTTTGCAGGATAAAGTAATCTTGGTTGACAGTTGTTATCTTTCAGATCTTGGAATACATCATTCCAAGCCCTTCTGGCTTTTAAGTTTGTGTTTAAGTTTATGTGGAGTAATCTGCTTTGGTTCTGATGGGCTTCCCTTGAAGGTCACTTGCTTTTTCTCTCTAACTTATTTCAATAGTTTAGTAGTTTATTTATAACATGTCAAGGACAGGTTCTTTCTAGATTTTGTCTGTTTGGTGTTCTAAAAGTTTCTTGTATCTGCATTGGCATTTCCCAATTTGGGGAAATTTTTCTTCTATGATTTTGTTGAAAACACATACTAAACCTCTGGATTGAAATTCTTCTCCTTCTACTATACCCTGAATTCTTATGTTTGATCTTTTCATAGTGTCCCAGATATCTTAGAATTCCCATTCATACCTTTCTATTAGCTTGTCTTTCTCTTTGTTAGACAGTATTAGGTCTGCTACCTGGTCTTCTAGTTTAGATATTCTGTTCTCTCCTTCATCTATTCTACTGGTGAGACTTTCCACAGAGTTTTTTATTTCACAGAATATGTTCTTCAGAGCTAGGATTGCAGCCTTTTTTTTTTTTTTTTTTTCAGTATTTCTATTTCCTTACTAATGTCCTGTAATGACCTTTTTATTTTATTAAGCTGGTTTCTGTGCTCTCTTTCAGGAGTTTGTTTTCTTCTTTAGTTCCTTTGCTTTCTTCTCTGATGCTTTTCATTTCTTTTTCATTTCTTCTTTCATTTTTTGAGTATAGATAACATCATTCTTTTGAAATCTTTGTCAGGAATTTTCTCTAAAACAGTCTCATTGGTGAACATTTCTGATGGATTTATAATTTTTGGTGGGATTGCATTGTCTTGATGCTTTGTGTTTCCTTTATTACAATGCAATGACTTTTGCATCCTGGATTGATTTGATGTTTAGGTTTTCTACTTATCTGCAGTGTTCTTAGATGTGGTGATCCACCTTTATATACTTTCAGGATATGAGTTTAAGGTGCTAAGTGTAGATCTTATGTCCCAATCCAACCACAGAAGTAATCCTAGGTGTTAAGTTTGCTTGCTAAGCAAATATTCTAGTGGATTGGGTAAAACAATTTACCAGCAAATTCTAAACTGCAGCTGAGCAATATACAAATTCAATAAAAAAACAGTACTGAGTATACAAGTGTGAGGATTAAAACATACAGATAGTTTTATAAGACCAAAATCCTTAAGGGTGTGCATTGCTCTACACCTTTAATCCTGCCAGTGAGGCAGTAGAGAATCTGATCTAAATTGGGTTCCAGTTCAGTGTGGATCTGGATCAGACCCAGCTGTCAGACGTTTATTCCTATTTTTCTTTTTTTGTTTAATCTTCGATAGCCAAGAATTGACTCTACTATTAGTAGTCTACTTTTGATTGTGACCTAATCTTCTAGACTATTTCTTAATTCCTTGTTCAAAGCAAGTAATAATGTCACCAAGTGGTTCCAGAATTCAACTTGTTTATTGTGCTAACAATATGTAAAGCAATGATGATTTTCTAAAAAATCATTCATTGTCACTCAGGAAATACTGGGATATTTCTAAGTGATTTAAATTGACACTGCTACCTATCATTTCTCATACAACTGGCTCCCCACACCCTATGTATGGTATTCAGTAAAAACAAAAAGCCTTTAGCAAATGATAGTACTGTTTGATTGCATACCCCTCTCAATGTCCCTATCAATGACAATGTTGTCCTTGGAGTTCATGGAAGATTTATTTTACAGATAAGAAAATTAGAACACTTTTCCACTAGCTGATTGTCATACTTTAAAACAGACCATATTATCAGCCACTTTCTGTTTTAAAATGCCTTGTAAACATTTTAAAAAATAACTGCTTTGTGTGGTTGTATATGATGGCTTGTTAAAATGGAGGTAGTATGGGGTAGGGAATGTGTATGTCTGTTTATGTTAATGTGCATCTTTGTTTGTGTGTGTGTGTGTAAATTGAATCTTATTTGCTTAAAAGATAAATAAATTGATTTATATTTTTTAAATTTTTAATTAATTTATTTATTTGCTTAAGAAAATGAGAAAGAGGCCAACAAAGAGATAGAGAGAATGGGCACACCAGGGCCTCTAGCCACTGCAAACAAACTCCAGTTGCATGCATCCCCTTGTGCATCTGGCTTATGTGGGTACTAGAGAGTCAAACTGGGATCCTTTGGCTTTGTAGGCAAACTCCTTAAACACTAAGCCATCTCTCTAGTCCCTCTATTTTGTTTTTAAAAGAAATTCACTTCTATTTTTTTTTTTGGTAGCAATTCCTAAATTAATGTTCTGAAATACCTTTCAAAGTATATTAAGTATATTAGTTGTATATGATGGCTTGTTAAAATGGAGGTGGTATGGGGTAGGGAATGTGTATGTCTGTTTATGTTAATGTGCATCTTTGTTTGTGTGTGTGTGGAAATTGAATCTTATTTGCTTAAAAGATAAATAAATTGATTTATATTTTTTAAAATTTTAATTCATTTATTTATTTGCTTAAGAAAATGAGAAAGAGGCCAACAAAGAGATAGAGAGAATGGGCACACCAGGGCCTCTAGCCACTGCAAACAAACTCCAGTTGCATGCATCCCCTTGTGCATCTGGCTTATGTGGGTCCTAGAGAGTCAAACTGGGATCCTTTGGCTTTGTAGGCAACTCCTTAAACACTAAGCCATCTCTCCAGTCCCTCTATTTTGTTTTTAAAAGAAATTCACTTCTATTTTTTTTTTATGGTAGCAATTCCTAAATTAATGTTCTGAAATACCTTTCAAAGTATATTAAGTATATTACTGAATTAAAATATCATCTTGTAGATATTAATATTTCAATCTTGACATTTTAAAAAATATTATTTATACCTATAAAGTGATGGTTCTTGTGGTAAGAATTTAAGTAATGAGTAGAAATCTCAAGCAGAAGAAGGTTACCAAGTTAAAAAGAAGAAAGTAAATGTTGAAATTAGGGACTCCCAGTAGAATTTAGGAGTTTGAAAAGAGGATTTATCATTAATACATTTTTCCAGGAGGTAATTTTCTTACATTATTCTATTGGGAATACTGTAAGAAAAATTCATGCTTTACATCATAAGCCATCTTTGAAATGAAGCATTGTGCCTCACCTAACAGAGTTCTTAAGTCCAATTTGACTTTTCTTCTCATTTGCTTAACAACCTTGTCTTTTTATGCTCTTTCCTAATAAACCAAACACCTGAACACTTTTTATCTGTTATATTCTAAAATTGAGTTCTGTAGAAAAAACATTCAACTACTTGCTTGAAAAGACACATAATAACCCCTAATTAAATAATAATTATGTAGCATCTTATATGTTGATAATATGAACAGTAAAATTTTATCTATATTCCAAAATTATTTACTTGGCTATCTATATAAGCATAGTGAATAGATGTGCACATATAATTTGAAAATTCTAAATTTTAGAAACATTATCATCATCTAAACTTTAAGATTTCTAAAATTTAAGTTTATAAGTAACCATATAAATTAAATATGAGGGCTCTTAAGAAATGTCTCTGAAGCATATAAACTAATACATAATACATGCTCAAAATAATCTAAAATTATTTCAAAAGACCTCAAAATAAACTTAAACAATTTTAATATATTCCATATAAAACATAATTATTAAGGAATTTAAATAATCTGATTTTATCACATGATTTTCTCTGGTTTCATCAGGAGTATTAGTGGTTATTACTACTTCCTTCTGGTTTTAAAGTATGAAACATGTGCTGGGAATATCAACATACCGTGACTGCTATCCAGTCCCAGATGTTTTATTGCTAGTGATACTAATGTGTCACATTGTGTAAGGACAATGAAAATCAACACTATGTTGAAACTGTCAAATTCATCTCAAACAACAAGCACATTAATAAAATAATATATAATCCTTCATGAGAATAAGCTCTGTTCACAAATCAGAGTCACAGAGCAGTCAGTTTCTATCAAAAGGCAGTCAGACCAATGATTTTTAAAGATACTAATTACTCTATTTCATTTCTTGCTTTGTTTTTATTTGCATATGTTATGTGAGAATCAATCTGTTTCACAATGTTAGCTTCTTTTGAAAAATATAGCATTTTTTTAGTCTAGTTGTTGGGAGAACAATTAAAGACATGAGGATACAAAAAAGAAGTAGTTGCAGAACACTCTTGGTGAAACCAAATGGCCAGAACACTATGTATGAAAGAGGTTTTGCTCATGTATTCATATGGAACATAACTAAGAACACATCATTTGCACTATTCGACACACAACATCTCTGGTGGTGAAATGGGTTTCCACTTTTGAAAAATACAAAAATTAAAAGCTGGGTAAATGCTATCAATGTAAGTGAGATAATTTCTGCTCAATCTTGCTTTTCTCATTTACACCTATATAAAATCTTACTTGCATTTACACCTACATCTCACTTACACCTATATAAAATCTTCCAGATTTTGGTGGGCATGTGTGTACATGCATGTGTGTGCTATCAATATACATATGGTACAGATTTACTCATTCTGTTTGTACACAAAGCTACAGGAGGAGATGGGGTGTCCTCACTTCTTGCTATTTTGCTTTATTTCTCTCACCATTTTCCAGCCAAAATGGCTTGCCAGTAGACCCTGTCAAACCTCCTGTTCTACCTGGAGTTACAGGTGTGTGTGGCCATGCCCAGCTTTTGAAATGGGTGTTGGTGAACAAAATAAGGTCCTTAAGTATACACATCTTTCATTTTTAATGCAAAAAGATTTCATGACCATAAATGCATTATATATTAGCAATATTGAGTTCCACAAACAAAGTATTTAATGTCTTTAAAAAATATTTATTTATATGTTTATTTGTAAGCAGAGAGAGATAGACAGACAGAATAGGCATGCCAGAGCCTCCAGCCACTGTAAACAAATTCCACATTCATGTGCCACTTTGGGCATCTGGCTTTGATATGAGCACTAGGGAATCAAACTCTGGTCATAAGGCTTTGAAGGCAAGCACCTTACCACTAAGCAATCTCTCCAGCCCCTTAATGTCTTTTTGTTTCTTCATATTAACAAGATTATATATTGAGAAAGTGTGATTATAAGATGTCATAAAATATTGATTTATTATACCTAATAAACAATTCAGCATACAATAATAGAAAATTAGTAGATAATATGATAGCACTGACAGGGAACAGTTGACACCTTGAAGAAATGAATAATTATGAAATTCTTGACGAGGAATAGTCCACCTTCTTTCTTAAAAATGCTTTTAATAATGAACTAACTTCAATCATACTATAAACAGCTAGCTTAATGTAATTGAGTTTATTAACATATCATGAAATATAAAATTATCCTCTTTATAGACTATATACCTTCATAGACAATGTGACTTAGAGGAGAAATTTTAAGTAAGTACATACAAACAGAAATCAGTATCAATAAAGAAGTTAATTGATACAACTGCTAATAAGTTAAATTATGTATTATATGTATGTATTCACAAATTTAAAAGCAAAATACAAACAACCCAAAGGAAAGTTCAAGTAAGTGAGAGAAGAATCATAGAATAACAAAATATATGGTCACAATACATAAGAGTACTTAATCTTATAATTAGATACACTAACATGCCACTCATACTTATACAAAGTAAATTAAAAATAATTAAAAGTTGAAGTAAAACTTAGTTTTGGGCTAGAGAGATGGCTTAGCCTTTAGGGTACTTACCTACAAAGCCAAAGGACCCATGTTTGTTTCACCAGTACCCACATAAGCCACATGCATAAGGTGGCACATTTGTCTGGAGCTTGTTTGTTGTGGCTGGAGGCCCTGCCATGCCCATTCACTCTTTTTTTTTTTTTTTTAATGTTTTAATTAGTTATCTATATAATGTGCAGAGAGCCACAGTGGTACCATCATTAGCCTTCTCCGTGCCTTCCCCCCTTGGGGATTGTGGGTCTTGCATTGTGGGGATAGCCATCAGTTATGGGGGAGAGGCAATGTCTCTGTGAATAATGACCCAACTTATGGCTCTAACAATCTTTCCACCCCCTCTTCTGTGAATTTCTCTAAGACATGTTGGGTTCATTTTAGGTCTATTTCAGTGACGAGATCATGGGAGTCTCTGTGTCTCTGGATTTCTGGTTTGTTGGGGATTGAGTGTTTTCTGTGTCTATCTCCTTCACCCCTCTGCTGATACCAGGTTTGCTGAGAAAACAGCACTCTTGCTCATTTCCCCAATTATTCTATGGGTGTGATGGTGAGGTGCGAAGGGCTGATTCTCTCCTCAGGTTCTATATCCATATGAAAATGAGAAGCAAATTCTCTAATGGAGTGTGAGGTAAGTGCAAGGTATATGGATAGCCATTATTGTTTTAGAGTGAATTTAATGGGCATAGCCCCTCTTGTATCCCACTATTGGTGGGAGGTTGATATTGGAGGGTGAACTCATTTTTGGATATGGTTCTGACTTGTTTTCCAGTTCCAGGTATGGGTTCCATTCCACTGAGCAGATCCTTTAGCCAAATCAAGAGCAGTTCATAACCCACCAAGGTTGTATGCCACTAATGCATTGTGTGAGCATCACGTCAGGTTGATTGCTGCTGGGAAGTTTACATCCTGAGTTGCTTAGACAGATATTGGTCATTTTCCCCCAGTTGCTCATGTAGTACCTTATGGCACTAGACAAGCTAGGGGACTCTCTTTTCCAGATTCCATCCAGGTCTCTTCATCTTCCATCCCAAGAGCATTTGGTGTCTTTGGCAGTAGGGTCTTACCACTAACCTTTGGTGGGTCATCAAGTACTCTGACAGAAATCTGTCTTCTTTTGGGAAACATTGTAGGTCTCACTGATCAACAGCTCATTGTGGATGTTACCACATGCTAGTTCTGGGAGTTACAGGTCAGTGCCATGGGAAAAGAAGGAAGAAAAATTTAGGTAGTATGAAAGAGAGAGAGAGAGAGAAGAGGAAGAAGAGGGGATGAGAGAGAGGAACAGAAGTTTGAGGTTATTCTTCATCCTACCCTCTCCAGGCCCCTGTGATTCAGGTGTTCTCTCTAAGCACCTGATGAAGGTTCAACCTTTTAGTATGTCTTACAGGTTATAGGATTTTTTGGTACCATGTCCAATTGTGTCCAGTTTTTTGTCTCCCACACCCACCCTCCATTCCCTCCCTACCATCTACATTGTCCAGCCTTAGAAATGTTTCTTAGATGTATCAGCATCTCGGCCAAATTCAGGTTAGGAGCCACAGATGAGAGAGATCATGTGACAGTTATCTTTTTGTAATTGGTTGAGTTTGCTGAGAATGATTTATTCCAAGTTTGACCATTTTTCTTCAAATTGCATTGTGTCATTTATTCTTACTGCTATGTAGAATTCCATTGTGCAGATATACCACATCTTAGTTATCCATTCATCTAACGATGGACATCTGTGTTGATTCCAGTTCTTCGCTATTATGAACTGAGCAGCTATAAAGATGGTTAGGAAATATCTCTGAACTGAGGCTTAGAGCTTTCAGGATAAATTCCCAGTAAGGAAATAACTAGGTATGTTGGTACCTCTATAGTCATCCTTTTCAGGAGTCTCCATATTGCATTTCATAGTGGTTGTACCAGCTTACATTCCCACCAACAGTGAATGAGGGTTCCTATTTATCCACAACCTCACCAGCATTTGTTGACATTACATTTTTTAATGTTTCTATCCTTACTGGGGTAAGGTGGAATCTTGTAGATGTTTTAATTTGCATTTCCCTGATGATTAGGGATGTTGAAAATTTTCTTAAGTGTATGTTTGCCATTTGTATTTTTTACTCTCAGAACTCCCTGTGCAGTTCTCTGCCTCATTTTGTGAGTGGGTTGTTTGAGTTTTTATTGTTTAGGTTTTTGGGTTCTTTGTAGGTTCTAGAAATCAGGCCTCTGATGTGTATCCAGCAAAAAAATTTCTCCAATTCTGTGGGTAATCTATTGGCAATGTTTATTGTATGTTTGTCTGTGAAAAAACTTTTGAGCTTCATGAGATCTGAATGGATGAGTGATTGTTTAATATCCTGAGCTACTGGGGTTTTGTTCAGGAAGTCTTTTCCCACTCCTATATCATGGAAAGTTCCTCCTATTTTTTTCTTCCAGTAGTAGCAGCATTTCTGATCTTATATTGAGGTCTTTGATCCATTTGGACTTAATTTTTGAGCATGGTGAGATGTGTAGGACAAGTTTCATTTTCCTGCATATGGTTTTCCAGTTTGTCCAGCACCATTTGTTGAAGATGCTGTCTTTTTTCTAGTCTACATTATTTGGGCCTTTGTCAAATGTCAAGGCAATTTTGTTACACAGAAAAAGAAGATTAACACATGTATTTTATATCAATCATAGGTCTTTCAGTAACCACATCCATCCTCTATTATAATTTGTTCATCTTATAAACAAATCAGAACATGAGCCTAAATATAGTCTCTGTATTAGATTTTATAGATGATAGGAGATATGCAATGTGCTACTTAATTGTACTTAACCAAGGATTTCATCAAAAAATTCAATTATTTTTAAAGATTATAAATCATGTAATATATCTGATGTCCTACATGTAGTAATTATGAACATTTCGTATAAAAATACTATGTAGGGGAACAAAGGGAACTGATGGGAGGAGAAGGGTCCTAAAAGACAAGGGCAGGAGGTTATGAATGGGAATATGTTCATATGTACTTGTGTGAAATCTTTTTCCATAGATGAATGAATTTTTTTCCTAGATGAATGAATGTGATGATCCTGGATTTGCACATTATTATCAGGTACATACTAGGTTTAGACATATAGCAAGAATCTTGGTATAGACTTCTTGTAGTTACTTTCATATATCAAGAATGAAACATTGGACCAAAATAAGTTGATGGGAAAAAAGTTTTTTTTTTTAACTTTATAGTGTTGAGAGAAAGCTTCGTGATGTCAGAGAAAAGATTGTAGACCAGAGGCTGGACATTGCTTCCTTGGCAAAGTAGATGAAATACAGCAGCAAGAAAGTGAGCTGAGCTAGCATGGCACACTGGTGGTTAATAAATCTCAAGGTCTGCCCTTTGTGATACACCTCCTCAAGCAAGGCTCCATCTCCCAATTAGGGACCGAGCATTCAGGACACATGAGTTTATGGGGGACATCTGATTAAAACCACCACAAGACTGAACCTTAAATACTCTTTGAAATCCCAATATGCTAAAGTCTTCATTAATACTCTGTGGAGTTATTGAGAAATGGGGAATGATGAAGAGTTGAGGCCTAGTGGGAAAAAAGTTCACTAAGACTTTCCAGTTGAAAGGGTATGACCCTCTACCTCTTTCCAGTGATCTTCCAGATCACTCTTTACAGTGATCATGAAGGGTGAGGGCTCTATTACCATATACTTGCCACCATGATGTGTTACCTTACATAGGTCTAAAAGCTACAGGAGAAATGAGGGCCTGATATCACCAAAGCTATGACCCACATTTATCCTTTTCTCCTCAAATTAGATTAGCAAAGGCAATTTTTGTTACACAGAAAAAGAAGACTAACACATGTATTTTATATCAATCATAGGCCTTTCAGTAACCACTTCCATCCTCTATTATTATTTTTATTTTTGTGACAGCGTGGGCATGTGTTGTATTATATAGCGAGTGTGCTGTATATAAGTGTATGGAAATAAATACCTGTTATCATTTCTTGTTTATATGGTCATATAAAATAGAAGCATTGTTAGGTTCCATCAGAGTAAAGAAAAACTAACAATATAAAAGTGAAATGTATAAGATGTAAGCAAGATGTAGCAGCAATACAGCAGTGACTATCACTTAGAGAAAAAGTTGGTGAACATCAAAATAGTATCAAGAAAACAAAAATAATTTATTTAATGATTAAAAGTTTTGGGGGGGCTGGAGATATGGCTTAGTAATTAAGGCAGTTGCCTACAAAGCCAAAGGACTCAAGTTCTACTCCTAAAGAACCTCAGAAGACACAAGGTGGCACATATGTCTAGAGTTCCTTTGCAGCAGCTGGTGGCCCAGGCATGCCCATTCTCTCCCTCCTTTCTGTCTGCCTCTCTCAATTAAATAAAAATTAAAAATAAAATAAAACTTTCTAATAGTATAGAACATCTCAAAAGTGGAAGGATATTTTTTACCTTAGAAGTCTTAAGTTCTACCAGTATATGGTTTACCTTCCTCATTTTACAAAACAAACCAAGATTCAAAGTTCCAACAATGTTTTTGAAGTCAAATTCTCTTCCAAGCCAATATGCATTCATGTATTGTATTATGACAATATAATGCATTAAACATGAGCATACATACTATAGCAGATAGCTTCAGGATCTCTGAGATGAACTTCCAAACCAGGCACAGTTGTGGAGGAAGGGATACTTATTGAAGCTTACAGATCCAGGGGAAGTTCCATAATGGTGGAAGAAGCTAGACCTGCTTTCACAGGTCCAAACACAGAGAGAGAGAGAAGCCCCAAGCCAAAAGCCACACCACACAGCACACTTCAGGAACACCAGGTGGAACTAGGCACTTTGTATATCTTTAGATTGGAATTGCAAATTCACCACCACACCTTAAGACCTGCCCAATGACACCTCCTCTAGCAAAGTGGCTGCAGATGCAAACTACAAATAAAACATTGAGTATATTGGGGGATATCTATTCAAACTACCATACCTACATTAGCATATTTTAATTTAAGGGTAAGCTGTATATTTTTAGCTTCCATATTTTTGTTCCAATTTTTTATATTTCCCATTTATTCATCTAATTTCTTAAGATGGATAATATTCATTGTAGCACAAAGTGTTTTAAGTAACTAAATTCTATGGGTAATAGATTCAATAGAGTAGAGACTGAAAAGGGGCAGGTGGTACGGCCTCTGGATTGCTTAATGCTGAAGTGTTATGTAATATTTTAGCAATGAATTCAGAAATCAGAGACATTATAAAATTCAAGTGGAAGCCCATCTCTGATTGAGAGCAACATATACATTCAATTATTCTTGTTATTGCCAATGGTGTTGTATCTGAAGTTGAATTTTGCCAATTTCTCAGAAGTGACAGTTAAGTTATAATCTCAGCATGTTCAGCATGCTTAATGAACTCCTTGGGGAGACAGGAATATCTGTAACACAATTAACTTCCCATTCTTATGTAAATGAGGAGTTTCAGAGTCCCTGATGGAAGCCTGCTTTTTGGCTACAGTTAGCAAATGTATGCTATTAAATGACACATGGAGCCTTAAGCTGAAATTTAGACTTCACTAATTTGTGCTGTGACATGTGCAAAGTGTTCTGGAGGAAATGGGAAACCCAGTTGTTTAAATGCAGTTGATGAAATAGGGATGATGGCTAAACTGTCATCATCAGCTTGACTGCTCTTCCTGATTTCTGTTCTTACAGAGGAAAGCTTGACATTTCTTTCAGTTGTAAGAGTTGCTTTAAAATCATTTTCTTATTACATAATTGAAGTTATTTACCTCAGATACACCAAATACAATAAAAAGGAATTTTCTCAAGTCTACTCAAAATTAAATAATCATCAAGCTTGTATCTATTTGTTTAAAACATTTTTTCTATAAGATATTTACATGATCAAATACTAATAGACAAATGTAACAAAAGGAAGAATGATGAGAAAAATATAATTTAGAATATGACATTCTTGTTACTTTTTTTAAATTTCATTATTTCTTTATGTAATTGTTAATGTACATGCTGTCTGGAGCTGTTTTCTGAGACATAATTAATGAATCAGATACAAACTTGAAAGTAGGGAAAACACTGCACAATATAGACTAAACAAGGAAATTCTGAATAGACCTCAAATCACTCAGAATATAATGCCAACAGTTGACAATGGGACTTTATGGAATTAAAAGGCTGCATGCTGGGCATGATAATACAAACTTCTATCCAAGCATTTGAGAAGCTGGTATAGGAGGTTTGGTCACATAAATTTAAGACAGCCTGTTCTAAAGAGCAAGTTGCAGGTTAGACTGGGTTACAGTGAGAACTTACTTCAAAAAAATTAAACATAAAAATAAGTTAAACAGGGCTGGAGAGATGGCTTAGCGGTTAAGGCGCCTGCCTGCTAAGCCTAAGAACGCTGGTTCCAATCTCCAGCGGTTCCAATCTCCAGGTCCCACGTTTAGCCAGATGCAAAGTGATGCAAGGGTGCAATGCCGCACTTGCCCACAAGGGGGCGCATGCATCTGGATTTCGTTCGCAGCAGCTGAGAGACTGCTGGCACGCCCATCTCTATCTGTCTTCCTCTCCCTCTCTATCTGTTTCTCTCTGTGTCTCTCTCCAAAAATAAAAAAATAAAATAATTAAAAAAAATAAGTTAAACAAACTTTTTGCCCATCGAAGGAAACGGCAATCAATTGAAGAGGCAGCCAGTTTGCTAACTAGCCAATATTCTAATAAAGTATTACTATCCAGACTATATAAAGACACCAAGCAATTAAACAATAAGATATTAAACAACCCAATCAATAAGTCAGACAATGAATTGGACAGTTTTCAAAAGACAAATAACAAATAAGCACATAAAAAATATTCAAACAGTATCTTTAGAGAAACACAGATTAAAAGTAGATTGAAGTTCCTACTCATTGAAAAAGAGATAACACTGATGGTAGAAACATAAAGTAGCCCAGCCACTATGGAAATAACTCTAGGCTCCTAAAAACACAAACAAACAAACATCCAAAAAACCTAACAATAGATCTATCATATGTCCCAGCTATGCTCCAGAACTTAAAGTCAAGACATCAAACAGATATTTACACATGAAAAATTATTAGAACCATTCACAAAACCTAAGTTATACACCTGAACTAGGCATCCCACACCACCAGGAAATGGTAAAGATAACGAAGATTGTATAAATAGTGGAATTTTATTCAGCATAAAATGAAGTTATGTATTTGTAGGAAAATGTCTGCAACTGGGGATAATCATAATAAGTGAATTAAGCTAATCTCAGAAAAACAAATATTATATGTTTTCTTTAATATGCAGTTCCTAGTTATTATATAGATACACAATCTCATGGAAAATCTGGGAGAACAAAGATAAATAATGAAAGGAATGAGTGATAAGACAGGATGGTAGGATGGCAGGATGGGGGATACAAAAAGAATGAGGAGTATGAGTATATATATATATATATATATATATATATATATATATATATGAAAATATCTTTATGTAACGCACTATGTAAAAAGAATTTATACAATGAAAATTCAAAGAAAACAAACACACAACAATAACAACCCAGAGAACTGAGGTTTGACTCTTTCACAGAGTAAACAAAAATAGACAAAAACAATGTTTATAGTACAATTGATAGATAAAAAGAGCAAGGTTGTTAGGAACACAGGCCCAAAGGAACCTGGATGACAACCTGCTCTGGAAAGATTAGAAGGGACCTCCAATCTGAGTCAAGACAGCAGTAACGGACAGCTTCCTGGTTCTTCACCCTAGCATTTTCATAGGCTGTCCCCTGCCATCCTCATGCTGTGACAGGCTCTTTTTGATTCTATGCATTCCTCTCTAATGCACACACCAACCACTCAAGGTCCTCCATATACATTTCTACTGGGCATTGGGTTTCTTCCCAACTGGATGCCTAATTTACATCTCCAAGGCATTATGAAAATCCAATCCAAGTAACCATGTGACTACCTGCCCAGAAACCTTTCCTTCTCAGCTATGGAGCTTTTCTTCTACATTTTTCTGTGCTCTCTTAAAATTGATCTTTTAAACCATCTCCTCTGTTTGCCTACACTCACCAATTCCTTGCTAATCATAACACAAGGGCTCCAGAGCCAATGCCTTGGGGAACTGCCTGCTGTGTCTCACAGTCTATCCTCCAAGCTGTGCACATCCTGGAGCCCAGAGGGGCTTTGTTGCTCTCAACACCTGTAACAGACAATAAAGCTAAGAAAACACACATCATTATACATTAAATTACTTTAATTATCAATAAAGAGGATAAAGACTTGTTGGTTAAGTAACTTAATATTTAATAATTGAGATATTTACTTAATACTGTGAATGGGCTAAATTCCACTTTAGAAAAAAGGTTCACTTTAAAGAAACTGTTATTGTTATGTAAATAATATTTTAATTTTGAAGACAGAAAATGAACTTAAAAGTTACTTTTGAAAATAAATGTGAAATTAAAACTAGCATATACTATGACTTCATATTTTTAAATTAATTTGCAAAACTTATGTTCTCAAAGTAAAGATAGTCCTTGTCTTTAACTACAATTCACCATACATGTGGAAAATGTTTTCCTAGTGTTTCAAATGAACTCCTACAGGCCTCATCAAGCTCTGCAGGAAGCAAAACTCAAATATTTCTCTTTTTCAAATTAAAAAAAAAAAAAAAAAGAAAAGAAAAGCTTGGTGGAAGATAGCTTAAGTAAGTTTTCTGATATAGAAGACCTAGAAAAACTTTCTCAGACACAAGATTTTATTGAAAGTCAGATGAAAGAACAGTAAGGTCTGAAGTGAAGGTTGAATTGTGGGCAACACCTTGTACAGGAAGAGTGGCAGGTTTTGCGGATGGGAGGAGAGTCTTAAACTGAGAGGAAGAAGCCTTGCATGGAACATATGCGAGGTAATGGGGGGAGAGAGTTGAACATATATGTGCCCAGCCTCAGTCTACTGGGTTAGCTGTTAACTGCCAAAATGGGTGGTTAGGATGAAATCACATTCCTCATTCCAGACCTGGCCCAGGTCCAGGTTTAGGCAATTTTCATAATGGTAGGGAATACAAATTTATAGATATGGGCACTTTGCTGAGGTGTCCTGTATCATACTATATAGAGGAAAAAATTGAGGGAAAACTCTTGAAATAAAACATAGATTGTAGATAGACAAATAGAAAACAGATTTTTTAAAAGCAAATATGATATTTGAAATATGCACATATTTTCTCTGTTTATGAAAAGTCTCGGATTGATTTTACACTTAACACATGGCTACAACTTAAAATAATTCATGACTTTTTTTTTTTTTTTTTTTTTTTTTTTTTTTCGAGGTAGGGTCTCACTCTAGCCCAGGCTGACCTGGAATTAACTATGTAGCCTCAGGGTGGCCTTGAACTCATGGCGATCCCCCTACCTCTGCCTCCTGAGTGCTGGGATTAAAGGCATGCGCCACTACGCCAGGCTCTAATTCATGACTTTTAAGATGACTTGATCAGTCAGTAACTAAAATTTTCCTGAGAATGTTGAAAGGGAATTGTCTTCATTTAAATCCATTTACCCATAATAAATCAAAATTTAATACAACATCATATTAAGAATAGAAAAATAGTTAACTTTACTTTCATGTCCTGGTGAATGAATGTATTCAGAACTGGTCAGCAATAGAAAACACACACACACACACACACACACAGAGAGAGAGAGACAGAGAAAGAGAGAGAGAGAGAAGGATATGCCATGCAATTGTTGATACTACTCATCTCTTTCCTTTTCAGGCAAGAGAAGTTCTTGGGCTTGGCTCTGCTTCCTCTGCACATTAAAAGTGTGAGTAACCCCATCTTACCTTGATCAGATTCCATCCTCTCAGCCAAGCACATTTTGCACTTTGTTTTCTCATTTGTCTATATTTTTGCTACTGTGACTCTGTGGAGTAAGATAGATCAATTATATTTCTCTTGTTGCTGATTTAGGCTTTCTAGGAAGGACATCTGAAAACCTCAGTTTTTAAGATTATTCACCAAGATGGTTTCACAATGTAGCAATTAGCTATTGAAGCCCATTGCCATAGCCAGTCTACCTTTTTGCTTATTTCCATTTCATAATTTCTATTATCATTCACAATCCCTTTAAAGGGACCACAACCTGAGGCCATTTTGTATTTTAAATGTGATGACTAAATGTAGACTTCATAGAAAAATGTTCTGTATTAGTAATGTAAAGGAAAAAAAGAAGCAAGTTAAATACACTTTTTAGTTACATATTTTCAAGCTTACTGTGAGTTTTCATTACATGAAATTGATATTTCCTTCAGTTTCACATATTTCAGAATTATGGTACTTTTTCTTTTTTTTTTTTTTTTTTTTTCTTTTGAGATGTTCCAGTAGACTGGCCTTTCCTTTCATCTTTCTTCTCTCTTTCTCTCTCTCTCTCTTTCTTTCCTTCTTTTTTCTTTCTTTCTTTCTTTCTTTCTTTCTTTCTTTCTTTCCTTCTTTCTTTCTTTCTTTCTTTCTTTCTTTCTTTCTTTCTTTCTTTCTTTCTTTCTTTCTTTCTTTCTTTCTTTCTTTCTTTCTTTCTTTCTTTCTTTCTTTCTTTTTTTCTTTCTTTCTTTCTTTCTTTCTTTCTTTCTTTATTTCTTTCTTTCTTTCTTTTCTCTTTCTTTCTTTCTTTCTTTCTTTCTTTCTTTCTTTCTTTCTTTCTTTCTTTTCTTTCTTTCTTTCTTTCTTTCTTAGAGAGAGAATGAATTGGCAAGCCAGTGCCTCCAGCCACTGCATTCAAACTCCAGATGCCTACACCGCCTTGTGCACATGTGTGCTAGTGTCACTGTGTGTCTGGCTTGCATGAGACCTGGAGAGTTGAACATGAGTCCTTAGGCTTTGCAGGCAAGTGCCTTTACTGCTAAGTCATCTCTCCAGCCCTATGCTACTTTTTCTAGAGAATATTTTCTTTTGTTGATCAAACAGTTGGATAGGAAATAACTATTTCTGTAGAATTTTCTTTTTGACATACATAGGTAATTTTTTAAAAAATTTATTTATAAAATAATAGAATGGAAAATAATAAAAAATGATTACTACTATACACATAAAACATCACAATACTACATATCTACTGATGCAAATTTATATCTTGTGCATATCTTTTTCATTTAAAAATGATATGGATTAATAGAAGCTTTAGACATATCTGCATATTTGGTGACAATAACATGGAGAAACATAGGAGTATGTAAAACAAACACAGGAATTCTCAATTCCTGGGGAGATGGCTTGGATGTTAAGAACATGTTTTGCACAAGCATGAAGGCCTAAAAAGGTCTGAGATTGCATGGTTTAGAATTCTTAGAACCTCTTAAACAGTTGGAGTTGGCAACTCACATCTGTGGTCTGTGACTCCAGTCCTGTGGGGATTGAAAGAGATAATTGCTGGAGCTAACAAAACCCAAGCTGTGGAATCACAAAGAGACACATTCACAAATGTGGGCCCTTGAGTGATGAAGAGAGAGAGAAACAAAGATTTTCTCTAGTCTCCACTGGAACACCCACCAGGCAGACAACCAGTGCACCAGGTGCTGCTTTTATATACTGTTAGTTGAATCTGATTTTGTTTCATTCTGTACTGCCATGTACTTTGGAGTTGAAAAACAATGGATGATAAACTTGATATTATTTTATCAGAAACACAAAGTGGCACATGCATCGGCAGTTCATGTGCAATGGCAAGAAACTATGATTGGCTTTCCCATTCTCTCTCCCTCTCTGCTTGCAAATAAATAAGCATATTTTAAAAACAATTGAATCTGTTCTTCTGTGAGTGAAATGTTGATATAATAACCTCTTAAACTTTTCCACTGGCTACTGTAGGAGGGAAAAGTATAAGCAAACTGGCTGACCACAATCTTGAGAAAATAACCTTCAGAGAAAGCAAGGAAGGAAGTACAAATCTAGAAAACATTAATCCAAATATATTTTCCATGCTAATTTTATGTTTAAGTATTTATTTCTGTGCGTATGGGTTTTCACGTGCTATAGTGAGCATGTGGAGAGAAGAGAAGCACCTCATGGTGCTAGGCATTCTCTACCACTTTGCTTGAGATGTGGTCTCTCCTGTTTTGCACTGGGAAGGTCAGGATCTCTAGACCATGAGCTTCTATATTCTCGTTTACACAGCTTCACATTACCAAAGGTGTGGTGGGGTTATAGATTCAAGTGCCACTGTGCGGCCCAGCAGCATGGGTATTAGAGTTTGAACTCCCTTTGACAGAATTGTTATGAAGCAACAATGCCTGTCAGGAGACCCCCATCAAGTAAAACATCATGAAGTTGTTGATTCTGATGCTGGAGGAAGATGCTGATGAGGAGGAAGGAGAGAAAAAATGTTAATTGGAAAGTTAGAAGGAAATTAAGAATACTAGAACTCATTTAATGGAGTTAATAGTTATTACCTTCTCAAATTTTGTAAGTGTATTACTATGTTTATTAAATAAATGTTGTGTTATATATATAAATAGATAATATATATTATATATGTCCATATAGAATATATATTACTGTGTTTATTAAATAAATGTGTTATATATATATATTTTATATATATATATATCTGTATCTATCTATCTATATACATACATACATACATACATACATACATACATACACACACACACACAGAATGGGTGCTTCAGGGCCTCCAGCCACTTCAAGTGTGAAATCCAGACACATGTGCCACCTTGTGCATCTGTCTTACATAGGTCCTGGGCAATCGAATCTGGGTCCTTTGGCTTTGCAGGCAAGCACCTTAACCAATAAGCCATCTCCCTAGTCCCTATTTTATACTTTATACTTTTATACTTTAATAGATTTCATTTACTTATTTCGAGGAAAGAAAAGTGTTTGTGCCACTTTGTGCAACTAGATTTAGATTGTGGATACTGGGGATTGGAACCACGACCAAACTCAGGTTGTCAGACTTAGCTAGCCAGCTCCTTTAACCACTAAGCAACCTTTCCAGCTCCAATATTAAATTTATTTGCAGGAAAGAGAGAGAAATAGAGTAATGGAGAGAGAGGGCCTCTTGACAGCACAAATTCCAGAGACATGCATCACTTTGTGCATCTGACTTTACATGGATCCTGGGGAGTTGAACCTAAGCTGGTGGGTCTTGGAAGCAAGCCCCTTTAAACACTGAGCCATCTACCAAACCTACTACATTTTTAATGTGGTTGATCACTATCATTATAACCATATTAAAAATCTATGGTAGGGTGAGAGAAATCATAGATAATTTTTGCATGGTTATACAAAGGTACTTACAAGTAGATTAGCTTCAGAATGAATAACACAAATGACTTACAATAGTAGGACAATTGAAAGTCTATTATAAGAGAACATTCTTATAAAATAATGAGACCAAACAAGGAGACTTTTAAACCAGGCAACCATGTACCTCATTCCCAAATTAATGACTTAATAGCTTTGTGACCAAGTATTTAATTCACTCTGAGTCTCAGTGAATTGTTGGAAAAAATTGGAATAAAGGCCAAATGTGCAAAATAAATAGCTTTTCTACTTTCTAAATCAAATAAAATAGAACAAGCTATAAATTGTAAAGAAGGTAGCATTCATACAAAAATTAATACTACTATTTCAGCATCTGAAAAATGAATGCTTTTGATATACATAGGGATAGGAGCCCTTTGTGATAAATTAACTGAAAAATATATTATCATAACTGTGTTAGTGTTCGAAACAACTCATAACCAACCACACTTTTAATAATTTTAATTGGGAAAAGACATGGAAATGTTCATGTCTTCTTTTTGTAGATAGTATTGTTAGATAAATTCTAATATATACTTATTGCAAGATGATGAACAACAATCTTAGGGGCTGACATACATTTATTAGAGTTGTTAACTGTCCTGACCACATCATGTCCTTTATTTGTAAACTCTCTTTTTTCTAACATCATGATCATATTTTTGCAAATATTTTAAGTACCTTTTTCAACTTTTGAAAATCAGAGTATAAAATACCCATAAATAGTTTCTCATAAAATATAACCCATCCCAAATTTTTGTTTTCTGTTACTGAGGTGTATTTAAAAACACCTTCCAAAAATAGATGGTCTTTCGACACTTTCCATCTCTAAGTGTTTACTTTGGACTAAACTAGAGGAGTTGAATTGCAAACACTAAACTTTGAATGCAATAACTTGTGAAAGGAAGGTCAGTGTAGGGTGGAGATTCTCTAAGTGTTGCCAAGCTGTGAACAAAGAAGACTAATGTAAGGAAATGAGAAACTGAAACAATAGAGATTTATAAAAGTGCCACTGGGCATCACAATACAACTGATATGTATTATAACAATATAAACTTACAAAAAAACTACTTTAGTAGCCTTTTCTAATTTACAATGAGACATGACCAGGAGGAACAGATATGGAATAAGAATGGACTGAGTACAGACTGTAAGTAAAGAATTTCTGACCACCCAAATGAACTGCATGATCTGTGTTCAATATAAACATGCTAATATGCAAGTTAGAAAAGACATAAATTGGGCTGGAGAGATGGTTTGGTTAAGGCGCCTGCCTGCCAAGCATAAGAATGCTGGTTCCAAATCTCCAGGTCCCACATTTAGCCAGATGCAAAAAAATGATGCAAGGGGCAATGCTGTACTTGACCACAAGGGGACAAACACATCTGGAGTTCTTCACAGTGGCTGAGAGGCTCCTGGGGCGCCCATCTCTCTCTCTCTCTCTCTCTCTCTCTCTCTCTCTCTAGCTCTCTCTCCCTCTCTAGCTCTCTCAAATAAAAAAGAAAAGACATAAATCATGTAGAAAATACATGTGAGTGAAACCAAAGTGTACCTGAAGTATTTCATAAATGCTAACTATATATAGGAAGATATAACAGCAACAAATACATTTTAAACATCTGTCAGGGACACTTAATCTAACTTTATTATTGACTGCTGTAATACTCCCAAGTTAGTTAGCTGACCCTATATTTCTTATGGTCAAGGTACATTGATGCAATTTCAGCTGTTCAATAGCCTAGCAAGGAAAGACAGTTCTGGTCAGATGTGCTTGCACTTGCATAATTTCTACTAAAAAAGCTAGATTTGGTTTTAGATAAGGTCAGACTGAATCATCTCGCTTGCCACTTTGTGTCTGCAGAGTCACACCACTCATGAAGAAGGTTGATGCAAAAAGGTGGGGAAGATATCATCAAATGCAAGGCAGAGTTTAAGAAAAGTGAGTCTGGTTCCCATCTTACTTCCCCATACTAGTACATCAAACCCTTTGTGTCTTGCTTTGCTTTGAGATAATTCAAGAATATATGATTCACTTTCAGATTAATTCATCTGTGATGCTCTTTTCTCCATAACTTCAGGGAAAAATGTTTGATAGTACACTTGTTGTAAGCATTATACTCATGTAAAATCACGCATTGTATTGCACATACAAAATAATTATGTTGATGTATGTAATATATGCATAAAAACATTAGTAAGTGTGAATACATAAATGTGTATAGTAATATTTTAGAATGGTATTTTTTATTATCAAATCAGTAAAACAACTTTTTAAAAATCTGTTTTTTTTAAGTTAGAGTATAAATGTTGATTTTTCAGAGCAGCAAATTGGATGAACAGTGCAAACACATCCTTTTCAAACTTCTAATGGCTTTTCTAAGGTAATCTATGACTGGTGTATTGTCATGTACAATCTATGTCATAGAGAATTATGTATGATATTATCTTTGACCTAGCCTTTTTATTTTACTCATAAATCTTGCATAAGCATGCTTACTAAAATGATAATCATTTGAAAAGTTTCAATTTTGCTCTACATTTGTATTTATCAATATGATCATTTTGGCAATTAAAAACCTTGATGTATTTAGAAGAAAAATTCTGAGCAATGAGCAGTTCAGTCCACTTGAGCTAAGGGGCACTTCCAACATGGCCCCCTAACCACTAAGGACCGAGCAGGCAGAATAATAAATATGTTTAAATGATAGTATACAATATATTTTATATAGACTAAAATTCAAAATTGTAAAATTTGAAAATCAATTTGATCACTATGAAATTCATCATGTAATTTGATATACTCAAACTTTTTTGGAAAAAAAATATAGCACATACAATATCTTTTTTCCAAATATTCTATTTTCTCTTACAGCTCTAAAATAAGCTTAATAGATCTATAAAATGTCATTACCCTGTGGTAACAGGGACTATGTGACTAGTTAATAGTTAAACACTTCATTTCATTTTAACACTTACTAGTCATAAAAATCACTTAGTGCCATTTTCATATATTCCAAATATCAAGATACTTTTCTAAAATTCTAATGTCTCTTGTGTGAAAGATAATTTTAAATTTCATTTACAATTATTAGCATTTTCTGATGAATATTTTATAGTCGTATCTCATGGCACTCTTAAAACTAAAAAAAAATAATAATTGGGGACAACTTTTTTGTCAAGTAACTGAATTCTGTATTTAATTCATACAAAGTCATTTCTTGTGAAGGCATAGGTCATGTACAGTTTATACACCAATCAAGAAAAATATAGAGCATCAGTATGCCCACACCTAACTGATAAAATTGGAAGTAACAATGTAGATAAACTCTAAAAAAATCAAATATTTTGTATAAATAATGTAATTATTGCATTTCAATTTATTTATTTTTTTGGAGAGAGACAGAGAGGGAAAGGGAGAGAGATAGAGAATGGGTGCGCCAGCAGCCTCTCAGCTGCTGTGAATGAACTACAGATGTGTGTGCCCCCTTGTGGGCAAATGCAGAATTATGCCCTTGCGTCACTATGCATATGGCTAAACGTGGGACCTGGAGATTGGAACCAGCATTCTTAGGCTTAGTAGGCAGGTGCCTAAACCGCTAAGCCATTTCTCCAGCCCAATTTATTCATTTTAATAATATTTTATTTATTTATTTGCAAGTAGAGACAGACAGACGATCAGAATGGGCAGGTCAGGGTCTCTAGCTGCTGAAAATGAACTTCAGATGCATGTGCTACTTTGTGCATCTGGCTTTATTTGGGTAATGGGGAACTGAAGTAAGGCCATTAAGGTTTTTCAGGTAAGCACCTTAACTGCTAAGCCATATCTCCAGCCGTCAATTTATTTTTTACAAAGGAAAACAAAATATATATAGAAAGAAATTTCAGGGTATGAGTCAGAACAATATGTGAAGCCAAATATTAGTTCTGAGTTTTGTAATAGTTTTCTAGAGTTGCCATAACAAGTGGCTATACACTGGGTTGCTTAAGAAACTGAAAGATATTTTCTCACAATTACAGAAGGCAGAAATTCAAACTGAAGATGCTTGCATCATGATTTTCTTTTTCATTTTTCCTGAAATCACATGCATCCTTTTTTTTTTTAAAATCCCTTTGTTTCCACAGTCACTGACATATTTTTTCTGTGTAAATATGAGACTTGAAATGCTAACCCAGGCATATATATATATATGCCCAGTTTAACTCATTTACCTCTTTGAAGATTTGATCTTCAAAAAGCCAAGTGTAATGGTACAAGCTTTTCATTCCAGCACTTGGGAGGGTCAACTTCATGGATCACTGTGAGTTCAAGGTCATCCTAGTGCTAAGTTTTAGGTCATTTAGGGTTAGTGTGAGATCCTGCCAAGAAATAAACAAGCAAAACAAACAAACAAACAAACAAACAACAAACAAACAAAACAGAGGATTCTATCTTCAAATAATTATTTTAAAAAATTATTCAGAGCTGGTAGTGCATGCCTTTAATACCAGCCCTTGGAGTTCGAGGCCACCCTGAGATTACATAGTGAATTCCAGGTCAGTCTGGGCTAAAGTGAAACCCTATCTCAAAAAACCAATAAATAAAAATAATAATAATAAATTAATTAATGGCTTGGGAGATAGCATACTGGTTAAAGGCACTTGTTTGTAAAGCCTTTTGGCTCAGGTTTGATGTCCCAGTACCTATGTAAAACCAAATACTGCAAGAGGCCCTGGTGTATCCATATTCACTGTCTCCCTCTCTCATAAACAAATAAAAATATTTCAAAAATACAGGTTTAACTTTATCATATGAACTGATGATAATGAAATTCATCTCTTGTTAGTTCACAGTGCAAATTATATGTTTGAATTTTAACACAGAAACAGCCACTTTAAATTCAATCTCCCATTCAAATGGCAGAAATTTGCTACTGTGCAAGTTTTTTTTTTTTTTTTGTATGAAATATACTATATGAGTAAAGTAGACACGAAATTTCATATTCAAAGTACCAGGAATAACTATGCATATCTATTAGTTATGTTTCCTCACTGTGACAAATATCTGACAAAGTGAAATGATGGAAGGAAGTGTGAATATCTACTTGCATTGAGGGTAGAGTCTATCATGACAGGAAGGTGAAGCATCTGTTTATATTGACAGTGCAGTTACAGGCAAGAAGAGGAGAGAGAAATGAATGCTGCCTCTAAGGTCATTTACTTATTTTTCTTTAGTCTGCATCTCAGCCCATGGGATGTTGCTGTCCAAATACAGAGGAGCTATTCTCTTCAAAGTAAATCTTTCACAAAACTTCTTCATTGGCATACACATACACATGGTGATTTTAAATCTGACTATGTCAACACCAAAGAACAACCATCACACCATACTTGCATTTGCCTGAATTTCCCAAGGAAAAGAACTGAAGGAGAAATTTGCTCAGAGTATTGTACAGTGGTGGCAGGCTGTGGGTCCAGAAGAGATAATAACCTCGTTTTACTCCAAGCTTGAGGACCTTAGAAGAAGGAGAGCTGCTGTTGTTAATTTCACACTGAGTTCAAGTCCAAAGGCAAAAGATAGTGTTCCAGAGAAAAAGAACAAAGTTAGTAACTGCCAATCTATTTAGGCTGTTTTGATCTATTTATATAGAATAAATGAGGTTCAACCTACCTAGGGAGTGATATCTATTTTAATATACATCAATGCTATACTAAAATAGGAAATATGATCCCTGCCATAATGTAATGTTTAGTGATATATTGGGACAATCCATAGTCCATATCCATAGTCCAATAACTTTAATGAATAAAATTATCCCCCATACTCTTTAATGTCATATTGTCTGCTAACACAGTTGCAGACAGATTTTGTGAATTCTGGAGGATTTCCAATTTTGAGTTCCATCATTATACAATATAAACAGGTAAAATTGATTTTGAAATGGATACCCATATGAATAGTACTTGATAGTAAAATTAAAATATATTTTTTAAAAATCACCAGGAAAATGTCAGTTCTATTTTGTTCTAGACCTCCAGATGACAAAGCCAACTGTTTCATGCCAGATATAGAAAATAAAACATTTATTAATATAACAAACAATATGATGCATCAAGGAGATGTTAGTAAAGTTCAATATATTTTCAACAGGAGTAGATATTAGCTATTATACACTTACATTATTCTGTAGAAAGATCTAAATGCTTTGTATATTTTATCAGTAATTCAGATATACTTCCTAACTTTGCATGGCATGGCTTAGACTTATTATTCTGCAGGAGGCACTGAAGAGAGTCAACAGGAGAGAAGAGGTACAACAGGACCATCAGATCAGCAAGATGTTGCATCAATTTCACTACAGTCCAGTGAGCATTTCATTAGATACCTCCCATGGGAGTTCTTTATTTTGCATGTAAGTTCAGAAAGGAGTCGCTCATACAACCAGTATGGCACAGTAGCAAGTCAATTTACTACTGTGTCATACTATGTTAAACATTTCCAAAAATACAGATACTTCTTCTCCATGGTACTTAATATACTGATGGCCCCAAGTCAGTCACCCACCTTATTTTTCCAAATGAATAATCAATCATAACTGTGAGGACAAGACAATCCTTTACAGGCAGCCATCATCAATATAAAAAGTCACAATGAACTATTTAATGTAGAAAAATATTGAAACAAAAAATAAAATATGATAAAATAAATTTAATTCAGCTGAATAAAACAGAAGTGTAAAAGTATGTTTTAATAAAATATTTGTATTTATATAGTTTAAAAATTTATATCATTTACTCTTAGTCTGAGTTATTTTCCATTTACTATTTCCTATATCTTGCATTTAAGTGATTTGGATGATTCTTTATGCTTTTGAAATATCTGTAAGATATTAATATGGTTATAATAATCATATACATGGAACATCACAATTATCTGCCAAAACTCTAATATTTGATATAATTTTCCTAATTTGGAAGTGAAAAAAATAAAACTTTACTACCATTGAAGTTTCACAAGGATTTAAATATTGGAAGCTAGTGTTGACAGAAATATAACTAACTTAAATAATTGAAATATATGAATAAAACTTGTAAAGGCAAGTCTATGCTTATCTGGAACTGATTATGTTTCTTTCTTCATGTTGAGATATTTTGCTTTGGTTCTCTTATTTAATTTGTACAATTGTACTCTCGAAATTTTTATCATAGTAAATGAGTTATTAAGGATATATTTCCAGTCTATATTCATATTTTTGTCTACACTTAGTTTTCCTTTTCCTCCATAATTCAATGATTGACTCATATTTTTGCCATTATTCCCACTAGTGTAAAATGAACTCGGGGTCTCCCATGTGTTAGTGAAACAATCAACCTCAGAGGTATACTACCAAACTAACTCATATTCCTTTCAATAATCCTTTCTTTGCTTAAAAATTTGACTCATTACTACTAGCAAAGATTACTACTAAACAATACCCTATAGCCAAGTGATTTTCAAAGTCCTCCATACCTTCCTTTCTCTTGGAAGTTAACATGAGCTTTTCTTATACATTTATACCTGGCTGTTTGCAAAAGTTTCTTAACCATTTTTCATAGTAATCAATTGATTTTATTTATATATCTCATATCATTATCTACACAGAAGAATTCATTGTATCCTTTTGATTGCCTTACCAAGAACACTAAATATTTGTCAATTTAAGAAATACATTGGGCTGGAGAGATGGCTTACAGGTTAAGACACTTGCCTGCAAAGTCTAAGGACCTAGGTTCAATTCCCCCGTGCCCATGGAAGCCAGATGCCCAAGGTGGCACATGCATCTGGAATTTGTTTGCAGTGGCTGGAGGTCTTGACATACCCATTCTCTCTCTGTCTGGCTCTTTCTCAAATAAATAAAAAAAATATTTCAAAAAAATCAGAAAAAAATATATTGATATTTATTCCAAAATTATCTCCATTTCTTAGGTTAATTCACTCTATACAGAACATATTTTCATGTTTGCTTCCTCTTTGCCAAAGGCCTTTAGTGACAGAATATAAAATCTGTGCCATTTATTTTTTATCACCAAGCTTAAGTGAAATGTATTTAGTGTATTTTTCTTTACTTATTCATAGAGGGAAAAAAAAAAGTACTAATTTAATTTTTATCAATTTCTACTGCAAAGACCATGCCTACCATTACACCCTCTGTTCCATTTTAGAAAAAGAAAGAAAGAAAAAAAAAAAAAAAGAAAGAAAGAAAGAAAGAAAACAGTGAGCAAAGAGAACTCCAAGGCATGTGTGCTCATGGTGGCATTGAGCTCCAGTAATTCCAAGTAATGAGAAAAAATAACAAATTTCTGAGAAAGCCAGGATGGATGAAGTATACATGGGAGTTTGCCTTCAACTAGGGAATGCACATGTCATTTAGAGTTAGCTTAAAGCTGTCTGAAAAAACAAACAAACAAACAAACAAACAAACAAAAAACAGTGTCAGCATTGCAAACCTGGTTCCACAGTCAATTTATTTTGTTGGGTGCATTTGTAATATCTCTGCTTAGATTTTCTTTATGCATATATTTGGAGCAAAATACTATAGACAAATGCCTGGCTTCCTTTATGAAAATATGTTATTAAATATATCTTATTTACCATGCTCAGTTTCTATCTACATATCTAGTAAGCTGTCTAGTTATCACTAAATAAATTTAGATATCCTATAGCCAAGTACATAACTATAGCCATTGTTGTAATTTTACATTTCCAGTTCCCTAGAAAATCCCTGTCTACCTCATATCCAATCAGTATCTCAAACACAACAAACTAAAACTGCACTCATCATATTTTTCAGCCAGTCACTTGAACATGAATATCACATTTTTATCATGACTATAATCTTTGACTCACTCACATCTGCAAACTTGTAGTTATCCCTGACATTTATTACTATCTTTTCATATAACCTATGGATGATAATGTAACAAGTCCAGCACTGCTTGCTTGTTTTATGATCTGTTTACATAATTTTACACTTCAGTGTACTTCAGCTAGATTCATATGTAGAAATCATAACAAGATTTTAAAGCCAGACTAAAATATTACCTTCAGGGTCTCCCTTTATTTTCTCCACACAAATTAGTCTCAACCTCCACTTAACTTTTTAACACTTGATTCCAAACATGTTTTGCTTTGAGAATAATCTTATTGTGTATATTATCATTTTCTCCTTAGAGGCAAAGAATGCTATATCATGAAAAATTGCTCAATCGTATATAGTGAAGTGAATTTATAGCTTACTTTTTCAGCAATTATAAGATATAACCTTATGTAAAGATACATACTGTATGAGGAGGGACAACTGTATTTTTGAACTAAAATTAAGTCCTTTAAATGTAGATCACATAGTAAACACTAGTTTTTTTTTTTTTTTTTTTGTATACTGTAAAAATAAGTATTCTTAAATTATATGTGTCTATTAAATACTGGAAAAGGGCATAAATGCACATGTATGAACTGGCAATAATGGTTCAAACAAATGACAATAGTGTTGTTTAGATGGTTTGGTGTGGAAAAATATCAGAGGCATCACTGAGTTAATATATTTGATTTTAAAAATCCATACATAGATTTATAATAAAAGATTAAGGAAATAAGATCTTTTTATTTTAGTACCTATAGATAGAGAAGGTACTTGCCACCTGAACCTTTATAAATAATTTATTTTACACATTTACAAATAAAGTAATTATTCAGAGGTCTTCTGTGGCATTTCTAAAAATAGGTATCCCACATAGTTCAGGAACAGTCAGAGTCATAGGCAAAAATGAAACACAGGTGCCCACTTTGTAGTCAGTTTGGAAAGTTTATTATTTTTTTAATTCAGTCAAGAAATCTATCAATGTTTACTTTCTGCTTTACATATTTTTAAAAAGTTATTTTTATTTTTATTTATTTACTTATTAGAGACAGAGAAAGGGAGAGAGAAAGAAAGAGAGAGAGAGGGAGGAAGGGTGTGCCAGGGCCTCTAGCTACTACATACGAACTCCAGACGCATGTGCCACCATGTGCATCTGGCTTATGTGGGTCCTGGGGAATCAAGCCTCAAACTGGGGTCCTTATGCTTCACAGGCAAGTGCTTAACTGCTAAGCCATCTATATAGCCCTGCTTTTCATATTTTATATTTATATTTAATAAAAGCTTAATTAATTGGAAGATGGTTTATTTTACTTTTTTTAGGCTTTTATGCTTATTTTTGTACATTAGCTGTAAATATTTATATGTACTATAGGAAACTAAAAGTGAAAAATAATACAAAATTTCAAATGTCTCCTCTTAGAAACTGGTTAAGTAACACCCCGTAACAAAAAGCATTGGTAAATATAAATAAATTTTCTGAAATTTCCAAATTACAATGGAGAGACCAAAGGAATCAGGCAATTCTTTCCTGGTCCTGCTCTAGGGAAGATTATGTTGCCCTCCTAGGTATTTAAACAATTTTCTGACTGGTAAACAGTAATCCTAGATAAAGTGTACCTAGAGATTAGCAGTAGGGGTTTGCTGTTATTTCTGTTGTTATTTTCCCTGCTGAGTAGAAACCAAACATCATCTTCCCAGGTTAAAAATATCTCCCAGACATGAAGTGTACATGCAGTCTCTTAAATGTAGTTGCCAAATGGTAGGGATATATTCAGTATAAATTAAAATACCATATACAACTGAAAACATCTTATACACAAATGCAATGACTTAAAATGCTCTAATATATATTGACTATTATTTCTGAAAATTATTCGTGAAAAATGTGTGTGTGTGTGTGTGTGTGTGTGTGTGTGCATGTACATGTACACATGTGCAATCTGAGATTTATTCTAGACCTTGAAGACAAACAGTAAAATATAGGGATGCCAGAATGTACAGAGCCATTTAAGCATTACTGGGAGTTAAATCTGTCTCATTTTTGGAATAATTATCTTTAACAGTTTTTTTTTTTTTTTTTTTTTTTGGTTTTGCAAGGTAGGGTCTCACTCTGGTCCAGGCTGACCTGGAATTAACTATGTAGTCTCAGGGTAGTTTCAAACTCTTGGTGATCCTCCTACCTCTGCCTCCCCAGTGCTGGGATTAAAATTGTGTGCCACCATGCCCGGCTTTAACAATTTTTTTTTTTAAATATATTTCTGTGGTGCTGTGGAACAAACCAAGGGACATGTACTTAGCAGGCCTTGTACTTACCACACCTTGAAGTGTATCTCCAGCCTCATGAGTAATATGCATTAAAGCACACAATAACAGGTATTGAAAGAAATTACATTATATTGTCATTTTTTCTTAAAACATCAAGAGGGAATACAATTAAAATTTACAAAATTGAGGTGAAGCAGTGAATGAGAGGTATCAGGAAAGAATGAACTTAATCTGTTCCATAGGTGGGGAGGGTGACTGTAAATAAATTAGAAATCACAGAAGATGGGAAGACATCTGAAAAGTACAGAGAAACAGAAAGGCTATCCAGCTGGGAGCAAGTAACTCATGTGTCTCATTGTATAGCTCTGTGCCAGGAAGACAGGAAACAGAAGCTTTATCGAAAAAGCTTAAGCCCTTGAGTGAGGGCTGCTCACTTAGACTTCCAAATAAATTGGTAGATATATCCATCCCAACAGATAAACAATTTACAATAAAGAAATATGAAAAAGCAAGGCATCATTACTTCTTCAAAAGAGTAGAAGTCCTCAAATACTAAATCAGAGCAATCATGGCAGGAATGCATGATGCATCCATACAAATTTTCTACTCAATAAAAATTGATTTATATAACATTATTATTTTTTAAATATGACAGAGAATAAAGACATCTCAAAATAAGTACAAAATAAAGATATAAATAATCATCAGACCAGCACTACAAAAGATAATTAGAGGAATCCTTAATATACAAAAAGGAAGAGTCTCAATCACAAGAGACAAGAAAAGCTTAAATAAACTTCATGATACGAATTGATGAACAAGGGGATCTAGGAAATAATTCAACATGTCCAACACAATTAACCAGGAAAACACTAAGATAAATATGAGAAAAAAAAAAAAAAAAACTGTAGTCTAACTAAGAAAACAGCCAACAATAATTACAGAAATTGGCAAAACAATTTCAATATGAACCATAAGTTCAAATGGTCTTAACTACACAATTGAAACAATGAAAACAGTTGCATGAAGTAAGAAAGAAAAGCAGGCTTAAAATTATGCATAGTTTCCAGGAAACACATCTCTCTGGCATAGATACACTAGAATATTTAAGATAAAAATGAATATTCAGGGTAAATGAGAACAGAAAACAAGTCTATATTGTTATTTTGGTAGCTGATAAAGTAGATTACAATTCAACATTAGTTAGAAAAGTAAATGTACATATTTGAATGGAAACAATTCACCAAAATATAACAATTGTAAATATACATGCACTGAAAGTGAGGCTTTATATAATATGAAAGGATTTAAAAGACAGACATTGTCCTGAAAGAATAATAGAGTGCTACTTTAACACCCATTTCTATCAACAGATACATCATCCAGACTAAAAAAAAAAAAAAAAAAAAAATGAATAGCCTGTGAATTTTTATCTCTACCTTGAAATATGTATATTTCATTCAATAGCTAAAGGAAACACATTTTTTACAACATTATATGCAAATTCCTTGAAAATATATCATATTTTAGGTCAAAAACAAAGACTTATCAAAGTAAAAAGTGGGCTAACTTATTGTATATTATCATGTCATGCTGGCATAAAACTGGAAACTAATAACAAAGAGAAATAGTAAAAATATGAGACTGAGTAATTTTAACTTAGATGAATAGGCAATCATTGTGGTGGTTTGAATGTTAATGGGCATAGAGGCTAGGTACTTTTATTTATTTATTTATTTGACACAGAGGAAGAGGAAGGGGGTGGGAGAGAATGGGCATGCTAGAGACTCTAGCCACTGCAAACAAACTCCAGATGCATGCACCACCTTGTGCATCTATCTGGCTAATGTGGGTTCTGGGGAATCAAACCTGGGTCCTTTGGCTTTGCAGACAAATGTCTTAACCACTAAGCCATCACTCTAGCCTGGGCTTAGGTACTTTTGATTCAGGTTCATACTTAGTCTTCAGCAGCCAGAGCCCTTCTAGAATAGATATGTCAGTAGGGGCAGATTTTCAATTCATCTCTAGGATGTGTCAAAAGCCAGTTTCAGCTCTGCTTCCTTTCTCTCTGTGGTATATATGTATGATGAAGTGAGCCAGCTTCATGTGCCATGATGAAGCTTCCCCTGGAATCTGTAAACCTGAAATAAGCCATTTCCTCCCATAATCTGGTTCTAAATGGGTGTTTGTCCCAGCAATGAGAAGATAATTGCAAAAATCATTGGAGAAAACATTGAGGAAATTAAAAAGTTCATACAACAATTTTAAAACATGAAAGTGAAATAAAGAAAATTTATTCATTTATTTTTTTTTTTTTAAGATAGGGTCTCACTCTAGCCCAGTCTGACTTGAAACTCACTCTGTAGTCCCAGACTAGCCTCATACTCATAGTGATCCTTCTATCTCTGCTTAACAGGTGCTAGGATTAAAGGTGTGCACCACCAGGACAGCTAGGAAATGCATTTTAACAAGATGCTATAAAGCCAAGCGTGGTGGTGCACACCTTTAATCCCAGCACTCGGGAGGCAGAGGTAGGAGGATCACTGTGAGTTCAAGGCCACCCTGAGACTACATACTTAATTCCAGGTCAGCCTGAGACCCTACCTCGAACCCCCCACCCCCCCCAAAAAAAAAGATGTTATAGTGAAGAATGTCTGGGTTTAAAAAATAAGAAAAATATAAATTAACTTAAAAGAACATTGTGCTTCCTCAATACCTAACAAAGAAAGAATGTGTCTAACAAGTAGATAGATAAAAAGAAATACAGGGCTGGAGAGATGGCTTAGCGGTTAAGGCGTATGCCTGCGAAGCCTAAGGACCCAGGTTCGATATTCCAGTTCCCACGTAAGTCAGATGTACATGGTGGCACATGCATCTGGAGTTCATTTGCAGTTGCTAGAGGCCCTGGCACGCCCATTCTCACTCACTCTCTATCTCTCTCTCCCTCTCTCTGTCTCTAATAAATAAAAATAAATCTTTTTAAAAAAAAGAAATATAATGATCATGGAGTGACTTAATTAAATGGAAGTTTTTTGAGGGAGACATACAGAGAAATAGAGACAGAGAGAAAGGAAGAGGTAGAGAGAGAATGGGTGCACCAGGGCCTTTTCCACCACTGTGAATGAACTCCAGATGTGTGCGCCCCCTTGTGTGCATGTGCAACTTTGCATGTTTGCAACACTTTTGTGATGTGTAGATTTGAGCAAGCATTCTTAAGCTTCTCAGGCATGCACCTTAACCACTAAGCCATCTCTCCAGCACAATTAAATTGATTTTTAAAGTATTATAGTAGGAATCAATGAAATAAAAAGTTTTTTTTTTCCTCTTTGAATTATGAATAAGCTGAAGAAATACATATCAAAATTAACCATAACAAAGAGAGGGAGCAATTACAATTAGCAATCAATAGAGGACATCATAGTGGATACCTATGAAATTTGGATGATCAGGGAATATTTTTAAACCTTCTACTCAAAAATGTTGGATTGTAGAAGAAAGAGATGCATTTCTACAGACATAAACTACAAATTTAAATAAAAAATTTATAAACAGTTCACACCATAGCTCAATTGTATCTAATAAACTTCTACAGAATATTCAACCCCAATTTTATAGAGGATATATTCTCCTCTCCAGCCCATGGAACATTTTCCAAAATAGGTCATTTATTAGATGATAAAGCATGCTTCCATAAATGCAGGAAAATTGGCATTACCTTTTGTATCATATCAGACCACAAAACATTAAATCTAGAAATTACAAAGAAGAGGAACAGCAGAAATTGCACCAGCTCCTGGAGACTGAACAACACACTATTAAACAATGAATGGTTTATGGAAGAATTCAAAAAGGAAATTGTAAAATTCTTGAACTGATTGTTAATGAAAACACAACATATCCAAATGTATGGGACACAATGAAGGCAGTTCTAAGGGGAACATTTGTAGCACTACAAGCGTTCATAACAAAGACAGATAAATTTCAAATTAATAACCTTACTATCCATCTAAAGGCATTGGAAAAACAAGAACAATCTTATCCTAAGTGCACTGGACAGAAATAAATAATAAAGATCAGAGCTGAAATTAATGAATTGGAAACTAAGAAAAAAATTAAGAAAATTGAAGAAACCAAGAACTGGTTATTTGAAGAAAACAAACAAGATTGTCCAACCTCGGGTTAATATGATGAAATGAAAAAAATAAAATAAAATAAAGGATAAGTCTCAAATTAGCAAAATTAGAAATAACAAGATAGATGTCACCATGGACACCAATGAAATTGGAAGAATCATCAGGACATACTTCTAAAACATGCATTGTACAAAATTGGATATCCTGGAAGAAATGCATGAATTTCTAGACACATACCACCTACCAAAACTAAATACAGTGCAGATAAATATCCTAAACCAATCCATTATGTCCATTGAGACTAAAAATGTAATCAAAAACCTCCACAATAAGAAAAGTTCAGGACCTGACAGATTATCAGCCAAATTGTACCAAATATTCATCAAAGTACTGAAACAACATTTCTCAAGCTTTTTTAAAAACAGAATCAGAGAAAAGAGAATGCTTCTTCTATGAAGCTAGCATCACCCTAACACCAAAACAGAAATACAAGAAAAGAAAACTATAGATCTATGTTTCTGATGAATTTAGATGCAAAATTCCTGAACAAAATCCTCACAAACTGAATTCAAAAACACATCAAAAGCATTATCCAACTCAACCAAGCAGTGATTCAGGGATGGTTCAACATACAGAAATCAATTAACATTATATATCACATAAATAATCTTAAACACAAGAACCGCATGATCATTTAAATAGATGCAGACAAGCCTTTAACAGAATACTATACAACTTCATTATCAAAACACTGAAGAGACAGCATGGAAGGATTATATCTCAACATAATAAAGGCTATATACAAACAACCTAAAGCCAAAAACATACTTAATCGCAATAAACTCAGAGTTCACATTAAGATCAGGAACAAGACAGGGTGACCACTCTCACCATTGCTTTTCAACATAGTCCTAGTCCAATTAGTAAGACAGGAGAAGGATATAAAAGTGAAATAAATTTAAAAGAAAGAAGCCAAAGTAGCCCTCTTTGCAGATGAAATGATCCTATACATAATTGACTTGAAAGACTCTAGTATAAAACTTCTAAAGGTGATAACAAAGTGGCAATATACAAAATCTACACACAAAGTAAGTAGCCTCCCTATTCACAAAAGGCAAATATACAGAAGTTAAAGAAGATGTTCTTTTTCTATACCCACACATACCAAAAAAAAAAATAATAATTAATTAAATACCTTGGAATAATACTAATTAAATAAGTTAAAGATTTACACAATGGAGTTCTATTCAGTGGTTAAGTAAAATGAAATTATGAAATTTGCAAGGAAATGGATGGATCTGGAAAGGATTTTACTAAGTGAGATAACACAGACTCAGAAAGCCAAATGTAGCATGGTCTCTGTCATATGTGTGTACTAGTTACAAATGTATAGACTTGAGTGTGAGCTGGAACCAAAAATTGGTAGCAGAGGCCAGTAAGTTGGAAGAAGGTTATAAGGGAGGGAGGAGAGGGAAGGTACTTAAGGGGATAGTATTGTATATATGAAATAGAAGAACAGATTACAGGGAGGGGAAAGGCCTAAGTGAGGCCAGGGAAGAGAATGTATAAAATAAGGGTGGGGTCAATCAAAATTCAAGATATTCTGAATAAGACTTATGTAAACCTACTTTTTTGAATAATGTCACATCCAGAAGCTATAGATTGTTACTAGAAAATTTTCATTGCCACGGATGGGATACCTTCCACTGAGTTGTTGGCCAGAGAGATCCCTGTTGCCTCCAAAACATTACAGGCTATTGCCAAGGCCCTTGGTTTTCTTTGAGAAACAGCTAGTAAGACTCTATTGCTGATGACTTCACATTGCTGGCATGAAACACCAGACTCAGGGCAGCTTGTGGTTAAAAAAAAAAAAAAAAAAAAAAAAAAAAAAAGTCTACTTTGGTGATGACCACTGGGATGACAGACTGAGAAGAAGGGATAAGCAGGAATCTCCATGATGGAAGGGAAAAACAATGGCAATGCAACTGTCCAGACAGAAACTTGGACATCACCTTGCAGTGCCAACAAAATCAAAAAGAAAAGAAACATACTAATGGAGAGAGGGAGTGATACCCAACAGTTCTAAAGGGGAATGGGGGAGAAGAACGTGGGCTTTTGTATGTGAGTTTAAAAGTCAATAAAAAATAATAATTAAAAAAATTAAAAAAAAAGTCTACCTTACAGACTTAAAGGCTCCCAGGGCAATGGCATGAGCAGAGAGAACACTGCAACTCCAGGAGGCACCAAACACTTTTAATTCCCAAATTGCCATCAGCTAGGGACTTTCATTCAGAACATCTAAGTTTATGGGGGACACCTGAATCGAATCACCACAATAAATGTCTAAAAAATTTGCTTTTTCTGACTTCATACTTATTTGAAATAAAAAAGGAAATTAGGATATATATGTATTGAGCTGGGTTTTGTGGCTCATTCCTTCAATTCCAGAATTCATGAGGTGAGATAGGAAGATCATCATGAGTTTCAGGCCAGCCTGAGCTACAGAGTGTGTTCCAGGTCACCTTGAACTAGAGTGAGACTATGCTTCAAAAAAATCATACATATTTTTATGCATGTACTAGAACATCATTAATAGGATCACTAGACTAATAAGATGCTAAATGTAACAACCTTTTGAAAACAGTTCATTGTACAAGTGAATCCAAAATAACATAGGACATTATTTTTTAAATATATTTTATTTATTTATATATTGGAGAGAAAAAGGCAGAGAGAACGACACATACACACACACACACACACACACACACAGAGAGAGAGAGAGAGAGAGAGAGAGAGAGAAGAGAGAGAGAGAGAGAATGGGCACATCAGGGTCTCCAACCACTGCAAATGAACTCCAGATACATGTGTCCCCTTGTGCATCTGACTTATGTGGGTCCTGGTGAGTCAAACTGGGATCATTTGGCTTTGCAGGCAAATGCCTTACTTAACCCCTAAGCCATCTCTCCAGCCCTAGGACATCATTTTTTTAGGGATTGTAAGAATATCTTTAACACACAGTGAAACAACAAAAATAAAATGTATGTTGAAAAATTTTGACAAATGAAGATACTTGATTAAAAATATTTTTATTTATTTATTTGCAAGCAGATCAAGACATTATGAAAGAGAAAGAGAGAGAGAGAGAGAGCAAGAGAGAATGGGAATGCCAGGACCTTTACCTGCTGCAAATGAACTTCAGATGAATGCAACACTTTGTGCATCTGATATTAACGTGGATGCTGGAGAAATGAACCTAGGTCACTAGGCTTTGAAGGCAAATGCCTTAATTTCTGAGCCATCTCCCCAGACCAATATAGAGGAAATGAGCAAGAGTGCTGCTTTCTCGGTGAACCTGGTACCAGCACAAGGGCGAAGAAGATAGACACAAAGAACTCTCAACTCTTACCAAATCAGATATCCAGAGACACAGAGACTCCCAAAATCTTGTCAATGAAATAGGCCTAAAATGAACCCAAAATGGCTCAGGGAAATTCACTGAAGAAGGGGAAGAAAGATTGTTAGAGGCATGAGTTGGGTCATTATGCACAGAGTCATTGCCTCTCCCACATAACTGATTGCTACCCACATAAAGCAAGACCCACATTACCCATGGGGAGAGGATAGGGAGAAGGCTAACAATGGTACTATCATGGCTGTATACACACTATATACATAACTAATAAAGAAAATGAAAAAAAATCTTCCTGCCAATGCTTCTTTGAATTATTCAGCTCAAAGTCTTTAAATTTCTATTTATATGATGGCTTTGTTTTAAACTAGCAAGAATATTATGAAAAGCAAAATAATTCAACTTCTCCATGTATTAATTTTTATTTAATAGGTTAATTTGCTGGATTAACACATTATTGGGGCTGAAGGCAATGCATCAACTTTAAAATGTTCTCTGGCTTCCTTTCCGCTGAAATTTATGGTGTTGAGGATAAATTGATCTGATGCAAAACCCAATAAAATTATTTTTAAAGTCATCACTAATAATGAGTTATGAGGTGATACAATTTCTGGCAGGAAAATCAGTACATTATATTTATTAAAGAGATGATATTTAAGATAATTTAAATGATATAAAAGTAGGAATAAATATTCAAATAAAAACATCCCCATCTTTAATTTTCTAATAGTTTTTACATGCCAATATATTATTTCATTAAAAAGTTAACTCCTGGCTGAACATGGTGATGCACACCTTTAATCTCAGCACTTGAGAAGCACAGGAGGATGATTATTGTGAGTTCAAGGCCACCCTGACACTATATAGTCAATTCCAGGTCAGTCTGGGCTAGAGCAAGACCCTACCTTGAAAAACAAATAACAAAACAACAACAACAACAACAACAACAACAAAAGTAACTTCCAATGAGTCAGTTACAACCCACATTGTGCTATTTCTCAGAGAGACCTGCCAGGTCCCCAAAATGAGACAGCCTTCTGTCAGTGCCCTTGATTACCCATCTGAGGTAAAAGATAAGACCTGATTGCTAAACACACCACATATTCCTGACACAGAACAATTGAGATTCTGTAAGGAAGTCAGATCCTAGATGGTTAGTCCCATGCAGCACTGGAAAGTGCTACATGAACTGCTGAGGTAAAATGTCAAACAACCTTATGCACTAGCAGGAGGAAATGCTATACAAAAATAAGTAGTCTGACAAGATGTGCATGCCTGTGCAATAGTGGCACCCAGCCTAGGGAGGTAAACAATGACTATCTATTTTGCTATGAGATCTGCTCAGTGGAAAGGAACCAATAGCTGATATTGGGAACTAAAAAGCACCTACCATGTCTCAGGGAACTGGTGGAGGAGAGGTGGAAAGATTGTAATAGCCACAGAGTGGAAGTGAATGTCCAGAGGCACTGCCTCGCCTTTCAATGACTGACTGCTACTCTCACAATTCAGAACCCACAACCACACGGTGAATACCAGCAATCCCAGTGAGAAGGACCATCAGTGGAATGGAAGCAGGGAGGGGGTAAATGATATTACCAACCCATGATGTGTCCATACATTTTCTACTTAAAAAAATAAATCTGACTTTTAAATATTAAAGGATAAAAAAACTATAAAAATACAATTTAAAACTATTAAAATGAGAAACAAGCTCAAATAACTACCATAATTACTATAGCAAAAACAACAACAACAGCAACAACAACAACAAAAAAACACACAAAAAACAGCATTTCAGTGTGTTCCCATCTCCCAGAGTTAAAATCACAGAAAATAACTTTTTTACCTAAAAATTGTTTATTGTTTCCATTGTGATACAGAATATAATGTATTTTGATCTTATTTTATCCAATTATCTTATTTTATCCCTTTTAGCTCCCAATAACACCTTCTTCTTATTCATTAATCCCCATTTTACTTTAATGGATTTTAAAGTTATTTTTAGTTAAATTATGGTTGGCTGTCATAATCATGGATGGGAGGTTATTTACTGTGGGATGGGCAACTTACCAGCATCTACACCATTGATGAACCTGATTACTTCTCTTCCAGCAACCATTACTTGTCATTAAGTAGTCGGCGAGATCTGTGGTCTCCTGTACAGATAAGCTCATTCTTATGCCAGGAACTATAGCTGCTGTGGTGTAATTTAGAAGCCCTCTTCCTATCCTCCTGCTCGCCCATTCTTTCTGCACGGGGGCAACTTATTATGGTGGTTATTCTAAATGGACAGCATGTTAAACTGCTTTCTAAATATTTGTCCTCCTTCTCATAGATTAGTACTGCTAGAAGCCACCATCACAGAACTCTCTTATTCCAATAGTCAGTGATTCATGAAGAGATGGAGCGGTGGCAGAATTGCTGAGAATAAGTGACTGGTATGTTGAGCTTTAAAATGGATGACTAACCACTCTCTCCAAGACATAGAAAGCTAGTGGGAGAGGAGGTGGAAAGAATGTCTGCTTTGTTTTTTGACTTTCTATTAATCTATAACCATTTCCATGACAATACAAAGTCATTGTTAGTTTTGATTTTAATATATTACTAACCCAAGTAAATGTGCTATGCTGACATTCATTGACTCATTTCCTTTTGTAACTTTTGACTTGATCTAAACATTTGTAATTTTAGGTAAACTCATTTTAAATGTTTTCAGAGAATCTATGTGGTGAAAGCTGTGGACTTATTATGAACTTTCCCTTGGATAGTGGTGAAAAGAACAGGAGCACTAAGGTTATGTTACTGGCATTATGCATACAAAACATTTTTCCATTTGTCAGTCAGATCCATAAAAGATCTAAATGCCTCCATTCTGACCTAATTATGAAGTGTTTTTTTTTTTTTTCAGGCTTATGGGAAAATAAATGACCCTTTCAGTGCTGTCTATAAGAATATACTTTGAGTTCTTCAAGATGCTCTTTTGTTCCATATTAATTAGCTCATCCTGTGTTATAGCTTTTTTTTCCATTACATGTTTTTTAATTAATCCTTGAATACCACACCTCATTATTAAATTTGGTTTTTATTCCTTTACACAATTTCCTGAAATATTAGGATTCACTTCCTATTTTAACTATCTCAGCACTTAGAACTTCTTCCAATAATACCTTATTTTCACTTTGATTTCTTGTCAAAAAAATATTTTAAAAATGAGACTTGGGATTGAGAGATTGCACAGTGGTTAAGGTGCTTGCCTACAAAGCCTAGTGACCCAGCTTCAATTACCCAGCACCCACATTAAGGCAGATACACAATGGCACATACATCTGGAGTTTATTTATTTATTTTTATTTTTTAATTTTTTTTTGGTTTTGCGAGGTAGGGCCTCACTCTGGTCCAGGCTGACCTGGAATTAACTATGTAGTCTCAGGGTGGCCTCGAACTCTCAGCGATCCTCCTACCTCTGCCTCCCGAGTGCTGGGATTAAAGGCGTGCGCCACCACGCCCGGTGTCATCTGGAGTTTCTTTGCAGTGGGTGGAGGCCATGTTGTACTCAATCTCTCTCACATTCTCTCTCTCTGCCTGTAAATAAATGAATAAAAATAATTTAAAAATTGAGACTGACCATCATGTTTTCTTAGCAAATTTATTTTTCCTCTATAAGATTTAATAAGTATTAGATGATTCTTACTTTGTGCTATTGACCTTAAATTAGGTGATGAGTGTCTCTCATTCCATCTGATGTTCCCAGGTCTAACCCCAGATTAAGCATAGAAGGGAAGTCTCGTGAATATTAATTGTATCATACATTGCTGCTTGAATAAATAAATGAATTAATACTAATTGACTGGTTGTTATCTCTCTTTCCTAAACACAATTAACTTTAATTAAACAATGGATAATGTAACATCTGTGAGACAATTATGTGACCTGGTAGTACAAAGGTGAACAAATCAAAAGTCTTATACTGAGTATTGTCATTAGTTAGAAGAAGGATAATATGAAAGAATGAATCACAAATGCATTAGAATTTGCAGATACAATAAACATTCCTTTGCACCCCTGAAGAAAGATTATACTGAACACAAATGGTTGATAAAAAAATGAAAAATATGCAGTTTTCAGGTAGATTTAAATAAACATCTTCCAGGCAAAGAGAAGTATATATAAAAAGAATGGCAAATTCAGGGCTGGAGAGATGGCTTAGCTGTTAAGACACTTGCCTGCAAAGCCTAAGGATCCAGGTTCGAGTCCCCATTACCCATGTAAGGCAGATGTACAAGGTGTTACATGCATCTGGGGGTTCATTTGCAGTGGCTAGACACCCTGGTGTGAAAGAGAGAATGCTCCTTTCCTTCTCTATAATAAAAAAATTAAAATGAAAGAATGGTAAATTAAAAACTTCTATTGTAATTGATGACCAGTGAAATATGAAAGAGGGGGCATTTACATGATATGTCATCATAAATTAATACTCAGTGTTAGTTTGTAATATTTTCTTAGAAATCATAGGAATTATTGAAGTAGTTCATCACACACATATTTTAAAGACATTTATTTTGTAAACCAGAAGAGAAAACAAATATTCAAAATGAGAGAAAGTTAAGAAATCAGTGAACCATCAAGAATTTACCACTTTCAGGTGTTCTTTTGAAATTTTATAATTTTAACCCCGTTATTTATTGATATAGTTCCCTCAGTCTTACCAGTGAAATATATGAGGGATAAAGAAGCATAAGTATGAAGACATATAAGAGTGGTGGAGGGCAGATTTGAACTGCTATTGCCAAATCTCTGACTTGCATAGCAAACAACCAACAACATACTTCCTCACAATTGTCACCATGCACAAAATATATGTCATGAATGTGATGTTATGATATATTTTAAAGTCTATGTTCTTAGTCTTTCATGATGTGCTCAAGAAAAAAAGCTATTATTATTGCTAATATATGGATAATTTACTGAATATATGAGAGTTAAGAAACTTACATATTAAAAAAATGTTAGCTTTAGAAAAGTGGAATTATTTATAGTGTTTATTCTAATCTAAGACATGATAATAATTGGTAAAAAGTGCCATAATGTGAACTTAAGAGCTGAGAAAAAAGTGATGTGGGTCTGCTGTATGTCTGTACAGCAAAAGTAGGTTATCAAGAGGGAAATTAGAGGCAAAATGATATACGAAGGTTGCCTATAAAACTGAAATTAGGACAGGCATGGTGGTGTGTGCCTTTAATCCCAGCACTTGGGAGGTAGAGGTAGGGGGATCTCTGTGAGTTTAAGGCCACCCTGAGACTATTTAGTGAATTCCAGGTCAGCCTGAACTAGGGTGAGACACTACCTCGAAAAAAGAATGAAATGACATGAAAAGTAAATTTCATCATATTTCCTTTATTTTATTGAAATTAATAATTTAAAATATTGATGTTAAATATTAAGTAAATTTGATTCAACTTGATTTTCAAAGAGAAAATGATACCATCTGGTTATTATAGATCATTTCTTCTTGACTCATTGTTTTTCAGCCAAGAGCGTTGCAAGAATTTATTAAGTATACACTTGTGATCAATCCATATGGTATTGAAACTTAAATCATTCTTTTTGACTGCATTTTCTAAAAATAAAAAATAAGTAAAATGCATTAAAAAGATATAGTTATTATTCTGTCAAAGGTAAAGGAATTTTCTGAAGCACATATTAAAATCCAGTTGTTTGTCAGTGTTTACAAGATTTAACTTGTTTTTCATATGATTTTTATTTACACTAATATAAGATAAATGGAAAAATAAATTTAATCAATTTGAATTACAAATTAAATATTAATGTTTTTCAACATTCTTGTTTGCATTTTCCACTTTAAAAATGAGGCTTTTAAAAAATTGTGATTGTTAGAAGTAAATTTAATAGTAATGTTAAATAAATTTTGTTAACAATGAACAAGTAGAAGTGTTTTTATTTTATTAATTTACAAGTAACATTTGAATATACTGCCTCAGGAACAAAATAAATTAGATTTTCTTGGACTGGAGAAATGGCTTAGCGGTTAAGGTGTTTGCCTGCGAAGCCAAAGGATCTTGGTTCGATTCTCCAAGACCCACATAAGCCAGATGCACAAGGGGCACATGTGTCTGGAATTCATTTGCAGGCTAGAGGCCCTGACGTGCCCATTTTCTCTCTGTTTCCCTCTCTTCTGTCTCTCTCTCTCTGCTTGCAAATAAATAAAATTTAAAAAATTCTTTATAAAGATATGAACAAAATAAAATCCAACAATATATAAATAGACTGAAACACAATCAACTGAGCCTTATCTTAAGATGTCTTAGCGAATAAGGCACTTGCCTGTAAAGCCCACGAACCCAGGTTTGATTCCTCAGTACAAATGTAAGGCCGATGTACAGGTAGTGCAGGTGTCTGGAGTTTGTTTGCAGTAGCTAGAGGTCCTGGCATGCCTATTCTCTCTCTCTTTCTACACCTTTCTCTAATAAATTCATAAATAAGATAAAAATTACAAATGCAATTAATGGAAACCAGTGTGGCAATAAAGATAGAAATCCTGTCATCATCTTAGGAGACACTGTGGGCTATTATTAACAAAGTCTAGACAGTAACTTAATATCATTCCAAAATATTATATAATGCATATAATTGTGTATGTTATATTTTTGTAAAGGTAGCAGTGGTATGTAGATCTTTTTATTTTAATCAGCATCAACTCAAGCTAGTGAGAAGTGTGCTTTCCTATGATAATATGTAGACTATAACATTGCTAAGTGATAAAACAGTTCCATGATAATCCTTCAAGCCATCAATCTATTAGAGCTCTGTTTGCTGTTTGCTAAATCTGAGGTCTGGATATGTTCTAGAAGCATCTAGGAACTAGGTTCCCTTTCTGTATCTGTGATTATAATCCTAAACATTTATCTAGTTGTTTCTAACTTGTAATTATAGAGTACTGATAGTTCTAACATAATTCAGAAAAAAAATACTCAGAATTACTTGAAAATTTTAGCATTTTTTTCTAAAAAAGTGGTTACAGAAAAATACTTTTTTTTAAAGTTTTATATATTTGACAGAGAGAGAGAGAGAGAGAGAGAGAGAGAGAGAGAGCAAGACAGAATGGGTGCCCCAGAGCCTCCAGCCACTGCAAATGAACTCGGGACATGATTTGCTACAAGTAGTTCCCAGTATTTTGCAGTTTCTATTAACCTTCATGCAAAACTCAGTATGTATATGAGGAGGAACAGGAATGTTAATTTTATTATATTGTCCATAGTCTCTGCATATTCTCAGAGTTAAAGTGAACTTCTTGTAAGCAACATGTTATTGGGCTAATTTTTTGTTGTTAATTATATTCAGTTCTGAGATATTGAAGTAGAAAATGTAGTCCTTTATATAGGTCCTATATATAAATTAAGACATTAGGGCTTGACAGCTTCCTCATCAGTTAAAGGCACTTCTTTGCAAAGCCTGACAGCCTTGGTGTGATTTCCCAGTGTCTACCTAAACTCAAATGCACAATGTAGTGCATACATTTGGAGCTCATTTGCAGTGGTAGGAGGCCCTGGTGTGCCCATTCTCTCTCTCTTTCTCTCACTATAAATAAATAAATAAATTTTAAAATATAATATATTGTCTTATTATCATCAATTTGTAACTTTTTGAAGTTTTGTTTTGTTCTTTCTTCCTGTTTCTTATAGGACTCATATGTTGTGATTAAATGCTAATATAACATTTTGAAATTTTCCTCATTATATTGTGTTGTCTAGGTAGATGTTTGTTTGGCTCTTACAAAAACTTATGTGGGTTATAGCAAAATATGTTGAAGTGACAGTAGTATTACAAGTTAAGTCTAAAATGAGAAACCAAAAATAAGTAGGCAACATTACAATGAAAGTTCTACAGTTCGACATTTTTGCTTCATTCCTCCCCACATTTTGTGGTTCATATTTATATTTTCATGTTTCTTATCTCTTATATCAATTAAGTTAATATTTTCTTTCCTTTTTATTTGTATTATATAAAAGAACTGGATGGTCTATGTAAATTTGTTTGCAGAGATGGTCTTCCAGAGAGTTTTGTAGATCACAATGTTGAATTCCTACCAAGGAACACCTCTTTCTCAGTTTTACAGTTTCTTGAAGGGTCTAGCAGTTATATTTTAAGTCTAGCAGTTGTATTTTAGCCCACCTCAATTTCTGGTGTTATCTTGATCTCTCCTTCATTTCCAAATGGTAATTTTGCTGAGTACAGGTAACCCAGCCCTAGCACTGCAATTTTCCTATAACAACCTATGGTGTGACATAGTAGAATTATCTATTCACACAGGGCATTTCTGCACAAAATTATTTTCTTAATTATATGTTTAGCTAAGTAACCAATTAGTATATTTCCGTATGGATTTTTCATATGTCTTTAGTTTTAGTTAATCCATCCCCGGATTCAATTCTGTCCTCCATCCTCTTCCCTTACTCCCACTTAACCACTTATGCCCTAGTGTTGCATTTGGACTGGCCTGGGGTTGAGGTGGAATTTCAAAATGTCAAAGTGGTTTTAATTTGCATTTCTTTAATGACTAAAGATATTGAACAATTTTAAAAGTGAGTATTGGCCTTCTGTATTTTTTATTTTGAGAACTCTCTGTTCAGTTCCATAGACCATTTTTAATCGCATTGTTTGATTTCTTAATTGACAATTTCCATATATGAACATAATGTATTTCGTCATGATATCTTCCAATTACTTTCCTCAGCCCCTCTCCATCCCCATTCTTCTTCCCAACTTGGCCTTTTTCTATGTTTTTTGTCCTCATCCATCATTGTTTTTTTTTTTTTGTTGTTGTTGTTGTTGCTTGTTTTTTCTTCTTTGAAAATTTACTTTCATTTTACATTCATGTTGGTGCCTCCAGTAGCCTCCTCCCTGACCTCCTGCCTCCAAAGGGACCCTCCTCATTGGGGAATATGGGTCATGCATTATGGGGGTAACCAGCAATTATGGAGTACAGACAAAGTCTCTGTGCATAATGACCCAACTTGTGGCTATAACATTCTTTCCGCCTCCTCTTCCGTGAATTTCCCAGAGCCACATTGGGTTCATTTGAGTTCTTCTTCAGCGATGGGGTCATGGGAGTCTCTGTGTCTCTGGATATCTGGCTTAGTAGGAGTTGAATATTCTCTGTGTTTATCTCCTTCAGCCTTGTTCTGGTGTCAGGTTTACCAAGAAAGCTGCACTCTTGCCCATTTCCCCCATTACTCTTTGGTTTAAGCTGGGGCCCTGGTGAGGTCCCTGATCCTCCCTTCAAGTTTGTTGTCTATCTGAAAAAGAGAAACAAATTATCCAATGGAGAGAGAAGTTAGTACCAGATAGATGGAATGGCCATAATTATTTTAGTGAATTTTATATGTGTAGGCCCTCTTCTAGCCTACATTTGATGGGAGCTTGATATTGGAGAGTGGGCTCTTTTTTTTGTACATGGTTTTGACTTATTTCCCAGTTCCAGCTATGAGTTTCATTCCACTAAGTGAGTCTATTAGAAAGACAGATTTCTGTCAGAGTTCTTAATGACCCACCAAAGGTTAATGATAAGACCCTATTGCCAAAGACACCATATGCTGTTGGGACAAAACATGAAGTGACCTGGTCAGAATCTGGAAGAGGGTCAGTCCCCAGACAGCTAGCTTGTCTAGTGCCAGAAGGGTTCTGCATGAATGACTGGGGGAAAAATGACTGATTTCTGTCCAAACAACTCACAGTCTAAGCTACCCAGCAGTAAACAAACTGATGTGATGCTCAAAACAAGTGCTATAGTGGCACACAGCCATGGTGGGTAACCAATTGCTCTTGATTTGTTTGTTTGTTTGTTTTTTGGGTAGTGTCTGATTCTAGCCCAGGCTTACATGGAATTCACTATGTAGTCTCAGGGTGGCCTTGAACTCATGGTGGTCCTCCTACATCTGTCTCCCAAGTGCTTGGATTAAAGGTGTATCGCACCATATGCAACTCAACCATCATTTATTTTTTATTATGGACATACTTAGTATATAAACAGCACATGTTGGTACCATCCTTTCCCTCATCCCTGCCCCCTCTCCATAGGGACCCTCCTTGTTGGCAATGCCAGTCATCCCCATGGGGATTGTGGGTCCTGCATTGTGGAGGCAGACACCAGTTGTGGGGAAGAGGCAATGTCACTCTGCATAATGTCCTAACTTGTGGCTCTAACAATCTTTCTGCCCCCTCCTCTGCAAATTCCCTGGGCCATGTTGGGGGCATTTTAAGTCTACTTCAGTGATAGGCTCTTAAGAGCCTCTGTCTTCCAATTTGTTGTCTTGTCAAGTACTGTGCAGGTCATAATAACCACCAGTAGGTTATGAATACAGTGTTAACTTTATATCCAGAAGACAACGTTCTAAAGAACTCTTCCCCATCCTTTGGTTCTTACATTCTTTTGGCCACTGCTGTAATGTTCCCCATGACTTAGAAAGTGTGAAAGAGATTCAACCTTTAGTAATGTGCACTCATCTGTAACTTCTATACAATTTAATGAGTCCAAGTCTCTCCAGTAACCCCCATCATCTTCAGAAAGGAGATTCTCTGACCAAAATGTCTTCCTTTTCTGCAATAATTTATGAACATAGATATTTTTTAAAACTGTGATGGCCCAACATGTCTATTTAGCCAAACAACTGTAACAGCTTCTCTCAAAGGCCTTTGATCACTCCAGACATAGGTTTATGACTAGGTTTTCAGTATCAGGTATGAATTCCCTTCCGATCAGAGAGCAGTAGGTTACACCCATAACTTTTCTTTTTTCAGTAGCCCAATTGATAAGTACAAGACTAGGAAAAAAGTTGAAAAGGTCTACCTGGTATTGCTAACATTGCTATATTTTGTAAGTATGGTAAGATATTTCAGAATTAATGGCAAACTTAGTTTATTTTCCTTCCATCAGGTGTGAGGGTCTGAGTATGCCTCTTTTGGTTTTGGAAGGGGTAACACAGGTAATTCTTACCTCTCTGTATTCTTCATAGTGTGTAATCTCATTAGACTATATCCAGACTCTATGGTCTCACACTTTGTTTCTTTAACTCTTGTGAGGCCATTTGCTGTTCTGAATGGTATCTTTGTGAGAAGATATAACCAATGGACAATGTAAAGCAGTTGAACCTTGCTCTACTATCTTAGTTTGCACCAGTAGTTATAGAAATTCAATCTTGCCCTTGACCTCATTCTTTAAGTACTAAAATATTTATAGTTTGGCAAGGATGATTCTTGCATAAAATGTTCAACTATTATAGTTCAATTTGCAATTTGGTTTTACTTTGATGCTCACTTATATGTACAATGAAAAATGTCCACCTTTCCTTCTGTATAGGTTACTGGTACGTCGAGTCAACTTAAAAACAAATATTTGCCTGGAAACTCTAATTCTGACAACTATAAATGTAGTGGTTACTTAGTAAAACCTCAAGGCTAGTTCTTAACTCAGCATTTTCAATTTTACTAGAGCAATTTCTTTCAGTTCCATAAAATGAAAAAACTGAACTACCTAAGATTTTGTCCATAGTAGAAAATCCTTGAGTTGTAAGCAGACAATTTCCGAACAGCTCCAGAAATTTAATGACACTTTGAATCAATAAAGATACATGAGGATGGAAAAATCTAAAAATAGCCATCCAATAACTCTTAACCAAGACTTTTAAACCACTCTTCAAAGATAGGGTTGCTTCAAAGCTTGGTGTCTTTTGTCAAGGGCTTTTTAATATGTGTTCTGAAGCTTACATCAACTCTAAACATTCATCATTCTGTTGAAAATAGGAACATCATCAGTCCTTCGGACATACCTTCCTTTTGAACTAAATAATGATTTTTATTTTAATTATAAGATTGGAGTAGTTCTCATAGAAACAGCTTCATCATTTATAGGAGAAAAATATCAGAGTAAACTGATTCATGAGAAATGGCTATTTTTAGTACTTGTACATGAAAAATATTTAATTCTTTCTGCTTGTTCCAAAACTCTGTGTGTCCTATGTCTATCTTAATATTTAAAACTGCTTTTGCCTAAGCAAAAATGGCAAATCAAATACCCATGTAACTATGTAATCATAAAAATGTAACTAGACACAGATGTTTATATTCAAATACCGTAATAAAAATCCACTAACAATATTCTCCTAATTTAAACAAGCCTAGCTTTATTGCGAGGTAAATACACTGGGTACATTCCAGTATTTCTTTGCTATTTTCTGTATATAGGTTTGCCAAGACCTTTAGAAAAGAAACTTCAGTAATTCTCTGATAAACCACTGAGCAAGTAAATAGATTTAAACAATGTTCTTTTCTCCCCAAGTAGCATGGTAAATAAATACAACTTTTAAAATTGTATTTTCACAAGATCCTCAACTCCAGAAAGCAGGGTGGTATACAATGCTTCTGAAATTCTGTGTCTTTTATTTTACAGATTTATAGTTTACAGTTAGCAATGCTAACCTTGTAAGATTGCTATTATAGAATTGATTTGAATAATGCATACAATTCTGCTATACAGCATGGTGAAAATAAATGCTTTTTACATTTCTATCAAACTTAGCTAGAGATACACACACACAGCACACACACTTATCTCTCACACTTATAGAACAAATAAAACCATTATTCTGTCTTAAATTCAATTCTGCTATATCATATTTATGAAACAAGGTTATTCTGAATTAGAAGTAAAGAGTATGAAAGTTGAGGAACAATGATATTGAAAGCCCCTAACTAATTATTCTTAATGAAAACATGAAATTGTAGCTGATAATTCCTGGCAGTGCATCAAGGATCATGTACTTTCTCCCCTTCAGCAAATGCTTGTATTCATCTTACTGGTTACCAACTTGTCTAAATCCAGTGAGACCTAGGGGCTAGTACCAATATATATGAGTTGAATTAATCACTTACAGTAAAGTAGCCAAGTAACAGTGTCCCCTGAAAGTAGTTTTAAGTCAAACTCATAAGGCTAGGGATTATACTGGGACAGGTAATGTGTCTGGTAGGCATGGTTCTCCTCCTTCCTTAAGTGATGGCTGCTGGTGGACATCCTACACTGGACTTTATGCTCTGGAATAACATGACTTCTTGGGATAAATTCATGGAAGAAAATTTGTTTCTAAAATATTCTAGAACAGAACCAAGCCACTTTCTTAGCAAGTACCTCCATATCAGAGGATCTTATTGTATAGATAGTTTTGAGAGCTGTGGTAAAAAAAGGAGAAGAAAACTGAACAGCTTCAAGGTCCATCTCACAATCCTCCAGGAGAAATTCCCCAAGACATACCTATGTACCTGGCTTTGGAACTATCACATCATTTTTCAAAGAAATTGAACCTCATGATGAATATGAAGAAATGAATTATTTAAGTATATTTACATTAATATTTTGTCACAGAGTTATTTTTCAAATTAAAGTTAAGATTCATCATGACAACTCAAACAACTTAGTAAATTATACAATACAATGATAACAACAGTGAAATATGATAGAAAATAGAGGTCATAGTTGTGAACAAAGGTGGTTTATGAATATTTTCTATAAATTATACTTTGATGATAGATACATAATATACTAGGGTATAAAGAAAATGCATACACAATTGTGTTCTTATAAAATGAACCCAACATGGCTTAGGGAAATTCACTGAAGAGGGGGTGGAAAGATTGTTAGAGCCATAAGTTGGGTCATTATGCACAGAGACATTGCCTCACCCCCATAACTGATGGCTATCCCCACAATGCAAGACCCACAATCCACAAGGGGGGAGGGCAGGGAGAAGGCTAACAATGGTACCATCATGGCTCTATGTACATTATATAGATAACTAATAAAAATAATAATAATTAAAAAAAAAAAGAAACAACCTTCAATTGCTTATTTTTGAAGAAAAAACAAAGTATTTCATAAGACAAATGGAAAAATTCTTTATTCACAATTTAAGCAGTTAAAAAATTTGTTAGTGAATTGGAAGCTGTGGCTGGTGTCCTTTTTAATAACTCATATGATTTGTTGAATTTATCTATTATATGTTTATTTTCATAGTTGTTTCTTTGGAGATATTAAATGAGCAAATTCAGAGAAATCATGGGCCCAGTAATCTCTGTAGAAGAAACATTTCCCTGTAGAAAGATACCATGCAGTAAGTATGACCAGTTATTTTATCCCTTTGAGATGGCCATGAAAATATAGTCTCTCTCTCTCTCTCTCTCTCTCTCTCTCTCTCTCTCTCTCTCTCTCTCTCTCTCTCATGATCTAGGGAGACTATACAGAGAAACCTCCCATAGTTGAAATTGACACACAGGATAAAATCTCCAGAGTTTGAGAAGTGATATTTTCTCTACCTAAGGAGGATGCATACTTCAGCCCTTCTTATCATTTCTCCAAGAAAGTGTAGCAAAATCTAATAGATTGAATTACTTAGAAGAGGCAATATTCTGAGATTGCAGGCATTAGGAATTATACAGCCTGCAGACTGTCCAGCTAAAAGGCACCTATTTTATATATTTTTATCATAGAAGAATTCAACATCCTGTGCTATACACAAGCTTCTAAAAATCCCATGCCCAATTTCTATGATATTAATGAGATGTTGGCAGTAAATGTTCTAAGAACTTTGATTTGGTTTGTATTTCTGACAGTTAGCTTGCCTTGGTTTGGGCATTAATCTTTTATCAATGCCTTTGAGATAACTTGCTATATTCACAAAGCTATTTACTTATGGGTTACAATGATCACCCATCAAAGGATTTAGTAGAGAATGATTTGGACTGGAAGATATCACTAGTTCCCACAGGCAGGCTTCTTCTGATACTACTAGGTCTCACAGGTCTCCAGGTCTCAGACAATCCCTGGCATACCAACAGCCAGGCACATCAATTTGTTAAAATGTGCAGGTAATGGAGTCTCTTACCTAAACTGGCACTACACAACACATTCTGGCCACATGACTGGTCCAATCCATCAAAGATTCTCAGGATTCACTGACCAAGATTTTAATAACATATCCAACCACTATTCTTGGATAATGTTGTAAAAGTGTCAGGGCCCATTCCCCAAAATAATTCATGTACACATGGTTATAGAGTATGATTTACTGTTTACTAAAAGTATTCCAGAGTATTGGCCCAAGGATCTTGACATGTTCCCACTGAAGGAAGGGGCAAGTGGGAGAAATGCCAGAGGAGTTGTTTAGTTTACTCTAGAAAGATTTAAAATTAACCATTTAAAATTGAATTTTGCCTTATTAAATGTCTCTCCATTTAACCTGGAATTTGAAATGGGAGGCTAGAGTAAAATCACCTACCATCATTTCTAATAGTTCTATGGACTAGAAGTTTCTTACATATTTTTTTATACACATGGCTTTTAAATTGTGTTAAGTAGTTAACACTATTGTGAATACAGCATGGCTGATTCAGTAAATAACAATGTGAAGGTATCGCACATACAATCTTCTACTTATCACATCAGCAGGTTTCTAGTGATAAGTTTGTAACATAAAACTATTTCTTATTTTATCTATCTCTCATCTACAAGTAAAATACAAAAGAACATCATATTTTGTTTTAGAGTTTTAGAGATTTTGAAAGATTAAAAATATACTGGAAATTAACAGATACAGTAGATGTATGGCTGACTTTGCTAAGGAGTATTACCAGTACAATACTTTATTACATATGCTCGGCTTTCCCACATCCTTGATGTTTACAATGATTACAATAATAAGATACACCTATTAGATGTATATCTATAACACAATCTTTCTCTCTATTCTGTGCTATTTGAAATATTTAACTATGTTCTACAAAATAATTGTCTTTGCTCAATGGATGAGGTGGTGTCCACCTCTAATCCCAGAATTTAGGAGGATGTGGTAGGAAAATCAAGTGTAGCCCAGTCTGTGCTATAATGCAAGACACTGTCTCAAAAACCAACATAGAAACAAAACAAGTGCTAATCTAGTCTTGAATAGAATGCAACCATTTTGAGAGTGACACCATATGGAGTATATCATAATTTTTGTAAAAAAATCATAAGGGACTTACATTTCTTTCTTTCTTTCTTTTTTATTGGGGGGAGGATTTTAGAGGTAGGGTCTTGCTCTATCCCAGGCTGACCTTTAATTCACTATTTAGGACTACATTTCTTGGTGTCACTATGATGAATATAAGTGATATATATGTAGTGGGGTTGTTTGTTTCAAGGTAGGGTCTGACTCTAGCCAAGGATGACATGGAACATACTCTATAGCCCTAGGCTGGCCTTAATCTCAATGGCAGTTCTCTTACCTCTGCATCCTGACATCTAGGACTAAAGGTGTTCACCCCACACCCCACCTTTTAAATGAAATATTTACAAGAAAACACAACAATATTATGTGAACAAATATAATCCTCATTACTTTTATTTCTGATGCTTAGAATCATCCACATATTCTGGCTACTAATTTGTGCACATCAAATTTACTTATATGTAATTTCAAGCTGCATCTACAATTTTACATATCACTCCATAAACTGACAGTATTTTGATATAAACCTTCAACCTCTCTTGCGTGGAGCAATCTGATTATGGCCTAAATTCTTCTGTTTATGTCTACAAAGATATACTGAGAGTAATATTGTTCAAAAACAAGAAGGGTACCTATTTCATCAAAGTAAAAGTGATTACTTTTGGGTGGACATGAACCAGTCAGAGGTGGCAAGAGACAAAAGATGGCTCTTGGGGACCAGAAAGAAACAGAACAAAGTATAACAATTCACCTATATGAAAATGCCAATGTGAAACCTTTTATTTTGAATACTAACAGAAAAAAAAAAAACCTTGAGAATCAAAATGAGTTGACACAATATCCCTTATCTAATTAAATTTTTTCCTACAGTAAGAGCCATGTTCCTTAAAGTGTCCTAGTGCTATATCTTTTTCTTTAATTTCCTTCTATCCACCTTCCCTCAGTTCCCTAGTACCCTGTGCCATGCTTATTCCTTTGCTCTTTCCTCCCCTTTCCACCTCATCTCTTTATATTTAAACTTTTCAAATGCATAAAATTTGAAAATACACTATTTCTCTTATTTTGTTGTTTGTTTTGTTTTGTTTTTCAAGGTAGGTTCTCATTCTAGCCCAGACTGACCTGGAATTCACTCTGTTTTCTCAGAGTGGCCTTGAACTCAGGGCAATCTTCCTATCTCTGCCTCCAGAGTGCTGGGATTGAAGGTTTGCACCACTATACCAGGCTCAGAAAATAAACACACTATTTCTTATTTATTATTGATAACAAAAGTAAAGATCTTCTAACTCAAATGAATACAACTATTGAATATAAAAATAACATTATGCTGTTCTACTATAATAAGAGTGTAAAGTTTCCACTTCAAGGTTTTGTTTTTGTTTTTCTTGCCTGCCTGTGATTTTATCACCTTGACTGGAACTATTATTCAATGGAGAAGTCCTTGAAATGTAATTGCAAAGTCAGGAACCTACTGGGAAATAGGGATCAAAAGCTCTCTTCACTCCAGATGCTACAAAGCCTTCCCTTCCAGATGCTACCGATTTTGCTCCCCAGGTATTTTTAAATTAGGAATCTGTCTTAGCTTGTGCTGGAAGACAAGAGGTCAAGCTAAATCAGATGATTCACCTAAACCTATTTAAAAAGAAAGTGTCCTAGGAGTCTTGTTGCTATTGTAAAGGATTATTTAGTGAATCCGATTGCTGAGTTTCTAAATATCTTAGCAGTTTGACAAAACTTGATATGGTGACTTGATGAGAAAAGAGCCTGAGCATACTGAAACCTTTATCAGACAGTCAGAAGGCACAGTTTCTCTGAAGTACTGATGGCTGAATTCTGCAGAAGAGGCAGAAGTTTCCTCTGACTAAAATGCCACTGTCATAGTTTCAACTCAGAGAATAAGATGATGTAATTAGCTTCTTGTTGTCAAAAAATTTGGAAGGTAACTATGATGGGGGGTGAATATCCTAAAAAAGAGAGACGTCTGACATTTTAAAGTATTTATGCCATGGATATGATGTGTGAGTAATATTTTATTTCTTTATTATTTGCATTGAGTTTCAACAAGTCTAATAAAATGAGAATATATATCTCATTATTCTGTTTATTCCTAATTTAGAGGGACAAACTTATTGACACAAAAGATCCTGGTGTCAGAATCTGTGAGCAAACTTCAGAATGATACATTTTATGAGCCTATATTCTATATATTCCTGTGATCCATATTATTGAGAAATCAATAATACTAGAATGAAACTCACCATAACCCACTTCATTATAAATTCATTAAAATGCATCAGAAGAAAGACACAGTGATAATAAATGAAAGACATTAAGACATATGCTTTTAAAAATTGTGTTAATGAAGAATCCTAGTTCAGAATAGTAAGCTGAGAAGAATAAATATTATTCCTAACAGGACTTCAAATATGTACCCAAAAACTAGTTGTTGACAATGGCTTATAAATTCTTATCTATTAAAAAAGAAGATATACAATTCACAATAGCTAAAAACCAGAATCAACCCCAATGTCCATTGTTTGATGATTAAATAATGAAGATGTAATACAGATACACAACGAAATTCTACTTAGCAGTAAAGAAACATGATCCAATGAAATTTGTAGGAAGATGGGCAGATTTAAAACAAATAATACTATGCGAACTCACAGAAACACAGAAAGACAAATGTCACGTGTTCTCCCTCATCTCTGGTTCCTAACCTGGAACAACTTCAGTTGCAGCAATCTGTAACATGCAACTCAAGGGTCAGATAAGAGGGATGGAAGATTGCCAGGGAAGGGGAATGGGATGGTGGGGAAATACACAAAAAACTAAATTAAAATTAATTAGTTCCATAGAAACCTTTCTCCAGGATAGAAGACTAAATAATACAGCCCTCAACAGAGTATGCAGGGATTGACAGGTAAGCAGGTCCCTGGAGAGGGTGGAAGGAAGCTTAACCATAAAACATTTGTCTCCTGTTTGTAATTCCCAGTACCAAAAATTGGGATATAATCCACGTTGAGCTGTTGATTGAAGAGACCTATGATGACCCCAAAACATGATGGACTTCTGTCAAAGCACTTGATTACCCATCGGAGGTAAAAGGTACGACCCTATTGCTGAAAATATCATATGCTACCAGCACAGAATATTGAGATATCTGGATAGAATCTGTAAGGAAGCCAGTCCACAGATGATCTGCCCATATAGTACTGGAAAGTGCGACATGAGCTGCTGTGGGAAAAAAGCCAACAACCTTATGTGGTAACAGGGGGCCCTAATATACCAAAACAACCCAGCCAGACAAGATGGACATGCTTGAGCAATAGTTGTACCCAGACTAGGTGAGTAAGCAATGGCCCTCTGATTGACTGAGAGGTCTGCTCAGAGGAAAGGAACCCTTAGCTAGAATTGGAAACTGTCAGAATCCCAAGGAGACCAAAATCATGGACTCCAACAAGAAGCTTCCACCAATCTTTAGCCAAAAGAGTGGCTATACCCACCTAAATGTCTCTTAATTCATAATGTTTATTAACTATATGCTGACTTCAGTTTTCCTTCAGAGAATCTTTTTTTTTTTTTTTTTCTTTTACAGAAGGGAGATAGAACAAGGAGATAAGCCACCCCTGGGACATCAGCCAAGGCCCAGGTGAAACCTGAAAAATTATCAAGATGAGCAACAGAGCTGCTTCAATGGCAAGACTGTTAACCAGCACAAGAGTCATGGATACAGATACTGAGGATACTCAAAACCCACCACAGCAGAAATCTGGAACCTGCTGAGAACTTAAAACATACCCAGTATACCTCAGGGAATTGCTTGGAAGAGGGTGGAAAGAACAGTGTGAAAGGGAATGTCCAGAGACACTCCCCAGCCCCTGTCAACAATGACTGACTAATGATCTCACATCTATAGCCCACAAACCTAGGAAAAATACCAGAAATCCTACTGAGAAGGTCTCTAGTGGAATGTGGGCAGGGAGGATGGAAATGATGGTACTAATATATGATGTATCCATATGACTTTCTACTTAATACAAAAAAATAGAGTTAATATCAGGTAATTAAATGGGAGATAAACTAATATCAATCATTGGAATGTTTTAATGACTAAGTTAAAAATGACGCAGTTGTTATTATGTAATTTAAATAGAGATATGATATTTACTAGTGGATTTACTGGGAAGAGTAAGTTAGATAACATATAAGTTATTCAAAAAGCTCAGTAAAGTTAAGACAAAGACTGTAAATCTAATTTTGCTATCTTATAATTGAAGGATTTCTATTTGTAGTAAATTATAAGAACTAACAAATTTTACTTATACTAACGCATCTACTATCCTGAAGTTGCAAGTATTATTTTGTATATGAATCAAGGAATCTTTAAAAGGCTCTTCATAAACCTGGAATTTAAAAAAAAAATCTTTATTTTTATTATTTTTTGAGAGAGAGAAAGATATAAAGGGGCAGATAGAAAAAGAATGGGTGCATCCTGTCACTGAAAACTCCAGATGCATACACCACCATGTGCACCATGTCCGCAAATAATAAGGATCCTCAATTAACATGCAATAATAATAAATTACTTATTTATAAATTTTAGAAGTTTTAGAAGCAATTTTACATTATTCTCTTGTCAGTTAATTAAATCAGTATATTTTATGATAGGTTGAAGGTGGTAATAATACTAAGTCACTTGAATTTAAATTATGATTGACTATTTCTAAGAAGGAAATATCCTGAAGTGCTGTGCTCATTGTGCTAAATTTACAGTTTTCTAAGAAAATTTTGAAAAATGCTTTCTTTAATCATAACTATCAACTTTTAAATTGGATTTTTGAAAATGATAGAGCTTTCATTTATTTGAAAAATGACATTTTTCTTTTGAATGTCAATTATTATTAATAGCCAATTTAAGAGCTAAATGGCATATTAATACATTCATAAATCAATATGCAATCTTATAAAAAGACACAGTTTTCATATAAATCCTTCCTATTGGATTTTGAATTCTGACTTTTGAAGTCAAGGAGCTTTGAAGAAATGCTAACTGAATATATTATGCAATATTCTATGTATTTTTCACTAGAAGTGGGTGAAATAAACATACATATTATACTCAAAAGTTTGCTACTCTCCATCAACTCAAGTTTCTAACATAATTGCTAAAGCATGATATGGTAAATTATTTTTAATGTAATGTCTCTGCATCTACTTCTTATTAACAAGATTTCATCCAATCCAGGTTAATGATAGTACTAAACTAACCTAATTTTCATTAAGTTAGCCAAATTATGCATTTTGACCATAAACATGAATGATAGCAATAGTGTTAACTTCTGAATAGAAATATTCAATTCTTCATCCTTGATTATTTTGGTTTAGTCTCTGTATAAATACATGTTTTAGAGTCAATGCCTCAATATACACTAAAACTCTAGCTAACCGCTGTTAGATTGAGAATACTTGCAATTGAGATACATTTTCAATTATTTTGTGTTGTTTTATCTCATGATATCGTCAGCCTATCATGATGTGATAGAGATTATATTACAATAAATGAATGGTTAATACATGTCCCCTACTCGTCCATTACAATTAAGTCAATAGAGTAAATTCAGTTTAGCCATTGTTAAATGGTAAAAAAAATCATTAAAAATTCATAATACCATTTGTGTCCCTATGGATTTCCTCATCTTTCAGATTAATTTGTTTTTTGGGTTAATCTTTATAAACACAGTGCTATTGGTAACAAAGTTACTAAAATGATATCCATTTATTATTTATTTATTTGAGAGACAGAGAGTAAGAGGCAGATAGAGAAAATGGTTGCACAAGGGCCTCTCTCTACTGAAGCATATCCAGATGCATGTGCCACCATGTGCATCTAACTTACATGTGTACTGGAGAACCAAACCTGGTCCTGAGGATTCACAGGCAAGTGCCTTACCCACTAAGAAATCTTTCCAGCCCAATATCCATTCTTTTAAATCTCATTTGCTTTGCAAAAAAATAAAACCACCAATTATTATAACCTAACCTTTTTATCGTAAATCTATGATGGACCAGAAATAAATGGAGTTGCTTAAAATGTAACTCTCATAAAACTGGCTTCCTGAGAAAACTGGGTTATAATAGTTCTGGGACATATAGCCATTCTTTGTTAGCAGCTACAAGTATAGATCATACATATAGAAAGAGTATATGTAACTCTAGTAAATACTTTTATTAAAAAAGAATATCACTCTTTGTAAGTCATTATACTCAATTATTTTTAAAATTACTTTATTTCATTTATTTCATGTGCAAGGAGACAGAAAGATTGCAATAGAAAGAAAGAGAGAGAATGGGCAGGTCAGGGCCTCTAGCCACTGAAAATGAACTTCATAACAGGTAGCACTTTATATATCTGGCTTTACATGGGTACTGGGGAATTGAAACTGGATAGTAAGACTTTGCATGCAAGTATCTTAACCACTGATCAATCTCTTTAGTTCCATTATACTCATTTCTACACAACTTGATTATTTCTTGAAAAATTAGATTTCATATATTTATAGACTTCCAAAAAAGTCAGTCAAAATATTGATTAATTTTACTGGGTTTAAATACAATTCCTGCATAATATAAAATATCCCTGTAGAAGGGTCATCTGGAAAGCACATTCATATGTCCAAGTAATGATTCCAATTGATTAACATGCATAATATGCCATTTTAAAATAAAATATATCATGTATGAATAATATGAGCACATTATTATTTTTTTTTTTTTTGGAGAGAGACACAGAGACAGAGAGAGAAGGAGAGGAAGATAGACAGAGATGGGCACGCCAGCAGCCTCTCAGCTGCTGAGAAAGAAATCCAGATGTATTTGCCCCCTTGTGGTCAAGTGCAGAATTGCACCTTTGTGTCACTTTGCATCTGGCTAAACATGGGACCTGAAGATTGGAGCTGGTGTTCTTAGGCTTACGAGGCAGGCGTCTTAACTGCTAAGCCATCTCTCCAGCCCACGATCACATTCTTTAACACCTGCAATTAATGAAAATATGTGTAAGTTTTAAGTCTCTCAATATATTCTTTCAGCTCAATTTTGGGTATCATATTATTTTTTGCTTTTATAAAACCAAATTGATTGTCCCATGATGTCTATCAAACTCAAGCTTGTATGCTACTATTGTCTTTAGTTTTCACAAGTTTTTTTTTTTTTTTTTTTTTTTTTTTTGTCCCTGTATGTTTTTCCTTAGGCCCCATATGAATCCCATTGGCATGTTGGCACAAGCTAATATCACTTTCTTATAAATTCCATTTTCTCAGTTACAAAATCTCATATTCATAATGGCAACCTGATTTCTTTGTAATGTTATAAGCATTATATTAATTGCATGCACAATATGCTATTAAATTACTTTACTTTCAAATATATTTTCTTATTTCTATTGTTTCTTTGCTGCTGAACACTGAAGTTTTTATACCAGATGTATTACAACATTTCACAGTATATTAACAGAATAACATTTTTAAAACATCTAAAAATCCTTCAAAGATACCAACATTCCAAAAGGAGTCATGAGTATAATCTTGTAATAGACCTTTGAAAGATGGAAAACTGGATGTGACAAAATAAAACATCTTGAAGAGAACAAAAAGCATTGAAGGAACCAGGTGTGGTGATGCATGCCTTTAATCCCAGCACTCGGGAGACAGAAGTAGGAGGATTGCCATGAGTTAGAGGCTGCCCTGAGAATAGAGAGTGAATTCCAGGTCAGCCTGAGCTAGAGTGAGACCCTACCACGAAAAAAAAAAAAAAAAAAAAAAAAAAAAAAAAAAAAAAACATTGAAGGAAATGTCTGTAGAGTAGCACATGAAGATTCCTGTAGAAATAGCTCAGAAATCCACACCATGCACCAAAAGCACATTTGTACATGGAACTCCATATTGGGACTTGGTGGAATTTCACTGATGTCTCAATTTAATAGAATGTGACAATCATATTTGGAGAGATGTAGTCACTGCCAAAGGTTCTCATATCTTCAATTGTTATACTTATGTTTGATCTCCAAACTTAGTACCTGAAGTTTAATTCATGTCACACAGTTTTTTTTTTTTTTTTGTTTGTTTGTTTTTTTCTTTCTTTCTTTTTTTTTTTGAGAGACACAGAGAGAGACAGAGAGAGAGAGGGGAGAGGAAAACAGATAGAGATGGGCACGCCAGCAGCCTCTCAGCTGCTGCAAACGAAATCCAGATGTGTGCACCCCCTTGTGGTCCAGTGTGGCATTGTGCACTTGCGTCACTTTGCGTCTGGCTAAACTCGGGACCTGGAGATTGGAACCTCTGGAGATTGGAACCAGCGTTCTTAGGCTTAGGAGGCAGGCGCCTTAACCACTAAGCCATCTCTCCAGCCCACACGGTCTCTCTTATATGCAGATCCCAGCTTCTAAATTCCAACTGTATATGTTTAATTTGTAATATTTGTAGAGATCAGGAATGTTTAAAAAAGTTCTGGTCATGGGGTTGGGGGATCCTTATGGTGGGATAGCAGGACAGAAGTGATGTCAAAGTACAGGAGGGAGGAACACTTGGAATGGAAAGTGTTGCATAAGATTGAGGGCATGGGGTGAGAAAGAATGGAGTAGGATGAGGGTTAAGCAAACACAATAGATGTGAAAAACACATATGGGAATCCACTACCATACAAACTAATTAAAAATATAATTAAAAAGAAGAGAATGTACAGAGTTACATTGAATGGATGGAAGCTGCTGCTCCCAGAAACCATTAGTTATTTATGTAAAACAAATAACAATCCACATATGGGACACTTTCCTGTAAGTTGTTGGTGAGGGAAACCCCAGAAGTTCTGAAAGCAATACAGGCTACAGTGTTTTGCTTTAGTTTTCTACCAGAACTGAACAGTAATACCTGGTAGCTGCACACCTCACACGTCTGGTTGCAGAAAGTAGATAACCAAGAAGGAATTGAACGAGAATAAGTCTTCTCGTTGCAAGTAGATCTAATGCTATAAAGACTAATTGGGGGAAAAAGTAATCAATGTGCTCACCCAGATGTGGACCATGTGTCCTATAATACTTATCTTTCAGGCAAGAGGGGCTCATGGGGACAATACCGACATGACTGTGGAGGTAACCAAATAGTTTCTTATTGGATTTGAGACTGAGTCTAGAGGATGGAACTAATCTCTGAGACTAAACCAGGTCAAAAAGCCCATGGTCAGGAAGATCATACTCCTTACGGAGGAACTTACTACTATTGTTTGTTGAACAGATATGTTGTTTGACCTTCTTCTAAATATTTACATTAATACCCACATTTTAGTGCTGCTCTAAAGTAAAACATTATCCTGTCTCTGCCTCCTGTTTTGTCAGTATGCTGGGATTACTGAAATCCACCATAGCTCCTCATTTTTTATGTGCTATTGGGTTTGAAAATCAAACTTGGGTACTTAGGCTTAAGTGGTAAATGCTTTATTCACCAAGATTACTCCCAACCCCCTAATTCTTTTTGGTCAAAGTATATCACAAATGTTATTAATGAAAAAACACCTTCAAAAAATAGTAAACATGGGATATAATAAATCATATTTCTATATAGCATGTTGCATACATATTTTTATAATATTGTAATTGTAAAATATAATTATTTACATTTGAAATGGACATTGTACTGATATATAATAACTTAGCAAGTCTGGAACTGAAATTTTTATAGGTCAGCTGAGACAGGTATTCATTATTTAGAACCTGTGGACTTGGATTTAAGATAGAATTCAGACTTCTACTATACACCAAACTCACATTGCAGATTCACTATGCATGAATTATGTGCCTATAATATAGTTTACATGGAATACATACTTAGTGAGATTAATGAATTTTGGTATATAAAAATATAGAATGTCTGCATGACCAACTTCATTAGTTACAATTTTTGCATGTATGTATGCATGTGTGTAGTATGTGTGGTGTATACACACATGTATAGATATGTGCAAATTATGTGTGCATGCAAAAGCCAGAGGAGGATCTTGGGGACTCTTCTCTGTTGCTGTATGTTTCCTTGATACAGCTTCTCTCTGTTAGCCTAAAGCTGCTATTTTGCTATTTGAATTAGTGAATCCAAGGGAATCTCTGATCTCTTTCCTCCAACATCCTGGTGTTGTAGACGTATGTACGACTGTTGCGCCCCACGTTGGGCACCCGTTGCCGGTGCTTTTTCCTCCACCACCGGCAGGTAGAGCGGAAGAGAGAGAGAGCCGGGCCAGCCACTTCTCTTGAGGCTGAGCGGGAAGGCGGGTGTCGGCAACACAAAAAACCTCCCCAAGCCACTGGGGAAAAGAAAGCCACATTGAGCCGGAAGTCCGTCTGGCGGAAATCTCTCCTTTATTGTCATGGGGAGGTATTTATATATTTTGAGGAGGAGGGTGGGAAGAGAGGATGAGAGAAAGGTATAAGGGCCAATATTATTTCACCACGTCAGCAGTAGCTGGGCGGAGGCAGTTTCAGCTTAGGTGCTGAGTCACTCCAAGGACAGGTCGCGAAACTCTACTCAGGCTCCGGAAGCTCGACTAGGCCTCACCGGGAGCCAAGTACAGGTAAACTCTGGCTGGGCTCACCACTAGGCTTCACACCGGGCAGGGCCCAACATACGACCATGGCTAGCTCTTTATCTGGGTCCTGGGAGTATTGAACTCTAGAGATATATTTCAATTTTTAAGGAATTATCCTGTGCTGGAATTAAGAGCACATGAGGTGGTCTTTGTCTCACATGAAAGCAATGCTGTTTTGTTCCTATTTTATCTGCAGATTCTGCTTCTTCTAAACTATACTCTCATTTCTCTAATGGCATTCATCTCTCCATGTGTTATAAACTTGGATAACACTACTTTTGAAACTAATGAATGTGAAGATATCTAATAAACATAGAAATCAGATCAAGTAAGTATATATGGGCAAGTAATAATATCATCAAAAAATTGGGGACATATTGAAAAATGTCACATTTTACTAAATGTACTGATAGACTTGTAGTGCAGTGTTCTAGATAACAGTGTACTTAGAAAAAAAAATGATAGTTATGAAATAAATGATAAATTGATATTTTGAGAAGGAAATTATTAAGAACATTAATAAACTGAAACAAAAGAAAAAAAAATCTCCTTGGTATTTGTCCTTGAAGTACATCCTTCATCCTCTTGTCTGTTAATAATTTTTAAAAATACTTGATAATTAAAGCATTATGACCTAATAACATAAATCTGCTGACATTCCTCTATTTACTTTTAATTATGATTTATATAATTCTTTACTAAACAAATATTTGTCCAGCAACTACATTTTCCTAGATAACAAGAATACATTATTAAGCAAACTGTAATTCTCTTAACCATGTATTGACATTAAAAATTGAAATATGCCATTTCACCATAAATTATTTGACTATAACTAAATATGCCATAAAGACATGTTCTATTTTGTCTAGGTGGTGATTAGTAAAGGAATTGCCTTCTTACTCTTCAGTGAATTAAGAATACATTTTTATTTTCCATATATGATTCTGGAGAGCATTTTAAAGCAAAAAAAAATGTATTCCTTCAAAACAAGGAACAAGATACAAAGATGAATGACATGAATTTGTAATTAAGATGACCTTGATTCTAAAGTTATTAACTAAATATTGGACTTTGTTCAGAAATTAAGACATATGACCAAGCTTCTGAATTAGTAATGTTTGCCATTTTTCATTATTCCATAATTGAGGTCATTGGACTTGTAAAATGTGTTATGTCAAGATTAATTCAGCAATAAAATCTTGAAAATCCTTTCATTATATTATGGGAAGTTTGCATTACAGTCCACAAATTCATTAAAACATTTTTCTTTCCTTACTCACTGTATAGAAATAATGATATCTGAAACAAATTATCTCTTTACAGTATATATTAATATATGTTAATAAATTTAATTGGATATTCTATGTGGATATATGCATGCAACCAATATGCATTTAGTAATGATGAATATTAACATAGATAAACCTTGAAGATAAAAGAAAAATTGTTTTGCTACTTGGTTATTTTAATGTTTCTTTTAAGCTATTTCAGTTAAAGAGGGAAGTTTACTGTGATCATTAAATTTGGATAAATGTTATTGATAATGAATAGACATTTTATATATATTCTTGTTTGCTCTTAAATACTTTATGAATCATTTTATATACTGGCAACCAGGCTTAAATTAATATGTTATTAGGGTATTCTTAAAGCTTTAATCCTTATTGTTTTATATAGAAATTATTTCAACTACTTTTATTATTGTTTATTGATCAATACTTTTCAGACATCATTATAGATTCTAAAATGAAAGTGCTACTTAAATTTTCTTGCAATGAAAATTTGACATGCAATTTAACACATTAGGTTGTTTGGAAAAATCATTCTCAGATATTCATTACTTGTATCACTTACAATGTGACTTCAATCTTCCCATCAAGGGTTGAAATTAATTAACACTTTGGTCACAGATGAAATTTTAGCATTTTTGCCAATATAATTTTAAGTGATGATACTCTAATTTCAATCTAAGTTCTCAAAAATTTTCAGATTGCATGTTTTTATTAGATGTGTTACTAAAAGAATCAATGGCCATCATTTTAAAGTATAAAGTTTGAAATAGATCCAATATGTATTCTCTAACTGAGGCTATTCTAATCAGCCCAACAATTCAAAATTTCCACTAAAAAGACCAGGTGTGATCAATCTTTTCCATCCTGACATACTTATTAGGCCAAAAGACTATTGATAAATGATGAGTATGATGAATATGATTTTAACCACAAGATTCATTGAGATTCATATGTCAATTGGCGTCAGTAAGATACCTATTTTTATGTAAATAATACCCTGAAAATAATAGTATGGAAATGGGATATGTGCTAGTATGAGAGTCTGCTGACATATATCTTGTTATACTAATAAACCACAGGCTTTTATTTCTAAAATTAGTATTATTCTGTAATTAGAACTTAAAACTGGAGTGGATTTTGAAATCAGAAAAATGCTGACAGAGAACAGAAAGAAATGAACTTGTACACAGATGTTAAAGCACACCAAAACCAAAGCTTAATATAGAGAACTATGAACTCTATGGATGGCTTTAAATCTCATTATGGAAAGTTTAGATATTCAAGAAACTGAAATCTTAGGATATAATATCAAAAGCATATTATGTGGGTTGGAGAGATGGCTTAGCAGTTGTTTGCCTGCAAAGCCTAAGGATCTTGGATCAATTCTCCAGGTCCCACATAAGCCAGATGCACAAGGGGGTGCATGAATCTGGAGTTAATTTGCAGTGGCTAGAGGCCCTGATGCATCCATTCTCACTCTTCCTCTCTCTCTTTCCCTCTCTCTCTGTCTCAAATAAATAAATAAATAAATAAATAAATAAAATCTTAAAAAAAATCTTAAAAAAAGCAAAAAAAAAAGCATACAATGCTACTATTTGGAGTATTGGAAGGTTGTTGATCTTGTATTAAAAACTGAGCTTTTATAGATATATAATTTTCTATTTCAAATAGGAGATATATAATTTTCTATATTAATAGGACTTCATGAACTAAACTACAGTTTACTTGATTCAAAAATTTGTATGGTTTTCAATGTAACATGTTCCTCATTTTCTGGGTTCCTAAACTCTAAATCACACTTAATTGCACTTATCCTAAATAGATCACAAATGTACCTCTAGTTTTTGCCTATTTTTGTTATTTGTCTGGAATGTGTTATCACTTAGCTGCAGCAAATATCATTAACTAAAATAATAGGCAAAGGACAACTATTAAGTGCTAGAAAGAGTCAAATCTAAAATGGACCAATTCAATATATCATTATCATCATAGGAAAGATCTTCACCTTTTCATTAAACATATAGACTACTGTGATCATGATATATTTTTCTTTGTTTTAGCATAGGTAGAACTAGACTGAAATGATATTGATTTAAATTTCTACTTGTCTCCTTTTTATAACCATGTCACATAAATGACTAGAATTTCTTCTTTATAGAAAATAATATCAATAATAGTTTGTTTATTGTACAATTTTGTTCATTAAACAAATTATTGTACATAATTAAACTTATACAGTCTCTGATAAAAAATTCCACACAATGACTATTGATATATACCATTATTTATACTTAAATTTAACTCTAACTTTGTTTAAAATAATTCAAAAATATTGATAATGTATAAAGATCTTTAAAAAGTTGAAAAATGAGCAATTATGTAAAGTTTTGATATTTTTTGTCCACTTGCTGAATTTAGGAGAAAGAATGTATACTTTGAGAGACAATCTGGAAGTTTCATTAACGAATTTTTTTCTTTTGGATAAAGTTCAGGAGATACCCTTCAACAGTGGTTTCTTTCCTTTTAATTGAAATTATGAAATGTTCACTGCAAAAATCCTTGTATCCTTGTGATAAACTCAGTATGGGTGTCATTAACTTGTTTTATACAATACTCTGCATGTATTAAGCTTTTCAGAATATCTAGGTTTATAAATATTATAGAAAATGTGTGCATATTTGTCACATTAGCCCTTATATGTCATGAACATTCAGATGGCATCAATAGGGAGGTCATACCTTGTATATCTTCACTGCTAAGCATTCTAACTTTTCTGCATTCTAACTCTAAAAGCATAACCTTTCTTTACCTCCGTTCTATACATTCTTTAGGTAACAGGACAATTCCAAGAATGCTTGCCTTGCTGCACTGGGCTTTCTGTTTTCACAAAATTTCTCTTTTGGTGTATTATAAACAAACAAACAAACAAAAAAAAAAGATTATAGCTGGTCATGGTGGCACGTACCTTTAATGTCAGCACTCTGGAAGCTAAGAGTATCATATGAATTCACGGCCATCCTGGACCTATTGAGCGAGTTCCAGGTGAGCCTGGGAAGGAGTGAGATCCTGTTCGGGAACAAAAAAAAAAAAAAAAAAAAAAAAAAAAAAAAAAAAAAAAAAAAAAAAAAAAAAGGACTTTATCCTTCTGATTATCTCATGGGCAGAAACTCTCTGTAATTTTTTTCCTCTTTTCTTCTTTTAATGAAATAAATCTCTATAAATTAAAAAAAAATAACATATTTTAGTCTACAGATTATGGATATTGTAGATAATTTTTGAATAAGATAGAGTCACCACATGTTTATCTCATATAAAACACCAGCTCAAAATTATGCTGAGTTGCCAACTACAAGTTAATATATGAGACAATAATAAGTGAAGGGCACAATTTATGCACATTTATTCCATATTACTTTGCTGTAACAATGTCTTTAATATTTAATGGGAAAAATCTGTATCATCTTCTAAAAACTTTATTGCTTTTTTTTGAAAAATAATTAATTTCATCATTTTGTTTTCATTAAAACTTAGTTACCCTATAGGATAGTTTAGTGGTTTTATTTCTCAATTCAGTGAAATCATAATTGTATGCTTCTTTGTTGACAAATGTTTTGCAAAATATAAATTTTTTCCATAGGAAATAGACTTATAAATTTTGAGCCATATTTTGGCATGAGTTTTTAATACTTGATATAAGCAAAACAGATTCCTGGCAGATGCATCCTTTTTTCTTGCCCCAAGCATTATAGAAGCCACAGTCAACAATTCTTCCTCTAGGACTCCATTCAACATTAGCAGACCAATTGTATACAGTAGTTTATGAAAAGTTTAAAGAGGTCCTATTTATACATTCTCATTGAACAAACCTAATGCTACTTATGCCCATACTAAAGTGAGAACAAGTTCCTTGAAACCGTTTTTCTTCACCATCTCTACTCTTCAGTGTCATTTCAGGTTTTTACTTAGATTTTTTATTATTTATTTATTTAATGTATTTATTTATAGAAGAGGCAGATAGACATAGAAAGAACTGGTGCACCAGAGCCTCCAGCCACTACAAACAAACTTTAGTGCCATGATCCACCTTGTGCAACTGCCATTACATGGATACTAGGGAATCAAACCCAGGTCCTTAGGCTTTGTAGGCAAGGGTTTTAAACATTGATCCTGAACCATCTCTCCAGCCTTCATTTAGAGTTTTGGATAAGCTTTGGTTAAGTTTTCAGAGACTGTTTATTAATACATTGATACTATTGATTCTAATATTTTCTTTCATTTTCACATGTATTGTTATGACATATATATATATATATATATATGATGTTGGAATCTGTGAATTTTGCAATAGCTTTACAGCTATGAAAGTAACAAATGTCAATTTTACAAATACATTCCAGGGCTGGAGTGATAGTTGAGCAGTTAAAGGTACTTGCTTGCCCTTGGGCTAGATTTCCCTATACCCATATAAAGCCATATGTACACAGTGGCAAATGGAATTTGTTTGAAACAGCAAGAGGCCCTGTCATTCCCATGCTCACACTGTTTCTCTTCATCTTCATCCTCTTCTTCCTCCTCTTTATTCTTTCTTATTCTCTCTCTCCAATAAATAAATAAATAAATAAATAAATAAATAAACAAATAAATAAATAAAGCATTTAAAAAAATAAAAATAAGAATTTATTTCCTACCCACATATGTTGCATATAATTAAATAATTGAAACAAAATAAAGACATGCATATATTCCTTATTTATCATAGATGCTGTGGTGGTTTGATTCAGATGTCACCCATAAACTTAGGTGTTCCATAAGCTTAGGTCCCCAGGTGATGGAGCAGGCAGTCTATTGTTGAGCACAGGCTTATGTGTATTAAAGTCAATTTCTCCTTGACAGTTTTCCAGGACTGTGAGTAGCCTAGCTGGAGGGGCAGAATTGGAACTACAGAGATTTGTTTCTGGTTAGAATTATCAGACTTGGAGACTTGTTACACAATAAAGTTGTTGGACTTGGAGCTACAGAGTTTGATGTTTGCTGTAGTTGTTTTCAATGTTGTATTGGATGAATATTTCTTTGCTGTGCCTAATGCCATCTTTTCAAGTGTGAATGTTTATCTGTTTCATTATAGTTTTCTGTTTTTTTTTTTTTTTTTTTTTTATGGCTTAATTAAAAGATCTCAGACTATGGTAATGTTTGAATATCATTAAGCTAAGGGATTTTTAAAAAATGGACTGAATGCAATGCATTTTACATCATGGATGGTTATCAATTTGTGGGGGTCATGGGCGGTTGGAATGTGGTGGTTTTGATTCAGGCATCTCCCGTAAACTTGGGTGTTCTAAATGCTAGGTTCCCAGCTGATGGAGATTTAAGAATTTATGCCTCTTGGAGGTAGTGTATTGTTGGGAGCAGGCTAATGGTATTATCTCCAGTGTCTCTTTGCCAGTGTTTGGCACACACTCCTGTTGCCATTGTCCACCTGATGTTGGTGAGGAGGTGATGTTCATCCTCTGATCATGCTGTCATTTTTCCCTTGCCATCAGGGAGCTTCCCCTTGAGTCTGTAAGCCAAAATAAACCTTTTGTTTTTCCCCACAAGCTGCTCTTGGTCAAGTGTTTTCTAACAGCAATGCTAACCTGACTGCAAAAGATGTCTTACTGTATTGTTATTTTAACCTTTTTAGTGTTGTTGTATTTTATGTTAATTGTACTAGTAATCATCAATAAAGTCCTAGTTATCAATATATAATATTTTGAAGATTCTTTTACAAATATAAAATATGCATTTTTTTTCTTGATTGGGTATCTACACTGAAAAGTTAAAAATAGCATCATAAAAACTTACATTTGGGGAATAGTTAATTATGGTTACCAAAAAGATACAATAACATTTTCCTTCTTATAATAAATATTTGATTAATCCCAGACCTCATTAAAATTCATAGGTATGTTAGTGATTTTAAGATTTCTTAATGTCACCTTGAGTGAGAAATAGGAGGCAGTCTATAAGCAGAACTGAACTATTTTCAAAGCCAATTCTTCCTATCGATGCAGAGTAATTTATTCCTTATACTGTATTTGCTAATGTTTTGATGATAACAATTTACTTTGTTTAACAAAAATCATTAATATATCACCTCACATAACAAGAAATATTTTTCATGAATTAATTGAAATTTTCTGACAGTGTTTGATAATGGAAAAAGTGACAGAGACTAATATTCAATGGAATGAAGAGTGTCAGAAATGAGTAAAAAACACCTCAAAGATGGCTAATTCTCATTCTCAACTTGACTGCAATTAGAATGTTCTATAAGACATCATCACTCTGGGTGTTCCATGTGAGGGCATTTCCAGAGAGGTTGAACTGAGGTGCAAAAAACAACTCTGAATATGGGTAGCTTCATCTCATGGGTCCAGAATTGCAGAAAAGGGAGAAAGCTGGTTGAGTACTGCACTTATTACTTCCTGTTTCCTGATAGTGGACATAGTTTGACCAGCTAATTCATGTGTCTGTTGCCATGCCTCCCCTGCCAGGTTGGGCTGCATCCCCTCAAACTGTGAGAAAAAATAAGCCCTTCCTCTTTAAGAAACTTTTTTCAAGCATTTTGTTAATGCAAGGAGAGAAATAATTAATACAGAAGGATACCACAAAATTTCAGCAGAAATGTAACTTTTTGCACGTGTGTGTGTGTGTGTGTGTGTGTGTGTGATATTGTGCATGTGTGCATATGTATGTGCATGCATGTAGAGGCCAGAAGTTGATATTGAGTGTGTTGTTCAATCATTCTTCACCTTTTTACTTTCTTTTTTTGTAAGGCAGGGCCTCTCACTGAATCTGTATCTAATTAATTTGGCTAGATTGGCTGGCTAGTAAGCTCTAGAGATCCACCTCTCTTGGTCTCCCCACCATTAGGTTTACAGGTACTTAACACTATGCTTCCGTTTTTTGTGAGTGCTGAAAATTGAACCCCGGTCCTCATTCTTATGTGGCAAACACTTGACCCACTGAACTATCTCTCCAGCTTTCTTCCAACAGACATATCTTGAAGTGCTGAAGTAACTATGACAACTTGTTGAAAAGAGTAAAAATAAATATAGGTCATGATTAACATTCTGAATTGTAGTATATCCTGGTTTAGGGAGAGAACAGTTTGTGCATTGTGTTAGATATAACAGAATACTCAGCCCATTTTCTTCTCAATAAAGGATGTTTAATATAGAATGAAATGGGAGTATTTTCTCTTAGCTCCAATTTAGATTCCTTTTTCATGTCTTATTATAATTTTGTTAATTAACCACTCTCTTCTAGCCATCAGATGTCAATCATATTATTGAAGGGTTATAAATTTTAATTAGTAATTCTGTTTAGTTTTACAGGCACACCTATTCATTAGATCATGTACTATAGTACCAGATTAGCTGTTAAAGAAGTATTGGATGGTTAAAAAATGGAAACACCTTTTGTTTTAATATTTTTTGAGTTATAAGCTTTGTTTTAGTGTCATTAAGTAGTCACTCACTATTTTATTAATATAACCAGATACATATTCATTTGGTCTATTATATGCTTTTGTGTTTCTAATTTTTCCCAGGGACTTTATCTGCAATATACTTCCAAGGTGAAGTTTATTAAAATTAAAATTTGTTTGCAATAGTTTCTGAATATACACTTTTTATATTAACAGGATCAACTATCAAGATGATAATGCTCTGTAGCTAAGAAAACATGTGTTCTAGAATTCAAAAAAAAAAAAAATCCAACATCATGATGGAGAAAAACCCTCATAGGCTAATCTGTTAAATCATTTCAATATTTAGACTATATCCTCATGAGGACACTCACATTTTACATCTATGTTTGTATAAACTCACAGAAATGAAGTTCACAGCCACGTTAGCTGTGATAATGGACAGTATCTAGATGTGTTGCTCTGATGGTGAATGCTGTGAGGAGCAGGGGCAACTGCGCAAGCCAAGTTCAAAAAGAGACTCACGTGATGAAGACCAATTTTTTTTTTTTTTTTTTTTTTTTTTTCCCGAGGTAGGGTTTCACTGTAGTCCAGGCTGACCTGGAATTAACAAAGTGCACCAGGCTGGGATTCATGAATGAAGACCAATTTTACTACAGGCCACAAAGTGCACCAGGTCATGGATGACGAGCACTTTAAACAGCTTATATTTATTGAGATTTATGTGAGAGGAAAGTGCTTGTGAGAGATGGCAGAGAAGCAATCATATATAGATCTCCAGAGTACATTAACATTTTTCACAGAGCTTGCCATCTTTCAGATATGCTTATTTCAATGATTTTTGACAAATTGCTTAGTCATAAGAATACCTGAGGATGTACTGAGCCACTACCATTGTCCTTTGCCTGTCAGTTCACAGAATTTGTTGATCATTTCTTAGTGTATAATGGTGCACTAGATGATATAAGTTAAAAGTAAGAAAAATGTCCAGTTATGGAGAATCTTATATATTTTAGCTCTGAGATGTTTATAAATTTTTGAAAAGAACCTAAGTCCCAAATGTAACATAATTTTGGTCTTTCTTACTTTTAATTGATTAAAGTATTCTTATTTTGTTTAGTAATTTATAAATTATAATCATACTCTTACATTTTCCTATAATTATCTGGCTTTTTTGACATGCAAAAACCTATTATTGTTAAGATTGTCATTTTCATATGATTTGATTTTTCATCTAATGTAGGACAAAATGAAAGCAAAATGAGTTCTATATGTATTTACTGTGAGACACACAATTACAGTGCAAATTCTAAACATAAAACAGCCTGGGAAATCCAATGTCAACAGAGCAGTGGCTAATTACATACTTGACTCTCATGTTAAATAATGAAGGAAATTTTAGAAACTTTAATTACCATCATACTTTCCAAGATTATATGTTTTATTTGATATATTTGATTCTTTAGTGCAATCACATGGGTAGTATAACAATTTGCACACTCTTTATTTTAATTTCCCAGTATTTTTGTTCATATCACATTTTAACCTGAGATTTTAAATTTGAAATGCTTTTTCATAATTATAAAATATATAGATTCTTCATGAGAAAACACTTTTCAAGAAATCCTATTGGTAAAAAGCATTTTTATCCCTGTATAGTTTTGAGAGTTATATTGACTGTGAATAGAATCTTGTGTTAGGATTTTCCTTGGTACACTGAATGCATTAATTGTCTGTGTTTGAAGGGAGTAAGGTGGGGGGTTTGAGACCAGAGTCTTGCATAGGGTAACCAAACACTTAAAACCTGAGCTATATCTCCAGTTGTTTTCACTTTAAATGACGAGTCAGGGTCTAAATTCTCAGGCTGGCATTCTCCAAGCCTGGCTAAATTCCATTCATTTGGGGATGTTGTGCAGAATATCATAGCGGGGAGTCATGACAGATTCAAATTGCTCAGAATGTTATATCTAGGAGAAAACAGAGATATCTTATCAATTTCCCTTCCTAGGGCTTTCTTTTAATGATCTTTCTGGCACTAGGATACACCTCTTCTAGGCTCCAACATTGATAAATGGAAACAGAGACTTCTGTTCAAGCTCATAATGTGTAGATTGTCTTTGGGGAGCATGTTAGCTCCAAACTGTAACAATTACCCAGCATCTTTCTATAACAATTCAGCCCTAGTTTCACATGTTCACATAGAAAACCAACATAAACTTGTCTGATTACTAGACTTTGGAAGAAGGATTTCTGGAGAGACTTATACCTCACCACTGATGGGCTGCTTCTGGCACAGAAGGCATTTTAAGCACAGCCAAGGTTAAAGAAACATGTGTGCTGCCCAGGGAAGAGATCTGGATAATGCATGATGGCTGTGGACAGACAACTATGCATCAGACCCAAGTTTCACAGTATTTTACTCAAGGCAAATAAAGAATGGCTGTATGGAATTTGAAAAATGTTGTTCACCAATGTTGGGAAAATCCAATGCCCAGTAATGTGGAAGTGTTGTTGCTGGCAATCCAATTTCTGTGACAGAAGAACTAAACCCCTGCCCCAAAGCTCTAAAATCCAGACATTGGGGGATGTACTGGAGCTCCACTGATACTTACATTTAAGCAGAATACCCAAGGAGTATGCATCTAGCATACAACAGGAGAAAAAGAATTCCTCAGTAAGAAGCATGTTCAAATCAACACTAGAGGAATCTTTATGTACCAGTAAAGAAATTTGGTGGTGTGGTGTCCCATACCACACTTATACAGCCACATGGTGTGAGAGAATAAACTGCATAGAGCTAATTGTTCAGTAGCTTGTTTTAAGTTTTTTTGTTGTTGTTGTTGTTGTTGTTGTTCTGAAATGAGCTAACCTTTTTTTTTTTTTTTTTTTTTTTATTTTTAGATGTAGATAGTGTGTACACAGTCATGCTGGTACCATCAATAGCCTCCTCCCTGTCCTCGCCCCTCCAAAGGGACCCTCCATGTTGGGGAATGTGGGTTGTGCATTGTGGGGGTAGCCATCAGTTATGGGGAAGAAGCAATGACTATGTGCACGATGTTCCAACTTTTATCACTGACAATCTTTCCACCCCCTCTTCCATGAGTTTCCCTAAGCCATGTTTGGTTCATTTTAGGTCTACTTCAGTGATGAGGTCTTGGGAACCTCTGTGTTTCTGAACATCTGGTTTTATAGGAGTTGAGTGTTTTCTGTGTCTATCTCCTTCACCCTTGTGTTGGTACCAGGTTCACCAAGAAAGCAGCACTCTTGCTCATTTCCCCTATTACTCTATGGTTTAGAGGGGCCCTGGTGAGGTATGATGGGCTGATTCTCTCCTCAAGTTCTACATCCTGAAAAAGAGAAGCAAATTCTCCAACAGATATGGTCCTGACTTGTTTCCCAGTTCCAACTATGGGTTCCATTCCATTGAGTGGATCTGTTAGCCAAATCAAGAGCAGTTGGTTACCCACCATGGCTGTGTGCCATTATTGCCCTTGTGTGAGCATCATGTCAAGTTGTTTGTTGCTGAGAAGCTTAGAACACACATTGCTTGGACAATTGGTCACTTTCCGCCAGTCGCTAATGTAGCACCTTCTGGCACTAGACAAGCTGTCTGGGGACTCTCTTCCAGATTCCAGGCAGGTCCCTCCATGTTTCATACCAACAGCATATGGTGTCTTCAGCAGAGGGTCTTACCATTAACTTTTGGTGGGTCATCAAGTTCTCTGACAGAAATCTGTCTTCTTTTGGGAAACCTTGTTAGTCTCTGATCAACAGCTCATTGTGAATGTTAACCGCATGTTATTGGGAGTTACAGGCCAGTGCCAAGAGAAAAGAAGGATGAAAAAGATAGGTAATATAGAAGAGAATGAGAGAAGACAAAGAAGATGTAAAGAGATAGAGAGAGAGAGAAGCAGGAGAAGATAAACATTAGTCTTAATCATTCCCTCTCCAGGGCCCAGTGAATCAGGTGTTCCCTCTAAGGACCCATGAAGGTTCAACCTTTTAGTCTGTTTTTCAGTATATAGGACTTCATGTTACCATTTCCATTTGGGTCCAGTTTTGTATCCTCCCACTCTTACCCTCCCTTCCTGCCCCACCATCCCTATTGCTCAGTCTTCAAGATACTTATTGGGTATATCAGCATCTCAGGCAGATTCATGTTAGGAGCCACAGATGAGTGGGACCCTATGACGATTATCTTTCTGTGATGTGGTGAGTTCAAAGAGAATGATCTATTCCAAGTTTGACCATTTTTCTTCAAATTACATTGTTTCATTTTTCTTTACTGTTGTGTAGAATTCCATCATATAGATATACCACGTCTTCGATATCCATCCGTGTAATGATGGACATCTGTGTTGATTCTAGGTTTTAGCTATTATGAATTGAGTAGCTGTAAACATAGTTGAGCAAATCTTTCTGAAATGAGTCATGGAGATTTTAGGGTAAATGCCAGTAAGGGAATAACTGGGTCTGTTGGTAGCTATATGGTCAACCCTTTTAGGTGTCTCCAAATTGCTTTCCATAGTGGTAGTATCATCTTGCCTTCCCACCAACAGTGAATGAGGGTTCCTATTTATCTACAACCTCACCAGCATTTGTTTTCATTAGATTTTTTTAATGCTTGCAGTTCTTACTGGGGTAAGGTGGAATGTCATAGTTATTTTAATTTAATTTCCCTAATGATTAGTGATGTTGAACATTTTCTTAAGTGTGTGTTTGCCATTTGTATTTCTTCCTCTGAGAACTCACTGTATAGTTCTCTGCCCCATTTTGTGAGTGATCATTTGACTTTTTATTTTTAAGTTTTTGAGTTCATTGTAAATTCTAAAAATTAGGCCTCTGTCAGTTGTACAGCCAGCAGAAATGTTCTCCCATTCTGTGGGTAATATATTGGCTCTGCTGTTTGTATGTTGGTCTGTGAAAAAACTTTTCAACTTTCTGAGATCCCAATGGTTGAATGATTGTTTAATTTCCTGAGCTACTGGGGGTTTGTTCAGGAAGTCATTTCCCACTCCTATATCAGAGAAAGTTCCTCCTATATTTTTCTTTCAGTAGTAGCAGAGTTTCCAGTGGTCTTTGATCCATTTGTATTTGATTTTTGTGCATGGTGGATCGAGTTTCATTTTCCTCAATATGGTTATAAAGCAGTATTTGTTGAAGATGCTGTCTTTTTTCCAGTCGATATTGTTAGGGCCTTTGTTAAATATGAAGTAGCTGTAGTTACTTGACCCATAGTCCGGGTCCTTGGTTATGTTCCATTGGTCTATAATCCTGTTTTTATGCCAGTACCATGTTGTTTTTAATACTATGGCTTTGTAACATACCTTTAAATCAGGTATGGTGATGTCTCCAGAGTTTTTTATTTTGCTTAGAATATGCTTATATATCTGGTCACGGTTGCATTGCTTATGTCTTCATTTTGGGATTTTGTTCCTATTGTTGCTTTTACTTGCATTTGATTTTTCATGTTATTCCTTTTGTGCTATGGTCTGCCAATCATGATCAAGGAATCTTACGTAAATTTAGGAGGAAGCAATAGTATATCCTTGACCTGGGTCTGTGTATGGGGATGGCAGTGAGTGGGACTGAAGGTGGTAGCCTGTAGAGCTCCATGAGGGTGGGAAGGCCTAGGTTGTGGCAGGGAGGGGCATATGCTAGCTGTTAACCTGGGTCCATGCAGGGGGGAGTCTGGTGGAGTAGAAGAGAGCGGAACAGAGGGCGTTTGTGTGTGGAGTTCCCTAGGGGCAGACAAGCCTAGGTTAGGTTGGGGTGGGGCAAAAGCTAGCCTGTTGATCTGGGCCGAAGCATAGGAGGCAGGGGAAAGACGAGTGGCATTTGCATGTGGAGCTCCATAGGGCAGTAAAGCCTAGGTTGGGGCAAGGTGGGGTGGGGTGAATGCTAGCCTGTTTACCTGGGTCTGCACATGGGGTGAGAGCAGCTGCGAGTGGGATGGCTTTCTGTTTGGAGCTCCATGGTGGTAGGAATGCCTACGTCAGGGCCGTGAGGGCGAATGCTAGCCTGCTGGCACGGGTCCACTTAGCCTGCAGTTAGTGCAGGAGGGACCTGTAGCTGGGAGTGTGGCTAGGATGGCTTCTTGAGGGGACTAGAGGGCTACCTGAGAGCATGGGAATCATTGCATCCCTGCGTTGCTCCTCCACGCCCTCTAGCTGGAGGTCTACTAGGATCTGCAGACTATAAAAATCCCACTTAACCCTAAATGTCTTGCCTTTCCATCCTTGCTAGGTGAGGCATGGTTAGGTGGACGTCATCTTGGCTGCAACCTTTCTTGTTTTAAGTTTTCTTTCCACATTTTAAGACACATTTGATCTTGTATCCAATACACCTTTTTATGGCAAACTTTCTAGGGAGAGGCAAAACTGGCTCAGGAAAGATACAGCCATGATTTCTTACTTGCTTTCGTAACTAACAAACAACTATCATTTGGCACTGTCTGGGAAGGAAAGCTTGGCTTCTTGTTTGCTTCACAATAGCTACATAGTCTTGCAGGATGTGGTGGCTCATGCTTTTAATCCCAGCACTCAGGAGGCATTGGTAGGAGGATCGCCCTGAGTTCAAGGCCACTCTGAGACTACATAGTGAATTTCCGGTCAGCCTGAGCTAGAACGGGGAATCCTACCTGGAAAATCCAAAACACAATAACAAAAAATAGCTACATAGTGTTTTGGGGATTCTATATGTGATCTAAGATTGACTATATTACACTTACTATTACATTCAATGTAGCAAAGTATCATGACAACTATCAAAATAATCAAGTTTCTTTTTGATTTTTAAAAACTTCAAAACCTTTTTTTCATTTTCATGTAGTTTTCCAGAAAAAGATTAACATATTTTGTTATTAATTTTTTTAGGAAAATGCATCTTCTATTTCTTACAACATGAATGACCATTTATATTCACTTACAGCTATAATAACTACTTCAATACATGAAACACTATGCTTATTATTATTTATTTAGATTGATATCTTTTTATTATTACAAAACATTATAGTGAAACATAATTCTTTGCATGTTAATACATATAAATTAGCCATTAACCTTGTTTTAAATACATCTACTATAATTAATGACATGAGATATGTAATTGTTTAAACACCTTATAATTATATTGAATCCTCTAATTCTACACATGATTTCCTTAGACAGCAACAAAGATTTGGAACATGTAGAGGTTAATTGTATTCATTTATATCACCATACACAGAGAATATTTTCCAATTTTATATGCAAATTGATTTGTGATAATATAAATTGCATGTTTCATTTAAGATTCAGAACAGTAATGAAACATTTGCTACCATGCAAGATAACATTAAAATGATAAACATATCAGTGTATTGATCATTTTCTTTTTTTTTCTTTGTTATTATTATTATTATTATTATTATTATGAGGATCTCACTCTAGCTTAGGCTGACCTGGAATTCACTATGTAGCCTCAGGGTGGCCTTGAACTCATGGCAATCCTCCTATCTCTGCCTCCCGAGCGCTGGGATTAAAGGCATGTGCCAACATGCCCAGCTTTTATTGATCTTTTGAACAATGAAAATAGATAGAATTAATTCTTTAGGTCAAAGGAATGTTGTGTTTAGAAATTATCATAGAAACTCTAGCATAAGGTTATTACTAGGATACTGAGAAGACACTGGTATTATAATATAAGTAGATATTTTAGTTGCTGAAATATTCACAATTAAGTGATTAAGCCTTAAATGTCCCAAGGAGATTGTGAAGCTTTAACAGACTTCTGTATTGTGTAAGGCAAGGGACAATATGTTTTCAAAGCTTACATACAAGAGTGAATTTAATATGAAATTTTATGTTTTTCATGTTTAAATGAATTCATTTTACCGTCTAGATTTTTCTCTTTTATAAAATTTGATGAAGACCAAAGAAACTAGGCCACTGTTCCAGAAATGAGTTAAACTCCACAGTGAACTGTTGGTCAGGGAGACCCATGAGGTCCGGAAAACAAGGCAGGCTTCTGTGAAAGCAGTTGATTCCCTGCCAGAGCTAAAACCTAAGCCCCTACTGCTGAAGACACTATAAGCTACAAAGTATCTGGAGAGATCACACTGAGATTTAGAAGTAAGCTAGCTCCACTATGCCATACCTCATAGTGCTAGAAAATGTTTACATGAGCTACTGCTGGATAATGGCCATCAGTTTTGGGAACAAGCAGAGGATCCTGTTAGAGATGAAATCAACCAGCCAGACAAGATATATACACCTGTGTAATAGTAGCATTCAGCCTATCTATGCAGGCAACTGATGGCCCTTGATTGGATAAGAGGCTAGCTCAGTGGTGGGGAGGGGAACTCATAACTGGCACTGTGAACCCAGTTGGAATCCAAGATGATGGTCACAGACCCCAGACAGAAGCTCACACTAATCTTTGTCCAAAATGAGTGTTCACACCTCCATCAAAATCTCTCTTAGGGGCTAGAGAGATGGCTTAGGAAAGTTGCCTGTTTAGCCCAAGGAACCAGATTCAACTCCACAGTATCCATGTAAGACATGCACAAGGTAGCGCATGTGTCTGGAGTGCTCATTCTTTCCCTCTCTCTATCTGCTTGTCTCTGTCAAATAAATAAGTAAATATATATTTTTAAAATCTCTCTTAACTGCTTATCCTTCTAATCCATGTTGCTTTCAAACTTGGTTGGAAAATCCGTTTTCTTTTTGACAGAAGGCAGTAAAAGGCTTGGAGAACCAAATTCTATTAGCATGAAAGAAAAGGTACCTGATTGCCTGTCATGAGATGAGCCTCCTCTGGCACATCTGCAAAGCCCAGGTAACACCACAGAGGAAATGGAGGGTTAAGCACTAGTGCTGCTTTCAAAGAGAGCCTGGAAACTTGTGCCAGAGAGATTATGATAAACACTGAGAACATGTAACACTTGTCAAAGCAGAACAGTAGAATGCACCCACCAATGCTCTGGGAATTTTGTGGAAGAGGGGGACAGAAAGATTTCAAGAACCAAAGAATGGGACATCATGGGACATCATGTCTGACTGCTGTTCCTAAAATGCATAACCCTCAACACCATAGGGAAATACCAGCAACTCCACTGAGGAGGGCTCCTCGTAGATTGGGGGCAGGAAGAAGGGAAAAGATGGTACCAACACATGATATACCCATACATACAAAGTATGTTCTTAATAAAAAATGAAAATACAAGTAAAACTTGTCAAAGCAGAAAAGTTGATAACAGCTCAACATTAAAGTAGTCTTGTTACATATCCACCAAGGCTCAGGGAATATTGGGAAAGAGGTGGCAGAATGATTGTAAGAGCCACAAGGTGGGAAGGTGGGTATATAATAGGATAATACTAGGCGAATGGGACCAACACATGATTTGTACATATATATTAAAATTTCTAATAAAAAAAGGAAAGGAAACTGGGGCATAGTTACAATTGACTTAATGTTGTTCAGTCATCAAAAAATGGGTCAGGGAAATTTGCGGAAGAGGGGGAGGGAAGAATGTTAGAGCCACAAGTTGGGGCATTATGCATAGAGACTTGGCCTATCCCCCATAATTCTTGACTACCCCCACAATGCATGACCCACATTCCCCATTGATGAGGGTCCCTTTGGAAGAGGGAAGACAGGGAGGAGGATAATGGAGTCACAATTATGAATGTAAAATTAGAATAATATAAATAAAAAATATTTTAAAAATGCGAGTTTTGAAGCTAGGAAAATACTAACTTAAATACTAACTTAATGAATGTGAAATATTAGCTATAACTAATGCTTGATCTCACTTGCTTTATATTCAAATTGGAGTAGCAGTGTTTCTCTTTTAGGGATTTGAAGTAAAATATCAGTATGAAGTACATAAGACCAAGTACTATTACTTTACAAAATATATTTTTATTTCCACCAAAATAGCATACATCAACAAATATGGACAAATTTTTATATTAATATTTCTTAAAATGTAGTAAAGCTATAGATGGGTATATAGCCTCTCAGCTGCTGCAAATGAAATCCAGATGTGTGCGCCCCTTGTGGTCACGTGTGGCATTGCACCCTTGCGTCACATTGCAAATGGCTAAATGTGGGACCTGGAGATTGGAACCAGTGATTTTAGGCTTAGGAGGCAGGCGCCTTAACCACTAAGCCATCTTTCCAGCCCCAGATTAATTCTTTTAAGTGTTATTTACCTGAGAAATGTCTGAAATCTATACATTTGGTATTTAAAAAAAATATTTTATTTATTTATTTTTATTGGAGAGAGAGAGAGAAAGAGACAGAGAGAGAGAGTAAAAAAAGGGCGAGAGAGAATGGGCACAACTGGGTCTCCAGCCACTGAAATGAACTCCAGATGCATACGCCCCTTTGTGCATCTGGCTTGTGTGGGTTATGGAGAGTCAAATGGGGATCCTTTGGATTTGCAGGCAAATGCCTTAACTGCTAAACCATTTCTCCATCCCCTACATTTGGTATTTTATCTTCATAATCTCCCCACACTTGTAGAAATGATTAGTCAATGACCTACCAATCTGTGAGGTTAGATGTATATGTCTAACCTAGCTTCTGTATGATCAAGAAGTATTATTGTCATTTAAATCAGTTGATGGTGATGCTCCTTTCTCCAAACTCAAAGTATAATTATTGTGTATTTGCTTTTTTATTATAATTTCTACACATGATTAAACAAGACAGAATTGCTATGATGATCCTTATGTCTGCAGTAAAGCTACCTTGCATGGAAGTCTGTGCTGTTGGATGAGGCATTTCCCAGTGGGCTGCTCTCATTAGCTTCATTAGTATTAGTGCTTCTGCTAAAGGAAGTGTAACGTCCCCTCTTTATGTAATGAAAGGATTGCTAGAGCCCCAAATTAACGTTCTATTTAGGTATTGTTTTAATGATGGTGGCAATTATCACCGATAGTAATTTGACTGCTGCTGAGGCGCTAAAGTAAACAGTAAACTGAAGAATGTAAGACGGGGCATAATGATTCATATTAATGAAATAGCCTTATAATCTTGTCAGATGAACTGGAACACCTTGTGGGACTATTAGAGTCTGTATTAACTTGGATCTTATCCTATTTACTTAACGAGTTTTAATTTATGTCATGTAAATTTCCCACTCTGAGTAAGGTAGAGGTCATCACTATATAGTCTAGATATTCACACTGTTCCAACAGGAACCTCATGGACTCTAAAACTCAAAATTCACTTATGAATACTTTTAACACACATAGACACACGTGCGTGTATATGTGCACACATAGACATGTACATTTAAGGGTCACCAAGACAAAAAGATAATTGCATCCAGGAGAATATGAAAAAAATAAACAGAAAGCAAGAATAATGACAAAATCAGAAACACACTGTAAACAGCAAAATTAACTTCAAATGCCATAATTACTTAGAATAAAGGCTAAAGAAATACAGTGACCTAAAGAAATGCATGAAAATAGGCTCAGGAATGCTTCAAAGTGATTAACAAGTATAATGTTCTTCATGGTCTTCTTAGCTGGATTAGCTATCTGGTGATGCCAATAAGATAAAGGGAGAAATTCCTTACAATATCCATACATTGTAATAAACTCTTGTTTGAAGTGCAAATGATAAGGGTGTGCATATAAGTAGAATTCTAAACCACATATCTGTGCTAGATTAGTCTAACGTAAGTCTTTGTAGTCAATGTGACTACATGAAATTAAAAAGAAAACTTACATGTGGTGTTTACATACTGAGTATGACCATAGCTAATAAAAAAAAATTCATCAAAGGAAATTATCAGCAGAGCAAATAGATAACATACAGTATAAAATAATTCTTTGTCAATGATTCCTCTGACAGGGGATTGATAATTAGGAAATATACAGTATTGTAAATCTATACACCAAAGAAACCAAGACAGTCAAGCTATATATAAATGAAGTAATAAAATGAACAGAAAGTTCCCAAAGAAAGAAACAAAAATGATCAGCAGCTATTAAAAATATTAAAAATATTAAACATGTCTAGCTATCAGGGAAGTGTGAAAAACTACTTTAAGTTCCCATCTCATTCTGGTCAGAATAGCTATCATGGGAACAATGAATGTCAATAATTGCTGAGGAGGTTGTGGGGAAATAGGAACTCTTATTCATGTTGGGGGGATAATAGAAATAGTGCAGCCACTATGAAAATCAGTATGGAGGTTTTTCAAAATGCTAAAGATTGAGCTTCCATAATATCCAGCTCTACCATCCCTGGTCATGTACTCAAAGAGCTCCTTATCCTACAACAGAGATCCTTACATAGCCATCATCAATGTCAATCTATTCACTGTAACTGGGAAAGGGAATCAACTTATATGCCAATGAGTGGATGAATGAATAATGAAAATTTGATACATATGAATAATGGAGTTTTACTCAGGCATAAAGAAAAATAAAGTTTTTCATTTGGATAAAAGTGGGTAGAGATAGAAAAATAAATACTAAGTGAGGTAACCCAAACCCAGAAAGAGAAAAATAAAATATTTTCTATCATGTGCATCGTAAATTTAATGTTTGTATGTATGTAAATAATGAGTGTGAAAATGAGAATTTCTCTGACTAAAATAGGAGTCAGGAGTGGGGAACAAAAGGTAACAAGAAAGGGGAAGACAAATGGTAACATGTATGAAAAAGAAAGGAGGCTATGTTGTAGGTGCATGTGGGGGAAAATGGCATAAGAGGAAGGAGAGAAAGGGAAAGAATATACCATAATGAGACCTAGATCTTCGTATGTTAATAAATAATTAAGAAAACAATTACATTTATCAGACTCATGTGACACGCTGTTATCAGTCTCCAGCATCTCGAACATTAATGTCTACAACAACATTGTAACTCTGCAAAGTTTCCTTAAAAGTACACTTCTTTGGCTAGAGAGATTGCTTAGTGGTTAAGGCACTTGCCTGTGAAGCCTAAGAACATATGTTCAAATATCCAGGTCCCACATAGCCAGACACACTGTGATGCAAGCATGCAATGTTTCCCATGTACACAAGGGGATGCACATGTCTGGAGTTTGTTCACAGCAGCTGAAATGCCCTGGTGAGCCCATTCTCTCCCTCTCTCTGACTCTCAAAAATAAGTGCATCTTTTTTTCATTGTTCCTTGCTTATTTTCACTTATTTTATGGACCTCACATTTCTTCAGTGTGGTGTGCTCCTCTGAATTCATGTTTCTTCTGTGTAATCTGTACATTTGCTTTGTCAGTTGTCTCATTGGCAGCCCAGTGCCTATAAATATCATTCAGTTTTGATGGTTTATTACATTCACTCTGTTCCCATTTGTTTTCTGTGAATAACATATTGTGAGAGAAATTCAGTTTAATGAACAAGACATTAAATGTAAGATACTTTCAAATGAGGGTATTAAGAGTTAAAATCAGAGGCTGGAGAGATGGCTTAGTGGTCAAGGTGCTTGTCTGCAAAGCCTAATGACCTGAGTATAATTCCCCAGTTACCATATAAAGCCAGATGCACACAATGGTGAATGTGTCTAGAATTTATTTGCAGCAACTAGAAGCCCTGGTGGACCCATTCTCCCTGTCTCTCTCCTTGAAAATAAATTTAAAAAAAAGTGTTAGAGTCATTGGCTGTCAAGATGGTTCAGCAGTTAAGTCATTGCCTGGAAAGCTTAATGTCCTGGGTTCAAATCCCCAGTACTCACTTAAAGCCAGATGAAAAAAGTGGCACATGCATTGGGAGCTCCTTTCCAGTAGCAGGAGGCCCCCACACATGCTCTGTCTGTCTGTCTTCTTTCTATTTCTCTTTGCTTGCAAATAATTTAAAAAAAAAGAATATTTTAATAAGTGTTAAAGTCAGTGTCAGCCTTTGGATTTCTATTCTGTGACAAATCCACATCAAATCTATTTTTACATTAATTACTTTTTTCTTTGAGTGCAAATTATCAGGTTATAGATGCTTTTATGAATGAATATCAGTAATATAACATCCATAGTCATAATTTTAAAACCTTTTTTTTAAATTTTTTATTATTTTTTGGAGAGAGACAGACAGAGAGAGAGAGAGAGAGAGAGAGAGGTAGAGAGAGAGAGAGAGGTAGAGAGAGAGAGAGAGGAAGACAGAGATGGGCACGCCAGCAGTGTCTCAGCTGCTGCCAACGAAATCCAGATGTGTGCCCCCTTGTGGTCAAGTGCAGCATTGCGCCCTTGCGTCACTTTGCATCTGGCTGAACGTGGGACATGGAGATTGGAACCGCTGGAGATAGGAACCAGTGTTCTTAGGCTTAGGAGGCAGGCGCCTTAACCCCTAAGCCATCTCTCCAGCCCCTTCCATAATTTTAGCAGTAAGAATTTTTTAAAAGATTTATTTCTTAAAGATTTATTTATGTATTTATTTATTTGAGAGAGAGAGAGAAAAGCAGAGAGAGAGAGAGAGAGAGAGAGAGAGAGAGAGAGAGAATGGGTGCACCAGGTCTCCCAGCCACTGCAAACGAACTCCAGATGCATGTACCACCTTATGCATCTCGCTTAAGTGGGTACTGGGGAATGGAGCCTTCAACTGGGTTCCTTAGGCTGCACAGGCAAGCGCTTAAAAACTAAGCCATCTCTCCAGCCCAAGACCAAAGATTTATTTTATTTATTTATTTATGTTGCAAGGAGAGAGAGAGGGAGAGAGAGAAAGAGAGAGAGAGAGAGAGAGAAAGAGGAGACAGAGAATGGGTGCTCTAGGGCCTCTAGCCACTGCAAAGGAACTCAAGATGCATGTGCCCCGCTGTGGGAATTGAACCTGGGTGCTTTGGTTTCACAGGCAAACACCTTAACTGCTAAACCCCAGCACTAAGAAAATTTAAATTCTTTAGAGAATGAACTGGATGACTTTCAATGTTAAGATATATGCAATTTGGTTTTGTAAGAAGTAAAATTGATGGATATAAGTACATAACAATCAATCTGATATTCCTTAGCAGATTAAAAAATGGGATTTTAATTTTACTATATGATACCTAAGTGGTATTATTGATTGTATATTTATTTACTTATTTGAGAGTAGTCTTATTCCATGTCCCTAGCTTGCCTGAAACTAAGTAGCCCAAACTGGCTACAAGATAAAGAAATACTCTAACCTCAGCTTCCCCAATGCTAAGTTTACTTGCACATGTTAGCACACTTGTATTGATAATTAATGCAAATCAGCTGGGCATGGTGCTGCACACCTTTAATCCTGTCCTTTGGAAGGCTGAGGTAGGAGGATCACCTTGAGTTGAGGCTACCCTGAGATTAAATAGTAAATTCCAGCTCAGCCTGGGCTAGAGTGAAACCTAACCAAAAAAAAAAAAAAAAAAAAAAAAAAAAAAAAAAAGGAAAAGAAAGTTAATGCAATTCTGTATTATATTTCTCAAATGTTAAGTGTGAAAAATTTAACTTATAATGTTTAAGCCTATTGATATAGAAAAATAATTTAGAAAGTTTCTATCATCTATGAACCTTTTAATAACTTTCTCCAATTATTATACAATCAGTTAATTTACGTTGGTGTTGTTACAATTACATGAATTAAGCACATTTGTGACAGCAAACTATATTAATGGCTGTTGGTGACTAGCTTAAAACAGGGCACTTGCCTAGTGTATTAGTTACTTACGGGTGTGATACAGTGCCTGGAAGGAAGGAGCTTAAAGATGGAAAGGTTTTATTCTGGCATATAGTTTCAGGGTGATATTTCCATCAAGGTGGAAAGGAAGGTTTGGCAGTAGGACGCTGGCTGGCCACATTGAGTCTGAACTTAGGAAGTGGATAGTGATGAATTCAGCTGCTAAGCTTGCTTTTTCCTTGGCATTTAGTCCTGGACCCCAGCATAAGAAATATTACAGCTCACAATTAAAGTGGTGTTCCTACCTCAATTAATCTAATGTACATGATCTTGCACAGATATATTAAGAGGCTCCTTGCCTAAGTGCTAACAATAATTGATAGACACATCACATCATATCTAGCATGAATGAGATCCTGAATTTGATCCTTATCATATAAGCATAATTCATAGTCTGCCCATATCAAATTTCAGGTTCTTCTTTGATCCATTATTTTAAGACATTTTTGTAAATGTCAGAATATACCCATAACTTGTTTTGTTGTTGTTATTGTTTTGAGGTGTGTGTGTTTGTGTGTGTGTAGTATGTGTGCATGCTTACGTGCATGTGTGTATGCCCCTACATATAAAACATATGTGTCCAGTGCACATGCATGTCAAGGCCAGAGCAGAAAACCAGGCATCCTCTTGCACTGCTTTTCTACCTTATTTCCTGGTGACTTCTTAGTAAACATGGAGTTTTCTCTTTTTGATCAGAGTGGGAGATTAGCAATTCCCAGCAATTCTCCAGTTTGTGCTCCCCTCAGTATTGATGTTACATGAATGGTTAGCCTATCTTGGCTTTTTATGTGGGTGCTGAGAATCAAACACATGTGCTTGTACTTTGATTATTACTTGCTGAGCCATCTCTCTATTCCCTGCAACATTTTAGTCACGATAATCTATTATTTACTAAGAAATGTCTATTTTACATGACTATAACATGTTTTGTGTTTGCTACACTATTCATGTTGATTCATAATTTAAACTAAATACATCAAGTATAAGAAGGCTGGTAAAATATTTGATGATTCCTAGAGACTTGTAATGATATATAAACATTGTGTCACATAAAATAAGAATTTACACTGTAATGAAGCATTGCTGAGGCTGTCTGGATGGCTCAGCAAGAGCTGTATAAACATGATGGCATGATTTTGATAACCAACACCTATGTAAAAAGCCAAGAATTAAATTGGGGACATGACTCAGCAGTAAAAAGTGCCTTCTTATAAAGAGAAAACTTCTTTCCAGTACACATTCTTCTGGAGTTTGTTTTGCAGTGGCAATAGGTCCTTGCATATTAATTCCCACTCCTTTCTCAAATAAATAAATAATTCTTTAAAGCAAAGTATGATCATATATGCTTATAACCCCACTGCTGAGGTTGGTTGAGACAGGCAAATTCCTGGGGTTCACTCATCAGCCAATCTGACTGACAAAGAGCAACTGCAGGTTCAGTGAGAGCTTCCATAACAAGGTAAAGACATGGAATAATGAGAAGAGAAAACCCAATATTCCCTTCTTGCTCTGTATGCTTGTGCAGGTGTGAGTGTGTCTGTGCACACACACACAGACAAACACATGCACAAACACACACATGCACATACATGATGAAGCATTATTGTAAACAAAGTTAGTGATAGGTGCAATAACAAGTTAATAAATGAGGTTAACTTATTTCTCGGAATTTATAGATAACTGTAGAAATCAAAGAAGAAGACCTTACCTGCAAAGTATATTTCTTGAATATTAGCCAAGAAAATAACTGGGGTTTCTCCCAATATCTCATGTAAGAGAGCAGAGTAGCATATTTTCATATAATTTCATAAGCATCACATATTGGAATGAGTTAGCTTTAGTGGGGCAAAATTATATAACATAGAGTGTATCAAAAGACAAAGATGACTATAGCTAATGTAATGAACTTGTTATTTAATTTTACATCATTTTTAAAGTGGTAAGAAGTTGTTCTTTTTAAGCATTAACTTTAATGATTGTGAACGTATGCATGAGCACACACAAACACACACACACACACACACACACACACACACACACACGACACATATATGTCAGTAATTTCCCCAAATAATTTCATGGGAAAATGTGGTGATTTTTCTCTAACTACACTATGTAATAAAAGATGTGCAATTGGAGTACTTAGGAAACAAAGAATGCTAGAAAATTCATTGCAACTCTTTTAAAATTAAGATAAAGTGTAGATTGATTTATTTTTATTTTTGTGTGTGCTTATATTTTATTAAGAGCATCTAACTTTGCTTAATGAAAACCTATATATCTCTAAAAATCATGCACTATTATTTTATTAATCATGAATTATTCAAATTCATATTTCCTTTCATAATGAGTAATTTAAGGACTGACTTCTCTTTTACATGCAACAATTATAGATAAGCATTTGTATTATCAGATTTTAAAGTAAACCAATAATATGATTTGGAAGGATTTTCAATTATTTATGAGTACCCATAATAGTGGACATGTTATAATTGTTCAGGAGAAGGCACAAAAGTACTTTACAAAGTTGTCAAGTATGATGTATAGTGAAGTAATCCTGTTTTTGAATCAATGAGGATAATTGGGATAAAAAGAAATGCTTGGTTTCTAAATATTTCTTTTATTTTTTTATTTATTAGTTTATTTATTTATTTATTTGGAAGCATAGAGAGAGCAGAGAGAGGCAGAAAGAGAGAAGGAGAGAAAGAAAAGGAGAGAGAGAGAGAGAGAGAGGAAGATAATGGGTACACCAGGAACTCTAGCAACTTACAAATGAACTCCAGGTGTACAGATGCATCCACCACTTTAAACATCTGGTTTTATGTCAGTACTGGGGAATTGAACTCAGGTTGTTAAGATTTGCTAAGCCAACTTTCCAGCCCCAATCCTAGGTTTTAAACACACACACAGACACACACACACGTAATTTGTTTTTGTGTATTTATTAGTGAATTTAAACATACCTTTATTTAATTATTTATCTTTTTTATTAAATGATTTGTCAAATCATATATATATATATATATATATATATATATATATATATAGTCCTTTTTTTGAGCCATAAAATTTTCTTTGACTCCATTTTTCTTGAAATTTTTGCCAATGTATTTTCAGATTTGAATATTGTCTTTGTGACCATTTACAAAGGGAATGTTCATACATACTTACCTTTAGTTAATTCTACTCCATTTCTTGCTCTCTCCCATGTTCCTACCCCAACCCCTTTTAATACTTTATATCCAATCCAATGGCACACACCTTTAATCCCAGCACTCAGGAGGTAGAGGTAGGAGGATCACCATGAGTTCAAGGCCACCCTGAGATGACATGGTGAATTCCAGATCAACCTGAGCTAGAGTGAGACCCTACTTCAAAAAACAAAAAACAAAAAGAACAACAACAACAAAAAAAAACCTTTATGCCTACCATTACCCTTTTTACTTTCATATCACATGTGCTTTATTATTCACTTAAAGCTACTTCTATTCTCTTTCATGGACCCTTCCGAGTATCTGGACATCTACATGTGCTCATTCCCACATAAGTATATGTATATTAAAATTAGCTAAGCTCCAAAGATGAGAACATGCAGTGTTTGTCTTTCTGACTCAGTGTAATTTAAGTTATTTTCATTATACTGACACAGTGGAAATTGAACAAAGTACTTCTATGAATTGTAAACATGTATCCAGGTGTATAAATTTGAAAGCATTGACATAATCACATTTTGCTTCAATTGCATTTTCCTGAATATAAGAAAACCTCTGAGACACAAGTAGTTAAATGAAGAATAATTAGGAGCAAGGTGAGATTGAGCAAGCATAATCTAAGTACATAATGATGTCTTAACATTTTTCTTAATGAATATTAATTATGACCTGACTGCTTGTACAAACATGCACTTATGTGCTTATGCAGTAAGCTTTAATACTCTTAAATACACTTTTAAAGCTTTAATTTTAATTGACAAATTTCACTTAGAACATTTCTGTATACATTACTACTTTTAATTTTGGGCCCTGGGCTATCATATATTTGTAAGGATTTTACCTGCATTTAAATTTTCTGATTTAATGAGAAATATTTAATTTTTGTTTTCCTATGCTTGCAAATTCAGTTGTATTTCAGTTGAGAATACATCAACAACCTTTTTAAAAATGTAAAGGAAAATGGATAAGATAGCTAGACCTATGAATTTTATACAACTTTATAGCATAAAGTCAACAATCATATCTTGTAATAACTTTAGTCTTCAAAGTTTTGTACCGTATAATTTTCTCCACTTTCTATCTTTATTCCTTATTTAACCAAACACTTACAATATTTATGACATTGTGTTTTTGCCACCTTTCCCATAAAAATAAAAATATTACCTTTTAAACCTATGTATACTTTGAAATACACTATATAATTGGACTGTGAACATGTTAATGTGTTTATATAATGTCAAATTTATTTTTAATGGCTTATTTAAATACATTTTTCAATATTTACTTGCTACCTTTTTCTTAAAGTATTGGCATCATTCACTGTGTATTATTCCCTCTAATTTTATAGTTGGTAATGTTCATCTCCTGTATGACTTAATTTTAAATTAAGGTTAATATTTAATTGATTTACTTGCTAAATAAAAAATTTAATTCTTGACTATAAAGTTGCAACCATTTTTGTCTAAAACCTTTGATATTATATGTCATAAAATTTTTGCACTAAAAATGTACATTTTTATCAAAATCAAAGAGATCAAGTAGAACTAGAAGACCCAGTCAACCATACAGAACAAAATAGTATAGACCATTCACTACCATGTATCAATATAATCCATAATGCCAGAATAACTTGGGCAGTGTAATAGTAGAATAAAGAAGAACATGTATTAAAGGAAGCAGACAGAGTAATAAATAAGTAATGCATAAGTAACCCTCATTAATTCAAGAACATTTTGCCTTTACCAAAAATCACATATAAAAGATATTTTTATTTTTTCCCTCAAGCACATTAATCTCAGCACATAATTCTGTACATGATGAATCAATTTTATGGACTCATTTCCAATTTTTATCAGATAGAAAAAATAGGGGCCAGGAAGCGGGCAGTGAAGAGGAAGTAAAAAAAAAAAAAAGGTACTTGGATCAGAGGTTCTGGGAGTTCTTCATGATACAGATGAATGATTGACACAAAGTTAATGTTTTATTGTTCCATGTCTGTAAGAAAGGGAATCGTAAATAAAGTGAGATAATGGAACTGATTTTTGCTATAGTTGTCAGAAGAAGAGCAAAATAATTCATATTCAAGAGGAAAAGTGTTTCTCTAAGTTATGAAAGAGAGGTTAACTTAGTGACAATCAAGCAGTAATATTATAATGCAGAATATGTGAAATTTAAATTTCTGGATACCAATCACACAAATAAGAAAATACAACTTTATATGTTTATTTTCCAAAAGGAAAAAATCAAGAGGAGTTAGATCTGATGAAAGTAGATGAAAATCCTAAGGCATAAAAATCTGGCAATTTTAGGAACAAAAAGGATTTATGTATATGTGTGTGTGTGTATATATGTATGTATGTGTGTATGTGTGTGTGTATATATATATATATATATATATATATATATATATATATATATATATATGTTTTTTCATGAAGTTACAAAAATAATTTAAATGTGTATAATTTCCTGACTTAGTGACTCACTTATAGAGCACTTCAAGGGCCAAAATTTAGAGATTACTTTTATACGCTGAAGTGTGAAACCTGGGTGTATTAATTATCACAAGGCTTAAAGATGAATATGTCAGGGCTGGAGAGATGGCTTAATGGTTAAGGCATTTGCCTGCAAAGCCAAAGGATCTTCGTTCGACTTTCTAGGACCCACATAAGCCAGATGCACAATGGGTGCATGTATCCAGAGTTTGTTTGCAGTAACTGGAGGCCCTGGAGCACCCATTTTCCCCCCCTCGCCCCTTTCTCTCTCTCAAATAAATAAATGAAATATATTTTTTTAAAAATATGAACATGTCAAAAGGTAGTTAATAAGTTTATCTCTTAAATATAGAAATAAATTTACAAGCTGATATTGAAAGGTCAAATGCAAGATCAATGCTCATAATTTGGAATTTATAGGACTATAGCTGATAACTGAAATACTGGTACTTCTTGTGAAATCAGGATTGAATTGATGGACATTATAAGACAATATTAAACTAAAAGAGCTCAGGTGAGTAAATGTACTTATTCAGTTGATGTAGTATAGTAAATATGGCAAAATTGAAGTTGTCATTAGTAGCAGAAACAAAGCGTATATTATTATCCTTCCTCTATATTGCACATAGAGAATTGAACAAGGGGGAGTCACAAATGCTTGTTAATTGATTACTTAACATCATATAAGATAATTGATTTTTATGCATCCAAGAATGTTTTATAATTACCAATAATTACCAGGTTGAGAAAATGATGAAATATTCATGATGTGAAATTTTCAGTATTTGTGTCATTTTTGATAAGACATTACTTAAAATAACCATTATCCAAAAAAATGTGGGGGCTGGAGAGATGGCTTAGTGGTTAAGGTGCTTGTCTGAAATATGAAAGGACCCAGGTTTGATTTCCCAGTATCCATATAAAGCCAGATACACAAGGTGACACGTGTGTCTGGAGATTATTTGCAGTGGCTCAAGGACGTGGCACACATTCTCTCACTGTATCTGCCACTGTTTGTGTCTCTCAGATAAATGAATAAACATAACATTTTTAAAAATGTGTTTCCTTGGAATGGGAGTATATCAGCCAATTATGATATATTATGGATATGAACGGCCAGTCATGATCTCTGTGGTATTCCCACTTTGATACTACAAAGAGTAAAAGCCTTTGATAAATGAGCTAGGGAATTATAATGATGCTTCTGAGAGATAACTCTACCATCCAGGGTATAGATGGAGCTTAGATAGGAACACAGTCTGTAATTAAACCTGGGAAAATACTGAACCATAGCAGAAATAGATATCTACTTTTAAAATTGTAATTTCGGTAGGATAAAAGTCTTATTTAAAAAAAAAATATTTTCCTTTGGACAAATATGGAAAAAACCTGAAGAAATTAAAATTAAAAACTACATTCTGTTAATTATGCTTTATTAATACAAATCAATTAAGGAACTTTGAACAGTGAGTGTTCAGTGGTAAGACATCTATATCTCCTATTTCCATACCTCGTCCCTTCATAGTTTACATCCTTTTTCATATTCCCTTATTTATATACACACAAACATTTGAAGTTAGGATCCATATGTGTTTTGTTTCTTTTTTTTTTTTTTTTTTTTTTTTTTTTTGAGGCTTCAATACCTCATTTAGTATGATGTTTCCCAGGTCCATCCACTTTCCTTCAAATTTCAGTTTCATTTTTCTTTACATATAGCTAGTCTTTAATCCTTAAAAGGACAAGAAGCTCTTTAAGTGGCATGCAAGGGATAAGGCTAATGACAAATACTTGGTGGTTAATTCTAGATAGAATGTATAGAGGAACCTGTGCATACAGGAAAACTGAAGTTGTGGTGTGTGAGCAGAGAGGGCACCTAGAAATCAGGTTTGAAAGCTCCTAAGGAATCTGGAGATCTCAGGTAAATGATAATATGTTTTAGCCTTTAAAGTCCCCTGCACTAAACAGCCAGACACTGCATTGGGGCCCCTGCCTCCTCTAAATCATTCTAGTGCCCCTACATTCACTGCAAAGAAATATGTTCAGGGGAGGGAGATTACACCCATAGTAGCAGAACATATATTGAAGAGTAAATTTGAATCTGTAAAGCAATAAATTGTTTGCTCATAAATGTAAGGTATTACAAGCAGCCCATTAGGGGCTGAGGTGTCTTTTTTGAAATTACAGTTTTAAGAGTCATATTGTGTTACTCAAAGAGATAATTATACAATTAAAGGTGAAATAAAATAAAGATCTATGGAAAAAAATAGGGAACTATATATGCAATGATGTTTATTGAGGTTAAAATGTGACACACAAGTTTGAGGAGTTATATTTAAGGTATCACCTGCATATATGAGAATTAGTGGATATTCCTATAGACCCTGAATCAGAATCAGTGCTAAAGGCTTAAGAATGGGTGATACTGTTAAAACAGATGGCAACTCAAATGTTCTCAAGGGCAAGATTAACAAGGGACTGAGTAGAGAAAGCTGGATAGCTAAGGGATGGAATCCAATGAACACATAAACCCAATTTAAACTGCTGGTCAATCAATTCAATGTAGATTCAGATTAATCCAAAAATGAGATATTAGTAGTTAGCTATGTTCAATTTTGTGGAGAATCATGATGGAATATAAGTACAGAGAGAGTAATCTAGGAGGAATGAAAGTAGAAACTACATATGGAATGATACAAATTAGTTGTAATTTGCAATTCCTGTGAAACTAAGAATCAATAAAAATTTGGCTTATGAATCTTTTTGAAAAATGAACTGAAACATACTATATGTTTCAAGTAACATCAGACTGAATTAAATCAATACTAAGAATATCTTCTCAGATGATTTTGTACAGTTCTTAAATAAAAAAAAAAAAAGTATACAAAATTGTTTCATATATCTTTTTTTTTTTTTTTTTTTTGGTTTTGCAAGGTAGGGTCTCACTCTAGTCCAGGCTGACCTGGAATTAACTATGTAGTCTCAGGGTGGCCTAGAACTCACAGTGATCCTCCTACCTCTGCCTCCCAAAGTGCTGGGATTAAAGGCGTGTGCCACCACGCCCGGCTCTGTTTGAAGTCTTTTAATAGTGAATTTTAGGGTTATTTATTTAAGAGAGAAAGGGAAAGAGAGGAAGTCAGAGAGAGAATGGGCAAACCAAGGCCTCCAGCCACTGCAAATGAACTCCAGATGCATGTGCCACCTTGTGTGTCTGGCTTATGTGAGTACTGGGGAGTTTAGCCTGTGTCTTTAGGATTCACAGGCAAAAGACCTAACTGCTAATCCATATCTCCAGCCCTATGATTATATTTTTATTATTAAATGGACATAAATGGACATGAAATCCCTATTTCATCAAAGGCAATTCCTTGGCAAGCATTTTGATTTATGAACCCTGCAATTTACCACTCATTAAGAAACTTGAAGGAAAACGATGTATTATAGACAAAAATGGTTTATATTTCATTCACCACCTCCCTCCTTTCACTCTTTAGTTTTCTTAATTTAAAATAATAGCAATGATTGATTTGTAATGATATGTATAGGCTGACAGAAATAAACCCTCACACAAGAGTGAGGCTATATAGGATGGAGAAAATCCAATAACTACTTATATTATTGCCTGATTGCCAATTACAAAACTACTTAAACTCTGATACTGATTGAATGCCTTATTTTACAAAATGTGTCCTAATTCCCATATTCTGATGGCATGCAGATTAAATTAAATCATTCCTCTGAGAGTTACAAAAAGTTCATAACCATGCTGTGGTACAAACATGAATAAAATATGCTTCTCTGAAAATTAATGAAAAGACAAATATCACTTGCATATTAGCCAAGGCATTTAGAAAGGATAAAAGTTTATATTGTCTCAGGTGCTCATTCTTGCACAGGAAGCACACTCAACAACTGAACTGTCTCTTCAGCTCAGTGAATATTTTTCTTAATTAATCATCTTCTAGGTTTGAATTACAACAAAGACTTTTAAGAAAAAGCAATTTCTCTAAAAGAATAATGAAGAAAGTATTTCATATCTTACTACATATAGTCTAAAGACAATATATTGAATGGAACTAACAGTCCTTTAAGAAAGTACAGTTCATTCTTGTTTTATAAGTAAGAAACTAAGTCTTAATGAAGTCAGATCATTAGTCTTTATTTCTTCTCACTGCTGAGAGCTCACTTGCTCTTTTTCCTTTCTGCAAAAAGATAAAATTGTACTGAATTAATGAACAACGTGGATGTTTTCATGGTGAAGACTGAGAAAGTTCCCATGACCTGGTCATAAGTATATGCTGCACTGATTAAAGTTCATAGATAATATTCTGTCTTCCATGATTCACTTTGAATATTGTAGTTGTTGATGTCTTCAAGGCACTTTTTTTTTTGGCTTTTGCATGTTCTTTTTTTTTTTTTTTTTTTTTTTAGGTCCTGAATCCAAAAATAATATTTTTATTTCCTTAGACATGGATATATTTAGTATGTAAACAACACATGTTGGTACCATCCTTTCCCTCCTCCCTGCCCATTTTCTGAAGAGGTCTTCCTCACTGGGGATGCAGGTCAACCCCATGGGGATTTTAGGTCATACATTATATGGGGCGGGGGGAAAGCAATGTCTCTGTGCTAAATGTCCCAACTTGTGGCTTTAATAGTCTTTCCACCCCTCTTCCAGAAAATTCCCTGAGCCATGCTGTGTGCATTTTAAAGTCTACTTCAATGATGGGATTTTAGGACCCTCTGGGACCAGGGTGGAGTGCACTGGGCCATTTATCTCCTCAGGTCCAGTTCTTATCTGAAAAAGAGAAGCAGATTCTCCAACAGAGAATGAAGTCAGCACTAGTTAAATGGGATAACCATTATTAATTTAGAGAGAGTTTAAAGGATGTAGACCATTTTATAGCCTAAGGTTAGTAGGAGCTTAACAGTGGAAAGCAGTATCATTATATGGATATATTTCTAACTTATTTCCCAGTTCCAGATGTGGTTTCCTTTCCATTGAGCAGATCTGTTAGTCAAACCAAGAGCAGTTGGTTACTCACCATGGCTGTGCACCATTATTGCACTCCTGTGAACATCAGGTCAGGTTGTTTGACTTTGAGTTGCTTGGACTTTGGGTTGCTTGGACAGATGTTGGCCACTTTTCCCTGGAAGCTCACGTAGTGCCTTCTAGCACCAGATTGGCTAATTGTCTGGGTACTGGCTCTACTCCAGATTCCAACCAGGTTTGTCTTTTTCTCTTTGGTCTGTGCTGACAGTGTATGGTGTCTTCAGCAGTAGGGTCTTACCATTAACCTCTGGTTGGTAATCAAGTGGTCTGTCTTATTTGATTTGGGAGATCTAGTAGGTCTCTCTGATCAACAGCTCATTGTGAATGTAGACTACATCATGGCACAGGGAATTATAGGCCAGCATCAAGGGAAAAGAAAAACACAGAGGAGAAAGAAAATAGGAGAAATTTGAGGTTAAGTTTTATCTCACCCTCTCCAGGGTCCTTTGATTCAGGTGTTTCTGTAAAGTCCTCTTGAGAGTTTCACATTTTAGTTTGACTTCCAGGATATAGGATTCTATGGTACCAGTTCAATTTGGGTTCAGTTTTGTGTATTCCCATCCATTACCTTCTCCCAAGCCCTACCCTCCCTTTGTCCAAGCCTCAAGATGCTTTTAAGTTATATCAGCAACTTGGGCTGATCCAGGTTAGGAACCACAGATGAATGAGAGCATGTGATAGTTGTCTTTCTGTGATGATGTGAGTTAACTTAGAATGAGCTATTCCAAGTTCAACCATTTTTCTACAAATTTCAATGTATCTTTTTTTTTTTTTTTTTTCCTGCTGAGTAGAATTCCACCTTGTAGATATACCACATCTTGGTTATCCATTCATCCAATGATGGGCACCTGGATTGATTCCAGTTCTTAGCTATTATGAATTGAGCAGCTTTAAACATAGTAACATGGTTGAACAAGTATCTCTGAATTGAGATGTGGAGCTTTTAGGGTAAATGCCCAGTAAGGGAATATCAGGCACGGTTGGTAATTCTATATTCATCCTTTTCAGGAGTCTCCATATTGATTTCCATAGTGGTTGTACCAGCTTATCTTCCCACCAACAGAGAATGAGTGTTCCTATTTCTCTACATCCTCACCAAAATTTGTTTTTATTTGATTGTTTTAATGTTTGCTATCCTTACTGGGTTAAGGTAGAATATCACAGTTGTTTTAATTTGCATTTCCCTAATTATGATGTTGAACATTTTCTTATGTGTATCTTTGCCATTTGTATTTGTTCTCTTCCTCTGAGAACTCCCTATTTAGTTCTGTGCCCCACTTTTGGAGTGGGTTGTTTAGTTTTTGGAATTCTTTGTTGATTCTAGATATTAGGCTTCTATCGGTGGTATAGCTGACAAAGACTTTTTCCCACTCATTGGGTAATCTATTTGCTCTTCCAAAGCTTTTTAGCTTCATGAGATCCCATTGGTTGGGTGCTTGTTTAATTTCCTGGGCTACTGGGGTTTTGTTCATGAAGTCTTTTCCCAGTTCTGTATCCTACACAGTGCCTCCTATTTTTTTTCCAGTAGTTGAAGAATTTCAGGTGTAATATTGAAGTCTTTAATCCATTTGGACTTGATTTTTGTGTATGGAAAAATGAATGGGTCTAATTTAATTTTCTATATACGGTCGTCCAATTTGTCCAAGACCATTTGTTGAAGATGCTGTCTTTTCTCCAGTCTACATTATTAGCACTTTTGTCAAAGATCAATCAGCTATAGTTACTTGACCTAATGTCTGTGTTTTCAATTCTGTTCCATTGGTCTATGTTTCTGTTTTTATTCCAGTCATGCTGTTTTTGTCACTATGGCTTTGTAATATAGCTTTAGATTGGGTATGGTGGTACTGCCAGAAGTTTTTTTTTTTTTTTTCCCAAGTATATGTTTGATTATCCAAGGCATTCTGCCATTCCATATGAAATTTGACATCATTTTTTTCAATCTCTGTGCAGAATGATGCTGGTATTTTTATTGTTTTTGTTTAATCTATAAGTTGCTTTTGGTCGAATTTCCATTTTCACAATATTAATTTTACCTATCCAGGAGCATGGGAGGACTTTCCATCTTCTCAAATCCTCATCTATTTCTTTCTTGAGTGATTTTATGCTTTCATTATGTAGGTCAAGACACTATTTTTAAAAGATTTATTTCTTTTAGCAAAATTCAGGTAAAATTTGGATTATACATTATATAACAGAAAACATAATTTATTAAATAAAATTAATATACTTATAAATCAGCACACACTACTGAATTTACTTTTGTAAAATATATCTCATCACTGTAAATTAGCTGCTAGCTTTTATAAGCTACATGCAAATTTGTTTGTATAATACTTTCAAATAGTTGGATTTTAAACTAAGTTCATTTACATTTCGACACAGTGGGAGAGTGTAATTTTCATCTATGAAAGGTACTATTATTCAAATTATATTTCTAATAAATATTGCTTTTCAGTGTTTGTGAACTGTGGAATATTTCTCTATACTGTTTTGCTATGCCATCATTAACAAACATTGATAATCAATTATACTTAATAAAATAACTGATTTGTTTGACAAGCAATAAATCATTTAGAATATCTTCAATTACTCAAAATATGAAATAAACCCATATTAACATAAAGTTTCAATGTGAAAACATATCTATGTGAATGCATAACTAAGTGAAAATATAAATATGAGAGGAAAAATTATTTCTCTTTATCTCAGCAGGACATGACTAAGTACAATAGTAAGTACAATACTAAGTACAATACTAAGTATAATACTAAGTATGAAAGACATGCTGTTTGAAACTGATGTTTTTTTAACCTTAGTTGGCATTCTGAGTTGTTAACATTAATATATACCAAGTTTGGCACACATCTGTCAAAGAATACCAAAGTTTTATTTTTAATTTTTTTTTTTTTTTATTTTTTTATTAATAACATATTTTGGATGGAAAAATCATGTGTTGGTACCATCTTTTCCTACCCCATTCCATTTGGGATGCTCCTCAGCGGGGTTTCAGGTATCCCCATGGGGTTGTGGTTTATGCATTGTGGGAGCTGCAGTCAAGTTATTTTTGGGGGGAAGGAATGCCTCTGGACCTGATGTTTTAACCTGTGGCTCTAAAAATCTTTCCACCTCCTCTTCTGCAAAATTCCCTGAGCCCTGATGGGTGAGTTTTAAGTCTACTTCAGTGATGAGCTCTTAGGAGCCTTCTTTTGTTAAACAACACTGCTAATGAATGACAGTCTGCATTTCCTTATTCCATTCTCTTCTAATTGTCTTAATCTTTACTTTTAGCAAGTTAAACATTTCTTTTTTTCAACATGCTATACATGAAATGTGATTTCATATCATAATAACTTGCAATTAAATCAAAGGAGACATTTTAAAAGGCTGGTCAACTGTGAATCTTTTTATTCTCATGGACATACTGCTTGACAAGATTAGGGTAGGCTGCTCATGTTCACATTTTCTCAGTTCATGAGGAATGACATATACTGCACCATTTCAATATTGACGTCCACAGGAGTCATAAACTCTATTCCTGCTAGATTGAGCACTGCTCTGTATCTTCTTTCTCATAAATATAAAGATAAAATAGAGGCTTTCAGCTGGATTCCCCTACAGCAATTATTTCCCCTCTGATCTTTTCACTAGGTAACAGGCCACATGAGAAAAGACATATACACTCTGACAGAAAGATTCTTGATAAGAAGTCAGTTTTGCTACATATCATTCTGACATTTCTGACACAGGCATTTTTAATGTCTTGTTAATCTAAAAGTGTCTCTTCTTATAAATAGTTAATTATTAATTTTTGAAATATTGGTCCTAATGTACGTTTGTCATTGACACAGAGAAAGATAGAGATGTCTGACAGAGGTGATAATTACATCATGTGCATAATATGAAAGTTCAGGAAATTGTCAATTGTTTTCTCTAAGTATTATATATTATAGTAAAAAATAGGCAGGAAAACGATCAAGTATTTATAAATATTATTATTTTCTGTGACTGTATGTCTCCAATGTATTTATTATATGTACTTAGGGTATGAATATCACTTATTGTTTAACATGAATTAAAATTTTTGTTTTTTTCTACATTCATAGCCTTATGTTGTTTCTAATCATATATTCACCTTATTTTATTATCTAAGAGATTTTGTCTATTTCCTTTCAATATATTGCTTATGAAAATACTTTAAGAAGTTTTACATTTACTTTCCCTGAAATTAACTTGTAAAGTATTATGAAAGTATTTCTTCCCACTCTTGACATTTTGTCATATTCAATGATATTGATTATTTTTAGTATTCTATAACTGATCTGGCATATATAAAAAGGTCATAATTCCTAATATGGAAAAATAAGTTAGACAAAAGAGACAACTCAGAATAGAGTTCTGAAAGGGAGCAAAGATAAATAACCATAGACAGACACTGGTGTTCTTTTCCTTGCAGTTGCCTATTCAAAACTATGTTTGAAGATTTCTTTCTGTACATAATGCAAGCTCCACAAAGGAGAATGTTAGTGAAACCCATCCCCAATGATGAGCTCCTGGGCTCATAAAAATTTGCTCGTGAACATGGCAAAGAAGTACACTATGATTTCTACTACAATATTATGCTGGTGCCCCGTGCACAAGGTTGTCCTGAAAATTATTCGAATTGACTATTCTCAGATGTATATTTCCATTGTTATAAACTATTCCATTACACTTTTTGAGACTCCAATTAGTAAACACTGTAGCCTGAAAATGATATGAAACTAAGAGAATACTTCCCTTCAGCATTTATCTTTGTAGTCAACATCACCCTGTTTATACTCTTAGTCTGGTTAAAAAAAAAAAAAAAAAAAAAAAAAAAAAAAAAAAAAAGAACAAGAAGAAACAGAGGATCATATTTTCCAAACTAAATGTTTCCTATCCCATTTATTTTCTGTCATTTGGATTTTGGAATGTCCAAGAATACAATATATTCCAATAAGAAAGAAGGGTCTACAAAATCATATGGTACACTTTTTTTTTTTTTTTTTTTCTTAGAACAAGGTGTTTGTTATAACTTGAACTCAGTGTGCCAAGTGGCTCTCAATGTATAAAGCTCACTGTGGTGTGCATTGAGTATTCCTCATGTATGTACACGGTGTCAATGGACCTCCTAGTCAGCCTGTGTTCACCTTAGGAATCTCTCCTGAGCCTTAGGGGACCAGTTCACCAGCAGGATTCTGGTTTTTGTTTGTTTGTTTGTTTTGTTTATTGTTTTTTTTTTTTGTTGTTGTTGTTGTTGTTGGCTGACTCTTGTGCACAGTAAATGACTTTTCCTTTCTTATGTAAATATTCTGCATCATCAGTCAGACTCATGCATTTGGCAGCAAATCTTCATAGCAAAGTATTCCACGGGGTTTGGAATGCAAACTGCAAGACTTCATAAGGAAGGCCACAGAGAGACATGATAAAATTGTTCTGGCATTTTATTTTCAGTATGAGTTTTTGACCTTTTCTACCCAAATCAAGATGCCTAGTGACCATGTAAATTCTAGGTTGCTACCCCTAATCCCAGAATTTGACAGGCTTAGATAAGGGAAAACTGGGGCAAGCTGAGTGCTTTAACTCAATCAGTGAGTTTTAGGTTCAAGTGAAAGACCATGTCTCAGCAGATAAAGAGAAAAATTTTCAAGGAAGAAACTGGATGTCAAAGTTTGGCCTGCAAATGAACATACACCTGTATGTGTTCCCATACACACTATGTCCACACCCAGAAGCAGACAAAGAACCACACAACCACAAACACACACAGATAAATGCAATAAAGAATGGAAGGAAGGAAGGAAGGAAGGAAGGAAGGAAGGAAGGAAGGAAGGAAGGAAGGAAGGAAGGAAGGACTAAAACTCATGGAATAGACATACCCCAAAAGAATCATATTTAAATTATTTAGCACAAATAAATTTTAGTATCTATAAATCATACAATAAACCAGTAATGTTGATTTTTAAAAAATATTTTACTTATTTAAGAAAAAAGAAGGATTGAGGAGGTGAGAAAGAAAGAGAGAGAGAGAGAGGGAGAGTAAAAGTGCCAGGGATTATTCCTGCTGCAAAGGAACTCCAAATTCATGCACATTTTGTGTAACTGTCTGTACTTGGGTACTTGATATCTAATCTTGGCAAATCAGGCTTTGCAAGCATGTGCCTTTAACCACTGAGCCATCTCTCCAGCTCATTCTTGATTTTTTTATATTTTTTTTAACTTTTTGACTACCTCTGTATATACAGACAATATACCATGACCATAATGCCCTCTCATCATCTTCTCTTTTCCCACTTCCAAATCCCCTTCCAATGAATCGCATCTCAGCCACTGTAAGTTTTTATTTATTTTTTTAAGACTGGTATGTGTTACTCAACTACATCATAAAAATCTTCTTTGTGCATGACAGGGGGTCTATGTGTACAACCTTTAAAAAATTTTAAAAATTAAAAAAAGGAAAATTATTCCATTCTAGAAAAAATACCTTTTTTTATACTCTCACATATTTCAGCAGCATCTCAAAATTATGAATGGGTGGGCTCAATTAAATTCTCAAAGCTTTTATCGTAAGTGTAAATAATGCTAATTATTTAAGAATTTCTGTTCAAAATGTTGTGGTCTAATTATGTGTATAAGATACAGAAAGGGTGGTGTTGCATATTGTCAATTTGTAGACTGAGAGATGCAATCATTCAATGTCCATCAGAGACAAATGAAAAGTCTAAACACCTGCAGTATTATGCCAGTTACATGAACCACATGTTGTTGATATCAAACCCTGACACTTTCATCATTTTAACAACAACCTGTCTTCACAATCCTGCATTAAGTATTTGAGTTCCCCAAATGCATTTATTTTGCAAGAAAAGTTTCTCTCAATTTCTCCATTAGAGTTAGTATTTCCCTTTTTCCTGCCTATGGTATCTGTTGGTAAGTCCTGGGCTGTTGATAAAGTATATTCCTGTTACATTGCTAAGTGAACGATGAGGGAAACTGAATAATATGGAAATGATTTGAATGCTTTGTCATCTAAGGTCGCTACGGTTGTCTTCTGAGCTGCTGAAATAAACCATTATGTTTTCACTCCCAGCCCTTGAACTGTGCCCCATTCAAGGACATTGCTCATACAACTGGAAAAACATGCCTCTTTCTTAGGAGGTCCCCTGCAATTGTGGCAATGTAGTTTCAGTCTGCACAGATATTCAGTTGTGCCTTAGTAGGTATCCGAGTCTCTTAGATGCTGCCCATTCACTCTGATTGGACACTTTTTCACAATCTCCAATTACATTCCCTGCCTTCTATTGATTACACAGAAATGTGACAACATCTCCACATTGCTTCCCTGAAACATAGAATTTGCATTTCCACTTACATGACGCGTTCTCTTACTTTGCTACAAAAGCACGGCTGGCTTGTTACTCGAATCCTTTCACAGCTACTTGGTTTGAAACTTCATTTATCCATTGTTTTCAAGTCTTGTTTATTGAGTTCCTAGGAATGTGAGGAAAATAATTTCTGTGCTTTAGTGTGAAATGTGTAGGTAACATTTTTAAAAAAAGATTTATTTTTATTTATTAGAGACAGTTATTAAGAGAGAGTGAGTGAGTGAGAATGGGTGCACTAGGGGCTCGAGCCACTGCAAAGGAACTCCAGATTCATGTGTCACCACGTGCATATGGTTTACATGGGACCTGGAGAATCATACCTGGATCCTTAGGCTTCGCAGGCATGTGCCTTTACTGCTAAGCCATCTCTGCAGCCTGGCAACTTTTATTCTAAGTGATATGCACCATGTTCTACTATGTCTCTCCCAGTTAAGATACTCATAAAATAGTACAATCTCTGATAACCTCATCAGCTTACTTAGATATTCATTCTCTCAAAATATCTCAGTCTGTCATACAAATGGATTTGTAGGAAAATGTTTTAAGTGAATTCATGTTATTATACTGAATCCAGCTTATTTATTCAGCTTACTAAGTTAGTATTCTTTGTAGCTTTGAACATCAGTATTATTACATTCTAGTATTATAGTTTTATTTGTCTTTGTAAAGAACTAACTAAACTTGTCATAAAACACATATCTTAAAATGACTAATGGTTTTTGTACAAAAAATACTTGAGTTTGTCTGTAGTGTATTAAATCTTCAGGCTAGTTGTTTGATTGCACAAGGAGTAGCTTTTATTTCATAGTTTAGACATATATGGAATAAGTATTTATCCAAGTATATAACATTCATATTGTCTCTAATATTTTAGAAGATTCCATTTACTTAGAGCCATTAATTATGTATTAATCTTTCTTAATTTGATGCATATATATATATATATATATATATATATATATATATATACATTTCCATCACTAGGATTTATACAATGTGAACTATTATTGATAAATTTTAGCTTTACTCTGAAACAGAAGAAAATGCAGTGCGTACACAGAAAATGACAGTGAGAGATCATCAGTGTCTCTCCATTGATATAGCTTCTTTCATTTTTTTCATTTTCCCCTGGAGTCTTGGTGATCATGGGATCACAACAAATATTCTTAACAGTATAAAATAATCAACAATGCTATTGTACAAAAAGATTGAGTTCAGTAGGCAGGGAAATGTTCTGATGGATTTAAAAAGTTATGAAAATTTTAATTAAAATGTTTCTTGAACTTGTATCAAGAATATAAAATAATTGGTGAAATGTATATTAATTTAGGAAACATTAAAAATCACCATTCATAACATATATAACAATTCGTTGACATTTGTAGGATATTGACTTCTTAAGTTTAAAACAAGAAGGAAAGTGGTACATTTAAATGAAGCAGTAAGCTAAGAGTATGGCTCATGATGGAACACTTGCCTTTCATGTATGTCTTAGGTTTTATTGCCAACATTCCCCCAAATAATTCAGGTATTTTTCTTACATACAATTCCCTTCCACAATCTGATTCAATGAAAAAAAATTGTCATTTTTCATCACAGGAATTAACTTGGAGGACATGGTGCTAAGAGAGACACTAAGGAACAACACTATGTTATGTCACACACATGTAGAATGTCATCCATATGTCTAATCTCATAGAAGGAGAGCATAGAAAGGTAATTGTCAGAGGCATGAACATGTGCAGGTTATAATGGCCAAATCAACCTTTCAAAATAAAAATAAATAGCAAAAAGAGCAGAGATTGTGACAAACCACTCACCTCCCAATTTACTATGAATTCTTCTTAAATGAAACCTTTTTCTACTCCCTTTCATATCATATTATAGATTCAGCACTGTGTCATACAGGGGTTCCCCAGGGAAGGTCTTATATTATGACAAAGTAGATCTGCATCACCTTATCTGGGCCCAGAGAATATTTTTCTACATTTGTATTACTTGTTGAGATGCTTTCTGATAAATACCTTAATTTTAACAATTATTATTAATTAATTTATTGATTTATTAGAGACAGAGAGAGGGAGAGAGAGAGAAAGAGAGAGAGAGAGAGGGAAAGAATGGGCATGGGCATGCCAGGGCCTCTAGCCACTGCAAACGAACTTCAGACACAGGCACCACCGTGTGCATCTGGCTTACGTGGGACCATGCATCTTAACTGCTATGCCATCTATCCAGCCCTAGTTTTAAAAAAATATGGAATGCTTCATGAATTTGTGTATCATCCTTGCACAGGGGCCAGGCTAATCTTCTCTGTATTGTTTCAATTTTAGTATATGTGCTGCAGAAGAGAGCACGGCAATTATTTTTAAAACAGTGTGTGTCATCTGAGTGGGTAATATGAAAAAAATACAATGTGGTTTCCATCAATAGTGTCTTACTTTTATTTTAGGCAGGTAATCAAGTGCTTTGACAGAAGCCTGTCATGTTTTGAGGACATAGAAACACTACCTGGTGATGAAAACAGAACATCAAAAGATCTGGCTGAAATCTGGAAGGAAGCTAGTTCCAGATGGTTAGCCTTTTTAGTGCTGAAAAGAACTATATGAGCTGCTAAACAAAATGGCCAATGACTCTGTGAGCAAGCAGGGGACACTGCTATATGAAAACAGCCAGCCTAACAAGATGTATACTCTGCTTAGGTGAGTAGCTAATGGCACTTTGATTTTCTTTTTTAAATATTTTATTTTATTTATTAATTTGATAGAAAGAGAGAGAAAGAGAGAGAGAGAATGGGCATGCTTGGGCCTCTAGCCACTGCAAACGAACTCCAGATGTGTGCTCCCCCTTGTGCATCTGGCTAACATGGGTCCTGGGGAATGGAACCTGGGTACTTTGGCTATGCAGGCAAGCACTTTAACTGCTAAGCCATCCCTCCAGCCTGTGCTTTGATTTTCTAAGACATCCAGAGCTGGTAGTGGGAACTGAGTCATAATCCTATGGAGACCAAGATTATGGACTCCAATGAGAAGCTCCTACTAGGTTTTGACCTAAAGAGATGCTATAGCCATCAAAATCTCTCTAAATTAACAATGCTTATCCCCTTTAATCTATGCTGATCTCACTCTGCATTGAAGAATCAGTTTTTTTTTTTTTAGAAGTCAGCAAGAACTGAAGACAACCCAACTCTATAAACAAGACAAGACAAGAGAGTTGACTCCCTGGCAGGAGATGAACCACCCCTCCTACATTAGCCAGGGCCCAGGTGAAACCACAGAGGAATTGGTGAGATGAGCAAGAGTGCTGCTTCCATGGTGAACCTGACAACCTGCACCAGGGTGACGGAAACAGTCACTGAGGGCATTCAAAACATACCAAAGCAGAAATCCAGATACTGCTGAGAGCTCAAAGCTAAAGTAGAATTAAATCACAGTCATCATGACTTATGGAATTTTGCAAAAGACGGGTCTGAAAGATTGTAAGAGCTACAGAGTGTGAGAGAATAGCCAGAGGCATTCCCTCTTCCCCCTCCAATGACTGACAGCTGCTCTCACAACTCATAACCCACAACCCCATGGTGAATACCAGCAATCCCACTGATGAAGGCCATCAGTGGAATTGGGGCAGAGAGGAGGGAAATGATGGTACCAACACATGTATTGTCCACTCATAGTTCCTATTTAATAAAAAATGTGATTTTAGTGATAATTAAATTCAAATGATAACTTTTGCCAAAGAAAATAAATCATGAAGAAAGACAGCCTTTCCCTTTGCATTTACATTAAAGTGCAATTAAATGACATTTTATTCTTGATTATCTCTATTTAACAACGTTTTTTTTTTTTTTTTTTTTTTTTTGCAAATAAGGTCAGATTCTACAAGCGTGCTAAATAATATATCAACATTCTTCATTACCCCAGCATTTTACAAGATGATTGCTGCTTAGTAGCCAATAATTTTGGCATTTATTAAGACTGAGTAGGCCAATGAATCATATCAACCAATAGAATACCAAGAAAATTATACTGTCACTATGGGGTTTTATGAAGCTATACAATTTGTTTTTCTAACCCCTTGGAATGTTTTGCTATAAAGGTTTTCTGCCAAATTCATGCATCTGACTGATCAAGCAGAATACTTTCACTAAAAAAAAGAACACTTAATTTGTAAGCTTTTAATTAAATACTTTGGTTTAAATAATGTTTTAAAAACAGTATAAATAATCTGAAAAGAAATGCAACTTAAATTTAGTGATAGTTCAGTGCAAATGATAACTTTCACCAAAGGAAATAAATGATGAAGAAAGAGTACATTCCATTTTCATTAAAGTGCACAATACATTTTATCACTGATTATCTCTATTTAACAATGCTATTTGCATATAAGGTTAGATTCTACCTAAGTGTGCTAAATAATATAACACTGATCCTCATGACCACAGTCTTTCAAAAGATGATTGCTGTTCAACAGCCAATCATTTTGCATTTATTAAGGCCAGTAATATGTGATAGAGCCAACATTTAACAGCTAAAGTTATTATGGACCATAAACTAATTTATAAAATCTTAAAATTAATAACTGCTTAGTACTTTCTCAGTACATGTTTTTTAAACACCATGCTTCCTTCCCCAATTTCTTACTCTGTAGTGGTGAATTCTATGGCCTTCAGTAGCCAATTTTAGATAAATCAATGTATTTTTCTATTTTTTGTTTAGCCAAATATAAGCTTTGAAGCTGAAGAAAGATGAGGGCTGTATGCTAATCTGTGGCTTTCACTTTCTTTTATGTCTCTATTCAAACATAAACATTTTAACTCTCTAAAATATGGCAGAGAATATAGGAAGAGAAAGAACACTTGGTTATTTTTAAAATTTGAGAGTGAATGAAGAAAAGGGAATCTAAAGAGTCAATAGAAATGTAGAAAAATAGGATCAGAGACAGACAAAATTCAAAGTAGGAAACAAAACAAATTGAAAGTGATAGAGAATACAGTGAAGAGTCAGATCCCAGTTGACACCCTTCAGTAGCAAACCCCATTTCGGCCAATCTACTTTTGGAGAGACTTTATTTGCCAAAGGGACACCTTTCAGATTATACTCATCCTTAATGTGAAAATTTTGTCTTCACTTTTGAGGCATATCCTGGTTTCTAAGTAGATAATATTGCAAGGCATTATTAAATAATTATCACTATGGGCATTTCATATCCTCTCAGTATCATCTTCTTTTCAAATTTAGTGATTATGTCACATGCTTAAATTCTTATCAATTGTAATTACATTAAGTTTATGATATACTTTGTTAAGCCAGACTGATAATCACTTTTCATCCTTAGATTAATTTGTTTTACAAACAGGAACAGGCCATGTTCTAAGTGGTACAGTGATGGAGACTGTTAATATGCATGCACAGATGCATCTTGCCTTAGCCAGGCTCTGTGATTATCCACTAAAGAATTCTGTATATCCTCATTATCCACATGAGAGTTTTCCTCTTTATTTTTGCACAGCTCAGGAGTAAGACCTCCTGTGAATTGCAATTTAGATGTAAAAGGAGTTTACTTTAGGAATGATCATCTTTCAACACTAAGGGGTACACCCCCCCTGGAGAAGTGCATGCATGACTTTCACAGTGTTAATGAGAGTTCTACATGGACGTCAATAGAAAACCTTTGGTCACAGACAAAGTCTCCAACAGTGAGAAAGGCATATTCACTTTCTGATCTTGCAGTTATCAAAATCAGCATGTGCTCTCCTTTCTCAGGTAGGAACTGCAGGATAGGGAATCTGATTCTGACCCCTTGGGGAATGTAATATGGAAGAAAGTCATGTAAGAGACATCATAAAATATTTATGAAGAGCTCAAATCTGTATTATGCCTTACTACTTTTTTTGTGATACAAAGATTGGTGAGAATATAAGTTCCTTTATTTTGCATGACATAAAATAAGGAGAAATGGAAAAAATGGAGGTAAGTCCTGAAAATAACACATATTAATTTTGCAATGGTATGTAAGCTAAAGGATAGAGTAGGACAAGTGATCAGTTTGTATATCTATATACTATCAATTTTGGCCAATATTCTATATGTTTATTTAAATGTTATTGAAATATATCAATTGATATAACAATATGTTTAAATTTGATTAATTTGATTAAACATATTTATTGTTCTGGAATAATTTTTAAAAACTGAGAGAGATGGGCTGGAGATTTGGCTTAGTGGTTAAGCACTTGGCTTTGAAGCCCAAGGACCCCAGTTCCAGGCTTAATTCCCCAGTATACATGTAAGCCAGATGCACAAGGTGGTGCATGCATATGCAGTCCTTTTGCAGTGGCTGAAGGCCCTGGTGCTCCCAGTCTCTCTCTCTGTCTCTCTCTCTCTCTCTTTGCCTCTTTCTTTCTCTGTCTGTTGCTAATAAATAAATAAAAATAAACAAAATCAAAAAAAAGAAACTGAGAGGCATAGCAAACACATGATTTGTGTCTAAGGACTATTTAGGGTGCTGCACAGATCAGATTGTTAAGTGGTTAAGTGTGCTTACTTACAAAACCTGATGGCCCAGGTGTAATTCCCCAGTACCCATGTATGCCAGATGCACAAAGTGGTGCACACATATGGAGTTCATTTGCAGAGGTAAGTTTCTCTGATGCTCAGTTCTCTCCCTCCACTCTTTCTGCTTGCAAATAAATAAATTAAGTAAAAGGTCTATTTGGGAAAGAAATGTAGGAAGCATGAAAAACATATCGACAAAATCAAGTAAAGCTTTTTTTTTTTTTTTTTTTTTTTTTTTTTTTTGCAGTAGGGTCTCGCTCTGGCTCAGGCTGACCTGGAATTCACTCTGTAGTCTCAGGGTGGCCTCGAACTCTGAGATCCTCCTACCTCTGCCTCCCGAGTGCTGGGATTAAAGGCATGCACCACCACGCCCAGCAGGCATTTAAAATTTTTAATTTACTTGAGAGAGAAAGAGGCAGAGAGAAAGGGAGAGAGAGAGAGTGTGAGAGAGAGAGAGACAGAGAGAGAGAGAATGGGGGCTCCAGGGACTCCAGCCACTGCAAACAAACTCTAGAAGCATGCATCCCCTTGTGCACCTGGCTGATGTGGGTCCTGGGGAATTAAACTGAGATCCTTTCACTGAGCAGGCAAATACCTTAACCACTATACCATACCTCCAGCCCCTCAAGTAAGGCATTTCATATTTGTTCAGTCATTTAAGGACCAGAGAGAAAAAAAAAAAAAAAAAAAAACATAAGAAGGTATATATTTAAGACAGTTTTTATACTTTGAGATTTTTTTGGCATTTAGATTTAAAAAATAAAGACCAAAATATTGCCTGTAGGAAAGGAGTTTGAGCCACACTTTAAGCACGTGTCTTTAGTGGCTGAACCACACTGTAAAATGAGCAGTGAAAATGGATCACAAACCTTTTATTGAGAGATAGTTACAGCGACATGGGTTTATTGTACATGACAATGAACCAAACTTGGGTTTATCATTTGATTTTTTAAAGGAGTCATGTGCCTTTATATTTCATTCACTTATTAATTTGGAGGGGGGATAGAATGGGCATGTCAGGGCTTCTTGCCACTGCAAGTGAATCCCAGATGTATCACCACTTTTTGTATCAGGCTTTATGGTACTCTGGGGAATGAATCCAGGTCGTCAGGCTTTGCAATCAAGCACCTTAACTTCTGATTCATCTATCTAACCTTATAGTTTGATTTTGAAAATAATTGTCTGGACGTTGAGATCTGTGCAAAAAATCCCTAACATAGATGTTGTATATTCAGAATTTCTATAGATTATTCTCATTCTAAAATATATATTAAATACAGAAATAAAATATGAAAAGAAGTTCAGTATAATTGTTAGCACACTGACAAATATATGGATGATGCTGCTGTAAGAAAATATTCATAAAACATTCATTCAAAATGTAGTGTAAATTTTGAAATCACTTGTGTCATGTAGAAGTAGAACTTTCAGGAAAATTGTGTGCATGGGTGAAGGGAATCATTGACAAAATTATATTTAGATTTCCTGAAACTTATTTCTGTGATACCTCATATATGTCCTTGATGTTGAGAAGGAACAAAATCAGATTTATTCCTAATCTACATTTACTATGAAGAGCACTATAAAAACCTTATGACAATACATTGCTGATCTGATGTGAAAGATTTTTTTTTTTTTTTTTTTTTTTTTTTACTTAGGCAAATTTCAGCTTTCTAAGAAACAAAAGTCATATGAGTGAAACTTGAATGTACTTGAATTTTTCATTAGGAGGTACTAGGAATAAAATAACTCTGTCATTTGCTACCAGTAATGCAAAATTAATGTCAGTACCTGCTTCTGATGTCTGCAATAGGAGAGAACATCCAGTGAGAAGTCAACAACAAATCAATTAATAGTCAGCGTATAGCATCTAAAAAATATCCCTTTGAGGAATCAAAAGTTTGCCATTGAGGGCTGGAGAAATGGCCTACCGGTTAAGGCACCTGCCTCCTAAGCCTAAGAACCTAAGAACCCAGTTCCAATCTCCAGGTCCCACGTTTAGCCAGATGCAAAGTGATGCAAGGACGCAATGCTGCACTTGCCCACAAGGGGCACACACATCTGGATTTCGTTCACTGCAGCTGAGAGACTGCTGGCGCACCCATTCTTTATCTGTTTCCCTCTCCCTCTCTCTCTATCTGTCTCTCTTTAAAAGATAAAAAAAAAAAAATAAAGAAAATAAAAAAATAAATAAAGTTTGACATTGAGCTAGAGAGAATGCTTAGAGGTTAAGGTACTTGTCTGAGAAGGCTAAGGACCCATGTCAGAATCTCTAGATCCCATGTAAGTCATACACACATAGGTAAGACAAGAGCAAGGTTTCACATGCCCACTAGGTGGTGAAAGCAGCTGAAATTCAATTTCAGTGGTTGAGGCCCTGGCATGCCAATTCTCTCTCTCAGAGACATTTGCTCAACCATATTAATAGCTGCTCAATTCATAATAGCAAAGAGCTGGAATCAACCCAGATGCCCATCATTAGATGAATGGATAACAAAGATGTGGTGTATCTATAATATGGAATTCTATATAGCAGTAAGGAAAGATAAAATAATGAAATTTGAAAAAAAAATGGTCAAACATGGACCAGATCATCCTCAGTGAGCTCACCCAATCACAGAAAGATAATCGTAGCATGGTCTCATTTATCTGTCGCTCCTAACCTGAATCCACCGGAGAGGCTACCAAGCCTAATAAGCACTCTGAGGGCCAGACAACTGGGAGGGTGGGATGGAGGGAAGGTGATGGTAGGAGGGAGCAAGAGGGTGGGAGGGAGGATAAGGGTGGGGGGATACAAATAGGGACCCAAAAGGAAATGATAGCATAAAACTCTTTATTCTGAATAACAGGCCAAAACATTGATCCTTCAGCCTGCAGAGGGAACACCTGAACCACAGGAAACTGGAGAGAACATCATGAAGACCAACCTTAATTTTCTCCTGCTTCTCTCTCTTCTCTCTTCTTCTCTCTCTCTTTCTATACATCATCTCTCTATACTCACTTTTTCTTTTATAATATTTATATTTTCTCCCCTCACCTTCGTAGGCACTGACTTATAACTCCCAGTACCAGCACGGGGTCAACTTTCACAATGAGCTGTTCATCTGAGACACATACAAGGTTTCCCAAAAAGACAGATTTTCTGTCAGAGTTCTTGATAACCCACCAAAGGTTAATGGTAAGACCCTACTGTTGAAGACAGCATACACGTGTGAGACCAAACATGGAGAGATCTGGCCAGAACCTGGAAGACGGTCAGTACCTAGACAGTTAGCTAGTCTAGTGCCAGAGGGTGCTACACGAGCAACTGGGGGAAAATGGCCGACATTGTTCCAAACAACTTCCAATCTAAGATACACAGCAAGAAACAACCTGACGTAATGCTCAAACAAGTGCAGTAGTGGCACACAGCCATGGTGGGCAACCAACGGCTCTTGATTTGGCTAATTGATCCACTGCATGGAATGGAACTCATTGCTGGAACTGGGAAATAAGTCAAAACCATGTACAAAAAATGAGCACAGATTAGAGAATCAAGATACCATCAAATGTGGGCTAGAAGAGGGCCTACCCATATAAAATTCCCTCCAAGCTATCTATGGCCATCCCACATATCTAGTACTAACTACTCTCTCCATTAGAGAATTTGCATATTTTTTTTGCAGATGGACAAAGAACCTGAAGGGAGGATCAGCCAATCACACCTCACCAGGGCTCCAGCTGAAACCACAGAGTAATGTGGAGGAAGGGCAAGAGTTCAGCACTCTTGATGATCATGACACCAGAAAAAGGCTGAAGGAGATAAACATAGAGAACATCCAACTCCCACTTAGCCAGATATCCAGAGACACAGAGGCTCCCCAAACCTCATCACTGAAGTAGACCTAAAATGACCCCAATGTGACTCAGGGAAATTTGCGGAAGGGGGGGGCGGAAAGAATGTTAGAACCACAAGTTGGGGCATTATGCACAGAGACTTGGCCTATCCCCCATAGCTCATGACTACCCCCACAATGCGTGAACCACATTCCCCATTGATGAGGATCCCTATGGAAGAGGGAGGACAGGGAGGAGGATAATGGAGTCACCACTATGAATGTAAAACTAGAATAATATATAAATAAAATTAAAATAAAAAAGGAAAAAAAGGAATGAATGTCAATGATTCATTAAGTGAAAGTTCCAGTATTTAAACTTGTGACCTTTAGATTATTAATTAAACTACTACAAAGTGCTATAATATAGTGTACAAGCTGGGCCACTCTTGAGAAACATTGTTACCTACAAATAAATCAGAATGACAAATATTAACTGTGACTAACAAACAAATCACTTCACATAGTTACCCAAATGAAAGAAAATTACAAGCATCTCTTCCATATCTTTTTGCTTTGGGCAGTACCAATTTCACATAAATAAGTGATTCAGACTATAATCATTGGAAATGGTAATAAAAACAAGACTTCAAGTTCTTGTTTTCTTTTCTTTTCTTTCTTTCTTTTTTTTTGGTTTTTCAACGTAGGGTCTCACTCTAGCCCAGGCTGACCTGGAATTCACTCTGTAGTCTCAGGGTGGCCTTGAATTCATGGTGATCCTCCTACATCTGCCTCTCGAGTGCTGAGATTAAAAGTGTGCACCACCATGACCGGCTCAAGTTTTTTGAGGGAATGGAGGGGAAAGAATTAACTAAATTTAGTAGCTAACAGTATAAAACAAAGTTCATGAGGTAAAAAATTGAGAATATCAAATAATGGAACAAACACATTAAACAAAACAGAAAATCTGCTCAAGGTGACCTAAATGTAGGACTTTTAAAAATATAACTTGTCATGTTTATTTGTTAAGGGCTCCAACGTGAGAAAGTCATGGGTTTTCTATTCTACCGATGTTTCTTCATGGTCACTAGATCATTTCTGGCTTCAAGTTATATTTTACAGGAAGAAAGACATAGAATTATCTTCTAAAAATACCCATGCATTTGTCATATGCTTCAATGAATACATTCTTGTTATAAAGCTGGGGTCAACTAAACTGCATCAAATGAAGGAGATTAGAAATTGAGATTACATTAGTCACCGAATACAATCTAAAACAATGATGACAATTTTTTAAATTGAAATAATTTCTAGAGAAGCAATGTCATTAGTGCAAATAGAAAAAGCTCTCGTTTGCTTGTAAGAAAATGTAAAGCTTAAAATAAAAAGAAAGTATTTTTAATTTTTTAAAAAAATTACCTATTTTTATGTAAACAAAATTGATCAAAGGGAGCATTTTTTATGGAATACTGAAAATTTATACTGAACATTTATAACTGAAGAATTCATGAAAAATAAAGAACTAGCCTCATGCTTAAACAATGGTCCTCATCTGAGAAAAAATAATTTCAAGCTCTGTGATTCTGTTTCCAATGTTCCCTGGGTAATTGGTACCCACACAGGTATCTGGACTAATCAAAGATATTTTCAAGCACTGGTACTAAAACTTTATACTGTTTTACTTGTCTCTTTCTGACAATTTCTAGGTTGAATTAATTGGATCAGATTTGTATTGTTTTCAAGACTGATAACAGGTTCTGCTTATATTTATAACTATTAGATATTTAAAGGCTATATGTCTACTTTCTATGCCTCAGATATGACTTATGCTGTCACAGAACAACCAAATTTTAAAAGGTTGGGTAAATTTACATTAAGCTCTTATACCATTCTTTAACTTAATCTATTTCAGTAATCAAACATGCTCTATATGTACCTCCGTACAGCTTGATGTAACTTCCCTTCTAAGTGTATTAATAACTTATGCAGAAGCCAAAGCCAATTTGGAATCATCAAAGCTATAAAGGACAATATTTTGGCCTATGCTACCAGGTCATGAGGCCACTGGAGATGATGGGACACTTCTGCACTGACCCCCTGGTATGCCACCTGTCTTCCTGGTTAGGGATGATTCGGAGACCCAGAAACATAACATAGGTGTATAGGCTGAAACAGGAGAGTCACAATTGAGCAATCAGTCCTCTTGGCTTCGCAAAGAAGGGAAAAGTACTTGGCCAGCATGGCCCTGACTCATCCTAACAGATAGTAAACATCAGTATTGGAGAAGCTATAGGGCTATTCCTGAGTCCCTAAAGTTTCTTTTGAAGAGCCATTAGTGACCTCCCTCCAGAATTAATCCATGATTAAATTTTGGCTGTTTGGTCTTAAACACTCAGAGAGAAATATATAACCAAAGATAAAGGGATACCTCAAATATATAAATGGCCTATTAATAATACAATAGAAGCTTTCCAAGAGGGGAAATAAGAAAGCCCTTAAAGCATGCTGTCCTCAGTTGTACCAGTTCTAATTCTATAATAAGGAAAATCAGCCATAAATGATAATAAGTATTATTTTCAAATCTGGAATAGATATATAGATAATTCTGGAAAAAAGGTCACTTAATTCAAATATTTTCTTATACTGGGAAGAAGAGTGAATCTCTTCTAACTTGTGCCAGAACATTCTTAAACAAGTCCTAAGGGCAAAATTATATTTGTATAGCCTTTAATGGCACACATTGGCTCTATGATACAAACCTTTGGCCCTAGATACCCCCAGGACAAATTTTAAAAGTTTCACTCTTGAAGGCTATTATACAAAATATGGTATCAAAGTTAAATGTTGTGTATATATTTCAGATAACTCTGCTAATATCACAACTGTTTTACAAGCCATATGGAAACAGATTCAGACTATGTCAGACACTACTGTGTCATTTGATGGACAGTTCTGGAAGAAAATCTCAGCCAGCTCATGCTCAGATGGTCCCAAGACAATCTAACTCCTTCTACCTGGGTTTCCTTAAATGTTCCCCAAGGCATACAAGTCCACAAGAAGGACAACCATGAAGGTGACCAGTTTACTGTGTGCTCCTTTCTCATTAACTCCTTAATTTTATTCTTTCTCCCCAACATTGTCTTCCAAGACTATCTTCCAGCACTCCATCAGTACACTTTTGGGGTCCTTTAGAGTAGTTCCATTTTCTGGGAGATATTCTCTAACTGCTTCAAACAAATTCATGCCCCACTGAGCAGGAAATAGTTAAAAATCTGATGTCATTGCCCCTTGACTGCTGCTTCTTGTGAGAGGGGGGAATGAAAGCAGGGTAGAGTTAGGGTGACTGGACCACTGAGGTAAAAAGGACAGGAAATTTTGCATTTTCCAGAAATCCAAGATCATCTGACTTCTTATATTTTGCCTAGCTCCCCAGAACTGTTTTTCCCCAATCAGGACCCCTCCTGGGAGGGAGGTCTTCTACAGGATTTCAACATTGTGGTTGGTCAAGTTCAACCCCTGGAACTTGGTGCCAGAGCTAATCTCTTCCTGAGATAGCCTCTAGCCCTAACCAACCAGGAGGCCTTCTGGTTCACCTGGGGCCAAAAGACAGCCTACCACCCTAAATTTAAAAACACCTTTGCAAAAGGAGGGCAGTCTCTTGCTCTCTGATCATTTGGTAACTTCCAACTGTGGGTAAGTTTTCCCTAGACTAGGCCTGAGCTGACTCAGCCCAGGCTCAGGCCCAAGCCCAGCCATGAGGGGCTCAGCCTAGGCCCTCACTCAGGTCCAGCTGGGAGGGCCCCCACCCCCAACTAGCCTTTACTCTCCACATGGATTCTTTATTCCCTCCAGCTCCCCAGATGGTAAGAGCTCCTTAAACTTTCTTTTCTTCTTTCTATCCACACGTTTTTCCCCCAGATCCCCATCTGGTCACAAGGAGTCCTGATCTACACCTGGCCCACATGGGCTTTTGGGTTCATGTGGTATACTTCTCACTTTATCTCCCCTTAGCTCCTGGTCTTGCCCTTTCTCAACTCCTTTGTAAAATCTGAATAAAAGGTGGTATTTTAAAAATCAAAAATAGAAAAAAAAGAATTAAAATTTCAGAGATGAGAATTATGAAAATTAAACCATCATAACACAATATTACAGTATCCAAAACAGAATGAAAGCATAAATATGTTAATAGTTGAGAAATATTTACAATCTGCAGGCAATCCAGTAATGAATTTTGTGGTGATTTCAGATTGCAATTACACAAGGCTCTAGTATGAAGCTTAGCTTAATTTGTCCAAAGTTTAATGATTAAAGTACACAGTATTAAGATACCTAGATTATAGAGACACCAAGGTGAGCTCACAGATTCGAATTTACTATGTTATTGTGCTTAGATAAGCACCACTGTATACAGATACAATAATGAACATCCTAATCAGCTAGAACAGAAATAAGAGAAAAATGAGATGGCTCAAGCATTGGACAGGGCAACTTCCCAGGCTCCTTGACCTTCAGATTCTCCTAGGCTGTGCTAAGGTCATTAGCATATATATTCACTCATACCTACAATTGTACTTTGATACTGGCAAATGTCCCCTTGCTATTTTAATGTGAAACTTCTTATAATTTAAGAAGTCTGAATACAGGACACTGATTTTTTTCTGTCATAGAAATTATGTGGCATATATAGTATGTAATACTTACACAAGGGATAAGCACACTATACACTTGACTAGAAATGACAAAATGCCTTTTTCAAAAGCAAGACATCATTGCAGCACAACCTGACTCCTTTTTTCTATTTTTTATTTATTTGTTTATTTTTTTTTATTTTTGGAGAGAGACACAGATAGAGACAGACAGAGAGAGAGGGAGAAGGAGACAGATAGAGAATGGGTACATCAGCAGTCTCTCAGCTGCTGTGAATGAAATCCAGATGTGTGCGCTCCCTTGCGGGCAAGTGCGGCATTGCACCCTTGAGTCACTTTGCATCTGGCTAAACATGGGACCTGGAGATTGGAACCGGGTTCTTAGGCTTAGCAGGTAGGCACCTTAACTGCTAAGCCATCTCTCCAGCCCTGACTCCTTCTTTTATATATTGCCTATAGCAGCTTTTTATTGCATTGGTCAAATTACAGGATTGTAACTAAAATTTTATGGCCCATAAAGACATTATTTACTATCTCATCCCTTATAGAAAATTGGTGTCAGCACCAGTAGAAAACAATTATGATAGCATATAAGTGCCTATCTCTTTTGAAGTAGAATTTTTTTCATTGATAAGTAGATTAGTAATTTTATAATGAATTTTGAGATAATAGAATCAATTATTACAGAGTAATTTATAGTTCAGAAAATCTCATAAGATAGCCATTATTAGCTATTAGCTCATGATAATGGCAGGTAAGGAGGTCATTATGGTTAAACAAACTTGTCAATTCATGTCCATCCAACTATTAAGTAGAATAATTAGTAATCAAGCTTTGGCTTATTTTAGATTATTTATTTTATGTTTATTACTTCAAATTAATTTAGGTAAGATCATTCAATTATATACTTTAATATTTGTATTTAAAATAGAGTTACATTATTTCTCTCTTTTAGGTAAATCTTCTTAGTTTTTACATTAATGATTAAGAGAGTCCTAATGTTTGAGATAAATTACAACCACACTGTCATATTTATGCATTATTCTATCTCATCATATTTTTTATATTAAGATATGTAGCATATTTACTAAACATTGCAATAGATTTAACACTTTTAAAACATAGTTGGGGTCTGAGGAGATGGTTTGATGGATAAAGCATACATCCTGGAATAAATACACAACTTTGGATTCCCAGAACCCACCTAAAAGCGAGAAGTTGTAACGGTTTTCTGTTATCAATCAATGCATACAGATGAGAGGTGGACACAGGAGAATTTCTTGGAATCTTGTGTACCAGCTTGTCTGGCAAAGGTATCAATGAACAAATAGAGCATCAAAGGAAGTGGAAAATGAGGACCAATACCCTCATATGACCTCCACATATGCACCATGATATTCTTACACCCTCACTCACACACATGCACATGCATACACACTTATATATACCATACATATGCATAATACACACAGCAACATTTAAAAAATAAAAAAATAAATTATTACTGAAACTTTAATGTATAATCATGATATTCTATTTTTTAAGGTATGAATTTTTATCTGATGCATAGGCTTAAATACCCAAATTCTTACTGGTAGGTGCATTGCAAGTCCAATAGGCAACCAAAATGAAGCAAACTGAAGATATATTGCATTGTCTTACATAATCCTCAAAAATGTTTAGCACCATGGACCAAATTAAGAGAACATGGATAGAATTTGGATAGTGTCCTGGGCATGGCTGGCCCTAGACTATGGCCCAATCATAATGAAGGTGACTCCTGAAATTCGGGCTTTGTAACAAAGCATAGGAATCATTCAGCTACCAAAAACATGTGTAAAGAAAAACAAAACCAACTGAAACTCAAGAAAAATTAATACTGGTTAAAAAAAAGAATTTAAAATTCTAAACATGCTAGTATTTGTTTGATGCATGAGAGGGCAATATACAAAAAAGGACAAAGAAAAATTTATCAATATCATTTTAATGACACTTTTAAAAGGAAGTCAATATTTTAAAGTGGATAATCTTCCTAAAGATATATTACAAATGACAACTAGGATATATGAAAAAAATATTGTTTTCTGCATGGATATAAATATATATTCTTTTAATTCAGAGCCAAGTTTATAAGGATATTTTAGTTGTGTTTCATGGTAAAAAATATAAATATTTTAATTATAATTGCTATTACATAAGATATATGTATATCTTATAGTGCAGACTCAAATTAAGATCAACTTGCTACTCTAATTGATTCAATATCAACACTGGTAAACTATTACTCTTTGTGATTCTTGGAAAAAAGCAAAATTGAAATTATGACTGAGAAAAGAGATCTACTTTTTCCTACAACCTTAAGAGTCTTTAAAAAATACCATCAAATTACTCCTTAAAAACAAAACTTGTCTCAATGATAAGGCTTTCAGATGTGAGGGTGATCTGGCTGTTAGTATCACCCCATTGATTGTCAGGACTGATTCAGCTGATCAGGCTGGCTAGGCAGGTGTCCCCTTCCTCCCTCACTGCTCCATGCATGTCTCTCCTTGAAGAGGACGACCTTCCCTGAAGAGAGGAGGTCCAGTCTTCGGTCAAGGGTATGCGAGTAGCTGCTCTCCCCTGCTAGAACCTCCAAACAAGCTCTCAGTGATAGGGCTTTCTATAGAGATGTCAACACACTTCCTTCTTCCCTAAACTGAATAGCAGGTGTGTAATAATATAATATAATATAATATAATATAATATAATATAATATAATATAATATAATATATAATATAATATAATATAATAAATACAACACAATACATAGTGTCTCCATGGCTCAGTATTGGCTTCTATAATATACTATAGCAGAGATATATAATGCACCATACCACTAAATTGATGACGTCCAATTATTTCCTCCTCAGATATTGTCAAGAGCATCGATTCTCACAGGAGACGGTTGTGTTTCTTCCTCCCCTTCCTATGTGATGTAATGTGATTTGCAGTTCACAGTAACACATCTCCTTTCATACTACCTTTACACCTTCATCTATGGGTATTGTGGTTGGGTTGCTTAAGGTAAATCACTTGTAGTAGTTTGAATGTCTCCCTCCCATAGACTCAGGTGTTTTATTAAAATTGGGTTTGCAGTTTCAGAACCTAGCAGGCCAACTCCTGCTACAGGGTAGTGTGACTGGTAGCGTGTCAACTGAGGTAGATCTGAATTCCAGCCTAAAGGTATGCAGAGAGGTTTTGAGCTCCGGCTGTGCATGCGTGTGGTGTTGGCTTGTTTGGTGGTATCTTTGGATTTAGGAATGGGAGGCAGTTTATTCCATTTGAAGGAACTTCCCCTGGATCTATAAGCTTGAAATAAATCACTCCCTCCCATAAATTGTGTCTGGTTTGAATGTTCATCCCAGCAATGTACAGCTGACTACAACATCACTCTTCTTCATAGACTTTATAAATAAAGGATTAGTAGATAATAAAAAGATTAATAGAAATAAAGAGGAAGCAAATGCCATCAAAATAATTAAGGGCCCATCCCCTTATTTTTAACTCAAAACCTATATTTCTCATCTTAAATTATTGATTTTTTCATGTATGTAAGAAAAATGTTTGGACATTTAAACTATAGAAATATTACCTATTTAAAAATGTTCAGGTTGGCCAGACATGGTGGCACATGCCTTTAATCCCAGCACTTGTGAGGCAGAGGTAGGAGGATCGCCATGAGTTCAAGGCCACCCTGAGACTATGTGATGAATACCAGGTCAGTGTGAGCTAGAGTGAGATCCTACCTCAAAAAACAAAAAAAAAAAAAAAAAAAAAAAAAAAAAAAAGAGAGAGAGAGAGAGAGAGAGAGAAAGAAAGATCAGGTGGTTACTTTTCATAAGCTGATATTTACTCCCTTAAATTCTTTTGTCTGCTAAAAAGCTTTCTTTCTACCTTTTCAGATACTATACCTGAGAAGGTTTTTTTTTTTTTTTTTTTTCTAAATTTTTTTTCTAGAGCCTTTGTTATTATCCCAAGAATATGTATTGTTTAAAATTTCATCATGTCATATTTCCCTACTTCTTAATAAATTCCATATCACAATTTATGAATTTTCCACATTATTTTATATATATCCTGACTGACCACCAATTAAACACTTCCCTTTTCTTTTCTTTTCTTTTTTTTTTTTTTTCTTTTGGAGAGAGACACAGAGAGAGACAGAGAGGGGGAGGAAGACAGAGAATGGGCGTGCCAGCTGCCTCTCAGCTGCTGAGCACGCCCCCTTGTGGGCAAGTGCAGCATTGCGCCCTTGAGTCACTTTGCATCTGGCTAAACCTGGGACCTGGAGATTGGAACTGACGTTCTTAGGCTTAGCAGGCAGGCGCCTTAACCACTAAGCCATCTCTCCAGCCCCACTTCCCTCATTTTTATAGGTTATTTAGCCCTGCAGATCAGATACAGAGCCTATCCTTCCTGTAAAGGTAACCAGCCGACATTGATTTATCAGAACTGAGACTTTTTTCATAGTTTAGGGCTTTTTGCTTCAAAAAATGAGACCACTAGCAATAGGTTATATTTGTGGGGGGGTAATGGGTGCTCCTGAGAGCCAATTCACTGACAGAGCACCCATCCTTGGCATGGCCATTTGACTGCAATGTTCTTAGATTTCATTGTAAAGATTTCCCATCCCAGAAGGGTGCTTCTGTGCTTTCTCCCTTTTCCCTTTCTCTCTGTCTCCCCTTATTCCCACTCAAAAAAGAAGTAAACTTCTTTATGATTTATTCATCACACCTTTAGTTTTGTGTGTCTATCCTCCTCTTCTCTCCCCTCCCTTTCCCCTTTCCTCAGTTAGACCTTTCCACATAAAGTGACCTGTGCATCCATGACTGCTCAGTGGTTGTCTCTACCCCTACAAAACCTCCACAATTTAGAGCCCATCACCAGTCTGACACAGAGGATGGTGGAAAACAGAAAGAATGATAGATCAAAACAGAAAATGAGTACTTTGAAAAAGAAGGTTTCTCAACTGAATGGGGTTGAGGGAAGGGGACAAAAGACAGTAATAGGATGGTAATATGATCAAATCATAGTATTTTCATGTATTAAAATTACCAATTAAAATGGCCATGGCCACAGATAACATTGTGGAAGAGGAGGCAGAAAGAATGTAGCAGTTTAGTTTGCAGGGTGTATAGGCATTCTTTGCGTACTGTCCAGAGGCCAACTTGAACTACCTTGTTAATTCATGACCCCTCATTGGTTAATGATACTTCCACAAGACCAGCATAGTCCTGAGCACATCAGCATTTTAACTTTGAGGGTGAAAGAGGAAAAAAGGCATGAGAAAAATAAAAAGAGAAAAGACTAACTTGAAAATGGAGGGTCCTTAACTGTTGGGGGATGAAGAAAGGGCACAAAAAAAGATAAAGGGATAGGAACATGATCAAGTTACTATATGTTCATATATTAAAGTTCTCAATTACACACACACACACACACACACACACACACACATTTAAATCTCAGTTTGGTAAAAAAAAAAAATAGAGATGCTGGAAATTCATTTTTCAAACTGGGAATGTCCCATGGGTATAGGATGAATTAGTCTCTTTAATCACAAATACTTCTAAAATATTTTTGTAAGATCTAATAAGATACTCTTATATTTTTATGAATCTGTTTCTACATGTCAGTATGACCATCACTCATTTATCACTATCAGTTGTGAACCCTATCATGTATTTCAGGATTGTTGTAAGTTGCAATAACCATGATATATTGTATTATTTGATAGGCTAAAGCTTGTCATCCTAAAATTCTTGATAACATGTACTCCTTACTTGGGATTAGAAGTTGAAGTTTTAAACTACCCCATATGGGCTTGACTGGCAAAATGCTTTGTGCCAGCAGTAGGTAATCTTCATCAGTCTTGTATGTTTTCTTCTAAACATTCCCTTGTCTTCTATTTCTCTAAGCTGACACATCAGCCCTACCTTTAGTCAGAAATTTCTTATTTTCTCTCTTGTTAAGATAAGCCACTATGCTCTGTAATGTTTAAACTCCTTTAATAGTTAGCCGTTTAAAACAATCCTCAGATGTACTTTAAGTTCCTTTAATGAATCATCTATTACTTGAACTTTTAATCTATAACTGTAAAGAAAAATTGATGTACTTTTTCTAATAAAAGGCATATATGATTCTCCATCTAGACTACTGTTGCAGTCAGCTCCTAGTAGCTGGGGCAAACATCCACCCACTCATAGCTCATGGGAGAAAGGAGAAGTTTCACCAATAGAAGGAGACTGCTCATTCTATCATAAATCAGCAAGGCAGAGAGAAAAAGTTAACAGCAGCTCTATAAAACCTCCAGAGCTCAAACTTCTCTGAACAAGCCTAGTAGGACTGGATTCAGATTCACCCCCAAAGATACCTTAAGCAACCTTACGACACCTAAATCTTCTGCAAATGATATGCCCAACCTGCTAAGGGCTCAAGTAGGAAGTTTACTAAAAATTACTGGGTCTATGGGGAAATACATTCAAATTATCACATTCAAACTAAAACAGTTAACCTTTAAAAGTAATCTAGACTTACATTCTTTAATTTCCTTACTCATCTGTTATTACTTGAACTTTTAACCTAATAACCTTGAAGATAAATAGATATGAATTTTCTCATACAAAGTCTATATGATTTTTCACCTAGACTTCATTCTGTGAGATTACTCAAAGAAAATTCCCATTATTCTGAGAACACTGTTTTCTGTGACTTTTCCATCTACTTTAATTAACTTTCTACATATATAAGGCATGGATCATAATGTCTCCTTATTTTACTTTACAAAATATGAAGTAATACACATGCCTAAAGTTAAAATGGAAACAAAGTATTAACAAAAGTCAAATCTTGGAAATTAAATTGATTCAAGCTACATTTATATTCCACTATTACCCTGTGCTTTAGGCAGAAGCAGAGTAGCCTGCCTGCTTCCTTAAGGGAAGGACAATGCCTTTCAGTATTAGTGTTTCCACAGAGTACTGAGCATGTCACTGGTATCGAAGTCAATGTAAAACTTTAAAAAAACGATGTAAAATATGTATGCCCAATTAACTTCATTGCAGATATGATAATGATTAACATATTTATAATCACTATTGTGTGCCCTAAGGAAAATAATGAATGTCAGGTAGATGATTTACATTAAATCTCTCTTAAATTTCACCTCATATATGCCAATATAATATCCAAATTTGCATGTTTTCAGTTGGTTAAAAATGTCAATAATATTAAATTGTACACAGATTTTTCTTCATAGTATAAAATACCTTCATTGTTCTCAAGGTGTTAAATTTGAGGTATAACATTTGACAAGAGATTTTATTACCTCTATATTTTTGTTTTCCTTCACTCATAGATTATGTTCCATTATAAAATTTGTACACCATCTCATCACAAAGAATTCATTAAGGAGATATTAAATTGTAACAGATGTGTTTCTAAAGTCAGTTGTGAGGCCCTTCCTATTACAGGTGGCCTTTTAAGTTGTATTACAATAATTTTGCTCTTTATAATCACTCTTAAGTAGTAATAATCACGCACTTTCTAAATCATTCTAAAACAAATTTCAGTATTCATAATCTTTCATAAATATTCCTAATCATTCTCTGAATTTGGATAGTTGTTACAGTGACAAACATAAAATCTATACTGTTTGGCAACTCAGTATCTTATGACTTTACAGCTTTACTTCTACTAATTCCATTTTTACAGAAAATGGGAATTTGTTTGTGGAATGTACATAGAAATAAACACTAAAAAAGTTTCCCAATGTCTTAACTTTCTATTATGTATTGTAAAAAATGTCTCAATATGTTAGATTTTGAACATTTCTGTTTGTGAATCTTGATTGCCAAAATCATTTTGTCATTTGTTGTGTAATAAACTTCCAATGTTATAATACAAAGTTATAATTTTATGGCTAGAGAGATGTCTTAGTCATTAACATGCTTGCCTGTGAAACCTAAGGACCAAGGCTCAATTTCCTTGAACCCATGTAAAGCCTAATGCACATGGTGGTGCATGCATCTGGAGTTCATTTGCGGTGGTTACAGGTTATTGTGGGCCCATCCTCTGCATCTCTCTCTGTCTCTCAAGTAAATAATTGAATAAATACATAAACGAATGAATGAATGAATGAATGAATAAATAAATAAAGAGAATAATAAAGAGAATAAAGAGAAATAAAGAGAAGTTATAATTGTGAATAAAATATCAGGAATTATTGGCAAGGGAGATCAAAAAGAAGGAAGAAGCAAATAGTGTCACTTTTCTCTTTCTTATATAACATAGATGGATAGTTTAATAAGATCAAAATACTTTGTAGATTAAAGTACACTATTCTAGTAAAGAAATTAAAATTTCATATCATAACAATAATTATGAGCTTATTTCTTGAATATTGTTTTACATTTTCTTCCTACTATTTCATAGTATATAAATAACCAAATGTTTGTCATTTTATTTTGAACTCTCATAATTATTGCTTAAATTAAACACAGAACACTAAATAAATTATATATAATACTCTTCCCTGTGCGTTAATGAAGTTTAAACTGTGAGATTGTCAATTGGCTCAGGCCAGTGTGGGGAAATGTACCTCTGCACTTCCAGCAGCCATGTGCAGCCAACATCTTCAAGAGCCATAGAAACTTTGGGGAAAGAATTATTTTCAAGCATATATATATATATATATATATGGCAAATTATTTTGAAAAATCAGTAGAAACTGAAGTAGAGGATGTGGGAAACAGCTGAGCTCTGTGGGAACACCATGAGGAAACATATCTCAAACTCACTTCCATCATATCTGAGCAGTGGAAACAGATGTAGGAAACCAAAGAAGTCTTCTCACTTTTCCCCTATATAGAAAGGCGCCCACCTGAACTGAAGCCATTGTTAGCAGAACTAGCCAAGATAAGACCATCTCAGAATGCACCAAGGAATGAACATTCTTGACAACTCACCATAGCAGAGGTATAAACTGACTCCAAAAAGTAATTAGGCTAATCTCTACTGAGGTAATATATAGAATAAATATGGTTCTATATAAGTTTCAATTGGAAGTGCTAATCACACCTCCCTTATCAGGACAGCTTAGTAAAGGAAACAACACAGGGAGTGAATCAATTCAAAACCCAACCAAACAAGGCATAAATATTTGAGATTTTATAAATATTTACTATAACTTGTAGTTTTGATAGCTTTCATGGTAGGATTATCTTTTGTTATTTTAGACATTTGTTTTATCTTTTAGTACCTCTTTTTCTGAATCTCTACTCTTATATATTTTATGATGATTTTGTTTGTTTTTGTATATTGCTCGTTTGGGTTTTAGATTTATTTTGCATTCTTCCACTTGGCCTATTTCTGTGATCTCTGAACTACTCATGCCATACACAACTCATTATTCTTTCCTTTTTTTCCAACCTCCTTCCTTTCATTTTTCCTTTTATGTCCTCCTCTTTATAAACTATGACTACACATTTATATAGCCATCATTATATCTAAAATCTATGGGACTTAACAGTATCTCAACTTTTCCAGTTATTTTTGTCACATTCATCTTTTCCAAAGATAACTTTAGTCCACATCCTAAATAACCCCATTTCCTTCCTATTTGTAAGTAATCAAAATTCTAGTATAGTTCCAACCACCCTTGTTTATTTACCCACCAACAAATATTGAAGTCAAAGGGACCAGTATTCTTAATTTGCTACTATGTCAATTACATAGAAATATCCGACAGCATTGGTCACTTCTGCTATAACATTCTGGGAGTATGATAGGTGTCATACCACATACCAAGAGCTCCTGGTCTTAAGGTATAATTTCTGAACTACATTCCTAAGAACATAGCTGATAAAACAAACAGAAACTGCTAGCAATGAAATAAACAAGATGCAAAAATTCCATCACAATATTAAAAAAAAAAAAAGAGGCCTAGAGGAATGCTTAGTGGTTAAGGCACTTACCTGCAACCCCAAGATCCACAGAAGTCAGAAGTCAGAACCACATGGTGGTGAATGCATCTGGAGTTTATTTGCAGTGGCTAGGGGCCTGGGGCATGCCAATTCTCTCTGTGTGTCTCTAATAAATAAATAAAAGTAAAAAATAAAATGTTTTAAAAAGCATAAAAAAATCAAAGCAACATAACTCCTCCAAAAACTATGAATCCCGCAGTAATGACCTCCAGTGAGAGTTAGTAAGATGAAGTGCCTGTTGGAGACTTGTAAATCAGATTTTTTATGTTTTAGTTTTTGTTTATTTGAGGAGGGGCAGTAATACAGAGAGAGAATGGGCACACCAGGACCTCCAGCTGCTGCAAATGAACTCCAGATCCACACACCACCTTGTGCATCTGGCTTACGTGGGTATCTAACCTGGGTCCTTAGGCTTCACAGACAAGTGCCTTAACCACAGAGCCATCTCCCCAGCCCAAAAAGAATGATTTTAAGCTTGGTCAAGGAATCAAAGGAGAAATAAAATGACTGAATAAGAAAACAAACCCTAAAGAAATTGCTGGAGAACACAGAAGGTCAACTGAATGAAGTAAGGAGCTTGCTATGAGATAAGAGTATGGAGATAGAAATACGGAAGAAAAACCAATTTGAAATATTGGAAGTGAAAAGTACAATGAGTCAAATAAAATCTCCATGAAAAAGTCTCACCAATAGAATTAGTCAAGGTAAGAACAAAATAACTAGGCTTGAAGACAAGGTGGAGGGATTGGAATATTCCAACAAGTCAAAAGATAAGAAGATAGGAAGAGAAGTTTGGTGACATTGGGGAAACTATGCAGAGATTAAATCTAACATTCAGCATCAAAACAGGAGAATTTCATTCTAAAGGCATATTAACAATTTTTACTAGAATCACAGAAGAATATTTTCCCAAATTAGGGACAGAGATACAGGAGATATTTAGAAAACACACACATACACACACACAGGAAAGGAAAAGAACCACATTTTTTCATATTGTAAGTAGACTGATAAATATAAATAGCAAAGAAAGTTTATTGAAAGCAGAATGAAAAGGGCGCCAAGGCAAGACACTTATAAAGGCACATTCCTCAGTGTAAGAACAGATTCAAAAACCAGAAAATTTAAATGCCAAGATAGCGTGGAATGAAGTATTTCACATTCAGGCTAGAGCCATAACCATTATTATTATTTCCTTAAGCTTCTAGTTATCTTGTAAAACATATTTAAAGCACTTTGTAGTGATATGGATAGAAATCAGAGATTTTTGAAATAAAAGTAAGTAAACTGCATCTAACAGGAGAATTGTATCTAAGAATGTCATCTCCCAGTGTCATATAATTACATTAACAACAATTATTTTTAAAGTATTGCTTGAATCACATTAGCCACCCAAAATATTGCCAGTACATTTAAATATGGGATTATAAAAATGCTACTATAACAATAGGAAGATTAAATTTGAGCATAGCTTCCTCCTCTTTATTTGGATAAATTTCTTATACTGAAATACAGATTTAGAATTACAAAAAAATATGATGCCAAATACAAATGTGAACTTACATTCTGTTAAAGATAATTCTATGATCAATCATTATTTATTATAGAATATACAAGCTATTTTGCTCTTCATAGTTTGTTTAATAACAAAAGTAATAGTTTGTGAGCCGGGTGTGGTGGCACACGCCTTTAAACCCAGCACTTTGGAGACAGAGGTAGGAGGATCGCCGAGAGTTCAAGGCCACCCTGAGACTATGTAGTGAATTCCAGGTCAGCCTGAGCCAGTGAGACCCTACCTTGAAAAAACCAAAAAAAAAAAAAAAAAAAAAAAAATTGTTTGTGGAATGGTAGGGGTGGTGAAGGTGGGTGTGCATGTAGTATGTGTACATGTAGATGCATGATCCTATGCTTGTAGAAGCGAGAGGAAAATAGCAGGTATCTTTTCACTAACACTTGTCTGTGTATGCATGAATGAGTTCATTGTTTGTGGCCAAACTCAACTGATTATGTGGGTTCTGAGTAATCAAAATCAGGCTGTTTCAGACCCACTCGAGTTTTCATTCTTTAACAAGCACTCTTATCAGTGTAACCATTTCCCCAGTTTGATAGATAGATTTTTTTTTATTAGCTATGTATATAGTGTGTGTACAGCCATGATAGTACCATAGTTAGCCTTCTCCCTGTCCTCTCCCCATGCATAATGTGGGTCTTGCCTTATGGGGGTAGCAATCAGTTATGCGGGAGAGGCAATGCCTCTATGACCCAACTCATGGCTCTAACAATCTTTTCACCCCCTCTTCTGCGAATTTCCCTGAGCCATGGTGGGTTCACTTTAGGTCTATTTCAGTGATGAGGTTTTGTGAGTCTCTGTGTCCCTGGATATCTGATTTGGTAGGGGTTGAGTGTTCTTTGTGTCTATCTTCTTAGCCCTTGTGCTGGTACCAGGTTCACAGAGAAAGCCTCACTCTTGCTCATTTCCCCAATAACTCTATGGCTTCAGCTGGTGCCCTGGTGAGGTGCGATGGGCTGATTCTCTCCTCAGGTTCTGTGTCCATCTGAAAAAGAGAAACAAATTTTTCAATGGAGAGTGAGGTTAGTGCAAGATACATAGATAACCATTATCATTTTAATTTAACAGGTGTAGGCCCTCTTGTACCCCACTATTGGTGGGAGCTTGATATTGGAGAGCAGGCTCATTTTTGGATATAGTTCTGACTTGTTTCCCAGTTCCAGGTATGGGTTCCATTCCACTGAGCAGATCAGTATGCACTTTTTTTTTTATTTTTTAGTTATTTTTTATTTATTTTTTCAGTAGAACCTTTAAGAAATTATTAATTAAATATTCTAAAATTGATTCTGATTAGTTGTATGCAAATATATGGGTAAACTTCTGTTTTCTGAGGCTATGCCACATGTTTGTAATGTGAATATCTAGTATATTATTGAAAATATGTATGTACATTAATTGATATTTTATGTGGCTTATTCTTCTCTCAAATTATTGGCAATGAGCATATGATTATTTTGGAATTTCTGGTTAAAATGTATTAATATTCAGATCACAATGGTTGTTGAATTTTCTGATGGAATGATTGTAGCAAATATAATGTATAGAACATATTAAGGCAAAATATCACAACATCCAATTATATAGCATATCTCTGAATACACTGGGCAAATTCAAGAAGCACATAAAATATGGTTATCTTTTTCACATAGAAGTTATTGGTGGAAAGCAAAAGAATTATTAAAGATAGATTTCTTCTGGGCTTCTAGTAACTCGATTGTATATCTGAGAGAATCCTATAAGCATGGCAAAAGGTCAAAGTAAGTGTGATTGAGAATTTCTATTGAGATCCATAAAACAGTTTATCAATATTTGGTACTCTAAAAAATTTACAAACTTACCTTCAATAAATCTTCCAAAATAAATCCAGTCTCTATGTTATTTCTTCTATCCCACTCTTTAATTCTCCCATGTTAAAAAAAATAAATCAAATACACAATTCTCAATGACATTTAGAAAGGGAAGGCAATGTATTTCATGTTTCTCATCAAACCAGATATTCACCCTAAAATGTGAGTGTGTATATGTGTGTGTGTGTGTGTGTGTGTGTGTGTGTGTGTGTGTGTTATGGGTGCTTCTTTATTTACAATCCACACCTGCCAGGAATCCAAAATAAATTTAGGATATTTAGATTTGATTTTTCTAATATAAGAAGACTTGTGGGTATATATCCCCAAGATATTAATCATTTATGCTACTAAACACATGTCGACTCATTTAGGTCATAAAGAGTCACTCTGGCTTACATGCTTTCTCATACTATGTTACACAATCTTGTGGAGATGAATGCTGGCACAACTGTGATAAATCATTTAGCTACATCACTAAGAGGAACAGATAGTGATATAAATAGCCTTCACAAATACACCATAACCTTGGGGCATTTTCTACAAGTAAGAGTTAGGTATATAAAATTTTGATTTTCACTCAAATACATATTTTCTTATTTCTTCCATTAAACATACTCTATGCAAGAAAAAAAATAGTTTCTCACAATACTGGGAACATTTTGCCTAAGATGTTGCTCCAAGCTAATATCTAGTTATTGTAGCAGTCTCTTGTCATTGCTTTAATAATTTATATTGAGGGAAAATGTATGTAGGCACTTTAGATTTTATTAATAACTTTTAAGGTCTAAAAATGAGAACTTTAACCAATTATTGTCATGTAGAAAAAATAAAATATACTTAGCACAGAGAAATTCATAGTGTTTTATTTATGCCTTTGTATTACATACCATAACTCATGGTGATAAATAATTACACTGTAGCCAGGAGCAGTACAAACACAGGACTCAATTATTATGGAGGCAAAGGAAGGAGACTGCAATTGTAGCAAACTGAAGGACCATATTATTTTTATAAATACATGACTTATTATATCCCCCTTTGGGAAAACAAAATTGGTAACACTGAAAATAAACCCAATGTTAAAGCTGAGAAATACTCGATTTTTCTAGGTGAAAATATATTCTCCAGATAACTAAAGTTCTCATGAGAAAGTCAGAAAACATATTTTTGTTATGTTTTGAAATAAAATAAAGGTACTATGGCAGGGGAGATGGCTTAGTGGTTAAATAAAAAGTGTTTAGGAATGTAATATGAAGATTAATATACTGTAAAGAGAAAGTAATATTGACAACATGTTAAAATTTTTCTTTGACTTGAAAACCAGTAAAATAAGTACATATGCACACAAATAAAAGAACATGAGATCTATCTACAAAAATACACATGTGAGATGAGCATGCTGATGTATCCAGCACCCTGATGCCAAGACTGTAGTTGCATTGACTACATTCATTCCTGTAAAGTCTATACCTTTGAAGTGGGCATTAAACACAGCTCTGATTTTCTATAAAGACCATATCCTCTTCAAATTTCAGAAAGGTGTGTCGATAGCAAGTCACCTCCTTATAACAGGAATCTTATTCCCTAAAACAATAAGCTCCAGTCCATAAGAGACTCATGAGTGAAGATCTAGAAAAAGAAAATGTACCTTCTACTTGACTATTGAAATCAAATTTTACAAATCATGAAAGGAAGTACTGGATAACTAGAAGCAAAGGGATGCTGCATAAAGAACCAATCTGAAATAAATAGAGCAAACCAAAACAAATTAAGCATCACCATATGCTATGTGAAATGTGTGAATTATACTGCTATGGTTGAAAATTTGTAACAACACCACATTTCATATTGAAATGCAATCGTTGGTGCAAGAGTAAGGAAAGACTAGGCATTTAAAAGATTAGGGCATGAGGGAGAGCTTTTGTGGGTAGTTGACTCCTTGCATCACTTTTGTTCTCTGAATCTGTAGGGTTTGTCCTCTTCAAAGAACACAACATCAATGTACCATCTCACAAGCAGAAATACTCTCACCTCAGGAAGCATACAAAACTTGCTTGTATCTTCTTTTCTATTTTCTATGATTTTATTTTTTTATTTATATTATTCTAATTTTACATTCATGACAGTGACTCCCTTATCCTCCTCCCTGTCCTCTCTCTTCCAAAGGGACCCTCATCAATAGGGAATATGGGTGATGCATTGTGGGGATAGTCAAGAGTTATGGGGAATGGGCCAAGTCTTTTTTTTTTTAAATAAGTGTGTGTGTGTGTGTGTGTGTGTGTGTGTTCATGTATATGTGTATGTGTGTTCAGGTTGGTGTGGAGAGGTCAGAGGACAACCTCATGTGTAAGGACCTCACCTTTCACCTCATTGGAGGCAGCATCTTTCTTTTCACCTGTGGGTTCACCAGGTTAGCATATGTGAGTTTTGAGGAAATTCTCCTGTCTCTCCCTCCTTTCTTGAAGTATCTGGTTTTATGTGGGTTCTAGGGGTTTGGACTCAGGTCTTCTTGCTTCCAGAGCAAGCACTTTATCAACCAATCTCCTCAGCTCTAAGCTGTGAGAAATACATTTCTATCTTTTGTCAATAACCCAATCTGTGTGTTTATGTGACAGCTTATTCCAATAATGAAACACATGTTTAAAAATAAGTCCTAAAGTTAAAGTTAATGGTAACTCTGAAGTATTGGGATAAAAGTTGCATTTATTAAAAACATGACAGATGACAGACATGAGTGGAAAATAAGTTAGTGCATTAGGAACTACTACAAATATATAAAATGCCCTTAATATGATAAGATGTAAATTTAAAACAAGTTTGACTAAAATAGATTTGAAATCCAAAATTGATCTTACCATAGTTATCAAAGTACATAATGACTATGTATGGTAATTGTCATTAAATTTTAAAATATTAGAGGAGTATAATTTTAAGACGATATACTGAATGAAAATACAGGAAACAGTTATAAGGAAATACATAATAAAATTAATTACTGAGCACATGAATTCTCAATTTAAAATAACCATTCGAGTAAACTTTGAGGTTATATGGGAAAACTGAACATGACAGTGCTGAGAAGTAAAGAAAAAAGAAATCAAACTTTAGAAAAATCAAATCTCTTAATATCTGAGAAGTCAATTATATGTGTTTGTGTAGAGCTGTTTGTGTGTGTGTGTGTGTGTGTGTGTGTGTGTGTATTTATGGGTGTCTGTCTGTCTGTCTGTGTATACACATAGATGGTTAGCTACCTTGGTGGGTAAGAGATACACAGAGTGGTAAAGAAAAATATACGTAGATACATTTTCCACTTTACCACTTTTTAATGCATATATAGTTATAAACAAGAAAGTATGAGAAAAGCAACATTGTGTGGCAAACTATATGTACCATTATATAATGTTTGTTTTCTACAAGAATATGTTTGTCAGATGGTGATAACTGATAACCACATTCTTTTCTCATTGCTTAGCAATATGGTTGGATGAACAATTTGAGAATAGATGTGGAAATCTGTCTCTGAGATGTGATGCTGAAGGTCTTCTATTCATTCTCTATAATTTCCATCACATTTTTTTTTTTTTTTTTGAGAGAGAGACAAAGAGAGAGAGGGAGAGGAAGACAGATAGAGAATGGGCACACCAGCAGCCTCTCAGCCACTGTGAATGAAATCCAGATGCGTGTGACCCTGTGTGGTCAAGTGTGGCATTGCACCCTTGTGTCACTTTGCATCTGGCTAAACCTGGGACCTGGAGATTGGAACTGACATTCTTGGGCTTAGCCGGCAGGTGCCTTAACCATTAAGCCATCTCTCCAGCCCTCCATCACATCTTTTAAGTTATCAACAATGAGTTAGCTCTTTCCAGGTAGTAGAGACACTCATTCACAGTTACAAATTAACTAGCATATTCTATTTTCCTACATTGGTTTATTGTATAGTAAATGACATAGTATACAATAGTTTTGAAAAAAACTGAATAATATGTACTATTCTAGCCTAAATATATATTTAATATGAGTTTGTGTGTATCTGTGTGTATCTATGTACATATTCATGTGTATATGTCTATGCATATATATACATAATATACATATATTAATGACTGCATTTCATATATATACATACACACACACACACACACACACACACACACACACACACGTAATTTGAGACAGGTTCTTATCTATCTTGGGCTGGCATTCAAACTTGCTATGTAGTGGAAATGACTTTAAACTCCTAATTCTCCTACCTTTACCTCTCCAGTGCTAGGATCATAGATGTTTGCCACCATCTGAGCTCAAAGCAAAAGTTAGTAGAGGTTCTTTAAAAAAAATTATTTATTTATTTGAAAGCAGAGAGATATAGAGAAGACAGGCAGAATGTGTGTGTCAGGGATTCTAGCCACTGCAAACATACTCCACATGCATGAACCAATTAGTGCATCTGGCTTTACTTGGGTACTGGGGACTTGGCCCCAGGTCATTAGGCTTTGCAGGCAAGTGCCTTAACGGATGGACTAGTCCATGATCTAGTCCATAGGTTCGTTTTTTATGAGGCAGGTAGTAATGGGGATAGTTTTATTATACTTATATTTTAGGATAGGTACACACACACACACACACACACACACACACACACACACAATTCTATTAATCCAAAAGAAAATGGCAAAAAGCATGCTGTGCTTTCTAAGTTTGAAAGCAGTAACAGCTTTTAGTTCCTTCCTGTTGATATACCACACTGGGAACTCCAACGTCTTTGTAGAAAGAGCAAGGCCAAAATAAGAGCACATGGTTCCAGGATAGGGACAGAGTCTTTGGGATGTTTCACCCCCAGCCAGCATGTTCATGTGATTCCTTGAGAGACTTAAGTACAGTTAAAGGAATAGTCACCCATATTCTCCAGGCAGCATAGACAATCCAGACAGTAATTGGTATTTTAAGCAACTGTGCTTTTAAGAGGGCTCTTATGCAGCAGTGTAGAGCAAAAGATAAATAAATTAGTATGCTGCACAATTGCTTGAAGGAAAACTAAGGAATATAGAGATGGATTTCAAATTTGCACTAACATTCCGTATTGGGGATCAAGATGACAGCATATTAGTGCAGAGTTTGCAGAATATTCTTTTAGCAAATAAAGCTACTTGGATTCGCCATGTCATTGGCATACACATCTCATCACAGAGAAATGAGATAATATTCTCTTTCTCTACAATTTTGCTGAGATAATTGCTTATTTTTGTCAGTTATGGTCAACTCATTACTGTAGAAGTAAAGATTAAATAGAAGTCTTTAGAATGCAAACTTAAGAGACAGGACTTACAAGGTTATAAAGACTGTAGCAGAACAAATGTCTTAAGTTGTTTTACAAAGCTCTCTACCGAAAATGTAATCCTAGATCATTACCTAGGTATATTTAGAAGATATTGCACTCAAAAACAACTTAGATTTTTTTTTTTTCTGATTCTTCAGACAATGAGAAATTCAGCTATTCCCCATGTAAATGGAAAAGTACTGAATATAGGGAAATATAAAACTATGTACAGAATAAGTAGCTATTCTAATGAGGACCCACTGCTGTCTAGCCATGTAGAAAAGTATTCAATATAACTCTTAAACGGATTGCTAATAGTTTGCCTTAGGAAAGGCTATATCATAGATTTATCAATAGTCATTTATAACAGAGAAGAGAATGACTCTTAACTTTTCATCTCAAAATCTAGACATTTGATTTCTTTCTTCTTACAACTTGAATAACAACTGCTCTGTTATTTTTTCAAAACTGTCATTGACAACATCCATAAATAAATACAACATACCATGATCACAGTCTTCCCCCTCCCCCTCCCTCTACTTCTTTCTTAAGTCTCCTCCAATGAGTCCCTTGTTTTGAGAGGGGGGCAGAGGAAGGAGTGGGGAGTATGGAAATACATTTTGTATGTACATAAATATTGTCAATAATGAAAAGATGAAGGGCTGGAGAGATTTCACAGGGTTTAAAGCACTGTCTACAAAGCCTAAAGACCTGAGCTTGACTCCCCAGTACCCACATAAGCCAGATCCACTAAGTGGCACATGCATCTGGAGTTTGCAGTGGTAGGAGGCCCTGGCATGCCCATAATCCCTATCTCTGTGTCTGCCTTTCTCTCTCTCTCTCTCTCTCTCTCAAATAAATGAATAAAGAAAATTAAATATTAAAAAAGAAAATACTAAAGGCACTAGCCACCCTGGTATTTTTATGTTAATGGCAAGATACATATTAGGTATGATATAATAGATATGTATTATAATTTTGGTTATTATGGATACTTATGTGAGAACACTAATGTACTTTCACTTAGCAGTATATTATTTTTCTTGTTGCAAACATCTGGAAGCAGTACTACTAGTTTATACAGTAGGTTTGGCTTTCTTGCACATTTTTCCTGGCAACATATATCTTCCAGTTTCTTCATATCCTTTCATCACTTGTTCATATGGGATTCCCTTAGTTATTCTAGTGAGTCATTCTTTTAAATTTGTGAAACTTAGAAGGAGAATGATAAGGAATGTATTTGTTTGTCTTATTTGTTCTTTCAACTATTTTTCACTTTGGAAGTAATGTAATTGTTTTGTAGATTGTTGGTAGAAATGTTTTTGTTTGTTTAATTTTTTACAAATAAATACCTGTTTTTGAATCTTTTCCTCTCTGGGCTTGATCTTTTTTTTTTTTTTTTTTTTTAATTGTCATTTTAAGAGTAAAATACTAACTTAATTTTTTGTGGGGTTTTCTTTCTCCCTTAGAAAAAGTTACACAAAGCTATTAACACTACCAATACATGCAAATAGCTCTTATAGGAATACAACTTTTGGTCATTTTATAAATTCATTTTTATACTTTATTTATAATCAAACAGAGAGGTGGGGGGAGAGATGGAAGTAGAGAGAGTATATAAGAGCATATTGGTATGCCAGGGACTCTTGTCACTGCAAACAAACTCCAGAAACAAGTGACCCATTGGGCATCTGGCTTTATATAGGTACTAGGAAATTGAATCTAGGCCAACAGGGTTTGCAAGCAAACACTTTTAACTGCCGTTCCATCTTCATGGCTCTCTTTTTGTTATTTTTGAATTCTCAACACTAATCAGTTATAAATGCTAGGCTCAATTTCAACAACTTTTCAATCTTGTCTATATTTCAATAATTAATACAAGAGATGTTAAAAGGACAGTGAACACAGTAAATGAAACTGAAAATACATTTTTCAAATTACAAAGAAAACAGAACTCTTAACCAATTGACTAATGAATAAACTATTGCACATGAAGCAAATCAGCAATTACAAAATCACAATGAGGAGACCTGTTACTGTGGTTTGAATGGATGCCCCCAGTAGATTCAGGAGTTTGTTAAAGATTGTGCTTTAGATTTCCAGTTGCCTGGCTGGAGGAGGTGTTACTTAGTAAGGATCCTGGGGTCCAGCCCTAAGGTATGTTTGGGGGTGGATCTGAATTCAAGCCTAAGGTTTGCGTTCTGCCTGGGGTCTCTGGAATCTACTTGCTCTTGGTGCTGCTAGCAGTATTTCTCTCTGTGTGTCCCTGTGAGAGGGGACCAGCTTCTTCCACCATTATCATACTTCCCCTGGATCTGTAAACTTCAATAAATCCCTTCCTCCCATAAACTGTGTCTGGTTTGGAAGTTCATGCCACAAATGTGGAGCTGACTGCATCAACTGTGTCCAACAGGGTGGGGGTAGAAGACAATGTAGACTACAATAAATTCTTGATGAAGCATAACATTCCTGTTATTTAAGTACAATGGACTGGCAATCATTTGGCTAAGTAACATAAGCTAGGCCCCAAAAGATGAATTATTACTTGATATCCCTATGTAGAAACTGAAAATTTGATCTTATTAAAGCTGTGAGTAGGGTTGGAGAGATGGCTTAGCAGTTAAGAAGCTTGCCTTCAAAGCCAAAGGACCCAGGTTTGATTCCTCAGGACCCATATAAGTCAGATGCCCAAGGTGGTGCATGCATCTCAAGTTCATTTGCAGTGGCCGGAGGTGCTGTTTTACCTATTCTCTTCCATCTCTTTCTCTCGCTCCTAAATAAATAAATAAATAATAAAATATTTTTTAAAAATGCTTACAGTGTGGGATGAGTCACAAGGTGGGAGATATAAGGTTAATGGGTAATAAATCATAATTAAACAAGCATTTCATAGTATGTTGGTTATTGATAAATTGAATTAATTGTATATTTATCTTAAATACTAAATAAAGGTTTTTGATAAGGAAGTGAAGAGTGAGAACTTGGTGTAATGGTTTGAACAATACACATTATATACATGTATCCAAATATTACATAATTTCTTCATGAAAATACTCTTATTTCATCATTTCAATACTCATTATTGTGTTACATTTCCTCTTGTAATTCTTAATAGTTATGATAGGACTAAACAGTCTGTTGGAATTATGGTTTCTCTTCAAGTTTAAGATTTATTTCATGTACTTTAACTTTTAAATATAGTTACAGTTTGTTTGTGTGCCTGTGTGTGTGGTGTTTGTATGTGTGTATAAGCCATGCCATAGGTGTGGAGGACTGAGGACCCCAGAGTGTAGGTCCTCACCCTCTCTGTTTGAGATAAGTTCTCCCTGTGTGATGGTTAAGTTTGTGTCAGCTTGATCTGTTTAGGAATCCACAGACATTCCTCATAAGTGGGTCTCTGACATTGCTTCCAGGAAGGATTAACCAAAGGAGGAACCCTTACCCCAGGGTGAGCCCTTCCCCCAGAGTGGGCGGTCCCCCTCAGAGGGTGGGGTGGGGGTCTTTATCTAAAGAAGCTCTAGGAAGAAAAGGATCCCCTCCTCTGACCTGGCAACCAGTGCTGCTTGCTGCTTTCCAGTATGGACTGAAGAGCAGCGCCTCTCCAGGATGCTTCCAGGCCTTCAGTGCCTGATTGGGACTGCTGAGGCATCTAGCCTTGTGGACTGAGCAGCTACCGGGTTCCTTGACTCTTAGGCCTGCAACCTACTACTGTTGGATCGCTGTGAGCTAATCCAAATAAATTCCCTTTTAATACAATTCATTCTATCTGTTCTGTTCACTTCACTTCCTGGGCACTAGTCTATTTGATGGGAAGTTTCCATACGCTATTGGCTCTGCCTCCCATTGATGTAGACACGTAGGTATCACATGCCACACACACATGCACCACATTGCATCTGGCTGTATGTGGTGTTAAGAATAGAGTTGGAGCTGGTAGGCCCACAAGCATGCACCTTTTACTCTAAGCCATCTCAGCAGTGTTGATCTTCACTTCTGTGCTATAGTCTGTTTTATGTACTACATGCCTGTATAGTTTTTTGACTTTTTGGAGGATAAAATAACAAAAGTTTAGTCACTCCAGTTAGGGCACTGAAAACAAACAAACAAACAAATAAACAACAACAACAACAAAAAAAACCCACAATTAAACCGCAGTTTAGTTTACTGGGGGTACTTACAGGATGTAAGGGGGCTCACTCAAGTCAACTACATGTCCAAAAAGCCCACTTAGACCACAGTGAGTGACCACTAAGGGAAACTTCATCCTTGGAAATCCTTGCTCAATTTTCAGGCACCTTGACTAGTAGGGAAATTTCCTTTTCCTGCAATTTTCACTGTTACAATGTTAATAATAGACTGGGAGAGGGGCCTGTGAACCTTCTAATATTCTGGAGTTTTCTTGAGATATTTTTCACTTGTACCATGACTATTTCCATGTGGAGGGAATAACTACGGAGCAATATTAAAATTAATTTAGTTGTTAGTTTTGGAAGGCCTGTTTAAAATTACTTTGAACCTGTGTGTTTCTCTATTGAATTTTCTCCTTTAGTGAAATATAACTGGATATAATGTCTTAGCTATTCATTTGTTTCAATCTTTACCTCTGACATAAAGATTATAAGCTATTAGTTGCCAATATAATATATAGGTGACTGCTTTATACATTTTTTGTTCTCAGTTCTATACACAAATATGCATGTGTGTGCACACGCACACACACACACACACACACACACACACACACACACACACATATACATACATATTTTTCTCTGTGCTTAGGGTTTCTGGTCATAACATTTGTTTAAACATTTTAATAAAAATTAGCTCAGGTTTACAGTTACAAAAAATTTGAAAAGGTAATACAGTTTCCATATTAAGTACTTTTAATTTTTGCCATATGTATTTTCACACATTTTAATCATAGTTCCTGGTCATGTTTTTCTCAGTGGGGTTATGGGATTCACTGTGGGGGCATGAAGGCCTCAGTCAGTCCCTGTGCCTCAGTATATTCCTATTCACTCTGTGGATCTTACAATCTCCCCCCACCACCACCACAATGTTCCCTGAGCCAAGGAAGGTATGTTGGTAGTCTGATTTAGTGTGAGTTCCTTGTAGCCTCTGGATTTCTGTTTTGGTCGATTTTGGTTATTGCTCACTGTGTCTTCCATCATCACCCTGTAGCTAATCGTCAGGCCAGCAGTAAGAGCAGTATTCATGACACTGCTTCCACTGTAAGTTCTCCTGCACCCTGGCTGAAATGGAAGAAGTGGCAAGTCTTATGGTGGGCTGTCAGTTATCTTCTTGTCTTATTGATGGATCTTGGCTCTCCTCTGTTTTCTATGCCACCTGTAAAATAAAGCAGTCTGCAAACAAGAAGGAGAGCAACATGGGTTAAAGTGGGCATGCAAAAATATTTCAAGGATTTTAGGTGTGTAAGCTCACTCTTCTCCAGATAACAGAGGGGGTTTCTTTTTGAAGTCTATGATTTTCCTGACTATGAAATTATGACTTGGTTTCCAGTACTAGATATGAGTTCTGTCCCACTGAGCAGCCTCATGTCCAATCAGAGAACAGTTTGTTACCCACAGAGGTTGTGTGCCACTGTTGCACAAGTATGTGATTCTAGACCACCTGGTTTATTTCATAGCAGGGTCCCCTGCTTATTCCTGTTGTTGGTGACCATCTTCTTTCAGCAGATCCCATAGGGCTTTCCAGCATAATGAGAGCCAACTCTTTCAGTTCCAGCATGGGATTATGATGTCTTGTGATTGCAGTCTGTGGTGTCTTCATAATGGCTTACATCGTTTTGGGGACATCATGGGTCTCCCTGACCAACAGCTCACTGTGGGGACAACCCAGCTCTGGGCCTGGGAATTACTAGAGTTCATGGTTTTAAGGTTAAGCTTTTTACACCTTAAGTTTGGACTGGCCCCTCCCTGTTAATTGTTCTTTAAATTCCATAGAAAACTAGCCAGAAAGGATTTCTATGGAACTGATTCATGTTGTTTTAATTTTTGTGTAACTCCCTTCCCACCCTCCCTCTGCCCTACTTTTCCAAGACCCCGATACTCTGCCCTCTCCTAATTTGTCAGGTAACTCTTCTTCTTCTGTTTTAGTGAGGATGCAGCAATAGCAGCCCTTGTATAGCCTGTGTTGGGTAGCCTGATCTAAATTGATCAAGGTGGCTGTGGAATTGAAGAATATCCACGGACTGGGGTTGGAGCACTTGAACTTGAGCAGGATCTGCTTTAAGTGTGCCATCTCTGGGCACATCTGTGCAAGACCCTAGGAGACCTGGTGCTCCTGGTGCTTTACTGGGCATTTTTCAGCCAGTCTTGATTGTTGTCTGAGTTTTGGGACTGTGATCAGCTGCAAGCTTTTCCTTGGGGCTGGGACTGGAACTAGTACGTGGTTGCCCTCTGCTTCAGCCATTCAGATAAATTTTGGAAGGTGGTGGTCTTGCAATTTGAGTGTGAGAAGGAGAATCCAAGTTGGTCAGCTGCAAGATGCTAACTCTCCATTGGTTTTGACCTCCCAGTCAGCCACTCCTGGATGGCCTCTAGCCCATGCTTAAACCCCGAAGCTCAGTCACATTTCTCAGTGGTGGGCGTCATGGCCCTGTTCCCAGATGAACTTTTGTGGGTTTTGTCTTCTCAGACAGCCATCCAGGAATCTTAAATTTTTAAATCTTATTTTCCTATTATCATTTAACTAAATATGTATATTTGGTAGAATATTTTTGTATGATCATAATATGTACATTTAGTTTTTTTTTTTTTTTTTTTTTTTTTTTTCGAGGTAGGGTCTCACTCTAGCTCAGACTGACCTGAAATTCACTATGTAGTCTCAGGGTGGCCTCGAACTCATGGTGATCCTCCAACCTCTGCCTCCTGAGTGCTGGGATTAAAAGCCTACACCACCACACCCGGCTAGTTTATTTATTTATTTACTTACGGTAAAATAGAAAAGGTATAAAATTTATTCTTTGGTAGATTAATATCACCCTCATGTTGTATAAAGTGGATACCAAAGTGTTGTTTGTGAAAATATATATGAAAAACTGCTTATAAAAACATATATGAATATGTGTGCATATATTTTAAAATAAAATTCATGTTTACTACCTAATGCAGTAAAATATATAAAAGAAAATATTTTAATTTTATTATTATTTACTATAGTTTCAAGAGGAGAATTCTGGATTCTCTTTTTTAAAAGCATTTATTTATTTATTTATTTATTTATTTATTTATTTATTTATAAGAGACAGAGAGAGGTAGAGAGAAAAAGGAAGAGCGGGAATAGGCACACCAGGGCCTCTAGCCACTGCAAACGAACTCCAGATGCATGAGCCACCCTAATTGAGTTCCTTTTCACTTTATTTTGTGTTTTTTCTTCATTGTCTCTATTATGACCATTTAGATTCTAGAAATTTTCAAAGTTAATTAGAGAAAATTTTGCCTTCTCTAATATTTTCCCAATCAATTTTGCTTTTATGGGCAGAAATTTTGGTAGGAATTCAACTTCAAGTATTAACTAGGCATTATCTCTGGTTCGGATAGTTTATGTTTGTTTATTTGTTCTTTTATTTGAGGTGCTTTCCTTCTCTTTTTCATATAAATGTTTCAGGCAAAAATCAACCAAAGTTTGGTAAACATTTATTATACTGAGCATTCAGCTGCTTCCCAGTACTCTGGATTTATATGGGAAACCTATGAGTTTCACCATCAGGAATACTGTCACTTAATATTACTAGTCCTGTCTGAAAGTTACTCTAGAAATCTAGTGTGCATCCCTCCCCTGCTCTAGAGTTGCATTCTGTGTGAGACTAAACCTTTTAACCTTATTGGAGTATTTTCCAGTAGCTGCTTTTGGTCATATGCCCAGTTTGCAGTTTTATTTTTCTTCTCAAAAGAGTTTAAGTGAGATGGAAGTGGATTTAATTATAACAAGAAGCATCATTCCTTAGGGTACATAATTTATCTTTTAAATTTCTCACTGTTTGCTTTCTGGTTCATCAAAAATATCTTAAAAACAGCTCTAGAATTTAAACAGGATGGCTTTTGGAAAATGAAATTAATCATTAAAAACACAAACTCCTTTTTTATTCATTCAAATAATTTTTCATTCAATTCTGTGTGGATTTCATATCTTGTGTGTAATACTAAAAGTGATGAATAGGTAATATCATTAAAAACAGTTATCCTAGATTTTGCTCTCTTATGGGATATCAGCTAATGTGAACTATGCTTTATACTATCCTCTTGTTACATATCCCTTAAGCTTATTTATTTTACTCATAGCAATGATTTGAAACTATTTTTAGTGTTCTTGTTCTTAATTTGTACAAAAATAAGAACTGATTAAAAGTATATACATTGTAATAGACTGGATGTTGTGAAAATGAGTGTAACATTTTATCCTGCAAATGATTTTTTTCAAATTGTTCCATTTTTCTGTATGCTAGGAAAATATAATTTTTGAATCTAAGGTAGTTAAGATTTATTTTATTTTTAAATTTTTAAAAAATATTTTATTTTATATATTTATGTGTGAGAGAGAAATAGAGAGAGAGAGAGAGAGAGACAGAGAGACAGAGACAGAGAATAGGCATGCCAGGGAATATGGCCACTTTAAATGAACTCCAGATGCGTGCATCCCTTGTGCATCTGGCTTATGTGGGTCCTGGAGAATTGAACCTGGGTCCATTGGCTTTGGAGGAAAGTGACTTAACCATTAAGTCATCTCTCCAGCACAAGATTTATTTTTTATCACATCATACTTACATGCTGTCAAAATTCAGAATAATCAAGTCATTTAAATCTATTTGATCATGCTCATATTGATTTATTTTACATAAAAGAATTATATATTATTACCATGTTCTTATAAAAATTAAATATCAATATTAGTATTGATAGTAATGAGCATACAATTTTGAACATATCAATTGTATAATTTTTTCTAAAGTAACTTTGATTATTTAAAAAAAGATAAGGAAAATAAGTATGGTAATCTCTAGAATTACTCAAATATACTTATTTCTGATATTTATAAAGTGCTATTAATATTAAAAGTAATGAACTAGAATTATGGTAATATATACTTATAATAGTATTTATTAATATAAATTAATATTATTTATGTCAAGTATGAAAGAACTATAGAGCAATATTTTATAATTTATTGGTATGGGATATTATCTTCCTATGAACTATTTTAAGGCTATCTAAAATCATGAACTGTATTCGATAAAGGCCCAAATTACCACTTTTTTCTGTTATGCACATCATAGTGTGATGATAATTCCTAAAATGAAGAAAAGCCATTTCAGGCTTTTATAGATAAGTTTTTGCAAACACACAAATAAAATAAACACTTTACTGTGTTAATCATAGCAGGAACAGTTAGAAAGTATGTTTCAATTCTATGCAGCTTTGTGAAAGACATTGTTCTTGGCACATGTCCTTGATTATCAAAGGTTGTTCAATGATGACTCTTGTGACTATGATGATAAATTTACAAGACCAGCCTCATCCATTTCTGTGGCAGAAATTATGAGATGTAAAATCCAAATAGATTATCTTTCAAGTTAAAAGACAAATAATGATGCAATTATCAGTTCACTGGAGAAGAGAGTAAAATTGACATTGATGAAGAGAAATATGTCTTTTAAGCAAACAGATTTGTTCTTTTTAGATTTATATCAATGTGAGTAATTTACACATCATATATATACATATGTATTTATAATTTACTATATATATATATATATATATATGTGTGTGCATAAATATATAAATATATCTTTATCTATTACATATGTAAACACACACACACACACACACACACACACACACACACACATATATATATATATATATATACATATATATATATATATATAATACAAACATACATCTTGGCTTTCTACAAAGAGAAGGCTATTTCCAAATTACTAAATGAAAATAGTATTGGATAAAATTAGAAAAATTTTATTATAATTCTGTGAGATCTGTGTTATTGTATTTTACAAACAGTAATAGAAGTGCAGTCATATAGAAATGTTTTGTAGGATAACTAAAAATTAGTGACATTTAAGAACCAAGTTAGCAAATGGTACTATAACACTTCAATACTCTGCTTCAAAATACTACTAAATTTTGAACTTTTTCTGAAAAATGAACTTTAACCTAAAATTAATAAATATTTATATTTTAATAAGTTTACCATAAAATATTTTTTCTTTATATTTTTCAAAAATATTTTTTGGTTTTTGTAAATACAGTTTGTTCTTGTTGATTTCTGGCCTCCTTCCAGCCCCACTCACCTTATTACCATCAATTTCCATCCTCTTGTACTTTCTCTCTTTCTGTTCACATGCCATATGTATCATTTTGCCTTTCCCTCTCTTCTAGTTCCCCTCTTTATATTTCATCACTATTTTATCATCATAGGTTTTATATGCCTTTGCTCTTGTATATATATATTTGTAGATATTGCAAACTAAAACTCACAGACCGGAGAGAACAGTTTTGGTCTGTTACTTACTGTGATTCTTTCCATTTCCACACATCTTGCAAATTTTATGATTTCAATTTTTCTCTGTTCTTGGGTCATTTATCTTTTACTGGATATTTAGGTTAATTCCAATTTATAGCTAGGGTAAATAAAGCTGCAATAAATATGGATGTGCCATTATCTCTGTAAAGCGGGACATCCTTATGGTATTTTCCCAGGAGTGTTATAGCTGGGTTGTATGTGAGTCCTATTTCTGCATTTTTGAGAACTCTCCATACTGAATTCCAAAATGGCTGTATTAATTTTCATTCTGATTGGGGCAATATGTTTTCTCCAAGTTGTTTTGCTTTGCATTTCTCTGATAACTGTGGATATTGAACTTATGGTAAATACATGGCAGATATTTGTGTTTCTTTTGTCAATTGTCTATTCATTTCAGTAGCCCATTGGAAGACTGGCATTATTTTTTTTGGTGTTTAATTATTACAGTCCTTTGTAAACTCAGATCATTAGACACCTCTATGAAATATAGCTGGCAAAGAATTGTTCCCCTTTTGCAGATTTTGTATTTGTTTTGATAATATCTATTTTTGCTATGAAGAAACTCTAATTTCATGTTTGTTGATATTGGTGGCTCTTTCACCTGCTATTAGAATCTGCTCATAGTTTTTGCCTATGTCTATATTTTTGAATGTGTTTTATCCTAGCACATTTTATGTTTGAGGATTTCGATTGAATTTACACAGGTAATGAGAAATGTATTTAATTTCAAACTTTGGCAGGTTGATATCCAGTTTTGCAAATACTATCTGTTGAATAAACTGTGTTTTTAAGATTAGGTTAACAAAGTAATGTGGATTAATTTCTGGGTCCTTTATTCAGTTCCATTGATCTGTTTTGGCAGTTGTCTTTATAACTATTGTCCTATATGTGTAATTTTAGATCAGGTATTGAATACCTCCAGCTGTGTTGTCTCCCTTTAGGATTTCTTTTGCTATTTGTGGCCTTTTGTGGTTCCATATGAATTCTTGGGTTATTATTTTTTTTCTAGCTCTGTAAGGAACATCACTGGAGTTTTAATGAGAATTGAATTGAATCAGTACATTACTTTTGGTAGTATAACCAGTTTTAAAATGCTAATTCCGATAATTCAGGAGCATGGAATGTCTTTCCATCATGTGGTTCCTTCTTTGATTTTTTTAAAAATAATATTGTGAACTTTTCACTGGACAAATTACTTAACTTTTTATTTTCATGAAGATAAATTATATATCATCACAGGGCATTTATTTAATTAGGGTTATGTGAGAGTAATGGTACAAAGCAGATTAAGAAATTGTTTATGTGATATTTTCTGTTCTTTTAGTTTGCTTAAGAAAATATGAATGTCCTGATGAGAAGAAAAATCATATACTAGTGTAAATAATATTATTATTTAGCATTTTCACATTGCAATGTTCTTTATATATTATTAATTATAATTACTGACATGGAATATACTCACATAGAATTAATTATACATATACTCATATATGTATATATGCATATACTACATTAATGGGCATAATTTCATCAAAGTATTTCTCCATTCATAAAATCCATTAGTAACCAAAAGTTACATTTGATTTCTTAGAATCCGTAAGTAATTAAAGAATAAAGTGAAATCTGCCATCATCCTAAAACTTTTAGAATGTGTACATCATGGATTTGATACTATAAAAAAAGTTGTAGAAATGTAGAGATGTCTTAGCAGTTAAGGAGCTTGCCTATGAAGCCCAAAGACCGAGGTTCTATTTTCCAGGTCCCACATAAACCAGATGAAGAAGGCGACATATTCTTCTGGAGTTCATTTGCAGTGGCTAATAGCCCTGGTGTGCTCATTCTCTATCTCTTTCTCTCTCACTTCCTCCCTCCCTCCCTGTATTTCTCTGTCTCAAATAATTTTTTAAATAGCTAAAAAAAGTTATTGTCTCTATCCTGCACACTGATTTCTGTTTAATTTTAAAAATCACATATATTTAAGGAATACAATTTGATGGTTTCATATACATTATATTGGATAATGAAACCATCATCTAACATATCACTACACACAATTATTTGTACACATGTGATAAGAGGTACCTAAAATTTTCTGTCATCAAATTTTGAATGAAATGTTAAGTATCACAAACTATCATCACCATACTGTTCATTAGATTTCTAGAAGTTATTACTTTTTTTTACATTGGACTTTGACCATTCAAAGTCATTCAGTCATGAGATTTGTTGTTATGACTGTAGATCTTTTGGATAAAACACATAAATCACAACCCCATAGGAAACACCTGCAACCCCAATGAGGAGTGTCCCCAATGCAATGGGGGCAGGGATGAGGGAAAAGAGGGTAGTAACACATGATGTATCCATACACAATATGTTCTTAATAATATGGAAGAAAAATAGGAGGAACTCTCCACAATATAGAACTGGGGAAAGACTTCCTGAACAAAACCACAGTAGATTAGGAACTTAAACAATCACTCAACCAGTGGGATGTCATGAGGCTGAAAAGTTTTGGCACAGACAAGCATACCATAAGGAATGACAATAGATTATACACAGAATGGGATAAAATTTTTGCTGGCTATATAACTGACAGAGGCCTAATATCTAGAATCTACAAAGAACCCAAAATCCTATAGACAATAAAAAAATCAAACAATTCACTCAGAAAATGGGGCAAAGAAATGAATAGGGAATTCTCAGAGGAAGAAATACAAATGGCAAACACACATTTAAGAAAATGTTCAATATCCCTAACCATTAAGGAAATGCAAATTAAAGCTACTATGAGATTCCACCTTACCCCAGTAAGGATAGCAAACATTAAAAAATCAAATGAAAACAAATGTGGGTGATGAGGTTGAGAAATAGAAAACCTCATTGACTGTTGGCGGGAATGTAAGCTGGTACAAACACTATGAAAATCAATATGGAGACTCCTGAAAAGAATGAATATAGAGTTACTAACAGACCCATTTATCCCCTAACATTTACCCTAAAAGCTCCATGCCTCAGTTCAGAGATATTTGCTTAACCATGTTTTTAACTTCTCAATTCTTAATAGCTAAAACTGGAATCAACACAGGTACCAATAATTGCAAGAATAGATAACCAAGATGTGGTATGTCTACATGATGGAATTCTACTCTGCAGTAAGAAAAAATGACACAATTCAATTTGTAGAAAAAAATGGTTGAACTTGGAACAGATCATCTCAGCAAACTCAGAAAATCAAAGAAAGACAATCGTCCAGTGGTCTCACTCATCTGTGGTTTCTAACCTGGGTCAGCCCTAGTTGCTGACATACTCAATAGGCACCTTGAGGTTCAGAAAATAAGGAGGGAAGGGATTGAGGAAGGGAAGAATGGAGAAGAACACAAATCTGAACCCAAATTGAACTGTTATCATAGAAACCTATATCCTGGAAGATAGACTAAATGGTTGAACTCTTAACAGAACTTTAGGGGGAGCACCTGAAACCAAAAACCTGAAGACAGTGAGATAATGCCTAAGCTTAAATTTCTCCTTTTTTTTTTTTTTTTTTAATTTCTTTTCCCTTGATGCTGGCCTGTAACTCCTAGTTCCAGGAGGAAGCTGTTAACACCCACAGTGAGGATCAGAGAAACCTACAAGGTCTCCCCAAACAAGACAGATTTCTATCATAGCATTTGATTGCCCACCAGAGGTTAATGGTAAGACCCAATGCTAAAGACACCATATGGTGTCAGCATGGAACATGGATAGAACTGGTTGGAAACCAGAAGAGAGCCAGTCCCCAGAAATTTAGCCCATTTAGTACTAGAAGGTGCTACATAGGCTACTGGGGGAAACTGGCCAACATCTGTCCAAGCAACCTGAGGTCTAAGCTGCACAGATGCAAACAACCTGATGTAATGCTCACACAAGTGCAATGGTGGCACACAGGCATGGTTGGTAACCAACTGCTCTTGGATTGGATACAGATCCGTTTAGTGGAAAGGAAACCATATCTGGAATTGGGAAACAAGTAACTATCATATCCAGATGATGATTTTGCTTTCTTATATCAAGTTCTCACTAATCTTGGGCTATAAGAGAGTCTATACCCACTAAATTCTCTCTAAGTTAATAATGGTTATCTCTTTTAACATGTGCTGACTTCACTCTCCATTGGAGAATCTGCTACTCTTATTCAGTTGGGAGTGGGACCTGAGGAGATAAAGGACCCATGCACTTCACCCCAGCCCCAGCTGAAACCACAGAGGAACTGGAAAAATAATCAAGAGTGGTGCTTTCTCTGTGAACCTGATATCAGCACAAGGTGAAGGAGATAGACACTGAGGACACTCCTCAGCTACCAAACCAGAGATCCAGAGGCCCCTAATGAGACTACCACTGAAGTTGAGTTGAAAACACACACTCAACTTGCTCAGGGAATTTTGCAGAAGACAGGGCAGAAAGATGGTTAGAGCCATAAATTGGCACATTATGCACAGAGATATTACCTCCCTCAACCCCATAACTGAGTGCCTCCCCTTGAATGCTTGAACCATAATCCCCATGGGGATGACCTGCCTCCCCAAGGAGGAGGCCCTCTTTGGAAAAGGGGCAGGGATGAGGGAAAGGATGGTAACAACATTTGGCATCTGCATACTGAGTATGTCCATAACTAATAAAAACAAATTTAAATATAATAATACTGAAAAAACAAAAAAAAAAAAAAACAGTAACAAGTTAACTTTTAAAGATACTAGTTGAGGACATGGAATTTTCAGCAACAGTCAGTTTTTGTTTTTTCATTTTTTGTTTGTTTGTCTTTTAGGATGTCATAGTTCACACCAAGAAGATGTATTTTTATCCTTTTTTTCCCATCATTTTAGGATTAACAAATTGCCTAACAGATGCCTTTATTTTCTATGACTTTTCTCTAACATAATGAACAGAAAATAGTTTATACATATGTTAATAAAATACTCACATTTATAATAAGCTATTCTAAAACAAATGATTTTTAAACCTATATTTTATGCAATATTTCTACCAACTATAGCTTAATTATTTTAATTATATTTATTAAAATACTCATGCATACAATATTCAGCTATTTCATCCTTTCCTTCATTGAACTGAGATGAGAAATACTAAAACTCAAAGAATATTTCCTAAATGCTATATAATTCATCATTTTAATTTCTTATAATTGCTACCCAAGATATCTTCATATAATAAATATTCATTTATTTTCAATTGATTTGTTTGTCAAGAAAGCTTTCACAGTCATGTTTAGTAAGCTTTCCATTACTATAGTCAGTTGCCCAAGGTAATTTAACTATAAGAAGAAAAGAGTGATTTTAGCTCACAGTTTTTAAAGCCCCACTCCATGCTCCATCAGTCATATCTCCTTGGGCCTGGAAGTAAGCAGTAACATATGCCACATGTACTTGTATACCAAAGATCATGAAATCTTGAGCCATGAAGAGATAGAAAAGAGCAGGAGGTCAAAATTGCCTACCGTGTTATCACTCAAACTTTCAGCATAGTAGCCCATTAAGCTCTGCTTATCTAGTCCAAAGTTTCATATCCTACCACATTCCTTCCATAAAGCAGTTACAAAAGATCAAAAATACCACATGTTCAAATTTATCACAGCAATGACCCCCATTGGATGGTACTAATATTCTCTAGCAGTTATCTTCTTACTTCTAAACGAAAACACCAAATGAGAAGCCACTTATGAAAGAAAAGGGTTTATGCTGGCTTACAGTTTCAAGCAGAAGTTTCATCCTGTTGGGGAAAGCATGGTAGAACATGAAGCCAGGGTTCCACCTCTTGTTACAACACATGGAAGGAAGTTGTAAAAGTGACCTGAGTTTGAACACCCAATGGAGCTGGAATCATAAAACTCAGCATCTCCCTGCAGGAATACAACTCCTCCAAGGCCCCACATCCCAAAAGCTACCCCACTGGGGATCCAGTATGATGCTCAATCACAGACCATGAGATTATGGGGGCAGTTTACATTGAAACAAGAAATGTCAATAGGCTTTCATGTTTTGGGAGTCTAACCATTCCATGACCAACAACTCACCTCTAGTTTTCTTATGCCTGGAATATGGCTTTTCATTTAAATAACCCATGGATTCTGGGAGACTCTGATGACAAACTTTGTGATTTGTGATCATTGGGCATTCTCACCTAGTAACAGTGTTAACCACTCTCATAAACTTTAATATACCATATTACTTATTTTCAACTATATACCTTTTAGTGGGCAATACTTTGTGCAAGGACTTATTTTATTGTGCTCCCTAATGACATAATTTTTACAAATATTTTCCATCTTTGAAAGTGTACCTTAAATATAAAACAGATACTGTCTCTTTTGTTTATGGTCCTATCTGAAGAAAGAAGTGTATGCTACTAAATAAGTCCTTGAAAGCAGATACACTCATGGAATAGATGACAGTTCCCAACTATAGTGCTTATGTTCAGTTAGATTATTAGATTTTGAAGAATATTCTCTCATTATTTGATGTCTTTTTTCACAATTTGAACATTTTAATAGTTTTACTTATGGATTATGACAATCTAAATCCAATATTATTATGGTCTGGTGTTTATTAAGTCAAAGATGAACTGACAATCATTTTATAATAAACTAAGAAAAAACTGAGGAAATCATTTTCTTTGAAATTTTAAACTGTTATGTATTTAAAACCCATACAAATATGTAGTTGTAGCTAAATATACATGAGGTTAGAATTGACTAGATATGGGATCGATTAGCTCTGTTCTTGGATCTTCATTGAAATCAAGGTAAGATTTTGATAAATATTTAATCTAGACATATCAAGTAAAGCATGAACTACAGAACCTGATGAGTTACATGTAATTAAGGTCTAGTCATCTTTTCTAATCAAACGTACATTACAAAAAGCATATCAAATTAATGCAAGGTTATAATTTCATTATTTTCTGTTGTTTATAAATTCATGAGTTAACTTCAAGCACTCTAATATCACCATAATAAAAGACCTGCCAAAGCACTGTTTCTTGTTTAAACTTCTGTACCCAGAAGGATGTAGTTTAAAAATATAAAATATCTCTACTGAATGATAATAGTAAAAAAAGAGATTACTCCTAATACGTGTTATTATTTGGAATAATACAATGCCTCATATATTCACTTACAGTGTTTCCAAAGCATCAATGATGAAGGGTTAGATGCACAAGTTTTATGACAGAAAATGCCTAGTGGCATTAAAAATAAAGAAAAAGGAAAAGTAAGAGTACTTTTCAAACTGTGAGTCAGCTCCAACATTTGTGAAAAGAGCGAGGGAAGGAAGTTTAGATGAGACATCTCAGATGAGAGTGTAGCTCTCAGCCAAGCTGAGCAGGCAAATTCACCTGCTGCAGCTGTTCCAGTCAAAGCAGAAGGGAACATGTAATTTTCTTCCTGCTGAGCTAGTTGTTAATGGTAAGCCTCTCTGTTAAGTACCCTTTTGTAATGCTCATAGTTATAGGTCTACAGCATGGTGTCCAAAAATATGTTACTTCTTGCACTAAATGAAAGAAATGCCTTTCCGTGCTCAACAAATCCATGTTCCTCATTTCATTTCAAATAAAACTAAACTTGTACAGTATAAGAAAAAAAGAGATTCTGAGATATATGCACTCTACTTAAAATAATTAAAAGAAACCAAATAACGCAATAGCATAACTTAACAAGATTTTTTTTTTTTGTAATTTTATTTGTTTGAAAAAGAGAGAAAGGCAGAGAGAGAGAGAGAGAGAGATAGAGAGAGAGCACACCAGGGCCTTCAGCCACTGCAAACAAACTCCAAATGCATGTGCTACCTTGTGCTTCTAGCTTATTTGGGTCCTGGGGAATTGAACCTAGGTCCTTTGGCTTCATAGGCAAATGCCTTAATCACTATGCCATCTCTACAGCCCATGATGGATTTTTAATAGTAGGATAAAGAAAGTAAACTCAGCATACTAACTCTCTGAAAGGAAAAGAAAGGATATTGTCAAATCAATAGATGCAGGGAAAAATACACTTGGCAAAATCTGCACCATTTCATGGTCCAACCTTTTAATGAAGTAGAAGTAGGAACAAATGTCTTTAACTCTAGGAGTAATTCATATCATCAGTAATTAATATCAAAAATCTTGCTGGTTGTGAGGTGGAGGCAGGAAGATCAGGAGTTCGAGGCCAGACTGGGCTACACATTTAGCTGGGTGTGGTGGCACACACCTTTAATCCCAGCACTTGGGAGGCAGAGGTAGGAGGATCACGAAGAGTTTGAGGCCACCCTGATAATACAGAGTGAATTCCAGGTCAGCCTGGGCTAGAGTGAGACCCTGCCTCAAAAAACTGACTTATTGGATATTAATATTTTTTTAAGATCAAGAACAAGAAAATAGTATCTTTTCTTATTAATTCCATTCAGTGATATTAACTAACTCAGGAAGTTAAAAAAAAGTGAGAAGTAGGAAAATAAAAGCCCTGAATAATAAAGAGTTATAAAATTTTCTCTTCTTCTTTCTCTTCTTCTTCTTCTTCTTCTTCTTCTTCTTCTTCTTCTTCTTCTTCTTTTTTTTTTTTTTTTTTTTTTTTGAGGTAGGTTCTCACTCTAGTCCAGGCTGACCTGGAATTCACTATGCATTCTCAGGGTGGTCTCGAACTCCTTGTCATCCTCCTATCTCTACCTTTTGAGTGCTGGAATTAAAGACATACACCACCATGCCCGACTTTTTTTTTTTTTCTTTTCTTTTCTTTCTGTTTTTTCAAGGTAAGGTCTCTCTCTAGCCCAGGCTGACCTGGAATTTACTATGTGGTATCAGGGTGGCCTCAACCTCACAGTGATTTTCCTACCTCTGCCTCCCAAGGGCTGGGATTAAAAGGTATGTGTCACTAAACCCAGCCTAAGAATTAAATAATTTTCTATTTGTAAAATTATTAGAGTACACATGAAAACAATGGGTATTCATAAGATTAGTAAGTGATATCATATTCATTATATAATGTCAAATCAATTTTAAAAATTCCTTTTTTGTACCCTGGCACAATAACAAGTACATTTAAAAAATATCTTTTACAATAACCACAAAATTGTGACATATACATAATCTAAAATATGTAAGAATTTATCTAAGGCAATTAATAGTATAATTGTTGTACTCATTATCATAAATATATCCATTTCAGATTGCTTTATAGGTTAAATATAATTAGTGAAAATACACACCAAACTGTGTGTGTTTGTGCATGTAAGAGTAGAGAAAATGATAATATGATTCTAAAACATTACTTGATATGTAAAGCAATATGTAATAGAAATGGTATTATAATTTTTTTATTATTTTATTTATTTTTGGAGAGAGACACAGAGAGAGACAGACTGAGAGGGAGAGGGAGACAGAGATGGGCGCAACAGCAGCCTCTCAGCTGCTGTGAACGAAATCCAGATGTGTGAGCCCCCTTGTGGTCAAGTGGGGCATTGCGCCCTTGCGTCACTTTGCATCTGGCTAAACGTGGCACCTGGAGATTCTTAGACTTAGGAGGCAGGCGCCTTAATTGCTAAGCCATCTCTCCAGCCCTGGTATTATAAATTTAATGAAGAAAGTCTGGAGTGTTACTAAGAATGCTGAAGAATTGATTATCCTTAGAGAAAATAAAATCATTTGTAGCTCACATTGTCAAAATGAAGATAGTTTCAGGTAAACTAAAACCCAAATGAAACCAGAAGTCATTGTGGTGACACATAACTGGAATCAAAGCAGTTTGGCAACAGAGGCAAAAGTAGGAGTACAAAGTCAACTTGAGTGATATAGTGAATTCCAGATAAGAATAGGCTACAACATGCCCAGTCCCCAGTTTCAGCAAACATAGAAGGAAACCTCAAATATTAGTAAGAAGAGAAGGGGGGCGGTGGAGAAATGGCTTAGTAGTTAAGGCGTTTGCCTGCGAAGCCGAAGGATCCTGGTTGGATTCTCCAAGGACCCACATAAGCCAGATGCACAAGGGGCGCATGCATCTGGACTTTGTTTGCAATGGCTGGAAGCCCTGGCGTGCCCATTCTCTCTCTGTCTGCCTCTCTTCTATCTCTCTCTCTGCTTGCAAATAAATAAAATAATTTAAAAAAAAGAGAGATAGGGGAGCAAAATCAAGTGAAGGGTGGTTAGGGTTTAAAGATATAGCTAACAGCATAGGCACTCACAGAAAGTTTTCGTGCTAGAGAATAAAACTAAATAAATATTACAAAAAAAAAAAAAAAAAGGAGCACAGTGAAAAAGGAAAAGAATCAACCATGTTGGGCTCTGGTATTACAGTTCCCAATATTCTATAAATCTTGATTTCCTTCTAAATTCATCTCAGAAACCAATTCCATCTCCCTCCTCTAGATTCCAGCAAGTTGAATGATACAGAACACTAAAAATAGAAGTGTGATAGTAGAAAATGAAAATATGTAGTATACAACATAAGTCATACTTTTCTACATGAACATAAGTAAATAGTGAGATATATATATATATATATGAAGTAAAATTTGAGGCAAGGAAATTGTTCTGTTTTGGTCGAAATATTGTCATACTTCTGTTCTTGTCTATTATGACTGGGAATGTACACAAGGATGTTTTGACGTGGTCACTCTGTCCTGCTTCGTGATATTGACGATGCATACTGATACTTCATGATCCTCCTCTACATGTGGTCACTCCCAGCTGCATGGAAGCATGCTTCAGAAGAGTTTGCAACCCTTTTAGAAACAGCTTGGACTTTGCACCCTTTTCTTTTGTGTGCACTATGCAGTCTCAGGCTTGCCTTGTGTGCACACTCATGTGTCCTGAATTGCCAGCTGATGGCAGTTTAGCAGATATAGCCTTGCTAAACGAGATGTACTGTTGGGGGTAGCTTTGGGAGCGTTATGGCCAGCTCCCCCTTTCCAGAGTTTGGCTCACTCTCCTGCTGCTCTTTTCCACCTGCTGTGCAGAGGTGATGTCCAGCCTCAGCTCATGTCATGCTTGCCATGAAGAAGCTTCTTCTCAAGACTGTAAGCCAAAATAAACCCTTACCTCTCATCAGCTGCTTTTGTTCAGATGTTTTGTCCCAGAAATGCGAAGCTAATTGTAACACCTGTAGAACTGCAACTTTTCAAAATTTAAATACGTCTCTATACATAACTTTTTTCCACTTATCAACACTTCTGAATACCCTATTCTCTGAAATGTTTTAAGGGAAAATAATTATCTAAGTACACCAAAGAAATGGAAAGCATACAAACAATTACCCTACAAATTGCTCAATTTTTGCAAATGGCAAACAGTCCTACAATCACCAGCATTACTATAACTTGCAATATTTTCTAAACTTCAAAACTTTCCAATGGAACTTTCCCATGGAATCATGAACAATATAAAAAACAAATGTGGTATCATTTCCCCTGCTGAAGCTCATTCATTGGCACCCTTCTAATTTCAGAGTATAATCTTTACTTCTGGCATTGAAATATATGTGGGATTTACAAATTTTAACAAATAATTATCCTTCTTACCCTCATGGAATTTAAACTGTAGTTGGAAAGAAAGACAAAAATCAAGTAAATAAAGAAGCTGAAAGATGCTGAAAGCCAAATGCTAAGAATCATTTATATGCAATTTGAACTAATTTAAAAGAAAGCGTGGTAACAGTAGGATAAATTGATTCAAAGAATGATACTTGAAAAAGAGATACAATTAACAGCATATATGAAAGAATCCTTGGGTAAAAGGAAAAAAAATTCCATTGTAGCAGGAGGGAGGAAGAGTAATATTTATGAGCTTGTTTAAACTTTTAAACAGCTCCTTTTTCCTGCCTTCCTTCCTTCCTTCCTTTCCTCCTTCATGCCTTGCCTCTTTCCTTCTTTCCTTCCTTCCTTCCTTCCTTTTTTTATTATGAAGTAATATTTTTTTCTGATTTTCTCCCACTCGTTTAGATAGTCTGAAATGCAAATAAATATACACATGTACAAAAGTTAACTTTATGCCAATCATAATAGCACACACCTTTACTCCCAATGCTCAGGAGGCAGACATAGGCACATGGCTGTGAGTTCAAGGCCAGCCTGAGATTACATAGTAAATTCTACATCAGCTTAGGATACAGTGAGTCCCTACTTTAAAAAAAAAAAAAAAAAAAAAAAAAGCTTGAAAATTTAATACAAATCTTTACTTTTATATCTTCATTCACATATACAAGCTGCTTTAAGATCTATACAATACCTAGTGTATTTAATGCCTTCAGTTATAAAACTTGGGATTTGGTTTTGCATTTTTCCTTTCGAACTATGGTGGTCAAGCCTTGCTGTTCCTTACTATGTCTTCAAAATGTCCAGCTCTGATCATCTTGCCGTAATAGAGAATGGTAACACATCATTCTTGATCTCTCCTATATTAATGCAGGCTTTTGGGGTTCGAGAGGGGATCTCTCAGACTTGTGAACCAAAATTTTGGGTACTTTTTCTGTTTTAAAGAAGAATTTCTAAAAATCAGAATCAAGAAGGAAACATGACAAATTATTGACTTTATTTAGGAAGAAATCATAAATCTGGGTTTGTTAGGGGGAATTGGTCTCTAAGAAAGACTGGAACAGTTTTATAAGCAGATAGAAAATAGGATCTAGAAACCCACGCAAAAAGCTTTAGCAAAAACACACTTTTGTGGAAGGCACAGCATCTTCCCTGAGCCTCCATATGGAAGAAATTTAAAAGATTAAATGGTGGGCTGGAGAGATGGCTTAGCAGTTAAGGAGCTTGACACATTGTTGCAGTTAGGTTAGGTTTGCATTGTTTCCAGAAAGCATTCCACCAAGAGCAGCTTGGAGAAGAAATGGTTTATTTTGGCTTACAGATTCAAGAGGAAGCTTCATCACAGGCATGTTCAACTCTCCAGATCCTACACAGGCCAGATGCACAAAGGGGACACAAGTGCAAGTCATGCATGCCCACTAGGTGGCACAAGCATCTGGAGTTCAATTGCAGTTGTTGAGGCCCTGGCACCCCAATTCGCTCTCTGTGTCTCTCTCTAAAATAAAATAATACTTAAAAATCAAAATAAAAAAGATTAAGCAGTTATGACCTGAGAAAGAGTAGCAGAGAGAAAATACAAAACAGAGTCCAGAAAATTCAGATGATAAATGAATAGTAAAGAGATTAATAAAGTTGTTACACCAATGGTTACCCTGAGTAATTATATGCATAGCAATCATATATATATATATATATATATATATATATATCAGGCCAGAGTTTAGAGGAAATACTCATGTAGTAAACTCAGAGATAAAAGATGAATCATACACGTTATCAAAGTGAGAAGTTACATCAAAACATGACACAGATGGAAGACAAACAAGGAAATGCCAAGGTCAAGGGTAGCCCTCTCTCCAGCTCAGCAAACCTGAAGTGAATATATGCAGACTTAACAGTGTCCTGACAAGATCACAGAGTGCAGAGAGAACAGAAATCTGCCAGACCAAGCTTTATAGTCCATAAAACATGGATTTTCTTTTCTTTCTTTTCTTATTTTTATGATTTATTATATATATATGTATATATATATATATATATATATTTGGTTTTTTGAGGTAGGGTTTCACTCTTGTCCAGGCTGACCTGGAATTAACTATGTAGTCTCAGGGTGACCTTGAACTCACCACAATCTTCCTACCTCTGCCTCCCAAGTGCTGGGATTAAAGGCATGCACTACTATGCCTGACTTATTTATATTTTTATTCTAATTTTCAGACATAGGTATGTAAGGGGAAAACCTGATTGGATTCAGGGGCTATCCAAAATGCTAGCCCATCTAGGCAGTGTGCTGATTACCTTGGAGGGAGCAAGGGGCACTGAAAACATTGTGGATGAAAAATACAAGTTCCTTTCCTGCCAAGGCAGTGATATTTTCTCCTCACTATTTTGGCTCCTGTCTCCAACTGCCACTGCCTAAAAGAAGCTAACTTTTTTCTGTCTCCTTCACTATGATGTGACCCATCCAGGATATTAATTATTACCAGTATACCTTCATTTGTATTCTTATGGCCCCTTTTATATTATTTCCTGACTTTACTTCTAATCTCTCCAAATAATTCACCTGCTACTTAACATATTTTAAAATAGTTCTAGACTATGATGAAGTTCTTTCAATATGGAACATGTTCAATGAATTTTGATGACATTAATAACAGGAAGCTGATGAGCCTTAAATTTCTGCTAGAAAAATAGATGGCTAATGTTTCCATTTAAGCAAGTGTTAAGTACATATTTTCAGTTTAGACAATGGTTGATAGTTTTAATTTAATTTAATTCATCAAGACACTTAAACAGATGGGCATATTCATAAGTACAGATGCTCTCATGCCATATAAATAATTAGAAGAAATCTATATGGAAGTAGTTACTAAAACTATGTGAGGGAAAGATTGAATAATAGAATGTTGCAGTCAGGTTCACATTTCTAGCAGGAAACACCCAACTAAGGCCACCTTGGGGGAGGAAGGGGTTTGTTTTGTTTTGCAGAGTTGAGGGGAAGCTCCAGTATGGCAGGTGAAAACTGTGGCATGAGTAGAGGGTGGACATCACGCCCTGGCCAATATCAGGTGAAAAACAGTAACAGGAGAGGGTGCCAAACACTGGCAAGGGATAGCTGGCTATAAAACCCAGAATCCACCCCCAACAACAGACTACCTCTAGGATGCTTCAATTACAAGAAAAAAAGGACAAACAAACAAAAAAATAGGCTATCAACTTGAAATATAGCAGAAATAATAAGTAAATATATGACACCGCTAGAAAGGTTTATTACAAAGAAGCAACCCACCAAAGTTCAGAGAGCATTGTGAAGGAGGTGACAGAAAGAAGGTAAGAGCGAAAGGAAGGTGAGAATTGCTTACACTGTATCTTCCAGATACAGTATCCTCAATATTTATGGTATGACAGTGGCAAACACTACTTACAAAAGACCTACAAAATAGGAGAATAAATAATGATAACATGAAAAGAGAAAACAATCTAGTTAGAAAGAAGAAGGAAATAAGTGGAAGGGGAATATGGGAGTTCAGTGGGATTGGCAGGAGAGGATTATGAGCATGGTGAATTATCTATACTTATAAAAGTTATCAATAACAAATTTAAAATACTATGACAATGATGATGAAGACTACTCATACTATTAATAATATAATAAGGTTTACTAGTCAGTTTCACTTGAAAAGTGAAGTTACCAAGGTGGGTGGCTGACTACCATACTTAAAAGGAAATAGATGATTAGAATATGAAATTAGCATTAATATATGTGTATGAATATTAAGAGAAGTGCTTACCAGGCAGTTTGGTGAGCATACTATATACATTTTTTTTTTTTTTTTTTGGTTTTCCGAAGTAGGGTCTCATTCTAGGCCAGGCTGACCTGGAATTCACTCTGTATTCTCAGGGTGGCCTCAAACTCATGATGGTCCTCCTACCTCTGCCTCCCGAGTGCCAGGATTAAAGGCGTGTGCCACCACACCTGGCTCATACTATATACATTTCACCAGACACCAGCAAATGTTACACCCTTAGGGCTCATGACTACACCTGTCATAGGTTTTCAGTATCAGGCTCAAAATTGTACCATATTCAATTACAAGTTTTCAAATTTGGGCTTGAGAGATGGCTCAGTTGTTAAGGTGCTTGTCTGCAAAGCCAAAGGACACAGGTTCAATTCCCCACTATCCACATAAGCCAGGTGCGCAACGTGCACATGTGTCTGGAGTTTCTTTATAGTGGCTGGAGGCTCTAAAATGCCCATT